>CM069539.1:61862025-63107025 GCA_035773235.1 Eospalax fontanierii | reverse complement strand
GTTAAAAGTTTATGTTCACACAAAAACCTCTTATCTACATGCTTCCAGAAGCTTTATTCATAACTGCCCAAAATTAGAAACCATCAAGTTATCCTTCAGAACATGGACAAACATACACAGAATGAAAATTTTACTGATAAAGGAGTTATAATGCCACAAAAAAGACATAAAAGGACACTTAAATGTATACTATAAAGTTAAAGTCACCACTCTGTGATCCCAAAAGGCCCATGTACTAAAGGCCTGGTCCTGAGTCTCTGGTGTTTGAGAAGATGTACAATTTTTAGGAGTTGAGGCCTAGAGAAAGGATATACGTCCTTAAAGGGGATAAAGGGCCTCAGGCCTTCTTCTTCCTTTCTTTGATTCCTGCTTGCCAAGAAGCAAGAAACTTCCTCCACCATGTCACACTACACCTTTCTACAAAGCCCAGAAGCCAAGATGGCCAAACAACCACAGATCGAAACCTGAGAAACTATGAACCCAAACAAACCTCTCCTCCTTATAACTTGATTATGTCAAGTATTTTCTTTAACAAATCTACATCATTATGCATTCATCAAAAATCCATGAAGTACAAGAGTGAGGAAGTTATGGGTGTCTGGATGTTCAATACTGGCTCAATTTTAACAAACAAATGATAGAAAGTTGATAATGTGGAAAGACTTATTTCCAGAAGCAAAATATGCAAGAATTATCTATGGCTGGACAGATAACATCATAGTTAAGAACACTGGCTGCTCTTGCAGAGAACCTGAGTTTAATTCCCAGCACTCATAGGGCAACTAACAACTGTAACTCTAGTTCCAAGGGACCAGATGGCCCCTTCTAACTTCCTCGGGCATTATACAACACATGTGCACTTACAGTCTTGCAGGAAATACACTCACACACATAAAATTAATGTAATAAAATGTAATTAAAAAATTAAAATTCTCTGTACTTTCTGCTCAATTTTGCTTTATACCTAACATCTACTTAAAGGGAAAAAATATACACTACATGCTTAATATTAAAATTTTCGTAATTACTTCATAATCAAAAAGGGAATATATTTCCTGAAAGTGTGAATGTTATGCCCTCTGGGAGAGTTGTTCAGTGTTTAACATAATACAGGTGATCAAAACTAGGACCTGATTTGAAACTCTGGAGGAAAGTGCTTGAAATGTTGATAAGAGGCTGGGTTAAGATCAATGACATTCAAGGTCAGTATGGTTCACTATTTCTTTAGGAGTAGGGCAAAAACAAAACCATGTAAGCTAATGATATCATTCTCAAATACCCAAAAGAAAGTCTCTTTCAATCTACCCAAATATGGAAGTGAACCATCTTTCTGAGCATAAGCTAAATGGTTAATTATGATATTCTGACATTATGTGTGCACAAATTTCCACATTCACCTCCCATGCAATACATTTTTAATGTGTAGCTCTAATCCCTTAGTAAACAACACTTTTTCTTACCTTCAAAAACATCACTTAAAACAATATAGACAATTCATTTAAGTTTTCTTTTATCCTCCACCCATTAACCACACACAAATTGTTTCACTTAACTATCATTACCTTTGCCATAACTTCAGGATCAGGATCTTCTATAGGATCAGCCCATTCAACAGTTCCAACATTTCCCCAGACTTTGACTTTACCACTCATTAACCTACGCCTTGCCTGGGCAGCTGTTTTGTGATCTTCATATTCAAGAAAGCAAAAGCCTCTATTTTTCTTCTTGTCATCAGGTTGGTGGTATAAAATAACATCTGTCAGACCCTCTGAAATTAAGCAACCATTCCAGTAAAATAAATAAGTGGCAAAAATACATAAGATTAAAGGACTTGTCCTAAGATACTAAAAAAGAAATAATTTCCTAAACTAGCCATTTTTACTAAGGGCTATTATTTTTAAAAAGTACAAAGACAAGCATGCTTGTAATCTCAGCACTCCAAAGGTTACAGTGGATGGGTCTTGGACTACATAATGCAGATTCAGTCTCAAAAAAATTAAGTCACAATGAACAAGGCTCCACTTATTTTATAAATTGACCCTGTCCACATTTGTTAAGGTGTTTTTTTAACTAGTACCAAGGACTGTTTTCATTCCAGTAAGTATATCACAGAGAGACAGATAAAAACCTTCATGCAAGTATTTAGGAAAATGCCTAAGAGACTGACAAGACTGTAAGCAGATGAACAACTCAAAGAAATTATGGCACATTAACAATATATAACCTCTGCTTATAGGAATACTTATTCCTTTAACATGGAAAACAAAAATCAATGAACGCCTAAAAACACTAAGTTCAATCAAAATTTTGCAGACTGAATTCAAATCCCAGGTATATTCCTAAATTTTGTTTTATTGTTTTGTGAGACCCAGTCTCATGTAGTCCAGGTTGACCTCAAACTCACTGTGTAGCTAAAAAAGACAACTTAAAACTTCTGACCCTCTTGCTTCCAACTCCTAAATGCTGGATTATGGCCACACCTGGCTGTGTGCAGTGGTACTTCAACCCAGGACTTTGTGAATGACAGGCAAACACTCTACCAACTCAGCTATATTCCCAGACCTGTGTTCTTGACAAAAGTGGCTTAACTTCCTACAAGTAATTTCCACAACCTCTGAGCTTGTTTTCTTATCTAAATAGTGAGGTCACCTACCTCATATAGTCATGGTGAAAATTCACTCAAGTGAACAAATACAGTATTTAAAACAATACTTGGCATAAAAAGTATGTTCTTTTCATTATTAAATGTTGTACCTCCCTCCAAATAAATTCAACTTACCTGTCACTTTGCTAAACTCTTCAAGAATCTGTTCCTTGGTTTTACTCTTAGGAATAGAGCCCACAAAAAGTCTATTGTTGGCAACTGAGATGCAGACACCAATGTGTTTTCCGGAACGAATTTCATGATTATTATACTGAAGGGTGAAAAAAAAAGTACCGTAATTTTTAATTACATCAATTTGGATATAATTCATTATATAAGAGTCCTAATCTTACATGAAACTTTTTCAAAGTAAAACTTTAACCATACCACATCAAGTATTTTCATATTTAAAAAAAACTTCCTTTCCCTCATGTAGATGGGGAGGGTAGCATATAAAAATGAAAAGACTATTACGGATGTGAAGAAGACAGAGTAAAGAAAAAGAGAGGGTAAATATAAAAAAATTACATTATATAAATGTATGAAAATGTTATGACTTTCTTTGTACAATTAATACCCAGGAATAAAAAATAAAGTTTATATAATTCCTGTTTTAAGAAGGAATTACAATCTGAAACCGCAAGAACAGACTTTAAGAACATGAAACAAGCTTATGAATGTAATGATGGTTTATTGTTGAATTCCTTAAGCCTAGGAAACTTGATTAAGTTAGGAGTCCATTTTGTAGCAGTGTATACTTAAAAACTGCTGAATCTACAGATTCTTAACTTCTAAATTCATTTTCCAACTATTCAAATTCAAGGGAATCTAAAAGAACTGCAAGCTTTCTATCTTCTTAGCAAGATGAAGATACATAAACACAATTTTCTATTTCCATGTTGCAGTAAGGAACTTTTGTCTTCAAATACTTAAGTCTAAAGAACAGCTCCATTGTATTCAAAATTGAACCCTTTTCATTTTCCCCAAATATAAAGTCAAGAAGGAACAAAAAAAAGGCACAGGTACCAATGATAAACTACAGTAGGAAGTAAGTTTAATTTTCAAGTTATCGTTGCCTAGAAAATGGTAAGATATTAGAGAACAGAGGTAAAATACAATCTGTCAAATTAACAATGTATCAGTTATACTACTTACAAACCTAAGTTCTGAAGTTTCCAACTTGTCTGGGAAAAGTGCATTGTAGAATCATATAACTAAAACAGCACATACACCTGACTTCAAAATCAACTTTATTCCTATACATATAAATAACCAGTAAGTTTTCATACCAACATGAGTTTGGAGCTCATAACCATTCTTCTACTATTCCTATTCTTGCAAAACAGGCACATCAGATATAATAGGATATATATATAATTCAAGGAATTGATTCCTCCTTGTCCTTTTTTCATCTCCAGATAAAAATTAAAGTCAGCACACTTTATCTACAGTTCAAAACAGTTCATACTTTCCCTTCTGATCATGTCAATCACCAATCACAATCTGTATCTGATTCTCCATTTTTATTCCAAAGACATGACTTTTGAAAAGTTGTAAATTTTGCCTATTAAAAAAATACTGAATGTCAATATACGAGAGAGATAAAAGTTCAAACCTATCAAATCCATACTAAGACTCCAGACTATTACTATTCCTCTCTCTACAAACCCTAATAAACCAAGGTTCTCAGATACACAATTTTTGAACATTCAAACCTCAAAAAAAAAAAAGCTGCTTCACTGAAGCTTCCTTCCACCAACCAATTCCTCCAAATAGTAATGAACTAAGCTCAAACTTGAAACACTTTGAAATCTAAGTTCTATGGTCAACAAAAGCACTTTTCCATGTTAACATACCCGAAAAGTACTCAATAGGAATGATTTTGTTCCCTAAGAGACATTTGATGTTACTGGTTGTCACAGACTGTTGAGGACACTTGGGAGGCAGGATTTTGTCCCTTGTATGTACGTAATGGATAAGGTAAGTTGGAGATCTTGGTAAACATTTGACAACTCTAACAAAGGATGCCTAGATATATCAGTAAAGGTAAGAATGATAAATCTTGCCATGTTTTTTCTTCATGTAGCCATTTATATTCTATTTACATTTCCTCCTTTAGAAAAAATTCATAGGCACCAACATTCTTGTTTTCTGAAAACAGTAAAGCTATGGTTGAACTGATCCTTACAAGGGATTATGGATAAACAGATTACAATACCTTATTCTCCTAACAGTTAAACTAAGAACACAATAAACTGTACTTAAGAATGTAGCATCCCATCTCCAATAGTCACATAGTTTAACATCAAACAGCCAGCCTTAAAGACAGTAACTGACACAGGCACTTTTTTCAATTTGGTTTTCTGGTCTGTGTCTATAACTCAAAAATTGCCAAAAAAGAATAACAGAGAAAAAAATGGAAAGAAAAAAGGTTTTAAGGTAGACAGATACAAGATATTTTGAGGGTGACAGAAGCTTTTGGTTCATATTCTCTCCCTCTCCCTCCAAATGTTATACTAAACACAAGAAGCTATTTACTTAAGAAAACACCTAACTTAGGGTGGAGAGATGGCTCAGAAGGTAAGAGCATTGGCTGTTCTTACAGAGGACCCAGGTTCGATTCCCAGCACCCACATGGCGAATTAACAACCATCTATAACTCCACTTCCAGGGAATCCAATGCCTCCTTCTGACCTCCACAGGCACTGGACAACACAAGTGCACTTACACATATTCAGGCAATATACTCATATACATAAATTTAAAATATTTTAAAATATTAAACTTACACATATGCAATACGCTCATATACATAAAATTCAAATAAATAATTTAAATTTTTTTTAAAAAATCCAACAAGTC
The DNA here is from genome assembly GCA_035773235.1 of Eospalax fontanierii. Lineage (NCBI taxonomy): Eukaryota > Metazoa > Chordata > Mammalia > Rodentia > Spalacidae > Eospalax > Eospalax fontanierii. The sequence goes on along the minus strand of CM069539.1, from coordinate 63,101,519 downwards.
AGGCATGGTGGCCCATGCCTTTAGTCCCAGCACTTAGGAGGCAGAGGCAGGCGGATGGATCTCTCTGATTTCAAGGTCAGCCTGATCTACATAGCAAGTTGAAAGCCAGCTGTGCTGTACAGGGAGACTGTCTAAACAAACAAAAATAAAACATTACTGAAAGTAACCAAAATCCTTTTAAGAAATCTAGGAATAACAACAGAGTACAGAAGTGTCATCAAGGCAACAATGAGTTGAGGAACACACCAGACAATCTTATCTATCTGTAACAAAGCAAATGCTTCCATCACCAACATTAACAATGCTACTTCTAAATAATGAATGTTTCCATTATTGTCTACAGAAAAATCATTTCTTTACTTCCAACCCATCACCATAGGCCTTGCTAGTCAAACTAATCAAGACAAGTCAAAAATAAAAGGTATGAAGAACAATCATTTTCCTTACATAACACAAAGACTTAGTATGGTTTATTAAAAGCTCTAATTCCTTTTCACCTTTATTTGACTAAAAGTCATGTGCCCTGTAATCTTAGGCTCAGGCTAAAGGTCAGCACTAACTACACAGAGACCAGAAAGAGTAGAAGAGAGGGAAAGAGAGAAGACAGAGGGATGAAAAAACAAGCATCTCATTCCAACCCTAATTCAAATGGGAAAGTGGCACTGGAGAGATGCCTCAGTGGTTATGAGCACTAGCTGCTCTTACAGAGGGACCGAGGGACCCACACGATAGCTAACAACCGTCCACAAATTCAAGTTCCAAGGGATCCAACATCCTCTTCTGGGCTCTGAGGGCACTGTACAAATGAGTGCACTTACACGTAGGCAAAATAATCATATAGTTAATAAATAAATAGGAAAAATAACAGAAACAACCCAATCCTTAAAAGATGCTCTAATTTAACATGGATAAACCCTAAATTCCATAGACATTGGCATTACCTGACGCAGTTAGTGTTTAGCAGTACACCATGATGGTATCAGGGATGAACTAAATGTGAGAGGTTTTTGTTATCTAGTAAAGTAGGTTCTGAACATTATAATTTTTTTTTTTTTCAAATCTAGCTTTCTGGCCAATAGCACAGTGAGATGACCAAGTATGAATTCTGATATTAACAGCTTCAGCAGTTAAAAACACAAAATCAAAGGAGCTGGAAAGATAGCTTAGTGGGTGAAGTGCCTGCTATGCAAGCACAAGGAATGGAGTTCAAATCCCCAGAGCCTGTGTAAAAACAAACATAGTAGCACCCAGCTCTACTACTCCTAAGGGGAGATGGGAGGCAGAGACAAGAGAATCCCTAGATCATCAGCCAGCCAGTCTGGCATACACAGCAGAAAAAACAAAGAATGTCTGTCTCAAATACCACCACCCAAGGCTGTCCTATGACAACCGACAAACACTGTGGTATGGAAGTACCTGAGCTTCCTCTCTCACACAAACTTTTATATTCAATCACATAAAAGATTTTTTAAACACAAAAACAAAAGATGGGAGCTGGAGAAATGGTTCAGTGGTTAGACACATGCAAGCAGTACACTCATACACAGAAAATAAAAATAATAAGTATCTTTTTTAAAAAGCAAAAAAAAACAAAAAGGACATAAACAGAAATTTAGCAATCTCAGACCTGGAATCGTGATTCAGGTGGTTACTCAGTCCCAACTCTCCTTGGCAAAGCCACTATATGCCCTAAGCCTGTCAATCTTAATATAAAACATCTAATCAGAAAGCATTCTTTATACTGGGACAAAAAATCTACCTCTATAAAAATTCAATGACTCTATTTCCTTACTCAAATGAGAAATCTACATATACCTACATGAAAGCAAAACCACCTACAGAGGTGGACACTCTCAAGAATCACTTAAAAGGTCCATCCATAATATAATTTGGATACATGCAGACCGAGATTGAGGCCCTTAAGATAAACTAGACAACTCTACTCTATGTGGCTTGTTTTACCTTGACTCACACCACTGATTGTAAAATTAGTTTTCCACAGGTTTTGATGTGTCAAATACACGTTGTAAACTATCTTTCCTAAGTTATTAAAATGTTTTAGATCTTGATTTCTCATCCAAGGTACTATTACCAATGTATGAGGATTTAACAGGCAAAAAAAAAAAAACTTCTCATTTAAATCACCAATAAATAACTGAATAAAGTAGCTAAACTGCTAGTAAAATTTTTCATGAATCTATTTTGCCAAGTGTATCTATCAAAATGGTTAAACACAGACTGGAAAGATGGTCCCTCACATTCAATTCCCAAAACCCACATGGTGGTTGACTACTCCAGTTTGTGGGGAGAAGGGTGTCAATGCCCTCTTCTGGCCTCTGCAGGCATTGCACTTACATACATACAAATAAAACACAATGCACAACCCATAAAAATAAAATTTAAAAACTAAAAATATGGTTATACACACATTATAGAGGTATACACAGCCACTTTGGTATATCAGTAGTCTCTAAAATCTTAATGTGAGCAGGGCATGGTGATGGTGGTGTAGACCTTTGAAAGACAATAAACAGGAGAATCTTTGTGAGATCAAGGCCAGCTTGGTCTACAGAGCAACTTCCAAGCTACCTCGGGCTATAAGACCTTGCCTCAAAAAAATAAAAACTATAAAACAACAAAAAACCACTTAATATGCATGAGTACACGTATGTTATTTTGAGACTGAGTTCCTAACATTGCCGAGAATTGCCTCAAACTCACAAAAGCACCTCAGCCTCCTGAATGCTGCTATTACTGGCATACACAAAATTAAGGTATGGAGGTGCATGCCTATAATCCCAACACAAGGAGGCTAAGGCAAGAATCTCTATCAAAAAGCAAACAGTAAAATTTTAACTGTCAATATGTAAGTAGACATCTTATCAATTAATGTTTTTAACACAGGCACTATTAGCAAGAATATTTTCACTGGATTATTCCCATTCTGGACAACTATTACAGACTGCACAACACCATTGGCCCCAGGCTCCAGCACAGCAGCACACTATACAAATATACATACTTGCTGTCCCACTTCTTTCCTGGTTGTATATTTTAGATTATCTCAGTGTTTTGCCTATTTGTATCTAAGTACACCACTACATGCAGTGTGCCTGCAGAGGACAGAAGAGAGCACTGGAGGCATTGGATCCCCTGGGTTTGGAGTTACAGCAGCTGTGAGCCTCCACATGGGTGTTGGGAATGGAACCGGGTACAGTGGAAGAACAGTAAGTGCTCTTAACCATTGAACCATCTCTCCAGGCCCTTGTTTGTGACTGAGACAAGACAGTGTCTCATTTTGTAGCTCTGGCTATCTTGAACTCTCTGTATAGACCAGGCTATCCTCAAATTCAAGAGATTTACCAATCTTTGCCTCTGGAATGCTGGCATTAAAGGAGTACATCACCACGCCCAGCCTTGTTTTTTGTGTTAAACAAAGTATCCCAGGTTGGCTTCAAACCAGCTATATCGCAGGATTTTGAATAATTCTGATCCTCCCACCTTCACCTCTCCAATGCTGGGATGTGGTACCAGGGATCAAAACACTTTCATGAATGCTACATAAGCATTCTATCAACTAAGCTACAAACCAAGCTCTCCCCTTTCTAGTTTTTGACAATGTGAAACACTATTTCCAAATATCTCACAGGATAAGGAGGAAAACTATCATCACCCATTAATCTACCCTCATTCCCTACAACTGAATACAGCACAGAATTTAATATTGTAAACCACAGCTAGAAAGATCTTTGAGAGAGGTAGGAATATTCTAAATTCTGGTATCATAAATAATGATACTAGTTAAGTTAGTCAGGTTATTTGTCCAGCTTTTAACTGAAATAATTCCAAGGTCATGTTCAAGACACTATCACAGATCAACCAACCAGAAGGTGAGTACCTCAAAATCTGGAATGGCTTTCAAGGACAACCTAAGTAACAGGCCAGCAGCATTAATGACTAGCCTTTCAAAGTCTATGAAAACAGAAAAGTAGAAGGTAGTCTTCAAATTAAAATAATAATGGCTTACTTTGAGGTCAAAAAAGAAAGCGAAGTATGGCCAGACGTGGTGGTATATCCATTTAGTCCCAGCACTCAGGAGGTAGAGGCAGATGGATCTCTGTGTGATCAAGGCCAACACAGTCTACATAGATAATTCCAGACCACCTAGAGCTCCAGGGAGACCCTATCTCAAAAAGAAAAAAAAAGGGCAAAGTGAGAGTGGAAATGGGTGGGAAGGGTAATGACCAGAAGGGAGACATCAGAACATGACTAGATGACCTTATTTGGAACTCAGTCTTTTTTTTATTCCTTTCTATTTTTAAGTGTATGAGTATTCTGCCTGTACGAAAGTGCACCATGGGCATGCATGCAATACCCATAGGGGCCAGAGGAGGATGTCAGATCCCCCAGCATTGGAGTTACAGTTGTTAGCCACCATACTGATGTTGGGAACCAAATAGATCCCCTGGAAGAGTAGTAAGTGCTCTCAACCACTGAGTCATCTCTCCAGATCCTGGACATCATTTTTCAACATGGAAATCTGGTAATGTAAAGTTTAATAAAAAGGTAGCGAGACTAGCTAAGATTCTTCAACGGCCAGGTGTGGATGCCTTTAATCCTAACACTCAGGAGGCAGAAGTAGGAGAGTTTCTGGGAACTGAAGCTAAGCCTGGTATATAGACTGAGACCCTGTCTCAAAAAACATTTTTTTTTTCTTAAATGATTCTTCAGTAATCTGAATTGGTAAAAATAGAACCTTAAAAACAAAGCAGCAGTGAAGTGAAGATGGTAAAATGATAAATATCAAAAACATTAAGTCAGGACTGGAGAGATGCCTGAGCAGTTAAAAGCACTTGTTGCTCTTGCAGAGGATTCAGATCTAGTTCCCAGTACTCTCATGATGGCTCACAATCCCCTGTAACTCCTGTTCTCCAGAATCCAACATTTTTCTTTTGGACTCTTTGGGTACTAGGCACACACATGGTGCACATACATACACACATGCAGGCAAACACTCATACAAGTAAAATAAAAATAACAAGTCACTTCAGCCTATTTATAGATTCAGTGTAATTTAAAATAATATAACTGCTAAGGCAGCCTTTGTCCCTCAATTAAAAAAAAGGTAAACACCAATCACATTTTCATAAACTTAGACCTTGTTTCTCTCAAAGATTTTCATTATTTAAGGATGGGGATTTTTGTTGAGAAGGTCTTGCTATTACATAGCCCAGGCTGATCTGGAATTTAGTATGTAGACTCATATTCATGATCCTTATGTCTCAGCCTCCCAAGTGCTAAAGTTAAAGGTATGCACCACCACACCTCACTCAGATGGGTTTTTCAAACTGCCTAACATACAAGGTACAGTAAGGTCATTTAAGAAACTTGAAGTGGGTAGAGGGGACAAATAACACTAAAAATGGAAACCTAGAATTTTATAAACTTCATATGTATTCCTAATTGTGTGTGTGTGCGCGCGCGCGCGTGCGTGCGCTATTGTCTACACAGGGGGGTTTGCTCCTCTCCAAAGTCATAGGTTACCAAGGAAAAGGTCCAGTGCCAGGTGTCATCCTACTAACTGTTGGTTGGAAGTGTCCCTGAGATCCCCTTAAACAGGCTACTTCTATTGCTCTTGATTACCCACCAGAATTGATGGTAAGACCCTATTGCTGAATATTATTACACATATTAGTCATCAGACATGGAAAAAAAAAAAATCAGGTTGGTACTGGCCAGAAAGCTCTCTCCCTGGCTTTCATAGTACCAGAAGGTACTATATAAGCTGCTGAAGAAAAAAAAAAAAGTCATCAACCTCATCCAGCAGTGAGCCCTATGGGGGTAACCAACCATGTTCTGACTGGATTTAAGACCAGCTCCACAGGAAGAAACACATGCCTGGTACTGCAAACCTGGATGGAGGAGCTTACAGGGCCTATAGCAGTAAACCTACAATTACTTTGCTAAGTGGATACAGTATCAAACTAACCCCTAAATTTCTATCTCTATTCATAGATTAGTGCAACTCTCAGACATCACAGAAATTTCTTCATGCAGTCAACACAAAAACTTACAACTGGTCAAAGCATATAGTATCAATGGAGTGCTCAGCCAAAATTGAGACATCTATCTTGGAAGAAGGGGATAGAATGGTTGCTAAGAACCAGAGATGGAAAGGACCAGAGCAAAACTTTGTCTTATGCACATGACAGGACCTCTAATTAACTCAAAGGAGCTGTGGTTGCCTGCACAGGATGAAGCCAGTCAACAATCTAGCAAGGGGAACGGGTTGTTCATGAGCCTCCACCCCTAACTGAGGAGCTATGGATAATGGCTTCTTAAAAGAAGTCAGTTTTCTTTAAGAGTATGGCCTCTGGCAGGTTAATCATGCTGCACTGGATAGCCCCACACCCAGGAGTACATGGGTAGCAACACTGGAGTCAATAGATTGTTTTGTCTTTGTGAGACAGGGCTTTGTGAGATAGACCTGTAATTCACTATGTAGACCAGGTTGGACTCCATCTCATACAGATTCATCTGCTTCTGCCTCCTGAGTGCTGGGATTAAAGGTATGTACCCACCCAGCATCAATGGGTTTTTTAAAATAAAAGAAAAAGAAAAGAAAAAATAAAAAAATGGAGGGGGTAGATAAAGGAAGTAGGGTGGATCTGGGAGGGGAAGAGGGGGAATATGATGAAAATACAGTATATGAAACTCAAAAAACTTTTTTTAAAACAAGAAATATGAAGTTCCTTAACTTCTTGAGTTCAGATGTTAAGGTCAATTAACCCATTTTTATAAATAATCCACATGCAAATTTGTCATCTGTAATAGTTTTTAACCTAGGGGAACAAACTAGCTAAACTATTATGTAAAAGGGGCAGGTGGCTGGAGAGATTGCTGCTCTTGCAGAGGACCCAGATATGGTTCCCAGCACCCACATGGCAGCTCCCAACCATCCTCCAGTTTCAGAGGCTCTTCCATGGATGCCAGGCACACACATGGTACACACACAGTCAGGCACACATACATAGGAAATAAAAATACACCTTAAAAAAAAAAAAAAAGTAACAAAACACTTTCAACCTAAAATATCTTCCTTAAAAAAAAAGTGTTCCAATTTGATTTATAATCAATTCAAAAAGAGCCATTTTCTCAATATTTGGTCATATGTAAGTAGAATGACACTTCTGATTCTACAAAAATTAATGCTGTAACTCAAATAGAATCTCAAGATATGACCCAAATGAGGATAATCTAAAGATGTTCTCTTGAGGAATTATTTAGAAGACATTCATTTCCAGAGACACAAAGTAGAAAAAAAAAAATCCAAGTCAATTTTAATTTTGTAATTTTCATGGAATGTTTCAACTTTTTCATGTCCTCTAAAATGCAGTTCTATTTAAGCAAATCTCCAAAACCTATGCACAGTAAAGACTCCCTTAAAAAAAAAAAAAGCCAATGTTGACACATCCAATTTAATCCAACAGATATAAAATCAAAAATCTTTTAAAAGGCACCAAACAGCAAAGCCTATTAACCCAACATATGAACCATATGCTCCCAGACAAGGATTTAAATCCTAACAGAAAGACCTAGCAAGTAATAAGAGTTCCTATACCAATCAAAAAGGTTAGGTGGTTATCTACATAACTTTCTGTATTAGAGTTAAAATATATAAAACATTTATATTAATATATGACATATTGAGACTATAAATGAGCATACCATAACAATATAACTTTGGATTGTATTTGTTAGGCCAAGCCAGTTTTGTATAAAATCATGCTAATAGTGGGTTATATGCTGTCACTCTCTACTATTTATCCTCAGTATGCATACATATAATGCGTACAGGGTGCACCAAGCCTTACACATTAGTGTAAGTCAAGAGATAGCTCTTGGAGTTAATTGTCTCCTGCCTTCCACCTTTGCATGCACTCCAAAGATCCAACTCTGGTCACCTGGCTTTAGAGGGAACCACCTTTACCCACTAAGCTACCTTTCCAGCCTTCTATGGCTTCTTGATACCTCAAGAAATAAGTTCTACCCAGAACGTACAATAATTTATTATGATAGCAAGAAGTAGTTTAGCCTACAATATCAATTTAAAATGATTCTTTTCAAGAATATAAGTGATATCAATTCCTACATTGTACATTAACTTTACTGTAATTCGTGCCTTCATCATTATTCTTCACTTTCAACTTACTTTTATTCAAAAAACAAGAACCTAGGGCTAGAAAGCTGGCTCAGCAGTTAAGAGCATTGGTTGCTCTTGTAGAGAACCAATGCTGGGTCCCCAGTACACATGACAGCTGACAACCACCTGTAACTCCAGTCCAGGGAATCCAGTAATTTCTCTGACCTCCATGGGCACTGCACACACATGGTACACTTACAAGCAGGCAAAAACACATAAAAATATAAATACCCAGTCATGGTAGCAGAAACCTTTAATCCCAGTACCCAGGAGACCGAGGCAGCTGGATCTCTGAGTTCAAGGCCAGTCTGATCTACATAGTGAGACCCTGTCTCAAAAACAAATAAAAATTTACAGAATCTGCTATTTTACTGCTACCTAACAAAATTAGTGCTATTTTACAGACTAATCAAATTTCTTTGCCCATTCATTCATTTGTACACATGCATGCAAGTTGGTAATGAGTATCTTCCTTTATCATACCTGCTATCTTACTTTTTCAAGACAGGGTTTTTCTCAATGAACATGGATAGAGCTCACTGATTTGGCTACACTAGCAGGCCATGGAGCTCTAGGGATTCTCTTGTCTCTGCCCCACCTGTTCCAAGGCTGGGGTTACAGATATACCTGACCATGTTTGGCTCTTACATGGGTGCTGGGGATTTGAACTGCAGTCTTCATAATCACGTAGCAGGAACTTTACAGAGTCATCTCCCCAGCCCCAAGGACATTATTTCTAGAGCTCTTCTTTCTACAGCTCCAGAAAATCCTTCATTTCACCTGAACTGCTGAAAATTTAAATTTTGATAGCTTAAAGGTTGCCTAGTGGCTTCCTATAGAACTATATCCTATCCTCTCCGAAAGAGAGGTATTCTTTTAAGGAGGGGAAAAAATTGGCCATGATTTTAGAATCTATCTAAATTCCTAAATTTTCTCTTTAAATTTTCTTTCAAATACATACATTCCTAATGTTAATTCCTAATTCTTCATATTTAATTATACTCATCAGCAGAGGGTTTAAAACAATATAGCAAATAAAATATTATCTGTCTTCTTTCTTTTTCTCCTTAAGGTGTGCCTTAAAATATGATAGAGCATGAGCATCTCAAATCAGAAAGTCAAATGAGATGCACCAGAAGACTGTCATTTTTGAGCCAGTGGAGGAAGAATGATTAGTCATACAATGCCATCCTTGGCTAGACAGCAAATTGAGGCCAGCCTGGGCTACAAAAGACTCTCAAGAAAGGGTGAGAGGAAAGGAAGGAGGAAAGGAGTCAATTTTGTAGTAATTCAGAATTCTACGTTAGGGATGATATATCATTAAAGACTATACAAAAAGTGAACAGTAGTGGTTTAACTACCCTAACCACTTTCTGACTGAATCTGAAGTTACCTTCATGGAAAAGAATACAGTCCTGATACTGTAACCTAGTCAAAATTATGGCTAGGAAAGTTATATAGGCCCTAAGGAGCAATCTAATGATGTTTTGCTAAGTGGACATGTTGTCAATTGCCTTCTAAATATTTATGTTTATATCCACCACAGACTAGTGCTGCTTTTAGCCTTGAACATAAAAGTTTCTTATTGCAGTAACTGCTTCAAAACTGCTGAAAGTGACTGTTGATTGTTCAGCTCTAAACAGGATATCTACATCACCAGCTCCAAGGTTCAGGGATTATCACAGAAGTTGGATGGAAAGACTAGTCATAGTCAAGAGGGTAAAGAGAAATGCTAGCAAGTCTTCTGGATAAGACATGACCTCTGCAAACAGAGACACAGTACCTGAGAGTACCTGCCCAAGACTTAGACAAGACTGATTCCTTCAATTCTGGATGTTTCAGGGTGGGTCTCATGAGGTGGAACCCCTCCCAGAGGAGCTTCTGTCAGTTAATGGTTGTTAAGGGAGAGAAAGTCATTTTCTTTAGTGGGGTAGCCACTAGTAAGTTGTCCACAATCCAGCAAATGGCCCCCTACACATGCTCATACAAGTAAGCCTAATTAAACTCAGTGACTCAATACACAAAAAAAAGTCCTAAAGGAAGAAAGGGACTAATTGGAAAGAAGGGAGTCAACAGGAAGGGGAAGAGGATAAGACAAGTTAATGAGAGTAAATAATATTACATTATTTGTAAGTATGTAATTGTCAAAAATAAAATTTTGCAAATATCCCAAAAAAAAAAAAAAAAAAAAGAAATCTAAAGAACTTATAGTACCAAGTACCCTGCATATCTATTAGGGAAGAAAGAAAAACATTTTCAGAAGAAATCAGCATGCAGATTTTATGTTTACTTAGAATCACCCACAAAAAGAGATAAGTCAAACAAACCAAATTAACAAATATCTACCTTAGTAAGTCATCTACAGATGTGATATACTCCGTAAGTTTTAACTCACCCTTGGCTCTTAAAACTTTTTATTGGTTTCTCCTCTACCCGACCAGCCTGACCTCAAACGTATGGCAATCCTATCTCAGTACAGGAATTGCAGGCATAGGCTACCATACCCACCTCAATCTTCTCAATTCACAGAATTTAATTAAAACTAATCTGAAGTTACATAAACCATAATTTGAAATAACCAAAGCCTTATGTCTCAACAATCAACTAGGAATTCTATAGCACTGTCTTACAGACCTTGAATCTTAACTATTTGTTACAATATTTAGGAAATTTAAAGGCACACTGCCCCATCAGCACGTCCAAAAATTATCTGATAAACTCTGAAAAGTATATAAGAAAAATCTGGCATTAAGGATAGTGAATGTAAAGACTTAAGGGTGGGGGACTTACCAGTTTAACAGCCTCTTGTGCTGCTTCTTTTGTACAAAAAGTAACAAACGCATAACCTCTATTGAGACCAGTGAGTGGATCCATCATTAAACGTAGATCCCATATAGGTCCAGCTTTCTCAAACAATGGAACAAGCTCATCCTCAAACAGATCTCTGGGGATCTTCCCCACAAATATCTACAAATTAAATATGAAATAACAATTACAGAGGATTCTTTAGTAAACCAGATACCTGTACTTTTACTACAAAAGGTATAAGTTTTTAGTTTCTTTACCTCAGTGCCAACAGAAGGCTGCTGACCTGAATAAACGGAATCTGGAGGTGGTCCCCCATACTTCCTCTGTCCCGTAGTCACATCAAGTGTGTAGCCTGTTCTTTCCAAGAGTGCCTTGAAAAGTTCAAATGTTATTAATATATTTTATTCATAAAACCACACTCATTCATTAGTAGTTACAGTCAATCCTGTCCAGTCTTTCCAAATGTCTTAGCAATATTCCCCCATACAGACTTCTGGGGTCTCTGCTGGAATTTTCCTTTTAATATGTTTATACATTCTTTATTGTCAAATTTTCAGGATCTTAAGCCAGGTGTGGTAGCACACCTTTAATCCCAGAACTCCGTAGGCAAGCAGATCTCTGTGAGTTCAAGGCAGGCTATGGTCTACATAATGAGTTCCAGGACAGCTAGGGCTATAGGGAGACCCTGACTCAAGAAAAATCCAAATAAACAAAACAAAACAAAAACATTCAGGATCCTGTATAAATCAGTGTTTAGTCTCCAATTAATTACTGACTGGTGAAAATTAAAATCAACAACTTTTGAGATAGAATGTCTACTCTGAATAAAAGCCCTCATTAAAAATGACTGTACCAATAAGTTCTTGTACCCCACTCCTAGGGATAATGGCATTTATGGGCATGTTTTCCAACCTCTGAAGACATTACACCCCCTACATCAAGTCTAGAAACTTGAGAGGCTATAGGAAAAACTTCATTATTTGACATAGAAGTATTGTATACAACAGGAGAGCATAAAAAATAGCCAAATGACTTTGAAAACTTTATGAAGCCACAATAAATATAACTTCTAGATTAGTTTCCTCAAAGTCAAATGTATTAAAATTAATACAATTCACTTTACTCAGGCAATTAGGAGTATCACTCCACCCCTAACTATATAGCTAGAAATACTAAAAGGATGAAACTCATTAAAATCTGTGAAGTTCCCTCTCCACTATCTCAACTACAAAAGTTTTGTAAACAACAAAATCACTCTATTAATTAGCTGACCATTTAGAGTAGAAAGACCACATGACAAAACTTGAAGTCACCTCAATCCTCCAAAATTTAACCTCTTCTAATTAGATAGCATTAAATAAAAAATTGTGGAGCTGGCAGAGTATCTGCCTAACATGATCTATCATGGAGGCAAACTGTCCCTTTATGAAAAATATAATTAATTTTAAAGGTCTTTATTTTTAGATTTTGTAACAAGTTTCACAAAAAAGCTGTATGTTCTAAGTAGTTCATTTTTCATTACACTACAACTACTTAATGGTATTAATACTGGGTAAAAAAACTTCAAACTTTTCAAAACTATGACTATAGAAAACTGAACCATGGAGTTTTTTGCTTTTTCCTCATATGTAACCCCTGTACTAGAAGAGTTAGACTTTTTTAATGTAATCTTCACATGACCCAAATAACACTTACTGTCAATCTAGAAAAATGAAGAAAAATAAAGGAAAAACTATTTATTGCCCTGTTAAGCATCCTTATAAAAAACGTTATCTACTGCAATGTTAAGTCCCTTTAAAGCTTTAAGCCACCTCCTTTCAAAGACAGAAAAGTTAAAAACTAATTCTTTCCAGAAAATTTTAATAAACTCAGACTCCCGGAAGCAGACAATCACAACTGGCATAATAGCAACAGAGACAAATCAACCCCATTTTTAATGGAAAAACTAGATTTATAGTTCAAATTCAATTCACTCACAACTAGACCTGTGGAATTTCATAGTGGCTGTTAACTACTAACTTCACTGTCCAGTTTTGTCCATGTTATAGGCTTCCTTTCCCAAGACTGGCAAAATACCACACAGCACCTATGCACTTCTTAGTAACGGGTATTCTTTAACCATAACCCTTGGCTCAAGAACAATGGGACATTATTAAAAAGCACCAACCTAAAAACTAACATGATGAGCCATATTCTCTGAACTATAAAACTCACCAACACAAGATCAAGTCCTAGCTAAATGTTATCATTTAATCTCCTATATGACCTTAAATCCAACCAACAACAAAAAAACTTTCACACCCAGCCTATTTCCTTGTTTACCACAGTGAACAATATTCTGTTAAAAGATGGTTTTAGAAATAAACTATCCTTAATAACCCAATAATCTAAGGAGAGAGAATATTAAAACTCTAAATTCACTGGGACCTAAGCCTCCCAAAAGCAGCCAGCCATTCTTCACCAGGTCTCCTGTCAATATTGACTGTCAAAACCTCGATGTGTATCTTTTCAAAAAAGCACCTAGGCTTAACATTGGATCTGTTTCTTTAAATTTTTTTTTTTTTTAGAATAGTAACAGCACAGATTGAAACAAGTAGCCAAGTAACAAGATTAACAATGAATTGTTTTGAAAACCAAAATAAAAAATGTTATGATACTTTCCAAAATAGATTAGAAAACAGTAATAATCTTTGAAATATACATATATTCATGTCACACCTAAGGAACGTTTACCAAAGCTAGAAAACTGATAAACTTAAAACTACAGGAAGTTTTTAAAGACATACCTTAATCTTTGCCTCATCTGGTCCTTTACTAGAGTCCGCTACTTTGGTCCCCTGTTTTTCTCTCTGCCTATAAGTCTTCATGACTCCACATAAAAAGGCACTTTTGTTCTGTAAAAAAAGTTTCCATTCACATTTAACATTATCATCTGTGTCTAATGAAACTTAAATGAACACATCAGAACTACTCAAATTTTTACATTCTTTCTACTCTGACATTAAATTAACATTACCTGAACATGAGAGAGATCACTGTCTTTAAACTGCTGAAGTACTGCCAATGCGCCGTCTTCATTGAACTCTTTTAAAGCTTCGATAGCTCTTTCATCTAAATCACTATGTGCAACTAGCCCTGGAGAAGAGAAAAATTAGTTAGTTATCACCTTTAAGAAGGTTTGTAATTTGTTTTAGAAAAGTCCTGTACTGGCCAACACAGGTCCATGTGTGACAATGATTTCCTAATTCCCCTAGCTACATAATGAAAAGCATACTTTAACCATTCTGAACTAAGTAAGGCCTCTCAACCACACAATAAGGACTAAACATATTTTACATCCTGTTGTGTCCAAGGAAGACAGTCCTGAATACTGCAATGTTTCTACAGTAAATATATAGCTCTACAAATCCCAAAGTCAACCAAAAAATACCAAGCATAACAACTGAACCTCTACTCAATTTCAAGTACCACTTGAAAAAGGACCCAGTCATACCAAGAAAGACAAGAGAACTAGCCTATAGCTACCAAGTAATTTAACAAGAATCCTACTACAAAAATACCCCCAAAAGTCACATGAGCTGCTCCCAACATTTAACAGCTGTTGCTACTGTCAAATAGTTATCCATCAGGCCAGACAGCCTTCCCGGAGAGAGGTCTAGGCCCTCTTCATCCCTCCCTCTATACACTTTAACCTCTAGCTCAAACCTAAATTAACCAACTATCCAAACAAGGCAAAGCTCCAGTTCCCACACTTATTGGAAACCACAAAAAGTTGCTATTTTAGCTCAAAGCCAGAAATCCAATAGAAAAATTTCATAATGTAATTTTGCAAGTGTTAGTTCTTACCTGCAACGTAAATTTCATCTAGTTTTTCAGCAACTTTCTGTGGTAAACCAGCATCAAGCAATGTCTGAAAATTTTCTGAATGGATAACTGCAGAAGTAGTATCCATGGGCTCTTCAGTACCATTTCCATTAACATGTTCTGTAGCCATGTTTCCAGAGATCTGTTCAAACGCAATAAGCAAAATTAAACTAGGGTCTTCAAAAGAATAGAGGACAATGACAGTCCCAATCTTTACTTTCCCTACCACTAACTACCATCAGCCAGCCAGCCAGCGCCTCCCTTGAAAGAAACCTTACAGTCACTATCGCCTGACAACCAGAATTGGAGCCCGGGGCACAGAAGGACCGATTCACTAGATTCTTCCGGAGCACCACCCCTGGCTCACCTGCTTACACTCCCTAAAAAAGCCTTACTACAAATGATGCCCCACCAGCACGGGGACGGCCCAGCCTGCCACATGCAGCGGTTCCAAGACGGAGAATAGGTGCGACTGAAGAAAGCAAAGCTGGGTTTGTCTCTCTCCAAGGTAAACCCCGAAAGTGAGCTTTTCCCGCCTGCCGCTTATAGATCAGTAACAACAGCCAGCGAAGAACAAAGCGCTCACACAAGTCACCTTCCCACCACCCAATTCCTCCACCCTTCACCCCCACACCCCAGAGCCCGCCCCCGACTCCGCACCCTCAGTGCCAGCCTCACCACTGCGGCCGCCAGGAGCCCATTACAAACACGTGCTCTGCGCCTTCAAATGTCCTACAACTTCCTCCAACGGAAACCCACGGAGTCCCGGGCCGGGACGACCGTCACCGGCTCCCAACATCGCCCCGCAGCCGCGCTGCGAGCCCCCCGCAACATGCAGCAGCACAACCTCGCCCCTCCACACCGAGGCCGCGGCGGCGCCAGGCCCCGGGCCCTCCCCGCCCCCCAGCGCCGCCGTCTCCGCCGTGACACTCGGCTCTGCGCCCCGGGCGCTCCCGAGCCGCCCGCGACCCCGGCCCTCGCCCCTCGGGGCCGCCGGAGCCACCAGCCCGCGCCGGGAGGGCGTTCCGCCGCCGGCCGCACGCCCGCGGGACCCGAGCACCGCCCCAGCCGCCGGCCGGCCGCGGGACGGCGCCCGCGCCTCTCCGCCCACTCCCGCGCGGCGGCCACGGCCACGACAGCACCAAGTCCGCCGCCGCTCGCGGTCCGCGCGGGCCACGGGGCCGCCGAGGCGCCTCCTCCCGGAGCGCCGCAGACAAAGCCCGGCCGCGGCAGCACATGGACAGGAGGAAGCGGCGCGGGCCGCGGCCTACTCCCAGGCAGCCCCGGCCAACGTGCTCCTCTCCCGCTTGGAATCCATTTTCCAGAAAAGCCGGTTTCTGCCCGCGCCGCCCTCCCCCCCGCTCCCTGCACGATGTCAGGGCGCTCCCCTCCCCGACCCGGGTGCCGGCGGTCGTTACCTCCCCGCTGGGCTGTGGCCGAGGAATCCTGTCGGAGGGGATCGGGGTGCGGGGAACGCGTGCTCGCTGCTCCCTGTGTCCGGCGCGAGTGGAGCTGTTGTAAAATGGCGGCCGAAGCTCACGCCGCTGGCAGCAAACCCGATCCAGTTCCACTCGCCTCCGAGCGCGCTCCCAGTGCGCGCGCGCCCCCGCGTGACCCCCTCCCTCCCTCCCTCGCGCGTCCGCTTCTCACTCACTCCCTCAGCCGCTGCCCTCCTCCAGCTCCTCCTCTCTCTGCCGCCGCCGGCCTCCGGCCGCCCGCTCCTCTCAGCCTTCCTCCTGCCGCCCCCTCCTCCTCCTCCCCCAGCGTCCCCACGCCCGCCCGCGGCCGCTCAGACACGAGTGGCCGCCCTTCTCCTCGCGGGCACGCCGGCTCACGCCCGCCCTCGCTGACTCCCTCGGCCCTGTCCCCAGTCCCTGCCGAGTCGCTCCTCTCTTTCTCTCTCCCGCGCTGACGTGACGACGCAGCCGACGCCTCGGGACGCGCGCCCGCGGGCTCCGCCCCTCGGCCCTCCCCTCGCCCCGCCCTCCTCCTCGGGTGGGAGGAGACCCCGCCCTTCCGCCGCGGCGGCGCGGGGCCGAGTGAATGAGAGACCCGCCCCTCACTCCGACACGCCCTCGGCTCCGCGGGCGGGGCGGCCGGCCCGGCGTGTCCCACTCGTTCTCCTTTGTCAGGAGACCGGCATGTCCCCACCCCGCCCGGCCCCACCCCCACCGCGGCCCACGCGCGCCGCCCTGGGCTGCTGAGGGCACCCGCCGCCCGGCACTGTCCACGCGGCCCGCGCCTTGCGCGCTCGGGAAGCTGCGGGCGCACGTGTCCCCGGGGCGGAGCGAGGCAGACAATGGGGCGGCGAGGGAGGGAGCGGCTGGGGACCTGCGGACCTCGTGGCACCCGTGCTCGAGTGCGGGAGTCGCCCCGGGGACACCCGGCCTCGGCCGTGGGACAATGGGGCATCCCGCGGCCCGGCGCGCGCCGGCTCCGCCTTCACGAAAACCGTGGGCGAAGGGAGGGGCGCTCGGGCTCCGGAGGAAATCCCATCTGCGGCAGCCGGGGAGAAGCGGCCGGGCTCCAGTGGGGGCCCGGAGCGGCTCCCGCCGCGGGATGACACGGAGGCCAGATTTGGAAGCGCACCCTCCCGCTGGTGTGGGGTTGTGCAATATTCCGTTTCTGTCCCTGGCCTTTTAAGCAATTACGTGCTCCTCCTGGCACAGTTTGAGCAACTCTGTGAGGGAAATACGTTTCTTTTCAAAGATCTTGGCAACTAAATCTTATGTGAAGTGACATTCCTTTGTAACCGTTTAGTAGGGACAAGAAGACAAGACAATGGCATTTGTATTTCAGACGGAATGTTGATACTAATTTTATCCAATGTAATTGTAGTGAAAAATGGTGATATCTATCCTTTTTACTAAATGGCTTAGTGGTTCTTCCAAGTGATCTTTAAGCTGCTATGATAACATCAGTGGCCAAGGAAAGTTAGATGAGCCCTCTTCAAAGTGTGGAGACACATAAAATGGAGCTTTTTTCCATAGGCAGGTGGACTAAAGTACTGTGTAGCCAGTTCAAAAAGGTTCTGGATATCCGCAGCTTACATTAGACATATCCTTAATACACAGTATTTCACTAATTCAGTAATGCAGATTTTAATTCACACTCCCAAAGGTCTGGATAATGATATAAATGAAAACCAAAATATTTAATAGAAAGTTATAATAAAAGACTGGATTATTAAAATGGAAGTAGTAAGTCTGAAACATACGATTTTTATTTAATTCTTCGCAAGTATAACAATTCTTTTAAGGGAGCTTGACAGGCAATACACTGTTATACATAAAATTAAAGAAAATACTTTTAAATGTTCTTTTTAAAATTGACACTACCAAGGCAATATCAAGAATTTTGAAATGGGGTGGGGGTGGGGGAATTTTGCTCCCAGCCCTTGGGAGGCAGAGGCAGGTAGATCTCTGTGAAATCAAGGCCAGCTAGTTCAGGCCAGCTAGGGTTTTAGGAAGACCCTGTCTCAATAGCAACCAAAGAAACCTCTCAAATTGAAGTCTTTGCATACCTGGCCCCAAATTCCTTTCCCATCATGCCTTAGACCTATGTTTTAAGGCTTTCTAGTACACCAGTATTTAAAGAAACAATGATTCAGGCACCAAGTCTTTCTTTTAATCACATTTGCAATCCCAGCACTTGAGAGCGGGCCTAAATAGCAAATTCAAAACCAGCCTGGGCAACTTGAGACCCTGTCTCAAAAACAAAGCAGCAGCAGAAACATCTATCACCTCCAGAGTTACCATCACCATGACAATCCATAAGCATATTAGTTGGAAAAGCTGTCATCTAGGATATCCACTTCAACACCTACCATATCAGTTAATCAAATCCTGTCAATTGTTTCCCAAGTTCCATTTCTGCCTCGTTACCATTCAAAGCCACACCCTTAGCAAGTTCCAGGCCAGCTGGGCTACAGGGAAACACTGTCTCTTTAAAAATAAGGCAACAACAAAAAAATAGGTGAAGTATCTGAAGAGATATTTAAGGAGGAAATGCAGATAGAAAAAAACGTATGAAAAGACATGTAATATGTTATGACACTAACAGATGGCAAATTCAAACAGTGAGATAGCTATTAGAATGGCCAAATCCCAGAGCCCCAGCATCACCAGAAGTGGGGAAGCTTTGAAGCCGCAGGAACTCCCACTGCTCATGGTAAAACAAAATAGTACAAAGCTTTTCTAAGGTGGTTTGGCAGCTTCTTGACAAATAAACATGATCTTATCACACAGTCCATCGCTTGCTATAAACATAGATCCATGTGCAGGACTTTGGGTAGACATATGCTTCCAAATCCTTTGAGTGCAGCTTCACTCACACTGGAAGTAAGCTAGATGACCTTCCACAGGTGAATGAGGGAATAAACTGTGAGACATGTAGAGCCGAATGTGCTATTTGGTACTATAAAAATACCTATAAAATGGTATAGTGACTGACTTATTGTAATCTGAGCAGATGGAAGGCTGAGATAGGAGGATTGCCTTGAGTCTAGGGCCAGCCTAGGTTACATAGTGAGTTACACTTCAGCCACTTCAGCCTAATGTACAATGTGAGATCCTGTCTCAAAAATTAAAAAAAAAAAAAAAAAAAAAACACTATAAAGCAACAATAAGACAGAGAAATGTTAAGTGTGTATTATTTAGTGGAAAAAAAAAAACAGGTCTGAAAAAGCTACACTCTGTGCAGTTCCAACCACGTGATATTTTGGAAGAGACCAAATTATGGAGACAGTACAAAGCTCAGTGATTGCTGGAATCTCAAGGGAAAAGAGGGAGGAATAAATAGGATACACAGAATTTTAGGGTGGTAAAATTGTTCTTCATGACTATATACCACTGCATATTGTGCCCAAACCCATGGGGTGAAAATACCAAGAGTGAACTTTGTAGACTTTAGTTAATTAAATATATTGGTATTGGCTTGCCAATTGTAGCAAATGTGCCAACTAATACACTACATTACTAACAGAGGAAAGAGGGTTGGTAAGGTGGTATGTGGAAACTGCACCTTCTGCTTGGTTTTCCATAAAGATGAAAGTGCTCTAAAATCAAATTCATTCATTTTAATTTTTTTGTTTGTTTGTTTTCTGTGTATGAGTGTATTGCCTACATATATGTAAGTGCACCCAGGTTATGCAATGCCCACAGAGGTCAGAAGAGGGCATCAGATCCTCTGGAACTGAAGTTATGGACAGTTACTCCCGGCATGTTGGGAACAGAACCCAGGTCTCCTAACCACTAAGTCATCTCTGCAGCCCCCAAATATATTAATTTTAATAAACATTTCAACTGGCAAGATATTTTCAATGTGCAAGAAATATTGGGCAACTTTTCACTGATTATAACTTTTTCTCTAAAAAATTATTATATTTATTTGTGTGTATGTACATGCCACTGTGCAAATGTAAAGGTCAGAGGACAACCTGGAGTCAGTTCTCTTCTGTCATGTGGGTCCTGCGGATAGAACTCAGTAAGACTTGGCAGCAAGTGTTTTTACCCACTTAACCATCTCACTAGCCCCCGTGATAATTAACTCCCCTCTCTAAGATTCATAGCTCATTCTCATTTTAGCTCTTTGATTCTAACTTTGCTGGTGGAAGATAATGTATTAAATTACAAGAGCCACGGAGTTTATGCAAGTAACTCCAAAAAGAATAGAGATTGCATAAACAGAACTCACTCAAAATAGGCTTAGCAAAGTATTCCCAACTTTAATCTGAATAGAGCCCCTGAAATGAGCAACATTTTGTTGTTCTAACTTTCAAGATGATCCATTCCACGAATCAGAAAAGACAGTAGAGCTTCTTTGACTGAACATGCCCAAAGATATTTCTGAAAGCTCACATCAAAGTCTTCCCCACCACAGCTAAGACAGCCACGGTAGTTGTCACATTGTTATTCTAGGACACTCAGCCTTTCCGTCCCACATGGAATGGGATCAGCACCAGGCACCAAAGCATTCCTAGAGAAACACCAAAGGAAGAGTCAGTGTCAAAAGGAAGCAGAAACAACTACCAAACAGAAGCTAAGATAAATTCACCCATCCTGTCGGGCTTCCACATATATATTTTGTACACTAATTATATTCTAGTCACTAAATTAAGCAGTAGGTGAATAAAGCAGAAATGACTTTCACCATTGTCGAGATGAATATAAAAGTGCAAAAAGCCAAAAACATGAATTATTTTCAGAGAGCTTGAAACAGACCAGGGAAGGCAGAGATGATGATAAAACTCACCATCAGCACTGCATTTTACATATATATATATATTTAAACAAGTTCACAAACTGTGGTTTTCGCTGTTTGTTTTTGAGGTAGGATCTCCCTGTGTTACCCAGGCTTGATTCCTGTGATCAAGTGCAAATGGTTCAACCATAGACACTAACCAAATATGGCTACTTAATTAAAATTGAATATAATAAAAAAAATTTAGTTCCTCAGTAACACTAGTTACATGTCAAGTGGTACAAGTGGGTTGTGACTATGGTACTAGACAATATCAACAGAGAACATTTCCAATCTTTGTAGGAAGTTCTGTTGAACACATATCTTTAAAGCAATGCTCCATTTGGGAGGCTAGATTGATGCCTTTAATCTAAGACAAATGGGCCCCATTAAAACGTGCTCACTTGAAATTTAGCTGTATAAGTTAATTGCATTATTTGTTTGCATATCTTCATCACAGCTGCTACGTGTGATGTCATTGACTAACTCTCCTCTTCCTCAATTTGCCAATGATTAATGAACAGATGAAAGAAGAGAATTATGAGGAAATGAAGAGTTGAGATAACTGGGTCACAGAATTCTCCAAGAAGAGGATAATCACCACTGTATCAGACGTGCAGTGGTATACCTGCAGCCTTGCTTATGTTTTAAATGTTATTTTCTTAATTTTTATGTGCTCTTTTCCCCTTTCACTTTTTCTTCTTTCCTTTCTCTCTTCTTTTTCTGTTTTTCTTTTGTGGTACTGTGTATTAAAATTAGGGCCTCATGCATGGTACACAAGCTCTCCACCATGGAACTATGTCCCCAGTTCCTATTTATTTATTTTGCTTTTCTGAGACAGGATCTTATTTTGTAGTTCAGGGTGTTCTGGAACAAAGTATGTGACCCAGGTTGACCTTGAAACCACAGTGAGCCTCCTGCCTCAGCCTCCTGAATGCTAAAATCACAAGTGTGAGTCACAGTGCCTGGCTCTGTTTTTTGTTTGTTTCGTTTTTTAAGGTTTATTTTGGACTTGAGAGGTGATTTAGCAATTAATAGTACTTACTACTCTTCCAGAGGGCTCGAATTTTTACTTTAATTACGTATGTCTGTGCATTTCCGTGTGGGTTTGTGCACATGAGTGTGGGTGCCTCTGAGGGCCAGAGGAATCAGATCTCCCGAAGCTGGAGTTAGTGGCAGTTGCGAGCAGCCCAAAGTCGGTGCTGGAAATCAAACACAGGCCATCTAGAAAAGCAAAAAGGATTCTTAACTATGGGACTATCTCTCCAACTCCATACATAACTGTTTTAAATGTTTTTTTATTCTGAAACTGAGCCTCACTCAGTTGCCCAAGATGACCTTAAACTCACAAATTAGCTGGAATTACTGGCCTGTGCCTTAAGGACCAGCTTCTAATTCCCTTTCTTTTCTCTGTCCTTTCTTTTGTTCCTTTTTTTTTCTTTCTTTCATCTTCCTTTCTTCCTTTTTCACAAGGCCAGAAATTACTTAATAAAAATACAAAAGCTATACTTTCCAGTTTTTAATATCTTCACACTCTATATTTAATAATAATGGTTTCATATTCAATATCTTATATAAAGATATATATAGATATATACCCGATATATAAAGATATATGTTTCACAAAAGATGTTTTCCTGTACTTTGAGGTTTCATTATACTAATATAAAGTATGAGGTCCATAGTAGGAGCCTCTTTCTTAGCATGAGTTCAGTGCCGCACCCCATGTCCAGAGACAATGGAGGCCACACAGAATGCAGACTGGATTTCAGGACACTCTCTCTTCTCAAATACCCTTGTACAAAGTGTTGGCTACATAGCTCAGGTGGTAAGAACACTTGCTCTGTGAGCAAGAGAACCTGAGTTGGAATCTCCAGAACCCAAGTAGAACACAGAGCATGACAGTGCAGGATCCCATCATTGAAGGGGAAGACAGGTGAATCCCAAGAGCTGCCAGGCCAGCCAGCCTGGACTTCTTGAGCTTCTGGTTTAGTTAGAGCTCTGTCTCAAGGCCATGATGCAGAGAGCAACAGAGGTAGACATTTGATGCCCTGCTCTGGCCTCTGCATGTATATGCACAGATATGTACACTCATACACTGAAATGCATGCAACACACACACACGTCACAGAAAATGTAACTTTAAGGTAAACCGTATCATAAATGGTTTTAAATAAGAAAATAACCTTACAGTACTTACAATTTAGTTCATTCTTGCTAGAGAATGGACTGGCGAAGTACAAACTAAGTCCACTATGTCCCTCTTTGGGTATGGTACAAAATGCTTATGTAAGGCTTTTTATATTTAAAAGAAAAAAATATTAAAGGTATTAAGACAGGGTTGGGGACGTGGCTCAGCCAGTAGAGTGCTTGCCTGGGAGGCACAAAGTTCTGGATTCGATTACTGAATAAAACCGGACATATGTAAAACCAGGCAGAGTGAGCAGGGCTGTTAAGTTAGCACTTGGGAGATGGAGGCAGGAGAACCCAAAGTTCAAGGTCCTCCTCAGCCACATAAGAAGTTCAAGGTCAGCCTGGGACATCTGATACCCTGCCTCAAAAACAAAACAAGAGTAAAACATAAAGCTTTCCAGTTCTTCTGTAGTGCTCCTCTCAATTTACCATGGCATTTTCTGTGTTCTTTAGTGTCGTAAGTAACCGAAAATTAATACTTTTAGTTGATAAAATGAATTTCACCCTTTTTGTTATATTGTGCAATGCTATTTCAATACAAAATAAGAACATTTAGGGTCAGTGAGCAGAAGACGAATGTACCAAACCTGACCACCAGAGTTGTATCTGAGGCCCACATGGTAGAGAGAACCTACTCCTGCAAGTCCTCTGACCTCCACAATTGCTTTGCAAATGCACTCACATATATACACACACATATATAGGCACACACACAAGATAATAAATAAAAACCTTTTAAAAAACATGTAATTCATATGAAGTATCACTGAAATTACACCGTTTACATGTATACATGCATACATTTTGACCTCTTAAAATATAGAAAGATTGCACAAAATCAAGCCAGCTGTTTTTCACTCTGTGTGTATGTGTGTGTGTGTGTGTGAGAGAGAGAGAGAGAGAGAGCACAAGAATATCATTATTTTGCTCAGGTTGCCCTGGAACTCACAGAGATCTGCTTGCCTCCCCCTTCTGAGTACTGGAATTAAAGATGTATGCCACCAAATCTGGATTTCTTTCACTTTTTGTTAAAGGTACATTCTGCCAACATTCATTCTCTCTCTCTCTCTCTCTCTCTCTCTCTCTCTCTCTCTCTCTCTTTCCTTTTTTTTAAATGTGTATGACTGTATTGCCTGCATGTGTGTAAATACACCTATGTTGTGCAATGCCCACAAAGGTCAGAAGAGGTTGTGGGATCCTCTGGAACGGAAGTTACAGACAGTTGTTAGCTGCCATGTGGGTGCTGGGAATCGAACCCAGTTCCTCTGCCAGAGCATCCAGTGCTCTTGATCGCTGAACCATCTCTCCGACCTCCATGCTCTGTCTTTTACTTAATTATGAATAAGGAAGGACTGAATGGAAAATATGAGTTGCCTTATCTTTCCCTTTCCTTCCAAGTCATTATTTTCAGCATAATGACAGGCCAGAATGTTCTATTGTCATAGATTAATTAGAGTGTCGTTGCCCTTTTTCTGTCTTCAAAGTAAGTTCTGGATCCTCACTAGAAAATCTGGTATTTCTATATTCATTTGGTCTGAGAACACTCACCTTGTACTCATTTTGAGCCTCACTGAAGTCCAATATGTCGTGAGTCCACTGGAATCTTGTGTTCATGAGGCACCATGGTCACTTTAAAGAACTGGAGCAGGAAGAAATAGCAGGTGTACTTACTGCATATAACTCTTCTGCTCATTCACATATTCTAATATACAGTTTTCAGTGAGATTCCTTGTTGTTTGTTTATTTGAGACAGGGTCTCATATATCCCTGGCTGTCTTGAACTTACCCTGTAGCTAAAGATAACCGCAAACTCCTGATCCTCCTGCCTCCTCCTAACCAAGTGCTACAATTACAGATGTGCACTATTACATCTGTCTCAGAACACATGTTTAAAGATAAAATTATACTGGGTACAGTGATGTAAGCCTGTAATTGCAGCCCTCAAGAGGCAAAAATAAAAAAAGATTAAAAGTTCAAGGCCAGCCTGGACTGTATGGTGAGTTCAAAACCAGCTTGAATAGTAGATAAGTTAGAAACAGAAAAGAACCCAGTGCAAAATCTTAAGTAAGACCAATATTTATATGAAAATAGATCTTCAAAAGAATCTAAGGAGCAGGTAGACAATGTGAAGAAAACACAGAAGAGGATGATGTTACACCAAAGGAAAGAATATTGAAAGAAGAAGTGCTCAACATGGTCAAATGTTTCTGAAAGGTCAGTAAGAGAACTCAAGATTCCATTGGACTTGAGGTCACTGTTTACAGTGACAAGAGCAATTCTGGGGTCCAGAGAGATGGTTCAGTGATTAGCACACTTACTGTTTTTGCAGAAGATGCAGTTTTGTCTCCCAGCATGCACATCAGGTGGCTCACAACAGCTTTTAACTTCAGTTCCAGGAGCGCTGACTCCCTCTGACCTTCCTGTAGGCCAGTTTTACCACCCTTGTACGGGCACACAAAGATAGACGTTTTAAAGATAATTTATTCCCTATTTTTGTTTTATGTGTGTGACTGTATTGCCTGCATGTGTGTAAGTGCACACATGTCAGGCAGGGCATGAGATCGCCCTGGACCTGGAGTTACAAATGGTTGTTAGCTACCATGGCGATGCTGGGAATTGAACCCCAGTCCTCTACAAGAGCAGCCAGTGTGGTGCTCTTAACCACTGAGCCATTTCTCCAGCCCCCATATTTTTTTTAAAAAAGTAAGTACAGTGGAGTGGTGAAGGAAATCTCAAGGTGGACCTGGTCTACATAGAGAATTCTGGGACAGCTGGAACTACAGAGAGACTTTGTCTCAAAAAAAGCAAGGAAAGAAGGAAGGAAGGAAGGAAAGAAGGAAGAAAAGAGGCTATAAAAGAGGAAGGAGGGATGAAGTATGAGCTAGAAAGAAATCCAAAGGCATTGGCTAAGCTCAGAGCCAGGGAAGGAAACTTCGCTTGGTTTACTGTTTTGTGTCTACTGTGTCAGCTCGATTCATAGGGATACCATAACGAAGTACCACAAGCTGAATAGCTTAAAATAGCATAAACGTACTGTCTCACAGTTCTAGAGGAAAGACATCTAGAATCAAGGTTGGTAGAACCATATTTCCTCTAAAACCTTCCTCCACTCTTCCTTGTTCCCGGTGTATTTGGGCAATCTTTGGCATTTCTTAGCTTCCAATCTTGTTTCATTGTCGCATAGTAATTCTGTTTTTGAATGCCTCTCTGCTCATAAACATACTGGATTAGGGACTTACATTATTTAGTGTGACCTCATCTTAACTAACTGCATTTGCAGTACTCCTGTCTCCCAATGAGGACATATCCTGTGATACTAGACGTCAAGATGTCAACATCTTTTCAGAGGAAGACATAACTCAGCCTGTAATAGACCAAATGAAGGAATGAATATGTTACAAAACAATAAGGAAGAGTTCACTTTACACCAGAGGTGGGACGCCACTCCATTTGGCATGCTTTGGATCTTAAATGTCCCCCCAAACCTCATGTGTCAAAAGTTTGACTTCTAAATTTATGTTGTTCTTGGGATATGGTAGAAATGTTAGGGAGAAATCATTGAAGGAAATAGGTCCTTGTGGTCACGCCTTTAGAGGGTATATTGGGACCCTCACCCTTCCTTTCTTTTGCTTCCTAGCCCCCATGACATGGGTGGGTTCCTACGTTCTGTGCTCCCTGCCATAATGCATAGACCTACAACAAGCCCAGAGGCAACATGCCAAGCAATTGTGGATTAAAAATCTGCGAAGCAATGAGCTAAATAAATCTCCCCTCCTTTTAAGCCAACCATGTGGTTAAGAAGCCTTTAGAGCTGGGAGTGGTGCCACATGCATTTAATCCCAACCCTCAGGAAGCAGAAATAAGTAGATCTCTGTGAGACTGAGGCCAGACTGGTTTGCTCAGAGTTTTCGGCCAGCAGGGGCTACAGGAAGACCCTGCCTCAAAAAAACAAGCAAAAGAAGACTTTAGAACTGGTTTGTGAGATGAATTTGGAAATTTTTGGAGAAGCTAGCTAGAAAAATCTTGGAACACTGGAGCAATTCTGATGTGAGTTCAGAAAACCAGGATGCTGATTAGCACTACAGACAATGGAGACCATGCTCATGAGATTTCAGATGGGAATAAGGGCTCTACAGAAAGCATGTGGCAAATAACTTGTGGACATTTTGTTATGTCCTGAGACTTTGTCAGAATCTGAGCTTAAAGATGACAGGCCGAGGGGCTGTCTCAGTGGTTAAGAGCACTGGCTGCTCTTGCAGAGGACCCAGGTTTGATTCCTAGTGCCCACATAGCGGCTAACAACTGCCCATAACTCTAGTTCCAGGGAAATCCAACACCCTCTTCTGACCTCTACAGGCTTTGCAAACATGGGTGCACATGCAGGCAATATACCCATACACAAAAAATAAAATTAATAAATAAAAATATTTTTTTAAAATGATAACAAGCCGATTAGTCTGGCAGGGGAAATTTCTAGGAAGTCAAAGATTTGTCTGTGGCATGCGTATTGCTGGACGCCTTTATCTAGGTTTATAGTGAGAACTGTGAACAAAAACCAGAGCAGAATGATTAGAAAAACTTGCAGATTCACCAAGAATGGAGTGCATTTAAAGCTGAAAACAGGGTGTGGTAGTTAAAGAGATCAGCACCATTAAAAAGAAGAGAAGTGTTTTACAGGGACCACTAGGTCAGATTCTTTGAGAACATCTCAGAAATCAGCAAGACACCACCTATTGTAGACTTAAGGATATAAAATTGTAAATGTCTTAAAAAGGCTGCTTTGAGAAGAAAGCTCTGGTGCATCCTTCTCTCATAGGGCTATCTTGGAAATTATTTGTGCATGTGCTATCAGCTAGGCACTGGAAATCCACTGAAACTGTGATCCAAGGGAGTCTTGCCTAATGGCTGAGCTGGCAACAATCTTTAGTGTTGTCCATGGTGGATGCTGGTTTTGCAAACATGCAGAATGCAAGAGTTGTGAGTCATGGAGGCTTCCACCTAGATTTCAAAGGACAGGGAAGCTCGATACAGCAGGGCTGGAGTCCCTGTGGGCATCTTCTAACAAGGTATATGAAGCTGTGAGAGTAAAGTCAACAATATAATGGAGACTTCAGTAAGCTGCATGGAAGATATGCTGACTAAAGTTGCAGGTAGTCAGCAGAGTGCTCCCCAGATAGGCCATGTGGGTTACAACAGGAAATTCCATACAGTGGGGCTGCCCAAGCCCTTTGCTAATCAGTCCCTGCTATCATGTGTCCTGGATGTTGGACATGGAGTTACAGGACTTAATGTTTGATCTGCTAGGTTCTGGTCTTGCTTTGGTTTGATACTTTCTTGGTATTCTCTCTCTCCCTTACATAGTGCCTATGCCCCATCATTGTATATTGGAAATCCACACCATATATAATATAAATATAATTTATAGGGCTTCATAGTTAGGAGTTGGTGTTGACTCTCTAGTCAAATAGTTTAAACTTGTATTTTTGAGCAGTAATAGAACTATTGAGACATTGGGGAAGTTTTTGTGCATTTTTATTACACACAGGATATTTATGTTAGGTGGAATTATGAGTTCCTTATTGTTTTTATTTGAGACAAGATCTCTCTGAAGACCCAGCTAGCATGGAATTCACTATGTAGACCAGACTGGCCTTGATCTCACAGAGATCCTCCAGCCCCCTCTGCTTCCTGAGTGATGGGATTAAAGGTGTGCATCACCATGCTGGGCAAAGATATTTTAAGGAAATGCATTTGTATATTAAAACAACAAGGACTTGTGATGGTTAATCTTGACTAACCATCAATGTAATTCTGGGTAAGTGTATGAAGAAATTTTCAGAGATGATTGGCATGTGAGGTAGCGACTAAACTAGAAACACCCATACTGACTGTAGGTGGTGCTGTCTAGTAGTCTAGTGGTTCAGATGGAACAAAAGCAAGACAGTAGGAAAAGCAACAGTATAGTCTTACTCTCACAGCCTCTGAAACTGTGAACTGAAATAAATCAGGTATAGTCATAGCAGTGGCCCTGCTCCTGGTACCAATTTCCTGTGTAGGTCCCTCTTTGTTACTATGAACAAATGCTATAAGCAACCTAAAAGAAATGGAGGTTTATTCCGGCTCCTGGTTTCAGAGTTTTCAGGCCATGGCCACTTGTCTCCATGACTTCTAGGCCCACATATTGTGGGGAAGAACATCATGGTGAAGAGCATGTGAGGAACGTGTGGAGTGAAGTAGCTCACCTCATGGCAGAGATGATAAGAGGGAGACGACACTAGCAAGGTTCTTCCCTCTTATTTTTTGTTCCATTTAGGTCCCCATCCTGTTAGATGTCTAGGGAAAATAATGACCTTAACCTCACACCAGAGAAGCAGACGATGACGTCTATAAGAGGAAACAGTGTCCTCCTAGGAGAACCAGATTTAATTATGGCAAAGAGGTGGAATGAATGCACAAAAAGAAGGTTGATGATATGAAATAATTTCTTACCACTGTAGGTGGGGCCAAGAAATACTGGGCCAAGAAATACTGTTTGGGAGCAGAATGGGTTAAAATGAATGCAAGTGGATATGAAAGGATAAATTACCAGCAGAATTAATTTTGGGATTATAGCATAAACCCAGTATCTGAAGGCTTTCCCATGATTCAGAGATAACCAGTGAAGCTCTATTTGGAATATTTATTGCTATAAAATCTGTTATTATGATAATGTTCAAAGTACTCTAAATTTAAGCATTAAGAAATTGGTCCAATATTTATTGAAAATTCTTTAAAATTAAATGTTTGCAAGGATGCCAGTGAAAACAATGAACAGAGGAAGTTGTAATGATCTTGAAATGATGATAGACTATTAAATTTAAAAATCATTATAACAGGGCTGGTGAGATGGTTCAGTGGGCAAATGCACTTGCTATGCAAACTTAATGACCTCAATTTGATCTTTGGAAGAGAGACTCAACTTCTGAAAGTTGTCCTCTGACCTCTACATGTACTCTGGCATACACATAGACATACACACATGCATGAAAACAAAATGAAAACTTTAAATCATAATAACAAAACATAAACAGTATAATTCAAGGGTTTTGCTTTGTTTTGAGATGTGGTCTCCCTGTAGCCCCAGCAGGCCTAGAACTCACTACATAAACCAGGCTAGCCTTGATCTCACAGAGATCCACTTGCTTCTGGCTCCTGAGTGCTGGGCTTAAAGATGTGTACTACCACCCCGACCCCAAAAATGGTATTTTATTGAGAGAGGCTTTGTGTTGTGGCATCAAAGTCTCAGTGTTTGGGGGTATAATTGCCAGTTGATGGAATTTTCAGGAGTAACTGGATTGTGGGCTATCACCTCATTGCGGTATTAATCCACAAATGGATTCATAATTTGAAGGCAGTCTTAGGGGGTGGTGGAAACTAGGAGGTGTGACCTAAGTGGAGTGTGTGTGCCTGAACATTTTGTCCATAGCACCTTCATTCTCTTTCTCTTCTTCCTGGCTAAGATGAGGTGAAGAAGTTTGTATTATTGGGCCCTTTACAATGCCAAATAGAATAGAGCAAGCCAACCATAGACTAAAACCTCTGAAGTCATACGTCAAGATAAATGTTTCCTTCTTTTAAATTGTTTCTGGTATTTTTCACAGTGATTAAAAAGTTGCTGACATGTTAGAATATAAAATGGGTATGCTTTGGAAGATTCCTTTAAGTTTAGTAACTCATCGTATGAAGAAAAAATTATGAAGAATATAATGTCTATATTCAGATTACAACTCTTTTAAACTTGCATAAAAGGATATTTTGTCATCTAATTTTTGAAAAATGCCAAAATAGTGGTAACATGCAATAAATATGAATTTTGAAAGTTATATACCAATAACAATATAATATATAGAGCTTTAATTAAGTTGACTAAGAAAATCAGCAGATTTTAAGAGGGAGAAGAAAAATGTTTATGGCTCCAAGTATTTAATACATTGTTCTTTCAAGTTTCAAGCCTATATTTGAAATTTTCATGATAAGATCAATAGATATATAGTTTATTGGGTTGGGAAAAGAGCACGATGTAATAGAGAACTGACGAGAAGGAACATTATAATTTAAAAAGGTTTAATAGATTTATTTTTATGTGTATAAGTGTTTGCCTGCATGCTATGTATGCGCACAACATGCATGTCTGCTGCTCCCAGAGGCCAGAAGAGGGGGTTGGATCCCCTAAAACTGAAGTTACAGGTGGTTGTGAGCCT
The DNA here is from genome assembly GCA_035773235.1 of Eospalax fontanierii. Lineage (NCBI taxonomy): Eukaryota > Metazoa > Chordata > Mammalia > Rodentia > Spalacidae > Eospalax > Eospalax fontanierii. The sequence continues at coordinate 63,069,971 of CM069539.1, read as the reverse complement.
CCATGTGGATGCTGGCGATAAATCTGGGTCCATTGCAAGAATAACAAGTGCTCTTAACCACTGGGCCATCTCTCTAGCTCTGACTCTTATAATTTTTGCTATGTAGTAAAACATGGCTGGTGTCCCTCATCCATCCTGTGGGTCAGAATGACTTACCTGAGCCAAAGGCAGTGAGATACTGGACATCATTTCCGGAGAGATATATGTTTTCCTACTTACCCAGCACACTTCTAATTATAGATCCTAATAATCTGCACAATTGATCATAGATTTAAACACATAGAAGCTAAGTTCAGCTTCCAAAGACAAAGTAGTTTTAATGGAAAGGAGATTTCCATAAGTATCCCTTTAAAAAGATGAGGCCGGTGTGGATCACATCAAAAGAACTTGATCAGTTAACTCTGCACATCAGATTGACGGCTTATAGAACTGAAAAAGTGATCAACTTGTGAATTTCCTTCAAACATGTCATAGAACATAGTATAAGAAGCTGAAGCAGAGCATGGAGAACAAATGTATCCTAATGTGGTGATGTGTCTTTAAGTTGCAAGAAACTGCTGAGAGGCTGGAGCTGTAACCTCTGTTGGCAGAGTGCTTGCAGAGCATGCACAAGGCCCTGGGTTTGATCCTAAGTACAACATAAAACTGGGCGTGGTGGGACATGCCTATAATTCCAGCACTCAAAAAATGGAGGCAGGAGGATTAGAAGTGAGTTAAAGACCATCCTGGGTTTTATGAAACCTTGTCAGAAACAGAGAAAGGGAAGATGGGAGAGAGGGAGGGAAAGAAACTGATGAGGACCTCTATTTAATTTTCTCTACAGATATGTATCTTGGTTTACATTTATTTTTGTAGTGCTGAGGATCAACCTGGGGCTTCACATGCTGTCGTGCCCTGAAGAATGCCCTCAGGCTAACTGCATACATTTTTGAGTTGGGGAGAATTTGACGAACTTATTCAACTGTAGTGGCTCAAAATACTATGCTTACTTATATGCATAGAAGCACTCAACTTTGTTAATAATCCTAGCTAATGAATGAAGAACACTTTATTTGTATTATATCATTCAATGTTTGTATGATGGTTAATATTGTCAACTTGTTGGGCTATAGAATCACAAAAGAGACTAGCCTTTGAGCCTCTTTGTGAGGGATTAGCCTGACATCAGGTTAACTGAAATGGGAACACCTGCTCTAAATATGGGTGGGTCTTCCCTTGGTGGAGTCCCAAACTGCATAAAAGGAGAAAGACCCGCATTTCATTGCTGTCTTTTTCATGACTATAGATACAAGGTGACCAGCTTCCTCAAGTTCCTGCCACTGTGACTTCCCCACCATGATGGACTGCACCCTGGAACTGTGAGTCAAAATAAAGTCTTTTCTTAAATTGCTTTTGTCAGGTATTTTGTCAAAGCAACAAGAAAAGCAACCATTGCAGTATGCAAGCTGCCTCTAAACCTTTGCTCCGAGCTTCATGTCCTGAAATTAACCACAGAAAGAACACAAACAGGAGGTGGGGTGGCTAAGGGGTTATGAGCACTTGCTGTTCTTCCAGAGGACCTAGGTTCGATTTCCAGAACCCACATGGCATCTCTGTTGCTTTCTTCTGGCCTTTGCCAGCACTGTAAACATATCAGTAAACCTCCCAGCAATCAAAACACTTGTACAAATAAAAATAATAAAAAGAAAGAACACAGAATGTGAGAAGACATGATATATTAATATGTACAAGTAGGTTATGCTTGTGACAGTAAGAAACTGTACTATTAGAATACTTTGAATACAATAAACTGAAATTGTAAAGAAAAAAAGGATCTTTTTAGTTTTATAAATGAATCAATCTGTGGATATCAGAGGACAACTTGAAGCAGTTGATTCTTTCTTTCCATCATGTGGGTCCTGGGGATTGAACTCAGGTCCTCAGGTTTGGTGGCAGGCATCCTCTGAGCCATCTTGCCAGCCTCAAAAAACAAAAGATCTCAGAATATTAAAAAGTTTTACTGTAAAAATTTTAATCATATGCATGACATGGGTGCACTTACAGACATGCAGGAAAAACATTCATATGCAAAAAAATAAAAATAAATCAATAAAAAATTATTTTTTTCTCTTGTTGAAATTTTGTTAATTTCATACAATATATTTTGATGATATTTAAATCCCCTCCTCTAATCACACCTGTCCTTATTGTTTCTACCCAATTTAATGTACTGTATTATATATAATAAGATCTATAGAGTTCAATTTGTGTCTCCAAATATCCTTCAATGTGGGTCCATCCACTAGAGCCTGATTAACCTACCAAGAGTCCCATGCTTGAAAAAGACTGTCTTTCCCCATGCCAGCAACCATCAGTTGCCAAAATTTCCTTAAGTGGAGATAGAGTTTCTTACCTACTTCCTCATGTCTATACTGGTATTTTTTTTTTCTGGTTTGGGCTTACATGGGACTTGTGAATGTGATCACTGTGAATTCATATGAGTAACTGACCAGCTGCCTGAAGAAACGAAGTATCCTTGTGGTCATCCACCATTTTTGGTTCTAACAATCTCTCTGCTCCCTCTTAGGCAATGATCTCTGGGAGGCAGGAGCTTGATAAAGGTGCCCTATTCAGAGATAAACACTCTATAGCTTCTTGTTCTCCACACATTGGCCAGTTGTGGGTTTCTGTGTTAATCACCATTTGTTGCATAAGGACACTTCTCTGGTGAGAGTTGAAAGAGATGCATTGATCTATGGATGTAACAGTGTCATTAAGAGTCAGTTTAATATAACTACTTAGTAGACAGCTAGCATCAGGTTCTCCCCTATGTCCTGTGATCTGTCTAGTATCAAGTTCTTAACCTCATATCATTGTCAGGTAGGGCTCTACCCTAGGAAGCAGACCTTAAAGCCAATAAGAGTGATTGGTTACTCCCATAGTATTTGTGCACTATTCCATTGGTGGATATATCCTGCCAAGCCAGTTGGTATTTTAGTTTACAGGATTCACTGGGTAAGGATGATGATTATTTTTCCTTCTGATAGCTTGTATAACATCTTGCAGCATTATGAACACTAACCAGTGGAGATGAGGCTCTGAGTCAGCACCAGCTTGATTTTCTCCTTGCTTGTTCTACAGCTCATGTATGTGGTGTTTTCAGCAATAGGCTTCGTTACCCAGTGCTGGTGGGTAACCAAGAACAGGGACGATGGCCAATATAGTTTGAGGGTTTATGGGACCCCTGGTCAACAGCTTCTAGAGAAGTATTCCATTCCTGGCATTAAGATATTATTGTTTTCATTAGCCTATGATATCTAGAGAGGGCAGTGTCCCCCAGTTGTAAGATAAGTCCTTTTAATTTATTTTTATGATGTTCATGTATCTTTAAGAAGTTTCTATAGTGGTGGGCTACATATGGCTTTTTATACAGGCCAGTACTGTTACTTATCACTCCCTACATCCCCTCCTCTGCCCTGCCCTCCCGTTCCTCAGCCATTTAGTAGTTTCTTGACCTATCTGAATTTTCAAATTAGAATATGCATATCTAAGATTTCAAAGCTAGCATCCAAATATGAGAGAGAACACGTGACGTTTGTCTTTCTGAGTCTGAGAATGATTGTTTCCAATTCCATTCATTTACCTGCAAATTTCATAATTTTGTTTTTTGAAAGAGCTGAATAATAGTCCATTGAGTATATATAACACATTTTCATTATCCATCTATCAGTTAATGGACATCTAGATTGTTTCCAACTTCTGGCTATTATGAAAAGGCTAGCAATGAAGATGGATGAACAGGTATTTCTGTAGTAGAGTCTTTTGGATATATATCCAAGAGTGTTATGGCTAGGTCATATGGTAGATTAATTTTCAGCTTTTTGAGGAACCTACACTGTGATTTCTATAGTGGCTGCACCAGTTTGCACTCCAATCAGCGTTGAATAAGAGTTCTCCTTTCTGCACATCCTTGCTAGCATTTGTTGCTGTTTGTTGGATTTTTTGCCATTCTGAGAAGGGTAACATGAAATCTCAGAGATTTTAATCATCATTTCTCTGATGACTAAAGATGTTGAACATTTTAAAAAGTATTTCTCAGTCATTTGAGTTTCATCTCTAGAGAATTCCCTGTTCAGCTCCTTGCCCCACTTTTTAATTTTTTTTCTGATGTTTAGTTATTTTTTGAGCTCTTTGTATATTCTAGATACAAACCCTCTTTGAAGGTATAGCTTGTAAAGATTTTGTTCCTTTCTGTAGGTTGCCTCTTCACTCGAATGATGGTGTCCTTTGATGTATAGAAGCTTTTTAGTTTCATGTGGTCCCATTTGTTAATTGTTGGACCTAATCCTTGCACTATGGTAGTCCTGTTCAGAAAGTCCTTTCTCTTTTATATAAGTTCCAGTGTGTTCCTTACTTTCTCCTCTGTCTAATTCAGGGTATTGGGGCTTATGTTGAGGTCCTTGATCAATGGGAGGGTAAGTTTTGTGCATGGAGAGAGAGAGAGAGAGAGAGAGAGAGAGAAAGATCTAGTTTCATTCTTCTACTTGCCTTTATCCAGTTTAACCAACCCTATGTGTTGAACATCGTTTATTTTCTCAAATGTGTAGTTTTGGTTCTTTTGTCCAAAATCAGGTGGCTGAAAATGTGTGGGTTTAAATCTGGGTCTTCAGTTCAGTTCCACTCATCAGTTTGTCTGTTTTTATGCCAGTACAAGGTTGTTTTTATTGTTATAGCTCTCTAGTATAATTTGAGATCAGAGATGATAATGCCTCTAGCAGTTCTTTTATTGTTCAGGATTATACTGCCTATCCTGGGTTCTCTGTGCTTCCATAAGAAATCTGAGATTATTTTTTCAATTTCTGTGAAGAAATGTGTTGAAATTTTAATGGGTATTGCATTGAATTTGTAGACTGCTTTCGGTAGGAGGACCATTTTTACAATATTAACCCTGCTGATCCATGAGCATGGGAAGATTTTTCATCTTCTGGTCCTTCTTCAATGTCTTAAAGTTTTTATTGTACAGGTCTTTCACACTTTCTTTGCTAGATTTATTCCAAGATATTTTATGGATTTTGAGGCTATCATAAATGAGAGCATTTCCTGGATTTCTTTTTTGGTATGTTTGTTGTTGGTTTTTAGGAAGACTACTGATTTTGGAGTGTTAATTTTATATCTTGTTCCTTTACTGAATGAAGTGATCAGCTCTAGGAGTTTTCTGGTGGAGCCTTTAGGATTCCTTATGTATAGAATCATATCATCCACAAAAAAAGATACTTTGACTTCCTCCTTTCCGATTTGTAGCCCTTTTATCTCCTTCGTTTGTCTTCACACTCTAGTGAAAACTTCAAGTACTATATTGAATAGGAATGGAGAGAGTGGACATCCTTGTCTTGTTCCTGAGTCTAAAGGGAATGCCTTCAGTTTTTCTCTGTTTAGTATGATGTTGGATATGTGCTTGTGTTATATTGTCTTTATTATGTTGAGATATGTATACTATATGCCTTGGTTCTATATGATTTTTATCGTGAATGGACATCAAAGGCCTATTCTGCATCTAAAGAGATGATCATGTGGTTTCTGTCCTTGAGTTTGTTTATGTGGTGGATTCTATTTATTGATTTATGTATGTTGAACCACCCTTGCATATCTGAGATGAAGCCAACTTGATCATGGTGGATAATCTTTTTGATGTGTTTTTACATTCAGTTTGTGAGTATTCTATTGAGAATTTTTGTATCTATGTTCATCAGAGAAATTGGTTTATAATTTTCTTTTTTTGTCTGGTTTTGGTATTAGAGTAATACTGGCTTCTTAAAAGGAATTTGGGAGTGTTCCTTCTATTTTACAGAATAATTTGAGGAGTATTGGTATTAGTTCTTTGAAGGTTTGGTAGAATTCTGCACTGTATAGAATTCTGCACTGTATCTATCTGATCCTGGGTTTGGGGGAGATTTTTTAAAAAATATTTTATTTACTATTCTTTAATTTTATATGTATGAGTGTATTGTTTCTGTGTGTATAAATGTCATGCAGTGCCTGTGGAGGTCAGAGGAGGGCTTTGGAGTCCTCTGGAACTGGAGTTACAGATGGTTATTAGCCACCATGTGAGTACTGGAAATTGAACCTGGGTCCTCTCCAAGAACAGCCAGTGCTCTTAACTGCTGAGCCATCTCTCCAGCCCCAAGTTGGGAGATTATTAATTACTCTATTTCATTGATTGTATGGGTCTGTTTAGATTACTTACATCATTTTGACTTAATTTTGGTGGACCATACATTCTAGGAACTTATCTATATCTTTAAGATGTTCTAGTTTAATGGTATATACATTTTTAAAGTATGTCCTGACGATTTTCTGACTTTCCTCCAGGCCTGTTGCAATGTTTTCCTTTTCACCTCTGAGTTCGTTTATTTGGGTCCTCTCTCTTTCTTTTGGTTAATTTGGGTAAAGTTTTGTTAATCTTGATCTTTACAAAGAACCAACTCTTTGTTTCACTGATTCTTTGTATAGTTTTCTTCTTTCCTATTTAATTAATGTCAGCCTTAATTTTATTTATTTATTTCCTGTCTACTCTTTTTCAGGTGTTGTTTGTTCTTGATTTTCCAAGGCTTTCCAGAGCATCATTGATTTATTTATATGAGATGTTTCTAATTTTCTGGTGTAGGCACTTAATGCTATACATTTTCCTTTTAGGACAGCCTTCATGTGTTCCAAAGGTTTTGGTATGTTGTGTCTTCATTTTCATTCAATTCTAAGAAATTTCTGTTTTCCTTCTTGATTTCTCCCATGATCCAGTTTTCATCCAGCAATGGTTTGTTTAGCTTCCATGAATTTGTGTACTTTTCCCTGTTTTTATTCTTGTTGATATCTAGCTTTATTCCTTTGTGGTTGGATAGGATACAAAATGATATTTCAATTTCCACAAATTCATGGAGACTTGCCTTCTGTCTTAATATGTGGTCAGTTTTGGAGAAATTTCCCTTGGCTGCTGAGAAGAAAGTATACTCTTTGGTGTTTGGATGAAATGCTCTGTAGATGTCTGTAAAATCCATTTGATTTCTGGTGTCGTCTAACTCTTAGAGTTTCTCTGTTTAGTTTTTATCTGATTGACCTATTATTGGTGACAGCAGAGTACTGAAGTCCTCCACTATCACTAATACTATGTTGGAGTCAATGTGAGATTTTATTACTATTGAAGTTTTTCTTTTCTTTATTTTTAAATGAACTTGGATGACCCTACGAGGTACATATATATTTAAGATTGTAATTTCTTCTTGGTGCATTTTTTCCTCTAATGAGTATAACATGATCTTCCCTGTGTCTTATGACTAGTTTTAGTTTGAAGTTCACTTTGCTGAATGTTAGAATAGCTCTACCTGCTTCTTTCTTGGTTCCATTTGCTTGGAATTTTTTTTCCATCCTTTTAGCCTAAGGTGGTATCAATCATTGTTGGTGAGGTACATTTCTTGGAGGCAGAAAATTGATGGATCCTATTTTTTAATCCAATCAGTTAGTGTGTATCTTTTTACTGGGGATTTGAGATCATTATAATCTGAGGGTTATTACTGACCAATATTTATTAATTCCTGTTATGTTGGTGTTTTAGTGCTATTTTCTTAGATCTCTTTTAGTTGACTGTTCTGGAGTAATTTATTATTTTTTTGTGCCCCCTTGAGAGTGTTTAATCTTCTCTTCTAAGCAAAGTATTCCATCGAATATGCTATTTACAACTGTTTTGTGGACATAAATTCCTTAAATCTGTTTTTTATCATGGAAAGTTTTTCTTTATCCTTCAGTTACAATGGATAGTTTGTTGAGTATAGTAATTTGGACTGGAATCTGTATTTTTTCATAACTTGTATGTCATTGGTCATATTCTTGTGGTTTTCACAGTCTGCATTGAAAAGTCAGCTGTCTTCTTATGGGCCTGGCTTGACATGTGACTTGAGTTTTTTCTCTCATAGCTTTCCATATCTTTTCTTTGTTTTGTACATTTAGTGTTTTGACCATTATATGATATGGGAAGTTACATTTCTTGTCCTATCTACTTGGTGTTTTGTATGCCTCTTGTACCTTGATAGTTATCTCTTTCCCTAAGTTTGGAAAATTTTCTTCTCTGATTTTTAAAATTTATTTATATTTATTTTATGTATATGAGTGTTTGCCTGCATGCATGTAAGTGCACCCATGTTGTGCAAAGCCTGTGGAGGACAGAAGAGGGTGTTGGATCTACTAGGATCACCACGGATGGCTATGAGCTATCACGTGGGTGCTGGAAACTGAACCCAGGTTCTTTGGAATAGCAGCCAGTGCTCTTATTCACTGAGCCGTCTCTGCAGCCCCCTCTTCTATGATTTCACTAAAAATATTTTCTATGTATTAGGTCTGGGCTGCTTCTCCTTCCTCTATGACTATGATCCATAGATTTGATCTTTTTACAGTATGCACAGAAATAGAGAAATAAGAATACATTCTATGAATCTATTATCCAGCTTCCACATTTATCAATTTAAGGTTAATTTTGTTTCACTTATACTCTCGACCACTTATTCAGACTTTGGTATTATTCTGAAGCATATTTTAGGCATCAAATAATTTCATCCATGAATCATTCTTTGTGAATATCTACTAACAAAACAGACATTCCCCCATTATCAAACCAAACAAAAGCCCCAATATTGAATCAGAATTCAAATGAAATACAAACATTGACAGTGTTGATACAGCTATTTAGTCTCTAGATTTATAAGTTAACATTCATCTCTTGTTTGTGTTTTTTTAATCTTGCAATATATTAAATAAAATATTTACTTTTCCATAGTTTGGATTTTGTGATTATATTTCTGTGCAATCTACAGATTAGTAGCTATATACAGATATTCATATTCAATTTTTGCTGTGTTTAGGCAAGTGTACTTCATAGGCAATAATAAATTGTTCCCAGGAGCACATGGATCTGGTTGTTTCTCTTGTTTGATGCTAGCAGCATCACTGACTGCATATATTAATTCATTAGATAATGAAAAGTAGTGATATTATGATTATGTCAATATATTTTGATTATTTACTGGAGTGTTGGAGAGATGGCTCAGCAGTTAAGAGCACTGGCTGCTCTTGAAGAAGATCCAGGTTTGAATCCCAGTACCCACATAGTGGCTAACAATGGTCTGTAACTCAAGTTCTGGGGGATCCAATATCCTCTTCTGACCTCTGTTGGCATTGTATGACATGGTTGTACTTACATGCATGTAGACATAACACTCATACACATTAAATAAAAAAATAAGTTAAAAAATAATTTACTGGAATAAATCAGTAAAATACGTTTATTCTCACCTTGTATTTGGTTACCCATTGCCATACTTAGTGTTGGAAAGACATTTCATTTATAGTTTTAAAATTAGTGAGCTGGTTTACTAGTATCATATTTTACATTTATTTATTTTCATTTTATATGTATGAGTGTATTGCCTGCATATATGTAAGTGCACCTGTGTCGTCTAGTGCCCCTGGAGGTCAGGAAAGGGTGTCAGATCTCCTGGAACTGGAGTTAGTTGTTAGCTGCCATGTGGGTTCTGGGATTCAAACCCTGGTCTTCTGCAAGAGCAGCCAATACTCTTTACTACTGAGCCATCTCTCCAGCCCTAGTATCATATTTTAAAGTATCATGAATTCATAGATTACAGCATTATGTGGGGTTTTGTTTGCCACCATGATAAATTACCTAAAAAAACAACAATGTAGGAGAAATTTAACTTGGCTCCTGCCAGAGGTTTCAGCCTATCATGGAAGGGGTTACAGTGGAACACAGCTCCTCATCTCAACAACAAGGAGGCAGTGAGGCAGAATCCCTGCATTCAAGCCTTTCTCCTTTTTCTCCCTTTATTCCATCCAGGTGTCACAATCGACTGGGTGGACAGCCTGCCCACATTCATGGTGGATCTTCCCCCTTAGATATGTACAGACATATCCAGAGACATGCTGTGCTAACCTATAAGGCACTTGTAATTTAAATTGACAATCATGATTTACCATCTTAAGCTGAGACAGGTGGATCTTGGTGAGTTTGAGGCCAGTCTGGTTCCAAGCCTAGTCTCCATAGGGAGACTCTGTCTCAAAACAAACAAACTGACAAACAAAATTCACCATCTTAACTCCACCTGTTTGGCAGGAGACCTCTAAACGTATTTGCTTGTATTCCATCCTATGGCCTCTAAAGCTCATAAGCATTTTCATAATGTGAAATAAAAATAGTCTCTGGTCTCTCTCTGCCTAAGAGTACCAAAGTCTCAACAATTCCAACTTTCAGAAGTTCAAATCCAACATCTCCTCTGGACTCAAAGCAAATACTTTCTGCAACCTCCTACAAAAATAAAAAAATAATCTACATATCCCTAAAATACAATGACAGAATAAACATTCCTGTTGCCAAAGGGAGGCCTGGAGTAGTGGAAATCAAGACTGAAACCCAGAAAGTCAAACATTAAATCCTATAGCTTCATGCATACATGCATGGCATTTAGGGCACTTGGTGTGGTATGAATTCCAAAGGGTTTAGGTAATGCCTTGGCAGACATTCCATGTTCCTGGCATCTCTACCTTCATGTGGTCCCCATTATAACTTTAACTTTAACCTCACAGCTTTGTGCACCATTCTTTCAGAGGCTGCCTTACAGAAATCTTTACCAGGCCATACATTATCTGGCTTGCCAGGTCATCCTGTGAAATCAGGGTGAAGCCTCAATTACCTCATAACTCTTTTATTTATTTACCCAGTCACATATTTATTTTAAAATTTTTATGAAAATATTTTATTTTTATTTTATGTGTATGAATGTTTTGTCTGCACATATGTAAGTGCACCCTTGTATGCAATGCCCATAGAGTCCAGAAGAGGTTATCAAATCCCCTGAAACTAGAGTTGCAGATTATTGTTAGTCACCATCTGGTCCTGTGCAAGAGCAATAAATGCTCTTTATCATTGAGCCATCTCTCTAGTCACTCATTTTTTTAATTTTTAAAAAAGTTTTAAGAGATTTTTAGTTACATGTGTGTGCCTCTGTGTAGTTATGTGCACACAAGTGGAGGTGTCTGCAGAAGTCAGAGGTGTTAGATTCCCCCCAAAGCTGGAGTTACAGACGTTTTTGAGCTATATTACATGGTTACTGGGAATTGAACTGGGGTCCTCTGGAAAAACAAGTGTTCTTAACCACTGAGCCATCTCTCCAGCCCTCATCCATTCATTTTTAAAAGATTTATTTACATATTTATATGTGTAAGAATGTTTTGTCTGCAAGTAGCTAAGTGCACTATGTGTGTGCAGTGCCCACAGAAGCCAAAAGAGGGCGTTAGATATCTGGAATAGAAGTTACAGACACTTGTGAGACACCATATGGGTACTGAGAACCAAACCCAGATCTCCTGGGAGAGCAGCAAGTGCTCTTAACCACTGAGCCATCTTTCCAGCCCTATTCATTTATTTTTTTAGGGACAAATTCTAATGTAACCCAGGCTGGCCTCAAAGTTGCTAAGTAGCCAACAGCAGTCTTTAATTTTTGATCCTTCCACTATCATGTTCCTAGTGCTGGGATCACACAAGTGCGCTACCATGCTTGACTGACTGCACAACTTGCAATCTATGTGTCTGAAAATCCTGCAATGGCATGGCCTCCTGATACTTGGAGCAGTAGCCAACCACCCTTGGGTAATGGCTAGGGTAGCTTTTGAGTGACTGGATGGCTGAATATGGAGGAATGCTTTCTTAGGTGGCCCTGTGCAATCAGGAGCTAAAAGCAGCAGACAATATCCATGTGACAGCTAGAGGCCTCCACATTTTCTCTACCAAATTAAGTAATCTTTCACATTGAAACACAACCATCCACAAAGTCTAAGGGCATGAACAACAACAACAAAAATGTAGAGAAGTTTTTTGCCACAATGTTGCATGACTAGCCTCCAGTTCAGTTTCCAATAGAGTTCCCATTCTTATCTGAAACCTCATGAACAGTCTTTTCTGTCCAATTCCTATAAGCATTCTGGTCTTCTGAATTCTCAAGAGAATCTCATTAAGCTCTACCCGCAGCATGCTAGAGCTTCTCAAGCTACCCTTTCCCAAAGCTAAACTTTCCCAATTACTCTCACAAATAGTTCTAAAAGACTTCTAAACCACTTCTCAAGAATGATCACTGCAACAACCCCACTTCTCTGGTTTAGTTTTCTGTGTTAGCTATTTTTGTTATTGTAACCAAATACTTGAGAGAAACAATTTAAGGCAGGAAAGATTTATTTTGGCTCATGGATTCAGTTCATCATATCAGATGGGTGAAGCAAATTTCTTAATCACATGACATCCAGGAAGCAGAGAGACAGAATGCCTGTACTTAGGGCTTTCTGGTTTCTACCTTTATTGTGTCCAGGCCCCAGTCTACCACATTCAAAGTGGGTACTACTGTATTAGTTAATCCTCTCTAGAACTGCTCTTACAAATACACCCAAGTGTGCTGTGATAATCTCCTAGGTACTTGTCAATGCAAGTTACCTTCTTAGTTCTTTTAACACAGTTCTAACAATTTTGCTTTCTTGGAATCTCCCTCAAGATGTACCAAGCCTGTGTTGTACATTCCTTGTTTCAGATCTGTAATCAGTCAGTTCTCCAATGAGCTCTGGTTTTCTCAAATAACAAAAGACATTAAAAAGACACAATCTGAGTCCTGGAAGTAAGGTTCATACATTTGATGTGCATGAGTCATACTTGGGGTATCTATGGTTTTTTTACAATGGTTCCCATTTTGCTCTAAGTGTTGAATGACCCATAGACCCTATGTGATCTGCATGTCCTGTTTCTTCTCTTCCCTCATCGTACATGCTCCTTTCTCCAGGCCACTGCTGCAGAAATGCTCCTTTCCCAAATATGCATAGGTCAAGCTTTTATAAATCTTGCTTAATTCATCTCAATGTCTCATGAAAGTCTAGCCTGTCAAACCCATTTAAAATTGCATCCGGTCCTGGTGTCTCACGCCTTTAATTCCAGCAGAAGCAAGTGGGTCTCTGGGAATTCAGGGACAGCCTGGTTTACATAGTGAGTTCCAGGCCAGTTGGGACTACAGGGAGACCCTGTCCGAAAAAGACCAAGAGAAAAAAAGAAAGACAGCTTGTAGAAATTGGTTCTTTCCTTTTACCATGTAGATCTTGGGGATCTACTCAGGTTTGTCAGGCTTGGCAGCAAGTGCTTTTACTTGCTGAGCCATCTTGCTGGTTATCTGACTTATGTTTATGCATTGATTTTTTAAAAATTTGAAATGCAATGTGTGTGTGTGTATATATATTGTGTATATACACACACATATATATATATACAATAGTTTCCAGTTATTACTACATCAACATCAGAAATAATAAAAACACAGGCCAAATAAAATATCTATGCACAGCAACATTTAGGTATTGTCATTGATACTTGGTAAATTAAATTACAACAGTGAGAGAATAGATACTAAATACATTAAAGTTTTCTGTGTCAAAAATAAGTAATGTTATCTGGGTATCACTTAATTGTGATTTCTGAATTTCATCACTGATGAAGACCTCAAGCTATGTTACAATTCTTTTTTTTTTAATTATTTGTTTTCATTTTATGGGTGTTTTGTCTACATGTATGCAAGTACAACACATACATGCAATGCCCAAGAAGGCCAGAAAAGGGTGTCAGATCCCCTGGAACCAGAGTTACAGACAGTTGTGAACCACTATGTGGGTATTTGGAACTGAACCTGGGTCCTCTGTAAGAGCAGCCAGTGCTCTTAACCCCTGAGCTATCTCTCCAGCCATAGTTTACAATTCTTTTTGAAAAAAAATTTTTTTATTTCTTTATTTTTAATTTGTGTCAGTGTTTTGCGTACATGTATGTAAGTGTACGGGTGTCATGCAATGTCCTCAGAGGCCAGAAGAGGGCATCAGATGCTTTGGAACTGGAGTTACAGGCATTTGTGAGCCACCATATGGGTGCTGGGAACCAAACCCAGGTCCTCTACAAGACCATTAAGAATTCTGTTTTTTTGAGCAGGGTCTCCATTTAGCCTCGACTGGCTTGGAACTCTCTATGTAGACAAGGTTGGCCTTGATCTTACAAAGATTCGCCTGCCTCTATTTCCCAAGAGCTGAGATTAAAGACTTGTGTCACCATGCCTGGCTGCATCAAGTTCTCTGAACCACGCTTACTGTTTCTTCAGCCCTCATTATACAGAGCTTTCCACAGAGTTATAGAATTTATGGGCATAGTGTCTGTTTTCAAAGAATTTACACTCTAGGTATAGAGAAAGATAAATCAATAATCCAATGTGGTATGCAATGGGTCATTCTTTAGTGTGATTGGGGAGGGTCTCAATTCGTTTAGTGTTTACCAGCACCTTCTTATTGCACACCTGATGATTTCCCTTACCTGAGAGCTGTCTAGTACACGTCTACCTGCCATTTCTCCCCACAACCAGGATGAAAAACAAGGTCAATAATTTTAGCACTTTTTTTGCATCCTCAATATCCTTGCCCATGCTTGCTGTGCTCCTCCTGGGGAGTTTATTCCTAAGGCTGATTAGCCTGGTTATAGTTATCTGGTTTCTGTTCCCTGGCTGATTAAGCACTGTAGGAGACTAGTACAAAAATATGCAGTTAACCACATTAAAATTGGTAGTTTTCAGCTTCAGTTGACATTTTAACTTTGTGAGGCCAACCTCTAACTTGTTCAAGGTCAACTCCATTTTCCCAAATTCCACAATGTCTGATAAAAACCCTTATTGTGTTTGTTAAATTCTTCATCTCATTTTCTCCTGAAGGTCACTTTGTTTTGCAAATCTGCCATCAGAAAGTAACTCCTTCCGTTTTCTTCCTGTGCAAGGCTCTGCACTACATTTGAAGGCAATTTTCAGCCCCACCACACCCCATTCAATCATTTGCTTGGTTCCTATTCTTGTTTTTCACTGCTTACTTCACTCCAGGGCTCCCTGATTTTTTTATGTAGTTTCTGTTCCAAATCTAGTGCTTGAACTTGACAACAGATTTCTGCTTCCTACTTTTTGTCCCTTAACAGAAAATAATGTCCAGAAATTGAGTCACATGTCTGAAATGTCCTACTTGTGGAATGCCATGGGGCTCAGCTTGTGGATCACTCCTTTTCCTCCTCTCTTTCCCTTGGTGACCTTACATGGCTTTATGAGTGCTGTGGTGCATGCCTGTGCTCCTAGCTACTTTAGTGAATGGAAGAATCACTTGAGCCCAAGAGTTTGAGATCAGCAAACAGTTCTATAGCAAGAGCATCTTAAAGCAAAGCAAAGCAAAACAAAACACACCCCACCACAAAAACATAACAAAGCAAAACAAAAACCAATAAAATCACCGGGGACTATGACTCAGTGGTAGAGTACTTGACTAGCACTCATGAGGTCCTGGGTTCAAACCCCAGGAGCAGGGAAAAAAAAGTAAACAAATCAAATCAAATAATCTTGCAGCTTTAAATATATCCTCCATATACTAATGACTCTCTGTTATATTTCTACAGCTCAGACCTCTCCCTTGAAGTCTAGACTTATAAACTGAATTGCCTACTCCTACTCAAAATCCTGATATGCTATCGCCAACATAAGTTCTTGTAAATCAGTTGGATGTAAATCCACAGGTATTTCTTTTTCCTGTCCCACTGGTTTATGAGCCTGTATTCTTCCCAGTATGATGCTGTTTGGTGGATAGCTTTGAAGCATGTCTTGAAGTTAGGTATTTTAATGGCTTTGCTCTGTTTGTTCTTGATGTCTGACTATTCAGGCTCTCTTGCTTCACACAAATTTTAGGAGTGATTTTCTAGTTCTGTGATGAATGTCATTGGTGTTTTGGCAAGAGCTGCACTGATTTTGAAGACTGCCTTGGGTAGTATGAACATTTTAACAATATTGATTTTTTCAATCCATGAACATAGAATGTATGGGTGTTCATTCTAGCTTCATTCATGTATATAAAAGCTACTAAGGACTGTCTATGTAGCCTCCTGGTATAGTAAATGCTTAGCATACTGAAGGCCCCAAGTTCATTCCTAAGCATGTATGTGTACACGCCCCCCCCCCACAGAGTTTATGCTCATCTTTTGAAAAAAATTTAATTGAATTTTTGCACATTTCATACAGAACATCTTAATCACTTAATCATCTTTATACCCACCTCCCCAAAGCACCCCTCCCCAGTCCCACAACTGGAATCCATACACTCTGTCATCCATGCCAAGGTCTACTGTGTTGAGTTAGTGTTCCCCAGATGTTCCCCGGTACAAGTTCATCCACTGAGGTCTAGTCAGTCTATCTAGAGTCCCTCGCCCCAGGAGAATCAGCTCTTCCTGATCCAGCAGTAATCAGTTGCCAGTATTTCTTCATCTAGGATTTGTGTCTGTGATCCATTTCCCCAGTTCTATGCTGGGTCTTTGCTTGAAAATGCATGGGTCTTGTGCATGCTGTCACCATTGCTGTAGGCTGCTATGAGCAGGACCCTGGACTGGCAAGACCCTATTTTGATATGGTCATGCATCTCCTCCTTGGCTCTTAACAATCTTTCTGCCCCCTCTTCCACAATGGGATCTGAGGTATGGGTGGGTGTTTAATATAGGAGTCCTGTCCAAAGACAAACATTCTGTATACTCTTAATCTCTATGCTTTGGCTGTTTTTGACCTTTTGTGTTCCTAGCCCTTTGTTGCATGGACAGCTTCATTAATGAGAATTGATTCATTAGAGTCCTCCCTTTGTTCTGTGTTCTGTGAGCCTTATGTATAGAGGTTGCATTGTACATGTACCACTTAGGCTTGGGCAACTCATAGACGATGTCTGTGTGTGACCGGTGGTGGTACTCTGTTAATAGTCTCTGTCTGTTGCAAAAGAAGCTTCTTTGATGAGTGGTGACTGGGATATTTGTCTTCAAGGTCTGGGAGATTATCAAGGACTGTAGCAATAGACTGTGTAATTTGGGGAGTCTCTTGGACTACCCTGGCCAACAACTCAAAGGAAGGTTTTCCCTGTCTGGCACTGTTTCTTCTTATGTAGCCTTCAGCTATACAAATGGACTCATATAAGGATTTGGTGCTAGGATGCAGATGAGGGAGAATATTAGTTATTTTTCTGAGTCTGTTACTTCATTTAATATAAGTTTCTAGTTCTATCCATTTACCTGTAAATTTCATGATTTTGTCTTTCTTTGTCACTGAGTAGAACTCCATCGTGTAAATGTACATTTTCATTACCCACTCATCAGTTGAGGGATACAGGTTACTTCCATCTCTTAGCTATTGTGAAAAGAGCAGCCACAAACATGAATGTATAAGTATTTCTGCAATAGAATAGGATGAGTCCTTTGGGTATATGCCAAGTAGTACTATAACTGGGTCAAAGGGTAGGTTCAGTTTTAGTTTTTGAAGTTCTCCACACTGATTTCTAAAGAGTTGCACTTCCACCAGAAGTGAATGAGTGTTCTCTGTTCCCCACATCCTCTTCAACATTTGGTATCATTTGTTCTCTTGATCTGAGCAGTCTGATTGGGGTAAGATAAAATCTTATAGTGGTTTTAATTTGCATTTCCCTAATTACTAATGATGTTGAACACTTTTTATAATGTTTCTTAGCCATATTATTTCTTCTTTTGGGTGCTCTCTGTTCAGATTCTTAGCCCATCTTTTAATTAGGTTACTTGTTTACTTCTTTGATTTTTGAGTTCTTTATATATTCTGGATGTTAAACCTCTGTCAGATGTGTCACTGGTGAAGATTTTTTCCAACTCTGTGGGTTTACTCTTTACTTCCTTTGTTGTTTCTTTTGCTATACAGAAGCTTTTTAGTTAAGTTCCACTTGTTGATTCTTGACCTTAATTCTTGAGCAACTGATGCCTGATTTAGAAATTTCTTTCCTACACATATATCTTATAGTTTACTGCTAATGTTTTCTTCTAACAGTTTCAGAGTTTCAGGTTTCACACTGAAGTCTTTGATTCATTTGGAGTTCACTTTTGTGCAAGATGAAAGATAAGGGTCTAGTTTCATTCCTCTATAGGTGAGGATTGACCTTTTCCAATTAGTACTGCTTTAACTTTCTTTTCTTATGTTACTGCTCTAGCAAGAGTTTCAAGCACTATATTAAAAAGAGTGGAGATTCTCAACAGTCTTGTCTGGTTCCTGATTATAACGAGAATGCTTCTAGTTTTTTTCCATTTAGAATGATATTGGCTGTGGGTTTGTAGTATATAGCTTTTAATTAAGTTGAAGTATGTTTCCTCCAATCCAATTCCCTCTAGGGCTTTTAACAGAAATGCATGTTGAATTTTGTCAAAGGCCTTTTCTGCATCTATTGAGATGACCACGTGATTTTTGCCATTGAATCCATTTATGACTTATGACATGTATTGACTTATGGATATTGAACCATCCCTGCATCCTTGGAATAAAGTCGACTTGATCATGGTGGATGATCTTTTTGATGTGTCCGTATGTGGTTTGCAAGTACTTTGTTGAGAATTTTTGTATCTATGTTTATTGAGGATATGGATCTATAGGTCTTTTTTTGGTTTTATCTTTACCTGGTTTTGGTATTAGAGTGACCCTGGCTTCGTAGGAAGAATTTGGGAGTTCTTCCTCTGTTTCTCTTTTTGAATAATGTAAAGTAGTATCGGATATAGATGGCCTTTGAATGTCTGGTAGAATTCTGCTGTCAATCCATCGGGGCTTGAGCTTTTTTTAGTCCAGAGGTTTTGTTTTTCTGTTTCAGTTTCCTTGTTAGGAGCCTGTTTGTGCTGGATCTTTTTGTTGTCTGTTTCATCTCTGATTTTGTGTTTCTTTCTCTTTTAGTTAACTGGGCTAAGGGAATGTTCACCTTTTTGCTGTGCTAGGAATTGTATGTACCAGGGCTTCAAGTGGGGTAGGCAAATGTTCTACCACTAAGCTACTTCAACTCACTGAGACACATCCGTTTTATATCTTGTGATCTTTCTCAGTTTATCAGTTCTAGCTTTTGATTATCTTTTCTATTTGGATTTTTTTCTTTCTCTTGCTTACCGCTTTGGCAAAGTCTTTCAACTCTGTACTAACAGTAGCTAAAGTTGAAATTCTTTTCTTGTTCCTGATCTTCAAGGAAATCTTTTCAGTTTATTCTTCTTCAGTATGTTGGGTGTAAGTTTGTCATAGACAATGTCTTGTGATGGGGTAGTTCTTTATATATCTAATTTTTCTAGTATTTTCTCATGGAGATGTTGAATTTCTCTTGTTGAGATGTTAATAGGGTTATTATACATTGTCCTACATATTAAACCATCCTTCTATCACAAGGAAATAAACCATTTGATCATAATCTTTCTGTGCTCAGAGACACTTCTCTAGTAATTCACTAGAGAAAGTCCCTGAATGTATGGTCTTTTATGTATGTGTGCACATTCCATGGTGTGCATGTGGTCAGAGGACAGCTGAGGGAGTTGGTTCTCTCCTTTTACCATGTGGGTTCTGGGGACCAAACTTCAGATCTGGTTTGATGTTAAGTGCTTTTACCCACTGATCCATCTCTCTGGTCACTGAATGTAGTCATGTTCACATTTTCAAATAAATTTTCTGTGTGCTCTGAAATGCCTTTTCTATCACCTCATTGCTTTTGAAAATATCTTTAACAACCCAAGGTTCTCAAATAGGTTGGCTTGTACTGTACTTGATTAGGGTTTTGTCAGTCACCTTCCCATCATTGTGACAAAATACTTGATATATCACAAATGAGGAAAAATATAGCTAATGTCTTCAGAGCTTTTAGTACACGGTCATTTGAGCCAATTCCTGTGGGGTTTTGGCTAGAAAGCATGATGGGAAGCAAGTAGCTTTGAAGGAAAGCTACTCATCTCAAGGCAACCAGATAGCAAAGGGAGAAGGATGTCACCCCAATGACCTACTTCCTCCAACCACATCCATTCCTAAAGCTTCCATTTCCCAACAGCACCATCAGGTAAGGACCAAGATTTTTGGGAAACATGGCCTAAAATATTTCTAGAAATTCACGACCAACTTGGATTTCACCTGATACTGGCAATAGTCAGTTTTGTGTAGTACACTGCAGCTTAAACCTGGAACCGAGGTTTTCGTAGATCAGCTGGGAAGGAAGAACTAAAGCCTAAGAAGAAACTGGCTGCCTCAGTACAGATTCAAATAATGGCTCATGCCTGTGAAATGCCAGCACTTGCTAAGTGGATCGGAGTATACCAGCCCAAGATGCACAATGAGATGGTCTCAAAAAATAAAAAATCAAGTAAGGGTTCTAAGATCACTTGAGAAGTTGGGAGAAAAAAATATCATTAAAACAGCCAGAAGCTAACATACACTGGGCAAAAAGCAGGCTTTTGTAAGTTGGACTAACCAGTTCAGGACACTGCGCTGGGAAACCACGTAGAGTGCATATTAGGTTTCTGGCAACAGAACTAATTTTAGAAAGCACAAATGGTAGATTTGAGCCTACTTATTTTAAGATTATCTGGAAGCCTGACACAAGACAGGCAAAAGAATTCTAGTTAAGATTACTGATGTTGTTATGTAAGTTTTCAACTTGTAAAACTAAAGCAAACATTCCAGTCTAATGAAGCAAGGTCCCTTTAAGTCTGGTGATCTCTGGTAAGTTCTGGAGGATAAGTTCCTTATCAAGCTAAGTGCCTTTTTTTTTTTAGTATTTGCCATTTTAGAAATAAAAGGAGCTTCTCAGTATTTGTAAATGAAAAGCCTCTCACACTTAGCATAAGTGTCTATGTATAGTCAAACTCCAGCATATGACACCCTCTTCTGGCCTCTTGAGTAATTGCAGTCATGTACATATATTCCCACAGATGTTTTATTAATGCTTTACAGAAATAAACTTTTAGAAAAATTCGAGCCACACTGCTCAAACTGTAGTGAACATATGTAACATTCAACTGTACCATCCTTTGGGTTCCACTTCAGTTCATTCAGCTTGTACCTAAACCCTCTAAATTTGTCATATGTGAATCACACAAAGCTACAAAGGGTTTTTTATACCTAATTTGTTTTTCCCCCATATTTGAATTGGTCCTGACTTTTTCTCCTGGCCATCCAGGGCTACAGTGACACACTATCCCAAACAAACAAAATAAAATTTCTTGTGTTAAGTTTGCTTTTGATTTTTCTTGTCATTTTGGTACCATTATTGACAAAGAGAATATTAAGTGTTTATCTCTGGGATCCTTGGAAGAGGTTGGTACTATATAGTGCATAAAGAGAATGCATAGTACTAGTCAGGATTGCATGAATCAAGCAAATATTAAAAGACCCATTCTTAAGGCAAGGAAATAGAACTGTAAAAAGAGGTCAGATGGCTCCGAAACGATCTCATAACTTGTCTTTCTTAAAAAAAATGTTTGCCAACTTTGATAAAAGGACAACCAATGGCTTTTGTTCCTCAAATTTCCTCTTTATACTATTATTCTGAGACTTGGGGGAATCCCAGCCCTCTCCTGGGCTGTGGATACTGCATGTGGTACATCCAGGCAACTCATACACATAAAAGATTTTGAGCACTGTTCTACTTTGGTAGAAATAAGGAAGCGCTTCTGTAATGTTCAGGGAAGAGATTTGAGATCAGAAAAGAAAACTGAAGACATTACAATATCTGACTGTTTGCTTCAAAAACCAGCAAGTACACTGGCACAAGTTTTTAATCTATGGTATCAGGAAAACTGGACAACCAGAAGAACCTAGATCCACCCTCACCAGTTATAACTCAAAATGACCACACTGCAAGAAAGACCCTGAACTATGAAACTGCAGGACACTGGGTTGAAAATTTTAGGAATCCTAAAAAGCACAGGCAAAACTAGAATGAGACAGGTAACATGTAAGTGCTGGGCAGCTCATGCAGAGCCTGCCATATACCTGAAAGGTGGCTCAGTATTAGGACTTGCCTGGCAAGTGAAACCCTGAGCCCAATCTTTAGTACAAGAGGGAAAACAAACTATTTGTCTATCCTGTATCTGACCAGGATTTACCTTCATGATGTATATATGGGACTAGATGGCTCAGACTTTGCCTGTAACTAAGGCTCCAGGACACTTACATAAGAAAACACAAAATACAGAAAGCTGGAAGTAGTGGTACACTCTTAACACTAGGGAGATTCTATGAAATCCTGTCTCAAAAAAGGGATTCAACAGCAAATCCCAAAGAATTCAGTTTTTAAAATAGGAAAAGGAGTGGGTAGCAGTTAAGTGGACAGACAATTTCACAGGGAAACCTGCCATTTCCATGGTTGGTGTGCTAGTGAAAAATGACAGTTGTCAAAAACTGTAATCTATAAGCACAGGAATGCCCCCACCCCAGTGACAGCACATATTCAAAGACACAAAATAAACATTGATACTTGCATGTTTATTGCAGCATTCACAAATCAATGGAACCATGGCTGGATGAATAAGCCGGGAGAAGTGGCTCACAGTTAACTACATTTCTCCTCAACATGGAATTGGCCTCAGTGTTAAGGAAACAGCTGAGTACACAGTGGCACGTATGGCTTCTCACCCATGACCATTACCAGATGCTGGTAAGGGGCAGCTACCTAGGTTAGTCCATCAGTCCAACTTTCTATCCACTTTTAGTTCCAGTCATTTTAAATCAAATGGGATCAAAGTCTAAACACTTGGAGCAGTAGAGATGGTGCCTTGGTTAAAAGGGGATGCCATTCTTGCCAAGGACCAGATTCCCAAGTTGGGTACCTCACCGCCTGTAACTCCAGCAGCTTTCCTGTGCACTCACAGATGGCATAGACATTTAAAAAATGCATTGATTACATGCTGGCTATCTGAAAACCTTCTGTAAGCAGCATGTTATCCCATACTTTATTTAAAAATATTTTGCACTTTTTCATGGCTCTTCTTGTTGCTTATCACACGTTTTGTCACTGGCCCTAGAAAAAGAATGATTGAGAATTACAACACTATCAGCATTATAAAGTAACTGAACAGTGTTTTTATCATGGTCTATCTCAGAAGCCAGATCCGTAATTAAGGTTTTCAACAGGAATTCAGGTTCGGGATAGGTTCATCACAGATTAGACCAAGAACACAATATTCAGAAGAAAAAAAAATCTCCACTCACATAGTTTTGGAGCTTTCTGGCAGGCTGGCATCTCAAGATGTTGGCACTCTCACTGTTGGCAGAAGAAATTACTTTGTGTTACTGTGAACATAACTTTACAGGGGAAAACACAAACCTATGCTATTTAAAAAAAAAAAAAAAACAACACTGTATTTAGATTGGTCTTATCTCAGAAGCCGAATCCGTGTATGTTGTTTCTTCAGGTTATCAGCTTCGGGATAGTCATCATTGATTAGACCAACTATGACTCACATCTGTAACACATTAACATACTGCTACAGTATTATTGTAATTGTGTCCAAAGATTAAAGGCCAGATACGTTGTAGAATACTACATATACAACTTACTTCAAAATTAACTGCCTGGATGAGGTTAACGGTCTCAAGATTCAAAATCCTGGAAGCTGTTCATT
The DNA here is from genome assembly GCA_035773235.1 of Eospalax fontanierii. Lineage (NCBI taxonomy): Eukaryota > Metazoa > Chordata > Mammalia > Rodentia > Spalacidae > Eospalax > Eospalax fontanierii. Next base: position 63,046,435 of record CM069539.1, on the reverse strand, counting down.
AAAAAAAAAAAAGAAAAGAGGACAAGTGTCATGAAAGCACGGCAGTAAGTGGGGTGTAAGGGATTAAAGTACTAGGTTCCATACACACCTCGCAAGAATGTCAGGTTTTAGGTAAGATACTTTTTGTTAAGTATTCCCTCAGGTGGCTTGGGCCTTTCTCCTGTATTTAATGACAATCAAATCCTAGGTGTTAAAACCATTCTTCTTATGGCTGTAGAACAGTTTACCCCTTCAATTTGAAAAGGAAACCCAACTGCCCTTACCTTGGCATCTGTGTGCAACTGCTCCCACGGCCCGGAGAAACAGGGTGCCATTGTTCCTGTGAGGGGATTATCTGTGCTCAAATGGCCTTTCTAGGGACACTGATTCCTTTCTATTCTTTAATCAGAGCAGCCCGTAAGTGCTAGAACAGAAGCAGTGGGGGGTACACTCGCTGAAATAATCCTTCGGTAGGAACCAGGTATGTGGCGTATTAACGAATACCGCTGGCATAGCAGCCTTACGCCCCTAACCGTAAAGCGTACGCAGGGCTCCGGGTGAGCTTAGGCTCACGAGGCCGCTGCCCCGTGGCCCGCCCCCTCCCTCAACAGCCGCATTTCCCACAGCAGGCTTCTGACTGCACCGAAAGCTCAACTTCCGAAGTTGTTTCACAGTGCACAAACCCCCGACTCGCCCTGCACCCCCTCCTTCGCTCGGTCGCCCTTCCGTGACGCTCCCTCACCTGTCAAGGACCGAACAGCCCCAGTTCCCTGAAGTAAAAGAAAGAGCGGTGCGTCCCGCAGCTCCCTATATAGCCTCCGCGGAGTGAGAGCGAGGCTGTCCCGCCCTCTCGCACCTATTGGATGCGGGAGCCCGTAGGGGCGTGGCCTCTCCCGGAGAAAAGGCGTGGGAGCGCGCGCGGCGACTCTTTTCTTCCGGGCCACTCCGGGGCGTGGTGCGCGCGCCGCCAATTGGCCGCGTGCTCGTTCTTCTGCGCGCGCGCCCGCCGGCACGCTGCCCTCAGTCTCTTCCCAGCCTGGCGGGCTGCGCGGCCCTACGTGGCGTGGGAGTGGCGCCAGAATTCAAACGAACAGCCGCAGTGGGAGGCGAGGTCACGCCTGCTTCGAGCACAGTCGGCTGGGAGTGGACTAGACTCCGCCGCGCCGAGGTCTCCGCGCAGGATCGGGCCTGGCTCGGCGGCGCGGCGCGGCGGAGCGCGCGAACTGGCTGTCAGCCGCGCAGACCCAGTGCCTGCGGGCTCCGGCCAGCCCGCGTCCGCAGACCCAGTGCCTGCGGGCTCCGGCCAGCCCGCGTCCGCAGACCCAGTGCCTGCGGGCTCCGGCCAGCCCGCGTCAGGGCGGCGTGGTAAAACCCCGGAACCCTGGTGCTGGTCGGGAGCGCAGGCAGACGGCGCGACCCAACGCCAGCGTGGGCACCAGACTCCGCCCCGCCCACTCTGTTGTCAGCCACTAGTGACAGTTACACTGAGACGGTCTAAAGAAAACCAACCCCATTTCCCAGATGGAGGAGCAGGGCTAAAAGCGGCCAAGTACCCGGCCTAAGATCACAGCGCTACACTTTGCTATTTTTGTTTCTTTATTCTAAATTACAGTTAAGTGCAGAAGAGAGGATTGAAAAGTGTTCCTGAATACTTCATCCAAACGACAAACTTAAAATACTTTTGATAATTAGCATATGTGAGTGAATATATATATGTATATATATATATATATATATATATATATATATATATATACTCTTACTACATTGGAATGTTTTCAGTATTGAAAAACAAGCTATATCTATAGCATTTATTACTAATTTAAATTGTTTATATGTGGATTTGTCCGTTTTCTATATTATAGTGTGTGAGGAGCTCATCGGCTTTTGCGTACTGTTATATTTGGCTAATAACTGCCGATAGTAAAGTAGGTTTTTGCCTGTTAATTGATTAAATGAATATATATGTTCGATGGCTTTCAGAAAACTAGAAAGACTGAACTCCAGACTAAAAGTTAACTGTGAAAATCAAATTTCTCCTCCATGACAAAATAGTTGCTTACTAGACTTTATGTTGTTCATTTACAACATTTAAATGTACAAGATATATTTGCTATTCTTCAAATCTCTAAAAAAAAATTCATTGTAAAATGATGTTAAAAAAGTAAGATTCACAGAGAGATGGAGAACACCCACATGGCGTCTAACAACAGTGCATAACTCCAGTTCCAGGAGAATCCAATACCCTCTTCTGACCTCCTTTGACCTCTGGACAGTACATGGGTGCACTTACATACATGCAGGCAATACAATCATACACATAAAATAAAAATACTAAAATATTTTTAAAAGGAGCATTGACTGCTCCTGTAGAAGACCCAGGTTCAGTTTCCAGCACCCACATGGCAGCTAATAATCGCTGTAACTCCATCTCCAGGGGATCCAGCACCGTCTCCTGGCCTCTTTTTTTTTTTTTAAAGATTTCCTTTTCTCATCCTTGAGAATCTTCTCACTAATACTATTCTCAAGTAGTAACCACTGTTAACAGTTTTTGAAATTTCAGTGCATATATAAATCAATGTACATTTTCACATGAGTGGGATCCATAGGCTTGCTACTGTTAACCTTTCAATATAAATGTCTTTCCATATCTACATATACATAGAGATGGCAGTTTTATAGCCTCATGGTATTCAGTTGAATAACTCATTTCATCAACTTCCAACTTTTTGCTATTGACAACAGCACATAAGAGAATTCTAGACATAGTGAGCTTGTGACAACTTATCTACAAGATCAATGTGTAGGAATCAACTTTGTTATAGATATTGTTTACTCTCTCCTATATTTCTATAAAAAGGTTATGTGTTGTGATTATATTTGGAAGTGAGTTTGTGAATTGAAAAGCACAGGTATGGTTATTACAGGATGGCAATTATTATTTTATTTATTTAGACAGGGTCTCAGGTGGTCTAAGTTGGTCTCTTCAAACTTTCTGTGTAGATGAGGATGAACTTTGACCCCTTTCCTTACCTGCACCTCCAGACTGTATATGTTCCTATTGTATGTATTACTAGAAAAAGCTCAAAGATAAAAGGCATGTGATGTACTAGAAATACTACAGATACTTTAAATCACATGTTATTATGAGCATGTGCCTCCACACACAGATTGGGATGGCAGTTTTTACATGACTGAAACTGAGAACCAGTATTGTCCTTCACTACTGCTGTGCACAATCATTTGATCAATCACTGTGTAAAACTGACTTTCTTTCCTGACCCATCAGTTGAAACTTGCTAAGCTAAAATATAAGATTTCCAGGATTTGATCAAAGCACAATCTTGGGACCCAAGAATCAATATCTTAAGCATTAACACCAGTGTTATCCAATAGAAATCAAACTACAAATGTATACTGCATATGTAATTTAGATGTGCTAAGAGACATTTTAAAAACAATAAAGAAACCAGATAAACTTAATTCTACTAATTTTTATATTTAAAATGTTCAATTTATTATTTGTATGTTGTGATATTGGCATGAGAACACAGATGTGTATGCCGCTGTGCACATACGGAGGGCAGAGGATCATTTTGGGAGTTAGTTTTCTCTTTCTACCTCAGGTTCTAGGATGGAACTCAATTCTTCAGTGAAGCAAGTACGTTTATCCACCGAGCCATCTCACTGGTGCTCTAGTAATTTTTTTTAACCCACTATGTGTGCATCTGTGTGTTGTCTGTTTTTACTCAGGTGTGTGAGGAGCTCATCAGGCTTTGCACACTGCTGCTTATTTAGCTATGAACAGTCCCAATGGTAAAGTAGGTTGTTGGTAATTAATGTTTTCATTTCAACATGTAAACAATTACTGAGATGTTATATTATACACAGTAGCTGAAATTTTTTAATGCTATTTTTATTTATTTTGTGTGTGTGTGGAGGGGCTCCTTGTGTGTCATGGTGCTGCAGGGGAGGTCAGAGGACAACTTGGGAGAGTTGCTTCTCTCCTTCCACCATGTAGGTCATGGGAATCAAACTCGTGTCCTCAGCTGCCCTTAGTTGCTGAGCCATCAGTTGGATCCAATACTGTTTTTGACTTATAACTAATGTGGTGAGATGGCTCAGTAGGTAAAGGCACTTGCTGTGCAAATCTGAGTTTGCTTCCTGGAAATCCAAAGTGGAAGGAGAGAACTGACTCTTGAAAGTTGTCTTCTGACCTTCACCCTACAGCATGACATGCACGTGCCCCGCCCCGTGATAATAGTAAATAAATTAAGAAACAAAAGCAGCAAGCTGAGTGTGGTGGTGCACCCCGTTAGTCCCAGCACTGGGGTGGCACGTTCAGCTGGATCTCTGTGAGTTCAAGGCCAGGTCTACATAGGTAGTTCTAGGCCAGCCAGAGCTACATAGTGAGACCCTGTCTTTTAAAAAAAAAGGCACAGCAGCAGAACTCAGGGAAGTAGCCATCAATCACCCCACACCTTAACATAGCGGAAGGAATTTGCTACCAAATTTTGAAGTGACTTAGTAGTAACCATGTGAAAGAAGATACTTAAATCATTAAGTGTCCTTGAAAAACTCACTGGTCCTCTGGCAATGTTTTTTTAACCCACTATGTGTGCATCTGTGTGTTGTCTGTTTTTACTCAGGTGTGTGAGGAGCTCATCAGGCTTTGCACACTGCTGCTTATTTAGCTATGAACAGTGCCAATGGTAAAGTAGGTTGTTGTTTTAACCTGTATTAAACTTTCAAATAAGATCTGTTTGGGTAGTTTTCAGTACTTGCTATGAAAACACTAAAGTCAACCTGGAGAAATGGCTCAGTGGTTAAGAGCAGAGGACCCATGCCAGAACTCCAGCTCCAGCGATCCTGCTCTCTTCTGCTGGCCTCTGTACATATAAATCAAATAATTTTTTTTTTATAAAAAAGATTTTCTTTGTATGAGTGTTTTGTCTGCCTGTATGAATTGTACCACTTGTGTACCTGGTGCCCTTGCAGGTCAGAAAAGGGTGACAGATCCCCTAGACCTGGAGTTGCAGCCTGTTGTGAGCTGCCGTGGGGGTGCTGAGGACCAAACCCTGGTCCTCTGCAAAAACAGAAAGTGCTATTAACCACTGATCCATCTCTCTAGCCCCAAACCAAATCTTAAAAAAGAAAACACCAAGTCTTTGGCCTTTCTAAAGGATGGTGTGGTAAGAAGTTTCTACTTGACTTTGAATAGACAGAATTTTAAAATGAGCGCAGTCAGCTGTATCGAGATTTCATCTCTGTAACAAGAGATCTTAGAAAATTTTATAGAGAAAAGGTTTATTTTGGTTCATAGTTGGGAAGCTCCAGCCCACGACTGGTTGACCCCATCCCTTTGGGCCTGTGACAAGGCCAGGTATTTTATGTTGGAAGAACATGGCAGAGCAAAGGCCAGGAACTGAACAGAGAGCGAGTCCCACAGTCCCCTTCAAGTGGGCGCTTCCACTCACCTGAAGGTTGTTTTGGCCTTAAATTTTTTTTCTTTATTATTTTTATTTTAATGTATGTGTATGAATATAATGCCTGCATGTATATAAGTGTTGTACAGTGCCTGCGGAGGTCAGAGGAGGCCGTCAGATCCTCTGGAACTGGAGTGAGGATCGGCCCTTTTTTTTAAAGTTTCTACCACTGCAGTAGGTAATCATTGTCAACACGGTGGGATTTAGAGTTACCCAGGAGACACGTCTTTGGGTGTATTTGTGAGGGTGTCTTCAGAGAGGGTGAGCTGAGGAGAGAGGATGGTTCCATCCCACGGGGATGACCCCAGACTAAGTAAAAAGGGGATCAGGAGAAGGGGCCCGACACTCCTTCCTGACTACGGAGGCAATGTGAGCAACTGCTCACACTCCTGCTGCCACAGCTTCAGCTACTGCTGCCATATTCCTGCCCTTCAAACTAGGAGCCAAGGGGCTGGAGAGATGGTTCAGTGGTTAAGAGCGTGCAGTGCTCTTCCAGAGGACGGGAGTCCAATTCCCACACCCATACTGGGCGCCTCACAACTGTGTTGCTGCAGCTCCAGTGGATGCAACACCTCTCCTGGCCTCTTCAGGCACCTATACTCATTTGCACCCTCCCCACCCCCGCCACATACACATAATTCAAATGAAAACAAAACAAAAAACTTGAGCCAAAAGAAACTCTTCCTTAAGTTGATTTTGTCAGGTACTTAGTCTTAGTAATGGGAAAAGTAACACAACCATTTTCCAATATTATAAACCTGGGCACCAAGCCTTAACACATGGGATTTGGGAAGATGTTTAAAATCCACTATTCACCTCAGGACAAAAATGAGGAAAGAGGTGCATGGAAATCCAAAGTAACTAATGTTTCCAAAGTTTTAGGAGTCCAGACTCCTAATCATGTCACCAAAACATGACATTGCTAAGTTGACGGAAGAAATGGTAGGGTGTGATGGAGAACTGTGGAGGAAGAGAGGAAGTAGAGTGGGCCTTGGGCTGTCAAGAAAACGGCAGTTCTAACAGAAAGTTCTAGATCAAGGAAAAGAAGATGATCCAATTTTAGTTAAGTTTTGAATGAAAAAAATTGACTACATCAGAGATGTGGAACTGAAGCCCAAGAGAAAAGTCAGGACTACAGAATGGCTAGTGGAAAGTGCTAATTAAGGGCTGTAGTCTCGTGAACAGATGAGCTTGGAGAGAAAAGATCTAATATAATGGCCTAGAATTGATACCAAAGTGCGTGCAGGCATCTTGCAATAGACAGCCTTTGAAATCATAGTAGTTTTAAAAACAAGATTATACAATACACGTATAAGGAAAAGGACACTACTTGTGGTTTTTCATTAAATCATAGGAAAGTATATATTTGAAGTTAAGTGTGATAGGCATAATTTATTTTGAGGCAGAAAAACAGTCTTAAAAATTAAAGAATCCACTTTAATCCCACCACTTGGAAGGCAGAGGCAGATGGGTCTCTGTGAATTCAAGACCAGCCTGGTCTACATAGTGTGTTCCAGGCCACCTGGAGCTACCTAGTGTGACCCTGTATCAAATAAGTAAATTAATTAGCTAATAAAAATAATTCAAAACTAAAAATAAAATTGAAGAATCATAGTTTATCAGTATAGTGGTCCCTTCCAATTGCTTCTGAACTGCTCAATATGTACTAGATTTCATGGCGAAATTCTAAGAAATAGTAAAGTTAAAGAACTCAAGGACTCTGTCTCATATTGGTGGAAGCTTTAAGGAGGCAGTTTGACACATTAGTCTGAAGTTCAGAGCAGCAGACAGGGCTTGAGTGTCACTGGCATAGAAAGTAATTTAAAGCGTGACAGGAGTGAGATCATCAGGGACAGAGTATAAATAAAGATCACGAGAAAGCCCAGGACAGGCCCTGGAACACTCTAAACTCCAGACTTCCAGTGGAGAAAGAAAAACCAGCAAAGGAGGGGAAAAGCAGAGAATGTGATTTCCCAGAAACAAAAAGGAATAATTTCAGGGGAGACAGAGCAACTGAACTGAATGCTTCTACAGTATTATGCTGACAGAAATAACCATTGGGTTCAGCAACATGAAGGTGACTGGGGATATTGTACAGTGAGATGGCGATAATGGATGGCCACTGGAGAGGACCGAGGTGAGAAGGCCGATACGGATTAGCAGGTAGAGCGGAATGTAAAGCAAAAAGAACACACTTTTCTTTCAAATGAAGCAGATTTTATTTACTTTTATGTGCGTTGCCTGCATGTACCCATGTACCAGTGTATGCAATGCCCTCCAAGGCCAGAAGAGGGCTTCAGGTCACCTGTAACTGGAGTTAGCCACATGTTAGCCACCATGTGTGGGAAGGGCAACCAAATCTGGGTCCTCTGCAAGAGCAGCCAGAGCTCCTAACCCCTGAACAATCTCTCCAGTCCAGAAAGGACTACTTTTATAAATATGTTTTACTAGACATGAATTATTTTGCCCTTATGATGCAAGAAAAGTGTAAAAATTTTGAGAACCAAATCTTTGAAAAGATGAGGAGAGCTCCTTCCCAGAATAGAAGTGAAGTCCTTGACTGGAACAAGAACACTTCATCTGTTAAAACAGAAGCGACGGCAGGTGTTGGGAAAGGAAGTCATGTGCAGTGTGCCCACCGTTCCATGGCTGCATAAGAGTGAGCTTTCCTTGGGCATAGAACATTTTCTTTTCTTTTTTTATGTGGAGACATGAAGTCTTCACAGCTTGTGCTGGGAATAGCACTGTGTTTGACAGTAATTTTCTGTTTCGGGAGTTATGTGTACTTCTTTATTCTCTCTTTTTAAATATTTTATTTATTATTTTTATTTTATGTGTCTGAGTGTATTGCCTGCATGTACATAGGTATGTGCGGTGCCCAAGGATGTCAGAAGAGGACATCAGATCCCCTGGAACTGGGATTGTTATGGGATTGTTAAGCATCATATGGGTGCTGGGAACCGAACCCAGGTCCTCCTCTGCAAGAGCAGCCAGTACTTTTAACTGCTGCTCTTGGTGGGGAGAAAAAGGTTCCTTTGGCCACAACTCAAGTGGGATATATGTAGACTATCATTCTGAAGCTGCTGTATGTCAAGACCCACTGGCCCCGTGGGCACAATATACACTATTCAAGTTAATCTTTATCTCTTGCCTATGTGAGAGAAGCATTGTTCCATTGAGCCTTCTTGGTGACCTTGACACCTACAATTTATAGAGTGGCTCATATACTGATCTGTTGTTCCTGGTGGCAGGCAACAGATGTCGTTTGATGAACAGTTTGGTGCAGAAATAAAATCACCCCATGGAGAGTGTGGAGGACACATAGGGCTCATGGGTCCAGCCCTCAGGGGGTAGTGCTACTCTTTGTCAGGCTAGCCTTGGTGCTGTCTTCTGTTTGGTTGCATAGAGTAAATGGGATGCAGACCATCTATCTGTCACCAAGGACAAACTAGTACAGTAGATAAGAATAGAAAATGGGCAAAAATGGGCCCTAAAAATACACAAAAATTGACTAGGCATGGTGGTACATGACTCTAATCTAACACTCAGGAGGGAGAACAGGCAGATCTCTGAGTTTGAGGCCAGCCTGATCCATATAGGGAGGGCTTGTCTCAAAAACAAAGAAACGAAAAACAACCCATCACACACAAAAATGGTACACTAGATCTAGACCAACTCCATCATGTCTTAGTAGTTCACAGACAATGCCTGAAGGAAATCAAAGACCTTGTGCAAGAAACTTCACTTGTTTTTTGAAAAAGGAGTGTGTGTGTGTGTGTGTGTGTGTGTGTGTGTGTGTGTGCGCAGAGGTTATTGATTCCCTTGGTTGGAGATGGAGTTACTGGTGTTTTGTGAAGAGTCCAATGTGAGTGTTCAGACTGAACTCCAGTCCGCATGATAAAGTAGCAAGCACTGTAAACTGCTGAGCCATCTCTCCAGCCCTTCCCTTGTTTTAATTACAGTTCCCAAATAAGACCTGCTTTTTACTCTTTTCGAAAATCACAAACAGTGTTATTGAAAACGAAGCTACTGAAATGAAGTCTTTCTCTGAGAATGAAATATAAAAATGAAAAGAGCAACGGGTGAGCGGGGAGAGAAGTCCTATGTGGCTCAGTGGTTACCTGTTTGATGAAAGAGCAGATGTTGCAGAACCAAATGTCTCAGATTAAGAGGCACAATTTAAGGAAGCTAACCACCGCCCCCTGTCACCTGTTGTAACATGTTTTGGAACAGGACATTTGTTATAAACATACAAATGGCTTGTTTTTTGCTTCTAGTCTCGTGGCACAATCAACACAGACTTCCAAAAGATGTGGATGTTTCTCTATGCTCACAAAACAATTAATTCTGCACCAGACACTAGTGGGGTGTTTTGTAATCTACCTAGAGATAGTGTCAGATATCATGGGTTGAATACTCAGTCCTGAAGACTGTTCCCCATTCACCTCAGATTCCAGCCACAAGTTCAAGATTGTTAAATTGTGTTTCTGACCCACCTTCTATAAACTGGATTCCCATTGAATTTGGTTAATATGTTCTAATGTCTGACACAACTCAGGGAGGTACTTTTACCACTTTATTATAAAAAATAGTATAAGGGGTTTAAGAGATGGTTCAGTGGTTAAAGAGCACTGTCTGCTCTTGCAGCGGTCCAGGGCTTGATTCTCAGCACCCACATGGCAGCTAAGAGCCATCGCTAATTCCACTTCCAGGAGACTCCATTGCCCTCTTCTAACATCTATGGGGCATTGAATGACACAGGTGCACTCACATACATGCAGGCAGTACACTCATACACAAAAATATAAATATAAATAAAATAATAAATAAAACATTTTTTAAAAGAATATTGTAAACAATACAGATGAGGAGAGTACACAGGCTAAGATACAGGAAAGGGGGCATGAATTCTCCATGCCCAGTCTAGGAGTACCATTTTTCAGGAATCTCCATGTGTTCAGCTATTTAAAAACTCCGTGGACCTTATCCTTTTGGGTTTATATGGTGGCATAAGTGTGTAGGCATGACTGATCAAATACCATTGGTGACAAACTTGAGACTTTGTTTGGAGGTCCGAGCAGGGATGCTGTTGAGATCAGTCTATATCCTCCCCTAAGTTACTGCATATTGTGTGAAACAGCTGTTTTTCAGGCTGTGCCTTGCTCAGAGAGACTCAGTTTTACAAGCAGCATTTGACTCCATTTTGAGTGTAAACAGAATCGGTTGACTCTGCATTTTGGTGGGCACAAAAACACCACCATGACCCATGAGGCACAGACTAATTAATAACTTATTCCTACGAGTGAAAATGGTGCCTATAAATTTATCCAGGTAAACTGGGACCATATGAACACCTGGTTATATTAAAACCATGTAAGGAAAACCAGGCCCAAGAACTTATTGAAAATACTGGACCCAGAAAAGGGTGCAATATCCTTATCTAAGTTCCATAAAGAGGACACCTAGCACTGACCAAGATATTGGTAGCCCACACCACACCTAACCACCTGCTGTGTGTGTCAAGTGATTTACAGGCAGAGAACTTTTAAAAAAGAGTTCACTCATTTTTATTTTATTTGTATCAATGTTTTGCCTCTTGTGTGTAAATACATCACATGCATGCAATACCCACAGAGGTCAGAAGAGGGTGTCGGATCCCATGGTACTGGAGTTACAGGTGGTTGTTACCAGCCATGTAGATGCTGGGAACTGAACCTGGTTCATCTGTAAGAACAGTCAGTACTCTTAAACTGCCGAGCTAGCTCACCAGGCCCCAGGTAGAGAACTCTTGCTTGTCCCAGTGCTATTGATGCAAACTACTCTAATTTTTCTGTTAGTCTGCCTACTGCTGAACCTGTTCCTGCTTTTTAGATCTATGGCCTTGGTGCTCAGTGGTCTTGTACCTCACTTCTGAAGTTTACACAACCCTGAGCCTCAGCTTAACTCTGACCTTAACTCTGGTTGACTCTGCAGCCGTACTTTGAGAAGAATTCCAGCCACATTCACTAACCCCACCCCACATTTCTACACATTCCACTCTTTGCATCATATTCCCATGTCTGCCTCTTTGGCCTCTTTAAAATATTTTGAACTCTGCTACAACCTCTTTAACTCTGTATCTATTCTGTAATCTCCATATGTAGATATATTTTCTGTATAATGTGTAATGTGTGATCTGAGAGTTAATATTAGTAGTTAAAACTGGAACAAAAGAACCCATGTTTACTTCAACTGGCTATCAAGGGAAATTGAGACTGCTTGCAAAATGCTGCCCAAGAAACCATCGTAGCTTTTGAATTCATTATTCAATAAATTCTTCTGTCATGGAAAGATACAAAAGCGTCCATCTATGTTTCTGATAGTGCATTCATGACAGAACCATAGCTACTCCCAGACCCTTGACTGAAGAATGGTCCCCCTCTATCAGCGTAGGTCCTCCTCTTTAAGTAAACTTTAGGGTAGGACACACATGAAAGCGTGAGGGAAGAAGAGGGCAGTTGTCTAGCCAGCTGAACCAGCAGAATCAACAAAGCAGTGATAAACTGCAGCTAGATCACCCTCACATCCTAGCGATCAAATTGCCCTTTGGCCCCTCAGCCTCCCTGGAAGATGGGAGTAGGACTGAGAGTATCAACCCTAAAATCATGCCTTGGCTTTTGGTGACTAGCCCCATCCTGAAGCTATCTTGGGGCTGCCAACCATTAGTGATTCATTAGCATACAAAAAGATACCACCACTTCAAAATATTAAGAATGAAGACCAAGACCAAATACATACATATTTCACCACATCATCCTATCGAACAGGACCGAGACAGAAAAGAGGATATGAGCTCTCTTGAGCTAGGCTGCAAAAAGCATGCAGCTGGTATTCCTGTCTGTACAGGGCCTCCCTAAAACTACAACCTCTTGAAAAATTATTTATGAAACCTTACCTGTTTTTCCATTGAAAGCCATATATACCTGACAGTATAACCTTGCTCTTGGGGACATGGAAAACACAATGGAGACCTTCGTATGTCAGGGACTTTCCCATCGGAAGTCCTTTTTATCCTTACTGTTGTTCCTTGAAGTGACTATGCGGTAACTCATAGAGCAGCACCCCTCAGATGTACTGCTCTGGGTTAAAAACAAAATGATTTGGATGATGTCCTACAACTTGGGCTTGACAAAAACTCAACAATCGGAAGCAGCATTCAGAAAGCAGAAGGGGAATCCCAGGGTGAAAAAGAGAAGAAAAGGAGAGAACAAGTCTGAACCACAGAAAATACGGCTTTGGTTGTTGAAGTAGGATAGGAAAAATGAAAATTGATCAGAAGCCCTCAAGCTAAGGGGCAGAGAGAGGTCCCTTTAAATTAGAAGAGAACATCCAAATCTAAACCATAGAAAACAAACAAGAAAACAAACAAAACAGGGATTTGGGCCAGGGATGAGGTTCAGTGATAGAACACTTACCTGAGTTTGATGCCCAGCATCACAAAACAAAAACAAGACAAAAGCAAATGTAAAGAACAACAAAAGAAGAAAAACCTTTGAGATTGAAAAAACTTGGAATGCTGTTTAGCAACTCTCCAAGACCCTAAACACAGGGTCTAGGGCTTCTTTATGTTCCGACCAGCTGAATGACGAAGCCAATTCTACAAATATGATGTATGAGTGTAAGGAGCATGTAATAAATAATTAGTTTATAAATAGTGATGTTATAAACCCATAATTCCATAAGATTTTATTGATCAAAGCAGATCTATCAATTGACAAAACAGATCTATCAATTGGCACACACAGTCACAGATTGATCAGTAGTCGTTTGGTCAGCATGTGGGTCCTTCGGGAATCCAGGCATCTGGAACTGTTCTGATGGCTCTGATCAGGTGCCGGTGGGTTTCATGGCTGGTCCAGCAGATGAGATTGTCGCACCACTGATCCAATGGCGGCCCAGGGCTGTCACGCTGTCTGGTAGGTTCCACGGCTGGTGGTCCCATGACAGGCACGTTGGTGCGACTCGAGAACTCATTCCACGCCAGAGCTGTGTGTTCCTCAACGTGGCCCCTTTCACAGCATCACCTTCAACTGATCTAGTCTGGACTGATGGGACTCCTGACAAGGGGAATGCACTCTTGGGAATTCTCATGAATGAGTGTTCGCCATCTAGTCTTTGGCCCTAGATTTTATAGGGAATTTGGCAGTGTGGCTCCACTAGCCAATCAGCTGCCAGATGACTCCATACCCTGTCCCAGACCTTATCACAACGAATGTGTGACCGTTGGGGTCTGATAGGAGCAGGACCCCTGGGCTCTAAGCAGGGAGTCCAGCTGTGAGATCAGATACTGGGGGAGCCCCTGCACTCTGAGCAGGGAGGTGTGACTGGGAGATCCAATAGGAGAGGCACTCTAAGGCCCTATTGGCCCAGAACTTGACCAAAGGCCTTTCCAGGAAACTGAGCAAAAGCTTCGGCTTATGCCTTTCCTAGAAGGAAAGCGCTCCCCGGGTTTCTCTGAATAAGGAAAGTGTTCTGTGGGGCCTGGTTCTAACAGGCTTCTAACTAATGAAACTGGGCTCTAACTTCTAACTTCTAACATTCTAACTTATGAAATTATATTATGGGTTTACAATGTCACTACTTATATGCTAATTGTCTATTACTTATATGCTATATTGTCTATTATGCACTTCATACTTATGAAACTATGGGCTTATATTGTTAAAACTTACAAACTTATAGAACTATGGGTTTACAACTTACAATATGTGCTCCTTACATTTATAATACTATTAATATCTATTACATGCTTATGAAACTATAGGTTTACATCTTATAGACTAGCTATAAACTATAGGTTTGCATCTTATAAAATAATTACTTATTACATGCTTCTTATACTTATGAGACTATAGGCATACAACTTATTAGTTATTCATCACATGCTCCTTACAATTTTACAGAGACTTAGAGTTAAGAGATAGCCCTGAGTCCCAGAAGAGACTTTGGACTATGGACTTTTGAATAGTATTGAGATAGGTAAAGACCACGGGGACTTTTAAGGTTGAACTAAATGTATTTTGCATTTTATAGGATCATGAGCCCGTGGGGGCCAGGGAGTAAAAAGTGGTGGTTTGAATAAGAATGTCCCCCATAGGCTCTAAGTGTTTGGACTTTTTGTTCCCAGTTGATGACACTGTTTTGAAAGATCTTAGAAGGTGTGGCCATGCCGGAGGAGACACATCGCTAGGGGGTGGGCTTAGAAAGTTCTTAAGCCTTGCCTGATCTCTAGTCATTCTCTGCTTCCTGTGCCTGCTTGAAGACTGCACACTCACTTAGCTTCTGCGTCTACTCCGGCCACCTCTGCTGCCATACCTCCCGGCCATGATGGACTCTTGTCCCTTTGGAACTGTAAGCTAAAGTCTTTCTTTTATAAGTTCCTTTGGTTAGTGTTTCTGTCACAGCAACAGAAAGTAACTGATACATCATCTCACCAGGCCTTAAACTTAAGTTACTTAAACCGCGGTAGGCTATTTAGCAAGAGCAAGACCACGTATAAGGTGAAGACGAGATTACACTGCTAGTGGAAGGATACTAAGTCCTGTTCAGGTTCCTGGTCTTTAAAGAAAAGAATTTCAAAAATAGACATTGTGGATAAACGGAACAGCAGTTTATCAGAGACAGGGAAGTTGCCCTAAGAGGTGCAATAGTGGCATGAATGTTATGGGAGTGACCAGCTGCTCTCTGATTGGACTGAAGGTCCACTCACAGGAAGAGCTAATACCTGGCACTGATATCATGCGTGGGAACCTGAAGCTATACAGGTCACAGGACATAGGGGACAAGTTTTCTACTAAATAGTTATAGTATTAAACTGACTCCAAATGACTTATTGCTATATTCATAGAGTAATGCATCTCTTTCAACTCTCACCAGAGAGGTTTCCTTGTACAGTAAATGGTGATTAACACAGAAAACCACAAATTGCCAATGTGCTGAGAACAAGAGGCTGCAGAACATTTTTTCCTGATTAGGACACCTATATTATACTTCTGCCTACTAAGGCTCAGGGATCACTGCAGAAGAGAGGCAGGAAAAATTGTAAGAGCCAAGAGGGAATGCATGACCACAAGGAAACAGTATCTTCCAGGCAGCTGGTCAGTTACTTGCATGAACTCACAGCAATGGGGACAACATACACAAGTCCCGTGCAAGCTCAGTCCAGACAAAATCACACAGTAGACTTGGGGAAGTGAGTACGAAACTCCAACACAACCTAAGGAAATTGTGGCAACCTATGGCTTCTGGGAAGAGCTGAGACAGTCTCTTTAAAGGATGGGACTCTTGGTAGTTTAACAAGGCTCTATTGGATAGACCCATACTGAAGGACATTTGGGGACACAAATCAGATTCTATAGGCCGTATTATATATTATATATATGAGCGTTAATACGGCCTGGAGAGATGGCTCAGCAGTTAAGAACACTGGCCGCTCTTGAAAAGAACCCTGGTTTCATTTCCAGAACCCACAAGGTGGCTGACAACTGTCTGTAACTTCACTTCTGGGGACTCTGTCACCCTCTTCTGACCTTCATGGGCACTGCACAACATGGGTTCACTTACATGCATGCAGGCAATACACTCATATACATAAAATAAAAATAAAAAGAAAGTTCATTAAGCTGGGAGGGGTAATGGGAGAGGCATAGAGAGCGATGTGGCTCTAATATCATCAAAGCATTTGTATGAAAATCCCACAGCTTCAATAAAAATAACGAAAAATAAAATAAAAAGCAAGTTCTGGAGGCAGGGGAGATGGCCCAGATGCTAAAGTGCTTGCTATGCAAGCATGAGGAGTTGAATTCATATCCTCATCCACATAAAAGCCAGATGTATTGGCACACATATGTAAACCCAGTCCTACAGAGGGCAGAGACAGGCAGATCTCTGGAGTTCACCAGTCAGTATAGCCAAATCAGTGCGCTTAAGGTTCAGTGGAAAGACCCTGTCTCAACAAATAAGATGGTGTACTGAGGAAGACATCTGATGTAGGCCTGTGACACATGTGAACACATATCCTAATGTATTCATGCATACACACATGAACATGTACATACACACACATGCACAAAGAAAAACTTGTTTTCTTGCCCTGTTTCAAGAGCTTTCTCCAAATCTCCTTGGAGCCAATCACTTTTGGTTCAAAATAATCCATATGCTAAAGAAGTATATTGTGGGGTGGCATAGGGTGGGTACTCTCCATTATGCAACACGACGACTTAAACAATCACATAGGTTCATGCCTCCAGTCACCCAGCCACAGCCTCTCTGTGGTGGTGGCCTCTGCCCAGGTCACAAGAAAGCTTTCCCCTTTTTACTTCAATAACTTCAGCCTGCCTTTGAGTCTGCTACAACATCAGCACTGGTGCCCTGGCTCAGCAGGCTCCGAACTTGCTCTCTGGCTTGTTTTCATCAGTCACTAACTCACATCGATGTGAAATGAGCCTGAGCTATGTCTGGGCATTGGTGTTGATGTAGACCAGGAAAACTTTCCCTGGTTACCCTGTAATGCTGATTATTTTAGAGACCAGTCTTTGGAGATCAGCAAATGTTACAGAAACTTTACCCTGACGTTTCCTCATCTGCTTAAAATCTGGACCAAAAGGAAAAACAAGTCAGCTTTGTTGTCCACCCTGACATTTCTTTAACTCATGTTGCAGAAAGGAAGGCTGAAGAGTGTTGCCACAGCTGGACAGATGTGACACTGGTTGCTGTCTGTTCCCATGACCTTTCAACTTCATTGTAAACTGTTATGAGTGTATACTTTGGATACACTCAGTTTCCTTAAAAATTATTTATCATACTTTAAAACTGCCGATACTGGCCCACTTCCCCCTTGTCTATGAAGCTTCATCGGGCTGTGAGATGCACACAGTTGTGTGGTATCCCATGCACATAAATACATTTACATGACTTCCTAAAAAATGGTTAGCCTGGAGAGATGGTTCAGCAGTGAAGAGCACTGGCTGCCCTTGGAGAATGAATGTGCACAGCAATCAGAGTACAACTTCTTCGAGTCAGTTCTCTCTTTCCACCATGTGGGTCCTGGCTATGGAACTCGGGTTGTTAGGCTTGTGAGCAAGTGTTTTATCCACTGAGCCATCTTGCCATGCCTGGAAAATTAATAATATATGTAACTATGGCCATGATTTCATTCTCTTGAAATATCTTTGAGTAGGTTTATGACATGTTTGTCATTTATAGAATTATAACATTCTCTAAAGCCAGAGTTTACAGTACATAATACATGCTAGTATATTATAAAACCAAAGGGTAGAAGAATTAATACAACATTTGCTTGAAAACTTTACTTTAGGGATTTATAATTCTATTACTAATATCCCAGAAATAGTCATAAAATAATAGCTAACAGTAATTTCACAAATTCGGCATATCCAAATATACTATCCCTGTATAGATTGGGAGTCGTAGGTATAGACAGGGGAACCCTAATGCGATGTTTGCTTTGTAGGCCCTTCCCTTAACACCATGGCTTCTTGGAAGAGGGAGGCCCCTGAAGGTAACATTGCCTTCAGATTTCAAGTGGAAGGCCTACTGGTGGCTCCTCAGCAACTGGTATAACAAACCATTTATGAATTCTAGGGATGTTAAAAAAAAAGAATAGGTGGATATACTGAGATTGGGAAGTCACAGGAGTGGTGTGCATTAAAGAAAAACTGATTCTTGGAGTTATTGAACCAAGAGACCCCCCAATCTGTTCTGAAGTATTCTGACTTCTCAGACCTCTTTCCCTTCTTTTGGACAAAGAATGACCTCTATGTTTATTGAACAGTACATCAATTTTCCTCTGACTGCTTGCCTAGATTGCTCCCCCAAAATGCATTTGTTGAATAAATTCCTGGAACTTATCAGGGATGAGTACTCAGGCTACCTTTGTCATAAAGATTATGATCTTATATGGGGCCTTTTCAGCTTATTTCTTAGGACAACAATGAGAATGTTGAATGAGAATGTTGAATGCGAAGAAGAGGAAGAAGAGGAGGAGGAGGAAGAGGAGGAAAAAGGAGAAGAGCAGAAAAAGCGGAAGAGTGAGGAGGAGGAGGAAGAGGGAAAGGAGGAGAAAAAGAAAGAGGAAAGGGAGGAGGAAGAGGAGGAGAACGGTTTATTTTGATTCATGTTTCAGAGGTTTCTTTTCAGGGTGACTTGACCCTGTTGTTTTGGGGCCCATGGTAAAACAGAATTTCACAGCAAGGAGTGCATGATTGAAGGGCTAGAAAACAAGTTTTTCTTTGTGCATGTGTATGTATGTACATGTTCATGTGTGTATGCATGAGTACATTAGGATATGTGTTCACATGTGTCACAGGCCTACATCAGATGTCTTCCTCAGTACACCATCTTATTTGTTGAGACAGGGTCTTTCCACTGAACCTTAAGCACACTGATTTGACTATACTGACTGGTGAACTCCAGAGATCTGCCTGTCTCTGCCCTCTGCAGGACTGGGTTTACATATGTGTGCCAATACATCTGGCTTTTATGTGGATGAGGGTATGAATTCAACTCCTCATGCTTGCATAGCAAGCACTTTAGCATCTGGGCCATCTCCCCTGCCTCCAGAATTTGCTTTTTATTTTATTTATTTTATTTTTCGCTATTTTAATTGAAGCTGTGGGATTTTCATACAAATAGTTTGATGATATTAAGGGCCACATTGCTCTCTATGCCTCTCCCATTACCCCTCCCAACTTAATGAACTTTCTTTTTATTTTTATTTTATGTATATGAGTGTATTGCCTGCATGCATGTAAGTGAACCCATGTTGTGCAGTGCCCACGAAGGTCAGAAGAGGGTGACAGAGTCATCTAATGCCCTCTCTGGCCTCCATAGGCACTAAACACATGCTTCACACATGCATGCAGGCAAGATATCCATGCACATAAAATAATAAATCTTTTTTTAAAAAACAAAGAGCAGTGAATGCTTGTGCTCAGTACACTTTCTGCTCTGTATACAGTTCACAGTCCCCTCTTAGGAAACGATGCCACTCACAGTGGTCTTCCACTTCAGTTGACCGTGTCAAGATAATTCCCCACAGACTCAGATGCTCTGTCTCCCAGGTGATTCTAGATCTCAATTTGACAACTGGGATTAACCATTACAATGACCTAAAGAAGACCAGCATAGACCAAAACATGGGAAGAAAGCTGATACATCTAGAAACATGATAAGGAAAGGGAAGGTTAACCGTGCTCTTAATGAGATTTGTACTCACATACCCCCAATCCCCACCCCTTGTGGCAGACAGTGTCTCATAGACGTTCATGGCCAGGCCTATCTACTTTTGGAGCTTCTTTCTCCTCAAAAAGGGTAATTTCCCAAGTTTCTCCTCTTTTCAGCTCCCTCCTCCAGGCATCAGGCGAGGTCAAAAGCCTGCATGCCCTACTCTTAAGGCATCTTTAAACAGTAATTTATTTATTATTTTTATTTTATGTGTATGGGTGTATTGCCTACATATATGTACGTGCACCACATACATGCAATGTCCACGGACATCAGAAGAGGGTTTCAGATCCCTTGGAAGTGGAATTACAAACTGTTAGTCACCACGTGGGTGCTGGGAACCGGGCCCGTGGCATGTAGGGGTAGACCTTACGCATACATTACATACTTTGGAAATATTAGAAGTAGCTCTACATTTTTTGTCATTTAACATCTTCATGAAATGGTTCTGCATGCCTGGCACAAGGGAGCGCAAAGTGGCAGTGATGTAGCACCTATCACCCTGCACACGGTGGGGGGTTAGTGGAGAGATTCTGGAACTGGCTCTTCCCTACGGGCTGCCACTCTGCCTCCCTCTGCTCTGGGCATTAGCTCATTGTTCCAAAGTCTGCATGATGCATTGAGAGGGTAAAGGGGACTTAGGGGGCAAGCAACCTTCAAAACAGAACAGAAATGAAATAAAAAGCCACAAACTCTGTGGCGTGATATTGCACAACAGAAAACAAATCTTAAGCCCTCAACACTAACACAGAGGATATACTGCAACTCAGGGGGTCAGAGAGGAGGGCAGTCCCAGGCCACAGGCATAGACTAAAATCAACTATAATTTTAATTTTTACTCCATGGCCATTAGAAAAACCTGTAAGTTGTAGTTTAAAGAGATACAACAGAGCTGGCAAAATGGCTCAGTGGTTAAGAGCACTGGTTACTTTCACAGAGAACCCAGGTTCAGTTCCCAGCACACACATGGCAGCTAACAACCATCCCTAACTCTAGAGCCAGAGGATACAACACTTCTTCTGGCCTCCAAAGTATTGCAAGACATGAATATACTTATGAACATGTGCACTCACATACACAAAATAAATAAATACAAATTTTAAAAAGAGACACAACAATAAAATATTATGAATAAAGTAGTAAATTCTGAGTGAAAAATAGCTAAGTCATTTTGTGGATAAGTGAGAAATCTGAATTTGTATTGCGTATTCTCTCATAATAGGACATTGCAATCTTTAAAATGTTAATTATTGTTTATAGAGGAGAATATCCTGTTTATTTTCATTTACTTATTTATTGAGAGATAGGGTCTCACACTTTAACCAAGGTTGACCCAGAGCTCACTCTGTGACTTTGATTGACTTCAAGTTAATAACAATCCTCTGACCTCAACTTTCTCAGTACCGAGATTATAGGTACAGTCAACAAACCTGATTTTTTCCCAATTCTTAGAAAATAAATGTTGAAATATTTAAACATGAAAGTTTATGATGTGTAAAAATGATGTATGTTATGAGTAATTACCTTGTGTGTAGTAACTCAATTTTTCCTAGAACTGAAGCTCGAGGTTAGAAATCAATCAAGGAAACAGAGATTGGAACAGCAATGATACTTTTTTCTCACCTTGATCTTTTAGGAAAGGCTAACTTCCTCCTTACCTTCTTCTTCTTCTCCTCCTCCTCCTCCTCTTTTCTTCTTCTTCTTCTTTTCTTCTTCTTCTTCTTCTTCTTCTTCTTCTTCTTCTTCTTCTTCTTCTTCTTCCTCTTCTTCTTCTTCTTCTTCTTCTTCTTCTTCTTTCATTTTCTTAGTTTCATTTCTATTGCTGTAATTTCATAAAAAAAAATCAAAGCAAAACAACTTAGGGGAGAAATGGCTTATTTGGCTTACAATCTAGGTTATAGTTTATCATTTTGGGGACACCAAGGAGCTTAAAATGGCTGGTCACATCACATCCACGGCTGAGCAGGAGAAATGACTGCACGCGTGCTTACCACTCAGCTCACCTTCTCTACTCCTACAGAGTTCAGGACCCAAACCCGGGCGTGGTACTGCCCACCTTTAGGCTGCTTCTTATTCAATTAACACAACCAAGACAATCCTCCACAGACATGCCCACTGGCTAACCTGGCCTAGAGAATTCCTCAGTGAGACTCCCTTCCTTGGGGATTCTAGGTTGTTCAAGTTGACAATTACAGCTAACCATCGCAGTATCTAAAATCTAAAAGTCAGAAGAAATGAAGCCAATCCAGCTTACATCACTAAGATGGCCCCTAACTGGTACTAGCCAGGTTTCTACAGAGATTCTCTACTGAACGTTTGAGCAGAGCAGCTTCAGTTCTCAGCGAGCAAAGGCCTCAAAACATGGCAAAGTTTTGACAATTAAAATGTCCTTTGGTACCTCTGAATGGGAGCACATACCTGTAATTCCCTGCTTCGGGGAGGTAGAAGCAGGAGCATCAGGAGTTCAAGGCTGTCTTAGCTACATAGTGAGCTGGAGGCTTCAGCTATGTGACCCCTATCTCAAAATCAAAACCAAACCAAACCAAACCAAACCAAACCCAAATCGAATCAGACCAATTCACCAAAAATAAAAAATAAAAACAAAACAGACTGTAGCTCAGTTGGTAAAGTGTGTCTAACATCCATGAAGCCCTAGGTTTGATTTCCCAGCACCTCATAAAATTAGGCCTGGTGGTACAAACCTGTAATCTTTACATTCAGAAGGCAGAGACCCAAGGATCAGAAGTTGAAGGTCATCTTGGCTACAAAAGTTGAGGAAGAAACTAGTCACTTCTGTTCTGGTCTTATTTTATTTGAGTGAAGATTGGCACATGGTCTCTTAACTTGTAAAATGCCCTAAGAAACATCAGTGCCAGATTTATTCCCACCTGGCTTCTCTGAACTGTCAAAGAATTATAGCATACACTATTCTTTATTTTTTTTCAGTGCAGGTTTTGTATTTACTTAGAAAATTCAAGTTCTAATCCTTATGGTCTGTATGTATTAAAGTCTTTTATCTTGCCATTATGGCATTCCCCTGTGTCTGTAAGCCTTAGTTTCCTATTAAAGAAATTTATGAATGATAGCTCCTTAAAAAAATAAACAGAACCGGTCATGGGGGCACACACTTTAGTCCCCGCACTTGGGAAGCAGAGGCAGGTGAACCCGGAGAAGTGAGTTCAAGGCCAGCCTGGCCTACATAGCAAATTCTTGGGCAGCTGGGACTACAGGGAAATCTGTTTAAAAAAAAAACAAAAACAAAACCCAACCAGACCAAACCAAAGCCAAACAACAACAACAACGAAACCCAAACCAGAACTTTGTGTCATTTATAACAGAAACCTGGAGTTTTGCCATCCTTGATTGCTGTGGTGGACCCCAAGTCATCAGAGACCCCGATGTCTGTCTTTCTACTGTACCATTCTGGTGTGTGGCTTCCATATTTGGGGCTACATTTCTGACCTTCATGTTTTCTGTAGCTCTGTCCTTGTGTCCACATTCCAGACAGCAGGAGAATGGCGAGAAATACAAAAGCATAAAAGACGAGCACTTCTTTTTTTAAGAGGTCTTCCCTAAAATCCTGTCCCCAAATCTCTGCTTAAATGTCCCTGGCTCTAATTTAACCTCATGATCTCACTAAGATTCAAGGAAAAGTGGACATGTCTTTTAGTCAGGAATTTTGAGATCCCAAATATTCTGAAGACATCTAACCCTCAGACTTCTGGGAGCCTGTAGTCACCCCAGGTTCTGTCCCAGAGGGTCTGACTGGGTGAATGGCTCCCAGTGGGGGTTTCCTGGGACAATGGGTGTCCACCCGTAGGGGTGCCTGGTCGTATTCAGAAAACAGTGTGGAGGGGTTAGTATCCCCAATGGCTGTGCAAGACACCTCCTGGATAGTGCCCTCAGGCGGGGAGCCAGACAGTCAGTCATTCCTTAAGGTAGGATAGGTGTGACTGATCAAAATGTGCTTGTTCTTTCTCAGGGACATGGTCTCTGGAGGGTGGCAGTCTTATATTTCCCTTGGCCAGAGAGGCCTTCAATGTTCTGGTGCCCACTCCTCTAGTTCTGTTGGAATTCGGCACCCAGGGTGGGCCTGCAGAGGTGTGAAACACTGTCTCGTCCATGTCAGATGCCCTGGCCTTCACGCTGTAGCTGCTCCGATAACGGTGCTGAAAGTAGAGGGTCTACACTCCACTGAAGACTAGCTCCACATGGAATCTTTGTGCTGCTGGGGGTCTGGGTTTGCTCTGCATGCCAGGCCGGGTCTCTATGGCTTCTTCCCGAGACAAACTTGGCAAGAATGGTGTTATTTCATCCTTTCCACAGCCCTGTGAAGTCGCTCTAATTAAATCCGTTTATAGATGACAAATGTGAGGCTTCAAAAAGCCAAGTGGTGTGCAAAAATCATGCCGATAACGCCATCTTGACTTGCAACCTTCGGCGGCACCCCCGTTGGGCCTTTTCCTCACCAGGTCTCGACCCTTGACAGGAGTGCCTGATATAACTAAGGCTGCACCCCCGAAGCGCAGGCAGATGGACCCGGCATTGTGCGGTGACCGCTTTCCCAGGCCCTGCCTTGGCTACTCTACTTTTATCAGAATCCTTAATTGAATCTACTAGATGCCCTATCTAAAATGAATTCCTAGTGCTGAGGAAGCCCCACATTTCTAGTCTAATGAAACAAAATCAGGTCCATTAAGTTATTCGTAATGAATGACAAAGTTTTCATTCAGAAACAAAAAGTTGGTAGGTATTTATAGCCCTCCATTCTTCCACATATTATCAAGTGTCCCATTATCCCATCCTTGAAAACAAGCAGCAACCTTGTTTCTTTTTCTTTAATTAAAAAGTTTTTGTGTATGAGTGTACTGCCTTCATGTACATATGTGTACCCATGTCATGCAATGCACTCAGAGGTCAGAAGGATGGTTGTTAGCTGTCATGTGGGTGCTGGGAGTCAAACCTGGGTTGTCTGCAAGAACAGCTAGTGTTCTTAACTGCTGAGCCAGCTCTTCAGTCCATTCAACCTTGTTTCTTATTTCTCAGTCAAGGTGTTTTTTTGTTGGTAGTGTTACTTTGTTGTTGTGGTTTTGTTTTTATGTTGGGAATCAATCCCAGGCATTTACAAAGGATCCCTAACTATCTTGAAGCAGCTACTCACATTCACCTTCAATTTCTTACTTTTTTATTCCTTGGCTCATTCTAGTTGTATGTTTTTACAGAAGTTGTATTTATCCAATTAACTTCTTGGTTGGATTTCTGTGCCCTTACTTAACCTGACTTTCCTAGAATGATTCTTAATTCTGCTAAGTGTTATCTGAAAATTGTTTAAGCATTTTTTATCAGAAATGGTCTTTTCTTCTCAGAAGGATAGTGTCAATTACATAAAGTAGAAAGTTCTATATTAGACCAGACTTTGAACAAAATTTATTTTGCAATGGCAGCTGATTTTGAAAAGCAAAGGATAATACGGGCTAGTTGGAAAGAAATAATGACTGAAAGCCAAAACAGACATCTGGGAGGAAAAAGCCTGTCCTGGTGGGATGGAGTCCAGAAGCAACAGTGGACAATGGGTAGGAGGGACTATGGTCAGATATGTCTGACTAAACTTTTCCAGCTGCTGGAGAATGGCAGAGAGTCCATGCTTATGAAAGTGGATGAAAGCAAAGGCAAGTCTGAAGAATGTTCTAACTTTTGACCTGACTATGCATCATTAGGAAATTATAACTGAGAGATTATTTTAGCTGGATGTGGTGGCACACATTTGAAATCCCAGCACTAGGAAAACTGAGGCAGGAGGACTATGTGTTGGAGGCTGCCTTGGGCTACACAGTGAAAGCCTGTCCCAAAAACCAAAACAAATCAAACATACAAGCAAAACATTATCTTAAAATCTCACTTCATTTTACTCACACATTTCTGGAGAATTTTTTTTTTTTAAAAAGACTAACACTTTTTACAACCTAGCAAACATTCTCTTGAGAAACACTGTTCGATTTTGTTTTTGCAATTCAATGGCTAACACAGTCTGAGATCTTGAAATAAGACTGTAATAGTTGTGATTTATAGTCCTCTGGCTTCTTTGTCAAGCTAAGCTAAATGTGGCAAAGACTGGATTTCTTTCTTTCAACATGAAATGGTGAAATTCCCATGATTTCAAAATGATATTTTAGTTCTAGCCATGATTTTGCCTATAAGCTAACCTCCACTAGTCCTTGTTTTGTCTGTGTACTGAGCACCTCATCTTTTCTTTCTTTTTCCTTTTTGTTTTGAGCAGAGTGAATATAGATTTATTAAGTAAAACTGAGAAAGACTCCTGAGAGAGGAATGGGTTCCAAGGGAGGGACATCCTGTCTCAGCTTTTCATCATAAAACACAGTTACTATTTATTTTTCTCTCTCCCTCCCTTCTTCCCTCCCTCACTCTCTCTTTCATTTTGGTTGTTCTGAGACAGCTGGCCTTGAACTTGCAATCGAAAGCAGGCTGGCCTCCATCTCACAGAGATCCACCTACTTCTGCCCAAGAGTTGGAATTAAAGGCATCTACTACCATGCCTGGCCCAAGAGCATATATATTAAGCAGACTGTGGCATAGACTCTGAAAGCCATAAAAGTACATATATTTGAACAAATCTTGTTCATCTAATCTTTTAAAATTTTTATTTTTTGTGTGTGAGTGTTTTGCTTGCATGCCTGTAAGTGCATCACAAGTGTGCAATGCCCAAGGAGCCAGAAGACGGCATTGAGTTCCCTGGAATTGGAGTTATGATGGTGTTTAGCTGCCATGTGTTTGGTGGGAACTGCATCTGTGCCCCTTGCCAGAGTTGCCAGTGCTATTGACTGCTGAGTCATCTTTCCAGTCTTCTATTCATCTAATCTTAATCTTACCGTGTGGCTAAGGGAGATCATTTCTAGGAGATAATTCATTTTGGTTTTGGATACTTTTTTTTTTTTTGCTATTATTTGTTTCTTTTTTCTCTTTTGTCATTGTAATAGTCTCATACATATGTATCATTATGCTTTGATAGTCTTTGTCCCTCCCCCATCTTCCCTCACACTCCATCTCTCTTTCTGCTGGATGCTTTCTTCCTCCTAAATGGCCTACCATTCTGGGCCTAGGTAAATGCTGATGTCCTGAGTTTTATCCTCAGAATCCACATAAAGCCAGATAGGGTGGTGCATGTCTGTAGTCCCAGTGCTCATACGGGCAGAGAGTAGGTGGGGACAGGAAAAAGCCAAGACCAGCTAACCTGGAGTACACTGCACACCAGAAACAAGAGAGAGACTGCTTCAATAAGGTGGAAGACAAGAACTGAGTCCTGAAAATTTTCCTCTGACCTTCACATGTCCGCCTATGTGCATACACCTACACACGCATGCACACACATGCACACAAACAATAATATACAAATAAAACAGTCTGCTGTTTTGCTGTCATATCATCTACACTCCATTACCTTGTCTTCTCTCCTCCCCTCCTTTGGACTTCTTCTTCCTTCATCAGAATCTACTGGCTACCGTCATATTTTACATATATATGTAAATTTAAATTTAGGTTCTTCAAATGAAAGACAACATGAGGTATTTATCTTTCTGAGTCATATTTGGCTTAACACAATGACCTCCAGTATTACTGCTTTCTTGCAAACATTTTATATATCATTTATTTAATTTTAACTGAATTTTTGTGTAATTTATACACATGTCAGTCAATCTTAATCACTTTTAAACTCTCCCACAGCCTTCCTGGCCCTCCTGAATTCATGCAGTCTGTCATTTGTGTTAAGGCCTATGGTGTCAAGTTAGTGTCCCTGGACATTCCTCAGTGCAAGTTCATCCACTAAGGTCTAGTCAGCCTATTCAGAGTCCTTTGCTTTAAGATTAGCTCTTCCTCACCCAATAATCAGCTGTCCATATTTCTTCAGCAAAGATTTGGATCTGCTGCCCATTTCCCTTGTTCCATGCTGGGTTTCTGCCTGCTTGGGCTTGCATGGATCTTGAGCATGCTGACACCATTGCTGTAGGTTTAGATGAGCAGCATTCCAGGAGCTTGTAGGATTCTATTTGCCTGTGGTCATGTATCTCCTCCCTGGCTCTTACAATCTTTCCCCCAACTCTTCTGCAGTGGTCCCTGAGCCCTGGGTGAGTGAAGCTTAATATAGAAGTCCTGTGCAGGGACCCACACACTGCATATTCCTAATCTCCACTTTTTGGCCATCTGTGACCTTCTGTGTTACTGGCCCTCTGTTGCAAGGGGAGTTTCATTAATTAGAGTTGAGAGATTCATTAGTGTCCTCTTTTCCCCTCGTTCTATATTGCATGAGCCTCAGGTGTAGAGGTTGCATTGTAGACATGTGGCTGAGGATTGGGCAATTCACAGACAATGTCTGTGTGTGACCAGCTGTGGTACTTTGTAGTAGTCTCTGTGTGTACAAAAGAAACTTCTTTGATGAGTGGTGACTGGGATACTTGACTATAAATATAAGGATACTTATTTTGTACTTAGTAAGAAGTTACATTAGTCTAGGGATGTGACAGCCTTGGGAATTTCTCTAAGATCTATGACCTCAATCATTTGTATTTGGCTATGATTACAATACCACACATGAGTTTCCTCCCATTGGCTTTATGTCCAATTAGGTAACTATTGATTTCCCCCAAGATCAAAGTGCCACTATTGCACCAGTGTTGTATGCTGTGCCAGTCACTGATGTGGTTATTTGGTCATGAAGCTGGTGTTGGACCATCAATTGATCTTCTCCCTTAGCAGCTTGCATAGTGCTCTCCAGAGCTATGAGAGCTAGCCTTCAGGGGAGGTGGCTTCCAGGTCAGTTCCAGCTCCACTGCTTCAAATCCCATGTCCAAAGCATGTATTGTCTTCAGCAATAGGGTCTTCAAGTTCTGGGAGGCAATCAAGGACTGTGGCAATAACCTGTGTAATTTTGGGAGTCTCTTGGATCACGCTGGCCAACAACTTAAAGGAAGGTTTTTTTCCTGTCTGGCACTGTTTTTTGTTATGTAGCCTTCAGTTATGCACGTGGACTCATGGAGAGTGACCAATTGTGGAACTCTATAATAACCTCCATCTGTTGCAAATGAAGCTTCTTTGATGAGTGGTGACTGGGATGCTTGTCTGTAAATATAAGAATCCATATTTAGCACATATAAGAAGTTACATTTGTCTAGGGATGTGACAGACTTGGGGTTTTTGGGATCTATTACCTCTCCAGCCATGTGTGTACTTATTATTATTTTATGTGGATGAGCATATTGCCTGCATGTATGTAAATACACCCATGTCGTGCAATGCCCACGGAGACCAGAAGATGTCAAATCCCCTGGAACTGGAGTTATGGACAATTGTTAGCCATGATTTGAGTGCTGGGAACTGAACCTGGGTCCTCTGCAAGAGCCATCTCTCCAGGCTCTTTTCACAGTGTTTTTAAAATTGATTCAGACAGATCTTTATTCCTAAATTCCTACTTGTTTATTTTGAAAATATCAGTTTTCTTGTTGGACTTTCCTTCTATGAGTCATTCAACCACATTGCTATTCTCATCTATTTTTTCTGATTTTCCTTTATGTTGCTGACTAGTCCCTCTAGATTTTGGATTGACCTAATCTGTTTTAGACATATTTAGATTTTTAAAAAGTTTTATTTTATTTCTTAATTTAAAATTTTAAAAAATTCCGTTTTTTTTGGGAAACAGGGTCTCCCTGTAGTCACAGCTGGCCTGGAATCTGCTATGTAGACTAAGCTGGCCTTGATCTCATGGAGTTCTGCCTGCCTTTGCCTCTGGAGTGCTGGGATTAAAGGTTGCACCACCACGCTCAATTTATTTCTTTATTTAATGTATGTGTGTGTGTGTTTGTGTGTGTGGGGGTCTAGAGTGTCATGCATTTAGAAGTCAGAGGACAATCTGTATGAGTCAGTTATCTCATTGACCATGTGGATCTTGGAGACTGAGCGCAGGTCATCAGGCTTGGCATCAAGCACCTTTTCCCATTGAGCAATCTTGTCACTCCCTTTTTGAAATCTTAATATTGTAGTTTATCTATTTTATAGCTTCAAGCTCTGTACTTGTGCTCTTGACATCTGGGAAGAGAGAACTTCACCTGAGAAATGGTCTCTATTAGGTTGACTTGTGGGCCTGTCTGTAGCACATTTTCTTAATTGTTGGCCCGTTGTGGATGCTGTCATCTTGGGACAGGTGAGCCTGGGTTGTATAAGAGAAGTAGCTGAGCAAGCCAATTTGAACAAGCCAGTAAGCAGTGTTCCTCTGTGGTCTGCACTCCAGTTCTTTTGTTGGCTTTCCTTGATAATGGATTGTGAGCTGTAAACCAAATAAACCCTTTCTCCATGAGTTGGTTTTGGTCGGAATGTTTTATCACAGCAGTAGAGAGCAGACTAGAACAGTATTTGAGGAGCCATTATCTTTTGAGGGAATCATGCAACTGGGGTATAGCTATGAAGTGAAAAATTATTTAGTATTACTTTGAAAATTGTGGCAGATACCATAATGTGAAAGTGCCTGATTCAAGAATGACTAAAATCCTGAAGTTGTTTAAACCAAGAGTGAGCCTGATCTGTTCTCAGAACTGTTCCTTTCTGATTTCTCTTGGAATTGTCCTTCCTCCAATAAAGCGCTACCCTTTTTACTTTTTTAAAGACTACATCCAGCATGATATGGGAAAGAAATGAAGTTTTATCAGGAAAGAATTTGCTTTGTCTGACCTCTGTTGATCCAGAACAGCATATAGCATGAGCAGAGGTTATCAACCTAAGCCTAATGTTATTTGACAGTATGTGCTGTGAATAGTTCATTGCTTTCAATGTACTTCCAGTGATTATCACAATGCGTGCTATTATCACAACACATACACATACATTATTTTGGGTTAGGGTAAAATAAAATGGTCATGGGGGATAAATAGGGAACATAATTAAAGACTAAAGCTATGGGTTTAGCTCGGTTTGTAAAAGTTAATTACAGAAGCCCAAGCCTTACTAAGACTGTTTACATTGCTTTCCTAAAAGCTGGCTAAATTCAGTAAGCTGATTACACAGTGAGAAGATAAATGGAATAGATAGTGTTAAATGATCTCAAAACATAAGGTTAACTTTGATTATAAGGTTACATAAGTCAGGAGGTATTCCCAGAAAAGTCATTCTCACAGGACATAGCAGACAATGAGACAATGGAAGGAGACAGAAGGGGCGAGAAAAGAGAATCAGCACTAAAAGGAGGATGAAGAAGGGGGTCGAGAAGAATGTTGTGTCCGAGAAAAGAGGACTAGATGAGGAAAAATTAAATGAGAAAAGAATAAAACCTCCAAAAGATTTCTCAATAATGAAAAGTTAAAGCATAAAACTAAATACATGTATAAAAGGGAAGAAAAGAACTCTAATAAAGATACTACTAAGTGGAGAAAAGAGAGAAATTAAAAAAAACACAGAGGGCAAAAAAGAAAAAAGAAACCAAGGAAAACGAAAGCCTGTTTATGCTCTGAAATGGAAAAAAATGCATGAAAAATGTAGCAGCTTCCCTTTTCTGATGTCACAACCTTCAGCTACTGAATTCTTTGCGTAGTAGGTGGTTCTGCTGGCTGCACTTGGCTCTGCAGTTGGGTGGGTAGATTGTCTCACCTTTCTAAGTTCGCTGGATTCTGACCCCGGAGTGGATAATATTTTAGTTGGGAGTGTCTCCCAAATGCATTGAGAGTTTGGAAAACAACCACCACAGCACTGAGATCAATACAGGCAGAGGACCTGTCCTCATACTTCCAATATTTCTTGAATGTTAAACACTCTGCTGGAGGGATACAGTTATGGATATCATCTGTATCCCCAAGAATCTCAGATTCTTAGACTCCTTAGTAGTGAATGACATGCATAGGTGGCTCCAGAGTGTGATCTAACTATTAGTGTCACACTCAGATCTTTAAAAATGCAGGGTCATTTTCTGTTGGTGAGATGTAGTCTGAGTCACTGGGCGTGGGACTATCTCCTATGTTCATCCTAGCTTCCTGCTACCTGGCTTGTCAGTGTCTAGCCCACTGCTCTCCAAAACTGCTTTCTGGGTCTTCCTTCATTCAGGTACTTTGGTAGGCTGAACTTATCCCCCAGGAGAATCACTGTTTTATCTACATCTGAGACTCAAATTGAGGCTTTATGGGGGCTGTGGTCTTCTCCTGAAGGTAAGATGCCTGAGATTTCATGTCTTACCATTTGGAAGCAGCTTATAGAAATGTGGATAGTAAAGACTGCAGAGATGACTCAGCAGTTAAGAACCCTTTTCTGGTCTTCCTGGGCATTTGGTGACATAGGTGCACTTACATAAATGCAGGCAAAACATTAACATACATAAAATAAATAAAGAACCAAAGAAAGAAAGATAGCAAGCAAAAAAGACAGTAAAGGCCAGAATCATGATGTTTCTGAGAAGAAGGGCTCAGCTGGGAAGTGGGCTAGAGGCGTTAAAAAAGTCTAGTGAAAGCTGAATGTTTCCTGTGTGCTGAAAACGTTTGTAAGGTTGAATTAAAAAGTAATTGGCTACTTTGTTTGGCAGAGGAAACTTTAGTAGAGTATAACATTG
This sequence comes from Eospalax fontanierii, assembly GCA_035773235.1. Classification (NCBI taxonomy): domain Eukaryota; kingdom Metazoa; phylum Chordata; class Mammalia; order Rodentia; family Spalacidae; genus Eospalax; species Eospalax fontanierii. The sequence continues at coordinate 63,014,092 of CM069539.1, read as the reverse complement.
AAGCTGTGACATGATTATTGCTCACTTTATTTACTTAAATTTTTAATTAAAGAAAAAAGAAAATGGACCAGAAAGACATGAAAAAATATATAGTTTGATAAAGAAATGTCGGGAGCCATTTCCTTGCCTTGAACTATGCCCTAGATTAGGGTTAGGCAGAAGTCAATCTTGTGCACAGAAGCAGGGAGGAGGATGCTTTGCTATGCAAATAACTTAAACCTGAGGGGAAGTCTATCTTACGCCCAAGGCTGAGGACACCTGAAGACCCTTGAAGGAATATGTGATTGGCTTAAGTTATTTTGCCTGTGTTAGTATTGTTTTGTGTTGAACTTTTGACCCATTGTTTTGTTCCTCATTTCACAGTATAAATAGGAGGCACTTAATAAAGGCAAGCTGCTTCAGTATTGACTGACAGCCCTCCTGAGTCTGTCCTATTTCCTCTCTCTTCCTCTCTCCCTCTCTCCCTCTCTCTCTACATTTCTCCATTCTCACTCTCCACTTCAGGTACAGTTCGATTATTTGCCAGTGGGCTCTGGCAAGTGGCGCCCAAACAGGGACCTTGAATACTGGGGGTACAGTGAAGGACATCACAGGATGATTGAGCTCAAGTAAAAGGAAAAGGAGTGTGGTGAGACACTTCGGGAATAAAACAAACAAGTTGCCTGCTTTCTCTTTGTTTCTTTCTCTCACCTGTGATCTTCTTTCTTCTCTCATTTTCTTTTTCTTAATTGTTTCTTTCTTACCTAATGTGGTGACCTAATGGAAGGATAAGATCTTTCCTAGCATTGGTAGCAGGTAGCAGGAAGTTGGTTCCCTGAAGTAGGGAATTAAATTAAAAAATAAAAATTAAAATAAAATAAAATAAATGGAAGAGAGTAGGAAAAATACTTCAGGATTATTATGATGTTCATGGACCAAGTAAGGTCCTGGTGGCTATCTTTAGTTTGTGGGCTTTAATTAGGAATAGTTTAGATATAAGATAGAAAAGGTTGGAAAAAGAAAAAAAAAAAGGAAAGAAAAAAAAGCAAATGGAAATGGGGTCAAGTCTTAAGTTGTTTTGCTTGAGGAGCTAGCTTTTGTGGAACCTGAAATTGAACAATTATTTGAGAGTCATTAGATCCCAAAGAAAAAGAGGAGAGAGAGGAGAGAGCAGCTAGATATCTGAGAGAGGAGGATTTTTCACCATTTTTTGCCTAAGCAAAACCCAAGGCTGAGCTGAAGGGAGAATATTTAGAAGAAATGTGGCATTTACAGGGCACAGTCGAATCTCTGTCTTTACAAATGCATCCTCCTACAGCAGCTCGTGGTCAAGTAGGCTAGAGCCTAGAACATCAAAGGACCGTGGTTGCAGGTTTTGTTAATTACTCTGGGTTTTCTGTTTGATTACCACGTGAAGCACGTAAATTCCACCAGGTCTGCACCTTGCCCTAGGGTGCTTTGCTTTCTGAAACAACTACTAAATAAGATTTCAGCTTTTTTTGCAGTCTGTAGTTTGCTAAACTAAGGAAATAGCTCATTGTTAGCGTGCTTACCTAGCATATGCTGTGAGTTCAATTCTTACCCACACATCTTATTTGAACAATGCAAGCACAACTGATCTTTTCCCAATCAGACAGCTGGTTCCTGTCCTAACAGTGCCTGGTATTAGCTGTACTATTGTGTTTTGCTGCTCAGCAGAGGTGATGGCAACGGAAATAGGACAGGTGTTTTCATTCCTGCTAGTAGTTACTGAACTCAGGAGCAATTCTGTCCCATGTAAACTCTGAGTTAAAGCGAAACAAACATTTTTTTTTGTGTGTAAATCATATTGATAACACTGAGAGGTTGACTCTGGAGCTGGATTGGCTGTCTCGCTTCAGACTCAATCCTGTTGTTTCAGGATGTTCAAGACTTGTACAGGCTGATGCTGGCCACCTGGCCCTGTGACAAGCAAAAAGGAGAACAAAACAGCTTCAGAGTTAGGACATTGTGCTGTTGAGAATAAGAGATAAACTAATTTTAACAGAGGTAGTTATTCATCTTATGGTGTAACATGTCTATAGCAAATGTAGTTCATGGAATTCTCTATTTTCTCACACCAACAAAAAGTCACTAATATGATTTACAGTTCTTGGAGAAGATAAATGGCAACCTCTACCTAAAAATTCCTCAGTGATTATGCTAAAGATTGTAAACTTCAATTTGATAATGTGTTCCCAGGAAGCTGTTTTGGGTATGGACAACCAGGACATCAAGTGAAGCAATGTCATAATAAACAAAGTGCCAATGCTCCTAAAAAGGAGTCAGGCTTGTGTCCCAGATGTAAAAGGGGAAAATATTGGACCTTCACCTGAGTCCAATCCTTCACAGCCAATCCTCCTAGTCAGCTGTATGTAATTTTTCCAAAATTAATTTTTTAATGTTATTACAGCTCATGGTACTAAGAAAATGAAAAGGTGAAAGATGTTTAAAAGATATGAGAATGGAGATATTTTTAAAATGAGAAAATCTATAAAAGTGATTGAAGATCTGAGTCGATATGTTATGGTATATAAAAGATAAAAGAAAACTATATGTAATCTTAAAATTTCTGAGGTAATAGTTCAAATAGTCTGAAGAACAACATATGTCTAATCAATGTTTATTCAAGAATATTTGTTTTTTTCCCAAGTTTTAGCTGCATAGCATGCAGTAATTAAAAGCACCAGATTGGTGGAAGTTTGTGCAGTAACTACTGTGTCTCAAATTATGACTGCTTCTCCCTTTAACCTGTATGGGTGGATCAGTGGCCTCATACTGCAGAAAAAATTCAGCCACGGAGCAGTTAGTACAGGAACAGCTAGAGAGTGGCCATATAGAACCTTCTAATTCACCAATTTTTGTCATTAAAAAAAATGTCAGGAAAATGGAGGTTACTACAAGATCATGGAAAAGGTAATGAAACAATGGAGCTTTAAAAAAATCACAAAAATTTAAAAAGGGGGAGTTATATCCCAGATCACCAAAGAATTCCTTAAGTCACATTCTTTTCATTTTAAATTTCCTAAATTTGGATAAGCAAGGCTACTCTGCAGCAGACGGAATGTGGCATTCCAAGACTTTAGATACTTATGCACAAGTCACATGGAAGGATCTGATTGATGGGAAATGGCATGGCCCAAACCCAGTATTAATATGGGGAAGAGGGCATGTTTGTGTCTTTCCGCAGGATGCTGAGAATGCCAGGTGGCTGCCAGAAAGGCTGGTCCAGTTCGCAGGGACTGAACGAGGGAAGAATGATGTTGCTGTTGCTGTGGAATCAGTTCCTGATGACACACAGAGAGCTTTATTGGACTTACATAATAAATTCAACTATGCTGCATCTAGCCATATGGGAAGAAAAGGAGATTGCACCAATGGTGAATGATACTCACCTGACGGGACATCATTACATGAGAAGAATAACAGTAAGTCAGGACTCCACTGCAGGGAATGCTGATAAATGAGAAAAAGGACTAAGTGCAGGACTTTGGTGATGAGATGACAGTTTCCCGCAGACTTATATAGGGAAACAGGCAGCAGCCATGGACAAAGTCAAGGACCAGTGATAGCTTGCATAAGTCAACCCTATGTACTTTTGATTGGACAATTAAGTATCTCTCATAGGGGTACCAGGTTTGATGTTTCCTGTGTTCCATGTATTTCTTGTTTTTCAGTGTTACTTGATTAATTGCATTTCAGTTGTTCCCATGGGGGAGTGCAAGATATGGTATCTCAGCAATTTTCATTTATTATGATTTCTGTAAATGTTACAAAATCTTAGTATGTGGATTGAGGATTACAAATGTTGCAAGGTTTGGCATAATGAACATATATCCTTAGATTTGGTCCATTTACACTGGGAAAATGTCAACTGTAAAAAATCGTCATTTGATTTTGACGCAGCAGAAGCCGCTGTTGATTCGTTAGATAAGCTAAAAGCCTCTTTGCTTTCAGGGTCTTCTTTAACTTCATAATTGGGAAGTATTATAATCTGGGGCCTATGTATTCTCCTTAAAATTTGCATACTCCCTCCGTTGTAGGTAACGTATATCCTCAGCACATTCTGGGATATTAAGACTGACGTGCACAGTATTTGGCTCCGAACTCTATTATGAGTAGAGTTGCCCCTTGCAGAGGCTGGTAGTCAGAGATGGGTAAGATTCTCTCGAACTAAGCTGACCTAAGACAGGGGATGAATGGCGGGCATTCATGTGCCAATGATGGGTAAGGTTTATGCTTCAGAGAGAATGACCTAAGACAGGCACAGTCTTTCTGCGCCATAATCAGAGAGGTTATGGTATATTTAAAAAATAAAAAAAGGGGGAGATGTCGGGAGCCATTTGCCTGCTTTGAACTATCCCCTAGTTTAGAGGTTAGGCAGAAGTCAATCTTGTGCACAGAAGTGCTGTTGGGAGCAAGATGTTTTGCTATGCAAATAATTTACACCTGAGGGGAAGTCTATCTTACACCCAAGGCTGAGGACACCTGAAGACCCTTGAAGGAAGATGTGATTGGCTTTAGTTATTTTGCCTGTGTTGGGACTTATGTGCATGTATCCACAAATGTTTTCTTGATCTTGCCCATCTAGCACTCTGGGAATCAGTATTTACATGCCAAATGATTTGAGTTCTGCTCCTAGAATAATCTCTTAATCTTCTTTAGTAATTTAGAGTCTGTTCCAGAAAAAATAGATTTATGTGTATTAACTGACCACCATCAAATTATCATATCTTACCTTCTTTTATGGTATGATTTAGTCTATCACTTGTATATACCATAATATAATTAATTTTATATATTATTATATGTTTATATAAATTTTATATATAATTATATATATTTATATAATATATAACATATTAAGATATATAAATATAATATATCTTAATATAAGTAAATATAAATACATTTACTTAAGAAATTAAATATATCATGATTTAAAAGTGATGTGTTTGCATATTAACTTGCCAAGGGATGGTTTTGTGATAACTAATCTGCATTGTCTTAAATGGATTTTGAAATCCTAGGGGCTATACCTCTAAGCATGTCTGAGAGGGTTTTCTCCAGAAAGAATCAACTGAGGAGGGAAGACACATCCTGAATATAGTTGGCAACAGTTTATGGGCTGAGGATCCAGACTAAATAAGATGAGAGCAAAGAGAAAGCCAGGCATTCCCTTTTCTGTGCTTCCTGATCTGTCCAGATGTGAGTAAGCAGCCTCATACTCCCCTGGCTCTGTGAAGAGTTGTTGTCTCCATGCTTTCCCTGCCATAGTGAATTGTATTCTCAAATTGTGACCTCAAATAAACCCCTATTCTCTTAAAAATGGGAGGAAGGGAGGATGGAGAGATGGTCAACAGCTAAGTGCATGTACTGTTCTTCTAGAGGACTCATGTTAGGTTCCCAGGACCCATGGAGTCTGTAACTCCACTCCAGGGGAGCCCATGCCTCTGGTCTCTGCAGGTACCCCCACATAGACATAGATATTATTTCAAAAATGAATGAGAAGAAACAAATCTTTAAAAACAGGAGGATGAAATATAGGAAATCAAAAACAGACAACACAGTCCAATTATGAAAAAACAACAAAACAACTTCGGATAAATGTATGAAAGGAAAAATTTTAAGAACCAATAAAGTAAAAATACTGCTGAAATTGTAGTGTAAAAAACAAAAAGGATGTAAAGGGGACAAAAAAAAAAAAAGGAAAAAGATGAAATGTTGGAATGGTTTCCTTCCAGGTTCTTGAAAGCTGGAGACTGCCAGGTACACGGAGGAGGAACTGCGGAGGGTGAGTTGGACCTGTTGACTTTTGCCTTCCTTTGATTTATGCTAGTTCAGAGCCTGTATTGGACAAGTATCCAAAGCCTGCCAGACCTGTCTTCACTTTACTAATTCCCTTTGGCATACCAGGGTCCTCTGCTGAAGATACTTAACTTTACAGTCCATGAGTTGGACAGGTTTCCCAGCTCTTCAGAGATACTAGATTCCTGCTCCAGGGTGGCTAACATTCTACCCGGGGGTGTCTCCTAAGTGCATTAGCACTGGGAAAGCAACCACAGCACTGAGATCTCTACAGGTGCACCTCTCTTCATACTTTCAAAACCCATTAAGCATTTATCACTTTGCTGGGCTACCATGGCTTTGGCTGTCAGTTTTTCTTTGTGAGCTTCAGCATTCCAAAACTCCACAACACTGAAACTCAGGCAGAAATTTGGCACCAGAATTCGATCCCCCTGCTGACCTCAATTACAAGGGCCGTTCAACTCAGGGTTACACAGTTGATGAAGTCTGCTCCCGACCACCAAGTGTAGAGATGCCTTTCCCCAAACACTTCACTGCTGGGACTGAGCCTCGGCATGAACCTTTCCTCATGCTAAGGACTGACCTTCCTGCTCTCCAAACATGCCTCGAGGGGCTGTCTCTCTGGAGCTATGGCAGGTTTAAGTTAAGCTTCCTTACTTGACCTCTGTTCTCAAGTTCACTCAGTTTTAAACAATAGGCTCTTTGTCAGGATGGTAACCTGGTCACCGCCTTCTGAGTCATACAGAGTGACAAAATGAGGTTCTTCTTCGCGGAGACTTAACCCACTGGAGGAATCACTGTCTCACCAGAACCTACAACAGGATTTGAGCTTGTGGGGCGGTGGGCTTCTTCTGACCCTAGCACTGCCTGTCATTGACCAGAGCCACCTGGTTTACCTTTTAAATGAGGCTTCTGCCTCCCCTCCTCTGCAGGGAGTTGCACGACTTGGTTTGACTTTCTTGCTGCGTTTCTGTTCTCTGTCTGTACTTTTCAGGTGTTCTACCACTTCTTTTGTGAATTTCTGAAGTTCTTTCTCTCTTGGAAGTAGAGTTTATTTTTTCTAATACCAACACGTCTTCATCAGGTCACACAGAGGCAGCTTGTGTCAGTCATGTTACCTAGAAGCCTGTTTCTCTCTTCTGAGAAGAAGTTTTGATAGGCAGCATAGGCTGAAATTGCTTTCCTGATCTTCCTGCCTCAGCCTTGTGCTACAGGAGAGTTTCATTATACCTGGCTCTGTTTTTATTTTATGCCATTTTGCTTTTTTTACTTTAATATCCTGGCTCTTAACTCTAGATAGACATATGTCATACCGTTTTAATTAAGATGGATACTAATTAGGGGCTGGAGAGATGACTCAGCAGTTAAAAGCACTGACTGCTCTTGGAGAGGACCCAGTTTGGTTCCCAGCACTTACACCAGAGTAGCAACCTCTTATAACTCCAGTTCGAGGGAATCCACTGCCCTCTCTGGCCTTTGCAGTCATTGCACACATTTTAATGCACTCACATACATGCAGACAAAACACTCATACATATAAAAAGAAATACATGAATAAAAAGCTAAATAAGAATTAAATATCTAATGTTAAGGATAACATATGCTGCTCCCGGGATCACCGGCAGGTAGGGTGGTGGAGAAGCTGGTCCAGCCGGCCTCCTCCAGGGGCTGAGCAGGATGGTGAATGTCGACAACCCAGATCCTCTCCACTCCTGAGAAAACACCACACGGAGCTGGGAGACTGTCCAAGCAGGATCTCGTTTATTGCAGCTTACAGGATGACTTATATAGGGTAGGGGCGGGGCTAAAAGGGAGTGAAGGAACAATTGCTTTTTGTCATGTAGGCTGCAGCCAGGCAAAGGCCATTTTGACAGGCCGCCAGACTTGGGTGAGGCTCAGACGGCTGCATTCCAATCGGTTGGTTAGAAGTGGGTTGTGACAGTTGGAAAGGGTTGGTTAGAAGTCTGCCGTGGCAAGCAGGGAGGCAAGGCCTGCGCCCTGCAGCTCCCAGTGGGTCGTGTGCAGACATCCGATCGGCATAGCGTACTACAGCCCAGAACTCCTGGACTCAAGTGATCCTCCTGCCTCAGCCTCCCGAGCAGCTGGGACTACAGGCGTGCACCACTGCGCCGCCCTGGCCGCGTCCTGCCCTGCCCAGAGCTGCTGAGCTACGCCGCGGCCTGCGCACTGGACAGCGGCTGCCACTCTTGCCTGGTGGCCGCACGGCAGACACATCGCACTGTCGCCCCCCTACCATCTGCAGCTGGAGCAGGGAGCTCGGGGCAGCCGGCTGTGGCCGCAGCCCGCGAGGTGATTGGTGGCGGGGGCTGTGGCGAGGAGCTCAACAAGCTTCTGGGCCCATGAGGCCCAACACGCTGCTTTATATTAAAAGTCAAAGACTTAACATAATTATCCAACATTAATGCTATAGAGTAAGGTGTATTTTCTTTTAGCTTTCCTCCCTTTCCTTTTCTTTCTCCTTCCTTCCTTCCTTCCTTCCTTCCTTCCTTCCTTCCTTTCTTCCCTCCTTCCCTGCCTCTCTCCGTCCACCTTCCCTCTCCCCCCCGTTCTCTGTCTCTTCTCTCCCCCATCTGTCTCTGAGATAGAGTCTCAGTTTGTAGCTCTGGTTTGTCTGGAGCTTGCTATGTAGACCAGGCTGGCCTTGATCTCACAGAGATCTGCCTGCCTCTGTCTCCCAAGTGCTGGGATTAAAATCATGTGCCACTAAACCTGACCAAGACGTCTTCTTTCTTTTTCTTTTTTTTTTTTTTTTTTTTTTTGTCTTTTTTTGAAACAGGGTCTACCTATGGCCCCAGCTGGCCCGGAACTCACTATGTAGACCAGGCTGGCCTTGAACTCACAGAGATCTGCCTGCCTCTGCCTCCCAAGTGCTGGGATTAAAGGTGTGTGCCACCACACCTGGCTTTTATTTATATTTCTTAATGCAAAAATGAACACAGAAAGGCTGGAGAGATGGCTCAGTGGTTAAAAGCACTGGCTGCTCTTGCAGAAGACCCAGATTCAGTTCCCAGCACCCACAGGACAGCTAACAACTGCCCTTAACTACAGTTCCAGGGGATTCGATGCTTTCTTCTGGCCTGTGTGGGTACTGCTTGCACATGGTGCACTTACCTCTGTGCAGGCAGGACACTTATACACATAAAAGTAAAAGTAAAAAAAAAATTAAAATGGACACAGAAAAGGGAAGTGACTTCTTTATCTGTGACATCATCATTGGAGCTGAGTTTTCAAGTTCTCCCAGAAGCATTTCTTCAAACTCTGTTTAAAAGACTTTTTCATATTCTCTACCCATTCATGAAGAGTTGTCTTTAATAGCTGTGCCTTGGTAGATCTATGGTATTTCTAGGCAGAGGAATAGTATACTAGACAAGCTGCCTGGAAGCACAAAGCTATGGAGCAAGATTTTAAAGATGAGTTGTTTAGTTAAATTTGAGCTAGTTGAATTTGAACTTAACAGACTAAAGTTATTTATTTATTAATATCATGACAGACGAAAGTAGAAAAATATTTTATTTGGACTTGTATATTCACATTTTCAATCTGTCAGACAGTTTGCTCTCATCACTAGCATGGTATTTATGGCTGGTGGAAGCTGTTACCAGAGTTGCATGTATGGAATTCCTTCACATTTTTACTTCAGGACGTTGTTGTAACTTACAAAAAAATCACATTGGTTAATGACTTTAGGGTAGAAATGCATTACTTTTAATGTTTTTGGATTTTTGAGTTAGGGTCTCATTCTTTAGCCCAGACTGACTTCAAAGCCTCCATCCATTCCAGGCTGCCCTGGAACTCATGATCCTCCTGTTTAAGTCTCCCAAAGTACTGAAATTACACGTGAGATCCACTATGCCCAGCTTATTTATATGCTTTTCATAAAACAAGATGCAGAAGGGAGTATGTTTCATATTTGTAAAGAAAAACATTGGACACAGTTCTGTTACAGAACAGTCACATGATAATTTTCTAAAGTCATTTCTCTTGCTGTAGCTAGCAGTTTTCTTTTCTTCAAGAAATTTCTCCAAAATTTCCAAGACAGGGCCAGGTAGATGGCTCGGCAGGTAAAAACACTGCCCTGTGAGCCTTCCAATCTGAGTTCAATCCCCGGAACCCAAGTAAAGATGGAAGGAGAGAACCAACTCCACAAAGCTGTGCTCTGACCTCCACACATGTGCATGGCACGCATGTACCTGTACTCATATACACATTCTTCACGCACAGGCACGCTCACACCATAATAGTGATGTGAAAAAGTCAAAATTCTCAAGATGTTTTCACAAATGTCATATCTTGACTGAATACTTTAAAAACAGAGAACCAGATATCTGAATCTACGCTTCGGGAATCTCAGTCACGTTTATGGCAAACAGTTTTTGTCAGTGCACATTTCTTTTAAAATTTCCATTCAGAAAAATGGCATGGCTTACTCACAGAGCTACCTGCTGCCATGATCTTCCCATCTACCCCCTTTAAACTGAAAGATCTCAGAGTAAGAGCCCACACCGGAAACGGGAAGTAGGAATGTAAGTAAATGTTACTGGCTCAGAGTTCCTGTCTTCTTCACTGACTCTTACTGCTCTTTCTTAAATCTCCCATCATCTACTTGAGTGTAGAAAATTATGACCATCTCATGTTCACAGAGTAGACATTTTTTTTTTGAGACAGAGCTGACCTTGAACTTTCTATCTAACTGAGATTGAACTGGAACTTCTGATCTTGCTTCCACTTTGGGAACTCTGGGATTACAGCACACCACACTCGTATGCTGGGAATTGAACTGAGGGAATTGAACCTGTGCATGCCAGGCAAGCACTCTGTCAACTAAGCTATATTCCCCAGGCCCTTAGACATGAATGTTTTGCATGTATGTTTATGTGGTGTGTTTGCATGTATGCATGCATGTTTGCATTGTGTGTATACACCTGTGTGCATGTGTATTTGGAGGCCTGAGGTTGACGTTGGGAGTCTTTCTTGACTGCTATCCACTTTATTCATTGAGACAAATTCTCTCAGTTGAACCCCGAGATCACTGTTATTACTAGTCTAGTTAACCAGCTTGCTCTGGGAATCTTGCCTCTGCCTTCTGAGTGTTGGAATTATAGTCTACAGTGCCTACTCAGCGTTTATGTGGGTTCTGGAGATCTGAACTCCAGTCCACTTGTCCAGCAAGTGCTTCATCCACCGAACCATTTTTCTGGCTGCTAAACATGAGTTGTTTTATAGATCTGGTCTCCCTGTAGCCCCAGCTGACCTGGAACTATCTACGTAGACAGAGATTCTCCTGGCTCTGCATCCTGAGTGCTGGGATTAAAGGCATGGGCCACCATACCCGGCTACACATGAACTTTTTAAGGGCATATAAATTTTGATGAAAATTAGTGGAATTTCCCAAACTGTCATGTTGCTTTAAATAAAAACAATATGGATGATAAGTTTAGATAGCTTTAAAAATTTTTTTTTAATTTTTATATGTATGACTGAATTGCCTGTATGTATGTAAATGCACCCTTGTCATGCAATGCCTGCAGAAGAGGGCATTGAATCTCCTGGAATTGGAGTTAGGGATGGTTGTTAGCTGCCATGTGGGTGCTGGGATTTGAACCCAGGTCCTTGGCAAGAGCAGTCAGTGCTCTTAACCACTGAGCCATCTCTCCAGCCCCAAGTTTAGATAGCTTTAATTAATTAATCTTTACATTTATTTGATGTGTATGAGTGTTCTGCTTGAATATATGTTGTGTACATTAGGTGCATGCAATGCCCACTGATGCTAGAAAATGGTCCCTGATCCTCTGGGACTGGAGTTAAGGATGGACAGTTGTGAGCTGCCATATGGGTTCTGAGAACTGAATCTGGGTCCTCTGCAAGAGCAGCCAGTGACCTTAACTGCTGAGGCATCTCTTCAGCCTTGATAGCTTTAATTTTTGTAGAACATAAATCACTAGCAAGAGTTCTGAGTTTGAGGAGGTAATAGACAAAAAGCAGAAGACTCTAGAGTGTGGCACTTGTGAAAGCCATGAAAGGCCACAGAATGCACTTGGGGAGGGGAAGAAGAGGAATAAGCCTCTGAACTCAGTCTTGTTTGTTTTCCAATGTCAATTTCCTTATCTACTGCAGTCTACATAATGGGCACTATTATGACCTTCAGCCCAATTGAATCTCTTACTGGACATTTATTATACATAGCATTACTGAGAGACTTCTTCCTATAGACAATTTATACCATGATGGTGTGATGTTTTTCTAAGCCTGTTTCTGGACACAGCAGGACACAAGTGCAATGATGTTCAGGGCCAATAGGTTAAGAGCCTCTAAGCTCAGCTCACCTCCATCCTGCTATTGGCATCTATGGGTGAAGGACTGTAACTGATGTGAGCCAGCACTGAGCACTGTTCATCGACCCTACCAGCACAAAACCAAGGTTCCACACAACTGAGTCCGTACTGCATACTGCTACTCATATAGAAGGCTGATTCTTTTGCAAAGTTTTCCTTTTCAATTTTTATTCATTTGGTAAGACTAAACTCTCACTCTGCATGTAAGAGATGTTAAATAAATGTTAAATGAAGGGGAAAGATTCAGCAATTCAGAAGTTGCTGCAACATTCTGAAAACACACATCAATCTTCAAGTCCCACATAAGCCTTTACCTCTGCTCATATTACAGATTGATAATCTGGTTCAAAGGATCAGGATGTCATAGAAGTTCTTCACCATGTCCAGGAGCAGAGGAAGGGTACCACTTCAGAGAGTGAAATGAGAACAGGACACAGGCCTGGGGCCATGGGTTTCTTCATGTGCTTCATGATGCTGGACTGAGGATTTCTCTCTTCCTGTTGTGGGCAGCCTGTCCCATCTGCAGAGCGATTCCAGCCCACATTTGCCACTTCTTGTTGCTGGTGCTGGAGGTGATGTCCATGCTTTTTGCCTAGAGGATGATGTTACAGATGAAATAGACCAAATGGTTCCCGTTAGGCAGAAGCAGGCTGTTATAGTTACTTTTCTGTTGCTGTGATAAAACACCATGGCCTAGGCAATTTAACAAAAGAAATAGTTTCTTGGGGCTTATGGTTCCAGAAGGGTAAGAGTTCATAATGGGGAGATATGGTGGCACAAGTGGCTGGAGAGGAACCTGGGGGTAATACCTTCAAGCAAGCTGGAAGGGGCAATGCTGTGAACTCGAAGCCCGCCCCCAGAGACTTGCCTCTACAGTCAGGCTGTACCTCCTACAGCCCCATGACCTTCCCCAGACAGTGCTACCAACCGGGGACCTTGTGCTAAGTGTTCAAATACCTGAGCCTGTGGGGACTGTTTCTCATTCAAATCACCACACGGGGCATGAGATCAGAGGCCTGGATGCTCTACTCTGAGTAACATGGACCACCGCACTGCCTAGTCGGAACCATTTATGGCCAATGCCCAAACGGAACTCTAGTTTCTTTTATAATATTTGTTGAAAATTGCCATTTAATGATCTTTAGTAGCATATATTAATTATACATAGTGGGTTTCATGATGACCTTTTCATACATGTACTTAATGTACTTCAATAGCATTCACTGTGTTCCCGTCTCTGTGGACTCCAGCTCCTTACTACCTTCTCTTTGCCAGCTTCAGTCTCTAACAAGTGTCTAAGCAGCATGCACGTGCTCCTAGTGGCTCTGAAGGTCAGTCCTGGTCCTGGGTCTGTTTGGGGAAGTAGGTGAAGGCATCCATGGCTTTCAACCTGAGACCATACGTTGTACTGGGCTCACTGATTCGTGCTCTGGGTAGACTGCCAGATTCCAGAGAGGGTCAGTGTCAGGGTCATAGGTGGGTGGGAGGGCCTGAATGTCTAGAAGGGAGCAATATTACATGTCAAGTATCTGTAGTGTTACCGCTGCTCAGAGCTTATGCACAGGCTGCCTAATATATATGCTCTACTTCAGTCATAAATGAGTTATTTTCTCTCTGATATCAACAAAGCCACCTTATGGTTTGAACTTGTTGGTGCTGTGTCTCTTCCTGGCGTGGCTTGCTCCATTTCCACTTTTCTTCCTGCCTCACCTTACCTCACTTTGGTTCTGACCTAAACGTTATCTTCTTAGTGTGGATATTTATGCCAGCTTATTTAAACAACAGCTCTGGTCCAGCAGTCTCCGCTTACCTCTCTCCTTTTCCATTTGATTGTTTTTTATGTTTCCTTTAATCAAATATAAGCTCTATGGAGGCCAAGACTTTACACTTGTTTTATTCATTGTTTGGCTAGGAACAGTTGTTAAATAAGTATTGATTAAATGATGTATGAATACACAAATTTTTGGTATTTTAGTAATTTAAAGGCTATTATGAAGTTCAAAGAACAGCTACATAAGAAAATTGATGTGATTATTACTGAGACTTCTGGAAAATTCAGGAGAAGAACATTGTAAGTACTCAAAACCTTAAATATAATTCAGAAAAACATTGGCCATTTACATTCATTTGGGCTCTTATTTGGGGTCATTATATTCACAATCGCCTGGGGATAGTTAAAGAGCAATTTAAAAAATGAGGTAGAAGCCTTCTTATCTGACAGTACAGCTGGTCTTGTTACCATGAAAACAATGCTCAGACAAGTGATTACTTGCAGGCAAGGCATTTAGATTTATTGAAAATGGTTATGGAGTGCCCTCTTTTGGTTATGGAGGATTCTGGACACTAGCTGTTTGCATAAAACATTTCATTGACATCAGCAATAGAAAAGAAGTGTGACTGGGGATGTAACTCACTGGTAGAGCACAAGATCAACATGCACAGGTCACAGGGCTCAATCTCCAGTGAGAAAAGAACAGTGCAGTTTTAGTTGTCAGAGTTCACACAGGGCTGGTGAGATGGTAGGTAAGGAAGCTTGCAGCCAAACCTGACAACCCCCAGAACCCACATGGTAAAAGGAGAGAACCCCATAAATTGTCTTCTGAACTTCTCATGTGTGCTCCCTCCCAAATAAAATTTTTTTAAGGGCAAATATTTCCACATGTTAATACAAGATACTGCAGTTTAACTTTTTTTTTTAGGTGTTTTTGAGACAAGTTCTCCCTGTAGCCCAGCTGGCCTGGAACTCCCTATGTAGACCAAACTGGCCTTGATCTCACAGAGATTCACCTGCCTCTGCCTCCTGAGTGCTGGGACCATAGGTGCGTGCTACCATGCCTGATTGCAGTTTAACATTTATTGAGAGTCAGGCTTCCTATATTTCAGGTCACATGGACTCAAATTCATTTTAGGATCTGGACATATGCACATTCTATGCATATTTTTACCTAAATACATATAAGATAAGATCACTTGAGAAAAATCATCGGATCAAAACATTGTGGTTAAAGACAAAAATCACCAAGAGAGAACAGGCATCTAATGATTTCATCTTAACATAGCACATAAGAAAATAGTTTGTGAAACTTGATGTTGGCAAATGGTTTTATTAAAATTATTTTCCAAGTCTGAAGTTGTGAATCTTTTGAATTTAGAATTATTCTAGGATTTTTTGCTCTCCTGTTCCCTCCCTCCCTGTGACCCTTCCTCCCTTCCTTTTTTTTCTTTCTTCCCATTTCTTTCCTCCTCTTGTCCCTTCCCATCTCCTTTACCTCCCCTCCCCCTTCCCCCACCTCTATTTTCTTCTTTCTCAGGCTCTTGCCATGTATTCATACTGTCTTAAACTTACTATGTAGCCCAGGTTGGCTCATACATACAGTTATTCTGCCCCAGCCTCTCAAGTGTTGAGATCATAGGCATACACTGCAACACCTGCCATTTTCTCTATTTTTCTTGTTGTTCTTGTCCATGTACAGTTTCAAAGCAGTTCATTTTTTCCCCCAGGTACCTGTTTTGAAGTTATTCCAAAGCATTCAACCTCGTTTTCTTTACCTAAATTGATATTTCCTTCTCTTTTAATAAATCAGTACTTTGCATATTACTAATTATTTAATTAAATTAATTTTAATATAAGTATAATTAACACACATAATTAAGATGAAACCATTGACCTTTAAAAAGCAAACACCTGATCTAGTGAGACCTAGAGCGTGGAAGCATGGTCCAGGCTGCTTTCTTGGTACAAGAGTTCCTCTTGCTCTGGAAGTATGTGCTTCAAAGCAGAAAGGAAAACTTTGCCATGCAGTTAGTGGTGATCAGCAGAAAGAGCCCTCCAATTTACTAAGCTTTTGTTTGTATAATTGAAGGGAGAGTATTCTAGTGTCAATTATGCATATTGTCTATTAACATTAACCAAGTATTTAGGTCCTTGTCTTTCCTTTATATAAAAATAGAAATCCAGGGGACTGAACAGATGGCTCAGCACTTAAGAGCACTAGCTGCTCTTGAAGAGGATTTGGTCGCCAGTACTTACATTACTTACTAACAACTCCAGTTCCAGGGGATCTGATGCCACCTTCTGGCCTCCCTGAGCATTGCAAGCACTTATATGCATGCAGGCAACACATTTAAAAATAAAAGTACTGATCCAAATTGGTCTAGTAATAGAGAACATTTTATCTTTGTGAAATGATTTGATTTCAGCTGTTACACACGCTACTGAAAAATACATGCTTACTACCCTGACAAGTATCCCGCACACCATTCATCAGAGAGGCTTTCTTTTGAAACAGATGCAGGCTATTACAGAGTCCCAAAACTGGTCACACACAGAGAGTATATATCTGAGAGACGTCCAGCACATCTATGGTGGAACCTCAACACCTAAGGCTCATGGAACAAAGTGGAACACGGGATAGAGAGAATATTAGTACATCCCTCAATTCTCAGCAGGAAGCTTCCTCATATAACAGAGTGTGATACACACAGAAGGCCACAGCTGGATATATTTTAGAGAACAAGAGTCTTATCACTGGATAGGACTCCTATACTCAACCTCACCCATTCATGGCTCAGGGACCATTGTGGAAGAGGGGGTGGAAAGATTGTAAGAGCCAGCGATGGTGCATGAACTTAAGGAAACAGAGGCTTTCAGGCCACTGGGAACTTGCAACCATGGTGACAGCATACACAAGACACATACTGACTCAATCAGACAAAAACCCAACATAGAATGAGGAAAATGGGCGGCAGGCTCCAACCCTAGCGAAGAACTATTGGCAACTGATTAACTACTGGCAACTGATTACTGCTGAGTAAGGGAGAGTAAATCTTTAAGGGAGGGACTCTAGACAAGCTGACTAGACTCTGGTGGATGAGCTTGCTCTGAGGGACATCTGGGTAAAAATGCTCAACAGGATAGGACTTAGCATATACGACAGAATGCATGAAATTCAGTCGGAGGGGACTGTGGAGGGCACAAATAGGGAGTTTCTAAATTTGATTACGATCTATTATATGAAGTGCATAAAAGTTAATAAAAGTATTTTTTAAAAATTAAAAGTACTCATTCAAATTGGCCTACTATTAGAGGATATTTTATGTTTGTGAAATGATTTGATTCCAACTGGCTCACATGCTACTGAAAAATATATACATATAAATTTACATACCTAGTCTGTCACAAGAGGGCACTCATGCCCCATCTTTAAATCAAATGCTATTCTGGGCATTGATTTCAATGGAACCATCACTGAAGTAAACTTTAGACCCACAAAATAATAATTTTTTTTGAGATAGGGTCTCACTATATCTCACTATGCAGACCCTGGACATCCTAGACCAGACTTGCCTGGAACTCACAGAGATCTGCCTGTTTCTGCCTTCCAGAGTGCTGGAATTAAAGGTGTGCACCACCATATCTGGTCATAAAAGAATTTAAAATTCTATAGACTTTATTATTTGGCAGAATTTGGAATTGTGTTTATGCAAATTCTGCAACTCAATGCATTGATATCATAAGAGGATTCTCACAGAGTATACAAATAGGTAAAATTTGCTATGCTAAATAAGAATTCTTTTTTTTGATGAGTCATCCATAATCTTCATTAATTTAAAGTTCAATTATCATTTCATTGATTGTGTGATTATTGCGATATAGTTATTAATCACTTATCATAATTAATAGACATTATTAGGCATTTAGACTTTCTACCTTTTCTGTTTTTTGGACAAGAGAATTTACCATTTTAGACATTGTATCAGTTTACTTAAAACAGTGATTTTTTTTGCATGTGTATATGTGTGTGGTATGCATCCATATATATATTCATGTACGGTGGGTGCCATGAGTGTCTGTGTATGTGTGTGTGCGTGCACGAGGAGACCAGAAGTTGATGCTGCATGTCTTCCTTGATCACTCTCTACTTTTCTTATTGAGGCAGGGCATTTTGTTGGACCTGCAATTCACCGATTGTACTCACTAGTCAGCCATCCTGACCCAGGAATCCCCTGTCTTTGCCTCTCAGGTGCCACCATGACTGTCTGCCTCAAAGTTTTTTTTGAGACAGGATCTTTCAGCACACCTGGAACTCACAGAGATCCACCTGCTCTGCCTCCCGAGCGCTGGGATTAAAGGTGTGCACCACCATGCCCAGCTTGCTCACCTGACTTTAATGTGAGTTCTGGTGATCCAAACTTGGGTCCTCATGCTTGCATGACAAGTGCTTTATTTTCTGAGCCATCTCTTCAAGTCCCCAGTTGTGGTTTTAATAGTCGTTTGTATGATCTTTCATTGCTTAATACATTTCTAAAATTTAGTATCTCAAAATAACAACAATTTATTATAATTTCTGGGAATTTGGAAACTAAGAGTTTACTAGAGTGCCTTTGGCCCTGTGTCAGGCTCTTATCCATGCCTTTGGCCATCTCAAGCTCCATTTGGACAGAGCATTCTACTTCCAAGTTCACTCAAATGGCCTTCTTTACAGAGCAGCTGGGCAAAATGGCTATTTGTTGATAGGTCCTATAGATCTTTTTGTTTTGGGTGGCACCATTCCCTCAGCAGGGGACCCTTAATTGTATGAGTGGCAAAAATGAGCTGATCAGAAAAGCATATTCATTCTTTGTTCTCTGTTCCTTATTATTGATGTGATGCTTGAAGATGTGAGCAATTAGCTGCTGCATCTATTCTAGCCACCACTTCTGCCATGCCTCCCCGCCATGATGAGTTCTTGCCCCTTTGAATTGTAAACTAAATACACTCTCCCTTTTATAAGTTCCCTTGGTCAGTGTTTCTATCACAGCAATAGAAAAGTGACTAATACAGAAGTTGGTACCAGAGAGTGGGCTGTTGGCTGTGAAGAACCTGAACATGTGGATTTTGGAGGAATGTGGAAGACTTTCGAGGTTTGGGCTAGAAAAGCTATTGATGGCTGTAATCACAGCTAATCAGGTCATTCTAGTAGGCACCTGAAAGAAAGCAGTGCCGAAAACAATGTAGTTCCAGAAGGAAATAAGGACTTACCCAGCAATTGGGATATTTTAGCAGAATCTGGCTGGAGTCTGCCCACAGCCAAAAAGCTTGCCTGAGGCTGTGGTGAAAAGTAATAGACTAATTTCTTTGGCTGAGGACATTTCAAGGCAGCCTAATGTAAAAATGGTAGTTAACTATTAATGGTGAATGTTATGCAGATCTATAGTGAAAAAGAACAAATGGGGAAGAAAGAAATGTATAGTTTGGATTGAAAAAGAGCACCAGGAAGATTAATATTGGAGCCAAGGCCTGTGCTGAAGGAGAGGATCCCTTTGATAAGGAGAGGCCTGGAGATTTGTTTTTAAACAATAAAGAGAGTGCCTCTTTATTGAGTGAGACCACACTCAGCTAAGCCTCCAACTTGTAAAAGAAAAATGCTGCAAAGGTTTTCTCCTAGAAAGACACGGAAGAGAAAAGCTTAGAAAGTGCATGGCATAGGCTGGGGTCCATCCCAAACCTGAAGCCAAATGGCAGTGTTGTTCACTTGGTGCTGCCTTTAAAGGCATGTAAGATGCAAGAGTGAAGGGTTTTAGGCAGGCATCACAGCTGGATCAGGAAGCTGAGTGCTCATATCTTCAACTGAAAATGCCAAGCAGAGCGAGGACAAACTGGAAGTGAAGGTATGAATTCTCAAAGCCTACTCCCAGTGACACACGTCTTCCAGCAAGGCTACAGGTCCTAAAGATTCAGTGACCTTTCAACTGGCGACAGTGTTCAAATACTCGAGTCTATGGGGAACGTTTCTCATTAAAGTTACCACAGGCAACTTGTGGAAAGTACATTTCTCAGCTCCAAGCTCAGGTACTGATGCAGTTAGCACAGAGCGCAGAGGAGCTGTGGTAGTGTGAATGAGAAATGTCTCTGTAGTCTCCTGTATTTGAACACTTCATCTCCAGTCAGTGGTGCCGTTTGGGGAGGTTATGGAACGTTTAGGAGGTTTTGCATTGTGGAAGGAAGTTCCTCACTGAGGGCAGGCTTTGAGGATTTATAGCCTTTCCCCACTTCTTGTTTCTCTCTCTCTCTCTCTCTCTCTCTCTCTCTCTCTCTCTCTCTCTCTCTCTCTCTCTCTCTCTCTCTCTCCTTCATGCTTTCCCTGACTGTTGCCATGCCATCCCATAAACCAAAATAAACTTTTTCCCCTTAAGTTGCTTTTCAGAATGTTTTATCACTGCAATAGAAAAGTAACCAACCTAGGGGGCTAAGCATCCTCAGTTTGCCAAGCATGCAGTAGATAACCTGCCACGAACCAATGGTCAGGAGGCATGCTTGAAGAAAAATTAGAATAGTGAGAACAAACAGCCTGGTAAAGATAAACTTATTCATTCATTTCATTCAGCTGCTAGAACTGGCATTTTATTTTAACGGAGAGTAGATAGATTAGAGCAGAGCAGGTGAGTAAGCAGAAGTGATCAGGAGGGCCTACAGGGAACTCCCCAGTCACTGTCCCTGAGGACAATGCCCAGGAAGTCAAGCAGGAGGGGAAAGGCCTTTTTGGCTTCTGAAAATGGAGGGATAAGACAGCCGTTTCCTTGGTTCCCCCACCCTGCATGTCAAGCTTTTGCTCAAGTGTAGGGATAATAATTGTGAACCACAGTAAAATCATATCCTCCATCAAGAAAAATCTTAGCTGGTATTTGTGGTTGAAGTCGGTATTCCTAGTACTTCATAGCACTGATTTGAGAGGATTATGAGTTCAGAGTCTGCTTGTGCTACATAGGAAGTTCAAGATCAGCCTGTGCAATTTAGTGCAACCTTGTTTCAAGTTAAAACATTAAAAAAATGGGCCAGTATCTATCTCAGTTGTAGAGTTCTTATGTGGCAGGTGTAAATTTTAATTCACATACTCATGTGTGCACATGTGCAAGCGCGCACACACACACACACACACACACACACACACACCTCAAACAAACAAACAAACAAAGCACTTGATGCTGCGCAACCCCAGGCTACCTGATGAAGACCCTGTGATAATCATTTGGGCTTCTGTTTAGAGCATGTTTTCAGTAATTTCACCTTTCTTTCTACTCTCCTTCCTTCCTTCCTTCCTTCCTTCCTTCCTTCCTTCCTTCCTTCCTTCCTTCCTTTTTTTCTCATTCATTCTTTCTTTCTTCCAGCATGACCTTCCTTCATGCATATCTCCTGAAAAATATGAGAAACTAAATCTTTCTCGAAGAAAAACTTTCTTTCTTCCCAATATCTCATCATGTCATAGGACCCAGATATCAGGAAGTTTTGGAGAAAAAAGAGCTGTTTGTGCTGTGAGTACCCAGACGTTGAGTGCTGCTGGTATCCTCAAGATACACAACAAAACTACAGAGCATCCAGCCAAGTGATCAGCTAGGTAAATGACATTTGGTTTGTGGAGAAGCTCTAGGAGGCAGAATATGAGGAACAGTGCTTAGAAGAAAGACCTAGAGCTGAACACATGCCAGTGTACAAAGAGTCTGGCTATGACTGGCAACACAGCATTGTCATGGGCACTCTCCCCGCTGGCTGAGCGGAAGGAAAAAATCAAGCAGTTCCACGAGGATCAAGCCAACACTGACTTCTTCCACCTTGCTGAGCTCTCAAGTGATGGCATTTGCTTCTGAAGTTGCCTTTAAAAAACCTCCATTTTCCTCTGGGCCAGTCCTGACTGACTCCAGGTTGTGTCTGCTTTGGCATTCATCCAAGCCACTAGCCTTCCCCAGGGAAACATCCATGGCTTTTCACGACACAGACTGTGGCCTAGAAGTATAACCAAAACCCCTCTCTGGTCTCTATCTCATTAGGATTTTTGTGGTATTTGCATTTATAAACTCCGCACTCCTGAGCATCAGCACTGAGATTTTTCTGAGGCACTAGCCACTCAAGTCACATACTAATCAAAAAAGGACTTCTTTCCCGTTTAATTGACATAAGAGTAGTGGTGATCTGTAATTCTCTTGCCTGGGTATAATAAATTGGAAGTCCCTAGTGAGATCCTCCATGCCCATGGGGCTGGGCCTCCCTCCAGACTTCCCAGGTCAGTGAGGAGATTGCAGGGGAGGTACCTCTTGGAGATGTTCCAGGGCCCTGCTCTTCCTAACTGGACCCAGAGACCCAAACGAGTCTTTCCAACTCCCCTAGGAGGTGAGGCTGTGAGCTGCTGTGAGTTCTGATATCAGGTTGGGAAGGATAGGGCTGACAAGAAGCCTTCCCTCAGGTTGGGAAAGATAAGTCTGACAAGGAGCTTTCCCTTTGTCCTCTAGCATAACTACAACTTCACTATGCAAACCATCCCAGGCAGTGAGCCATCTGCAGGGACTAAAGGTTTGTGTCACTATCCTGGCTTCCAGAAATTCTTAGCCAAAGTTTTGTCCTATCTACTAAACAAACAAAATTGGTTTTTCCCTCCCATATTTTTCTAAAGTCTCTCAATTTGGTGTGCTAATCATGCACCTGCCTGTAGTCCAAATGTTTAAAGTAGTTCTTAACTTGGCATTTGTTTATTCATCTCATCAATCAGTTTTTAATAAGCCTGCTCAGACTTTCATAACTTGCTCAAATGTTCTTATCTCTTGTATTCTGGAAACATCCAGTCATCTTAATCTTTCATTACTATCTCCATTTTCATAACATTTTACCATTTTCTTTCAATTTTTCATTTCTTTTTTTTTTAATACTATGAGACACAATAACATTCATAAACAAAGTTACCGCCTGTTGTGAGAATTCATTTTCTGGGGGTACCTGTTTACTCCCTTTTAAAAGTTTTAGTATTAAACTAATGTTTGATTACATTAAAGTTCACCAATGAATTTACAGAGCATGGGTGAAGGGTTACTGACTGACTGGCACATGGGTGACCTGAGAACAATTACACAGGAACTTCTGGTTCCTGTGTAAGGAAAATGCCTTAGCAGGACCTACTCAGAGCTCCACTTGAAAACAGATATGTTTGGAAAAAGATGCTTCATGGAGACCATATACAAATTTTAAATAAGTCTTTGTTTATATATTATAGTAATCAAGTAGTCTTCATTGTTGGAGACATTTGGGTAGTCGTTAGAAATTAATATGTTTTTCAAAACAATGTAAAAATTTGAAATTGTTAACTTTAGAAATATGTAAATGTCATACAAAAAAGATCTAAAATGGGGGCTGGAGAGATGGCTGAGTGGTTAAGAGTACTGACTGCTCCTCCGGAGGACACAAGTTTGATTTCCAGCACCCACATAATGGCTAAAATCATCTGTGATCATCCAGTTTCAGGGAATCTGATTACCGTCTTCTGACATTACACGACAATACACGGCATTACACGGCATTACATGACAAGGGTGCACTTATGTACATGTAGGCAATATACTCATACACATAAAATAAAAATAATAAAGAACATATTTACAAAAGGATATTCACGGCCTCATGAACACTAGGCACAGGCTCTTCCTTTGAGCTACCCACCTAGCATATATATTGGGGAAACCTAAGCTGCTTACCAAAAGACAGAAAACTGAAATTG
This sequence comes from Eospalax fontanierii, assembly GCA_035773235.1. NCBI lineage: Eukaryota > Metazoa > Chordata > Mammalia > Rodentia > Spalacidae > Eospalax > Eospalax fontanierii. The sequence goes on along the minus strand of CM069539.1, from coordinate 62,990,415 downwards.
TTTCTATGTTAGGCCACTGGAAAATTAAATCAAGAAAATAAAAAATAAGTAAGCATATGTAGGTCTTGTTGTTCTAGGATTTGACTTTAGACATTTCAGCTTCTTTTAAAACAGAGGTCAGAATTTATTCTCTATTCTTCTCAAACTTAAATGGGTCTCAAGCAGAACAGGTTGGCCTTTTCATCTGTGCATCCCTTGCAGATCTCATCAGTTGCTCAGAGTTATGGATACCAGTCAGGATCCCCCAGCTATGTGTGTATCACTGTTGTATGAACTTTTCCCAGGGAGACGTCTTTTGGTGACAGACCAAAGAGACGACTTCACTGAAATCCAGCTTAGTGAACCAGTGAATTTAGGGTTACTTACAGGAGCATGGATGAGGGGCTATTTACAAAAACACAGGCAACTTACAAGTGAGAAAATGTCTCTACTTCTCTCGGCGGGGTGGGGGGTGTCAGAGTATCATAACTCCCCTGTCCCCTCCATGATGGAACAGTAATGGACCTAATATGTGAGTCTTCAGGGAATAACCACAGCTGCTGAGAGCTCAAAGTGGTGAAGGCCACACCATCCTGAATGGAGAGCTTTCCATGACAGCCAAGAAAGATAACCGTGATGCCTAAGTGTAGTAGGATTCTTTCTTATGCACATGCATCTCTAAGCAAGTATTTATTTTGACTTCCCTGCATTCTATGGAGATAAGATCAACAAAATACCTGTAGAAATGGAGTCTGTTTCATGACCATCTGTGCTTAGATGGTACACAGTGTGTATGCTTGACTTAGTACTGGCTTCCTCAAGTGACCCGAGTTACCGGTGCTATAGTCATCTTCTGAGAGATATCATATTTGTATTGGTTCCTTAGACTCCGGAGAAAAAACCATATTCTTTGCATGTCACTCTGATTTTTAAGCTGTCTCTTGTGTGCGTTCTCTCTCTCTCTCTCTCTCTCTCTCTCTCTCTCTCTTTCTCATACACACACACACACACACACAAACTCACACACACATTTCCAAATATTTTTATATATAATCTTTTCGTGATACCATCTGGGGCAACAGAAAACATTATTCCCAGTTCCTAAACCATATCCTGAAATATTATCTCTCTTTCTCTCTCTCGTCTATATATATCAGTACTCCATCCTTATCCCATATTTGTACTACCTACTGTAGATCTTTTGGTTAAAGCAGAAAACTATTCTTTTAGGTAAGAAAACATCTGAACAGGGACTGGAGAGATGGCTCAGTGGTTAAGAGGGCTTGCTAGGCTTAGAGATGACCTGGGTTCAATTTCCAGCACCCACATGACAGCTCACAACTGTCTGTAACTTTGAAAAAAATATATATGTAGAAACTAAGTGAAGTATTAGAGTAGCTAGGAACATTTTGATCATGGGATAGGGTAGGAGGGGCTAAGTCCATCCAAGACAAGATACATGAGTTGGGGGTTCATGAAGGGGAGGTGGACACTTTATAAAAAAGGTATCAATTTCAGGAAGGAAGACTTCCTGGTACTTTGCCAGATAACTCTATGGCTCTAGAAATAACTCCACATACCTCAGCAGGTGGTGTTTTTAAGTCCTGGATTTCTCTTCCTCTAACAGTATCACGTCGTTTTGGACCACTGTTGAAGACTTTTCAAAGTTCCTTTCTTGTTAAGTCGCCCAAGACTCTCAGTTTGGGTTTTCTGACTTTTGGTAGACAGTTTAGGTTTCCCTAATAGATAGGCTAAGTGGGTAGCTTAGAGGCAGAGCGTGTGCATGAGGCCACAAATATCCTTTTAAAAAATGTTATTTATTATTTTTATTTTATGTGTATGAGTGCATTGCCTACATGTATGTAAGTGCACCAGTGTTGTGCAATGCCTTCAGAGATCAGAAGAAAGTGTCCTATTCTGCTGGAACTGAAATTACGGACAGTTGTTAGTCACCATATGGATGCTGAGAATCAAACCTGGGTCCTCTGCAAGATCAGCCAATGCTCTTAACCATTGGGACATCTCCCTGGTGTTGATGAATAATTTAATGAAGTTGATGTTAGCTCCCTTTTCTTGATTATATTTGAGTTTGTGTCTAGAAACTCATCATGCTGACTTTCCCCTGTTGTCCTAGAGTATTTTCTATTTATTTATTTATACCAGTATTTACCTGCATGTAAGTGAACCCATGTATGCAATGTCTGCAGAGAATAGAAGAAGGTATGAGATTCCCTGGAACTGGACTTACTGACAGTTGTTAGCCACCATGTGTGTGCTGGGAACTGAACTCAAGTCCTCTGGAAGAGCAGCCACTACTCTTAACCACTGAACCTCAGCCCCTGTCCTAGAATTTTTATGCTTTTAAATTTGTCTATGGACTGGTTTGAATGAAATTTTATGTGTTTTAGTTTGTACCTATTTTCATTTTTTCCTCCATGCTTTGCAACTTTTAATTGTTCAATTGAAAATATGTTTCTATTTCTCTACAGAATTGCTGCTGATCTTTTGATAATTCCAGTTGGCACCAGGGTCTACTGGGGGCTGTTCTTCATGAACCTAGTGTGTGTCCCTTATTCATTATCAAATGACTTCATTAGGCTTGTGGTAACTGTGAGCATTCAAATGTGTATATTCTTGAGTATATTTTTGTTTGCTGTTCTCCTTGTCCTGATTTTTTTTTTCTTTTTAGAAACATGCTACCTGGGGATTGAACACAGGGCCTCCCCATATTAGGTAAGCAGTCTACTGATGATTGATATCACAGCCTTTTTATTTTACTTTGAGGTATGGTTTCCCTAAGTTGCCCAGGATAGTGTTAGATTTACAACCCTTCTGCTTCAGTCTCTGAATTCTTCATTAAATGTTCAGTCATGTTTTCCACTCTACACGTAGAGACACTTTGGTGGGAACTTTATTGGGATTTTAGTGAATGTTTAGATCATGTTGGAAAAATTCTTCTTAACAATATGGAATCAATCAACGTTGAATAAGGAATATCTCTGCATTCATTTAGACGTTTTGACTTTCTTCACCCATGAGTTGGTTTACCGAGTGCACATTTGTTAGATTTTAAATTTTACTTTATTTATTATTATTTTTATTTTATGTGTATGAATGTATTGCCTGCATGCAGGTAAGTGCACTGTGTCATGAAATGCCCTCGGAGGTCAGAAGGAGGAGTTAGATCCCCTTGAACTGGAGTTACAGATGGTTGGTTGTCAGCCCCCATGTGGGTGCTGGGAATCTAACGCAGGTCCTCTCCAAGAGCAGCCAGTGCATTTAACTGCAGAGCCATCTCTCCAGCCTGCGTTTTTTGGAGGTTTTTATTTAATGATTTCAATTTCCAGAGGTATTGTGAAAAAGATTTTGTTTTCATTTCAAATTTCTATTATTCTTATACATTATTGGCAATATACAGGAAATACTTTGACTTTTGTCTATTGTCCATCTACCTCTTTTCTTGTTATTTCCACCTATTATGATGAAGGTCCAAAATAGTTGGTTCTATTTTATCTTGAGTTTTCAAAATTATGGTGTGGAATAATCAGAATCCTGAATTTCAGGACTCAAGGGGAAGCTGGAGGTGGTTCAGAGCTGAACATGAAGCATGCAGCTTCCTGTGCTGCTCTGTGTGGCCAGCAGAGGGTGGCACACCGATTTTCTATCATCTGACTGTTCCTCACAGAAATACTTGGTTCTTTCTAGAATAAACAGACTGGAATAGCCTTCTCAGGTCCTGTACTTCTTTGGGACGCTCTGGAGCTCGAGCGCGAGAACAAAGAGGGAATTCCGTTATCTATGTTATGAGCTAACGACCTGTCCTGATCCATCAAACCCTCTTGTCTTGATATCACGAAAGCAGTGCTGGGGGGGGGGGGGGGGGGGGGGGGGGGGGTTTGCGGGCATGTCCTTCTTTTCTTGCCATACGCCACCAGAGGATCATGGGAAATGTAGTCCATCTCGCACAAGCACATCCCCGACAGGATCAGGTAAACAGCTCCGGTAGTTTCCTTCCCTGAGCTTCTATGCAGCACAGTCCCTAACCACCAATCAGAATCTCGCCACCTAGCGCTTGGCTACCGCAGCGCGGGCCGTGAGATTGCTGCAGCGTTCCTGGAGGCTGGTGCGAGGGCGGAAGAGGGTTCTTGGAAGCGGGACCGTATCCCTTTGCTGAGGGGGTTGCAGAAACAGGTGGGTCTTGGCGGTGGGACCTGAGACGCAGAGCGAGGGCAGATCTAAGCGTGTGTGCGAGGCGACGTTAGCCAGAGTCCCTGTTCCCGGTCCCGACCGGCGATCTGGATTGTGTTCTCATGGTTGCTGTGTCAGAAGACAGTGCGCTAGGAGGTGTCTGGGTGTGTGATTCTAAGGGTCCGAAGGATAGTCCAGAAGCTCGGCCTGGTAGATGCAACTCCAAGATGGCGACCTGGGGTGGGGGCGGGGCGTGTCTGCAGACGGCCGGGCCGGCGGCCTGCTGAGTGGCTTCACCGGCCAGCTCTGACAGGGAGGGATCTTGTTACCTGTGTGGCATCAGTTTTTCGGAGGGAAGAGCATCGGTGTGAAATTAGACAATGAAGTCGGTCCCTGTTAGGGATTTTTTACTAGCATGGTCCAGAAATCTCAAAACTGCGAGTCTGGGAATGTTGTAACTTGACACCACAATACTTGAGCTTGACTGCGCCCTATGATCCACCATCTGTAAGAGTTTATTAACAACGCCAGCGAACTGTCCCCAAATTCCCAGAGAAATTGACATGCAGTGACTGTCAAGCTTCTTGTTTCTTCAGGAAGTGACGTTTTTGATCCCCTGTTCCCCGCCCCTCGCACTGTGTAGCTTGCACAGCAGTCCGTGTTTTGTTTTTAAATACCGTGTTACCACGGATAAAAAGTTCTACAGGGAGATTCCAGTTTTGGAATAGAGTCCCATTTTCTTGGGCAGAAAGTTTACTAGGTTTACAAGGTTTGGAGGGCATTCTATGAACAGAAATCTCACCGTTCAAGTGCGGAGGGAAGACCATAAATAATAGACCAGGCAGTGATGAGTCCCGATTAGGGAATTTTCACAAGCGTGGTCCAAGCCTGGGGATGCTGCAACTTGCCACTACAGAGCTGCAACCCATCCCTGGTCTCCCAGTCTTGGACAAATACCGTACTTTGATTAACCAGGTCTGCCTGTGTTTGCATAACTGAAAATTACCTGCACAGCAGCTTCTGCTAACTTCCCAAAACTGTACACTGCCCAATCTGTACTACCCTTCTACCCTAGTGCTCAGTCCTCTACATCGGTGCCCTGCACAGGGAAGCCTTGCTGGGCTGTAAAGGAATTCATCCCTTAGACCAGAGTAGGAAGTATTAGTTTATTGAGTATACTGCAAGAGAAGATCAGGCTGGGCAGTATCTAGAGCATCACCTGCAGGGTAGGGTAATGAGCTTGGGGGTGGGGTGGGCATCTTGGAAAGTACTTGTTCAGTTAGGGGCTGTTTCTTTGTGTGAAGTTTCCTGGCATGAAATACCTTCTGTATGAAGAAGATCAGGCCACATTAGCCAGTGTAAAGTTCTGGGAATTTAGCAGAAGCCACTGTGGATATACTTTCCAGTTATGCAGTGGCTATGCAAATGAGGACAGACCTGTGAAAGTTCTGTAATGGAGACCTGTTCCACTGTAGATAGGATTTCTTGTTAATGGCCTTCCCCCACAGCTGGTACATTTGAGCAGAGGCAGAAGGTGAAGGTGAAGTTCCGAGCTTTGCAGGGTCTAAGCCATTCCTGGTCTTGTCACTCAGAGAAAACAACTTCTGGGTAAAGTTCCTACCTTTTGCAGAAGCTGTCAACATATGGGTGATCATCAGGGTTTGGATCCCCTTTAGGATGGAGCTGTGATCTAAGCTGAGAAAGGAAGGCAAAGGCCTGGGAAATATTTCTTATTGGAAGGTATTGTGATCCACTGTGGAGGGATGCCCTGTCATGCTGACTGGTAGGGTCAGTGGTCTACAAATTCACCCTTTTCTTCCTTCTTCCTTCCCTGGTTTTAGTGTCAGCTCTTAAGCTTACACTGTCAACAGGCCTTTCATGTAGAAACATACCAATGCTCCCTCTATCTTGGTAATACAGCTAGGGTATGCTCAAGTATTTCATAAGAAAGATGAAACCTTCAAGGAAATAAGTGGCTTGCCCAGGGTAGCATTGTATGTAGGTGCCAGGAACATAACTCACTTTTTGGCTAATGTTACCTACTTTTTACAGTTAACAAAAATCATTGTTTATATATTTTTAGTCAGTCTTCTTTTTCTAATGCTGATATCTGGATATGTGTATATGTCTTCTGAGTGTTTCCTGAGAACGATAGGCAAGTGTTCTGCCACAGAGCAAGGTTCTAGTCTTCAAACAGTGTTTCAAAATTCTTATTCTAAGCACTCCTAACCCTTGTTATCCTCAATACATTCTGTTCATGATACAATCTCAAAGTGTTAATAATAGAAGTGCTTCTTACTTAATGCTAGCAATCAGTTACCAAAAGTCTTAAGTTGCAAGTAAAGATAATAGGAGTCAATCTCACTTTTATAACATCAAAAAATTAGATGGCACCAAATCTGTGCTCCAGACAAATACATGCAAATAATACATAATGGCACATTCACATGAAAATGACAGCCATACTATGCAGAAATGGGAAGTGTGCACCTCATGTCCAGACATTGCTTGGTGAAATCATGTGGTTTCAGCCATTCTTATGTTCATCCAAGTAGGTTCATTTTACTTTTCAAACCTTGGACATGTGGCTGCAGAATACTTTTTATTGTATTTGGCATGTTTGAATACTGTTTCCCACTCTAATATTTTGAAGTCACTGATTTCTAAATATAGCAAATCAATGAAATTCTGTCATTTTAAAGAGTCATTTAATTTTTACTTTCTTCTAGGTCAGTATTTGAACTAGACTCAGCTGGGAATACCCATATTTTCCTGCCTTCAAAGACATACGAGGTTTGAGTCACCTGGTGCCTTGAGGGTGCTTGATTGTTCAGTGTTCACTCCCGTATCTGGTGGTTCCTGCTGACTCTTTTCAAGGCTTTGTGTCTCCAACCAGATTTGTCACAATATAACTGTGTCTGGTAGGTAAGCACTAATCAGTAGCCACATAATTTCAAACTAAGGTTTTTATCACATTTGATGAGATCTTCTTGGTCAAATGAGCGAAGTGCCAAAACCTGGTTATCCTTGGAAACTAGACTAGGGTGCAGATACGTGGGGAGGCTCCATTTGGAAACATTACTGTAACAATGCCAGCAGAGAAATGTACATTGTATACATTCTTTCCTGTGTAAGCATGGGCAAAAAATGTTTCAGTACATATTTTTCATGAAAATGGTTTGAAACCTCTTGTATGAAACCAAGAGGTTATATGGTAGAAGTGCTCATATGGGCTACTTAGGTCAGTTAATAGGAGAATAGTTCATATATCCCAGGGACATGCCTATGTTAATTTTAGGGAAAGCATAATTAGTCTGTGGGTTAAGGTATTAAGTTCTTTCTTTAGGGAACATTAATTGTTACTAAACTGTTCATTAATTGCTGATGTATGTGTTCATTAACTCAGTCATAATTTTTATGTCTAATCTCTATGAATGTACTTGTTGGTCCATTGTCAATAGTGTCTTTCTTTCACTTTCTCACAGAAGGAACTATTCTCTTAAAGAATTTTTTGTTTTGTTTTTAGCTAATTGCATGGTGTTTTGAGTGGAGAATCTAGGACCAAGCCATGCACATCTTCTCGTGACTCTATAATATTCTCCTCCAAACTATCTTTCCAGTGTCATCTGTGTGTTTCCAAGGGGGGGAAACCCAAACAAACCGCTGACGGACAAAATGAAGGAGTGTGCGGTGAGTTGTTTATTCCCCACTTTGCTTTTGTGTTGTGTGTGCTCATAGTCCGAACATCAGTAGAGCAGCTCAAATGTACAGAATATTAGACTTCAGCTTCCATTAGCAGTTACAGCAATTAGAGCAACATTTAATTAATTATAGTTTTCCTTATTGCAACAAAGTATATTTCTCCAAAACTTAAAATATCCTTGGCCACTGTCATTTCTGCCATAGTGCTTTTCTATTATGGAACTAGATGAAACCATGATTGGGTCAGGTCCTAATGTCTGTTACCTCCAGGCCTACACATACCCAGCATATAGTGAGAAGCCCAACATGCTAAGGGCAAAGGTGGTGGGATAGGGGAGCACCCTGCATGTAGTTATCTGAACAGTTATTCCCGTTAAGCCCATATATCAGTTCTTTGCTAAAAGCTTGGTCCAGGTCTGTGCTTCACATGTCTTTATTCTACTTTCTGGTTCTTGACTCCTCTCAGTTGATATTCTTTATCCTGAGCAAATGTCTGAATTTGCAGCTGACCAACTTTCTTATGCCAGTTGAATGTCCAGAGGTCTCTTTTACATATAAATTGTGTGTTGTCTGTGTTGCGGATTGAATGGAGGGTTTCATGAGTATTAGCGCATTCTTCTACCACCAAACTATACCCAGAACTGTCACCTGCCTTGACCATTTTTGTTTTGACTGTGGCTTTTTAATGCAGGAAGTGACTTGAGTTATTTCTTTTAAAGGCTTTGGGGATGGAGAGATAGCTCAGTAGTTAAGAATGTTGAATACTCTTACAGAGGACCCGGGTTCGATTCCTAGCACTTACACGGCACTAACAACTGTCTGTAACTCCAGTTCCAGGGGATCTGATGCCCTCCTCTGACCTCTCAGGACATCGAATGACATGAGCACACTTACGTACATGCAAACAATGTGTTCATACACATAAAATAAAAATAGTAAATTAAAAAGTATGTGCTTTGAATGCACCAAAATTATTATACAGAAACCATGTATGCACACTTTTAAAAAACTTTATTTTTTTTATATGTATGAGTGTATTGCCTGCATGTGTATAAGTGCACCTGTGTTGTGCAGTGTACACAGAGACCTGAAGACTGTGTCAGATTCCCCTGGAACTCTCAGTTAAGGCAGTTGTTAGCCACCATGTGGGTGTTGGGAATCAAACCTAGGTCCTCTGCAAGAGCAGCTGGTACTCTTAACTGCTGAGCTGTCTCTCTAGCCCCTTACACACACTTAAACAAAATTGATTTATTTTAATTTTATGTGTCTGAATGTTTTGCCTGCATGTATATAACTGTACTTTATGCATGCATTGCTTGTGGAGGCCAGAAGAGGGTCTCAGATGCTCTGTAACTAGAGCTGTAGATGGTTGTTAGCCACTGTGTGGGTGCTGGGAACTGAACCTGGGTCCTCCGCAAGAACAGCTAGTGCTCTTAACTAACGAGCCATTTATCGAGCCCCATTTACACACATTTTTTGGGATACAATCATTGTTCTCGGCCTTCTTTATTCCAAGACAGCAATGCCCTTAGTAACCTTGTCCCACCGAGTTGCCCTGTAAGGCAACCCTATGTACCTTATAAAGAAGAACATCTTTTGATCTCTCTCCTGCCTCTTGATCTTGTATCTTTTCATCAAACGTTGGGTTGGATCCTTGCAGTGAGGTCATTATACCTCCATTGCAGCATTCTACCTGTTTTTTAATTTTTCCTAAATGCTATTTGAAATTTGAGCATCCTTTATTTATTTCTGATTCTCATATTTTTTTAAAGGCAAAGATAGCAAACCAAATAGTACTCTGCATGCTTTCCCCAGAAATATGCTTAGACAGACCTGTGAGATGCTCACCCTTTCTGTTGTCCACGTTATATTAGATAAGAATTTTGCTGATATCCCCACTTCATATCCCGCATATTTTCTCCCATTTCTGATAAATGTTTATCATTTCTTTTCATACCCTCATCAAGGTGTCCTTAAAATTTTATTTATATTTTATTTTTTTATGAGTATGAATGTATTGCCTGCATATATGTAAGTATACCCATGTTGTACAATGCCCTCAAAGGTCAGAAGAGTGTTGAATCCACTGGAACTGGAGTTATGGATGATTGTTAGCTGCCTTGTAGGTGCTGGGAATGGAATCTGGTCCTCTATAGGAATACCCAGTGCTCTTAACTGCTGAGCCATCTCTCCATCCCATAGTTATGATGTCCTTTTAACTTGAAGTCATGGAACTCTTTAAACTCCACCTCACTTGGAATGAGAGTTTGTCACAGGTTATAACTTTTTATTAGGACAAAACTGCATTTCTAGATAACATATTATATTTAGTTATCTAGTCTTGAATTAGTTGCTGTTGTGTTGCTGTATTAAGACAACCTGAGAAACAAACTACAAAAAGGGATTTGTTGTTGTTCATGGTAACTGAAGACTGTTCCCATGATCTCCTGGTCCTATGCCTTGAGCAGAACATCATGTTGGTAGGTTGTGAAGCTTATTCTTCTGACTGTGGAAGGCAATGAGACAGAGATGTAGGAATGCCAGGAATGATAATGTGCAAGGACATGGGCCCAATGATCTATTTCCTACAGGTTGTCCCAACCTACTGAAATTTTTACCACTTCTCAAAACAGTGCCATTAGCTTAGGATAAAGGATTTAAAAAAAATTTTATTTATTATTTTTATTTTATGTGTATTAGTATATTGCCTGCATGTATGTAAATACACCTGTGTTGTGCAGTGCCCGCAGAGGTCAGAAGAGATTGTTGAATTCCCTGGAACTGGAGTTATGGACAGTAGTTAGTTGCCATGTGGATGCTGGGAATTGAACTTGGGTCCTGTGCAAGAACAGCCAGTGCTTTTACCTGCTGAGCTATCTTTCAAGCCACATTTTGAGAATGGTTAAGTTACAGTTATGGTTTATGAGATGTCCTCCATAGCCTTGTGCATTAAATTCTTGGTCCTGGGGATGGAGAGACAGCTTAGCAGTTAAGAGTACTGGTTGCTCTTGCAGAAGACCTGGGTTCGGTTCCCAGCACTCACATGGCCGCTAACAACTGTCTGTAACTCTAGTTCCTGGGCCTCTAACACCCTCTTCTGACCTCTGTCAGCGCTGACTAACATGGGCGCACTTACATTCAGGCAATACATTCATCCGCATAAAATAAATTAAAGAATAATAAGTAAACTATTTTAAACAGTGACAACTTATAATCCTTTATTTATGACTGCTGGCTCGCTTCCCTCCTACAGTGTTGCATCCATTTAGTAGCTTGGGTGAATCCCTGAAAGCAGAAATGGTTGGTGTCTAGGAGCACTCATCATTGTCTGGTGGTAGAGTAGGAGGCTCCTTGGAGGCAGGCAATAAGTGTTCTCATTCCTGGTCTGTATATGTGCTTCTTAACCAGGGCTGTCTCTAGGTAGCTGGGTTTCCTTACCTAATGACTGACTTCCATCCTTATTTATTTTAATTTTATGTGTATGAGTGTTTTGCCTGCATGTATGTAAGTGCACCCATGTCATACAGTGCCTTGTGGAGACCAGAGGGGGCATCACATCCCCTGAAGTTTTCTTATTTAATGGTTTTATGTACAGAGAACACACAGGGTTTTATTTGGGAGTTTGTGTTATTGGACAGCATAAAGGTCTCTTTTGATGGTTGTTCTGTTTTATTGGTAACAATAAGGTCAGGATTTTGTCATTAAGATCTATCTTCTTCCTGACTTTGTAGCCTGTGCCCCATTAATTTCTTTTGACAAATCTTTATGGTTTTCTACTTGGGTAATCATGTTGTCTTTGAATATAGGCAACATTCTATTGATTATTATTATTATTATTATTTTGAGACAGGGTTTCCCTGTAGCCCCAGTTGGCCTAGAACTGACTGTGTAGACCAGGCTGCCCTGGATCTCACAGAGATCTGCCTGCCTCTGCCTCCCCAGTGCTGGGATTAAAGTTGTGTGCCACCACGCCTGGTTCTTTCATTATTCCTTACTAAGTGCTCTGTCTGGGACACTTAGTACTGTTGTGAAGAGAACTGACCTGCAGGCATTCTCATCTTGTTCTTGATCTTAGAGGAAAAGTCTTTAGAGTTCTGCCATTGAGTGTAATAACTGTGGACTTTGCATGAATGCCATTTATTCACATTGCTTTTCTTAGTTTTCTGACTGTCTTCATTGTGAAAAGTAATTATCTTTGGTACTAGAGTAATGCAGTTTCTGTAGGATGAGATTAGAAATGTTCTCTCCATTTTCTGGAATAATTTAGGATGCATGTTAACAACTTAAAAATGGTTGACCTTAATTGAATTTTGGAGGAGACATATTTAAACTGTAGTACACATTGTCTCAATTACTGTAGCTTTATGTGCATGTAAACATTCACTAGTGTCAGTTCTGACATTCTTCTCTTCTATGCTGTGCTGGCAGGTCTGGGTCTTTTACTATTTCCTACCGTTTTGTTTTTAAAGATTTACTGTTTTTAATTATGTGTGTTCGTATGTGTGGATGTGGTGGCTTGAATGAGAACGTCCCCCACAGGCTCTAAGTGTTTGGACATTTTGTCTCCAGTTGGTGGCGCTGTTTTGGGAGGTCTTAGAAGGTGTGGTCATGCCGGAGGAAGCACGTCACTGGGGGTGGGCTTAGAGAGTTCTTAGGCCTTGCCAGATCTCTAGTCACTCTCTTCTTCCTGTGCCTGCTTGAAGATGTGAGCACTTAGCTTCTGCTCCTGCTCTAGTCACTTCCGCCATGCCTCCCTGCCAAGATGAACTCTTGCCCCGTTGAATCATAAGCTAAATAAACTCTTCCTTTTAGAAGTTCCCTTGGTCAGTGTTTCTATCACAGCAACAGAAATGACTAATACAGTAATTGGTACCAGAGAGTGGGCTGTTGGCCGTGAAGAACCTGACCATATAGGTTTTTTGAAGAAATGTAGAAGACTTTTTAAGTCTGGGCTAGAAAAACAGTTGATTGCTGTAAGCAGAGGTTAATGGCCTATGGTAGTAGGAGCCTGGAAGAAAGTAGTGCTGAGAACAGTGTAGTTACAGAGGAAAATAAGGACTTAAGCAGCAACTGGGATATTTTGGCAGAGTCTGGCTGGAGTCTGCCCACAGCCCAAAAGCTTGCCTGAGGCTAAGTTGAAAAGCAGTGGGCTAATTTCTTTGCATGAGGACATTTCAAGGCAGCCTAATGTAGAAATGGTGGATATTATGCAGATCTACAGTGAAAAAGAACAAATGGGGCAGAAAGAAATTCAGAATGTACAGTTTGAATTGTAAAAGAGCACTAGGAAGATTAATATTGGAGCCAAGGCCTGTGCTGAAGGAGAGGATACCTTTGATAAGAAGATTAAAGTGATTAAGGAGAGCCCAGAGATTTGCACTTAAACAATGGAGAGAGTGCCTCCAGGGCAAGACCACAGCTAAGCCTCCAACTTGTGAAAGGAAAATTCGGTGGAGAGTAAAGCTTTGAAAGTGGATGAAGCAGGCTGCGGTCCATCCCAAACACGAAGCCAAACTTGGCAGTGTGGTTCAACCTGGTGCTGGCTTTAGAGGAATGAAAGATGCAAGAATGAAGGCGTCTTCGGTTTTTCTTCTGCAGTTCCAGAGAGCCTCAGATGCCAGGCAGCGCAGCAGGGATGTCCCTGGAAAAAGAATGCCCTGCCAGGCCATTTTGTGAAGCTGTGAAGGTGAAGCCTGGTTGGCAGTGGAGACCCCAAGAAGATGATGCCAGAGCTGTGAGACACCGGTCAAGGAGAGCCGCGGACAGGGAGTGGTACCAGTCCAAGAGAGAGATGTATGCTGCACACAGCAAAGCTGGAGGAGTTGAGTCCTTTGGAAAGAAAGTCCTAGAATTTGGGCATGGAACTAACTACTGGATTTGGTGTTTGCCCTGCTGGTTTTGGGTCTTGTTTTGGTCTGGTATTTCCTCACTATGCCTCTATTATTCCTCGTTTTGGAACGGAAAAGTGTATTCAGTTCAGTTGTATGTTGGGAGTATATAATTTATTTTTTTATTTTACAGGGTCTTAGAGTTAAGAGATTGCCCTGAGTCTCAGAAGAGACTGGACTGTGGACTTTTGAATAGTATTGAGACTGGTAAAGACTATGGGGACTTTTAAGGTGGGACTAAATGCATTTTGCATTTTATATGGTCATGAGCCAAAGAGGGGCCTGGGAGTGGAATGTGGTGGTTTGAATGAGAATGTCTCCCACAGGCTCTAAGTATTTGGACATTTTGTTTCCCTTGGTGGCACAGTTTTGGGAGTTCTTAAAAGGTGTGGCCATGCTGCAGGAAGCACGTCAGTAGGTGTGAGCTTTCTTAAGTCTTGCCAGATCTCCAGTCACTCTCTGCTTCCTGTGTCTGCTTGAAGATGTGAACGTTTAGCTTCTGCTCCTGCTCTAGCCATCTCTGCTGCCATGCCCCCTGCCATGATGGACTCTTGCCCCTTTGGAACTGTAATCTAAATAAACTTCCTTTTGTAAGTTCCCTTGGTCAGTGTTTCTATCACAGCAGCAGAAAAGCAACTAGTACAGTGGGTATGTGCACGTGACAAGTGCCCATGGAGGCAGAGCTGTGGGATCCCCCTGGAGGTGGAGTTACAGGTGGCTGTGAGCCGCCTGATGTGGGTGCTGGGTCCTTGCGTCTTCTACAGGAGCAGTTGTAGTAGTGCTGAGCTGTTTCTCCAGCCCTTCTTACAGTTTTTGGGGCCCAAAAGTAGCTTGTTGGCATCCATAAAATAACCTATTTTGATTTTGACTTAGACTGAATCTGTTGATAAAATATAATGGACATTGGCAGTAACTTTGATATTTGTGAGCACTGGATGTCTCTCCATTAATTTCATTCCTGTCTTGAAGTTTCTCTCCTGTAGATTTTATATGTGTTTTGTTAGATTTATACCTAAGGCTTTTAGTCTTCAGGATGTTAATGTGACAGTAATATAGTCTCCTCCCTCCCTCCCTTCCTCTGTCTCTCTCTGTCTCTGACTCTGTCTCTCCCATCCTTTTTTTCCTTCTTGTTCTAGGCATCTGTTGTGGTTTAAATATGAAATATTCCCTATCTGTCTGAACACTTGATTGGCTGGTGGGGCTGGTGTGGCTGGTGGGGCTGTTTAGCAAGACTGTGGAACCTTTGGGAGGTAGAGCCTTGGTAGACGAGGTGTGCGCTGGGTGGACATGGACATTGAATCTTCATAGACTGTCCCACTTCTTTTCTTTTTTAGAAACATTTTTGTTATCTTTGGGAATTTCATACAGTGTGTTTTGATTATACTAACCCCAACCTTTTCTTCCAGATCCACTGTTACATTCCTACCCTCAACTTCATGACCTCTTCTGTTTTTACATTTAATAACCCATCCACTCCAATTAATGCTGTCCATTTAATTCTAGATGTGGGGCCACTTACTAGAACATGGGCATTCTACCAGGAGTCATACTCTTAAAGAAAACTGACTCTCATCTCCCCGAGAGGCCATCAAGTCTTCATATAGCTTCTCACTTAAGGGTCAGGGCTCATGAACCCTGTCCCCCTCCAGTCTAGAATGTTGACTGACTTGATCTTGTACAGGTCTTGTATAGCCAACCAAAGATGTCGTGAGTTTGTGAATGTAACAGTCCTTATCATGTCTAGAAGACACCGTTTGCTCCAGTTCTCCCTGACATGTAGCTCTTACAGTCCGTGAGCCTGAGGGTAGGGTGTAAAATGTATTTCCATTTGTGGTTGAGCACTCCATAGTCCGTTATTCTCTGTACTTCAGGTAGTTATGAGTTTATGTCTTAACCACCATTCAATGCATAAAGAAACTTCTCTGATGAGAGAGCCTCCTCTTGAGGAATGTGAGCTTCTCCCACATTTGCCACATTCATTTGTTTGTTATATAGTTTTTTCCTTTAACCATAGGAGAATGGATAGAGAAGGCAGGAAGTAGGGATTTCCTTCACTCTGTCGGTGATAGTACGATACAGGGCCGGCTCTGCTCAGGCAAACCTCATTAAGGAGAGGGGAAGGTTAGCCTACATTTTGAATTGTTTTGCCTTTCTGCCTTCCGTAGGTGGAAACACGAAGACAGTTTTCTTCATAATTGTGGTGAGAGCCGGATCAAATTACAGAAGGTAAATTTCTCAGTACTGAGAGGTCTTCCGATGACTGTACCATGCGGGGCTTTTTACCTGGGACTTCCCCTCTTCATTAACTGCAGTTCGATTAGCCTCCAGTGGCGTCGGTTCTCATGGTGCCCATCCATTCGACTGCTCCTGTGAGCCGTGGCTCCCTGCACTAACCGACTGCCTTTAGTAATGCCGGCTGTAGTTCTCTCTGTTTCGTTTTCTCATTTTGGGATCCAAGAAGCATTGTTGAGTTTTTGCTTGTTCAGCTCTTTGATTTTAGGACAGAATAATAATTTCCTGGGTTAGTCACTTTTCCATCACTATGGGAAATGACTGAGCTTCAGCTTATATAGAGGTACACTGCACTTTTGGTTCACAGTTTTTGTTGTTTTCAGCCATGGTCATCTAGCCCCCACTTTTGGCACTGTGGAAAGGTAGTTCGTCGTGGTGGGACATGGTAGCAGAGGAAGCTCCTCCCCTCCTGTCAACCTGGGAGTGAAAGAGAGCATCAGGACTGGGCCTTGTTCCTGGTATCCACCTGCCCGGGCTGTGCTTCTTATGAGTAACCTCAGCCTGGCACAGAGTCTTGAAGACCCCACTGCCTCTCCACAGCACCGTGGACGAGGGACCAAGCCTTTAACATGGGTCTGTGGAGGACATTCAATATCCTAAGAATAGGATGCAGATTGCAGCTTCCTATACACAAAATAGCATAATGGCATTTTTAAAGTACCTTTCAGAGCCTTTGTTGACAAAGAATTTTTCTCTATAGAAGTATGAATATGATCTCTTAGTCGTCTTTTTATTAGCACGTTAGTTGTACACAACAAGGGGGTTCAGTACGACTTCCCTGTGTGCATGCAATGTACTGAGATCACATTCACCTCTCTGTTGCCTGCTCTTACCCCCTCTTCCTCCTTTTTTACCTTTCCTCTCCACGTCTGTAGTAGTTCCTCTTTTACTCTCATGTCCTTTTCCGTGTCTCCCACGTGTGAGTGAAGTGTGATGCTTGTATTTGTGGGACTGGCTTATTTCACTTGACATGGTCTCTTACTTTGATGTTGACCTTTCTCATTTAGTGGGATAAACTCAGAACATTTCTTCTGTTTCTGTAGTCTGTTTCTTGTTTTCTCTTGGTAAATGTTTATTTCTTCAGACTCTTCTCTTATTTGCCTTCTTGAGTCTTGGAAATTCTTTTTAAGTCATTTCTTTCATTACATGTTTTGCGTAGAGCTTGCAACTCACTACTGAACTTAGCAAACATATGTAATTATCTATATACACTCAGTTTGATATCCTGCATATATATTCAGGTCTAACTCTTTGTCACCAAGTAATCTTCATTTTTCCAAATTTTACTTTATGGTAGCAGTATCGGGTAGATGGCCTGGAATGCACATCTCCTTTTTTCCTGTTCTCATCAATTTATTCCAAAATTCTGTTCTCAGTTTTGCTCTGTTGCTCTCCTTTTTAGGATTACTCTTATCTTGATCTTTTCTGTATCCAGAAGCACCATCACGTCTCACTCTCTTTTCTTCCCCTCAGACTCTCTCATAAGCCTGTCTTGTTTTTCTGGAGGATGACTGCTTGGTTCATTTCCTGTTCTGGTGGGCCCTCATTGTGTGTATTCTATGGTTTTGCTTGGAATGAACACAAGCAATTATTTGTGTGTAGCAAGGAAATATTGGAATGCCAGAGTACATACTCTTAATTTGTAAGTAAATGAAGACTGGTAGGTACATAAAACTCATGCTGGAATGTGTCTGGATGAGTCAGTGTAGGATCACTCCCTCTGCAGTCAGTTCTGTCAGCTTTGTTTTCCTGTTGTCACAATCCAGACTCATTCACCAATACGTGTTATTTTGCGTAGAATCGTTAATGTGCTGTGTCTTATTTGTGGTTGAGAGAAAGCTTTTGCTCTTGCTTCGTAGTCATTACAGGATGTGGCTCACGCACAGAGCATCCTTGGTTTTTCTGTGAAGGGTAAGCTCATGACAAAATGGAACAATGTTTTCTCCTTCCTTGCTTTGTCTACGTTGAAGTTCATCTAGCTGCTTAATTCGAATATTTATTTATACTTACATTTTCTTCATACCTGATTAAAATATCTTTGAAGGGGCAACATTTTATTATGAAAATTTTTACCAACTGTTAGGTTTTAAGGAGGGAGAGAAGAGGAGATTCAAGAGAGAGCAAGAGGCACAGAATTGAATTGTCCTCCAGGCAAGATATTTATTAACTCAGGCAACAGGCAGTAGATGATGGTTCTAAAGGAGAGTTTCAGCCATGCCAGACAAAACAAGGTGCATACTTTTAAAGATTTCTGAGGAAGGAGAAGTCTTATATCACAAGGAAGCAGACTTAGTAAATATATGGCCTGTGCTACTTGACTGAGGTAGGGGAATGGAGTATATTTGACTTTTGATAGGGGTCACTTTGTGATTGCGGAGTGAGGCTTGGTTAATGCATGACTCACACAACATGACAAATTAGGCTGTCCCCAGCCTGGTTGGCATGTGGGGGCTGGGTATGTTCTTGCCTTGCTTATAACCCTATCTGCTTAGGGCCTGGTCACCTGGAGGGCCTGGGTTCCCTTACATCAGCTTTGAAGGTTTTAATCTAGAAGGTTAGCGTTATTCTTCATTAATTAATAAGTCAGAAGATCAGGATCTCTCCATGATGTTTGTTTTCCCAATCATATACAGTATAAAGCAGTGTAAATCATAATGGACAATACTAGTGACTTCCATTTCCTGAGAGAAGCTGGATCTTCTAGATTCCTGCTTATAAGCTCAGAGTGGCTGATTGAGGAGAAATGTACTGTTATAGGATTTGGTGTCGTTTGAGGATGTCACTGTGAACTTCACCTGGGAGGAGTGGCAGAATCTGGATGATGCTCAGAGGACACTCTACAGGAATGTGATGCTGGAGACCTATAGCAGTCTGGTGTCACTGGGTGAGTAGAACTCCCACCAAGTCTCAGGAGCAAGGACTTTCACTGTAGGAAATATATGAATGCTTGTAAGGCTTAGTGCTGTTTCGGGGTAAGGTTCAAGGCCACAACTTTTGATTGTTCCCTCACTCTCTAAGACGCACATTTGCCCTTTCACTGCATGGATCTTAAAACCTAATTTTGTCTTTCTTTAAGGAATCTGAATTAGCAGATTTTTTTCTAAGTCCAATATTACTTCCTATTGATAGGGCAATGCATCTCTAAACCTGAGTTGATCTTCAAACTGGAGCAAGGAGCAGAGCCATGGACAACAGAAGAATCCGCAAACCAGAGTCTGCTAGGTCAGTCAGCACCCATGCATAGGGAGGTCAAGCCCAGCATCTGTGCCATGTTTACCAGTCATCCGAAGTTCCTGGTCTGAGTACTCAAACATACATTCCTTACGTAGGCTGCAGAGATGTTGTCTCATTTATATTCCTGCCTTCCTTCTGATGACTGTTTTCTTGTATTTGCTCCCCCGTCTAATCTCTGCCTTTTGTTATTTGGCATTTTTCTCTGGTGCCTCATTTTTTGCTATTCTCATTTGCCTCTTAACTGCCAGTTTCTTGGGGATTTTCTTTACAGACATTTATTCATGTATTTGTAGCACATCCTAATAAAGCACATTTCAAGCTCTGATCAGTGTTTCCTTGTACATCAAGCCAAAATGATCAAAATAATGCCATTATTTCATGGAATTTACATTTTGATGAAAGAGAAACAAAATCATATACACTAAAGAGTCAGAAACAACTATGTGCAGTGTTGAACCATAGAAAAGAGAGAAGAATAAACCTATGATGTGACAATGAAGGAGGCTCAGAGAAGGCAGTGTTAGGATTACCTTTGTTGTTTACTTGCATTTATGTTTCTGGATGTCAGGCCCAGGGCCTTAATAGCCTCGGTAAGCATCTCCCATGGAGCTACATTCTTAGAGGCCTTAGGTGCTTATTTTGGAATACCTACATTAATTAGAAAGCCCATAGCATGCATGCATATATATACATATATATATATATATATATATATATATATATATATATCTCAAAAGAAGAAATGTATGTATATTCATAAACTAAAATACTTGATATAATCTTAATGAAAAACTGTAGGATAGGAAGAAACTTCTTTGCATAAACATGAGAATTTTTTGAGAAATCCTTAGTGTAATTCATGGAAATGATTTTTTTTTTTTTTTTTTTTTTTTAGGTTTCCATGATGTGGATGACACAGTTGAGACCAGCCAGAAAACCCAAGACAAACATTTGTGGCAAGTTACTGCTGATAACCACAGCACAGCAACTGAGAAAACAGCTGCATCAGAAAACACTTTTTATGTGTGTTCAATGAAAATTTCAAATTTCATTGTGAATAATAGAAACTATTCAGGAGTGAAGTCTGAGAAGGTGAATGGATATCAGAACACATGTCTCCCTCGTGAGCCTACTGGCATGTGTGCTGTAAAGCAGACTGATGACTGTCATGTAACAAGGAAATCTCTCAGGTCTCCTGAGCATTTTAGTCAGCATCATAAGATTCAAACTGGGCAGCAGGAGTTTGAATATAGTAGAGAAGGAAAAGATTCAAAGGAGACAAAACTATTGAAAAAAATGACTCCATATAAAAGGCTTCATATGGGGCTGGCTTCCCATAAGCATAATGAATATAGGCAAACCTGTGTTAAGTCAGATGTCATTGCCAAGATAGGGAGGACAACTTTTGGTAAAAAATGTAGCCTCACTAAACACCACGAAGCATACTCAGAGAGCGAATCTCTTGAATACCTTGAAAGTAAGAAAACCTTCAGTAGCAAATTAGACCTTACACTTCAACAGAGGACACATAAACAGAAGAGAGCCTATGTATGTATCCAGTGTGAGAAACCCTTTAGCACTAAATCTTCTCTTACTATCCATCAGAGAATTCATACAGGAGAAAAGCCCTATGGATGCAGTGAGTGTGAGAAAACATTCAGGCAAAAGTCAGCTCTCATTGTACATGAGAGAATTCATACTGGGGAGAAACCCTTTGAGTGTTGTGAGTGTGGAAAAGCCTTCCAGCATAAATGGTACCTCAAAATGCATCAGAGAACTCACACAGGTGAAAAACCATATGAATGTAAGGAATGTGGAAAAGCTTTTCTAAAGAAGTCGTACCTCAAAATGCATCAGGGAACTCACAAGAGTGACAAACCATATGAATGTGAAGAATGCGGAAAAACCTTCCATAACAGGTCATACTTCAATATGCATCACAGAACTCATACTGGTGAGAAACCCTATGCATGTAATGAGTGTGGAAAAGCCTTTTACCAAAAGTCAGATCTCCGGAGGCACCAGAGAACTCATAATAGTGAGAAATTACATGAATGTAAAGAATGTGGAAAAGCCTTTCAAAATAAGTCATACCTCAAAACCCATCAGAAAGTTCACACAGGTGAGAAACCATACGAATGTAAAGAATGTGGAAAAGCCTTTCAAAACAAGTCATATCTCAACAAGCATCAGATAATTCACACAGGTGAGAAACCTTACGAATGTAATAAATGCGGGAAAACATTTCAGTGGAAGTTAGTCCTTAGTAAGCATCATAGAATTCACACAGGCGAAAAGCCCTATGAATGTATTCAATGTGGAAAAATGTTTGGCTATAAATCATCCCTCATTGTACATGAGTTAATTCATTCTGGGGAAAAACCGTATGAATGTAATGTATGTAGAAAAACCTTTTCACAAAAATCAAATCTAAGTAGGCATCAGAGGACTCACAGACATGAGAAAATCTGTGAGGGTAATGGGTACTGAAAACATTTGACTGACATTGAAGCCTCAGAATCCATTAGGTACTCCAGGCAAGCAACCACATGCATGTAGTAGATGTTCTTATCTTAAAACCACTCTCAGTTTACACGAGAGAACTCACTTGGAAAAGAATATAAATGTTGAAGACCCATTAACCACTTATACCTCAGCGAGTGTCAGATTCCTCTTATACAAGAGATCTTACGGATAGGGAAAAACGTCCTAGAGATCAAACATCGGCAAACATCATAACATTTTTATGAGGGAAAAATATTGAGTGGCATTGTAGCTATATGCTGCAAAGACCATTTTCTTATTTCTGGACACAGCCTGCAGTTCTCAGCCTCTCCTATGGCCATCACCAATTAGGTGAGCTCTGCTGGGAGAATATAGACCCAGGTGATAAACAGTACTTCTAGACTTGGCAACCTAAAAATAGCAGAGAATTCTTTCCAATTTCTCTGTCATGTCAGAATGAAGTGCAGGTGACCCTAAGGGCATTTTTAGCAAACTTAGTGGGGGAAATTTACTGTGATTTGATTAACTGAAGAAAGATGGAGATCTTTACACCTTTATCTGTACATTTGGTTACATTAGTGAGAAATAAATATCTTCAAGTGTGATCTGTTTTTATATTACAGCTCACTATTGGTAATTCATTTTATGTACATAGTCTTTCTGAGAGATGTGAGTAGTCTTTTATCAGGGCATTGGTACAGAAGAGAAGCCTGCACTGCCATCTTTCCATCTCCAAGTCAATTTTAGGATAATCAAATGTGGATAAAGCAACAATCATATTGGAATTTCTTCATCACACAGGAGTATCTCATTGAAGAAAAATGATATTTATCAAGCCTTTTAATAATACTTCCATTTTAGTATTAATAGTTGTAATAAATAGAAACTTACCAATATATGTATTATGGGTGTGAGATTTTAATTAGATATAATTTTAAAACCAAAATGTTTAAGTATTTGCCAGACCTAAAACACGAGTGGTGATGAAGCCTGTCTGGAGGCATTCTTATTTACCTAAATGGATGTTGAGAGCTGATAATTATAATCGGATGGGTAGAGGCCAGGAATTTGATACATTGCCTATGAAGCAAAGAACAGCCCCCTCAGACACATGGGTGTGTGAATAAGAGTGTTTTATGTTAGAAATTCCCCTTAATGAAACCTGTAACTATGATGAGATAATGCATATAGCTGATGTAATAAATATCATGACAAATTGTTGTATTCTACCATTTTTTGTTGTTGTAGCAAAATACTTATGGTTCATAACTTTTTAAGGAAATATTTTGATGACAGTTTTTAGTCTGAAAATTCAAGATCCAGTGACTATCATTTCAGCCTATACTCGAGGCCCACTGTTTTACAGCATATTGGTGAATTGGAATGGTACCAAATTATGTACAGAGGGACCTCATGTGAGCTGTGATCCTGCATTAAAGCAATACAACATGGTGGGACTAACCACTAGGTTAGCAGTAATACATTTTATGGCTCCAGTGATACAATTACTATCCCCACCGGCTCATCTACCATCTCTTAAAGGTTCACTCATCTGTGAACATGACCACACCCTGGGCTAAGCCTCCCACTTGGCACATGAGTCTTTGAAAGACAATATTCAAAGTGTAGCAATTAGGGATTTTCAAATACTGCTGCAAAACTCATACTGTAAATATATGACATAGGAAGGGATATCAGCTGATGTAGGCATTTTGTACTAGTGCATAGACATTTTTAATTTTATTACCAAACCTTAACTAAATAAAACTTTTATCGTAAAGTTTTAAGTGCACATAGTGACAACGAGTGGTCTAAAGAAAACATTTTTGTAGAAATGTGCAACTCAGTTCTAGTACTTTAAACAGATTAAATCTAAATTGCTCCAGACAGCTGTGATCAGTGATAATTATTGTACTCCATTTAGTGAAATGCAATCTCTGAAAGCAAAATCTCCGCTGCCTTTTTATTCCCCATGTCCTTAAAAGGCATACCTGCATAGTGTGGAGTGCTAGGCACATGCCCACTAACAGCTAGCCACTTAATTATGTGTCTCCACCACACATTTTATGTGTGACTTCACTTAAAGTCATTGGTCTTTGTTTCTGTATTTTCAAAAAGAGGAATGATCATCTCAAAAGGTCATTGTAAGGAGTAAACTATGTAAGAAAAATTATTTCTTGGCACTTGATAAAAATCATATAAACTGTAAATATGAATGTGAGAATGATTGGTACAATTTATAAAATTATTCTATTAGTTGGAGTCTTACAGACTCCAGAACAGCAAAAGTTATTAGTTTTTCCTGAACACAGCATCCTAAACAGTTGCACTCACATGATTAAAATGACTAGACCTTGATCACATTTGAGTACATTTATAACAGATATATACTAGTCAGAAAACCACATGTACTTTATTTTTAATTTATTTCTCTTATTTTCAAGACAAAAGACAAAATTCAGATAAGGATTTATGTCATGTAATACTTTATATTAGGACAAGATAGTGTATTGTTGGTAAGTTATGAGGTAACAATTTAACTGCATTTGGAAGGCAATTAGGGAGAGACAAAGGATGGTGAAGAGAAGCCTCACACGGCTTAAGACTTCTTTACTCCCTGTTTTGCATTAGGATAACTGTGCAGTGGACTCAAATGAAGACTTTTAAAATCTATTCAAAAGAATATACTTTTAAAATATAACTCTGTTCCAAAAATATATGACATAGAAGAAAATAAAATTCAGTAAGTTTGATAAATGTCCTCCAGTTCTCTAGGATTCAAAGTGCTTCAATATACAAATATATTATACAAAAATTAGAACTCACTTCTGATTCAAGACAGGTGGATGCCACCTATTGAATTTTCAACAATTGAATCCTGGTGACCCCAGTCAATGAAGATAAAAGTGGGCCATGACTATTTTGGCTTTTAACTTGTTTGGTTAGCAAGGATCCAAGACATTGTGAGGTGCATGAAAATGGGCCCTGAAACTTGATTGTCGCCCATCCTCTAGATCTGAAACAATGGAGGCACCAGTGTTTGAGTAGATCACTGACAAATATGTCTTCAACACTTCCAAGGGAAGATTCATGGTCAGCATGACCTTGACTCACCCTATCAGATGGGAAACTGATGTAGGCAAAGGCTAAAGGGAATAAAGGCTTCCTCATAGGTGCAAAAATAACCTCTAAGATGCTTCAAGTGACCTGAACAGTAAAAGGAAAGACATTATCTTTTGACTACTTACGTGGTTTTAAACAGATAGGTTACTACTATATTTCATGTGCTAATAAGTGAGGAGAGAGAAAAAGGAAGTTAGAGGCAATCTATTACGACCAGTGACCAGGTAGATGGCAGCCAATCTGACCACAGATTATCCTTTGCTATCATATGTTACCACGGTAAGATTCCACCGGGAGAGCCACACACACTTTCAGATTCTTCCTCATAAAATGAAGTATGCATTGAGCTTGCTCTTATACCTGTTTTCTAGGAGTATAGAGAAGAGAATTAGGGAAATAAAAAGTGACACTGGGCCTGCAGATTGGAGCTTGGCAGAGTCATGTCCACATGGAGAGACTCGTTTGCAGTTTTCAGCTAGGCCTCTGGTGTGGGAATAGGTTTTATAAATGGCCATAATCTGGACTAATGACTTCTAATCAACCCCATCGAAACCAGCTTTTGTATTTTGTGACCTGGATATCTATCTTGTTCCCTTGGCAACCTCAGTTTGGTACTTTACCCAAAAAGGTACTGAATGAAAGTGGGTACACTTGAGAGTTAACGTATAAAGTGCAGAGAGGCGGCACCCAGAGCTACCGCCCACAGTGGAGTCTGAGGAGGATGAATGGTCTGGGTGAATGAGATAGTCTAGAACTAGGCATGGAAAGGCTGGGAGGTCTGTTAAGATTATGGTGGAGCCAAGCTTGTACTTCTCCCCAACTGAAGCTGGAGAAATAATTTTGAAAAAGAGTATAGGTGGAGCCTGACTCTGGAACCAGTTCCAGAGACGGAGTTTCAACAAGAGAGTTCCATCAGCACAGTCCAGCAGATATCTAGGGGAACAAATCTCCGAGTTTAGGCCACTCTTAAAGACCAAATTTAAGAGTTGGGCTTTTATTTGTTCTGGAGATGGTAACAGTGTAGTAATGTATCACCCTGGAACGATTTCCAGCCCTGTGGCACCCTCAGGACTCAGGGTGCTTCTCACAAATCCTTGCTATGCATATGGCACATGGGGCTGTGTTTACTTCACTAAGTATATGTACCTAGCAGTGTGCTTTCTTGTGAAGTCTCCTCTTCAGGCCTCTGCTCTGTAATTTCCTTTCCTTGAATACCTATTTCTTGTATTAGAACTTGGTACATCTTTCTGTTTCCCTTCCAAATAGTCTGTAAACTTGGGGTGATCATAAGGCACAACTCATATGACTATTTTATTCTTTAGGAAAAAAAAAACTTTATCTGAATGACACAGAGAATACTTGTTAAGTAAACATTACAACTGAGCCAACCTTGATGCTTTACTCTAGCAATCAGTGAGGTAGGTAGGTGCCTCAGGGTCAAAGGAGTGTAGAGCCAGAAGGCTTCACATAGTCTCTCATAGAAATTTGGGAGGTTCTCTCCAGGCTCTTACAGCCCTTCAGATATTTTGCTCATGTTTATGGTCTATTATTTTTCTCCTTTCTTTAAGCCACCCATGAGAGCTTCCTGGTACTGCTGGAGATGCTGGAACTCAGTCTCATCATTTGGATCCCAATTAGAGTCGAGTGTCTGGAAACTGGGCCTAAGCGTAGATCTGGACAATATCTTCATTGGGAGGAGCATTCTGTTCCAGCCGTCTCTGTACAGCCTGGGTTAAATGTCTATGCTCCCCTGTGCTGAATAAGGTCTGGAGGAGTTGATGGCAGTCAGCCCAGGGGGACCTGTGGGTCTGGATGATGGATTTCACTAATCAATTATGGCCTGAGGCTTTTCTGTATAGGAGGGATTATAGTTTTTCCAATTCATAAGGCTAGTCAAGGCTACATAGTGAGGAACTATCTCAAAAAAACACAAAAAGTGTTTTCCCAGGAGGTAATTAAATATTATTATTAATGCAGTTGCTTATCTTTTCATATATCTAATCACAGTGTTTGCTCTCTAGTCTGTCTTGATGGTTTAGTTTTAGGAATGTGTCCATTCCTGAATGACCTCACATATTGGCATATTATTATTCTTAACAGTCTTCTAAAACCTTTCCTTTGTGAGATCAGTAGTTACAGGTCTTTTTTCCTTTATGATTTTATTTCTATTGGCTTTTTTTTCTCATCAGCTCAGCTGATTTTTGATATTTTCTTTATGAGCACATAGTTTCATAATTTCTCTGTTGTCTTGATTCTGTTTTCTATTTCATCGCTTTCTTTACTAATCTTTATTTATTTTCTTCTCCTAGTCTTTGCTCTTCTTTATCTAGAGTTTCAAACTTGAAGACTGGTCAGTCTTCTGTGATATATATATATATATATATATATATATATATATACACATATATATATGTATATATACACACACACACACACACACACACACACACACACACACGTCTTAGGGAGTTCAATTTGTGTTCCCAAATGTCCTTCGTGTAGGTCTATCCACTGGAGCCTCGTCAACCTACTGAGAGTACCCTCCTTGAAAGGGACTGTCGCAGCCCCTCCTTGCAGTCATAGCTTGTCACAGTTTCCTTAGTTTGGGTTGGGGTTTCTTACCTACTTACTCATGCCTATGCTAGAATTCTGTCTGATTTGAGCTTGCATGGAACTTATGTGTGCTGTCACCAT
This sequence comes from Eospalax fontanierii, assembly GCA_035773235.1. Taxonomy (NCBI): domain Eukaryota; kingdom Metazoa; phylum Chordata; class Mammalia; order Rodentia; family Spalacidae; genus Eospalax; species Eospalax fontanierii. Next base: position 62,962,810 of record CM069539.1, on the reverse strand, counting down.
TGCTGTGAATTCATATGAGTAACTGACTGGCTGTTTGGAAAGCTCAGTTTCCCTGTGGTCATCCACCACCTGTGGCTTTTACAGTCCTTCCATCTCCACTTCTGCAATGACCCCTGAGCCTTAGGAGGCAGAAGGTTGATATAAGTGTCCTATTCAGGGATGAGCGCTCTGCAGCCTCTTGTTCTCCACACACTGGCCAGTTGTGGGTTTTTGTGTTAATCACCATTTGTTGAATAAGGAAACTGCTGTAGTGAGAGTTAAGAGAGATACACTAATCTGTAAGCAGTACAGTCATTAGGAGTCAGTTTAATATAATAACTATTTAATAGAAAACCAGCAATAGGCTATCCCCTATGTCCTGTGACCTGTCTAACTTTAGGTTCCTAAGTTTGATATCAATGTCTGATACGGCTACATCCTATGAAGCCATCCTTAAATCCAACTAAAAGTGGTTGAGACTCCTGCATTTGTGCCACTCTTGCTCTGGTGGGCATATCTTGTCAGGCCAGTTGTTATTATAGTTAACAGGATTCACAGCTGGGTGGGTTTGATCATTATTATTTTTCATTCTGGTAGCATGAATGCTACCTAGTAGAGATGGGACTCTGAAGTCAGTACCACCTTGATTTCTTCTTGTTCTACAGCTCATATATGTAGTATCTTCACCAATATGGTCTTATAATCTAGTTATGGTGAGTAACCAAGAGCAGGGAGAACAGCCAGTATTGTTTGAGGATCTAGGGGACCCCTGTATAACCATAATTTTTTGAGTTGCCAACTATTAACCTTCATTCTTGTCCATTTTTATTGTTGTTGTTTATGCTTTCTTTTGAGATAAGGTCTCCCCGTAGCCCCAGATGACCTGGACCTCATTATGTAGAACAGGTAGGCCTTGATCTCATAGAGATCCACCTTCCTCTGCCTCCTGAATTCTGGGATTAAAGACATGCATGATCATGCCCAGGATTCCTGTCCATTTTTAATTAATAGAAATTGATGATATATTATTTGGGATATGCATACTAGTACTTTTTCCTCTCTTACAACTGAATAGAAACCTTCATTGATAAAAATTTTTTCTAATGCTTTGTTTGAAAATACATTTTGTTTGATGCTGAACTTGGTGACTCATGCCTATAATCTGGTGCTTAAGAGGCAGAGGAACATTATGATTTATGACCAGCTTGGGATATATAGTAAGATCCTGTTGCAAAGAAAAATAAAGATTAGAAAACTATGCCTGATGTTAGTGTATTGACTTATGCCTGATGTTAGTGTATAGTTCTTATGACACACGTGCACTTACATACATGTGGGTAAAACACATACACATATAAAATAAATAAATAATAAATACATAAAAATTTTAAAAAGATACACAGCACCTTAATAGTAAAGGGATGGAAAAAGTTATTCCAAGGAAATGGAATTAAGAAATAAGCAGGTGTATGTAGCTCAGGAAATAAGACCAGCAACTGACAAGTAGGGTTTCATAAAACTAAAAAACAAAGGAAATACTAAAATGAAGAGGCAACCCATACATAAGAAAGTCTTTGTAAGCTAGGGACAAGCAACTCGAAGAACGAAATTCCCCCAAACCTCAGACTATCCAAAAAACTGACTATGGAATGAAGCTGAGAAGAGAAAATTCTCAGAAATACTGGCGGCTAGTAAACACATTAAAAAGTGTTCGATGCCCTTAGAGATCAGGAAACCAGATTGAAACTATTTTAGGATTTCCTCCCACCCGAGTCAGAATGGCTGTCATCAGGAATGTAAATGACAACAAATGCCAGCACTGATATGTTGAAAGACCACTTAGACACCGATGGTGGGAGGAAAGGCTAACGCAACCACTCTGGAAAACAGTCTGCAGATTTCTCAGAAACTCAAGATATACACCTAGCTATATCTGTTCACCCCAAGACTATATATCTTACTACAGAGATAGTTGCACATCCATGTTTGTTGCTGCTCTATTCATAATAGTTAAGAAATGAAATCAACTTAATTTCCATCAACTGGCTAGTGGGTAATAAAAGTGGACTATCGCCTATCAATAATCAATATGAAAATTGAAAGTCAATGGATGGAACTAAACCCATGCCTCAATGTCAAATACAGAATGTTTTCTCTCATATAAAAGTCCTGAGTCAATTTTTTTTTAACATGGAGTACATGCAAGCTAGGAAAGTAGAAATGGATCATTACTGGAACAGATGCATTTAGGGACAGAGGATAAAATACTGGTGAAATGAAAGTAGAAAGGGGCTACTGGAGAGAGAAGGATCAAGCACCAGGGGAGTGATGGGGACAGGAAAATGAGTGTCCAAGAGAAGCTTAGCCAAATGAAGTATGTATGAAGAAGCAACTTATAGTTTATTATCTTGCATTCCAAGTGAAAAATATAATGAGGGAGCAGTGCAGCATGTGAGAAGAGACGAGGGGAGGCAGGAGAGATGGCTTAGTGGTTAAGAGCACTGACTGCTCTCGTAGAGGACCTAGATTTGATTTCTAGAATCCACATGGTGGCTAACAGCCACCTGTGGCTCCAGTTCAAGGGACTCTGATGCCCTCTGTTGACCTCCTTGGACAATGATCAACACCAGTATACTTACACACATGCAGGCAATATACTCATACAGATAAAATTAAAAAAATTAAAAACCAACCCAATAAAAACAAAAACAGAAGCAGAAAGATCAGAGGGATATTGATAGCTATGAGTTTAAGTGGGATTGGGGATGCAGGCAAACCAGAACTAAAGATGAAGAACTGCTATGAAACTCCACTAGTTTTTAAGCTACATAATAAATATGTAAAGATTAACATAGCTATAACATGGTGGCCAGTGCTCACAGAAGACATTCAGTGAAAACTTCAGTGCCAGGCACGGAATGCATCTCTATGAGTCGTTAGTTAGGGAGATTTCAGAGGAACCCTCAAAAGTATTATCTATTGCCATTGCTCTTGGTTGTCCCTTACAACTACATGGTAAGACTCTGTCACTGAAGCTTCCACAGTTTGGTTGCAAGGCACAGAGAAATAAATCTTTAAACTTTTTAAAAATTTACTTTATTTTTATGTGTATGAGAGGTTTGCCTGCATGTATGTAAGTGCACCCATGTTGTGCAATGCCCATGGATGCCAGAAAAGGGCATAAGATCCCCTGAAACTGGAGTAACAGACAGTTGTTAGTGTCCATGTGGGTGCTGGGAATCGAACCCGGGTCCTCTGCAAGAGTAACCAGTGCTCTTAACCACTGAGCCATCTCTCTAGCCCCAGAGAGAAATCAGTCTTGAACTGATCAGGAAATCCTCCCTGATGGTTGGCTTTCATAGTGCTGGGAATTGCTAGGCAGGCTTCTGGGGGTAGAGGAGACATCAGGTTTTATACAGTGCTGGACCTTGTATGCTGCAATACAAACCTGCCAGGTAAGATGTGCAGAGTCATCGTGCAAGACTGTTTATGGGGATAGCCAACTGCTCACTTGAATGGCTTTGAACCTGTTCTATAGGAGGGATTTCCTATCTTATATGTAAACATGGTTGAAATCTGTTGGTAGGGAAGTCATTAACTCTAAGAGGAGAAGGTATTGTTGTTTATCAAAATGATCCCATTGTGAAATTGCCTTCTATATATTTATATTCATATCCATAAATTTGTGCTGTTCCTAATCTTAGACAAACTTCTTTTAAAAAAGATTTTATTTTTATGTGTTTGTGTGTATGCCATGCGTGTGCATGTGCCCACAGAGGTCAGAAGAGGGTTTCAGCTCTCCTGGCAGTCAAGTCATAGGTAGATGCAAATCACTGGACTTGGGTCCTTTGGAAGAGAAAGAGGTGCTCTTAACAGCTGAGGCATCTCTCTAGCCCTCAGAGAAGCTTCTTATTGCAGTGGGCAGTGTTCTGTACTGGGTCCCATGCTGTTCACAGTGCTAAGAACAAGTGACCGTGAGTGCTCAGCTGTTGATGGGACGTCACTGTCAACCCTCCACCTGGTTCAGGGAACACCGAGGAGAGGAGGCAGATAGAATGTAAGAGCCCGAGCAAGGACAGGAATGCTCTGGAATGCTGTCCTCTGGACACGACATGGTCGTGTTACACATGAACCCACAGCTGCAGTGGTCATCTACAAAAGGCCCACCCAAGATCATGTCATTTAAAAATTTCACCCCAAGGCCCCACTCCTGGCTGAGAAACTCTTGGCAGTTGAAGGCTGCTCGGGGAGGGAGTCATTTTTCTTCAGGAGTGTGTTCAGTAGTAGTTTTCTGTGTCTTAATGGATGGGCCCATGCCATGCTCATATGGGTAACACTAATTGAATAGTAAACAAATGACCATAAAAAGGATGACATAAAGATGGGAGGGAAATGAAATGGGATTTCCTGGGAAGATTTGGAGAAGAGGAGTTAAGGGGGAAACCGAAGAGACATTGTATATATGCATGGAATTTTTAAAGAATAAGCAAAAATAGAAATTAAACAAAAATGCATTAAATAAACGCATGGGCTGCTCTTCCAGACCTGGGTTTGGTTCCCAGCACTTGCATAGTGACTAACAATCATTCATAACTCCAGTTCCAGGAGATCCAATGCTGTCTTCTGGCCTCCCCTGGCTTTGCATGACATTGGTGAACTTACATGCATGCAGGCTGTAGAGTAAATCACTCTGGCTGGATAGACACACCCACTGATGGACACGCCCAAGGTTGTGAGTGGATACAAGCAGCAGCAGGACACACCTCTATAATTTGTTTGATGGAAACGGAGCCAATAGACTCAATCACTTTCCAATGAATCAGTGACTTGAGGAGGAGGGCACCGGGGAGAAACAGTGAATGGCCGGAGGAGAGACCCGTGGCACATTGGAGGTGGTGGTGATGGTGGCGGTGGCTGGCCACCTTGGTGAAGCCTGGTGGAGATCAACAGCACTTCTGATCAACATGCTGCTCTCCCCCCGGATGAGACTGCTGTCCCCCTGCCCAGTGACAGATCCTTTGTAACTGACCCCAATAAACCCTGATTTGTCTAATCAGAGAGTATGCTCTGTTCGCTCAGCAGATTAGGAACTAGAGGGGCAGGGAAGGCCTGCCTCCCACTGCAGGAGGAAAATTCTTAAGACACAGGCAAAATTCTCATGCACATAAAAATAAATAAATTTAACAATAGCAGCAACAGGAGAGATGATCTATGTGGTGGACAGGTGAAGCCAGGAGTGCTGAGGTAGGGCGTGATACAAACGGTCATGCTCCTGTGAATTCTGTTCTGTCCCGCCACTGTCCGCAGCTCCAGTCCTCTAACCTCCCCTGTACGCCTTAGGAAAAGCATTTTCCCTTATGATGACTCCAAAACTGAACAAACATGGCAGTGAGGATGCTTTATACGTGGTATAAATTAGAGCCACCTGATGTTTAAACACCTGTTGTGGCAAAGGAAGAAGGAATAGACCCGGTCCAGCCATTAGAGCACATGCTTACAGACCTTCAGTTTCAGCTCCAGTGGTAGAGGGTGTGTGAGCTGTCATCATGATCGGAAAACTGTGAACAACTCAAAATCACTGACCACACCTGACTCACAGAAGTGAATTTGTGTCACAAATGCAGCTCTTCAATCCAGAGAAGGGAGAATCAGAGCCTAGACCTGCTTCTTTATAGTGAAGTTACTGGAGGCCAGAAAAAATGGGACTGACTCCTTGGTGCCGTGGATAAACAGATGGATTTGTATGAGCAACAAATCAAGAGAACTACAGAATTGGTGGCTGCCAGCAATCCACTTGCAGCAATCCAAGACCTGCTAAGGGAGAAGTTTTAGAACGGTCTTTTCATTAGTTAGAATGAATCATTATGGGGAATTATGTCCAGAGCAGCATACACTCCAGGATTAATGGTTTAAAATGTATCATTGCCAAGAGCTGTGGGAGAAGGGCATTCTGACTGTCCTTAAGAATTCCTATATCAAATCAGGAATTGGGATAAAACTGTAAGAATAGAGATCTCTGAATATTATATACTAAGGGCACAGGTCCAATGAAAGGGTGACATTGGACTGAAACATTTTCAGAATATCTCCTTTCCCCCATGACTTCAGAAGGACAACAGGGAACACCCAGGCTATCCTGGAAATGGACTGCCTTAGCAGGTCCAAAATCAAGATGGAGGATGAAAATCAGCACTACTCTAACTGGAAACCTCACACACCTATTACTACCGTAAATATCAAAGCCCAGCTTCTAGGCATAGAAACATACATTTTCCCTTACACACACACACACACATACACACACACACACACACACACCACACATACACTCCTTGTCCTAAGGATGGCCAAAATTCTGCTTTTTACCCCCTTCTTTGATCATTGTTACAATCAGTTATATAACTTAAAAAATTTCATGGTGTTGGAATCCAGCCCTGGGACCTCAGTAAGCTGGGAAGGACTCTATCACAGAATTATATTCAAGGTCAGTTTAGTAATTCTTAGAAGTGTACAAAAATGTGCAAACATCCACAAGAATTGTTTTAGGTGGAATATTTGAACCACACATGTAAGGAAATAATAGTCAACCATCTTTTATATTTCACATCCAATATTTAATTACAAAACGAGTTAACATCGAAGTAAATACTTATCAGACACTAAAGTGCTGCATGATTGCTTGACTTCGACCGAGAGAGGCTATGGATTGCTTAGTCGCTTAGTCTTCCAATCTCTCCTGGTCCAGTGTGGCCAAAGGAAAAGAAAGGCCTGACAGGGAAATTGAAGGATCCCGCAGGGTACCTCCATATGAGGGAGTTCTTGGCTACATTCAGGAAACTCACACTTCCATCATCACAATCAAGGAGCACACCCACCTGGCCCAGTGGTATCTCCACATAGTGAATAAACGTCGGGCAGGTTGTCAGGAGGCTGGAATGGTCACCCTCCTTCACAAATACAAGGAGAAACATATCCTCCAATTCAATCAGTGGGCCACATTTCCTTAACCAGGAATCTTTGCAGATCCCTACAGCCCAATCCCAGGAATCATTTACACACAGCTCCCAGTAATGTTTCCCATAGCTGAAACTCTGGTCTCCCCAGCAGGCAAAATAGTAGGTTCCACCCAGATTCACAGATGTGTCCTCAGGTTGTTGTCTGAAGTTGAATCTTCTCACATCAGTAAAGAGGCTCATCTTATAATGGATCATGATTATGTTTTGAAAGGTAATCCCCTCTGTGGAGAGAAAACATTTCACTTAAAACAAGTTCCTATATTTCTTAGATGTGAGATACACCTAGAGAGACACTGGATTAAAGAAAGAGTCCAAGAGTAATGGGATAAAACTGGCAAGAATATGTTACAGTCAAGGGTTTCTAGAAGAAAACATCTTTGAGTCTGATGGATTTTTTGAAACTTTGTAGATAAAAAGGAGGAAACTTCAGCCTACTTCTGCTTGGTGACTTTTAATTAAACCTGACAAACTGGAGGTGTGTGCATTGTGACTAAGTCCAGAGTATTGACTGGCTTCAAGACTCTCTTCATAAATGGTTACACATAACATGTCAGTATTGATCTGTCTTCCACTGTTGCTATGATTCCTATTTATTAAGATGTTGATAATTAATGCATTTTATGAGGTTCTTAACTTGCTATGGACACTGCGCTGGCCTCAGTCTCACAGAAATCTAGCTGTCTCTGCCTTCTGTGCTAGGATTAAAGGTCTCTACCACTACATCTGGCTCAGATGCAGTGCACTTTAAAATTCATTTGCTAATATGTTTAGGAGAAAATATTATATAGAACTCCATTACTGGGCCTTCTGAATTTAAATCAGAATGTCCCGAGTTAAAAATCCTGTATATCTCATTGTACAATGGATATATTTTAGCCAGAGTCACACAGTGTATATTACAGTGTTAATAATACTACAGATATGAACTTCCTGACAGATCTCCCTGTCAACTCAAAGACTCATGGGTGGTAAAATCGACCCCATTCCCCAAACTCATTCCCTGAGTGCTAACACTCACCTTGGAATTGGCTGGCTCTGTGGATCAGTCCAGGGATGGGCTTGGCACTAAGTGCTGGTTTCACCAACTGGGGCATGCGCAGCTGCACTGACTCACACCTGCAAGAAGGAAGAAGAAATTGATGTGCCTGGTGCCAAAGATGTCATCACAGGGATCAGGGAAAAAATCAGTCAGAAGTTGGCAAGACTGAGTATCATCACTTTCTCTGCTACCCTGAACCCCAAGTTCAGTATCTGAACCCCATTGTGTAGGGAAAAAATTCACTCCTCAAACTGTTCCTGAGCTCTAAACAAGCACACACATGTGCCTGAACTCACACCCCACAAACACGTATATCTCCCTCCTCTTCCTCCTCCTCTCCAGCTCTTCTCCCTCCTCTTTCTCCTCATCTCTCAAAACGAAGATAATTGCCCAGCTGAGCATGTTTCATGTCTCTAGAGATGTTGTCTGATATCTTAGGGAACCTCCCTGATCAAGAGACAGAACAGCTCCCTCCAAATGGCCTTTGACACACCTTCCCCGCTATGCACACGCACACGTCTCTCAGTGGTACCTCTTGTTTCACTCTACTACCTGAGAAAAACATACCCCCTGATTCTGATCAGAGTTTATAATTTAAAGCTATTAAGTTTAAGCATCAAGACCAAAACACATACTTTTTCAGTCACAGGTAGAAAGAAAGACAATTTCTGGGAAAGGGGAAAGGAAATAATCATTAAAATTATGCAAACATAGTAGGCATGGTAAGATATGCCTTTAACCCAAGGACTTGGGAGGCTGGAACACATGGACCTGTGCGAGAACAAAGCCAGTCTGGTTTACACAGTGACTTCCAATCTAGCAAGGGCTACACAGTAAAAACCAAAAAAAAAAACAAACCAGAAAAAAAAAAAAGAGATAAAGTATAACTCCAATTTGCTTGACCAGCTTGGTTTTTCATAGTTCTCCAGGTACACTAGCTTACAGTGGTGTCTAAACTTACCTTGTTACCATCGCTCCAAAATTCTGAAAAAAAAAAAAAAAGTGTAAAAGGTTAGATTTCTGATACAGTGTCATCCTACTTAAGTTTAAAGTTTGAATACTACCAATCACATCATACCAACCCAGTCTCTGAAATCACACCAGCCTAGTGTGCATACAAAATCTGAATTCTTGATGAAATCAAACTCCAAGAGTCAAACATCCGGAAGGACGTGGGAAGTGATGATGCATGGCTTCAAACCACGGACTCCACACCTGGCAGTGCGGTCTTTGCCTGGGCGTGTCCACAAAGGGCAGTATGATGTTATCAGGGCTTCAACCTGGCCCTGCGGCTCTTGGCAGTAATTCCAGCGTCGGAAACGCAGGAGTACTGTGAGTTTGAGTCCATACTAAACCACAGCAAGAGACTTGTGTCAAAAACCCAACCTCCCAAACAATTATCCAAAAAATGGCCTCCAAACCAAAGAAGGCATTAAATAAAGATATCCTTAAATTCCTTCAGAATATAAAAGAGGCAAAAATGAAATGCTTGTGAATAAGCATCAGTTAATTTCTGACTTTTTCCCCCAAAAGGATCACAATGAAGCAATATTATCTCTGGAATCTCCTGATGCTCTGTCAGACTTCATCTTTGAAGGAGGATATAATTTGGGTTTTCCATGTTATTTCTATAAATGGGAGCACCCTGATCATAGATGTGGGAAACACACAATCCTGTCTTTTGGTCACAGAGTCACAGTTGCAGTCTCCACTTAAGAGGCATTTCATGCACCTCCCCATGCTCACCTGCAGCAGACAACCGTATGGTCCATGGCACATCGCCACCATGTCCTGATACACTTCTCTTAGCTGATTCCCCTTCTGCACCATCATGGCTTTACTCCTCTGCAGGCTGTCTGAAATGTTCCGGCACTCGTTCTGCAGAAACTCCACGTGTCGCTTCTCTTCCTCGTAGTGGGTTCCGTGCGTTCTCCTGTACTCCCTTCTGAGCATCTCCGCCCATGTAGCCGCATAGCCCTGCAGCAACGCAGATATTCCACATCACATTTGAGAGCGTTTTCTGATCCACCACTTTAAACTCTTTTGTTTAACTGGTCCTTCCTAACAGTATGATACACGGACCCTAAATTCAAAGCCCCACTTTTCAGAAAATTTAAATTTATTCCTTGATTTTATTTATTTCCTTTTTGTTGACTATACAAAGAACTGAGTCAACCTTTTCCCTGAAGACTTTCACCTATGTCTGAAGAAAACCTTTTGATTGCTAATTTATCTCATCACACAAACATGAAAACTTGCATTAAAGCAATGAGGATCCGTGGTGTGGTCATTAATTATAATGTCCACTGTGCTGAGCTGCCACCAAATCTATCATTACTTTCAAATCTCTCTACCGCTCATCCTGGCCATTCACTCTGTGGAAGAGCTGAAGTTTGCATTCAGAATTAGAGGCCACTAAGAAGGACGTTCTGTTACAGTATCCTGCGCAGGCTCAATATGAATGGGAAAACAACTATGGAGGAAATGAATTGTTCGGGAGGGTAAGGAGGGGAGGGCCTGAGCGGAAATGGAAGACAGGTCTGGATTTGATCAAAATACACTGTGTGATCCTATCAAATATCAATAAAAACATTTTTTAAAAGATCAAACAATGTTTTCTCATGTTTTGACTATGTATGACTGCATGTATTGGGGACAGTCAATTCAGTTAAGATATATGGATCTTAATGTTTTATGGATAGACTTTGATATTATTGGATATAAAGTCATATAAATCTCACTGGTTATTTTTCTTTCAGAGTTTTAAATGATTGATCTTTCCTCTCTAGTTACAGAAGTATAAAATTTGAATGCCACCTCTTAACAACACTGTTACTTGCATATCTGTAATTCATTCTTTCTTAGAGAGTTTAAAAGTTAAATTTCCATATTAAATTTAATTAATATATTTGATTTTGCTCTAAAAGCAATTCTTTAAGTGATTATGTCTAGGTGTAATCTGTAATAAGTGAAAATCTCCTACTCCAAATGTATAAACAATGAATGCATGGGTTACTCATCATTGTGGTTGTTTCACACTTGGAAATTATGCTATCATTTGTTTCCTTGTAACACCATGCAATTTCCAGATGCATTTGTCTTCATAGTTGCAAATATTGTGATTCTTAAAAGCCTATGATTCAAATTTAATGCATATTAAACTAATAAAAGATTAATGAACTTGTTTCCAAAGTATCTGTCTCAAGCAGATTCTAAGCCCCAGAGCAACTCACCATCCATGGGATGATTATTCTGTTCAATTCATTGATATTATTCTGATTTTCTAGTATCTTCTCCCATAAATATGCCATTTTTTTAAAAAGTTTCTCCTGTAATGAAAAACTAAGTCTTAATTCCAGAAAAGAAATACAACCAGGTTTCAGACTCATTGACAGAACTGAATCATGGGGCTCTAGTTAAAATTACATTAGAGAGAGCAGAAACTCATGTTTCAGAGTATAGAACTACAAAAGTCAATGTAATTTCTGCTCATGAAAAGTGACTAATAATCATGGCTAATATACAGATGGTGTGGTAGTTTGTATCTTATACTGGATGGCCAAATGTTTCTCCACCCTCCCCTCCTAAGTTCAATGACCATTTCCCTAATTATTATCTAGTTAAGCACATGCCATCTTTGAGTTCTATTTCACATGACTTGGGCATATAATGTATAATGAAAGTAGGAATAAGCATGAAACTTATCAGTTTCCTAAGGGAAACTTTGAAGCCAAAGATACTTGCCCGTGTTACTCATAGCTTCTTCAGCTCTTGATAAAGAGCCTAACCACTCAAAAAAATAATGGGTTGATCCTCACAATAACTATCTTCCCTGGGATCTGATAAGTCTCCAGCTCTCAACCTCTCTCAGAGGCACCACTTACCTTCTGCTCCTCAACAGCTGTTTCAACGGGACAGTGTCTGTGACCTTCATGCTCCTGAGAGTTGGAGCAGAGCTGACAGAGCAGGATCCTGTCCTCCTGACAGACAATCCTCTTTGTCTCCTTGTGGGTCTCACACAGGTTATCCTCAGAGCTCAGGCACTCCCTGAGGCTGACTTGTCTGGCAATGGACACCAGCTTCTTCAGAAGAAGGTTGGTTCTGAGTTCCTTCTGATGGGATGGTTCCCTACACACAGGACAATAGGCAGGAGATTGGATGTCTTCCCAGGAGAGGCAGAGACAAGGCCGACAGAAGCTGTGTCCACAGCTTATGGTGACTGGGTCTATGAGGCCCTTCCGGCAGAGGACGCACGTGAGTTCCTCCTGGAAGGCCTGTGAGATGTCTGACTCCATTTCTTCCACCTTAAGAAAAACACAATTGTTTACTATTCTATCTTAGAAAGGAAAGACTGCACAAAATTTATTTAAGCTATGATTCACTTCTGTCTAGGGGAAGACAGGCTGTATTTAGTAACTCCCCTGATTCCTTATACTACGTGGAGCCACTAAAGAGGATATAAATAATAACCTAAAATGAATCCTCACTTCAATTCCAAAATATAAACCAAAACAAGACGACCAAACGGGAACAGAACAGTTTTGGCTACAGAGGGTAACGTCACTTCTTAAAGGAAACCTCAGCTGGCTTGGAAATTTAAAAGAGGAAAGTTAGTTTTTTTTTGGTCTAGGGATGTAGCAGGCACGGTTCCGGACATTGTCTGCTTACCTAAGGATTGTGTCTCTGGCCTCACCAAGTTCTGCTAGGGAAGCAAGAATGTCAGTTCAGCTCCAGGATAAGATCCTCAAGGTATGGATTCAGCAATCTTCTGACCCAGAAAGCTTGGAATCACACTCTAGTCTGGAGAAGAGTCCACCTGGAACCTGCCTTATATTCTCTCCGAAGACCACACCCATTTCTTCCAATGATTGAATTTAAGGTTTCCCCTAGGTGGGAGCTATTCAGATAGGACTTAGCTGGGTGTGGCAACTCACATCTTTAATCCCTTAATCTTATCAATTGGGAGGCTGAAGCAGGAGGATTTTGAGTAAAAGTCCAGTCAGAGCGATACAATGAGACCTGGTCTCAGAAACAAAGCCTCACTGATTTTAGGACAATTTTACTGTACCTAAATGACTCTGTGTGTGGTCCTTTTGTTTTTTTGCTTTGCTTTGAATGATGTTAAAAAGAAGATGTCACCAGTCTATGACTTGCAAATACCTTAACATTTGTAAAATGTTTTACAATAAAGGCACAAATTTTACAGGTAATGTGCAATTTACCTGTACACATGTGGCACGTGAAGCTCATAAATCTACGTAATTATGAACTAAGAGAACAAATAGAGACAGGAAGAAGTAGGCAGAGCACCTTGTGTCTATTCCACCTCAAGCTGCGTGCTGGCTGCTATCTCCGTTACGCAGGGCTCTCTAGGTAAAGGAGGCATGGGACGACTATGAAAAGGAAATCTCTTAAGCTGACTTATATAATATGGTTGGGATAGTTCAACAGCGGCTGTTTCACACCGAGAGGCTGAGAACCCAGTAGTTGTTCAGTTCACAAGGCTGGCTGTTTCAGTGACCCCAATCTGGCACTAAAGACCTAGAGGATTTCTAGAGCACTGCTAGTCTTCAGTTTATGACGGAAGCCCAGAAAATCTGATTCTAATATCAGTGAGGGATTATAGCAGCAAATGAATAGATTAAAGTTGACAGCTAGAGTGGAAGGAGGCAGGCAGGCCAAAAACAAAGAATCCCAAACTCCTTCATGTGGTTCTTCCCTCTGGGCTGCTCCCTGAAGGCCCCGCCCATATCTACAGTGGGTCTTCCTACCTCAAATAATTTAATCATGAAAGTCCTAATGAAGCAGAGTGATGGTACATGCTGTTAATTGCATCCCTGGGGAGGCAGAGGTAGGCAGGTCTCTGTGATGTGCAGGTCACTTTGGTCTAGACAGTGGGTTTCAGGACAGCTGGGGCTATGGGGAGACTCTGTCTTAAAAAAGCAAACAAACAAGGAAACAAACCACACACAGAAAAAAAACAGAAAACAAACAAATAGAAAGAAAAATCCTCAAAGGAGAGGTAAGCAGCTTGTTTCAGTTGATTCCACATTCTGTCAAGTTGACAACCAAATTGACACCACCTTATCAAAGGTGATTTTTCCTTTCAATAGTTTCTGAATAGAATTTTAGAATATAAAACCAAGAATTTAAGAAACAGAAACCATAGTGAATTGTACACTGTGCATTAAATATAAGCCTTCATTTCTACAGGAAGAACTCAGCGGGAGGGAGTGTCTGGGCAAAGCAGTGTCCCCGGGCTCTGCTGGCCTTCACTCTCCTAGAGAGACTAGGAGGGTCTAGAACAGGTCTCAGAGCAAGCTGTTCTGTCAGATTCAGGAGCTGAGGCAATCACCAAACTTCCTCTTCCAGTATTTGCTCCTTGTTTTGCACAGCAATAGGCAAGATGCTTTATTTGGTTCGCAGATCTGTCAAATTAGAAAAAAATAAGGTGTTCTACCCTGCTCGATGGCTTAATTATTGCCAGTTTTGAAACTTTCCAAATATGGCTCATATATAATATTTCACTGCTAGCCTTGTTTGAGCAAGAGGAAATTCATGGGAAAATTGGCGCCATACCACAGGTCATGAATCCTCTAATCAGTAATATGCATGTGCCCAAGGTATAACACTATTATACAAGCCCTGATGTACTGTAACAAAGTCTGGAGCCAGTCAAAGGATCTCTAGGACACACTCCCTCCACATTTACATTCTCAGTCTGTATAAATGCCACTCCATCCTCCTCCGTCGCCAGTTCACCTGAGACGTTTCTCAGTTGCGTTTGTTATTGTGCTATGTTTCACTTATAACAATTTTTTTAATGAAAGTTTTACTTACTGTATCTGTCTATAGATTATTTTGTTCAGGAGACCAAGAACTTCAGCAGGAATGGATGTGACCCTCCTGATCAAAATCCCATACTTTGAAGGCAGCTCCTCATCACCAAGGACAGAAAACTCATGTTCTTCCTATTGACCTAACTTCTTCCCAAAGAAAAGGCAGTAACGCCCTCACAGCTGGGCTAGGGCAGTGAAAGAAAGGGTTCCTCTGGAAGAGGCTTCTGGGACCCAAAATGAAATAGTTATAAAGTGTTATGCTCAAAAGATGGGCATGGTGACATGCCTTTAATCCCAACAGTAGGAAGCCAGAGATGGGGATTCCCTGTGAGATTGAGGCTAGCCTTGTCTCCATAGTGAGTTCCAGGCCAGGTGGGGCTACAGAAAGACCCAGTCTCAATAAGACAAAAAAGTGTTATGCTCAGAAAAGTATTTTTTAATATTAAAAAATTATTTAAAGTGTCTGAGTGTTTTGTCTGCATTTATGGGAATGTACCACATACATGCAATGACCCAAAGAGGCCAGAAGAGGGTGTTTGGGTTGGAATCCTGGAACTGGAATTAAGAATGGATGTTAGCCATCATGTGGGTGCTGGGACTAGAACTGTTGTCCTCCAGAAGAACAGCAAATGTTCTTACTTGCTGAGCCATCTCTCCAGGCTCCTCAGAAAAGTTTCGATTCAGTGTTCAGACACCTACAGATGTGAGTTTCAACAGCAACCAAAAACATTGCTCTATGTGGAGTGTACATGGGACGGAAACAAGAACCATATAAACAGCAGGTTCTGGAGCCTGGTTGTCTGTGAACTAAGGAAACATTCCATGGTTCTTCTCTACTACTGGCAGATGTGAGGTCTGGAGGGTGAGAAGGCGCTGGCCACTGATTCAGATTTTCCTGTGCGGCAGTGATAGTTTGCCAAGGTTAAGACTAATGCTTGGGGACAACAGTGAAAACTTTAGGACAAACTTCCAGCTTCATCAGTAGAATTATTTCTTGTTTTTTATTTTTGTGTGTTTTGGTCTTTCGCAGAGATCTGTCCTCCTCTGCCTTAAGTGCTAGGATTAAAGGCGTTGCCACCACCCAAACTAGAATTCGTTTCTTTAAAAAAAATTTACATTTTTACTGAGTTTTGTGCATTACATTCCATATATTTTTTAAAAATATTTTTGTTATTTTTTACTTATTACTTTATTTTATGTGCATGAGTGTACTGCCTGCATGTGTGAAATTGCACCCACGTTGTGCAATACCGAGGAGGGCAGAAGAAGGCCTGGATCTCCTTGAACTGGAGTTATGGCAGGTTGTTAGCTTCCACGTGGGTGCTGGGAATTGAACCCGGGTCCTCTGTGAAAGCAGTCAGTGCTCTTAACCACTGAGCCACTTCTTCAGCACTCAGGCAATAAATCTTAATCATATTTTGACCCCTTTCCCCATCCTCATTGCCTCAGAGTCCCACTGCCCGCTTGATTTCATGCGTTCTGTCGTATATGTCAAGGGTTATCGGGTCAAGCTTTGTGCCCTGATGTCCCTCGGTGCAAATTCATCTGCTGGAGTCTGGTCAGCCTGTCTAGAGTCCCTTAAAGAAGGTCAGTTCTCCCTCACTCAGCTGTAATCAGTTGTCAGTAACTCTGCAGTTAAGGTTGGGCCTGCTACCCATTTCCTCAGTTTTATGCTAGATTTTTGTATGATTGCATCACCGTGGTTCGTGTGCCTGCCGGGACCATTGCTGCAAGTTCATATGAGCAGGTTCCCAGGTCCTGAACGCCTCTGTTTCCGTTTCCTTATGTTCATGCACTGACCCTGGCTCTTACAATCTTCCCGTCCCCTCTTTGGAAATGTACCCCTGGCCATGGGGAGGTGAGATTTGATATAGAATTTGTATGCAGGGACACAGTCTCTGCAATCCCTTATTTGTATGTTTTGGCCATTTGTGTCCTTCTGTGGGCACCACACTCTGTTGCATGGGGAAGCTCGGCTCGTGAGCGTGAAGTGGTGCAAGCTCTCTACCCTCTGTTCTGCGATGCTCCAGGAGGCTTAGGTGTACAGATTCCTCTCTAGATGTGTCACTCAGGCCTGGGCATCTCTCAGACACATATTCTCTCTGTGTGGTCAGTTGTAGAATTTTGTAATAGT
Organism: Eospalax fontanierii; assembly: GCA_035773235.1. NCBI lineage: Eukaryota > Metazoa > Chordata > Mammalia > Rodentia > Spalacidae > Eospalax > Eospalax fontanierii. The sequence continues at coordinate 62,945,803 of CM069539.1, read as the reverse complement.
CTCCATCTGTCACAAAAAGAAGCTTCTTTGATGAGTGGTGAGTAGTATCCTCATCTGTAAATATAAGGGTTCATATTTACCATACAGTTAAGAAATTTCATTTGTTTAGAGATATGACAGATATTGGGTTTTCTCTAAGATCAATGACCTCTACAGACATGTGTATTTGGCTATGTAAATAGTGCCACCTATGAGTTCTCTCCCACCAAGAGGGCTTTAAGTCCCATTAGATAGCTGTTAATTACCACCAAGATAGAATTCTGGGCCAGTACTGGACCACTGAGGACTGTTATGCCAGTCATTGTTGTGGATATTAGGCTTTGAAGCTGGGGTAGAACCAATGATCGATATTTCTCCCTTAGGAGCTTGTATAGTGTCCCCTAATTTTTGAGAGCTGATTTTCAGGGAGGAGGCTTCCAGGTCAGTTCCAGCTCCATTGCTTGCAGTCCTGTTTCTGAAGTGTATCCTGCTTTCAGCAATCGGGTTTTACCTTCAAGTCCTGGGAAGTGATGAAGGTTTGTGACAATCGCCTGTGTTATCGTGGGAGTCGCTTGGACTATCCTGACCAACAAGTGGAAGGGAGGCTTCAGCTGTCCGGCCCTGTGTTTCCTGTTAGATACCTTGTAGTACACAGATGCCTCAGGTTCAGACAGTGTATGTGTAGTTTTCAGGCTTTTCTGAGTGAATACGTTTCCCTCTGGGTTTTCACACTATCTGTTTTATTTCCTCTCTTCTTCCTCCGTGACTAACCAGTCTCCTCCTGCAGTTGAACACCGATTCCCCTCTCCATGGTGCTGGTCTCGATGAGTTCCCTCTCTGGGGCTCCACCCTCCGCTTCACCTCCATGTTTCCCGGGATGCCGTCCCTCCTACTTTCGAGTTGGAGTTTCCCATTTCCGCATTTCCGCATTTCCGCCTTGGGGACATCTGCTTGCTGCTGTCCCCCTCTGGGCTCCTCCTGTCCCTCGCCCTCCATGCCTCCTTTCCAGTTCTCTGGCTCCTGCTGTCATTGCATTGGGATGAGTACTCACATGTCAGGGATTAGTGCTAAGAGCCCCCAAAAGGGAAAGCATCCATCACTTGTTTTCTGGGTCAGTGTTACTTCGCACAGTTTTTAGTTCCATCCATTTATCTGAAAATTTCATGATTTCATCATTAGCCATTTGTTAGCTGAGGGGCATTTAGGTTGTTTCTGTTTTTTAGCTATTGTGAAAAAAGCAGAATTCTTTTTAAACAATTTTGTTTATTATTTTTATTCTTTATGCTGTATTGCCTGCATGTGAGTGTACCCATGTCTTTCAAGTAAGTAGAGTCAGATTCCACTGGAACTGGAGCTGTGGATGGTTTTTGCCACCATGTGGGTCCTGGGAATCAAACCTGGGTCCTCTGCAAGAGTAGCCAGTGCCCTTAGCCACTGAGCATTCTCTGCAGCACTGGAGCTTGTTGTGGTGATTACTTCCAGGCAGGGTACCAGAGAAGTTTTACTGACTCATAAGCAGTTTGTGTTTAGGGTTGGACTGACTCAGCACTTCTCTTCACATCATCTCACAGAAGCCTTCTGTTTTTACCTTTCATTCCATAACTGTCATTATGTTTGAGTGACGGGAGACTGCAGAAGAATACTATGATTCCTATTCAGCCTTGATCTTAGCCAGATACCGGTTTCTGGTTCTTGGACTGTAGGTGTTATAGTATTCTTGTCTTCTCAAAGATGTGGTCAAGACCTACTTAATGTTTGTTAAAAACTCTTCCAGGATTCTCTGTCTCCCTTCCCTTCCTGAAGCTGAATGTTTCCAAAGCACACTGATAAATTTTGTGCTTCAATTAGTGACTTAAAATCTTTTCTCATTTTTTTTTTTTTTGACAGGGTCTCCCTAGTCCCAGCCTGCCTGAAATTCACTATGTGCACTTGGCTGGCCTAAATCTCCCAGAGAGCCACCTGCCTCTGCCTTCTGAGTGCTGAGATTAAAGGCCTGGGCCACCAAGCCCAGCTGACTTAATATCTTAATAAACAGGAAAATGGAAAATACGTGACTTGATAAAATAGCAAACCCATCCTCCAATAGATTGTGATAGTTTGTGTAACTCCTCACTGACCCATATTCATAATTTTAATTCCCAAAGGTTATTTAATAGTCTGAGGTTTAATGCTCATTCATGGAGCCTACAGTGCCCATGAGGAAAGTGATGCAATAAACGTTTTATGATTCTCTTTTGGGGTATGGAAGATTAAAGTTTACTCTCTTAGCTCTTAAATAGGCATGACAGGGGTAACCATGTTTTATTTTGTGTAAACTTGTAGCAGTGAGAGTCAATCCCTTTGTTGGGGTTAGTGAAAGAATGTCCATTCTTCTTGTTTCATTACATGCACTGAGTTTAGAGCAAGTAATTTATCCATTTACTGTTGATAAATATCACCGGGTCAAGGTCAGGGCTTCTCAGTAGTTATGAAGTGAGAAACACCAGGTGGTACTTTTACCAACACTGTTGGTCATAGATGTTTACTAGTGGGATCTGCTAGCTCTAAAAAGTCCTTTCGTTGGTTTTCAGAGCTATTTTCAATTTATACTCCACATGGGCATACACAAATTTAATTTATTTTACATTATGTCACTAAAGTTTTAATTATTTTTTCTGCTGGGGTCATGTGTTCCAACTTGTGATTTTAATTTGCATCAGTCTAGTATTTCACAAAGTTAATAATTTTTCCAAATTTGGCTGATGTGATCATTGCTGTTAATTGCCAATTTGACATAATCTAGAATTGCCTGGGAGATGGGCCTCTAGGCATGCTGGAGGGGGATTATGTTAACTATCTTAATTGATGGGAGAAAATGAACCTTAGTTGTGTGGGGGGCTATTCCCTGAACCGGGAATACTGGCTATGTAAGAGGAGAAAGAGACCTGGGCAGCAGGAAACATTTGTTAACCTCAGTTTCTTTTATTATTACCATTACATTAAAATTTTGAGGATTTATACAATATACTTTGATCATATTTAAAACTCCTTCCAAATCTCTCCCCCTGTTAAGTCCCCCAATTGAGTTCATGAACTCTGTCATATATGTTAAGCCTATTGAATCAAATTTGTGTCCGTGTGGGTCCATCGGTGGGACCTGGTACATATCTAGTGTCCCTTCCTTAAGAAAGGAGACACTCCCTCTCCCAGCAGCTATTGCTTGACAGTCCCTCCTCAGCTGTGCTCAGCGCTTCTTAGGCAATTCCCCTCTTCTATCCTAGGGTTTTGTGTGCTTTGAGCTTGAGTGGATCTTGTGTACCCTGTTGCTAGTGCTGTGAGTTCATATGAGTAACAGACCAACTGTCTGGAGCACGGTTTCCTTGTGGTCATCTCCTATATCTGGATTTTATAATCTTTCCACCCCCTCTTCTGAAAAGATCTTTGAGCCTTGGGTAGTAGAGGTGTTTGATTAGGTGTTTATCTCTATTCTAGGACAAGCACTGTGTAGTCTCTTATTCTATGTACTTTGATTAGTTGTGGCTTTCTGGGCCCTGGAAAACAAGATTCCTACACAACACACACACATCCCTAAACTCATACATTTATAACAAAAAATGTATAATTAATTCACCTATTCACTAGTGTGAATTCCCTTCCCAAATGTCAAACTACTCCTTGACTTATCAGTGATTATTATTTTTTAATTCAATTAATTAGTTTATTTTATTTGATGTGTATGAGTGTTACGCTTGCATGTATGTAAGTGCCGGTGTTCTGCAGTTCCCATGGAGACAGAAGAGGGCTTCTGATTCCTGAAACTGGAGTTACAGATGTTTGCTAGTCATCAAGTGGGTGGATTTGAACCCACGTCTTCTGCAAGAACAGTCAGTGCTCTTATCCTCTGAGCCATCTCTCCAGCCCCTCAGTGATTATTTTTAAGAACAGCTCAGCTGTGGTAAGGTCTTGTCTTGTTGGTATAGATAAGAGGCTCATTTCATCTTCCCCACGCTGACACATCCCACCAGGAGCAGCTAAGTGACAGGCTCAGCATTCCATCTCCCCTCCGAGACTATAAAGACACGTATCCTGTCAGTACTTCCGTCTGGATCTGCTTGTCCTGGAAGAAAACATTTCAAATACAAAACTAATTAAAATTAGAACCAAGCTTTGGAATCACTCAAAAAGTGTTTTAAATTGACTATCTTAAAACTTTGCCACTGCTGTCCCATTTCTCCAGAGAAATTTTCACATGTATATAAATATAGAAAATAGGATGCAAACATTTATCTATAACAAATCGTGAAGAAAACTTTCCAGTGATTTTTTTTATGAACTTATAGTTTCAGTGTTTGTTAAAGGGGAAAGGTAATTTGCATTGCAAAATGAAAGATGTACTTGCTTCATTTTACATAAGAAATTAAATCTTGGCTGAATATTTGATACTGAAGAGACTCATGTGATGTGTAGAATGGTGACAAAAATACACACTGGACAAAACAGAGCATCTTCAACAAATGAGGCTGGAAAAAGTGGATGTGTACCAGTACAAAAATAAAAGTAGCCCCACATCACTTGTCCAGCACAAAAATCAGCACTAAATGGATCAAAGACCTGAATGTGAAACACTAAAACTGCTAGAAGAAAAGATAGGCAGTTCCCCACAAGAAACAGGATCAGGAAAAGAATTTGTGAACAGAACTCCATTCACTCAGGGATTAAAGTTGACAGTTATCAAATGGGACCTTATTAAATGAAGAGGCTTCTGTACAGCATAGGAAACAATCAGACCAGGGAAGAGGGAGCCCACAGAAGAGGAGAGAATCTTTGCCATCTGTATATCTCCAAATAAAATATTATGTCCAGAATATATAAAGATTTCAAAAAATATCAAGAAAATAAAAGACCCAATTAAAAATAGACTACAGTTCTGAACAGAGTTTCCAAAAAAGAAATAAAAAAGGACCAAGAAATACCTTTAAAAGGGCTCAACATCCTTAGTGATTAGGGAACTCAAACCCACTTTAGATTTGCGCTTACAGACACTGACAGCAAAGATTAGCGAGCTTCGGGAAAGGGACGCCTCGTTCACTTCACTTCCGACGGCCCCAGAGCAGTCAGTATAGAAATAAGCATGGAGAGTTCTCAGAATGCTAAAAATAGATCCGATCTCCCATTTGCCCCAGATAGATCACTCCGTGCCATTTACCTAAAGGATCTGATGTCCGCCAGACGCACATGCTCTGCGGTGGTCACTGCCACTCTATTCACTTCTCCAGTCCTTTTCCTTGTCGGCAAACAGGATAACTCGAGAAGCTTGTGCTAGGTGTTGCACCATTCAGTTTGTTGGATCTCAGATATCAAGTCATCAAGACAGACTTGAGAATTACCGTTGATAATGAGGTTGTCATCCACTTCAGTCCATTTCTTGTTATGAAGGTATAGAGTAACATATGTGAGTGATACCAGAAATATTTCTGTACAACCAGCTGCAATACTGTTACAGTACACACACCCTGGCCTCCATGGCACCCACCCACATGTGCACATACAGAGAGAGACCGATCATACACATAACAAAAATAAAAACAAATCTTTAAAAACTAAAGAGCAGTAAAGTCTGTAAAGTTTTTCCAAGAACTTACTGCCAAGTTGAGCTGCATGAATATAACTTCAGAATCTATTTCACCGGTGTGAGAAAGCTTATTCTCACACCTTGGTACTGATAACGTGCATGGAAATCCCCTGAACAGAAATACAGGCATTGAGCATGTCCCCAACCACCAAGGGGTCTTCGTGGAATGCCAAGGTATACTCAACACTGACTTCCCATGCCAAGTGCAGAGCAGACGATGTGTCTTGCTGGCAGGTTAACAGGTAGAGCCCAGGGAATAGTAACGTCTTTATCTACATAATCTGCATCAAGTCCGCTCAGAGGCACAGGCGGAGGAGACTCAGACCAGGCTCACTCAGCCCCACGAATGCTGGGAGCAGAGCAGGAGGTCACCGGGAGGCATCAGACACCTACAGCACTTGCAGCAGTAACTGGGCCTCATGCCGTGGGCTTGCCCTGGTCATTGCCTGAAAAGGCATAGGAGCGTCTGCAGCCCTCTGCACTGACCTGACTCCAAGCTCCCAGGCGCTCCACCCCTCAGCCAGGTACTGCTGCCCTGCTAATCACACCAAGGCAACTGGTAGCCAGCTGTTGCTTCAGAAAGCCCAAGGCTGCCAAGACAGGAAAATCCTTAACGTTATTTTCTTTTCAGAGACAAATCTCACTGTGAAGAGCAGGCTGGCCTTAAACTCAAAAAGATCCACCTGCCTCTGCTACCACAATGCTGGCATTAAATACATGTACAAGCACGCTGGCTTGTTTATAAGGATTTTTGCCTTTAACATCGTCAATGAAACTGGCTTCTGTTCAGATCAGCACCTGGATGGTGGGCGGCAGCACTACGGGTCAAGCTGATGTTCTCCTTGTGTCTGCCCCGCTTGGAGTCCCTTACCGTGGGTGCATCACCCACCCTGTGTCGGGCAGGGCTCCGTCACCCACTCTGTGTCGGGCAGGGCTCCATCACCCACTCTGTGTCGGGCAGGGCTCCGTCACCCACTCTGCGTCAGGCAGGGCTCCAGATTAGGGTCTCACAGATGAGGACATGCATTCTGTGCCTTTGCACTGACTTTCCAGGAGTTTCTCCCTAGCTTCTGCTCAACAGCTGGGTTCTTGAGTCCTGTGTGGTTGAGTGGGCATAGAAAAGCTGTGGTCAAGGCAGCTGAGAGCAAAGGGCCTTATAAACTTAGAGAGGGCCAGTTATTGTTTCTCTAAATAGGTTTAAAATCACAATTATTATCATACCATTGTTTACAAGACCTTGTGACCACCTGTTTCCTGTTTCCTGTTATTGTAATGGTAGCACCTGTTCCTTGTTTTCGTCTCTGTAAAAACCTTATGACCACTCTGTTCCTTGTTATTGTAAAACTGTTATCATTTGTTCCTTGTTTAGCAAGTTCCTGGAATGGGATTGGTGGAAATCCCCCGCCCATGTTTTAGATCTTTAAAAGGGGCAGGCTACTGCAAACGGTGCGTTTTTCTTTTCCCTGCGACCCGGAGCAGCGCGCCCACTTGTACAAGTGTTCAATAAAACCTCTTGGTTTTGCATCTGGCGTTGGTCTTCTTGGCCCTGCCTTTGGGTTCAAGTCCCAGAGCAGGAGGCCATTGAGGGTTCGAGTCCCGAAGCCCGGGTGCCATTGGGTTCGAGTCCCAGGGCAAGGCGTTGGGTTGAAGTGACGGGGGTTCGAGTCCCGCGGAACTCAACACCGTAAGTCACTGATCTTTAGTAAGATGTCTACTAAGACAATTGAACTTTAATAGGAGTTTCCACACCTGCTAGGCAGTTACAGGCTGGATAAGGACATTGGGCAGAGGAAATAGGACTGTGTATAAACTGTAAAGTCTGGATTTATGATTTCAGATTTGGACTCCCATTTATTGTCTCTTTCTATGTGTTATCTACTTTTACACACCTACATATGTTACTTTCCCACACACCCAAATACTGTGTGATAGATATGCTGTGTATGCCCAAATAAAGAAATGTCATGAAAAACCCAAAGTGGCTGTTTATCGATACTTACGGTAGTGTCTGGAGAAGCGAAGGAGTATAGTGAAGGGAAAGAGGAAACGGAAAACCAGAGGGAGAGGAGGTGGGGCAGCTGGCAGCCGCTTTCCTTAGTGTGTGTTTCCGGCCACGTAGCCCCGAGACGCCGCTAGACGTGTCTGTGCAGCTGACAGAAGGCCAGGTTTCTGGCTTGGAACCCGTGTGTGCCACGACTGGCAGGAAGGGAGGTTAGACCCTGTGTGTGGGATGGCACGTATGAAGTGGTCTCCGCTGCTCCCGCGAAGCAGTTTTTTGAGTGATTCTTCTCCGCGTTGGGGGAGGATGGAGGGAGCAGCTTGGTATTGAGGTGGGATGACCAGGTGTCTCTGCCTGGCCAGCAGAAGCCACAGAGGACTGTTTCGGGGCTGGACAGAGAGGCTGGGCTCTTTGTGGGCCCCCTGGATAGAGCGATTCGAAAGAGGTGTGGTGTGGTGTGTGGCTCTGATGGATGGAAATGCTGGGCTTTGGGACAGACGTATTAAGCAGTTCGGCCAGATGGCAGACAGACACATAGAGGTGTTTGATTTGAGGATGTTGAAGACCAAGTGACCTCTGTCTTGCCCTTCTGCATCTTGTGACTCAGTGCAAAACATCCTGACACCTGTTGACACCAATTAGGTTGGGCTGGAGTCTCTTGAGTGCCTCTTATTGTCTAGCAAACAAGTCCCCCTACCTGTAGCTGCCCTTGGATACACATGGCCTCAGCTCCTGGTTCTTCCTGTGATTTGTATCCTAGCAACCTTAGTCCATGCCCCACTTAGCCCCTGCCTCATTTCCTAATGTCTTCTTCCTGATATTCATAACCTTATGATAGGCCTTTGTCTCTGTTAATCACCACATTCCTGTATGGGTGCCTGACTCCTCCAAGTTATATATACCACCTAAAAGAATAAAGATTTGCAGATTTGATCAGGAGATTGTCTTGTCCGCCCTCCTCTGTGTTCCCTCTTGTCTCTTTCACCCCAGGTTTCTGAGGACTCGTGCTCTACTGAGGCCAGCGGGCCGCGGCATGAGGACAGGCAGAATGGCTCAGAGCAGGGAAGCTGGGATGAGTGAACAAAACAAAAGGACCTAGTTACTTGGATAGGTAGAGAGGGATGGAGGAAATCAGAAGTTAAGTTCCCAGGCAGAATGACAGAGCAATTCAGCGGGCCAGCCCAGGGACATACAGCAGCCCAGTACAGAAGGGCCAAGCAGCATAAGGCATTGGGCAGGAGGAGGTAGTGACTGGATAGGGCGGTGGAGGCCAGAGGGCCTGAGCGTGGTAGATGGGCTGAGCGGCTCTCCAATGCACTCTTCTCCCCATCAGGTCTTTTTGGCTCAGGCTCTGGCAATGGGAACCAGGATCAACAACTCAGAATTTTGGTGTCCTTCTCAAGGTTGTCACCTATGGGCCACACAACCTAACCCAGCTCCACTGAGAGGACATCTGTGGTCTGCATCAGAGCCCCAGTAAGGTTGAGGCCACACTGGTTCCTACCTCCAGCCACATCAACTCTCAGGAAACCAAGTCCAGATCACTTACTTGCCTCATTGTCATACAGAGGATGTGAGTGATGATCATATTCCCATGTGTTAGGATCTCTATGTAAATAAGGATACTGATGCTTTTAGAAGAAAAAGCTAAATGTACATACTCAGAAGTGGGTTTCTAGCAGTAACTGACTGGTGTTCCATTCTGGCTTCTGGAAGGAGGACTAGAAAACCCAGAGGGAAATGTGATACCACCGAATCTCTGGGAGAAATTCAATGTGTAAACATCTTTATACCCTGCAGGAAGGATGGGGCTGCAAGGAACAATGTGCCATACATAAGTTACCTCCACTTGTGAGGTTGATGAGAATGGTCCAAGAGGCTCCCAAAGTAGTACGGGCTATTTCCAAAGTTCTTGATTTTCTCCCAGAACTAGAAGATAACACCCTATTGCTGAAGACAAGGATGTACTTGGGCCACAGGCCTCAGAGGAATGGAGCAGGAACTGACCTGGAAGCCTTCTACCTGAACTTTACTACCCATAATGCCAGATGATAGCATGCAAAGTGCTAAGGGGGAAAATCAATTGATTGTCCAACCCAACCCTAAATTCTAATAACCATAGCAACCAGCACAGCACACTACCTACATTGGTACCATTATAGCACTCATTGGGGGGTATCAACAGCTATCTAATTGGACTTAAAACCCTCTCAGAGGTGGGGACACTGCTGACTCAGCCAAATACACAGGGTTGGAGGGGGAGTAGCTCCTAGAAAACACTATCCCTGTCATATCTCTAGAGACATGAAATTTCTTACCATATGCTAAATATGGATCCTTATATGTGCAGACAAACATACAGTACAGCACTCATCAAAGACCTTCTTTTGACAACAAATTGAGGCTGCAGAAGAATTCCACAGTTGGTCAGACACAGAATATACAAATGAGGAATTACAAGTCCCAGGTGACACATCTACAGTTGAACTTCTACACTTAAGGCTCATGTAGAAGGAGTAGTGTGGGGATCTGGTTACTGAGCAAGGTAAGCAACTCCTGATACCCTAAATGGATGGCAGGTGTCTGACCTGCTCTGCCTGTGTGATAACCTCGCCCCAGGAAGCTACTGTAGATATGCATCTTCCTTTCCCCCACCCCAGACCAGAACCTGGTTTTTGAGTTTCGCTTCCTCATGTTCCTGAACTTCCACAACCTTCCCACCCTTTACCCCCAAACCCCACCTCTAATTTTCCCACCTTCTGTAACGGTCAGAGAGGCTTCTCTATATAAACCCCTGCATTGGCTCTAATAACTGAACTACCCACCGATGTAGTCTCGCGGGAGGGAACTCCTCCCGCCGCACTCTGAGCCACCTGAGGTCCCGTTTGATCGTCCTCCATTCTCTGGCATGGCTGGAGCACAACAGCCTTGCTGGAGATGGAGACCCACCCACAGAGTAGAGAGAAAACGAAAGCATCCCTCAACTCTCACTACTGAAGCTTCCTTAAACAACACGGTGCTATCCACACAGAAGGCCACAACTTGACAAGTTTATAGACTATGAGGCTGCAGAGTGTTTCTGACTGGATAGAATTTCTGTATTGAACCTAAATCCACCTGTGGCTCAGGGATCATTGCAGAAGAGGGGACAAAAGGTTGTGAGAGCCAGGGCTGGTTCATGAATTTCTAGAAGCAGAGTCTTTCAGGCTACTGGAGGCTTTCACATGTCAAATCGTGGCAATGATGGCATTGAGCACAGGACCCACACTAACACAAAGTAGACAAGGCCCCAGATTGCTAGAAGTTGGTGGCAGGGCAAATCTAAACTACTGGAGACTGATTACTACCGTGAGAGTGGGAGTGTGCCTTACTGATGAGCACTAAGGAATTAGTTTTCACTAAAGGAATTCTGGGAAATTTGCTGGACTGGACGGGATTTAACATGTATGATGGAATATGTGAAGCCTGGTGGGGGTTGTGGGGAGGTAGATGAAGGAGGGGCTCTAAATTTGATTCTAGGACTGTTGTGTGAAATCTATAAAACTCAATAAAAATGTTAAAGAGGAATGATGTCATCGAGTAATAATAGAGGACATGAAAGTTGGTGGGGCAGGTAGTAGAGTACGGGAGGAGATAGGAAGGGGATCTGCATACGATCAAAATACACTGTATGAAATCTTCGAGGAATCCATAAAACCATTGAAAAAAATAGGAACGTGAAAGAAGAAGAATGACTTTTCTTTATTAAGTAAGAGGAATGAATTCTTTTTCCTGAAGATGGTATAGATTCGGTTACTTTTTCATTTATTCCTTGTTTCTGAATAAACTGGGATTGATTATGTCAGTAGGGATTCATCCAGGATCCTGAGCATGCAGGAAAGGGCTCTATTACTGAATTACTTACACAGATAGTGTAGTAATTCTCAGGGGCCTACCCAAAATGTTTAAGCAACCAAAAAGAAATGTTTCAGGTGGAATACATAAAAAATCATTAGTCAGCCATCTTTTGTATTTTTTATTAAATGTTTAATTTCAATAAAATATGTAACAATAAATTAAGAAATACTTAACAGACACTAAGTTACTGCATGATTGCTTGACTACAACTGAGGCAGGTTTCCTGTGCTATGGATTGCTTAGGATACATCTTCTCCCTATCATGTTTATCTGGCAGAGAAGAAAGGCCGCACAGGGAAATTGAAGGAGCCCGAAGGGTACATCCAAATGAGAGAATTCTTGGCTACATTCAAGAAACTCACACTTCCATTGTCACAATCAAGGAACACACCAACTTGACCCACTGGTATCTCTACATAGTGAAAAAGGGATGGGCAGGTAGTCAGGAGACTGTAATGGTCACCCTCCCTCACAAATACAAGAAGGAACACATCCTTCAGTTTTGTTACTGGATCACACCTGCTTACATGGGTATCCTTACAGACCCCTAAAGCCCAGTCACAAGCGTCAGTTACACCCAGCTCCCAGTAGTGTTTCCCATAGTTAAATCTCTGGTCCCCCCAGGAAACACAGTAGCTTCCATCAGAATTGACAGACATGTCCTGGAGGTGATGACTGAAGCTGAGTCTCCTCACATCATTAAATAGGCTCATTTTGTATTGGATCATGATTAAATTTCCAAAAGAAACTTCCACTGTGGAGAGAAGAATATATTTCACTTAATATAAATGTATACAATTTCTTAGATGAGAGATATACCTAGAAACATACTGAATTTACGAAAGTGGAATCCAAGTGTAATGGGATAAATCTGGCAAGAATATCTTGCATTCAAGGAATAAACAAATATGGGAACACGATGAAAAATGAAACTTTGAAGCTTCATCCTTCTTCTGACTAGAGTTTTACCTACACCTGAAAATCTGGAGACTTGTGCCCTGTAACCAAGTCCAGGTCACTTACTGGCCTCGTTGTTATACACAGGATGTGAGTGATGATCACTTTCCCACGGCGTTAGGATCTCTATGTAAAGGATACTGATGCTTTAGAAGAAAAAGCTAAATATCCATACTCAGAATTGGATTTTTTCAGCAGTAACTGACTGGTTTTCACTCCCATCTCCTCTGAATGAGGAGCTTGTGAAGTTTAGACTGGGATTTCTATCTATGGACAATGCCTCATCTACCAACTTGTTTTACGTTTAGTGCTCATGATCTATTGCTTTTTGCCTTCAATTATCTTACGTTATTTATTTTGTTTTCTGAGACAGGTCTTACTATAGAGTCCTGATTGGCATAGAAATCAGTATATACACAACGCTGGCTTCAAAGTCATGGACAACTTCCTGCCTCTCCCTCTCCAGCGTGTGCAGAAGTATATGTTTTATATTTTAATGTTTAAATATGTTCTTTATCTCTACTTTGTGCATATGAGTGCTTTACCTGTGTGCATGTAAGTGCACCCATGTCATATAATGCTGAGAGACTAGAAGAGGGCATCAAGTTCCTTAGAATTGCAGTTACAACAGTTGTTTGCCACCATGTGGGGGCTGGGAACTGAACCCAGATCCTCTGCAAGAGTAGCCAGTGCTCTCTACCACCAATACACCTCTCCAGCCACTACATGTTGTATTTCTAATTTATTAAATATATTACACTTTAATAAATTTTTTGCTAATATGTTTAATGAAAACATTTAAATCTCCACTACTAAAATTTCTCAATTTAAAGTACAATGTCCTGAATTAATTTACAAGTATCTATGTGTAATTGTACCACAGATATATTTTCAGTCTTAATCACATTATTATATGAGTGTTCATGATGGGTTTTCATGATCACAATGTGACGACAAATGTGAACTTTCAAGTGTATGCTGCTGTCATGTTAAAGACTCTAATGAGTGGGAAAGTTACCCCTGATTGAAGGGCAACCTCTGGCCGTCCCAGCAGTGCTAACACTCACCTTGGTACTGACTGGACCTGTCCATCAGCCCAGTGATGGACTTGGCACTAAGTGCTGGTTTCACGGGCTGGGGCATGCACAGCTGCACTGATTCACTCCTGGAAGGGGGGAGAAGAAATTGGTCTCCCTGATGTCAAGGATTTAGTCACAGCATTTAGGAAAAGAAATTATCACTCAACCATGCATTGGCAAAATGGCTAAGTCGTACCATCACTTGCCTGAAACCCACAGTGGAATGAGAAAATGCATAACCTAATAGCGCCCCTGAGATCCTTACACACAGTATAGTACCTATATGTGCCTGCATTCACAATCACACTCCCCCACCGGAACACACCTACAAACCTGCAGTAGTAGTAACAATAATAATAATAAGTTTATTTGAAATGAAATACCTATGAAGCTCAGGTTTTCTGAAACAGTGGTGAAACTCCAGGATCAGGAGACAGGAAACACCCCTTAAATTGGTGTTTCTGTCTCATTTCCTTTCCTGCTACAAACCCATTTCTCAGTTCTACCTGGGCCTACGACAATGCTCGGAATTTTAGAATTAGAAAGTTCAGCATAAGCCCCAAAGCATAGACTGCTTCAGTCACAAATAGAAAAGAAACTTTTGGGAAAAGGGGCAGAAACAATACATAAAAACACCCAAGCATTCTCAGTGTGAGGGAGGATGCTTTTAATCCCGCAATCTAGACGCATATAGTGGTGCCATTAAAGCTAGCCTGCTCTACATAGTGAGTTTCCCAGCTAGGGCTATACAATAGGAAGATATCTAAACAATAACAGCAAAATTCCCCAACACATATGCACACAGTTGAGTGTTGTCTATAAGGAATAACTTGATTTAGTCTCTCACAGCTTTCATGGAACCCTAGCTTCCAGTAATGTCCAAACTCACCTGGTCAATATCTCTCCCAAGTTCTACAAAGGAAACAAGAAAAGGTTAGATCTCTGACCTCATTGTTTTCTTTAAAAGAATAAATAGTATAAATCACATCATACCAACCCACCTTGTAAAACCACTTTATCTCTCAGAATGCTGGTCAAGCATGTTTCCAGACTCTTAATCTTATTGAAATTCATATCCTGAGTGTGAAGGGGTGAGAAACATGGTGATGATGTGAGACCTAAACCCACAGTGTCTGCGAAGGTCTTCCCACACTTGTGGATAAAGGGTAGCATGACTTTATTTAAGGTAAGCACAAACCACGCCTTCAACCAGGCACTGTGCCTCATTCCAGTAATTTAAGCATGTGAAAAGCTGAGGCAGCAGAATTACTGTCATTTGGAGGCCATCATGGACCGAGGAATGAGATCCTGTATCAAAATCTCCAGGTCCTAAAGAAATCTAAAAAAAAGCTTCCAAAAGATGGAGGGTTTAAGAGTTTTCCCCAAATTTCTGCACAATACCCAAGAGGCAGAAATGGCTTGCTTGTGAAAAAAAGGAACACTTAATATCTGGCTTTTAGAAGGGCAGATTCCAAAAAGAAAAATAAAAAGCTATCTCAGGAATCCTCTGATGCAATCCCATCACTTCGTTCTCTTTTATGGTTAGGATAGAACCTTGTTTTTTCGGAACATTTCTACAAAGGAAGCACCTGATGCGAGGTGTGGGAAGTACACAAAGCTGTCTTTGGTGTGGAGCCAGAGTCCCAGTTGTAGTCCCCAGTTAAGAACCATGGCACGCATGTCCCCATGCTCACCTGCAGCAGCTCCAGATATGTTCCGTGGCACACCCGCACCAGTTCCTGATACGTGGCTCTTAGTTGATTCTTCTTTTGAACCATCTTCTCTTCACTTTCCCTTAGTTTCTCTAAGATGCGCTGACCTTCATGGTTCAGACTCTCTATGTGTTGCTTTTCATCCTCAGAGAGGACTGGATGAAATGTCCTGTACTCTGTCCTGATCATTACTCCATGTAGATTCACGTAGCTCTGCTTAGAAGTGAACATTTGATGCTATTTTTCCCTCTTCCACTTAAAATTCATTCCTTTAAGTTTAACTGATACTTCAGACAGTATGCCACAAGCATCCTAAATTAACAGCCCCGCTTTTCAGAAACTTTAAATTTATTCCTTGATTTAATTATTTCTCATTTTTAACTATACAAGGAACCAAATCCATGCAAACTCTAGGTACTTTCCTCTATTTCATAACTTCCTATATTACATAAAGTAAAGCTGTTGACTGATTATTTTTCTGATGAAAATCTATATACCAGGTATTAGAATTCATATTGTGTTAGTAAACTATGATGTACACTGTGGAGGGCTGTCAGCAAGTCACTCGTTTCACAGTTCTCTACCACTCATCTAATCATTGTCTCTGCCTGGAGAGCTGAATATCACATTCAGAACTAGAAGCTATCAAAAGGGTCCCCCATTGCTAGAGTGTTGTCTGCATCATCTTCAAGTCCTGAGTCATGAATGGCAATCTCAATGTCTGTCACAATCCAATTCTAAGCACTAGAGTCTCATACCTACCATCCAAGCCAAGCCGGCTTTATGCTCTTCATTTAGATTTCTCTGATTTTCTTGGATCTTTTCCCATAAGTATGTCATATGCTTTAGAAGTTTCTCCTGTAACAAAGAATAAATATCAACCCCAGAGAAACAAATGAATTCAGGTTTGTAGACCTAAACTGACACAATCAGGAGGCATTAGGTAAAGTTACTTTAGGGAAAGTGAGGATCATGTTTTAGTAACTTTTGTCATGGCATTTTAAGAAAATTTAGGACTATAGACTGAAAAAGTTCAATTTAATTATTACTCATGGTAAATGGTTAATGGTTGCTAAGTGTGGCTAAATTTGGAATAGTTTGGTAATTTGTATCTGCCCATGGGTAGACAGAGGTTCTCCACCCTCACTCTCCAATGTCCTTTCCAAAATTTATTTTCCACAGTTAATAAACAAGTATCCTTTTTGGGTGCCTTCAGTCCCCAGTGACATGGGCAATTTAAGGCATAATTGAAACAGAAATGAACATCAAACTTATCAGTTTCCCTAAGGATGTAAGTGCTACGAAGGCCAGGACGCTTGTACATTGTATTCACAGATTCTACATCAGATCTTTATGAAGTGCCTACCACTCAGAAAATAATGGGCCGATCATCACTGTGATAAGTATCTTCTCTGTGACCTGCTAACTCCCACCCTCCAGCCCTCAGCTGCTCTCAGAGGCACCACTTACCCTCTGCTCCTCAACAGCTGCTTCGACCGGACAGTGTCTGTGACCTTCATGCTCCTCAGAGTTGGAGCAGAGCTGACAGAGCAGGATCCTGTCCTCCTGACAGAAGACCCTCTTTGTCTCCTTGTGGGTCACACACAGATTCTCCTCAGAGCTCAGGCACTCCCTGAGGCTGGCTCGTCTGGCAATGGACACCAGCTTCTTCAGAAGAAGGTTGGTTCTGAGTTCTTTCTGCTGGGATGGTTTCCTACACACAGGACATCGGGCAGGAGGTTGCATGTCTTCCCAGGAGAGGTAGAGACAAGGCCGACAGAAGCTGTGTCCACAGCTTATGGTGACTGGGTCTGTAAAGCTGTCCAGGCAGATGAGGCATGTGAGTTCTTCCTGGAAGGCCTGGGAGATGTCTGACTGCATTTCTGAGGACAGGAAGACAGGATTGCTCAGTATTCTGCCCCAGAGGGACAGACAACTGCATAAAATTTGATTTAAGTTGAGATTCACTTCTGACTAGGGAAGTAGAGGCTTCATATTGACTATGACAGAGAAGAAACCAAGTACAGAGCTGAAATAGAATCATTTTTGCTACATATGAGAACATCATTTGTTAGAGAATCCCCAGTTTGTTGATAAGTTCAGAAGAAGGAATTAGCTAGACTTATTCTCCTATATACTGTCTTCTCACCTAAGGAGTGTGTCTTCAGGCTCACCAACTTTTCCAAGGACAGATTATTAGTTAAACTCTAGGACCAGGTCCTCAAGGTGTGGATTCAGCGATCTTGTGCGGAAGAAGCTTTGGAAACGCACTCTGGTCTGGAGAACACTGGATGGAGTCCCAGGACTGTCCTTATATTGCTTCTGAAGACCACACCCATTTCCACCAATGATTGAATTTTCTAAGGTTGGCAGTAGGTGGGACCTGTCCAGATTCAGGATTACCTGGTTTTGGTAGCTCTCACCTTTAATCCCTTAATCCTAGCTATTTGGAAGCATGGGGATTTGGGGGGATTTTGAGTCCAAGTCCAGCCTGAGCAACACAATGAGACCTAGTGTCAGAAAAAAAAAGGCTCTGTCAGCGATTTTGCAAAAATATTATAGAAAAGTTTCCTGGCGTTCTCTCCCTCTTTCTCTTTTTGATTTTAGTGATTTTTTAAAAAGGATGTCTCAGTGTAAGACAGTAGAAAATATCTTCACATTTATAAGATTTTCTTGAGGTACTTAATTGTTTTTATATGTGTATGAGTGTTTCCCCTGCGTGTACGTAAGAGCACCGCGTATGTGCCTGGACTCTGCACAGTCATTAGATTCTCTGCAGCTGGAGTTAAGGATGGGTGACAGCCTCCCTGTTTTTTCCCTTGGAGACAGGGCTTATCTATAGACCCTTCAACTTGCCTTCACCTCTCCTTTATTCTGCCTTTGCTGCCCAAGTGGTGGCATCACTGGTCTGTCCCTCCAAGCCGGCTCTTTTCGGCTTCCCATTCTTAACTATTGCCTCATTGAGGTAAAAGATGGTAGGAGTGTCTGACAATCAACATGTCAAATCTGATTGGTGCTCAGTTAGCTTGAGACGCTCATAACCTGAGGAAAATCTCCCCTAATATTTCAAGGTGGGATCCAAGGCAGGGGTGCATAATGCTACAGTAACAGCATTAAGTGGTTTTATTTTCTTCACCTCCATCTCATGTCATTCCTAAATACCCTTAGGGTTTTAAATTGGGTTTCCTTCTGAAAGGACATCCCAGAAATTGTCAACAACTGAGTATAACAAACAGGTGCATCCATGCCATCCTATGGGTCAGAGGAAATGTCTTTGTTGCATATTTCTAGACATCTTTCTAATTTGGGTTATTGTGATTAGATGCACTCATCCTTTTCATAGATTTATATCTTTATTTTTCATGTTCCTCTGGGGGTACAGGACCAACATAATGAGTACATATTAGAGGGAGTTTATTAGATTGTCTTACACAACATGGTAGGGATAGTCCAGCAATGGCTGTCTCCCACTAGAGAGGTTCAGAATACTGTAGTTATCAGTTCACACAACTAGTGCTGAATCTGACACTGAAGGTTTGGAGGATTCTGGGAAAACTTCTAGTCTTCAGTCTACACTAGGAGCCAAAGAGTTGTTTCTAATATCGTTGAAGGAATGTAACAGCAACTTAATCAATGAGCTCTCCAGCAAGAGTGAAGGCAAACAAACAAAAAGCATTTTCCTTTGTCCACATCCTTTAATTTGTGCTGCCACCAGAATGTCCTGTCCACATTTACAGTGGGTCATCCTACTTGAATAATCTCTTCAAAATCCCTTTCAGGAGTGCCAAATGGCTGAAGTTTAGGTCAATTTCAGATTGTGCTAAATTGACCACCAAGTCTAGCTATTTAATATCAAAGGATATTTTTTATCCCCTTCAGTAATTTCTGAACAGGATTTTTGAATGAAACACCAAGAATTTTAAAAATTCAAATTAGATTTCACACTATGCAAATAGAAGCCTTGGTTTCTACAGAAATCACCAACTGGAGGTGGGAAAGAGCATTTTGGTAAATATCCTCCCTCCTTAAATCTTCCAACATGTGACTTGTATATAACATTTCCCTGGTAGCCTTGGATCAGTGAGGACAAAATTCATTGGAAAATTGGCTTCACATCACATGTCCTGCATTTTCAAATCAGTAATATGCAATAAGTGTACAGGCTATAATGTGCTGTACCATAGAGTTTGAAGCTAGTAAAATAATCTGTAGAACACACTACCTCTTCATCTGCTTATAAGAACAAGGGCTTTTGAATATAATCACTAAAATTCCGAATTAAGTGCAAAGTCTCCACTGAAGGATAAAGAAAACTAGATCATTTTGTTAACTGAAAGAAAGACATCATATTAATCACTCCTTCCTGACTAGAGAAAAAGACTATACCCAAGTATCTCTAACCCACTCCTGTACCGCAGAATCCAGGGAAATGAACCTTCAGATTCATACGTGCCCACTTCAGCAGAGTTCATCCATATGAACTTCAAAAGTGCTGAATGGTGTTCATCTTCAACTACACTGACAACTGAGTGCCCCAGAAAGGGAAGAGTTCGCTCAGTTTTTGTTCATTAGCCCTTTGCTAAGTAGACATTTCTAATGGCTTCTGATATTTAATATTCACTTCATATATTACAGGATGATTTTAATGCTGGTTTTGGTTTTAGTAAAGTTGTACATGATGATATTATTTCCTTTCATTAATCATGGTTTTACTCTGTCATGAGTTATTTGCTTACACAGAACCACTACCTTCTGAAACTAGTTTTCATGTTTAAAAGATTCAAGCATTATCATTCTTTGTAAAGATGTGTATGTATTTTCTCATTATTTATAACTTGGACAAAAAGCCTAGTTTTCAGATTTGCATATTAATAAATGTTTATATGTGATGTATAATACATATATATAAACTGTTTCTAACCAATTCGATTTAAAGGCCACATAACATGCTCAGATGTTTAGCAAGGTGACTGTAACCCTTTTCTCTCTAGTTAGAGATACTCAATGATTTGGGATAACTCTCCTTATCCAAATTTAAAAATAAGAAATCAATCTCTATTAACAATATTCATGACGTTTTAGGCCTTGAGTATTGATAGTACTTGATTAAATGAGTATCTAAGGCATTCTTTATAGTAAGATTGACCAATATCATGTCAAAATAATTAGACAATATTTTCATTTTGCTAACCAAAAGCAACAGACTCTACTACAGGACCTCTCTGTGGAGATCAATTTCCATTTTTAATCATTAAAAAAGTAATATTTGGTTAGTACATAAGGCCTATAAAATTCTGATATCTAGCAGGTCTGATCTCTTTTTTCTGTCACTACTTTTAATATGTGTATGTGAACGATGGCAGTCTGGTTTAAAGAAAGTATATTGTTATGTTGTTGCCTTTATGACATAGTTTTCTTTTACTTTTCCAAACTAAATCTGGGTTGATAACAATATAAAAATTGGATCAAGTCAGGATCCACAGATAAGAGCTATGATAATTTAAAGTATTTCAATCTTTACTAGAGCTAGCAATTCCTCAAGAGTGTAGAGCTAGGAAATTAAATCTGTCTGAAGATAATCTAAAATTAAGAGACAATAGTTTCATCTAAATTCTCCAAATATAAGAGAGTTCATAGAGTACAAATAACTGTAAATACAGGGAAAACATAAGCAGTCAATCCCATTTTAATGTATGTTTTCTTCATCAGTTATATATACTCCCTGAGGAAAAGCAATATACTTGATTAGTTCACTTTTAATACAATAATCCTATTATGCCATATGTAGATAATGTCTCTCAGATACAATGGACAAAAGAAAAAAGAAGTTCAATCCAGATGGTGATGACTAATACTTTTAATATGATACCAGAGTTACTTCCTTTCTCTTGAGGACATATCTTCTTGTCTACAACTCTGCCTTATCAGATCCATGAAAGTTTCCTAGCAATTTGGGAAGGAACATGTGTTGCATACAATGCAGAAAAAGTCATGTTTGGATTAAAGGGGTGAAACTAAAAACAAAAGTTCTAGGGAAAAAAAACCTCTTGATCTTTTTGTTTTAAGCCTTTAAGTGTGTATGAGTGTTAAATGCATGTCCGTTATGGAGAGATACAGCTGGTTCTTAGCAGCCACATGGAGGGAGGGAACAGAGCCCAGTTACCTGCAGGATCAGCCAGTGCTCTCAACCACTGAGCCATTTCTCCAGCCCCCAAGACCTGCATCTTTGACTGGACATCCTGCAAGTTTGCTTAACTGATTAGAACTTCAATGACTGAGGAGAGTCTGGAATTGCAGGTCCAGAGTCCAGTTCATTTGGATCATCTTTAGCCCCCTAAGTAGTCACTCCTTGCCAATCTATGCTCCTCATTAACATCCAAGGACAAAAATAGGAAACTTGTTACAATATGTTAACAAAGTCCTAGCTCCCACCAACAAAAGACTGCCATCAGATAGCATCTGAGGTTTATACTGAGATTTCTTTTTTGATATAACAACCTTCTTAATATTTCCACCAAAGTATTTGATCACTGTCTTGATTTATGATTTTCTTTGCTGTGATACTACAAAAATTTCATGAAACTGCTTCCATGGTGGAACATTAAAATTGGTGCAACCTAAATCAGTATTCCTTGGCTGTGGTCAATCATATTTGGCTCCAGAATAAACTTTCTCTTATCCCCTAAAAATTATATATGTACATACCCTGACCAATATAGCATATATTTGTACACAATATAATTTCAAAGTAGCAAAGAAAATATGTAGAAATTTTAGAGTCTGACAAACTGTAGTCTATACATGGAAGAAAAACAGCCTCTTCAACAAATTGTGCTGGTAAAACTGGACCTCCTCCAGTAGAAGAATGAAACTGAACATTTACCCTGCACAAAAGTCAACTCCAAATGGATCAAAAACCTCAATATAAAACCTGAAAATCCAAAATTGTCAGAAGAAATCCTAGGCTGTACCCTACATGATTTGGGCCTAGGCAAGGACTTTCTAAAATGGACATCAGTTGCTCAGGTATTAAGGTCAACAGTCAGCAAGGAGGCCCTCATTAAGTCACAAAGCATCTGTAGAGCAAAAGAAACAGCCTAGAAAGTGAAGAGGAAACTCAGTGAAAATCTTCACCTGCTACAAATCCAACAGAGGATTTATGTCCAGATACACAAAGAACTCGGAAAATGAAGAAACAAGAAGATAAGTGACCTAATAAAAAGATGGGCCTTGGATCTGAACAGAGAGTTCTCAAACAAAGAAATAGGAATGGCTATGAAACACATTACAAACTTCTCTACATCCTTAACAATTAAAGAAATGCAAATCAAACCACTCTAAGATTTAATCTTACTCTGGTCACCCTGGCTGAGTTCAAGAAAACAGAAGACTATAAATTCTCTGGAGGATGTGGAGAAATGAAAACCCTCATTAACTGCTGGTAGAATTGCAAACTCATTATACCATTATGTGAAGAAATGTGTGGAACTCTTAAAAACCAAAAAATGAATCTCCCACATGATCTGGTTATAATTCCAGTCCTTGGCATATATACAAGGGACTCGTTCTCCTGCAGAGATACCTATACATCCATATTTGTGGTACTCTTTTCACAATACCTAAGAAATAGAAACAACATGAATTTCCCTCAACTTATGAATGGCTGATGAGAATCATAAACTTACAATGAAATTCTACTCAGTGGTAAAGAATGATAAAATCATGAAATTTACAGGTAAATGGTTGGAACTAGAAAATCTTACCGTAAGTGAAATAATAAGGCTTAGAAAAATGAGGTATATTCTGTCTCCTTTGCCGATCTTAGCCCCAATCCTTACATGTGAGTTTTTGTCCTGATATAACAGAAGGAGCCAGGGAAGTGGAAAGGAAGCTTCCAGGTAAATGTAATAAAAAGCCTCAGAGAGAAGGATAGCAGGGAACAGATGTTACCAAGAGGAAGATGAGGAAACAGGGGATGTTCAAATGGAAAGAAATAAGGGAAGGACATACAAGAAACCATGGGAGTAAAGGGGGAAAAGTAATCGAAGATAGGGGCGTAACAGGAGCCAGGAAGATCAACGGGAAAGAGCGTGCTTAAATTGTTCAAGGAAGATCTCCATGAGATCTTCCTTGAGACAGGGAAAGTGGAGAGATAAGGCTTATGTGTTGTGAAAAGTGAGAGGGAAATGTACTAACCCCCCTCCCCCTGGAAAACAGACATAATATCTGGATATGAGTGCAAGTTGTTCATCTCAGTAGTCCAAGAGACACCCAAAATAGTACAGGCGATTGCCATAGCCCTGATTACCTCTCAGAGATTGAAGGGAAGACCATATTGCTAAAGGGTGGACATTCTTAGAAACAGGACTTGGAGCAATGGAGCTGGAACTGACCTGGCAGCCTCCTCCATGAAGACTAGCGCTCATAGTTTTAGAGGATTCTATGCAAGCTGCTAAGGGGGAAAACCAATCAGTAGCCATAGCCCAGCTTCAAAGCCTAATAACCACAAAAATGACTGGCACAACATACTTTAGTGGTACAGTACTCACCCTTTTATCTTGGGAGCAATCAACAGCTATCTAATTGGACATAAAGTCCTCCCAGTGGGAGAGAATTCATACATGTCACTACATACATAGCCAAATACACATATCTGAAGAGCTCATAGATATTAGAGAAAACTCTATTTCTGGCATATCTCTAGATAAATGACATTCCTTCATGTTAAATATCGATTCATACATTTATAGGTAGATGAGCCATATATCACTCATCAAAGAAGCTTCTTTTTTAGGCTCTTACAGAGTCCTACAACTGGTCACACACAGAGAATATATGTCAGGGAAAAGCCCAACACAGTGATACATCTATAGTGAAACTTCTACACCTAAGGAAGGCTCATGGCACATAGTGGAACAGGGGGTGGAGAGAATACTACCTCAACTCTCACCGGGAAAGTTTTCCCATACAGCAGAATGTGAAGCATACAGAAAGCCAAAACTTGATAAGTTTTAGATAATAAGAGACTGTAGAGTGTGTGTCCCTGGATAGGACTCCCGCACTAAACTTCCCCAACCCATAGTCAGGGACCAGTGGGGAAAGGGGCAGAAAGACTGTCAGCTCCAGGTTTGGTGCAGGAACATAAGGAAACAGAGGTTTTCTGGCCACTTGGAACTTGTTCAAATGAACTTGCCACCTTGGTGACAGCATGCACAAGACCCTTGCTGACTCAATCAGACAAAAACCCAGCATACGACAGTACACCCCAACCCTAGCTGAGAAACTATTGACAAGTGGTTACTGTGGGGTGAGGGAGAGTACATCTTCTTAAAAGAAGGACTATATAGGCTGACTAGACTCCAGTGGATGAACGTGCACCGAGGGACATCTGGATACAAATGCTTGACTGGGCAGAACTTAACATATATGACAGAATGCATGATATATGGGGGGTTATGGGAATAGGGATCAGACAGCGGATCTAAATTTTGTTAAGATCTATTATATGAAATACATAACACACTTTACAATGCATATTAATACCTCCACATAAAGTAGCACAAAACAAACAATATATCTATAAAGAACAGTTCTAATTTGTATTTCCCTAGTTTTAAAGAGTGTTGAACCCCTTTTTAAAATTTAATTTTATTTAGTTTTTAATATTTTTTTAATCATTGAGTGTTACATACAGAAAATCTGTCAATCCTAATCATCTTTATATCCCTTCCCCACTGGAACCCCTCTCATGGCCCACCAAGTGGAATCCATACATTCTTTCATCTGCGTTAAGGTTTATTGTGTCAAGTTAGTGTCTCCAAGTGACCTCAGTGTAGGTTCTTCCACTGAGGTCCAGTCAGCTTACCCAGAGTCCCTCACTTTAGGAAGACCAGCTCATTCTCACCCAACAACAGTAATCACTTGCCAATATTTCTTCAGCAAAGATGGGGTCTGCTACCTATTTCTCCAGTTCCATGCTGGGTCACTGTCTGCTGGAGTTTGCTTTGAAAGATAGGCTGTAGTCATTTCTATTGCTTCTTTTGAGAACTCTCAGTTCAAATCTGTAGCCCATATTTTAACTGGGTCACTTGTTTTCTTGAATCTTTGTTTTTTTGAGTTCTTTGCATATTGTAGATGTTAAACCTCTGTCAGATGTGTTGCTGATGAAGACATACACATGTGCATGCAATGGAGAACAGAAGCTGCAATTATACAGTAATTGCAATACTTGGAAATACAAATATTTTGACACATATTTTGAAGGTCAGAGTGGGGGAAATTGCTTTTGAAATTCAGGGCAGAAAAAGAACCTAGGGCTCCAAACCATGATGGTAGAAAGGGGGTCATGGTGATAAGCATGTATCAGCATTTCACTACCATCCTCAGAATTCCAATCCCCTAGAGCATAATAAACTCAAATTGGTATTTATCTATGGGTTTTCCCTTGTCTGGAGGCTCATTGCTGTCCATAGGGAACCAGCATTCATGAAACATTTCTGGGAGAAGCTGTAATGAGAAGGCATCTGAAGTCCCCATTCTGGGGCACAGAATACATATGAGCTGTGTTGCCTCAAAGAGACGGCACCTGTGTGGTTGGCTGACAAAGTTGCACTAGGAAAAAACATTTTTAAAATATAAACTATTTTAAATGTAGACAGATAATAAGCAAGGATAGAAAATAAAATAAAGAAATTCGAGGAGATATAAATCCCAATCCACTAATAAAAAAGAAAAACGTGTATTCAAAAGAAAGAACATCAGGATTTTATTTATTTAAGAAGTAATATCTACAGAGGAAAAGTAAAGGAAATAAAGAAGGAAGTCTGGCCAGGCAAGACTGTGAGGTGGGGCGTGATATACAAGATGGGAGCTCCTGTGTGACATCCAGGACAGCAGTCAATGAAGCTCTGAGAAACTTCATTGTAACTTCTATTATAACTATAATGAGTGCATTTGTTTTCACATTTGTGTCTACATCATACAATACTGATTACACTGCACAGTCTAATAATGATAACCTTCAGGTCCCGTGTTCAAATAACTGCTGCTGAGTAGGACGTAGAAACATATAAATAAGGAAGTGTAGAAGATACAGAACTCTTTCTTATTTTGGGGAAGTGACATCTCATTTTCTCAACCTGATTGTATAAAGAAACTCCTAGGAGATTAATGATGGCATGTTTGGGTGTGCTCCTGAAGACATTTCTATAGGCAGGTAGAGCCTCACTTAGTGGGTTTATAATATCATGACAATTTGGGAGAAAAGTAAAAGGAGGAGGCAGGTCTGCTTTGAAGGCCTCACAGGCATGTGCTTGGCACTGTGTTTCAAACTAGTCCTTTCCTGTGACCTCTTTCTACTTGATATTCATCTGCTAAGAAATGAAAACCAGCTTTCACCACACACTTCCACTGTGGGGCTGCTTTGTGTGAGTGCATGGGGATAAGTGCAATGGACCCATGAGTCAAAACAAAATTTCCTTCTTTTAAGTGGTTTGTATCAGATACTGATACTTTGTATCAGTGGTTTGCATAAGAAAACTCAATAGAAAACTTATATAAGAGAAGTAGTCATTGCTGTGGCCCCATTCAGCTGCACAGTTTTCCTCTCTATGTGGAGTTGTCCCAAGAGAACTAAAAAAGAGGAATATTTCTGTTGATACTATACGGATTCCTGCTGTTATAACAAAATGCCTTCTACTAGGCAATTTTTAATCATCACAAACATTACATGTAGTTCTAGAGTCTCAGAAGCTCAAGATCAAGGTGGATTTCGTGTCATGTGAGGTCTGTTCACCATTTATGGTGCCTTCTTTCTGTTTCTTAGAGCAGGAAATTGAGTGGAGTGACAAAAAGAGGTGGAAAGTGCAATTGACATGCTTCCCCTCAAGGTCACAGGGCTGTTTGGTGACCACAAAACCTCAGCCATCCAGAGGTGTGAAAGTTGTAATGTAGTAACACCAAGAGCGATCCTAACCCTGGCTGGGATTGCTGCTTGTCTGAAGTAAGGTCCAGGACTATAACCATCTGGGTGGGTTGAGATTAAAATGAGGTTGTCTTTCAGAGCCTCCAAATTTTGTTGCCAAACAAAATTAAGGATTTGAAAAAATTTGCAAGGCAAATGGATGGTTTTGGACACTATTAGCTGCTTCTATCGCTCTCTTCTGCAAAAGATCTCAGGGATTCCTCTAATGCAGTCCCACATTTACAGGGAGAGGGACAGATTAGACCCAAATAATGGAATACAATTTTACAAAGACACACCCCGTGAGGTATCTGTGAACCTGAAACATTAAATGGAGAAATTAAAATATCCAGAATTGGCAGATAGGCACAGTCACAACTCAGAGGAAGAAAACTCAAATGTTGATTTCACAGCAACCATCTGCAAACCTTTCCTATGACTCTGGCCTGGGTTCTTACGTAGGCAGGGCTCCTAGAGACACTGACAACATAGACTGAGTATATTAATGAACAACATTTTTTGAGCCTGCAGTGTAGCTCTCGGGTAAAGTACTTGCTTAGCATGTCATCAGGCTCAATCCTAGAAAAAAAAAAACTGTTTTCACAGATTTCAAAATTAGAGTTTCCAAATCAATATGTAGATAAACTGGTGTCCATGAAACACAATTACTGGGGTGGAGGGGTGATTCCCTGGTGAAGAAGTACTTGCTGCATTTCCAGGGGACCAGAGTGCACTTTCCAGCAATGTCCTCTGGTGACTCACAACCACCTACAACTCTAGCTCCAGGGGATTCTCTGCCCTATTTTGTCCTCTGTGGGCATCTGAACACCTGTGGTTCTCTCTCTCTCTCTCTCTCTCTCTCTCTCTCTCTCTCTCTCTCTCTCCTCTCTCTCGCTGTCTCACACACACACACATCAAATCAAAATGCTTCTCTGCGGGCCTGGTCCTATAACCGTATAAAGTATACAAGTGTCTCTCATATCCGTATTTTTAGAACACCTGTCTCATTCCAGTGAGGCTCACCATCGTAATTCGTCTCTCAAACCATTGCCTTGGGGGCTAAGATCTCAGCATCCGCCGCTTAGGGGTTCTGGGGCACGTTACTCATAACATCTGCCATCTGCGTTCAAACCTCTGGAATCTCAACCTAATTTCAATCACTTTGCATATCACCTTTTTTATTCAACATTTTAATTTGCTCCTCTGTTCCTTCTAACTTTCTACACAGGGTCTAAATTTTGGATTTCAACATGACTATAAGGCTTCTTTTAAGGGCCACAGCTATTTGAGTACCAGACAGTATTTTGTTAAAATCTTGAGAACCAGTGATTGTCTGTCCAAGAAGGGCCCTCCAGGAGGTGGAGCTCAGTGGGAAAAAATTAAATCAGAGTGTGTTGATTATGTTTTTGGCAGCTTGACACAAAGTAGACTCAGCTGGGAAAAGGAGCTACAATTGAAGAATTTCCTCCATCAGACTGGCCTGTGTGGTATTTCTTGATTGATGACTGTCATAGGAGGGCTTCACCTGCTGTGGGTGGTGTGATCCCTAGACAGGTGGGCTGGAGCAAGCCAGGGGGAGCAAGCCAGTACCCAGAGTTTCTCAATGATTTCTGCTTCAGGTTCTTGCCTGAATCCCTGCCCTGGCTTCCTTTTATGATGGAATGTAACCTGATAAATGAAACAAACCCTTTCCTCCCCAAGATGTGTTTGTTTTGTGGACATGTTTCATCCCAGCAACATAAAGCAAACTAGAATCCTGACGATCTATATGATAGATGTTAAGCGAGGACCCCTAGGTGTGTAACATGAAGGGAAAGTGGATTGCTCCCGTAAATTCTACCTCCCCAGCCACTCTCAAGAGCTCCATTTCTTTTCTAGCTTCCACTGTAGCCTTAGGAAAAGCCATTTTCCTTATGATGGTCTGCAAAACTGAGCAAAACCAGTGGTGTGAATGCTCTACACATGACAGAATTTAGTCACTCCATGTTCTCAGTGTTTTTTGGTATAGACCATGTGAATATTCATTAGTCAGAAGTACTTTAGGGAGAGTGGAAATATCATGCTATTTGTTACCTTTGATAATTATGAAATTAAGGTAAATGACTGTTGAACTACGTAATTTAATATAACCTTTTACTCAAGGAAAGTGATTACTCAGCATGGGTAAAATAGAATTGATTCCTAAACATATGGTCTTCCGCAGGATGTAAACTCAATGACGGACAACCTGTGAGCATACTATATTCAGAGCATGTTCCTTCGTTCTGTAAAAAGTGACTATCACTCAAAACTAACATCTCACCATTGTGATAAGTGTTTTCACTCTGATGTGCTAAGTCTCCATTTTTCCAGCTTGCCTGTGCCCTCAGCTTTGATCTCAGTCGTACGGTGTCTATGACCATCAGGCTCCTCAGAGTTGGAGCAGAGCTTCTGAAGAAGATTGGTTCAGATGTCTTTCTGCTGGGATGTTTCTCTACACACAGGGCAGGGAGGTTGGATATGGTCCCAGGAAAGGGAGAGGGACTAGATGGGGGACAATGGATGTAGGAGGAAATTAACTCTGCTTCCTCTGAATGTGCCACTAAATGGCTTTAAAAGTAAGAAAGTGAGATGAAGGCAAGAACTATTTATTTACTAGAAAAAATATTCCTTTTCCTGAGGATGGTATATAATCTACTACTACTATTATTTTGTTGATGAATAAACTAGGGTTGTTTAGGCCAAGAGGGCCCTGAGCATGCCTGTAAAGGGTTCTATCACTCAAATATGTCAGTAGTTCTAGATTAGTACTTCTACCAGTTCTATAAATATGTTTAAGCATCTCAAAAGAATGTTCCAGAAGGAAATACATGAACCAAAGAGATAGAAGAAAAAAAGTCAACCATTTTGAGTTTTATATTAAAACTTTAATTATAATAACAAAGGTAACAATAAAGTGGAAAATACTGCCTGAACAGATATTAAAGTGCTTCACTATTGCTTGATTTCAACTGAGAGGGGCTCACTGAGCTATGTATTGTATAGAACACATTTCTTGGGAATCATGTGAAACTGGTAGAGAAGAAAGGCCTGACAGGGAAATTGAAGGATCCAGGAGGGTATCTCCATATGAGGGAATTCTTAGCTACATTCATGAAACTCACACTGCCAAGGTCACAATCAAGGAAAATGCCAACCTGGCCCAGAGGTTTCTCTACATAGTGAAAAAGTGATGGGCAAGTGGTCTGGAGACTATAATGGTCACCCTCCCTCACAAATACAAGGAGAAACACATTTTTCAATTCAGTCAGCGGGCCACACCTGCTCAAGTGGGACTCCTTACAGATCCCTATAGCCCAATCCCAAGAGTCAGTTACACTCAGCTCCCAGTAATATTTCCCATAGCTGAAGATCTGGGCTCCCCAGGAAACACAGTAGGTTTCATCAGAATTCACAGATGTGTTCTGGAGGTGTCTGAAGCTGAATCTCCTCACATCATTAAATAGGCTCATCTTGTAATGGATCATGATTACATTTTCAAAAGAAATTTCCACTGTGGAAAGAAGAAAATATTTTACTTAAAAATATTTACAGAAGTGTAATCCAAATGTAGTGGTATAAATCTGTCAAGAAAATCCTACATTGAAGGATGTCCAAAATAAACAAATCTGAGAGCATGCTGAAAAAAATGTGAAAGTTTGAAGACTATAAAGGGGAAGGAGCGTCCTCCTATTCTTCCTGGAGTGTTTTAACTATACCTGACAAACTTGGAGATGTGCACTCCACAACCAAGTCCAGATCATTTGCTGGCCTCAATGCTCTTTTCATAAGAAGCTATACATAAGATATCGGTAGTGATCGTTTTTCCATTGGTGTTATGATTTATACTTGCTATGGATACTGATAATTAAGAAAAGGATAAATGTGGATACTTTAGAAGTGGCTTGCTAGCATAACTGACTGTTGCTTACTCCTGTCTCCTCTGAATGAGGAGCTTGTGAAGATTAGATTGAGATTTTATTTTTGTGTTTTGCCTGCATATAAAGTGTACCCATACTGTGCAATTCCTCAACAAGCTAGAAGATGGCATTGAATCCCTTGGAATTGCAGTTACAACAGTTGTTATCTATGTGGTTGTTGGGAACTGAACGCAGATCTTCTGCAAGAGCAGCCAGTATTCTTGATCAGTAAACCATCTCTCCAGCTACTACATGTTGTATTGCTCATCTATCAAATGTAATACACTTTAATAATTTATGTATTTTCTAATATGTTTAAGGAAAATATTTAAAACTCTATCACTGAGATTACTGAATTTAAAATTATAATGTCATGAAATAATTTACAATTATCTATGTGTGATTGTATCACAGATACAATTTCAGGATGAATTACATTATTATATGAGCATCCATGATAGTTTTTTCTTGATCACAATATGGCTACAAATGTGGACTTCTCTAATGTATGCTCCCATCAAGTTTAAGGTTCTAATGAGTGGGAAAGTTACCCCATGATTGAAGTGCAACCTCTGGCCATCCCAGCAGTGCTAACACTCACCTTGGTAGTCATTGGACCTGTCGATCAGTCCAGTGATGGGCTTGGCACTAAGTGCTGGTTTCACCGGCTGGGGCATGCACAGCTGCACTGACTCACTCCTGGAAGTGGGAAGGAGGTGCCAAAGATGTCATCAGAGCATTTAGGAAAAGAAATAATCACTCCACCCATGGGCTGGCAAGATGCTAAGTGGTACCATCACTTGCCTGAAACTCACAGGGGAATGAGAGAATGCACATCCCTCATGTTTCCCCTGAGCGTCCCACACACAGTACAGCACCTCCATGTGTCTGCGTTCACACTCACACACCAGCACACTCATGCACACCCATAGTAGTAGTGGTAGTAATAATAATCATAATAAAAATTTATTTGAAATGAAATAACTAAGTTCAAGTTTCCTGATATGGCAGTAAAACTGCACGATCAGGAGAAATACTACTTCCCTTAAAATGGTCTTTCTGTATCTTCTCCCTGCTAAACCCATTTCTCAGTGTACCTGACTCTTTCATCTACTACCTGGGAAAAATATATCCAGGGGCGGGAACCAATGTTTATAATTTTAGCATCTACTAGAAATTTTAGCATCAAGCCCTAAACATACATCCCTTCAGCCAGAGATAGAAACTAAAGGAAATTTTAGGAAATGGGATAAATAAATCATATATAAACACACCCAAGCATGCTGGATGTGATGGAAGCTGCCTTTAATTCCAGTTCTCTAGAGGTAGAGGCAGATAGATATTTGTGATTTAGAGGTGAGTCTACATGATGAGTTCCTGGTGAGCCAGGGCTATGCAATAGAACCCCGTCTAAACAATAACAAAAGGCCCCAACACATGTGCACACAGCTGCGCACTTTCTATAAGGAATAACTGCTTTCACTGAGCGTCTCACGTTCACAGCTTTCATGGAACCCTAGTTTCCAAATTCAAACTCACCTCGTCAATATCTCTCCCAAGTCCTACAAAGAAAACAGGAAATGGTAAGATCACTGGTTTAAAGTAAAAAAGTACAAATAGTGTAAATCACATCACACCAACCCACCCTGAAAAATCACTTTATTTCTCAGAATGCCAGTGAAGTAGGTTTTCCGAAATTAATCTGAAATCCTGAGAGTGGAAGACTGAGAGGCGTGGGAGAAGGCAGGACCCAGACCACAGCTGTCCGCACCGCGTCTCCCGTGGGCCTCTGAGTAAACGTCCTATGACTTTCTTTAAGGTCGGCCCAACCATGGCTTCAACCAGCACTGCCTCATCCTCGTACTCTGAACATCCCAGCAGCTGAGGCAGCAGGTTAACTGTCAGTTGGAGGCCATCCTGGACCCAGAATGAGATCCTGCATCTCAGGAATCCCCTGACGCAATCCCATCACTTCGTTCTCTTTTATGGTTAGGATAGAACGTTGTTTTTTCAGAACATTTCTACAAAGGAAGCACTCTGATGCGAGGTGTGGGAAGTACGCAAAGCTGTCTTTGGTGTGGAGCCAGAGTCCCAGTTGTGGTCCCCAGTTAAGAACCATGGCACGCATGTCCCCATGCTCACCTGCAGCAGCTCCAGATACGTTCCGTGGCACATCGCCACCAGTTCCTGATACGTGGCTCTTAGTTGATTCCTCTTCTGAACCATCTTGTCTTCGCTTTCCCTGAGTTTCTCTAGAATGCTGAGGTTTTCATGGCTCAGACTCTGCATGTGTTGCTTTTCATCTTCATAGAGGGCGGGATGAAACTTCCTGTACTCGGTCATGATCATTACTTCATGTAGACTCACATATCCCTGCAGAGACATGTACATCCGAGATGATATTTGAGGATATTTTCCCCTCCATTTAAAACTCATTACATTTGACTGCTACTTCAGACAGTATGTTACAAACATCCTAAATTGATAGCCCGGCTTTTTAGAAAATTTAAATTTATTCCTGGATTTAATTTATTTCTCGTTCATTAAGTTTACAAAGAACTAAATCTCAAGCAGGTTGTGAGCAGCACAGTCTCATACCCACCATCCAAGCCAAGATGATTTTCTGCTCTTCTTTTAGATTCCTCTGATTTTCTTCAATCTTTTCCCATAAGTATTCCATTTGCTTCAGAAGTTTCTCCTGTAACAAACAATAAATATCAACCAATGAGAAACAAATGAATCCAGGTTTGTAGACCTAAACTGACAGAATCAGGAGATACAAGGTAAAATTACTTTAGGGAAACTGACAATCATGTTTTTAGTAACTTCTGTAATTTTTAATTTAATAAAACATAAGACAATAGAATTAAAAATTTTATTTAAGTTTTGCTGGTGGTAAATGGTTAATGGGTGATAAGCAAGGTTAATTTTGAAATGGTTTGGTAATCTGTATCTGACTATGGATACCCAGATGTCTTTCCACCCCACACTGTTAATTCCAATGTCCTTTCCACAACTTATTTTCCAGTGTTAGTAAACAAATAGTCTCGATGGGTGCCTTCAGTGTCCAATGACTTGAGCAGTTTAAGGCATAATTGAAATAGAAGTCAGTACATTAAACCTAGTGTTTTTCCAAAGGATATAATGCCAGAACGCTTGTACATTGTATTCACAGTTTCTACATCAGATCTTTATGAAGTGCCTACCACTCAGAAAATAATGGGCCGATCATCACTGTGATAAGTATCTTCTCTGTGACCTGCTAACTCCCACCCTCCAGCCCTCAGCTGCTCTCAGAGGCACCACTTACCCTCTGCTCCTCAACAGCTGCTTCGACCGGACAGTGTCTGTGACCTTCATGCTCCTCAGAGTTGGAGCAGAGCTGACAGAGCAGGATCCTGTCCTCCTGACAGAAGACCCTCTTTGTCTCCTTGTGGGTCACACACAGATTCTCCTTAGAGCTCAGGCACTCCCTGAGGCTGGCTTGTCTGGCAGTGGACACCAGCTTCTTCAGAAGAAGGTTGGTTCTGAGTTCCTTCTGCTGGGATGGTTCCCTACACACAGGACAACGGGCAGGAGGTTGGATATCTTCCCAGGAGAGGCAGAGACAAGACCGACAGAAGCTGTGTCCACAGCTTATGGTGACTGGGTCTGAAAGGCAGTTCAGGCAGATGTTGCATATGAATTCTTCTTCAAAGGCTTGTGACATGTCTGACTCCATTTTTCTAAGGGAAGAAAGGCAGAATTACTGAGAGAGAGAGAAACCGAAAGATCGTGAGAACTACATAAAATTAGATTTAAGTTTATATTCACCTCTGTCTGTGTACCCATGTCCTTCAATGCCCTTGAGGTCCAGAAGGAGTTGGATCCCCTGGAACCAGAGTTACATTATGGTCCCTTCTTAGCTATCATATGGGAGCTGGAAACTGAACAGCGGACCTCTGCAAGAGTAGCCATCTCTCTTAATCACTGAATTCAAGCCCCTGGCTTTTAATATTCTATTCTTTGGCCTTGTAGGGCCCCCATCCCCGGAGAGTCTGGTGCCTATATCATTTACTTTCCTCTCGTTGCTACAAAATGCCTGACACAATTAACTTCAGAGAGATTTATTTTGGGTCATTTTTCAAACATATACTCCACTGTGATGGGAGAGTTAAGGTGCCGGGAAGGCGGAGAGTCTGATCTGACTGCATCCATCATCAGTTACTGTGGCGGTGAATGCAGGCAGCCCAGCTTCTTTTCCTACCTTGAAAATTCTGAGCCCCTGGTCCCAACTACATTTTTCCTAATCTAGATTCCCCCTCGTGTGCCCAAAGGTTTCCCACCAACTGGACTATCAATATTAATCTTCACCAGGCACGCTGTGTTCCAACTCCTCTGCTGCCCAAGGGCGAAACCCCAGTCTTGAGTGCATGGGATGAAACTCTGAGGCACAAATGAAACTCTCCTGTCTGTTGGACACTTAAACAGGTCTCCGTTTCCTATTCACTGTCATACCTACACAAAAAGGCATGTTTGGATTGAGTCAACTTCCCTCCTAATACCCAAAGAATGACACAAATCATTCTGAAAAGTTGAGGACATCGCTCATTCCAGGTGCGAAGCTGAACAGGGTCATTTTTCCTACATATGGAAGCCTCATTTGTTACAGAACCCTCTGTATGCTGATAAATTCAAAATAGGAAATTTTGCTTCTTTTGTCTTGAGGAAGTTGCTAGATCCATTCTCCTGTATACTGTCTACTCACCTAAGGAGTATGTCTTCAGACTCACCAACTACAGGAGAATATTAAACTCCAGGGTCAGGTCCTCAAAGTGTGGATTCAGCAACCTTCTGAGGAAGAAGGTTTGGAAACACACTCTGGTCTGTAGAACAAAGATCGGAGCCCCAGGACTGTCCTTATATAGCTGGTGAAGACCACACCCATTTCCACCAATGATTGAATTTTCTGAGGTTTGCAGTAGGTGGAGCTACCCAGAATTGGCCCTTCACTGATTATTTATATATTGCAGCTCCCACCTTTAATCCCTTAATCCTAGCTGTGGGGAAACACAGAAGTTTGGGAGATTTTGAATTCAGTGAG
Source organism: Eospalax fontanierii (assembly GCA_035773235.1). Lineage (NCBI taxonomy): Eukaryota > Metazoa > Chordata > Mammalia > Rodentia > Spalacidae > Eospalax > Eospalax fontanierii. Next base: position 62,909,586 of record CM069539.1, on the reverse strand, counting down.
TCTAGCCTGAGTTGGATAAGGATACATCATCTCAGAAAAAAAAGATTCACTTAATTTACATCAACTTTACTATATGGAAATTTCTCTCTCTCTCTCTCTCTCTCTCTCTCTCTCTCTTCCCCCCTTCCCTCCTCCTCTGTCCCTTTCTCTGTTCCTTCTTCTCTTTTGGTTTTAATGATGTTAAAAAAGGTTGTCACTAATCTAATACTGTAGAAAAATATCTTAACATTCATAAAATGTTCTTTTGAAATTCTTGTTTTTATTTTTTGTGTATTAGTGCTTTCCCTGTATGTATGTGCCTGGGTACTTTGCAGACTTTGGATCCCCTGGAACTAGAGTTAAGCATGTGTGTTAGCCTCCATGTTTTTTTTTTTTTCTTTCTTTCTTTTTTCTTTTTTTTTTTTTTTGGAGACAGGGCTTATCTATGGAGCCCAGACTTTCATGCTATTTTATTTATGATAAATAATACACAGTGATTTGTTATTTAAGAATTATCTATTGTTTTATAGGCACATATTGGAAGTAAAATTTGCAAAACAAATCAAGGAAAACCAAAAAACCATATCAGCATAGTCATCCTTCAGGGAATGAAAAGTCTACATTGTAAAAGCCAAAGTCTACTTCTTTTGCCCCTCTTTTATAGTCCAAGTCAATCAAAATTTGAATCATTATCAGATTTGTTACTATCGTTTCCCTAAACCTAAAGGCAGAAAGAAAGGAGGTTTTTCTACCTTTGGTAAAGTTCAGTCACTTTCTATTTGTACCATAACTCTTCACTGAGGACCAGTACATACACATTCTTACCACAAATGCAAATATCTGTGACTCTGACCTAACTGTTAGTTTTACAGCCTTCAGTTCAATGAAGAGTCTGCCACATCTCGTTCAAGCTTTAGTGTGGAGAGAAAACTTTAAAAAAACTGTCATAGTAGAAAACATTAAGATATAAATAATAGTGACAAAGAGTGGCTAAATGGCCCTTTCAGTCATTTCTTTATACAACTAGCAAAACATAAGGTATAAAAAGAATATATTCCACAGTGCTTTTAAAAAGATTTTTAAAAATGGTGTTTTACACACTTGGCAGTTACATAGTGTCTTTGATACTGTGAGGGCTATTCCTGGAGGAGGCTTCCAAAGTTTCAAGCCAATTGAGTCCTATGACTGGGGTATGTTGAGTCACATATTTTATATGAAGTCTCAGTTATGTTATATATCTGTATATGTGTATTTCAAATGTGTGTGTGCATATGCAATAGTAATAATCAAGGAAGAGGAAACAATTTGAGGGGGAGTAGTGAATAGTGGTGATCTGGGAGGAACAGGAAGTGGGGGACTAGAGGGATCGAAATGATGCAAACACAAAATTCATGTGTGAAATTCTGAAAAAATAAGATACTTATATTTTTTAAAAAGATAGGAAGTTTTAATGTAATTGAAATGTGAAACTTTATGGAAAAATTACAATAGTCTAAACCTCTGAATCCCAAAAAGAGTTCTTTCTTCATTGAATTGAAAAACTGCCATTTACTTTAAGAGGAAACAACCTCATTTTTGAGGAATGATTTTGCATTATGATTTGTGAGAAAATATTTTAACATGGTGTCTAATCACATTATCTATTCACAAGCTTAAAAATGTAGACACAATATATGAATGAACAAAACACTGTAACAGTATGTATGTCATGGCTTGGAGTCATCTTTACCCAGGTTGCTTCCAGATACATGGTTCATATGAAATTTGTCTCACACTTTCCACTTCTATAATTTATATATTGACTGAAGGATTATATTCTATTAACAGAGTTTTAAGGAATATGCAGAAATCAATAACATTAGTAAGAAAAAAGATTTTAAAATGCTGCTGTTGATAACTGTACATTAAGTTCACAGTACTGATTTCCTTATGAAGAAATCATTGTATATAGATAATCTTAATGTGCTACGTTGTAATATATGTGCGATAGTTATTCATCTCCATACTTCTAATTTAAAAAATTAGATTAAGGGAAACACTTGTTAAATAATTAACATAGGTACCACATGTGCTTCCGATGTGTAACCAACATTAGTGGCAAGGGTGTTTTTGTAGAGGGGGCCTCCGGCTTCCCTGGCCAACACCTCATAGCGGGTTCCTGTAGGGTAAATTCACATGGAGTTTCACCCTGGCTTGAGGGACAGGCCCATGGAGACACTGGTGGGATGGATCCAAATTCAGTGGTGAGTGACAAGCAGTGACAAGACAGGCCTCTAAGAATTTGATTGATGGAAATGGAGCCAATAGACTCAACCACTTTCCAACCAACTGGTGACTTGAGGGGGAGGGCATAGTAGTGGATGCTGGGCAGGAGACTCCCACTCTTGCCCGACCGGTTGCCATCTTGACAGAGTGTACCAGAGTCCACTGTGGTTCTGATCAACCTCAATATGAGATGTCACACCTTCTCCCCAATAAATCCTTTGTAAGTAACTCCCGGTAAACTCTATTTTTTCTAATTGGAGGGCATACTTGCTTGCTCAGTTGGAAGGACCCAATGGCGTGGGGCCAAGCTCTGTCTAATTGAAGGGAAAAATTCTTAAGGCACTATCCCAGCTCTGGTACTGGAATTTTTGGTTAACAATTGTGTAAGATATTTGTTTACACTTTGGCATCTGTAGGCCCAGGTTATTTTAGGCTTTTCCCAACCATTATGGTAGATATCACTTGTGTCCTACCTGACCATAAAGCTCCCAAGAATTTTAAAACTATACCTGGCCCTTGTACCGTATGCAAATTTACATTCCATCTTCGTTTCTTCAGGTGTACTTGATATCTTTCAAATGACTTTCACATCCGCAAATCACTGAGAAGCTAAAATTATATACTAAATCCAACATAAATAAGGTCTAACAGTGTGGAAAAATTTTATCCACTTATATCAACTGTTTTCTCAACAGATGCTTGTTGTTACAATGGCATGAATAAGAGGCGTTATTTTGGTTAGTTCTTTACCCTCGTAAGTCATCTTAAAGCTATTTGGTATCCTGGAGTTCTTAGATGGAGCCTCCCTGTATTTATTTTTGATAAGCCCATTGGGGCTGGCACAGGCTGCCTGGCCCTGCACAGGGCTGAGGGGGAATAGGGACCCCCTTGACTCTGCTGCACCTGTTGCTTCCCTGGCCAGGCAGGCCCTGGGTCTGACTCCTGGCTGTGGCCACACCTTGTGTCTCCCCATTGACCACACCTGACTGCTGGGGGAGGCCCTGACTGGGAAGCTATCTCCACCCCACAAATAACCTTTTTCAGGAGAAAAATGCACCCTGTTTACTCTGGGAAGGGGGTTGTTATCCACCCCGGGACAGTTTTTATTTTCTGTATGCCTTTTGTGAACTATTCTTCAGGTTTTAAAGCCTACAAGAAGTTCTTTAACACAGACTTCAGTTTCTTGTCAGTTTTATCTGTAGACACTTGGGCTCGACCCAAGTCTTGCCACCTCTGCCTTTGAGTAACTCAAGCAGTCCACTTTCTCTGTTTTGCTTTTTTTATATCTCCTTTATGTTGTTCTAGTCTTTTCAGACATATTTAACATGCTTGTCTAGGTCACTTACATCTATCAAGGCCTCTCCTACTTTATAAAGCTCCTGTCCCACGAAAGGAGTCAGCCCAGCCACTAACCAATCTCCAGGTCCTTTCTCAATCAAGTTCTTCTTTAGAACACTGGTGAGCACAGTTCTATCTGGTCCAGTGAAGGCGGACTGTATATTCCTTTCTTCATACCCAGTTCTCTCAGTAGTGCCTGTCCCTCTTCTATTGTTCTCCAGTCCCTGATATCTATGGGAACTTCTGCTGGTGATAACTATCTCCAATGGCTTGTACAAGCCAGTTCATCAGAGGCTGATTCCCTGTATTGGCTCAGGTTATGCAACCTATGTCTCAAGGAGGGATGGGTGGAACAATAAACAGGTTTTCTGCTTCTACAAAACTTAAACTAATATCATCTGCTCCCAAGATCCATATCCTCCCAAGCAAGGTAATGAGAGCTCCTTCACTGCTTGTTTGAAAGTCTCCCATAGCTCCAACAGCTCCAGTGCAGAGTACTCTTTGATTGCCAGAATCTCTCATACGGGACTGTTGTTAAGGCCTCAGTCAGCATGCTGAAACATGGATTTTTCCTTTCTTTGTATTAAAGATTGAACTGAAGGGGCTTCTTTAGCTTTTTCTGGGTCACTCCCTCCTCCTAACTGTCTGCCTTCTCTCATGGACTCCAGGTTTGGGGTCCCAGGACGAGCCTTGTATTATCAATCTCATCTGGGCTCTCTTTCTGGCCCTTAGCCCTAAAAGGGCAAGCTAACACTTCAATTTCTTTTTCTCTTTCATACAATTTACTGGCAGGTCAGAGGCCAATACTGAAGAGGCCAGTCTCTTATTCCTTTCTCACTCTAATGATTCTCTTACACCTTCCATTTCCCTCCAGGACGCTGTCTTGGCCTGGGACAGATTTTTTATTACACATAGCAGTGGCCAGGCTGCCTCTGAAGCTGCTTGTTGATACTTCTATCTCTGTTGCCACTATTCCAAGGGCTTGCAAAATTTGCTCTAGACCTTCAGCTGTTCTCAACACACACATAGCACCTCCACACACACATAGGGAATGCCATGGTCAAGCAAGCATGCCACTCCATACCACCTACAAGTGGATTGCCATCCCAGGATTTCTCCCACATACATCATCCACCTTGGTGGCTTCACCTTAGTTCCACATCTCAGTATCTGCTACATGGTCCGTACCACTGCCACTACCCCCACCAGCCCTACGGGGACAGCCCGGCATGCTGACATTTCTCTCCCCTCACCCTGCTACCATTTGCTTCCTGGTTTCCTTCCCGATATCAGAGGAAACATATTCCTCTTCCCAGACTCACTCTCAGTTTTGTCATATCCTGTCAACTATGTCAATTGCTTTAAAAATTCTTTCTGGGAGGCAAAAGTTGTGTCCATCCCTGCCCTCCCTCTCTAGGTACCTAAGGACAAAGCAAGGTACAAGTTCACCAAACTACAGCTTGGGAAACCAGGGTTTATTTGGCCTTACGTACAGAGCAATGGGTGAGGGGCTTATTACAGGAGTTGGGTGGTGGGTGAGCTCGCCTACTGAGGCCACACCCCAAATTCTACATACCAGCAGGGAGGCTGTGACCTTCTGGCAGCTTTCCAAAATGGGGAAGGAGCTATTTTCTCTCCGTGTTCCTCTGCTTTTACCCTTAGTCCCTCCCCCATGTGCAACTCAGGCCACTGGTTGGTTGGGAGGGGTCGCTGACTCTCCCAGCTCCTCCTTTGCTTGCTGAGGGTCAACAAGTTTATAATCCTGAGCAAGTAGGCACCCCCAGGCTTGGGACGAATGCTTTGTCTATAGCTTGCCAATTCAGCTTGCCAGGCACGGAACAAGTTCATGCAACAGCATGTCTGGTCATTCAGAACTGGGAACACTTTGGCCCAAGCTCTTCTGGCTTTCAGAGTTTGCATGGAAAAATCAGCTGTAATTTTAATGGGTTTTCCATTATACGTGACTTATTGTTTTGCTTTTGCAGGTTTCATTATTCTCCCTTTGTTCTGTATGCTTATTGTTTTTATTATGATATGCCTTGGGGAGTGTCTTTTCTGGTCCTGTCTATTTGATATTTATGTGCCTCTATTTGTATGGGCATGTCTTTCCTTATTTTGGGAAATTTTCTTCTACAATCCTGTGAAGCTCTGTTCAATGCCATTATCCTGAAATCCCTCTCCTTCTTCTGTGCTGATGATGCATAAATTTGGTCTGTTCAAGGTGTCCCACATTTCCTGCAGATTCCATTCCCATGCTTTTAAAAAAGTTTTCCTAATCTTTGCTTGAGTGCTCCAATTATTCAACTTTATCATTTGTCTTAATATTCTATCTTTATTTCATTCATTCTATTTGTGAGACTTTCTCATGTTGTTTCAAATTGGCTTATTGAATGTTTCACTTCCTAGTTCATTCCAGTCTGAGTTTTCTTTAATATTTCTATCTCTTTTGTAAATTCAGCCAGAAGTTTATCCCTGTCTTCTTTTAGTTCTTTGATTTGTTTGTATGTTCTTTAAATTCATTGACTTCTTTGAACATGTTTATGATTATTATTTTAAACTCTGCACTCTGGGTTAATTCTTTGGGGTTCTCATGGCAGAACTCTTCTGTAGGACTGGTGATGTTTGGCGGGAACAATTTTTTTTGAGTTTTTTATATTATTTTTTTCATTGTGATCTTGGCATGTAAATTTCTTTTGTTGTCTGTGATTCTGATGTGAGACTCAGGTCTTCCTTTGTCGAGTTGAAGTCTGATTATCTTTGTATTCTTGATGTACCCTGGGGTTTTCTTATTGTGTATGAAAAGCTAGTTGGTCAAGGCTTCAGGTTCTCTCTTATGATTTTATACTGATGGGACCAGATGACTCTAGTTCAGTCGCTCAGGTGTTCACTTGGAGGCACAAGTCAGGGGCGATCAGATGCGGTCCAGCCCTTCTTAAGGTCTGGTCTGCTCAAGTGAGCAGGCACAGCACAAATTGTGAAGATTGCTAGGCAGAGGCTATTTAAGATTTTCTCAGGCAGTCTGCAAAGGCCTGAGCACAGAAGCCTATCTGTGCATCGCTGGGAGGGGCTGCAAATGGTTCCAATGTGGGGGGATGGAAGCTCACAGCCAGGCAGGGATAAGAGGGTACTCCAGAGATCTGGGGTGCTAAGAGTTAACGTGTGCCTGTGCCCAGACTAGAAGACCAGAATGCAGGGTTGGGGAGTTTGGCGTTATTGTGTCTTTAGGGGAGTGGAGAAGCAGTGGGCAGGATCAGATTTGCCAGGGTAGAAGACTGGTCTGAGCAATGCAGTGATAAATTGAGGGTGGAGACAGTCTGGAAATCTCTAACAAACTAGACTGGAAAATTAAACTGGTCTGAGTACAGGGCATCAGGACACAATGGGCAAATCTGGACTAAGAGGGTGGTCCAGGGTGCTAAAAGCATACGCAAGCCTGTGCCCAAGTCTAGAAGGAGAACGGATGTGAGGCAGTGGAGGATGGAGTTGTTCCGGTGATAAGGGAGTGGAGATGCAGTGGGAAGGATCAGACTTCCCAGGGGAGAAGGCTGGTCACACAAATGCAAAGCAGGTTGGGGGCATACAGCCAGGGCAGGTGGCAGGTCAAGGGCAAGCAGAGGCAAAACGTGGTTGGGAAGAGCCTTTGAAGGTATAAAAAGCTAGACTGAAAGATTGAACTGATCTGAGTAGGTGGGTGGGTCTGTGCCAAGAGGGTAGGAAGAGATCCGGGGTGCTACGAGCAGGCCTCTGCCCAAGGCTGGAAAGAGAAGAGGCTCTGGGGCGGGGGAGAATGGAGTTGCTCAGGTAGTAGGGCAGTGAAAAGGTAGTGGACAGGATAAGACTTACCAAGGAAGAAGGCTGCTCACAAGATTCCAAGGCAGGTTTCTGGGGAGGGGACCGCCAGGGGAGATAGCTGCTCTAGGACAGGCAGAGACAAGGTGCGGGTGGAACAGCCTGTGAAGGCTCTAACAGACTATACTGAAAACTTGAGCTGGTCTGAGAGTGGGGGATCATGATCCTGATTGTTGAGTGGTGTGAGGGAACAGCACACTGTGGGTGATGGCACCACTGGGCAGGTTGTTCTGTGTTGTTCTGTGGGCCAGAGGAGCAAGCCAATATGCAGCATTCCTCCATAGCCTGTGCTTCAGTACTTGTCTCTGGGTTTCTGCCCTGAGTTCCTACCTTGGGCTCCCTAAGTGATGAACTGTGACCATGGAAATGCAAGCCAAAAACCCCCTTTCCTTCCCAAGCTGGAGTTGGTTAGAGAGGTTTGTCACAGCAATAGAAGGCAAACTAGACCACTAAACATCACTATAGACACCAAAACAAACTTGGAAGCACTATAAGGCAAAACTTAAAAAATTTGTACTCCATTATGAAAGTCCCAAGGGAGAATATCAATCAATGCCCCAACACCAGCTTCATGACCAAATAATCACATTGATGACTGGCCCAGCATTTGACACTGGTGCAGTAGTGGCACTTTGATCTTGGGGCCAGTCAATGGCTGCCTGTTTCATCTTAGATCCCACTCAATGGGAGGAAACTCATGTGTGGTACAGTAAAAATAGCCAAATACATATGGCTGAAGAGGTCATAGATCTTAGAGAAATCCCCAGGGCTGTCACATCCCTAGGCTAATGTAACTTCATACTAAATGCCAAATATGTACCCTTTTATTAACAATCAAGTATCCCAGTTACCACTCACCAAAGTAGCTTCTTTTGCACCAGAGATTACTACAGAGTACTACAGTGAATCACACACAGATATTGTTTTGAATCATCCATGCCTAAGCAGCATATCTATACTGCAACCACTAAACCCAAGGCTCACCCAATGTAGAACAAAAGAAAAAAGGACACGAATGAATCTCTCAACTCTCATTAATGAAGCTCCCTCATGTGACAAAGGGCCAGAAACACAAAAGGTCACAAATGGCTAAAGCATGGAGATTAAGAATCTGCAGAGTGAGGGTCCCTAGGCCAGAAAGAGAAGGTATGTGACCATGTGGAAATATGAACCTACAGCAATGGTGTCTGCATGCTCAAGACCCGTGCAAGTTCAGGCAGACAAAAACCAGCGTGGAACATGGAGACATGGGGAGCTGACCATACAACCATTGCTCAAGAAATATTGGCAACTGATTAGTGTTGGGTGAGGAAGAACTAGTCTTCCTAAAGTGAGGAACTCTGGGTAGACTGACAGGATGTCAGTGAATGAACCTGTACTGAGGTCATTTGGGGACATTACCTTGACACAATAGACCTTAACACAGATGAAAGAATGTGTGGATTCCAGTTCGGGGGAGATGTGGGCTTGCAAGTGGGGAGGGGTGTAAAGATTATCAGGATAGATTGAGATGTTCTGTATAAAATACACAATCATTCAATAAAAAAGAGTCTATACTCCATTAAATTTGAAAATCTAAAGAAATGGATGAATTTCTAAATTCATGGAAACCACCAAAATTAAGCCAAAAAGAGATCAACAGTGTACAGACCCACAACAAGTAAGGAAATTGAAACAGTAATACAAAACCTTCCAACTAAAAGAAGTCAGGCCCAGATGGATTCTACCAGATATTCAAAGAATATGTACAACCAATAACCAGAGACGGGTGATGAATGGAGTTTGGGGTCCTAGGCGAGCTAGAGGGGATGTGTTGGCACCAGAACCCCTTTTAAAATGCACATATGGTGTCTGAACATTAGTGCATGTGTATACCTGTATGGCAAGGAGAACAGTGCCAGACAGGCGAGACCTCCCTTCGAGTGGTTGGTCATAGCTGTGCAAGAGAACCCCCAGACCACTCAGGCTATTACCAGAGCTTTTGGTTATCTCTCAGAACCTGAAGATACGACCCTGCTGCTGAAGGAGGGCATACTTCAGATATACATTTGGAGCGATGGAGCAGGAGCTGACCTGGAAGCCTTCTACCTGTAGTCTACCTCTCAGAGCTCTAGCGGGTACTATGAAGGTGCTAAGGGAGGAAATCAATTAAGGGTTCCACCTGCTCTAAAGTCTAACAACCATAACAACCGAGACAGCAAACGACCTCTACTGGTCCAGTAGTGGCGTTCTCACTGGGGGTTAATCAACAGCTACCTAACTGGATTTAAAAGGGAGTGAACTCATGGACGGCACTGTAAACACAACCAAGTACACATGACTGGAGAGGTCACAAATCCTAGAGAAATCCCTACTTCTGTCACATAAAGTTTCTTACCGTATGCTAAATATGAATCTTTATATTTACAACCTAGTATACCACATACTACTCGTCAAAGAAGCTTCTTTTTGCAACAGATGAAGGCTACTACAGAGTTCCTGAACTCATTACAAACAGAGAATATACGTCTGAGAGATGCCCAGTCCAACATGATGCATGTACAGTGGAACCTCTACACTTAAGACTCACAAAATATAGCAGAAGAGGGGATAGAAAGACTATAATTCATCCCTCAACTCTCACCAGTGAAGCTTCCGTTTACAACAGAGTGTGATGAACACAAAGCCACAGCTGGTCAAGTATTAGAGAACAAGAGACTGCAAAGGGAGTGTCCCTGGTTAAGACTCCTCTATTAAACCTCACCCACTCATGCCTCAGGGAGCACTGACGAAGAGGGGTGAAAAGATTGTAAGGGCTAGGGTTGGTCCATGAACAGAGGAAAACAAAGGCTTCCAGGCTGCTGGAAGCTTGCACAGCAGAAACTGTAGCAGTGGTGGAGGTGAGCACAAAGCCACGCCAACTCAATCAGACAGTGCCCAGAGTGGACTGAGGGAAGTAGGCAGCCCACTGGCCTGCATCTGGGACCTGGTGGATTAGTCCTTGGTGAGGGAGAGTAGACCGTACTTATGATCTGTGGATAGGCTGACTAGACTCCAGTGGATGAACTTCCATCAGAGGACATCTGGGTACAAATGCTTGACTGGATACAACTTAATATGCATTGTGAAATGCATGAGGTCTAGCATGTATGTATGTGGGGGAACGTGGATGGGGAGGGGTCTAAATTTGATTAATAACTGTTCTATGAAATGTATAAAAGCTCAATAAAATTTTTCAAAAAGTGAACATTGTTGTATAAGAGTATATTATAGAGTTGAGTATTTTTGAATATATTAGTATTAAGATAATTATTTCCAAGATTTGGGCTCTGCCTCATTAACATGTAAACAAATACTGTCATTAAAATGAGATACTGTGAACTTTTTAATTGATAGCTGAACGTGCATGGCTTGTCCTATTTCCACTTCCATCTTTTCTCTGAAAAATGAAATACATTTTTTTTATTGTGCCTTCAGAAAATTGAGGTTTCATTAGGGAGTGAGTAGAGGTGAAGGAAGCGCAGATCTGATTAATGCACATTATACACATGTGTGAAATTTTCAAAGAATCAATAAAAATGAACGTAAGTTTCAATGAAATAAAAAAAGAGAAAACAATCAGTGGCTGGAAAGACTCAGCAGTCAAGAGCACTGGCTGCTCTTGCAGAGAACCTAGGTTTGGTTCCCAGCACCCACATGGAAGCTAACAACTGTTGGTAACTCCAGTTCTAAAAAATCTGACGCCCTCTTCTGACCTCTGTAGGCATTGCACGACACAGGTGCACTCAGACACATGCAGGCATAACACTCATACACATAAAATAAAGATAAAATTATTTAAGTTCCATTAAACTAGAAAACCTAAAAAAAAGAATAATTTAAAGATTCATCCAAATCACCATAATTAAACCAAAAAGAGATCAACAACTTTAACAGACTCAAAATCATTTTACATGCCATTTTAAACTATAGGATGGGAAAATATACATATTTTCTTTTTAATTTTTATTTTAAGACAAGGACTCACCATGTGTCCTTGGTTAACCTGGAACTCATTACATAGAGGCCTCAAATTCACAGAGGTCCACTTGTCTTTTACTTCCTTCTGAGTTCTGGAAATAAAGGCATTTGTTACCATTCCCGTCAGACATTTTCTTTATTCTGGCACAAACCAGTGAGTATCTGGCTGTCCATCACATGGCTTAACATGGTGAGGCGTCTTCATACAGGACTTCATCTACCTTCATGTCATGTTCACTCACTGGGACCTGGGGACAGATCTGCTCCTTGAAGGCCAAAGCCAAGGTGTAGGGCTTTACTTGCTGATGCTGCCCACAGTGCCTCAGGTAGGTGTCATAGTAGCCCTTGCCCCGGCCCAGTCGGTTGCCATCTTTGTCAAAGCCAAGGCCTGGCAGGAAGATGAGGTCAAGTCCACCTGTGGAAAAGAGAAATGTATTTGGGGTATTAATGGTTTCTGCAAGATCACTTAAGGATAGGATGTGGGCTTTGTTTCTGATGACATCAATCTCTTTCTGGTTTGAAAAGAAGTATATGGTTCCTGCAGGAAGTACAAGAAAACCAAAGGTGGACAAAGAAGGAAACAGTTCCCCAGAACCAGACCTCCGTCCATCTTTCCACAGGTCTTCGGTGTGCATTTCTCCAGAAATGCCCACTCACATCAGCTAGAGAGGATCTCCATGGCAGGGCCTCAGAACTCCCTTTTCATTCTGGCACCCCGGTGACTCTACACACCCGCCTGGGCTGGGAACCAGCACCTCAAGATAATGACAGGTGAGGACGGTGAGAGGGTGAGCGAGAAGCAGAAAGGATGAGGGCAGCTGTTCGGAGCAACAGGAAGTTCACATGGCCTGTCCCTTTTCCTTTCCCTCCCACTGTCAAGGTCGGGTTCAGGGTACAGCTCAGGCATGGTTAAGCCCAGCACTGCTGGCAAGACATCCTGTGGTTGGAAGCCAAGAACTCTCCAGAACAGGGTGTTAGAAGCAGAGCTGAGTGGACGGCCGGCTAGGTCGGCCACTGCTACCACGCAGCTGCTCTGCCTTCCTGTGGAACTGTGAGAGGAACTCACTTCTGGTTTCTGGCACGTACCTGTGCATCCTATCTGCCCAAATCCACACTGCGGAGCTCAGCTACAACCCTAACCTTCCTCCTGCCTGTCTATTCCAAGCCCCACTTGCTAAAAGGTGGAGTCAGTGTTCAGTGTCTTTCCTCCTTATCCCTGCCGGGATCGTGTGTCTCTGTAGGAGTGGACAGTGTCCTGAGAACTTGGGTCCTGCTCCCTGAGGTCTTCCTTCTGTTTCCAGAGCAACCTAGGCTTAGAGTTCTTAATCTTCTAAGCCCAGAACACACACACACACACACACACACACACACACACACACACACACACACATTTTCTGGGATTTCTGTCTCTTTGCAGTGAGAAAACATGTTCTGTAACATTGTCTGGGGGACACAAAGTACGAACCTTCAGGAAATAGCAGTCAGTCAACATAAAATTTATGCATGGGTCATGTACAGGACAAGACAACATCTCTATCAACTGCCCCAGACAACAGAGAAGAGGGTTTTAGAGACTCCAGTAGAAGGGGAATGAGCGTAGCTGAGTGGTGAGAGTGGGTCACAGGGGATTGGACTTGGCTATAATTTGTAATAACATGTCAAGCATCAGGTTTGAGTGTATCCCAGAAACCAAAAGAAGCATACAGGAGTCGGATGCTGAGGGCAGAGTCGGCAGCAGTTTCATTCGCTGGGGAGGAAAGATTAGGGTAAGAAGCAGTTGAAGCAGAGGTGTGCGGTTGTCTTCAGCCCTGAGTGGAAGTATAAAATGGTGCACCTGCTGGGAAAATGGCATGCAGCCTTCTCAGAAGAGAAAAACAGAACTGCCATGTGACCAGCAACCCCGCTTCTGGGAATGAACACAAAAGTACTGAGTTGGCATCTCTAGAGATCACTGCACTTCTACTCTCATTGTAGAATTGTGCACAAGAAGCAAAAAAACAGAAACAGCCTCAATGTCCATCGCAGTAGCAATGGGCCAAGTGTTGTATATATTCACCGTAAAATATTACTGTGCCATGAAACAGAAGGAATTCTGTAATTCTGATCAACGTGGATGAACCCTGAAGATGCTATAATAAGAAAAAAAGTCACATAAACACAAACACTATAGGATCCCACTTATATTAAGTATCTAGGACTGTAAAACTTGAAAAAAATTTATGTGCATGAGTGTATTGCCTGCTTGAGAGTGGGACACCTGTGCGTTGCAATGCCCACGGAGTCAGAAGAGGGCATGGGATCTCTTGTAACAGGACAGTTGTTAGCTGCCATGTGGGAGCTGGAAATCAAACCCAGGCCATTTCTCCAGCTGCTAGAGTTGTAAAAGCTTTAGAAACATAATGCAGGATGGTGAGTGTGAGGGGTCCAATAGGTCTAGCCTTTCAGTCGTGCAAGATGAAAAGGTCCTGGAGATCTGTTGTGATATTGTGCTTAAAGCTAACACTAATTTAATGCATACTTAAAATTTTAAGAGATTTATCTCATGCTGCATCTACTACTTAACAATAAAAAATAACTGAAAAGGAAGCCAAGAGAACCGCCAGAATATCACCAGTGACAATTCATAAGGAAAGGAAGACCGAGTTTTGAGCAGGTGAAAGTTTCACTTAGTGTGGTGAAAGAAAATGAAGAATAGAAACTGGCAAGAAAAAAACAATTGCAGCTGGAATCAGTCCAGCTGGAGTCAGTGTGGCTGCCGCTGTTCCTCCTCCTCCTGGAGTTTTGACTGCTCCTCCACCTGAGTCTGCTTTATAGAACTGAGGACGTATGTCTCTGTCAACTACACTGGTCAGCAAATTTCCTTTCAAGCCATAGTTTTTTCCAATTAATCTTTCATGCATGAATCTTAATAAAAATCTAGACCAAAAAGACCCTGAAAGATGAGTTTGTTATTTGCATATGGATGGATCCTGTCTTGACATCCTCTACTTGAATAATGCTAGGTACATATATCTGGATCAAAAAAGCAACATTATGGGACAAACTGAGTAAATACCCTCTTATGGCCTTTCAACTCAGGCAGCTCAAGGTTCTGAAACGGCCCTTTCTTCCTAGGCAGGCGTCCTGGAGTCCTAGTTGAGATGCTGGCTGTTGGGGCTCTGCTCATAGGATTGCCCAGGCCCCTAGCTCCGTCATAGGCTGGCCATGGTCCCTGACTTCATTTACTTAGGAATCCCTATGTGCCCGTCACTCCTTCTCAGAATGGCAATGAATATTCTCTATGATTGTCTGTTGGAAGTAATTTGTCTTTTCGAATCTTCACAGGCCTACATAGGAAGATTGCCTTGATTCACTGAAGCGACCTCAGACACTGGACTTTTGGCTACTGTGGAGAGTGTTAAAGAGCAAGGCGACTTTTGAAGTTGGACTAAATGAATTTTGCATTGTGGTTTGGTCATGAGCCTATGAAAGGACTGTGGTTGTTTGAATGAGAAGTGCATCCTCACTCCCAAACTCCCACATCAGCTCTGTTTATTAATAATTTTAAAATTATGTGGAAATGTTGGGAAGCAAAATGCAATAGAAATAAATAAACATTTTAGGGAGACATTTGTAATTAGCATTAGGTGAAAGAAGAGATTCATTATTCCCTTCTGTGATTTACCAGAACTAACTGATTGGATGTCAGTTGTGCTAAATTATTACTAAGAGAGTAAGAACTTCAACTATAAATAGAAATATGCAAGAATATCCCTATAACAAAATGGCATTATCACCCAGCAACTACAAAGCTAAATGGGGATATTTTGCAAAGTATAATTTAAGTTAGTCAATAAACATAAGGAGATTTGATCCCATAATTACAGCAGTCTGTGAAATCTTGTTGCTATAAAGAATGATGAATTATAAATTTAATCAGAAACAGTTGCAACTCACATCTGTCTATAACTGGACTTTCAAGTGATCTGCTGCCCTCTTCTGGTCTCCAGAGGCACTGCACTCATGTGATGCTAATACACGCAATTAAAGGCTCATATGCATAAATTAAAATGAATAATACTTTTTTAAAAAGAAAAAAAGGAAGGAAATACAGAGAAATTTCTATGATTATAGCTTAACCTGGACATAGGTTGTATAGAGTTTGATATCTTTGGGGTTTATTGAAAATAATCAATACTTTATGAACATAGGTTAGGTGGAATTATAATCTTTAGAATGGTAATCTGAAGACAGATACTCCTTTTACCAAGCCATATGGTGACTTGTAATGTTGAATTTCAATTTTAAAGCATTCGTTTCAGTTTCCCAGAGGCCTCTCCTGTCCTTTCTTCCTGGTGGTAGAAATAGGTTGAAGCCATGTGATAGATCTATTTAGTTAAGCAAGTTTTCATGAAATTGGATCACACCAGTGTAGTAAATACTTAGCTTAATTAAAGATTTGGTTCGCATTCAGTAGATGTATGATAAACTCTCAGAAATTAAGTTCAGATATACAGAGGCCCTTTGCCTGAGTTTACCCTTAAAGTATAGTGAATTAAAAATAGTAAAGGGAGCTGTACATGGTGGCACACACCTTTAGTCCTAGCACTCCAGTGGCAGAAGCAGGCTGATCTCTTTGAGATTGGGGCCAGCCTGGTCTATAGTCAGTTCCAGTTCAACTGTGGTTATTGGGACACCCTGTCTCAAAAAGACAAACAAAATAGTAAAGAGGCTAGAGGTTATGGGTTTAGTGAAATAATGTGTAGGAGAGCTAATAAAGCCATATTTTTCTGAGTTTTCAAATTGACATTTTGTTTTTATGTTATCGGCAGATGGAAATAAAGTTGTGCATGTAGAAGAAATAATTCGTGTATGGAGACTAAGTTGAGTTGAGGCAGAATAGCTATGAAAGGTGAAGGGGTGTTATTTTTGCAGTTACTACTTGAATGGTGATACATCTTGGGAAATGTTCTTTTAAGGGTAAAGTAAAATTCAAGTGATGGAAGGGTTGTTAGAATGGTGTCTTCGTTTCTTTTTTGTTCCTGTACTCAAATGCCCTGACAAAAGCAATTTAATTGAGAAAGGGTTTATTTTAATTGCAGATCCTATTGGAAAGCAAGCCATCATTGGATGAAGGTGCCACCTGACAAGAGCAGAGAGCATGGGCACAGGAGCAGGAGGATGCTGGTCATATCGCATCTCTGTTCAGGAAGATGAAAGGGTCAACGGGAAGTTGGGTTAGGGATAAGACCTCAAGACCCGCCCCTAATGACCTATGTCATGTAGGCAGCTTTCACCTTGTAAAGTTTCAGCAAGCTTTCCAAATAGCACCACCGTTTGGGGAACAAGTGTTCAAATAATGTGGGACTATGAGGGGACATTTCACAGAGAACTCTCAGCAGATGTTTAAGATTATTATGTAAAAGATAAGGTAATATACAGTTATGTTTGAATTATATAAAGTATTAGAAATATTGAAACGATTAACAGAATATGGAACAGGAACTTAATATTACTGGTGCTCTGTAGGTAATAATATTTGTAATGCAGTCTGTCACATAAGTAGATGAATATGCCAAGATTTCTTGTAGCTGAATTTGGTTGAGTGACCTCATCTTCCTACTAAAAGGAAAGAAATAGAGGGAATAAGAGAATGGTGCAAACTTGGGGAGGCAGTTGGAAAAGAATAGAAATTGGTGAACTTTTTAAGGTTTGTCATATTAAACACGTTATGGGGGGAATCCTTGAGTTACCTCTGTTATTCAAAAGTAAAGTGAAATCAGACCTACTTTTATTAATAATGGTATTAATATTACAACATGCCCTAGCACATAACTTTCGTTTGAAGAGGTCACACTCTTATAGTAAGGAGATTAGTGGTAATGACTGCTATTAGAATTCTGGAGACTATGTGTTAACATTGCCTCCAAAGTTCATGAATTTGATCCACGCATACTCAGTAAGACAAAGCTGAGCTCACTTGGGAGCCTAAACAGGCTCTATCTTAACACAAGGTTGACCTGATCCATTGGATCACAGAGGATTCTCTTTAAACATGATCTGACCTGACTAAGGTCCAAAGAAGGTGTTCTTTCATCATGTTCTTACTGGACTCATATCCACAGTGAATTCTCTTTAATGACATTCTGACTTCACCCATAGGTCTATAGAAAGATGTTACCGAATCATGGTCTGACCCGACTTACAGGTCCACAGAAGATTCCCTTTAAACATGATCTGACCTGACCCACAGATCATTAGAAGGTGCTTTTGACCCACAGGTCCAAAGAGGCTGTTTTTTAAACATGGTATGATTCGAATCAGTGGTCTAGAGAGGCATTTCCTTAAAGAGGAAATGGGCTTCCACATGTGGCAACGAGACCACTGCTGAAATATAGGATTACCTGATCCAAATGCAGAAGGTATGATCTATAGTCATGGGCTAACCTGACCCCTAAGTCAGAGAAGATGTTTCTTCAATGGAGTTCACATGACCTTTGGGTCCAGAGACGCTAATCATTAAAGAGGAGTTGATCTCCCATACTGAAAGGTCTAGAGAGGATTCCCCTCAAACCAAGCTGTCTTGTCCCTTATATTCAGAGAGCCCATTCCTGAAGCATACTCAAATATGGGTTAACCCAACTTTAAACTCCAGAGGAGATACTCCTTAAACAGTGCTGACCTGACCTACAAATTTAGAAGGCTGTCTTAAACTTGGGTTGACCTAACACGTGATAATAAGAAATAGCTCCTTAGTGTGGGTTCACCAGACCAACAGTTGCCTAGAAGCTAGGATTTAAAGGGTCTTATATATTAATGGCACTGTGAGCAAATGAATTCTTGAGAATCTTCTGTGATCCTGAGACTTCCTAGTGGTATGTGAGACTTCGTTTCTTGTCCTCTTACTGTGTTGCTACTGGCCTCTGCCAGATCTCTGAAGCACTTCCATTGGACCAGTTTTAGAAGAACTTTGCCATTGTACTCCATGGAAGCTTTACAGACAACTGTTTCCATCTCTCCATGGAACCATGTTTTGAAGCACCATGCTCAGAAGAATTTCTTGTGTGTAGCTTCTTAATGAATTCACTGCATCATTTTCAAGCCTGACAGCATTGGACCAACCAGTGAGAAGGACTTTTATCATGTGCCCTCACTTCAACTATCTGTCTCTGTGACTTGGCAAGGTGGTTTATTTCAGCCTTCCTTTCATGACCAGTGATTCAGGCCAAGTTTTAACAGGTGTCTGGCCTCATATTTAAAGAACTGAAATGAAATCCCAAGTGGGATTGTAAAAAACAAACTCTTTTCAAGGCAACAGAATAGAAACTATCATAATACAGTCAATACAGATACTCAGGGGCCCCAGGATATTGCTGAGAATCACTTGATATGAGGTCTAAAGGCTGGATGGGATGGTGACTGAGTTGCAGTTTGTGTGGTTCTCTATTTGGCTGACAGATTAGGTTATATAATCATTTATCCTACTGTGTATGATCTTTCCCATAATATGTCATCTTACTTTATTCACATGCACTGCCAAGTATACACAGGCATGGATGGTAAATAGATGCTTCTCTCTAAAAATTCTCTGGGAGAGACCAAGTTTGTCTCATTGAACATGCGCACAGAAACTATTCAGGCCAAATCAATCATTCCATTCTTTGCACCTGGATTTCTTAAGACTATATTTGAGCAGAAACTGTCTGAATTTGATTGACATTAAGAGAAAAGGAATTCAGGGTCCCTGCACGTTTTGTGTGTGTGTGTGTGTGTGTGTGTGTGTGTGTGTGTGTGTGTGTAGGTAGAGGAGGTGAAGAGAGGTGTGCACAGCTCAATCTAAATAGAGTTTCTCATTGCCAAACTCGTCCCTATGCTTGCCTACCTCACTTTGTCTTTGGATAATCTGAATTGCCAGTAACACATTTTTCATGAGCAGAGTAGCCAAATTTATAAGGAAAAAAGATTCCATATAGATATTTAATGGTATGAGATCTCTGAGTTCAATGCTGATATAGTCACATTATGGTCAACCCAATGAGATCTGGAGTCTTCTGGGTGACTGGCATCTGAGCATATCATTGGAGGGATTTCTTGATGAAGTTAATTGAGGTGGAAAGGCCCAGCCACTTGGGTGATCCTATTCTCTGTGCTGGGATCCTGGACCATATTAAAAAAGAGAAAGCAATCTGAGAAAAAGCATTCATTACACTCTACTTTCTGAATATGAATGCAATGTGAGCAGCCGCCTTATCTCCTGCAGCTATGACTTCTCCACCACTGTGGAGTGGATGTTTGACTTAAGGTCTGTGTCCCCATGGTAGCTAAGCACACAGTGAAGTGCGGTTTCCGGAAGCCCCTGTTTATTTCAGCTCTTTAGTAATGGGGGTGATCCTCACAGTTTCTTGTTTTAAAACTGTTGACATTATCCCAGAAGTTGTTAGTCTTGTTGAAATATGAAGGTACCACTCAGATAATAGAGGAAAATAAATTAGTAAAAACTGTTGTTCTGCAATGAAGGCATTGTTCATAAGCTGAATAAAACTGTCTTTGTATGGTGTATCCTGAATTCTCTCATGGTGAGGTCGGGCATTCAGCCTCACCCCACCCCCACGTTTGAACTGACTGAACAGACAGAGAATGTTCCTTTAGAGAAATTAGTTTATTCCATGTTACTTATAAGGGATTTATCCCTGGGGAGAGAGGAAGATGGAGGTTTTGTATGGCGGAGCCTGCACTTTGGTCACAGGTACCCCCGGAACTCTGGAACATGCACCCAAGATGGAGACCTGGCATTGAGCCCACCTCTCTCCTTCACAACCTTCCCTGCGTTTCTGCTAAACCTTCCCCTTTAAGTCATTGGTTAGTTGGCTGTCAATCACATTTGGAAACCCATCCCTCATAGCAGACAGAGAGAAAACTGCTTTTCTATGCAACATATAGGTATATCTTTTCTTTTAGGGGAATTTTCTTCTATAATCCTGTTGAAGATCTGGTCAATGCCATTGACCTGGGATTCTTCTTTTTCCTCTCTGCCTATGATGAATAAATTTGGTTTTTCCACGGTGTCCAATATTTCCTGTATAGTTCATTACTGTGTTTTAAATTTTTTCATATTCTTGGCTTAAGCTTTCTAATTCTTTAGATTTATCATCCTTTCTCGGCATTCTGTTTTGCATTCCATCCATTCTACTAAAGCTTTTTTCCTATCATTTCAAACTGACTTATTAAGTTTTTCATTTCCATCTTTATTGAGTCTGGTTTTCATCAATATTTCTGTCTCTCTCATGAATTAACTTTTCAAATCCTACATTGTCTTTGTCATTTCATTCATTTGTATGTTCGTATTTTCTTCAGCTTCAGTCAAGAGTTTATTTCTAACCTTTGAGTTGTTTTTTTCTGTGTTTAGTTTTTAAATTGGGTGGATTATTTGGTCATTTTCCTTAATGTTCTTTTAAATTCTGTGTTCTGGGCTTTCTCTAGGTAGTTCTCATTGTAGAAGACAACCATAGTTCTGGTGGGGTTCGGTGGGGACATATTATATTGGTTTTCATGTTATTTATGTTTTTCTTTCTTGTCTGGGTATTTGGATTTATTCTGTTGCTTGAATGTCTGATATGAAACTCAAGCCTGTGTTTGTTGAATTGAAATTTGATTTTGTTTATGTTGTTGATGTAGCTTGGCTGATTTCTTACCAGTATAAATAGTTCCTTGGTCTAGGCTTCAGATTTTCTTTTGTGTCTTTTTTTTAAATTGGAGGGACTGAATGGATCCAGGCAGGCAAGTCAAGAGCTCTCCAGGACAGCAGGTGAACCTAGGCACAAGAGAAGTCATGGGGATCATCTGGGCTGGTTCTAACTAGCTAGGTGTGAGCTCTTCCGTCATGTGGCTAGGACTAATCTCAAAGCTGGGGAATGGTGACCTTGCAGGATGAGATCTTGCTTTCTCTAAAGGGCTTTCTAGCAGCCTCAGCAGATTGGGAGCAAAGCTAAAGAGAGCTGATAAGACACAATGGTTCTTAATAGCTTGTAGAGAAGGCCTGAATTCTGGAGCAGTGGGAGTGGAGATGTTCCCAAATTGTTGGCATGGGCATGGTGGTATCTCATTTTTTTTTACATTGTTCTTGGAATCAAACTCAGGTTCTCATACTTAAAAGACAAATAATTTAATGATGGAACTATCTCCTCAGTGCATGGAGAATAGATTTTTTAATTTTTTCTTATGGTCTTCTGAATCATATATATATGAGATTAATTGTTAGTTAATATAATGATAAGAAGGGAAGTTTTTTATATATGGAGAGAGAGAGAGAAAGAGAAAGAAAAAGAGAAAGAGAGAGAAAGGATGGACAGCCATTTACCTTGGTGTGTGCATATCCTAGCAATGTAGCTTTTCAAACACTCCTTGACCTACTTGGCCAGGTGACTAATGATCAGTAGTTTTTCCCAGAGCTTGTCTATGCCATAATTGGCAAGAAGTGTGCTTAGAGTCAGTAGGTGGGATGGCACATGTGCAGTAGCTTCTGCTGTTCCTTATGTAAAGAAGCCTGGGCTCCCCAGGACAGCTTGTTGAGTGGCCTTTCCTGGAGGCAGATGGAGGAAGTAGCAAGGTTCAGTAGAAAAACAACCAGGCAACTTCCATGGCAACAAGAGACCCGAGGAAAGTGACAGGGCTCGTCATGGGGTGGACAGATGGACAGGCTGTGTTACATTTGGAAAACCCATAGGGGTCAGGAATTTATTTAAGGGCCATGGGGGGCAGTGGCCTTCAAAGTAGGGAGGTAGAATGCAGGAATATCAATAAGGAAAGTGGAGTAATGGACAGGAAGGGTTAAATGGGGCAGGAGCCGGGCGGACAGGGTAGAAGACAGGCTGTGAGGAGGGATAACTAAGACTAAAGGTCCTTTGAAAAAGGCCCAGTGCCAAGAATGGGCTACTTCTTTTGGAATTGTTGGCCAGGGACATCCCATTGACCCACAGATGTTACTGGTTATTGTCATTGGTTTTGACTGTCCTCCAGAACATGAGAGTAAGACTGTATTGCTGAGACCAGAGAGATGGTGAAGGGCAGTTCCTGCTCTTCCAGCAGACCAGGGTCACTTCTCCACATCTGCGTGACAGCTGACAGCCATCTGTAACTGTAGTTCCAGGCAACCTTACTCCCTCTTTTGGCCTCTGTGGGAACTTCACACAAATTGTGCACCTACATAGAAGCAGGTAAAGCACTCATATTTATTTATTTAATATGTAAATATATATGTGTATTTAAAGACACTATTGATGAAGACACCATATACTTGAGTTATAGGACATCAAGCTGTTGCAAACTTTAAATCTTCCTCTGTACTGGCTAGCTTTCATAGTGCTAAAAGGCACTATGCACACTCCCAGAAGAGAAACAAGATCATTAAACTTACTCAGCTCTATATCCTGCAAGTTACAATAATGCCTGTCTTTGTAAGATATGCCTACTTATGCTACACGGGCATCAAAGATATGAGAATAACAAAACACATTCTGATTGGATTCAAGGCATGCTCCACACAGTGGAATGTGTACCTGGCACCTATGTCAGGGCCAACAACCTGTGGCTGTACAAGTCATAGACCCTAAGGGATAGCCTCCTACTATTATATAACTAAATGGATATAGTATTAAACAGACTCCTTAAGACTCATCATTATACTAATAGACTAGTGTCTCTCTCAGCCCTCATCAAAAAGCTCCTTTTCACAGTAAATGTCAATTAACAAAGAGATCCACAACTGGTCACGGTGCAGAGAATAAGAGAGACTGGAGTGCTCATCCTTACATGGGACATCTGTATCACACTCCCTTCTCCCAAAGCTCAGCGATCCTCTTGGAATGGTATGAGGATTGCAAGAACCAGAGGTGGTAGATGACTACATTGGAATTGTGTTTCTAACACAAGAGAGGGACGTTGCCCGTAAGAAGCCACAGTGGTTGTGACAGCATGCATAAGACTAGTGCAACTAAAGCCAGACAAATTGCCAGCAAGGAGTGGTGAAGGCTGGAAGTCCCAGCCCCTAGCTGAAGAGCTATTGGCAGTTGAGAATACTGGAAAAGGAAGAGTCAGTTTTTGCTTATTTTTTTGGAGGGTATGACCACTTGTAAATTGATCATGCTCTAGGGTGTGGACCAAAGAGTATTAGCAACACAAATTGGACTTAAAGGGCTTGAGAAATAAAAGACACAACATTGGTGTAGGAAGTTGAATCTGAGAAGAGATGAGGAGGGGGTCTGGATATGGCCAACACTCATTGTATAAAATTCTCAAAGAATTAATAAAGATAGTTTTTTAAAAGAAAAAATTAGAAATAGGCATGGTGGTACATGCTTTTAATCTTAACATGTGGGAAGCAGAAGCAGGTAGATCTCTGAGATCGAGGCCAGCCTAGTCTACACAGCAAGATCCTTGCCAGCTGAGTCTATAGCGAGAGTCTGTCTCAAAAATAAATTAAAGAAGGGTTGGCAAGATGGCTCAGTCATTAAGAACCTTGGCTGCTTCTGCAGAAGACCCGGGTTTGGTTCCAGCATCAATATGGCAGCTAACAACCATCTATAACTTCACTTAAGGGGATCTGATGTCTGCTTGAGACCTCCAAGGCATGGGTGCATTTAGAAACAAGCAGGCAATACACTCATACACATAAAATTAAGTTATTAATGAATAAAATATTTTAAGCTTTAAAGTTTTTTATTGAATCATTGTGTATTTCAAACAGATTATCTCAAACAATCTTGATCGTTTTTATACCTCGTTACCCACCAGCATCTCCCATAGCCCTCCAAGCAGAATCCACACATTCTTTGATCTGTGTTTAGGTCTGTTGTGTCAAATTAGAGATTCCAAATGCTCCTGAGTACAAGTTCACACGCTGAGGTCTTGTGTCTTATCTCAGCCTTCTCGGAGTCCCTCATTTAAAGAAAATTAGCTCATTCTCAGCAAACAGTAATGAGGTGCCAATATTTCTTCAGCAAAGATTTGGATCTGCTACCCATTTCTCCAGTTGGATTTGTCTGCTTGAGTTTGCATGGGTTTGATCATGCTGAAATAATTGCTGTAGGTTCATATGAGCAGAGTCCCAGGAACCTATAGAATTCTATTTCCATATGGTCATGCACCTCCTCACTGGCTTTTCTAATCTTTCTGCCCCTTCATGCACAATTTGCCCCTGAGTCTTGGGTGAGTGAAAGTTAATGTAACAGTCCTGTCCAGGGACCCACACTCTGTAGATTGCTAATCTCCATTCTTTGACCATTTGTAACCTTTTGTGTGACTGGACTTCTGTTGCATGAAGGAGCTTCACTGAGAGTTGAGAGAGGCATTAGTATCCTCTTAGCCCGTGTACCATGGTGCATGAGCCTTGCAGAGAGGTTGCATTGCAGATGTCCTGGGTATATCCAGGACAATATCTGAGTGTGACCAGCTGTGGTACTCTGTAGTAGTCTCTGACTGTTACAATAGAAGCTTCTTTGATGAGTGGGCACTGGGTGCTTGACTGTATATATAAGGATACATATTTTGCACTTAGTAAGAAGTTACATTAGCCTAGGGATGTGACAGCAGTGGGAATTTCTCTAAGATCTATGACTTCTTCAGCCATGTGTATTTGGCTATGATTGCAGAACCACATGTTTCCTCCCATTGAGTGGGCTCTAAGATCAATTAAGCAGCTATTGATTGGCTCCAAGATGAAAGTGCCTTTACTGCCACAGTTGAGTGCTCTGCCAGTCATCAGTCTAGTTATGGTCATGAAGCTGGCATTGGTCCATTAATTATGTTCTCCCTTGGCTGCTTGCATAATGCTTTCCAGAGCTATGAGAGCTGGCTTTCAGAGGAAGTGGATTCCAGGTCAGTTCCGGCTCCATTGCTCCAAATCCCAGTGTCAGAAGTATGCCTTGTTTTCAGCAATTGGGTCTTACCTTCAGGTTCTGGAAGGCAACAAAGGCTGTGGGAATAGCCTGTATAATTTTGGGAGTCTCTTGGACCACTCTGGCCAACAATTCAAAGGAAAGTTTCTCCTGACTGGCCTGTTTCTTGTTATGTAGCCTTCAGCTATGCACATGGACTCATGCAGAGATACTGTATGTGGAATTGTTAGACTAATATTTCCTCTGTTGTTTTACACTAGTTAGGCATTATTTATCTCTCCTCTATCTGGTTCTCTCTCTGTCTCTGTCTCTCTCTCTCTGTCCCCCTATCTAACCGTCCTTCCATGACTTACCCATTTAAAGTGTCCCCTTTTCCCTAATTCTCCGTTTACAATTCCAGTCTCCTACGGCCCCACCTCTTTTGAGCCCCTTCTTTCCCTTTACCCTACAGTTTCATATATAATCATCCTTGTGGCTATGTTCGTTAATGATGTGGGTCTATAGTTTTCTTTTTTTGGTTGTTTCTTTATCTGGTTTTGGCATTAGTGATGCTGGCTTCATAGAGTAATATGGGTATTCTCCCTCTGTTTCTGTCTTTTTGAATAAATTAAGCACTATTGGATATAGGTCTTCTTTGAAAGTCTGGTATAATTATGCTTTAAATCCATCTGGACCTGGACTTGTTTTGGTCAGGAGGTTTTGTATTACTGTTTTGTTTCCCTTATCTTTTATAGGTCTGTTTCAGCTGTTGATCTTTCTTGGTTTAGCTTTGGTGCTTCCCATGATTTTAGATATACAACAAATTCTTTAAGGTTTTCAAACTTAATACCATACAGGTTTTTAAAGTACTTTAAAGTGTTACACACTTCTAAGACTGTACATTAATGTTTTTCTTTTTAATTATCAATATCTTTAATTGAAATCAACACTGGTAGGAAATGATCACTACTGACATGCTAGGTATAACTACCTATGAAGAGAGCCCTGAAGACAGTCAGTGATTTAGACTTAGTTGTAATACGAACATCTCCCCTTTTCAGGTGTATTTAAACATCACGAGTCAGAAGCTGGCAGAAGTTCCAGCCTCTTTACTCTTTACAAAGTTTCAGAATTTTTTTAAATTACCATCATAGATTTACTTATTCTTGAAACCCTTAAAATGTAAGGCATTCTTGCTGGAAAACATATCTCATCTAAGAAAGGTTGAAGCTTATTTGGAGTGAAATATTTTCTTCTCTCCGCAGTGGAAATGTCCTTTGAGAATGTAATCACGATCCATTACAAGATAAGCCTATTTAATGATGTGAGAAAATTCAGCGTTAGATATCAATTTCAAGACACATCTGTGAATTCAAAAGGATGCTACTCTGTTTTCTGGGGAGACCAGAGCTTCAGTTATGGAAGGCATTATTGGGAGCTGTTTGTAAGTAACACTCGGGACTGGGCTATAGGGGTCTGTAAGGATTCCCAGTCAAGCAAGTGGGGCCCACTGACTGAACTGAAGGATGTGTTTCTAGTATTTGTGAAGGAGGGTGACCATTACACTCTCCTGACTACTTTCCCATCACTTCCTCACTATGTAGAGATACCACCGGGCCAGGTTGGCATGCTCCCTGAGTGTGACCTCAGAAGTATGAGTTTCTTGACTATAACCAAGAATTCCCTCATATGGAGGTACCCCACTGGCTCCTTCAATTTCCCTGTCTGGCCTTCCTTCTTCATTGGCCACACACAATGGGGACAAGCTGTACCCTAAGCAATTTATCGCTCAGTGAGCCTGTCTCAACCGAAGTTAAGCAACAATGCAGCTCTTGGTGTCTCTTAAGTATTTCCTACTTTATTGCTAACTCATCATATTGTAAATATTTAATATTAAATGCAAAGGTGATTGTCTAGATTTCTTTACAACTGTAGTTCTTATATTCTACCAGGAAAATTTCTTTTGGGTGTCTACACACTTTTTTTTACACATTAGGGGAATTGCTAAACTATGACTAGGAATATATTTCAATGATGGAGTCCTTTCCAAGCATGCTCAGGACCCTGATTTTGATTCCAGCACCACAAATCCATAAAATTATAGAATTACACAATCTTAACAATGGTCTGCAGCAAGAACAGAGAATATATGCTGTTACACAGATATTTGGTTCAAAAAATTGTATCCCTTTTGACCTTTAACAAACCTAGCTTGCTTGTCATCAAGAAAGAAGTAAGAGCACTGCAGAACCTATTCCATCCTCAGGACAAGGGAAGAGTCCTTTAATGAACAAGGAAACGATATTCTTTCTCTCTTCTTTCACTTTCCCATTTTCAGCCCCATTTTATGTTTGCAGCACATTTAGAGAAAGTTGAATTAATTGGCCCCTACATCCCTGAACCTCCATTGTCTGGAATGGCAGAAAACCTTCCCATCATCTTATACTAAAATAAGCTGTCTGCCCTTCTGACGTCCTTTGTCTGCCCCAATGCTCTGAATAATCACAGAGCATCATAGATTCTATAAAATACCAAGTAAGATAATTTGTAATGTTGAACCTAGGAATTGTTCTTTTCTAATGTACTGAGAAACAGTGAGGTCTTAAAAATTACCCAGATGTTTAAAAGCTTATTCTCAAATATTCACCTTCCCAATGGCTCCAAAGACTAATAATGTTCCTTTCTCCCATATATCTTTTGTTTCTAAAAGTCCCATGTTAGACATTCTATTATCCCATCATGTATGCAAAATTAGATTTTATTTAACATTTGGTTATTTTGAAGTATTTTTCTTTATTAAATTATTTATATGTATAAGTGTCCATGTCGTGCAGTGCCTGAAGTAAACAGAAGAGGGCGTTGGATCCCCTGGAACTGGAGTTACTGATGGTTGTTAACCACCATGTGGGTGCTCGAATTCAAACCCAGGTCTTCTGCAAGAGAAACCAGTGCTCTTAACTGCTGAGCCATCTCTCCAGGCCCTCTTTTGAGTATTTTGTGTTGTGAGATTTAAATTCAAAACAGAATATTACAAAGCTTTCTTTTTTTATTGAGTTTTCGTGCATTTCTTACATCTTAATCATCTTTGGACCCCTGCCCTCTCTACACCCCACACCCCCCAACCAGATTTCATTCACTCTGTCATGTATGTTAAGACCTATCAGGTTTTCATATTTAAATTATATTGTGATGCTTCTTTTTAATCTTCACGTTGATTTTTTTTTTCACATTCAGTGTTCCCTGTGGCGTTTAGTTAAGAGATGATCATGTGATGCTGAGTAGTAGGTACTGGGGAGTTAGTAGCTACTAGGTCTGTTTTCGGAGCATCTGTGTTCATAAGGCTGGAGGTGCTCTTTGATATTTACTGTCACTGTAAGTATCTCAGGTTTCCAATTACGCTGCTGCTGATTTTTGTCTTCCTCTTGATTTTGGGACCTGCTGAGCAGTCCGTCTCCAGGATAGCCTGGATGTTACATGGTTTTGTTAGCTTCTGTTTCCTGTTATTCTTCTGGAACCGTGTAGATGTGGTGGTCACTGGGGGAAGGGAACATTCCCAAATTTTTCATTCCAATGTCAGATTTTCCAATTGACTGATCCGTTTGCTCTCCTACAAGTCTCAGCCTTTCCTCATTTATACACATCACCACGTAGATATTTCACCTTCTTAACTTGCAGTGACTTACATTGCAGATGCCAGATCGAGCTCGGGCTCTCCCCACTTACCTCTCTAGATATCAGAGCCACATTTTGTATTAGATATTATCCTCTCCTGTGGATTAATGAAGTCTGTGATATTTAATTGTTTTGAAAGTTTCTAAATATTTTATTTTTATTTTATGCATGTGAGTGTTTTCCCCTGCATGTATGTAAGTGCACCCACATCCTAGAATACCTATGGAGGTCAGAAAAGGGCATCGGACCCCCAGAACTTGAGTTATGGATGGTTCTTAGCCCCAGTGTCAGTGCTAGGAACTAATTCATGTCCTCTGCGAGAGAAGCCAGTGCTGTTAACCACTGAGCCACCTCTCCAGCTCCTGAATTTTTTTCATTACACTTTACTCATTTTCAGTTATTCTTTAACTTTTCATACACGTATACAAATGTATGTTAATCATATCTACCTCACTCCCAGTGAAGCCAAAATTTCATCTTCTTCCTAAATTCATGTCCTCCTTTTATTATTTATTTAACCCACTGAATCTTCTTGCTTCCACGTACACGAGCATGGCTACGTGGTTGTACACTAAGACACTGACCACGCTCCTAAAGAAGAATGACTCCCTTACCCAGTGGCTATCGATTACCAATAGCAGAAAGGAAATACGATTCAGGAAATTCAAGAGTCTGAGCTGCCAAAGGATCTTGTGTGCTGAGTGGGAAAGCTGTTTCGCCTGAAAGTTATGAAAACAATACACGATGATCATTTGACTGGAATCGCATACCTCCACTTCGCTTCTTCCAGGAGAAAATGCAGATTCCTCGGGGCTCTACAGCAGAGTTTTTCATTCACATTTCCTTAAATATCTCACCTGGAATTACATTGAATATTACAGTAAGTACCAGGGAAATATTTAGCACAATTGTTTCTTCTGAAAATGGTGTGGAGATGACACTCTCCAAATTCGGAATATCAATAAGTTTTGTGGCGAGGGAATGCTCGTAGGACATGAAGTGACTGAAACATGCCATCAGGAATTGAACTCTCGTTATTATTTGAAACTTAAAGCTCTCTAAGATGCTAGTTTTCCTCTTTTATCACCATGCTGACACTTAAATGAGAGGCAGCAGGATCTCTTAACTAGATCAATTAGATTTGCACTGCTAATTGCTATTAAAAGCTGTAAAATGAAGTGCTAAGTCAGAGTCTCAGATATTTGCATCTGTAGGAATGTGTGCTTTCTTATTTTCTGTGAGGAGTGAGGATGAATAGAAATTGATGTTCTTTGGTGGTTGAAAATCAGCCTTTATTTTTGCCTTAAGTTTAAGGAGAAGGTGGTGATTGGCTGGATAATGATCTGATCTTTCTTTGATTTGCAGTGTAAGAGAGTAAGTGAACTTAGAGTTGTTCTTTTTTTTTTTTTTTCTTTTGGGTCTTTTTGTGAGACAGGGTCTCCTTATAGCCCCAACTGGCCTTGAACACACAGAGACCTGTCTGTGTCCCTCATCAGACGGGAGTAAAGAACTGCATGTTCTCACTTTGACTTTTTCATTGCAGTTTTTTCCCCTTAGCAGTGACAATTCTTTTGAGAACTCTCTGCTCAGATCTTAGCCCGTCTTTTAATTGGGTCACTTGTTTTCTTTATTCTTTGTCTTTTGAGTTCTTTATATATTCTGGATGTTAAACCTTTGTCAGATGTGTCACTGGTGAAGATTTTCTCCCATTCTGTGGGTTTTCTCCTCACTTCCTTGATTGTTTCTTTTGCTCTACAGAAACTTTTTCATTTAATGAGGGCCCACTTGTTGATTATTGACCTTAATTCCTGAGCAACTTTCCTTTCCTACACCTATATCTTGTTGGTCACTGTTAACTTAAAAGAATGAAGATGGCTGATAAACCTCTTAAAAGGTGTTTAGCATTATTAATAATTACAGAAATGAAATTAAAGCCACTTTAAGCTAGGTGTCCCAGCACTCCGAAGGCAGAGGCAGGTGGATCTCCATGAGTTAAAGGCCACCCTGATCTATACATCAAATTTCAGGCCAGTTGGGGCTACAGGGAGACCCTGTCTCAAAAAGACCCCCTCCTCCCGATAAAAAAACCACTTTAAGATTTCATCTTACCCCAGTAAAACTGGCTAAGATTAAGAGAATAAATGATAACAAATGCTGGAGAGGATGTGGGGAAAGAGGAATGTTTATATGTTTATTCACTGCTGGTGGGATTGTAAATTCATGGAGCCTTTATGGAAAGCAGTGTGGAGAACTCTTAAAAAACTGAAAATAAACCTACCATTTGACCTAGTTATACCACTCCTTGGCATATACCCAAAGGACTCATTCTATTGAAGAGATACTTGTGCATCCATATGTTACACCTCTTTTCACAATAACTAAGAAATGGAAGCAACCTAAGTGTCCCTCAACTGGAAAACGAAAATGTGGTACATTTCCACAATGGAGTTCAACTCAGCAATAAAGAAAGATTGAACCATAACGTTTGCAGGTAAATAGATGGAACTAGAAACTGTTATGTTCAGTGAAGTAACACAGAATCAGAAAAACAGATGACGTATGTTTTTTTCTCATTTGTGGATCCCAGCACCAAACCCTTATATATGAGTATGTATCCTGATGTAACTGCAGGAACCAGGAAAATGGAAAGGAACCAAAGAGGTAAAGAAGGAACCCAAGAGAAAAGAATAATAGGAGACAGGTGTTACTAAGGAAGAAGTAGATAAAAGGGGCTATTTTAATGGAAAGAGGGAGAGTTATACAAAGAAGTAACGGATAAAGGGAAAGGAACTCAAGAGATGTAATACCTTAGACTGGTATTACCAAGGGAGAAATTGGGAAAATGGAGACACTTTAAGTGGGGAAGGCCTAGAAGGAAGGTTAGACAGGGAGAGAGAGAGAAAAAGAGAGAGAGAGAAGTGAGAGAGAGGAGATAAATAATGCATAGCTACTATAAAACACCAGGGGGAATCATTTTAGGCTATGACCTGTGACCTGACTAGCCTTAGGTCCCTAAGCCTGATAACAATGACACGTATGGGCTCTAGCCTATGAACCCAATCTTAAATCCAATTAGAAAGTGATTTGTCACTCCCATAACATTCATGCCACTATGGTACTAGTAGGCATATCTTGACAGGCCGGTTGCAGTTCACAGAATTCACAGCCGGATGAGGTTGACGATTATGTTTTCCTTCCCATAGTATGCCTACAGCACCTTGCAGCGTTAGGAATGCTAAGCAGTGGAGATGAGGCTCTGAAGTCAGAACAAGCTTGATTTCTCCTTTTCTTGTTCTACAACTCACAGACGTAGTGTCTTCAGCAAGTGTCTTACCATCAAATTCTGCTGGGTGACCAGTGGCAGAGACAATGATCAGAACTGTGTGAGGGTCTATGAGACCTCACCAGCTTCCTGGAGAAGTCTAGTCGTGGCGCTGAGATGTCTTTCCATTAGCGTGTGAAGTCTAGAGGGTAATGTCACCCCCATTACAGGGCAGCTCCATTCGATCTCTTTTTATAATGTACACAAATATATTAAGGAGCTTCTGTAGTGGGGGTTTCTATGGAAATTTCTAAGAGCCTTTAGCGTTACTTGCACTCCTCCGCTGCCCTGTGTCTTGTCACCCCATTTAACCGTTTCTACCACAGTGTTCCTTCCCCCTTTCATATCACTGCATAAAGAGATTAAAAGCTTTGTCTTTCCTGTCATGCTAATCTTGTCTGTACAGTTCTAATTTAGGTATATGTGCTGATGAATCAATTACTGTAAATTTTTAAAAAAGGTTTTATGTATTAAATCTGGTTGCTGTGTATGAGTGTGTTGCCTCAAGTGTGTAAGTGTACCAGTGTCATGCAGTGCCCCTGGAAAACAGAAGAGGGCAGCAGACTCCCTTGACCTGGAGTTATGGATGGTTCGTAGCCGCTGTGGTGGGTGCTGGGAATTCAACCTGAGTCCTTTTCAAGAGCGGCCGGTACTCTTAACCACTGAGTCATGTCTCCAGCCCCCAAAGTTTTAGATTTTTTTTTTTTTTTTTTTTTTTTTTGGTCTGCCTGAGACAGGGTCTCCATGTAGCCCCAGCTGACCTGGAACTTGCTATGTAAACCTTGCTGGCCTCCATCTCTCAAGAGATTCACCTGCCTCTGTCTCCAGAGTTGCTGGCATTAAAGTCATGTGCCACTTTGCCTGGCTTGTAAATTAATTTTTAATAAAGAAAGTAACATCATCAAAAGGACAGAAAGAAGCTGGATGGTGGCACACCTTTAATCCTAGCACTGAGGAGGAAGAGGCAGGCAGATCTTTGAGAGATGGAGGCCAGCATTGTGTACGTGGCAAGTTCTAAGCCAGCTGGTGCTATCCAGAGACACTGTCTCAATAAAAGAAGAACAGAGAGAGAGAGAGAGAGAGAGAGAGAGAGAGAGAGAGAGAGAGAACACTAAGACAATGACTGCTTCAGAACTGAATGCTTCCTGCTGCTCCAATCCCTTTCTCCATTTGTACATTCCTTTTAACAGGCTACTCCTCAGTCAGGGTCTGGTCCCATCCGTATTTAAGGTGGGTCTTCCTACAATAACGAATTAGTTCAAGATAATCCCCCTCTGGCATGCCCAGGGTCCCAACTCCCAGATGTTTCCAGATTCTGTCAAGTTGATAATTAACACCAATGATCACATCAAAGGAATTTGGAAAGATTCTAAACTTTGGAAAGCATTAGAGAAATGCAAATAAACCTACACCTAAGAATACATGGCCTCCAGAAGGAAAGCCTAAATTTAAAGCCATAACATTATGTAATGACAAAGATGTAGGATAAAGTTTGTTTAAGCCTGCATGGAGTTTAACTGAAAAGACCTCTAACAAACCTACTAAAAGAGATATTTAGGACTTACACATTCTACTAGAAAACATTTATGGCTAGTTATGTGAGCATTCCTTTAATAAAATGTATGCATTATGATGACCCAAACCTTGAGCCACTGACACATCTCAACAGTAAATGGATAAAGAAATTGCTCTAAATCCAGGCTATGCAACTGTATTAAGTAAAGAGAGTGGACATTCTTTCACCTACTGCAACAGTGTAATTAAATCTCCCTCGCATAATAAAAAAATAAATATTTCACAGTTAGCTGTTTTGTATATTTCAAGAACAATAGACTGAATATTTGCTGAGAATAACTTTAATTATTCTTACCCCAAAAGAAAATCACAAAATTACTTTATTGCAGCATTTTTTTCACGTATGCTATAGTTTTCATGAAGTAGAATTAAAGCCTAGACTATTAACTGCACTTTGGATGATAAATATGATGAATATAGGTCCCACAACAACCAGTTAAAGAAGACTTTAAGCCAATAATTGGGAAAAAATGTAGCATTGTGCTTTGGAAACATTGTGTCTTGGAAAAGGGAGAGAGAGAGCGAGAGAGCAAAAGAGAGAGAGAGAGAGAGAGAGCGCTTTAGAAGGGACAGGAATACTAGGAAGCCTAACCTTCAAGAATTGATCTACTGGTATTTAACTGATATTAAGGCTTAATACAAATCAGAGAGTATACAATCTCCCATCACTTAAACATAATAGCAGTTGTGGAGTGGAAGGAAAAACAAAATGCTTCTGTGGGAAGATGTAAAAGGTACTAAGCCAGTCCAACCCTAAACACAAATTAATGGTGAGTAAAAGTGACTTGGTGCTCTACCCTGGACGTAATCACTGCAAGGACAAATTCCCAGAGCAACTCAATTTCTGCTGTGTTGACTCAATCTCCTTCCCAACACACGCATAATGTCTGATGTGAGGGAAAGCATGCCTGTGTACATTCTGTGGTGTTTTACCTCATTGGTAATCAGAAGTTTGTAAAAATTTACAAGACGAATTAACAAGGAAGAATTAAAAATACAAAAGATTTTTTAAAAGTAGAAAACACAGACCCAGATTCAAAGCAATCGAAAGTACTGGAGTTAGTTATGACAAATATTTAATGTGTCTCAGCTACAACACTTGGCACAGTTGTATTTAAGGTGAACTACACACAGTTAATCATTGACCTTTGAAGTCATTACACACGGAAAAATGTAAAAGGTTTAAAAAATTATGGGATATGCTTGTAATAAGAAGGGATTTATTATTCCTGATCATTTATTTATTTTACCTATTTCAATTCAGTATTAGACTTTTAGGGGCTTCCTCAAAAACATCGTGACCAAGAGAACTTATGGCAAGGAGGGTTTATTTGGCTTATGATTTCAGAGGAATTAGAGTCTAGCATGGTGGGGAGGCATGGCAAGGGGTGGCAGAGGTGGCCAGAGCAGAACGCTGGCATGGGGATCAGGTAGTGACTGGAAATACGCTAAAGTGTAGGAAATCTCTAAGATGGCCCCTACTGATGTGTGCTCCCTCCAGCAAGGCCACACCTCCTAAAACCTCCAAACCAGCGCCACCAACTGGGGACAAATGTCCAAGTATTTGGAGCCTATGTGGACACTCTCATTCCAACCACCACAGAGGCTATTAGCTTAGCCTGGAGAAATCAAGGGCCTTTGTTCTTACACATTTATCCCAATTCCTGAATTGATATAGGAATTCTTCAGGACAGAGTCAGAAGACTGATACATCTAAAATCATTTATCCTGGAATGTAAGCTGCTATACTGAGAAAGCTGTGGACAGATTTCTGTGTGATGACTCATCCAGTGCTGCAGACCCTTAGGATTTGTTTGCTCTCATACAAATTTCAGCCTCTAGTGATTTATCCACATCACCATGTAGATGTTATACCTCCTTGAACTTCTTTTGACTTTCCCTGCAGATAAGCAGATCTATTTAGTCACTGGCTCTCTCCACTTAACCCACCTACCTATCGGAGCTCCATCTCATACTAGAAATTCACTTCTCATGTGAGTCAGTTTAGCCAGTGCTATTGAATTTGTTTGACTTTAAAGAAATATGCACTTACATTTCATTTTAATTTTTATTTATTCTTTGAAAATTAAAAAAAAATTATGTAATGTTTAATTAATCAGATCCATTCATCTCTCTTCCATGCCAATCCCCAAAGCTACCATTTTAAGCTCTCTTACAAATTAATCGTGTCCTTTTATTTATTTACTTACTTTTTACTAGCCCAGTGAATTCTAAGGGTACCAGGGCTGTGGGTGTGGCATGGGGTCATCCACTAGGACGTGGAGAAACTTCTACTGGCCACTCTTCTAAAGAAAAATGACTCTTCCTCTCCCAGCAGTCATCAACCATCAACTTCCAATAGCTTGAAAGAAATCAGGTTTAGGAAATTCAAGACATTGGGTTGCCAGAGGACACTATTTGCTGGGTGTGAAAGTTGTTTTACCTGAAAATTATGGAAAAATATACACAGATCATTTGACTGGAACTGGCACAGCTCCATCGAATTTCCTTCCAGAACAAAAACAGATTCCTTGGGCCTCTGTGTCAGAGAAGTATTTTCTTTCAAATGTTCTGGTGAAATCTACCCTGGAATTTTATTAAATATCAAGGAGAGTCCTGAAAATATAGTCTGTGTGTTTTCTTCATTTGAAAATGGTGTAGAGATAACATTGTACAAGCAGGGAGGATTGTTAAACTTTGTGGCATGAAAATTCTCACAGTGTCTGCTCACCAAGAGATCTTCCATTAACAGGTAACTGCAAAGCCTTTTGTGTTAGACCCAGAAATGTTTGCCATGGAGCTGCAGATAATCCATTATGATCATGTATCCATGGATGAAAATGATTATGAATCAGCAAAGTAACTAAAATGAAAAGTTGATTCTAAATAATATACAAATGGTGCTATGCCATGACGAAAATCCACGTGTGTGGTGTGTTGTTGACAATAACTGTAAGTGTGGGGAGGGCGAGACATTTTATACGACCATTCTGTGATTAATGGCAGGATGTTCAGATGAAGATGCAGGAAATGGCTCAGGGAATGAGAGCATTGGCTGATCTCGCTGGGTTCCTGCACATTACACACACCTGCTAGCAAACATCTGTATCTCTACTTAATGTACATGCATTTTAAAACCCACACATATTTTTTAAAAATTTTAAAAAGGTTTTAAAACGATGAAGGTTTTTGTTTGTTTTTCTAGACCTTTTGCTCTTAGTTCCACCCCTATAGTTCAAACATGGCATTTTCTGCATTGGAGGGACCACATGCTACTTCCCAAATTGCTAGGAAACTTCCTAGGCTCTGAAGTAGATGGAACAGAGTAGGCAGGAAGAGAAGTCACCAAGAGAGAGGAACAAGTGGGAAAGCTAATACCCAAGGACCTCTGGGATCCTAGTAAAAGTATTGGTCATCACGATCTGCATTGGACTTCCTTTTTCTTTTGTCCACTACATCTGAGAGATAATATCTACATTTGACAAAATAGAATTATGGTATCTAAAATAATCAAGTATATTGATTTTCTTAGTGAAGTATATGTAATTGATGAAGGAAACATGCATTAAAAATGGGATATTATTTCTTTAATGACTAGAAATGGAAGTCAGTCTCCACAGGGAGGCCCTCTAGTGTTGTCTGTTGCTTTTGATTAGCAAAATGCAAATATTGTCTAATTATTTTGTCATGATATTGGCCAATCTGTATGTTTCTCCTGTATTTACAGTTATTTGTACTCTACAAACTCTCTTATATTTGAAGTATTTAGATAAAACTATTGTCTCTTAATTTTAGCTTATCTTCAGGCCGGTTTCATTTCATAGCTCTAAATTCCTGTGGAATTCCTAGCTCTAGTAAAGACTAAGATAGTTATCATGTCAGTTACCGTTGTGTCTCACCACTCCAGGCCAGCCCTAGTGGACTTTGAGGGGCCAGCCCGAGAAGTTGGGGGTGAGTAGATGCAGAGTCAAGCCGCAGACTCCGGGAGTTGGA
This sequence comes from Eospalax fontanierii, assembly GCA_035773235.1. Classification (NCBI taxonomy): domain Eukaryota; kingdom Metazoa; phylum Chordata; class Mammalia; order Rodentia; family Spalacidae; genus Eospalax; species Eospalax fontanierii. The sequence continues at coordinate 62,871,744 of CM069539.1, read as the reverse complement.
TGGGAAGCAGCTCCAGCGTGTGGCACTACAAACTCGTTTATGGAATAGGTGCACAAGCTCTTATAGGCCTGGATAGCCAATGACTTTATGGGATGGTGTTCCAAATACAGCCAATAGTATGTTTGTCCACAGATAGGCAAGTTCTTTCCAAGTGCTGGTCTCACAACTAGCCAGAGCAGAACGCCACACCCACAGGAGCCATTCCTCTCTTTCTCCTAGTAAGTGGCCTGGCTAGGCCCACCTTGCATTATGCCCAACATAGCCTCTTTTTTGTTTTTTAATTTTTTTTTTCCAAAAGAGAAGGAACTGGCTACTTTTCCTTGGGGTCTTTTTACCCTAAACTGCCTAGCCAAATTCTATCTCCTATTCTTATTACATTACTCTCTGAAGAGGCATCCCAATTGCCCATAGGGAATTGCGGCGATGACTGCTCCAACTTCTTCAAAAGCTGATGATGGACGTAGATTGTGGCAATGGGAGTACTCCGTCAGTGAGTCTATCTAAAAGACCCCTGAATCGCATAACTGTTAAAGGCAAGAGTAGTTAGCATTATACATTTTAGATAGGAAACCAGAAAAGTCACAAGGAAAATTTCAAATGTCCATGTTAAAGTCCATTAGAATTTCTTGCGTAGGACTTCCAAGAACATCCATATATTGGGTTCCTCTTTGTTTTTCTTTTGGTTGCCAAGGCTGGACTTGAGAGTCTTGAAGTCAGGATTTGTTTTCAGGTACTTTGATCTAGAACCAATGTAAGTTCCCTCCTAAATGGCTTCTAGACAGGGAAAGAAAAGAAATTAGCCAACATTTAATGATTACGTTAGAACAATGGTGGGCTTGACTTTCTTGACTATAGATAGGCACTGCAGAGTTGAAGTAGGAATCTTTGGTTATACTTTCCTGTTTGGTGTTTAAGATCATACAATTGGCCCAAATAAACCAACTTATTTTTATTTTTTAAGGTCAGTTGAGCATTTGTTCCTCTGAGGTGTCACATGGGCTTTGAAGGAGCCCCTTGGCTCCCTAGGCCTTTGTTTTACCAGTTCCATCTATGTGAAGATAAGTCAGAAGGTCTTCTAGACCATAGCTTCACTCAGAAGCATCAAGGAAACGTTTTCCTGTGCTGTGCTGACTCTCCTCTTTGCAGACTGGACACTAGTTCAAGTCCTTCTAGCGGGGTCTCCACGACCTCCCTGAACAGGAAGATAGGTGACTCATCACAGTTATAGGACATTTTGAGAGATTTCCCATAGTCCCCTGGAACTTAGTTGACCTTGGAGAGCAAGAGACAAAAATTGTCCCTTAAAGTCCCTCTGACCAGATTACCTTAGGCCTCCAAATATGATTGTTGAACAACCAAGAAGGTTAGTTCCACCAGCCTAGCATTTTAAATTACTGTATGTTATGTAGTTAAAGCTTGGGCAAAAACCAAACATTGTTGAATAAACCTTGACTAGACATATATACTCCAACCTTACAGACTTTTTCAATTTTAAATTATCTCCATTTACCATGAGATGTAATAACATTAAAAAATTACATACAGCTGACTGGAAGGATTGGCTGGATACTCAGATGAGGTAGGCATTGCTAAGACATGAAAATGGGAGTTATTTATGGCTCAGATGAGTACTAAAAGAACGTGGAATGTAAATTATAAACATAAGATAAAGTAATGGATTAATATTGGCCCTGTATATTTTGTACTTTATAAGCTTGTAGTTAAACCTTATGGAAAACACGAAAACCATAAACCTTGCTTTAGGCAACATATTATTAAATTGAAGTTTGTAATCTTTAGCATAATTATTAACTGAGGAATTTTAGGTAGAGATTGTTATCTATTTTCTCCAAGAAGTGTGAATTGTCTTAGTGATTTTTGTTGGTGTGAGAAAATAGAGAATTCCATGAGCTACTTTTGTTATAGACATTTTATACCCATAAGATGCATACTAACCTCTGTTGAAATTAGTTTATCCCTTAGTCATTCTTAATAGCACACAGCTGTCTGCATTGTTTAAAGCTATAAGTGGGAGGCATAAGTGGGAATCGAACTCACAGTCTTAGGTATGGTAGGTAAGCATCCTACCAGTGAGCTATTTTCTCAACCCAGCAAACTGGAATGAACCAATAGGAACCAAAAACCTCAGAGAGTGAATTAGTGAATTCCCTATTCACTATACAATCCACCTTTTCTCTCTGGAAAACAAACAAAACATAACAATAAAGAACAATATAGCAACAGCCATAAAGGAAAGCAGTAACATTCACATAGACCATTACAAACACAGCTGTCTAGTCAGTGGATGTATTATATTCACCTCACAAACAATCACAGTAGTTTCTCTACTGGGGCCTATAACTTCTTTTAATACCATTGGGAGTCAAACCCTTTTTTCTTTCCATATAGACATGTGTTCCATCCCTGAAGAGTGGGCCTTAAATCCAATTATGAATATGCTGAGGTTGCACATATCTGATGAGCCTCTACTACACCTGCAGAGCATCTGACAGTGAAGCACGCAAGATCTGTCATTAAGCAGAGCTTTTCAGGACCATTCTTCCATGGCAGTCTGCGTAGTGCCCTCTAGCACTATGAAGGCCAGCCAGCCATTTGTAGGGAGTCTTTAGCTCAGTGCCAGCTAAATCTCTCTCTCCATGCTCAAGCCATGTCACATTTTCAGTAATAGGGCCTTACCATCCATTTCCAGTGTGCAATCAGCATTATAATGTGGCAACTGCCTTTTGTTTGGTAGAGGGGACTTTCAAGCCCCATTGACCAACAGCTCATAGGGAGGGTCAACTCATGCCTGGTACTGGAATTGCTAGTTAACAATCACATAAAGTGTACCTTTACTCTTTGACATTTGCAGGCCTAGGCCCATAGAACTCACAGAATTCCACAGCTATACTTCACTCTGGTACTCTGTATGAGTTACATTCCATTCTTGTTCCTTCAAGTGTACTTGACATTCTCAACCCGGTTTCATATCTGTAAAACACTCAGAAGTTAACATTACATACACATACAAGGTCTAACATAGCATGGAAAATTAGCCAGTCCTTGGCTGTCTTTAGTTATTGTCAGGAGTCCATTTACTGTCCCAGAGTTATTACATGGAGCCTCCATGCATTCCCGTATCCTTGCCAACCTCATTGATGTTGGCCCAAACCGTCTGGTCCTACATAGGGCCAAGGAAGAATAAGGTTTTCCTTGCCCATGTCGTACCTGTTGATTCCTAGGGTCAGGGAGACCCTGGATCTGCTTCCTGACCCTAGCCACACCTGTGGTCTCTCCATTACCCACACCTGGCTGTTGGGAGAGGCCCTGGCCAGGCAAATTGTCTCCACCCCTCGAATAGCCAGTCACAGGGGAGAAGTGTACTCTTTTTACTCCGGGTGGGTTAGCATCCATCCCTGGGATAAGCTTCATCCTCTGTGTACCTTTTGTGAACCGTTTTTCAGGGCTCAAAGCCTCCCAGAGCTGCTTTAGCACAGAATTAGGCTTTTTATCAATCTTTTCTTTAGGAACTTGGGATAAACACAAGTCTTTCCACATTTGTCTGGAGTAACACAAGCAGACCTCCCTTTCTGTTTTGTCTCCCTTACACATCTTTTAGGTCTTTCTATTTTGTTACAGACATACCTCACATGCTGCTCCACATTGTTTAACCCTGTCAAAGCCTCTCTGGCCTTGTAAAGCTCCTGCCCCACTAGGGGTTCTAGTGAGGACAATAAATCTCCATACCAATGTCAAGGTCCTTGTTCAATGAAATCTGTCATAAGATCTCTAGTGAACACAGCCCTATCAGGCCCAGTGAAAGGGCTACTGTATATTGCTTTCCTCATGCTCAGTTCTCTTAAGAGCACATGTCCTTCTTGTGTTGTACTCCAGCCCCTGGAATTCATGGGGTTCTCCACTGGTGATGACCAAGTGTCTCCTGTAGCATGCACTAGCCAGTTCACCAGCGACTGCTTGCCCTTATGTTGTGCCAGGTTATGCAACTTAAATCTCAATGAGGGATGAGTGGTTACGTAGTTCAGCTGCCTTGCTTCTGCAGCATTGCAAACAATTTCATCTGTCCCTCTGTCCCATATCCTCAGGAGCCAGATGATGACAGGCTCTTTTGCAGCTTGTTTGAATGTCCTCCCTATTTCCAGCAGCTCTAGGGCTGAAAACCCTTTATTCACTAAGTCCTTAGATTTGTTAAGGCCTCCATCAGCATTTTGACATTTAGATATTTCCTTCTGTATTTCAGTTCCAACCTGAGAGGTATTTTTAGCTTCTTCTGGGTTGCTTCCTTCCTGCCCACTGCCTGCTTTCTCCTTTTTATTTAATTTATTAGTGGTGAGGCCCAATGGCTCAGTAAATGTGCCACCCCATGCCAGCCACAAGCGGGCTCCCATCCTGGGATTTCTCCCCCAGAAATCGTTGGCTTTGGCAATATTAAATTAATTAGACACTTGAGGATCCAATGTAACAGCCATGCCAGAACTCCAATTGTCTGCATTCCCTCCTGCAGGTCTGCTGTAAGCGCAGTTTGCACTCTTAACCACTGAGCTATTTTTCCGTTTGTGCCAGCTGGATCCTGCACGACTAAGCCATTTGTTTCATAAATTTTCTCATGGCAGGTCCCAGCTTTCAGCCTCGCCCCGCCCTCCAGGTTTGAACTGACTGAAGAGTAGAGATTGCTCCTTTTAGAGAATTGATTTATTTAGGGCATTTACAACATTACTGGTTACCTGCCGCCCACCCGCCTGCAAAGTCTGCGACAGCTGGGCACAGAGCTCAGTCCATTCCCTGGGGACCGGTGGCCAGCCCACAAAGTCTGCAAGAGCTGTGCACAGGTCTTAGTCCGTCCTCGGCCAGAATTGCGCTTCCACTCACATGATCCTTGGGACTGCTGGGACTTAGAACGCTGAGTCCTGGGTTCTAGCCTTCCCCTGCGGATACAATCTCTACCGGTCCCGGGACTTGCTGCCATGTTGTTTCTTTCCTTTTCCCCTTATTGGTCTGAGGGCGGGACTTGCTGTGGAATGAACCAATAGGAACCAAAAACCTCAGAGAGAATTCCCTATTCACTATACAAGGGGGTTAAAAGTACCTGAGTATAGTTATCCCCCCCGTCAGGAAGGAATGTTTAATATGATATCTTTCTTTCAGTTGATAAAAAGATCTAGTTCTTTATCCTTCAAGGAAAACTTTGTACTTAATTCTTATTTTAGTGATTATATTTAAAAGTCTTTGTTCTTAAAATCCAATTAATACTTAAAAAAAACTTTTTGCTATAAACAGAGAATCAAGCATTAATTTACTCAGGGAATAGAAGTTTCACCTAAATATTTTAATAATCTTTATAATCAAGGTACTTATATTTCTCCATCTTTCTACAACATTCTTTACTCTTTTAACATTATTTTCATCCATTTCCATTTTGGAACAAACTTTATCCTACCAAGCAAAGTTTTTTACTCATTCAAAAAGCATTTTTTCTTTAGCTTTCCTATGCAAAAATATATCTCATATTTCATACATATTAAACTTATCTCCATTTTGTGAACTTGATAGTTTAAAAAACTGGACATTTACTAAGATAATTTTAAAGGAAAACAAGGGTCTATAAGTAAAACACAGGAAACATATGGTAACTTAAATATCCAACAGTGATAAATACAGGTAAAACATTTTACTGGTCTTGTTTTTTTATGAATTAAAAATACCTATTTGCTAAAGGTTGAAATTATTATAACGAGCACTTTAAAATTATTTTGTTAGAAAAAATTCACCTCTCATTAGGGTTTGAGGCATGCAGAAGAGAAAATGTTGGCATTTTTGACTCTTTTATTTTGAGCCACCTGTTTACCTCTGTAGTATGTTAACCATATAACAAGCATGTCCCTTAACCTATTTTTCTTTAAAATTAAAGGAACACAGATGAATAAATGTCTCAGATATATTATTATGATGGAGCACAATTAAGATTATCTATAAACTTAAAGATTTCTTTGTAATCAAGCCATTATTGTGAACTTGAATAACAATACCAACAACATTTAAAAAATCTTCTTTTCTTAATAATGTCATTGATTTCTGTTTCTTCCTTGAAACTTTCTTAATAAACCATAATCCTTCAGTCAAAATACAAATTATAGAAATGCAAAAATGTGAAAAATTGTTAGTATAAACTATATATCTAGAGGAAACATAGTTAAAGATGAATCTAATCCATGCCTTACAAAATATTATAATGTTGTATTCATTCATACATTGTGTCTACATTTTTTGATGTGTCTACATTTTTTGATCTTCTACTGTGATTAGAGTTATTTTTAAATATTTTATGACAAAACATAATGCAAAATCATTCCTCAAAATGAGTTGGTTTCCTCAAGGAAAGAACCCCAATTTAAAACCCTGAGTATATTTGGGAATCACATGAGATGGTGACGAAGAAAATACAACCCCTAAATGCTATTATTGGGATATTGTGCACCATTGGCATGCCTACCACCTTGAAATGTTAGGAAATATTTTTCACAGCATGTGAGTAACGGAGCACCAATCAGATTTGACATGTTGGTTGTCAAACACTCCTACCGTATTTTAGCTTGATGAGGCAATAGTTAAGAATGGGAAGTTCAAAAGAGAGCCAGGCTTGGAGGGACAGACCAGTGATGCCACCATTTTGGTGACAAAGGCAGAATAATGGAGAGGTGAAGGCAAGACTGTCCTCCATAGTCAAGCCCTGTCTCCAAGAGAAAAAAAACAAAACATGGAGGCTGTCACCCATCCTTAACTCCAGCTGCAGAGAATCCAATGACTGTACAGAGTCCAGGCACATATGTGGTGCTCTTACGTACATGCAGGGGAAACACACATTTAAAAACAAGTAAGAATTAAAAAAAAATCTTATAAATGTTAAGATATTTTCTAACATCTTAGATTGTAACATCCTTTTTTTTTACATCATTAAAACCAACAGGAGAAAGAGAAAGAGAGAAAGAGACAGAGAAGAGAGAGAGATTGAGAGAAAGAGAGAGATCACCACGAAACTATTCTGTAAAATTGTTGCAAAATCACTAAGTGAGCCTTTTCTTTTCTGAGACAAGGTCTCATAGTGTAGCTCAGACTGGACTTGAACTCAAAATCTCCCCCAAACTCCCTAATAGCTAGGATTAAGGGATTAAAGGTGGGAGCTGGCACAATCAGGCAATCCTGAATTTAGAAGTGTGCACCTACTACAAACCTCAGAAAATTCAATCATTGGTGGAAATGGGTGTGGTCTTCACGAGCTATATAAGGACAGTTTGGGGCCTCCGATCATTGTTCTCCAGACCAGAGTGCATTTCCAAAGCTTCCTCCTCATAAGATTGCTGAATCCACACTTTGAGGACCTGATCCTGGACTTGAACTAATATTCTCCCATAGCAAAAGTTGGTGAGCCTGAAGACACACTCCTTAGGTGAGTAGAAAGTATACAAGAGAATGGATCTATCTAATTCCCCAAGACAAAAAAAAAACCCAAAAAACCCAAAAAACCCAAAAAACAAAAAAACAATGTTCCCTCTTCTGAATTTATCAGCAAGTGGGGGATTCTCTAACAAATGATGCTTCCATATGTAGCAAAAATGATTCTACTCCAGCTGTACACTTGGATTCTTCTTGGTCATAGTCAGTATGAAGCCTCTTCTTCCCTAGTCAGAAGTGAATCTCAACTTAAATCAAATTTTATGCAGTCGTCGGTCTCTCTGAGGCATAATATTAAGCAATCCTTTCTCTCTGTCTTCAGAAATGGAGTCAGATATCTCACAGGCCTTTCAGGAAGAACTCACATGCCTCATCTGCCTGGACAGCCTTACAGACCCAGTCACCATAAGCTGTGGACACAGCTTCTGTCGGCCTTGTCTCTACCTCTCCTGGGAAGACATCCAACCTCCTGCCCGTTGCCCTGTGTGTAGGGAACCGTCCCAGCAGAAGGAACTCAGAACCAACATTCTTCTGAAGAACCTTGTGTCCATTACCAGACAAGACAGCCTCAGGAAGTGCCTGAGAGCTGAGGAGAATCTGTGTGTGACCCATAAGGAGACAAAGAGGATCTTCTGTCAGGAGGACAGGATCCTGCTCTGTCAGCTCTGCTCCAACTCTCAGGAACATGGAGGTCACACACTCTGTGCCATTGAAGCAGCTATTGAGGAGCAGAGGGTAAGTAGTGCCGCTGAGATCACGGAGGTCTGGAGGGTGGACACAGAGTAGACCACAGTGAAGACACTTATGATGTTCAACCCACTGTTTTCTGAGTGGTAGGTAGCCCCCTTTTTAAAAATCTGATGTAGAAACCGTGAATACAATGTACAGGCATTCTTGCCTTCAGAGAAATTTCATCCTTTGGGTAACTGATAAGCTTAATGCTCATTTCAATTTCAAATATGCCTTAAACTGCCCAAGTCACTGAATACTGAAGGTACACATAGAAGATATTTGTTGGAAAATAAATTGGGAAAAGGACATTGGAATTCGCAGGGGAGGGTGGAGAACCTCTGGGCACCTATGGGCAAATACAAGTTGCCAAACCATTTCAAAATTAGCCATAATATCAACTACTAAACCTTTACCATGAGCAATTATTAAACTCAATTTTCTTCACTCTATACTCCTAAATTTTATTAAAATAAATATAACAAAAGTTACTAAAGCATGATCCTCATTTTCCATAAAGTAATTTCATTCTTTGCCTCCTGATTCTGTCAGTGTAGGTCTATAACCTGGGTTCATTTGTTTCTCTGGGGTTGATATTTATTGCTTGTTACAGGAGAAACTTCTAAAGCAAATGACTTACTTATGGGAAAAGATCCAAGCAAATCAGAGGAATCTGAATGAAGAGAGAAGGATAATCTTTTCTTGGAAGGTGGGTATGAGACTGTGGTGCATACAGTCTCCTTGAGACAGAGGTTTAGCACAAACATGGCCATTCATGATTATGACTTTAGGATCATCCATAGGACACTATCACAATAGAGGACCTTTTTCCGATAGCCTCTAGTTCTGAATGTGATATTCGGCTCCATAGGCAGAGACAACGGTTAGGATGAGTAGTAGAGAGGTGTGAAACTAATGAGTGGCTTGCTGACACCCCTCCACAGTGTACATCATACTTTACTAACACAACATGAATTCTAAGAGCTCGTATGTAGATTTTCATCAGGTAAAGTATCAGTCATCAGCTTTACTTTATATAATGTAGGAATTGTGAAAGAGGAAAGTGCTTGGAGAAAAGCATGGATTTGGTACTTTGTATAATGAAAAATAAGCAATTAAGGAAAGCAGGGAACAAATGTAAATGTTCTGAGAGCGGGTCTGTTAGTTTAGGATGCTCGTCGTGTAGGAAAGAAGGACCAGTCAAACTTAAAGGGATGAATTTTAAGTAGAGGAGAGAAAAACAGCTACACATGAGAAGTAGAATGTGCATGTTTCTGCAGAGCTACGTGAATCTACATGGAGTAATGATCAGGGCAGAGTACAGGAAGTTTCATCCCATCCTCTCTGAGGAAGAAAAGCAACACACGGAGAGTCTGAATCATGAAGGTCAGCACATCTTAGAGAAACTAAGGGAAAGTGAAGACAAGATGGTTCAAAAGAGGAATCAACTAAGAGCCACGTATCAGGAACTGGTGGCGATGTGCCACGGAACGTATCTGGAGCTGCTGCAGGTGAGCATGGGGACATGCGTGCCATGGTTCTTAACTGGGACCACAACTGGGACTCTGGCTCCACACCAAAGACAGCTTTGTGTACTTCCCACACCTCGCATCAGGTGCTTCCTTTGTAGAAATGTTCCGAAAAAGCTAAATTCTATCCTAACCATAAAAGCGATCAACGTGATGGGATTGAACGGGAAATTCCTCAGATAGCTCCCTCTTATACTACTTTTTTGAATCTGCTTCTCCAAACCCAGATGTTCCTTCTTCACAAAGAAGCCTTTTTGCCCTTTTCGGGTGTTGTGAAGAAATGTGGGGAGACCTCTTATCTATATTCTTCCATTTTGGGGAGCCTTTCCCTTACAGTTCTCTAGGACATGGAGATTTTTGATACAGGGTCTCATTCTGGGTCCAGGATGGCCTCCAACTGACAGTAACCTGCTGTCTCAGCTGCTGGGATGTTCAGAGTACGAGGATGAGGCAGTGCTGGTTGAAGCCATGGTTGGGCCGACCTTAAAGAAAGTCACAGGACGTTTATGGTGAGGCCCACTGGAGACGCGGTTCGGACAGCTGTGGTTTGGGTCCCGCCTTCTCCCACGCCTCTCAGTCTTCCACTCTCAGGATTTCAGATTAATTTCGGAAAACCTGCTTCACTGGCATTCTGAGAGATAAAATGATTTTTCAGGGTGGGTTGGTGTGATGTGATTTACACTATTTGTACTTTTTTACTTTTAACCCAAAAATAAATTTGGTCAGTGATTTTACCATTTCCTGTTTTCTTTGTAGGACTTGGGAGAGATATTGACGAGGTGAGTTTGGACATCAGTGGAAGCTAGGGTTCCATGAAAGCTTTGAACGTAAGATGCTGAGTAAAAGAAGTTATTCCTTATAGATAACGCTCAAATGTGTACACACATGTTGAGGCATTTTGTTATTGTTTAGACAGGGTTCTATTTTATAGTCCAGTGAGGAAACTCAGTATGCAGACCATTCTAGCCTTAATGTCACATATGTCTTTCTGATCTATAGTATGGGAATTAAAAGTATCTTTCAGCACAACAAGAATATTTGGGTGTTTTTAGGTATTATTTCTGGCCCTTTTCCCCAAAAGTTTCTTTTCCATTTGTGACTGAAGCAGTATAGAATTTGGGACTTATACTGAACTTTAGAGTTATAAAATTATGTATATTGGCGCAGGGCCATGGACCGTCTTTTTCCAGGTACCCTGAGAAATGTGTTGGTAGCAGGGGGAGACAATGATCCAAAAAGACCATTTTAAGAGAAGTGTCCTGTCTTTTGATCCTGCAGTTTCACTGCCATATCAGGAACAGTTATTTCATTTCAAATAAATGTTTTGTTGTGATTATTATTACTACTGCTACTATGGGTGTGCACGAGTGTGCTGGAGGAAGTGTGAGAGTGAATGCAGGCACACGTAGGTGCTGTACTGTGTGTGGGGAGCTCAGGGAAGCCACGAGGGATGTTTATTCTCTCATTCTGTGAGTTTCAAGTTTCAGGCAAGTGGTGTAGCCGTCTTGCCAACACATAGGTAGAATGATAATTTATTTTCCTAAATGCTGTGATGACATCTTTGACACCAAGGAGATCAGTTTTTTTCTTCCTTTTTCCAGGAGTGAGTCAGTGCAGCTGTGCATGCCCCAGCCGGTGAAACCAGCACTTAGTGCCAAGCCCATCACTGGACTGATTGACAGGTCCAATCACTACCACGGTGAGTGTCAGCACTGCTGGGACGGCCAGAGGTTGCCCTTCAATCAGGGATAACTTTCCCACTCATTAGGATCTTTAACTTGATGGGCGCTAAAGAAGTCCACATCTGTAGTCATATTGTGATCATGAAAAAACACTCCTATAATAATGTGATTCAGATTGAAAATATATTTGTGATACAATTACACATAATTTTGAAGTAATTCTGAGCATTATAATTTTAAATTCAGAAATCTAAGTAATGGAGTTTTAAATATTTTCCTTAAACATATTAGCAAATAAATAAAATTTTAAACTGTATTATATTTGATAGAGGAAAATATAGCATGTAGTGGCTGGAGAGATGGTTCAGTGGTAAAGAATACTGGCTTATCTTGCAGAGGATCTGGGTTCAGTTTCCAGCACCCACATGGCAGTTAACAACTGTTGTAACTGCAATTCCAGGGAATTCAATGCCATCTTCTAGTCTGTCAAGGCATTATATGATATGGGTACTGTTACATGCATGAAGGTAAAGCACTTGTGCACAAACTAATAACAATTTAAAACATTAAAATATAAATTAGATATACCTCTGCACACATCCATTTTCCTATAGCTAGGGAGGGAGAATCAAGAAGGTTGTCAATGACTTTGAGGCCACCATTTTCTATACAGTGATTTCCATGCCAGTGATTTCATGAGTCTATAGCAAGACTCTCAGAAAACAAAATAAACAACTCAAAAATAAAAATAATTAAATTCACCATGCAATATATCATGAGCACTAAAACTTTAAAAAATTGGTAGATAGAAATATCAATCTAAACTTCACAACCTCCTCATTCAGAGGAGACAGGAGTGAACAACAGTCAGTTACTGCTAGAAAACCACTTCTAACTATACATATTTGGCCTTTTCTTCTAAAGCATCTGTCTCCTTAATTATAGAGATCATAACATCAGTGAGAAAATGATCATCAGTCACATCCTGTGCATAACATTGAGGCCAGTAAATTATCTGTACTACGTTGTAGGGCGCTCATCTCCAGGTTTTCAGATGTAGTTGAAACTCTCCAGTCAGAAGTAGGCTGAATCAGCACCCCCTTCTTTATACTCGACATCAAAGTTTCAAATACTTGAAAGTTCTGTATTTTCATCATGCTCTCAGATTTGTTTATTCTGCACATCCTTGAATTCAATACATTCTTGCCTGATTTATCCCACTACACTTGGACTGCTCTTTTGTAAATTCAGTATGTTTCTATCTCTCATCTAAGAAATTGTATACATTTATATTAAGTGAAATATATTCTTCTCTCCACAGTGGAAGTTTCTTTTGGAAATTTAATCATGATCCAATACAAGATGAGCCTATTTAATGATGTGAGGAGACTCAGCTTCAGTCATCACCTCCAGGACTCGTCTGTAAATTCTGATGGAACCTACTATGTTTCCTGGGGAGAGCAGAGCTTCAGCTACGGGAAACACTACTGGGAGCTGGGAGTAACTGACTCTTGGGACTGGGCTTTAGGGGTCTGTAAGGACTCCCACTTAAGCAGGTATGGGGCACAGATGGAATTGAAGAATATGTTCCTTCTTGTATTTGTGAGGGAGGGTGACCATTACAGTCTCCAGACCACCTGTCCACCACTTTCTCACTATGTAGAAATACCGCTGGGCCGGATTGGTGTGTTCATTGATTGTGACCTTGGCAGTGTGAGTTTCTTGAATGTAGCCAAGAATTCTCTCATATGGAGGTACCCTGCTGGATCCTTCAATTTCCCTGTGCGGCCTTTCTTCTCTGCCAGCTGTACATGATGGGGACAAGATCTACCCTAAGCAATCCATAGCTCAGGGAGCCTGTCTCAGCTGTAGTCAAGCAATCATGTAGCAAATTAGTGTCTGTTAAGTATTTCCTAATTTATTGTTACCTATTTTAATGAAATTAAACATTTAATAAAAAACACAAAAGGTGGTGTTGCCTATGAATTTTTCTTACTTCTTTATATATCCCACCTGGAACATTTCTTTTGGTTGCTTAAACATTTTGGGTAGACCCATGAGAATGACTACACTATTAGGAGTGATATAGTTCAGTGATAAAGCCCTTTCTATGCATGCCCAAGATCCTGGATGAATCCCTACTGACCTAATCAACCCTAGTCTGTTCATAAACAGGGAATAAATGAAGAAATAGTTGAATCTATACTATCTTCGGGAAAAAGAATTCACTCCTTTTACTTAATAAAGAAAAGTCATTCTTCTTCTTTCACGTTCCTATTTTTTTCAATGTTTTTATCGATTCCTTGAAGATTTCATACAATGTATTTTGATCATATTCAAATCTCCTTCCTATCTCCCCCCACACTCTACTACCTGCCCCACCAAATTTCATGTCCTCTATTATTACTTGATGACACGATTCCTCTTTTAATATTTCATTGAGTTTTATACATTTCATACCAATACGTCTTAAGCAAATTTCGACCCCCTCCCCATCACCTGCCCCACATCTCCCACCAGGCCTCATGTATTCCATCATACTTACTAATTCCAATCCAGTCAAGCTTTAGTGCCCCGATGTTCATCTGTAGATTGAAAGAACACTATTTAGCATATGGTAGGAAATTTCATTTCTCTACAGCTATGACAGAGATAGGGTTGTCTCTTCCCTATCTCCACCCACATGTATTTGGCTGAAGCTAAAGTTCCACCCATGCTTTCACTTCCATTGAGAGTGTTTTCAGTCCAATTAGATAGCTGTTGCATAATCCACAGATGAGTGTGCTACTACTGAATCAATAGAGGAATTGTGCTGTATCCTGTTGTTACAGTTATTAAAATTAGTGTTGGGTTGGACTATTGATGGATTTTCTCCTTAGTAGATTGGAGGTTATCATCTATCATTATGAGAGCTAAAGTTCAGATAGAAAGTTTCCAGGTCAGTTCCTGCTCCTTTGCTAAAAGTCCTGTATACCAAGTATTTGATGTCTTTAGCAGTAAGGTGTTATCTCCTAGTTCTGGGAGAAAACCAAGATCTCTGGCAATAACCTGTATTACTTTGGGAGTCTCTTGGACCATTTTCATCAACTTCATAAATGGAGGTACCTTATGTATGGCACATTATTCCTTGCCACACAGTTGCGGATATACAGATGTTTACACACTGTGTCTCCCAATAGCTAGGATTAAGGGATTAAAGGTGGGAGCTGCCATATATAGATAATCAGTGAAGGGCCAATTCTGGGTAACTCCACCTACTGCAAACCTCAGAAAATTCAATCACTGGTAGAAATGGGTGTGGTCTTCACCAGCTATATAAGGACAGTCCTGGGGCTCCGATCATTGTTCTACAGACCAGAGTGTGTTTCCATACCTTCTTCCTCAGAAGGTTGCTGAATCCACACTTTGAGGACCTGATCCTGGAGTTTAATATTCTCCTGTAGTTGGTGAGTCTGAAGACATACTCCTTAGGTGAGTAGACAGTATACAGGAGAATGGATCTAGCGACTTCCTCAAGACAAAAGCAGCAAAATTTCCTGTTTTGAATTGATCAGCATACAGAGGGTTCTGTAACAAATGATGCTGCCATATGTAGGAAAAATGACCCTGCTCAGCTTCGCACCGGGAATGAGCGATGTCCTCAACTTTTCAGAATGATTTGTGTCAAAGCCTGAAGCTTTGGGTATTAGGAGGGAAGTTGACTCAATCCAAATATGCCTTTTTGTGTAGGTATGACAGTGAATAGGAAATGGAGACCTGTTTAAGTGTCCAACAGACAGGAGAGTTTCATTTGTGCCTCAGAGTTTCATCCCATGCACTCAAGATTGGGGTTTTGCCCTTGGGCAGCAGGGGAGTTGGAACACAGCGTGCCTGGTGAAGATTAATATTGATAGTCCAGTTGGTGGGAAACCTTTGGGCACACGAGGGGGAACCTAGATTAGGAAAAATGTAGTTGGGACCAAGGGCTCAGAATTTTTAAGGTAGGAAAAGAAGCTGGGCTGCCTGCATTCACCGCCACAGTAACTGATGATGGATGCAGTCAGATCAGACTCTCCGCCTTCCCGGCACCTTAACTCTCCCATCACGGTGGAGTATATGTTTGAAAAATGACCCAAAATAAATCTCTCTGAAGTTAATTGTGTCAGGCATTTTGTAGCAATGAGAGGAAAGTAAATAATATAGGCACCAGACTCTCCGGGGATGGGGGCCCTACAAGGCCAAAAAATAGAATATTAAAGGCCAGGGGCTTGAGTTCAGTGATTAAGAGAGATGGCTACTCTTGCAGAGGTCCGCTGTTCAGTTCCCAGCTCCCATATGATAGCTAAGAAGGGACCATAATGTAACTCTGGTTCCAGGGGATCCAACTCCTTCTGGACCTCAAGGGCATTGAAGGACATGGGTACACAGACAGAGGTGAATATAAACTTAAATCGAATTATATGTAGTTCTCACGATCTCTCGGTTTCTCTCTCTCAGCAATTCTGCCTTTCTTCCCTTAGAAAAATGGAATCAGACATGTCACAAGCCTTTGAAGAAGAATTCATATGCAACATCTGCCTGAACTGCCTTACAGACCCAGTCACCATAAGCTGCGGACACAGCTTCTGTCGGCCTTGTCTCTGCCTCTCCTGGGAAGACATCCAACCTCCTGCCCGTTGTCCTGTGTGTAGGGAACCATCCCAGCAGAAGGAACTGAGAACCAACCTTCTTCTGAAGAAGCTGGTGTCCATTGCCAGACAAGCCAGCCTCAGGAAGTGCCTGAACTGTGAGGAGAACCTGTGTGTGACCCACAAGGAGACAAAGAGGGTCTTCTGTCAGGAGGACAGGATCCTGCTCTGTCAGCTCTGCTCCAACTCTGAGGAGCATGAAGGTCACAGACACTGTCCTGTTGAAGAAGCTGTTGAGGAGCAGAGGGTAAGTGGTGCCTCTGAGAGCAGCTGAGGGCTGGAGGATGGGAGTTAGCAGGTCACAGAGAAGATACTTATCACAGTGATGATCGGCCCATTATTTTCAAGTGGTAGGCACTTCATAAAGATCTGATGTAGAAGCTGTGAATACAATGTACAAGTGTCCTGGCCTTCATAGCACTTACATCCTTAGGGAAACTGATAAGTTTGATGCTCATTTCTATTTCAATTTTGCCTTAAACTGCTCATGTCATTGGGCACTGAAGGCACCCATCGATTCTATTTGCTTACTAGCACTGGAAAATAAATTAAGGAAAGGACATTGGAATTAGCAGCACCCATCGATTCTATTTGCTTACTAGCACTGGAAAATAAATTAAGGAAAGGACATTGGAAATAGCAGTGTGGGATAGATAGAGAAACATCTGGGCACCCACAGTCAGATACAGATTACCAAACCTTTTCAAAATTAACCTTGCTTATGAACCATTAACTATTTACCAATAGCAAAACTTAAATAGAATTTTTCATTCTATCATCTGAAGTTTAATTAAAATAGAAATTACAAAGTTACTAAAAATATGATAGTTTCCCTAAAGCAATTTTATCTTATGTCTCCAGATTGTGTCCATTTAGGTCTTCAACTTGGGCTCATTTGTTTCTCATTGGTTGATAATTATTGTTTGTTGTAGGAGAAACTTCTGAAGCAAATGGCATACTTATGGGAAAAGATTGAAGAAAATCAGAGGAATCTAAATGAAGAGAAGAAAATCATCTTGGCTTGGATGGTGGGTATGAGACTGTGGTGCTCACAATCTACTTGAGACATTTAGAAATATGGCTATGCATGACTCATGACTTGGCGATCATGCATATGACACAATAACAACAGAGAACCCTTTTTGGATAGCATCTACTTGTGCCTGTGATATTCAGCGCCACAGGCAGAGACAATGGTTAGGATGAGTGGTGGAGAACTGTGAAACTAACGAGTGACTTGTGAGCAGCCCAGCACCCTGTACATTATACTTTATTAATATATCGTGAATTCTACTTTCCAGGGGTTAGTATTTCATTGTTGTGCCATCAGTTAAAATATCAATAAAAAATTTATTTTAGGTATTTTAGAGGAAATCATGGATTTAGCTCTTTGTGAAGTTAATGAATGAGAAATAAATCCAGGAATAAATTTTCTGAAAAGCAGGGCTATTAATTTAGGGTGTTGGTAGCATACTGTCTGAAGTATCACTCAGACTTTTTAATTTGAGCTTTAAATGGAGGAAAAACATCCTCAAATATGATCTAGGATATCCATGTCTCTGCAGGTCTATGTGAATCTACATGGAGTAATGATCGTGACCGAGTACAGGAAGTTTCATCCCGTCCTCTCTGAGGAAGAAAAGCAACACATGGAGAGTCTGAACCATGAAAACCAAAGCATTTTAGAGAAACTCAGGGAAGGTGAAGAAAAGATGGTTCAAAAGAGGAATCAACTAAGAGCCACGTATCAGGAACTGGTGCGGGTGTGCCACGGAACATATCTGGAGCTGCTGCAGGTGAGCATGGGGACATGCGCGCCATGGTTCTTAACTGGGGACCACAACTGGGACTCTGGCTCCACACCAAAGACAGCTTTGTGTACTTCTCACATCTTTCATCACGGTGCTTCCTTTGTAGAAACGTTCTGAGAAAACAAGATTCTATCCTAACCACAAAAGAGAACAAAGTGATGGGATTGCATCAGGGGATTCCTGAGATAGCTTTTTATTTTTCTTTTTGGAATTTGCCCCTCTAAACGCCAGGTATTAAGTGTTCCTTCTTCACAAAGAAGCCTTTTTGCCCTTTTCGGGTGTTGTGCAGAAATGTGGGGAGAGCTCTTGTTTATATCCTTCATTTTTTGGAAGCCTTTTCCTTAGAGTTCTCTAGGATATGGAGGTTTTTGATGACAGTAATCCTGCGGCCTCAGCTGCTGGGATGTTCAGAGTACGAGGATGAGGCAGTGCTGGTTGAAGCCATGGCGTGGACCAACTTTAAAGAAAGTCACAGGACCTTTACCCAGAGGCCCACGAGAGAGGCGGTGCGGACAGCTGTGGTCTGGGTCCCGCCTTCTCCCACGCCTCTCAGTCTTCCACTCTCAAGATTTCAGATTAATTTCGGAAAACCTGCTTCACTGGCATTCTGAGAAATAAAGTGATTTTTGAGGGTGGGTTGGTGTGATGTGATTTACACTGTTTGTACTGTTTTACTTTTAAACCAGTGATCTTACCATTTCTTGTTTTCTAGGACTTGGGAGAGATATTGACGAGGTGAGTTTGGATTTGGAAACTAGGGTTTCATGAAAGCTGTGAACGTGAGACGCTCAGTGAAAGCAGTTATTCCTTATAGAAAATGCTCACCTGTGTGCACATGTGTTGGGGCCTTTTGTTATTGTTTAGACAGGGTTCTATTGCATAGTCCTGGCTCACCAGGAACTGATCATGTAGACTCACCTCTAAATCACAAATATCTATCTGCCTCTACCTCTAGAGAACTGGAATTAAAGGCAGCCTCCATCACATCCAGCATGCTTGGGTGTGTTTATATATGATTTATTTATCCCATTTCCTAAAATTTCCTTTAGTTTCTATCTCTGGCTGAAGGGATGTATGTTTAGGGCTTGATGCTAAAATTTCTAGTAGATGCTAAAATTATAAACATTGGTTCCCGCCCCTGGATATATTTTCCCAGGTTGCAGATGAAAGAGTCAGGTACACTGAGAAATGGGTTGGTAGCAGGGAGAAGATACAGAAAGATCATTTTAAGGGTGCAACATGTCTCCTGATCCTGGAATTTCACAACCTTATCAGGAAACATGAACTTACTAGTTATGTCATTTCAAATAAGTTTTTTATTGGGATTATTATTGCTACTACCACGATCGTATGCACAAGTGTGCTGGTGGGAGTGGGGGTGTGAACGCAGACACATGTAGGTGCTATACTGTGTGTGGGGAGCTCAGAGGAAACATGAGGGATGTGCATTCTCTCATTCTCCTGTGAGTTTCAGGCAAGTGAAGCCATTGCCAACCCATAGATGGAAAGATAAATTTCTTTTCCTAAACTCTGTGGTGAATCTTTGACACCAGGGAGATCAATTTCTTCTTCCCCCTTCCAGGAGTGAGTCAGTGCAGCTGTGTATGCCCCAGCCCGTGAAACCAGTGCTTTGTGCCAAGCCCATCACTGGGCTGATGGACAGGTTCAGTCAGTACCACGGTGAGTGTTAGCACTGCTGGGACGGCCGGAGGCTGCCCTTCAATCAGGGGTAACTTTCCCACTCATTAGAATCTTTAAATTGATGGGAGCATATACTTGAGAAGTACATATTTGTATTCATATAGTGATCAAGGAAACCATACACACTCTTAATAATGTAATTCAGACTTAAATTATATTTGTGGTACAGTTACATATAGGCCTTTGTAAATTAATACAGGACTTTAGAAATCTCAGTAATGGAGTTTAAAATATTTTCCTTAAGAATATTAGCAAATAAATTATTAAAGTGTATTACATTTGATAGATAAGAAATACAACATGTAGTGGCTGGAGAGAACATTCATTGATCAAAAACATTGCCTGCTCTTGCAGAGGTTCAGTTCCCAACACCCACGTGGTAGATAACAACTGTTGTAACTGCAACTCCGGGGGATTCAATGCCATCTTCTAATTTGTCAAGGAATTTCGTAGCATGGGTACACTTTATGTGCAGGCAAACTGTCTTACTCAGAAAGTAAAAACAAATAACACTTTAAAAGATTAAAAATATAAAGCAGGCGTATTCTGCACACTTACAATCACAGACCTGGGGAGACAGAGCAATGATTTTGAGGCCAGCACGATCTATATAATGAGTTTAATCCCAGTCACGAGTCTATAGCAAGACTCTCTTAGAAAACAAAATAAGTAACTTAAAATAATTGAAGGTACAAAGCAATGTATCATCAGCACTAAAATTAAAACATGTTGGTAGATGAGGCTGGCCATAGTACTCCGGTAGATGGAAATTTCAATCTAAACTTCACAAGCTCCTCATTCAGAGGAGACAGGAGTGAGCAACAGTCAGTTATGCTAGCAAGCCACTTCTAAGTATGTACATTTGTCCTTTTCTTAATTATCAGTATCCATAGCAAGTATAAATCATACCACCAATGGAAAAATGATCCCCACTGACATCTTATGTATAGCTTCTTATGAAAAGAGCATTGAGGCCAACAAATGATCTGGACTTGGTTGTGGGATGCACATCTCCCAGTTTGTCAGGTATAGTTAAAACACTCCAGGAAGAATAGGAGGACGCTCTTTCCCCTTTATAGTCTTCAAACTTTCACATTTTTTTCAGCATGCTCTCAGATTTGTTTATTTTGGACATCCATCAATGTAGGATTTTCTTGACAGATTTATACCACTACATTTGGATTACACTTCTGTAAATATTTTTAAGTGAAATATATTCTTCTTTCCACAGTGGAAATTTCTTTTGAAAATGTAATCATGATCCATTACAAGATGAGCCTATTTAATGATGTGAGGAGATTCAGCTTCAGACACCTCCAGAACAGATCTGTGAATTCTGATGAAACCTACTGTGTTTCCTGGGGAGCCCAGAGCTTCAGCTATGGGAAATATTACTGGGAGCAGAATATAATTGACTCTTGGGACTGGGCTGTAGGGGTTTGTAAGGAGTCCCACTTGAGCAGGTGTGGCCCACTGTCTGAACTGAAGAATGTGTTTCTCCTTGTACTTGTGAGGGAGGGTGACCATTATAGTCTCCAGACCACTTGTCCACCTCTTCTTCACTATGTAGAGAAACCTCTGGGCCAGGTTGGCGTGTTCCTTGATTGTGACCTTGGCTGTGTGAGTTTCTTGAATGTAGCCAAGAAGTCCCTCATATGGAGATACCCTCCTGGATCCTTCAGTTTCCCTGTCAGGCCTTTCTTCTCTGCCAGTTTCACATGATCCTCAAGAAATGTGTTCTACACAATACATAGCTCAGCAAGCCCCTCTCAGTTGAAATCAAGCGATAGTGAAGCATTTTAATATCTGTTAAGGCAGTATTTCCTACGTTATTGTTACCTATGTTATTGTAATTAAACTTTCAATATAAAATTCAAGGTGGTTGAATATTTTTTTTTCTTTTATCTCTTTGGTTCATGTATTTCCTCCTGGAACATTATTTTTGCATGCTTAAACACATTTATAGATCTGGTAGAACTACTGACGTATTTGAGTGATAGAGCCCAGGCTCGGGGCCCTGATCTGAATCCCTATTGGCCTAAACAACTCTAGTTTATTCAACAACAATTGAAAATCTTCAATTTTAGTTCCTTTTACCATGAGTCTCCTTTGTGTGAAGCTGGCAAAAAAAATAACCAAATGTCATTTGTCTAGAGATATGCTAGAAAAAGAATTTACTCTAGGATCTATGACCTCTCCAGCTTTCTGTGTTTGGCTATGTATATAGTACTATTTATGAGTTCTCTCCTAAGACCACTTTAAGTCAAATTAGGTAGCAGTTGATTATTTCCAAGATAAAAGGACCAATACTGCACCACTAGAATACGTTGTGCCAGTCATTGTTGTGGTCATTAGGCTTTGAACCTGGGATGTGACTACTGATTGATTTTCTCCCTTAGCAGCTTGCATAGTATCCCCTAAAACTATGAGAGCTAGTCTTTATGGAGGAGGCTTCCAGGTCCTGGGTCTAAGAATGTCCTCTCTCCAGCAATATGGTCTTCCCTTCAACTTCTGGGAGGTAATCATGCCTGTGGCAATAGCCTGTGCTAATTTGGGAGTCTCTTCGACTACTCTGATCCAACTCAAAGGGAGGTTTCTCCTCTCTGGCACTGAGTTTCTTGTTATGTATCCTTCAAGTACACACATGCACTCATGTTCAGATAGTGTATGTTTATTTGGAGGGGCAGGGTGAATTAATACATTTCCTTCTCATTTTTCACACCACCTAAGCCTTACCTCTCCGCTTTCCCTGTCTCACCTCCCTCTTCCTTGGACAATTTAAGCACCCGCTTTCCCGTTGATCATTCCTGGCTCCTGTTATGTCCCTATCTTCGGTTACTTTTCCCCCTTTACTCCCATGGTTCCTGTGTGTCCTTCTCTTAGTCCTTCCCAGTTGAACACCGGCATTTTCTTCTTCGCTCCCCTTCTCTTTCCCACTATCTCCCTCTCTCGGGCTCTTTCTTACCCTTTACCTGAAAGCTTCCTTTCCATGTCCCTGGCATTGGTGCTAAGATCTGCAGAGGAGAGAAAATGTACATCACTTGCTTTTCCCAGCCTGTGTTACTTAGTGTGACACTTTAAAATTCCATTCATTTGCCTGCAAATTTCATGATTTTGTTGTTCCTTCCACTGAGCAGAACCTCATTGTGTAAATGTCCCGCATTCTCACCATCCATTCATGAATTGAGGGACATTCATATTGTTTCCATTTCTTAGCTATGCTGAAAAGAGTTTCAAAAATATGGATATATAGGTATCTCTACAGTAGAATGAGCCCCTTAGATATATGCTAAGAAGTGGTATAACACGATCACGTGGCAGATTCATTTTTTTGTTTTTTAAGAGTTCTACACATTTCTTCACATAATGGTGTAATGAGTTCGCAATTCCACCAGTAGTTAATGAGTGTTTTCATTTCTCCACATCCTCCAGAGAATTTGTAGTCTTTTGATGTTCTCTTGAACTCAGCCAGTGTGACTGGGGTAAGAATGAATCTTAAAATTGTTTGATTTACATTTCTCTAATGGTTAAGATGTAGAGAAGTTTTTAAGATGCTTCATAGCTACTTTTATTTCTTTGTTTGAGAACTCTCTTTTCAGATTCAAAGCCCATCTTTTTATCAGGTCATTTAGCTTCTTGGTTCTTCGTTTTCTGAGTTCTTTGTGTATCTGGACATAAATCCTCTGTTGGATTTGTAGCAGGTGAAGATTTTCACTGAGTTTCCTTTTCATTTTCTAGTTTGTTTCTTTTGCTCTACAGATGCTTTGTGACTTAATGAGGTCCTTCTTGCTGACTGTTGACCTTACTACATGAGCAACTGATGTCCATTTTAGAAAGTCCTTTCCTAGGCTCATATCGTGTAGGGTATAGCCTAGGATTTCTTCTGACAATTTTGGATTTTCAGGTTTTATATTGAGGTTTTTGATCCATTTGGAGTTGACTTTTGTGCAGGGTGGAAGGTTAGTGTTCATTCTTCTACTGGAGGAGGTCCAGTTTTACCAGCACCATTTTTTGAAGCGGCTGTTTTTCTTCCATGTATGGACTACAGTTTTTCTTTGATACTTTGAAATCATATTGTGTTCAAATATATGCTATATTGGTCAATATATATATATATATATATATATATATATATATATGATTTTTCAGGGGATAAAAGACAGTTTATTCGGGAGCCAAATATGATTGACCATGGCCCAGGAATACTGATTTAGGTTGCACCAATTTTTATATTCTAACATGGAAGCAGTTTCATGAAGTTTTTGTAGAATCAGAGCAATGAAAATCATACATCAAGACAGTGATAAAATACTTTGGTAGAAATATTAAGCAGGCTCTTACACCAAAAAAGAAATCTCAGTATAAACCTCAGATGCTGTCTGATAACAGTCTTTTGCTGGTGGGAGCTAGGACTTGGCTAATATATTGTAAAAAGTTTCCTATCTTTATCTCTGGATGTTAATGAAGAGCATAGATTGGCAAGGAGTGACTACTTAGGGGGCTAAAGATGATCCAAATGAACTGGACTCTGGACCTGCAATTCCAGACTCTCCCCAGTCATTGAAGATCTAATCAGTTAAACAAATTTGCAGGATGTCCAGTCAAAGATGCAGGTCTTGGGGGCTGGAGAAATGGCTCAGTGGTTGAGAGCACTGGCTGATCCTGCAGGTAACTGGGCTCTGTTCCCTCCCTCCATGTGGCTGCTAAGAACCAGCTGTATCTCTCCATAATGTACATGCATTTAACACTCATACACAGTTTTTAAGAAGTCGGTTAAAAAAGTTAAAACAAAAAGATGAGGTTTTTTTTTTCCTATAACTTTTGTTCTTTGTTCCATCTCTGTAAGCTAAACATGGTGTTTTGTGCATTGGGGGAAACACATGTGTCCTAGGAAGCTTCCTAGGATCTGAAATAGATCCTCTGAAATGGAACAGAGTAGTAGGCAGGAAGAGAAGTCGTCAAGAGAGAGGAATAAGCCGGAAAGCTAATACAGAAGGAACTCTGGGATACTATTAAATGCATTAGTTATCATGATCTGCATTGGACTTCCTTTTTCTTTTGTCCACTGTACCTGAGAGATAATATTTACATTTGACATAATAGGATTATTGTATTAAAAGTGAAATAATCAGGTACATTGCTTTTTCTAGTGAAATATATGTAACTGATGAAGGAAACATGCATTAAAAATGGAATTGACTTCATGTTTTCCATGTCTTTACAGTTATTTGTACTCTACAAACTCTCTTATATCTGAACTATTTAGATTCAACTATTGTCTCTTAATTTTGGCTTATCTTCAGGCCGATTTCATTTCACAGCTCTAAACCCCTGTGGAATTGCTAATTCTAGTAAAGACTGAGATAGTTTAAATTATCACAGGTCTTATCTGTAGATCCTGACTTGATCCAGTTTTTATATTGTTATCAACCCAGATTTAGTTTGGAAAAGTGAAAGAAAACTCTGCTATAAAGGCAACAACATAACAATATACTTTCTTTAAACAAGACTGCCATCGTTCACATACACATATTAATAATAGTGACAGAAACAAGAGATTAGACCTGTTAAATATCAGAATCTCATGGGCCTTATGGTAATAACTAAATATTGCTTTTTTAAAGATTAGAAATGGAAATCAGTCTTCACAAGGAGGTCTGTAGTAGTGTCTGTTGCTTTTGATTTGCAAAATGCAAATATTGCCTAATTATTTTGCAGTGGATATTGGTCAATCTTACTATAAAGGATGCCTTAGATACTCATTTAATCAAGTACTATCAATACTTAAGGCCTAAAATGTCATGAATATTGTTAATAGAGATTGATTTCTTATTTTTAAATTTGGATAAAGAGAGTTATCCCAAATCATTGAGTATCTCTAACTAGAAAGAAAAGGGTTACAATCACCTTGTTAAACACCTGAGCATGTTGTGTAGCCTTTAAATCTAATTGGTTGGAAACAGTTTATACATATGTATTATACAACATAACATATAAATATTTATTAATATGCAAATCTAAAAACAAAACAAACAAACACAAGAAAGTAAACTGAGGCCAATGAATGCTTCCTGTTGCTTGGATCTCTTTCTCCACTTAAATGCTTCATGATTTCCCCGCAGAGGGAATGTTCCCACCCACATTTATGTGGGTCATCTGCATCAATTAATGTAATCAAATAATTTCCCACTGGCCATCCCAGAGGCCCATAGCTCAGGTGATTCTAGATTATGTCAAGTGAACAATTAACACTAATGGCCACTTCCAGACTTGGAAAATTTCATAACTTTTAAAACAAGCTAAAGTGATATAAAACCAAAAAAAAGTTTTTTCAGGGCTGGAGAAATGACTCATGAAACACAGTGGAATGGGGGGTAGAGAGAAAGTGAGTGCGTCTCTCAGTTCTCACCATTGAAGCTTCCTTATACACAGAGTGTGCACACAAATGACCAATTTAAAGAATAAGAAACTGTGCAGGACTCCTATATTACACCTCTCCCACCCTTGGATGAGGAGCAGTTGTGGAAGAGGGTTGGAAAGATTTTAAGAGCTGGAGCTGGTTCAGGGACATAGGGAAGCAGAGCCTTCCAGGACCCTGGAGGCTCATACTTGCGAACTTGTAGCAGTGGTGATATCGAGCACAGGACCCGTGCCAAATCCATCAGACTGCAAAAGGGCTCAGAGTGGAGTGAGAGAAGCTGGTGACCGGCCAGCCTTCGTCTAGGACTCCAGGAGAGTGATCACTACTGTGTGAAGGACAGCATGCCCTACTTCCCATGTCTACACAGCCCGACCAGACTCCAGTGTTTGATTTGCACCACAGGACATCTGGGTATGAATGCTTGACTGGATAGGACGTAACATGTATGGTGGAATGCATGCGGTCTCATGGGGGATTGGGAGGCATGGGCTGGGGAGGAGAAGTAAGTGTGAATAGTAACTGTTGTAGGAAATATACAAAAGCTCAGAAAAAATATGTTAAAGGCTCATGATTTAATATCTAAAAAAAAGAAAAGTAAAACTTAGAACACAGGCCCTCCAGAAACAAAACTAAATTTAAAGCCATATAATATTATGTAATGACAAAGACGTGGAATAAATGAAATTTGTTTAAACCTGCATGGAGTGTAAACAGAAATGACTTCTGACAAACCTACTAAGAGAGATCTTTAGGGTTTACACATTCCACTAATAAACATTTATGAATAGCAATATGGCATGTCCTTAATAAAAAGTAAGCACGATGGTGCTCACTCATAACTACTCAGAGCTCAAACTTTGAGCCACTGTCAAAACTCAACAGTAAATGGATAAATAATTTACTCTAGAATGATGTCATACAATTGTATGAAGTAAGAGAATTAAAGTTCTTTCACCAACAACAGCAGTGGGATTAAATCTGTCGGGTACAGTTTTAAACAAAATAAATGACCTAATGTGCACAGTAGGTCAGCATGCAAAACGTTCATTTAAAACAGGAAGTGAAGGCATAATTATACTCTGCTGTGTATAATTAATGGTTGATAGACTGAATATTTGCCAAGAGAGAAAACTTTAAATATATTTACCCCAAAAGAAAATCACAAAGCTATTTTGTTGCAGCGTCTTGCTCATACAGTAGGCTAAATGAACTAGAATGCTAACAGAACAGTAACTGTCTTTGGGCATAAAAAGGATGAATGCTGGTGACAGAGGAGTGAGTTACACAAAATATCACAGTCTGTGCTGTTTTGTGATCTGGAGAATTATTTGTCTCTATTTAAAAAAACTTTAAGTCACTAACTGAAGAACAAAATCTAATCATTGTGAGGCTAGAGAAATGGTTCCGTGGTTAAGAGCATAGGCTGATT
The DNA here is from genome assembly GCA_035773235.1 of Eospalax fontanierii. Classification (NCBI taxonomy): domain Eukaryota; kingdom Metazoa; phylum Chordata; class Mammalia; order Rodentia; family Spalacidae; genus Eospalax; species Eospalax fontanierii. The sequence goes on along the minus strand of CM069539.1, from coordinate 62,844,308 downwards.
TGCAGAGGACCCAGATGGTGGCTAACAACCTTCTGCGAGTCAATTTCCAGTCTGTCACTCTGTGCTGGCCTCCACAGGTTTACACGTAGGTGATGTGCTTAGATACATACAGAGAAAACACTTTTACAAATAAAATTTATTCATTTATTTCTGTATTCATTTTTAATTCTTTTAAAAATTTTTATTCAGTTTTATAGGTTTCATACAACATTTCTTAATCAAATTTAGACACACACCATCTATCCCCCCTAACCCCCACCGGATCTCATGTACTCTATCATACATGTTAAATTCTATCCAGTCAAACATTTGTACCAAATGTTGTTTAGTGCAAATTCATCCACTGGAGACTGGTCAGGGATTTAGAGATCATAAGTAAATGTAATTGCTGTACTTTGGAGAATGTTAGCCTTAGAAAGTAGGGAGTGTGAGAGAGTCACTGAGGCAGGGAGCGAGGGTGGGAGGAAGGAAAGATTGTAATGCATGTTTAGTAAATCTTGATATGTAGCTCTAGATGGGATATGAAAAATTTAGCTGATTGCCAAGAACCAGATTCTGGTATCTAAGATCAAGACTTTGTATGAATCATAGTGTACAGTTTATGTGCACAGTAGGTCAGCATGCAAAACGTTCATTTAAAACAGGAAGTGAAGGCATAGGCCAACATATAATATGCATGCAAAGTAAGAGGCATCTTAGGTGAAATAGTGACTGAGGACTCTGCTAAAGGAAGGAAAGACTGGCATTTTTATAGACTGAGAATGCAAATGAGGAGGTAGTACGTTCTAGAGATTATTTTACTAGCTTCAAACTTTATGGTACAGTACATAATGGCTTGTACTGTTATTGGATACTACTGATTTGAAGATGCAGGACATGTGATGTGAAGCCAATTTTCCAATAAATTTTGTCCTCACTGATCCAAGGCTAGCAGGGAAATGTTACATACAAGTCACTTCTTAGAAGATTTGTGGAGGGAGGATGCATTGCCAAAATGCCCTTTCCTACCTCCAACTGGTGATTCCTGTAGAAACCAAGGCTTCTTGGTTGCATAGTGGGCAATCCAATTTGAATTTTTAAAATTTAAAAATTTTTGTATTTCATTTGAAAATCCTGTTCAGAAACTACTGAAGGAAAAAAAAAACTATCCTTTGATATTAAATGGCTAGACTTGGTGGTCAATTTAGCACAATCTGATATTGACCTCAACTTAAGCCATTTGGCACTCCTGTAAGGGATTTTGAAGAGATTCTTCAAGTAGGATGACCCACTGTAAATGTGGACAGGACATTCTGGTGGCAGCACAAATTAAAGGATGTGGACAAAGGAAAATGCTTTTTGTCTGTTGCCTTCACTCTTGCTGGAGAGCTCATTGATTAAGTTGCTGTTACATTCCTTCAACGATATTAGAAACACCTCTTTGGCTCCTAGTGTAGACTGAAGACTAGAAGTTTTCCCAGAATCCTCCAAACCTTCAGTGTCGGATTCAGCACTAGTTGTGTGAACTGATAACTACAGTATTCTGAACCTCTCTAGTGGGAGACAGCCATTGCTGGACTATCCCTACCATGTTGTGTAAGACAATCTAATAAACTCCCTCTAATATGTACTCATTATATTGGTCCTGTACCCCCAGAGGAACATGAAAAATAAAGATATAAATCTATGAAAAGGATGAGTGCATCTAATCACAGTAACCCAAATTAGAAAGATGTCTAGAAATATGCAACAAAGACATTTCCTCTGACCCATAGGATGGCACGGATGCACCTGTTTGTTATACTCAGTTGTTGACAATTTCTGGGATATCCTTTCTGAAGGTAACCCAATTTAAAACCCTAAGGGTATTTAGGAATGACATGAGATGGAGGTGAAGAAAATAAAACCACTTAATGCTGTTACTGTAGCATTATGCACCCTTGGCTTGGATCCCACCTTGAAATATTAGGGGAGATTTCCTCAGGTTATGAGCGTCTCAAGCTAACTGAGCACCAATCAGATTTGACATGTTGGTTGTCAGACACTCCTACCATCTTTTACCTCGATGAGGCAATAGTTAAGAATGGGAAGCTGAAAAGAGCCAGGCTTGGAGGGACAGACCAGTGATGCCACCACTTGGGCAGCAAAGGCAGAATAAAGGAGAGGTGAAGGCAAGTTGAAGGGTCTGTAGACAAGCCCTGTCTCCAAGGGAAAGAAACAGGCAGGCTGTCACCCATCCTTAACTCCAGCTGCAGAGAATCCAGTGACTGTTCAGGACCCACACACATATGCGATGCTCTTACGTACATGCAGGGGAAACATACACATTTAAAAATAAGAATTTCAAAAAATATCTTATGGATGTTAAGATAGTTTTTAATGTCTTAGATTGTGACATCCTTTTTTCTTACATCACTAAAAACAAAGAGAGAGAGAGATAAAGAGAGAGAGAGAACACTAGGAAACTTTTCTGTAAGATTATTGGAAAATCACTGAATGAATCTTTTTTCTCTGAAACAATGTGTAGCACAGGTTGGACTTGAACTCAAAATGCTCCCAAACCCCTAGAATCCCAAACTGCTAGGATTAAGGGATTAAAGGTGGGAGGTCGCAATCCTAAAACTAGACAGCTGCCATATACTACAAACCTCAGAAAATTCAATCATTGGGGGAAATGGGTGTGGTCTTCACGAGGTATATAAGGACAGTCTGGGGACTCCATCCAGTGTTCTGCAGACAGAGTGCATTTCCAAACCTTCCTCCTCGGAAGATTGCTGAATCCACACTTTGAAGACCTGATCCTGGACTTGAACTAATATTCTCCCATAGCAAAAGTTGGTGAGCCTGAAGACACACTCCTTAGGTGAGCAGAAAGTATACAAGAGAATGGATCTATCTAATTCCCCAAGACAAAAAAAAAAAAATTCCCTCTTCTGAATTTATCAGCAAACTGGGGATTCTCTAACAAATGATGTTCCCATATGTAGCAAAAATGATTCTGTTCCAACTCTATACTTGGTTTCTTCTTGGTCATAGTCAATATGAAGCCTCTACTTCCCTAATCAGAAATGAATCTCAAATTTTAAATTTTAATTTAAAATTAAATTTTATGCAGTTGTCAGTTTCTCTGGGGCATAATACTAAGCAATCCTGTCTCCCTTCCTCAGAAATGCAGTCAGACATCTCCCACACCTTCCGGGAAGAACTCACATGCCTCATCTGCCTAGAAAGCTTTACAGACCCAGTCACCATAAGCTGTGGACACAGCTTCTGTCGGCCTTGTCTCTGCCTCTCCTGGGAAGACATCCAACCTCCTGCCCGTTGTCCTGTGTGTAGGGAACCATCCCAACAGAAGGAACTCAGAACCAACATTCTTCTGAAGAACCTTGTGTCCATTGCCAGACAAGCCAGCCTCAGGGAGTGCCTGAGCTCTGAGGAGAATCTGTGTGTGACCCACAAGGAGACAAAGAGGATCTTCTGTCAGGAGGACAGGATCCTGCTCTGTCAGCTGTGCTCCAACTCTCAGGAACATGAAGGTCACACACTCTGTGCCATTGAAGCAGCTGTTGAGGAGCAGAGGGTAAGTAGTGCCGCTGAGATCACGTGAGATCTGGAGGGTGAACACAGAGTAGACCACAGTGAACACTTATGATGTTCAACCCATTGTTTTCTGAGTGGTAGCCCCCTTTTTAAAAATCTGATGTAGAAACCGTGAATACAATGTACTGTATAAGCATTCTTGCTTTCAGAGCGATTACATCCTTTGGGTAACTGATAAGTTTAATGCTCATTTCAATTTCAAATATGCCTTAAACTGCCCAAGTCACTGAATACTGAAGGTACCCATAAAAGATACCTGTTTATTAACTTTGGAAAATAAATGTTGAAAAGGACATTGGAATTCTCAGGGGAGGGTGGAAAGCCTCTAGGCACCCACAGACAGTTACAAATTATGAAACTATTTCAAAATTAGCCATACTTGTCACCCATTAACCATTTACCAGAGCAATAATTAAATTAATTCCATTGTGTAATCCTAAGTTTTCTTAAAATTAAGTTGACAAAAGTTACTAAAACATGATCCTCATTTTCCATAAAGTAATTTCATTCTTTGCTTCCTGATTCTGTCAGTGTAGGTCTATAACCTGGGTTCATTTGTTTCTCTGGGGTTGATATTTATTGCTTGTTACAGGAGAAACTTATAAAGCAAATGACTTACTTATGGGAAAAGATCCAAGCAAATCAGAGGAATCTGAATGAAGAGAGAAGGATAATCTTTTCTTGGAAGGTGGGTATGAGACTGTGGTGCATACAGTCTCCTTGAGACAGAGGTTTAGCACAAACATGGCCATTCATGATTATGACTTTAGGATCATCCATAGGACACTATCACAATAGAGGACCCTTTTCCGATAGCCTCTAGTTCTGAATGTGATATTCGGCTCCATAGGCAGAGACAACGGTTAGGATGAGTAGTAGAGAGGTGTGAAACTAATGAGTGGCTTGCTGATACCCCTCCACAGTGTACATCATACTTTACTAACACAACATGAATTCTAAGAGCTCCAATGTAGATTTTCATCAGGTAAAGTATCAGTCATCAGATTTACTTTATATAATGTAGGAATTGTGAAAGAGGAAAGTGCTTGGAGAAAAGCATGGATTTGGTACTTTGTATAATGAAAAATAAGCAATTAAGGAAAGTAGGGAACAAATGTAAATGTTCTGAGAGCGGGTCTGTTAGTTTAGGATGCTCGTCGTGTGGGGCAGAAGGACCAGTTGAAGTTAAAGGAATGAATTTTAAGTGCAGGAGGGAAAAATAGCAGCGAAATGTCCACTTCTCTGCAGGTCTACGTGAATCTACGTGAAGCCATGATCAGGACAGAGTACAGGAAGTTTAATCCCGTCCAATCTGAGGAAGAAAAGCAACACATGGAGAGTCTGAACCATGAAGGTCAGAGCATTTTGGAGAAACTAAGGGAAAGTGAAGAGAAGATGGTTCAGAAGAGGAATCAACTAAGAGCCACGTATCAGGAACTGGTGGCGATGTGCCACGGAACGTATCTGGAGCTGCTGCAGGTGAGCATGGGGACATGCGTGCCATGGTTCTTAACTGGGACCACAACTGGGACTCTGGCTCCACACCAAAGACAGCTTTGTGTACTTCCCACACCTCGCATCAGGTGCTTCCTTTGTAGAAATGTTCCGAAAAAGCTAAATTCTATCCTAACCATAAAAGCGATCAACGTGATGGGATTGAACGGGAAATTCCTCAGATAGCTCCCTCTTATACTACTTTTTTGAATCTGCTTCTCCAAACCCAGATGTTCCTTCTTCACAAAAAAGCCTTTTTGCCCTTTTCGGGTGTTGTGCAGAAATGTGGGGAGAGCTCTTCCATTTTGGGAGCCTTTTCCTTAGAGTTCTCTAGGATGTGGAGGCTTTGATACAGGATCTCATTCTGGGTCCACGATGGCCTCCAACTGACAGTAATCCTGCTGCCTCAGCTGCTGGGATGTTCAGAGTATGAGGATGAGGCAGCGCTGGTTGAAGCCATGATTGGGCCGACCTTAAAGAAAGTCACAGGACGTTTATGGTGAGGCCCACGGGAGACACGGTGCGGACAGCTGTTGTCTGGGTCCCGTCGTCTCCCAGGCCTCTCAGTCTTCCACTCTCAGGATTTCAGATTAATTTCGGAAAACCTGCTTCACTGGCATTCTGAGAGATAAAGTGATTTTACAGGGTGGATTGGTGTGATGTGATTTATACTATTTGTACTTCAAAATTAAAAACAAATTAGTCAGCAATCTAACCTTTTCTTGTTTTCTTTACAGGATTTGGGAGAGATATTGACCAGGTGAGTTTGGACATCAGTGGAGGCTAGGATTCCATGAAAGCTTTGAAAGTGGCTAAGACTCTGAGTAATTAAGATTATTTCTTATAGATAATACTCAACCATGTGCACACGTGTTGGAGCTTTTTATTGTTATTTTTTAGACTGGGTCATATTGTATAGCCCTAGCTAGAAAACTCACTATGTATTCCAGTTTAGCCTTGATGGCACAAATGTCTGCCTGCCTCTATACCACTGGGATTAACAACATCATCCATCACACAGAGCATGCTTGGGTGTTTTTACATATTATTTCTGGTCCCTTTTCCAAAAAGTTTCTTTTCTATTTGTGACTGAAGCAGTATATGCTTTGGGGCATATGCTGAAGTTTCTAGTTGCAAAAGTATGAACATTGATGCAGGCCCATAGATTGTATGTTTCCCAGGTAGCACTGAGAAATGTCTTGGTAGCAGGAAAGAAAATGGGCCAGAAAGACCATTTTAAGGAAAATGTCCTGTCTCCTAATCTTGGAGTTTCACCACCATATGAGGAAAACTGAACTTAGTAGTTGTTTCATTTCAAATAATATTTTTATTGTGATTATATTAACACTACTACTGCGGGTGTGCACGTGTGTGGGTGAGGGGCTGTGAGTGTGAATGCAGGCACATGTAGGTGCTGTTCTGTGTGTAGGGAGCTCAGGGGAGCCATGAAGAATGCACATGTTCTCATTCCACTTTTGGTATCAGGACAAGTGATGGTACCACTCAGCCATCTTGCCAACCCATGGGTGGAGTGATTATTTATTTTCCTAAATGCTGTGATGACATCTTTGACACCAGGGAGATCAATTTCTTCTTCCTCTTACCAGGAGTGAGTCAGTGCAGCTGTGCATGCCCCAGCCGTTGAAACCAACACTTAGTAGCAAGCCCATCGCTGGACTTATCGACAGGTCCAGTCACTACCACGGTGAGTGTTAGCACGGCTGGGATGGACACAGGGTACCCTTGAATCATGGGAAACTTTCTCACTCATTAGAATCTTTAACTTGATGGGAGCATAGACTTGAGAAGTCCGCATCTGTAATCAAATTGTGATCATTAAAAAACCATCATGAATACGCCTACAATAAGGTGATTCAGATTGAAAATATATTTGTGGTACAATTACACATAGATAATTTTGAATGAATTCCAAACATAATTTTAAATTCAGAAATCTCAGTAATGGGAGTTTTAAATATTTTCTTTAAACATATTAGCAAATACATTTTTAAACTGTTTCATATTTGGTAGAGGAAAATACAACATGCAGTGGCTAGAGAGAGAGTTCAATGGTAAAGAACAGTGGCTGCTCTTGCAGAGGATCTGGGTTCAGTTCCCAGCACCCACATGGCAGATAACAAGTGTTGTAACTGCAATTCCAGGGGTTTCATGCCGTCTTCTAGCTTCTTAAGGCATTACATGACTTGGGTACCCTTACATTCATGCAGGTAAAGCACTCATATGCACAAAGTAAAGATAAATAACATTTTAAAATTTAAAATATAAACCAGATATATCTGCACCCCTGCATTCCTACAGCTGGAGTGGGAGAGGCAGAAGGTTGTCCATGAATTTGAAGCCAGCATTTTCTATATTTTGATTTCTATGCCAGTCATAACTCTATAGTAAGACCTGTCTCTGAAAACAAAATAAATAACTTAAAATAGTTGAATGCACAAAACAATATATCATGAGCACTAAAACTTAAAAAAGTTGGTAGATAGAAATATCAATCTAGACTTCATAACCTCCTCATTCAGAGGAGCCAGGAGTGAACAAGAGTTAGTTACTGCTAGAAACCCAATCCTCAGTATTCATGTTTAGCCCCTTCTTCTAAAACATCAATCTCCTTAGTTACACAGAGATCATAACACCAATGGAAAAATAATTATCACTCACATCCTCTGCATAACAACGAGGCCAGTAAATTATCTGGACTAGGTTGTAAGGTGCACATCTCCAGTTTGTCCAGCATAGTTAAAACTCTCAGTCAGAAGTGGGCTGAAGCTCCTCGCTTCTTTATACACTACATCAAAGTTTCAAATACTTGAAAGTTCTGTATTTTCATCATGCTCTCAGATTTGTTTATTCTGCACATCTTTGAATGCAAGATATTCTGGCCTAATTTATCCCACTACACTTGGACTCCACTTTTGTAAATTCAGTATGTTTCTGAAATGTAGACATTTATGTTAAGTGAAATATATTCTTCTCTCCACAGTGGGAGTTTCTTTTGAAAATTTAATCATGATCCAATACAAGATGAGCCTATTTAATGATGTGAGGAGACTCAGCTTCAGATATCACCTCCAGGACACATCTGTGAATTCCTATGGAACCTACTATGTTTCCTGGGGAGAGCAGAGCTTCAGCTACGGGAAACACTACTGGGAGCTGGGAGTAACTGACTCTTGTGACTGGGCTTTAGGGGTCTGTAAGGAGTCCCACTTAAGCAGGTATGGGCCACTGGCAGAATTGAAGAATATGTTCCTTCTTGTATTTGTGAGGGAGGGTGACCATTACAGTCTCCAGACCACCTGTCCACCACTTCCTCACTATGTAGAGATACCGCTGGGCCAGATTGGTGTGTTCATTGATTGTGACCTTGGCAGTGTGAGTTTCTTGAATGTAGCCAAGAATTCCCTCATATGGAGGTACCCTGCTGGATCCTTCAATTTCCCTGTGCGGCCTTTCTTCTCTGCCAGCTGTACATGATGGGGACAAGATCTACCCTAAGCAATCCATAGCTCAGGGAGCCTGTCTCAGCTGTAGTCAGGCAATCATGTAGCAAATTAGTGTCTGTTAAGTATTTTCTACTTTATTGTTATTTTAATGAAATTAAATATTTAATAAAAACACAAAAGATGGCTAAATATGATTTTTTAAAATCTTTGGTTCATGTATTCCACCTGGAACATTTCTTTTGGTTGCTTAAACATTTTAGGTAGACCCATGAGAATTACTACACTACAAGGAGTTCAGTAATAGAGCCTGTTCCATGCATGCTCAGGATCCTGGATGAATCCCTACTGACATGATCAACTCCAGTTTATTCAAACAAGGAATAAATGAAAAAGTAACCAAATGTATGCCATCTTCAGGAAAAAGAATTCATTCCTCTTACTTAATAAAGAAAAGTTATTCTTTCCTTCTTTCACGTTCCTATTTTTTTCAATGGTTTTATCAATTCCTCGAAGATTTCATACAGTGTATTTTGATCGTATGCAGATCCCCTTCCTATCTCCTCCCGTACTCTACTACCTGCCCCACCAACTTTCATGTCCTCTATTATTACTCGATGACATCATTCCTCTTTAACATTTTTATTGAGTTTTATAGATTTCACACAACAGTCCTAGAATCAAATTTAGAGCCCCTCCCCCATCTACCTCCCCACAACCCCCACCAGGCTTCACATATTCCATCATACATGTTAAATCCCGTCCAGTCCAGCAAATTTCCCAGAATTCCTTTAGTGAAAATTCATCCACTGGAGTCGGGTCAGGCTGTTAGTGCTCATCAGTAAGGCACACTCCCACTCTCACGGTAGTAATCAAGTCTCCAGTAGTTTAGATTTGCCCTGCCACCAACTTCTAGCACTCTGGGGCCTTGTCTACTTTGTGTTGGTGTGGGTCCTGTGCTCAATGCCATCATTGCCACGATTTGACATGTGAAAGCCTCCAGTAGCCTGAAAGACTCTGCTTCTAGAAATTCATGAACCAGCCCTGGCTCTCACAACCTTTTGTCCCCTCTTCTGCAATGATCCCTGAGCCACAGGTGGATTTAGGTTCAATACAGAAATTCTATCCAGTCAGAAACACTCTGCAGCCTCATAGTCTATAAACTTGTCCAGTTGTGGCCTTCTGTGTGGATAGCACCGTGTTGTTTAAGGAAGCTTCAGTAGTGAGAGTTGAGGGATGCTTTCGTTTTCTCTCTATTTCTCTGTGGGTGGGTCTCCATCTCCAGCAAGGCTGTTGTGCTCCAGCCATGCCAGAGAATGGAGGACGATCAAACGGGACCTCAGGTGGCTCAGAGTGCGGCAGGACGTCGGTGGGTAGTTCAGTTATTAGAGTCAATGCAGGGGTTTATATAGGGAAGCCTCTCTGACCGTTACAGAAGGTGGGAAAGTTAGAGGTGGGGTTTGGGGGTAAACGGTGGGAAGGTTGTGGAAGTTCAGGAACATGAGGAAACGAAACCCAAAAACCTGGTTCTGGTCTGGGGTGGGGGAAAGGAAGATTCATATCTACAGTAGCTTCCTGGGGCCAGGTTATCACACAGGCAGAGCAGGTCAGACACCTGCCATCCGTTTAGGGTATCAGGAGTTGCTTACCTTGCTCAGTAACCAGATCCCCACACTACTCCTTCTACATGAGCCTTAAGTGTAGAAGTTCAACTGTAGATGTGTCACTTGGGACTTGTAATTCCTCATTTGTATATTCTGTGTCTGACCAACTGTGGAATTCTTCTGCAGCCTCAATTTGTTGTCAAAAGAAGGTCTTTGATGAGTGCTGTACTGTATGTTTGTCTGCACATATAAGGATCCATATTTAGCATATGGTAAGAAATTTCATGTCTCTAGAGATATGACAGGGATAGTGTTTTCTAGGAGCTACTCCCCCTCCAACCCTGTGTATTTGGCTGAGTCAGCAGTGTCCCCATCTCTGAAAAGGTTTTAAGTCCAATTAGACAGCTGTTGATACCCGCCCCCCATGACTGCTATAAGGGTACCAATGTTGGTAGTGTGCTGTGCTGGTTGCTATGGTTATTAGAACTTAGGGTTGGGTTGGACAATCAATTGATTTTCCCCCTTAGCACTTTGCATGCTATCATCTGGCATTATGGGTAGTAAAGTTCAGGTAGAAGCCTTCCAGGTCAGTTCCTGCTCCATTCCTCTGAGGCCTGTGTCCCAAGTAAATCCTGTCTTCAGCAGTAGGGTGTTATCTTCTAGTTCTGGGAGAAAATCAAGAACTTTGGAAATAGCCCGTACTACTCTGGGAGCCTCTTGGACCATTCTCATCAACCTCACAAGTGGAGGTAACTTATGTATGGCACATTGTTCCTTGCAGCCCCATCCTTCCTGCAGCCAGGTATAAAGATGTTTACACACTGGATTTCTCCCAGAGATTCGGTGGTATCACATTTCCCTCTGGGTTTTCAAGTCCTCCTTCCCAGAAGTCAGAATGGAACACCAGTCAGTTACTGCTAGAAACCCACTTCTGAGTATGTACATTTAGCTTTTTCTTCTAAAGCATCAGTATCCTTCTTTACATAGAGATCCTAACACATGGGAATATGATCATCACTCACATCCTCTGTATGACAATGAGGCAAGTAAGTGATCTGGACTTGGTTTCCTGAGAGTTGATGTGGCTGGAGGTAGGAACCAGTGTGGCCTCAACCTTACTGGGGCTCTGATGCAGACCACACATGTCCTCCCAGTGGAGCTGGGTTAGGTTGTGTGGCCCATAGGTGACAACCTTGAGAAGGACACCAAAATTCTGAGTTGTTGATCCTGGTTCCCATTGCCAGAGCCTGAGCCAAAAAGACCTGATGGGGAGAAGAGTGCATTGGAGAGCCGCTCAGCCCATCTACCACGCTCAGGCCCTCTGGCCTGCACCGCCGTATCCAGTCACTACCTCCTCCTGCCCAGTGCCTAATGCTGTTTGGCCCTTCTGTACCGGGCTGCTGTATGGCCCTGGGCTGGCCCGCTGAATTGCTCTGTCATTCTGCCTGGGAACTTAACTTCTGATTTCCTCCATCCCTCTCTACCTATCCAAGTAACTAGGTCCTTTTGTTTTGTTCACTCATCCCAGCTTCCCTGCTCTGAGCCATTCTGCCTGTCCTCAAATCAAACAGCTCCATGTGCCTGTCTGCCATCTGGCCGAACTGCTCAGTACATCTGTCTCAAAGCCCAGCATTTCCATCCATCAGAGGTACACACCACACCACACCCCTTTCGAATCGCTCTATCCAGGGGGCCCACAAAGAGCCCAGCCTCTCTGTCCAGCCCCGAAACAGTCCTCTGTGGCCTCTGCTGGCCAGGCAGAGACACCTGGTCATCCCACCTCAATACCAAGCTGCTCCCTCCATCCTCGCCCAACACGGAGAAGAATCACTCAAAAAAACTGCTTTGCGGGAGCAGCGGAGACCACTTCATACGGGCCATCCCGCACACAGGGTCTAACCTCCCTTCCTGCCAGTCGTGGCACACACGGGTTCCAAGCCAGAAACCTGGCCTTCTGTCAGCTGCACAGACACGTCTAGCGGCGTCTCGGGGCTACGTGGCCGGAAACACACACTAAGGAAAGCGGCTGCCAGCTGCCCCACCTCCTCTCCCTCTGGTTTTCCGTTTCCTCTTTCCCTTCACTGTACTCCTTCGCTTCTCCAGACACTACCGTAAGTATCGATAAACAGCCACTTTGGTTTTTTCATTACATTTCTTTATTTGGGCATACACAGCACATCTATCACACACTATTTGGGTGTGTGGGAAAGGAACATATGTAGGTGTGTGAAAGTAGATAACACATAGAAAGAGACAATAAATGGGAGTCCAGATCTGAAATCATAAATCCAGACTTTACAGTTTATACACAGTGCCTTGTCCTGTTTCCTCTGCCCAATGTCCTTATTCAGCCTGTAACTGCCTAGCAGGTGTGGAAACTCCTATTGAAGTTCAATTGTCTTAGTAGACATCTTACTAAAGATCAGTGACTTATGGTATGATGATAATTGTGATTTTAAACCTATTTAGAGAAACAATAACTGGCCCTCTCTAAGTTTATAAGGCCCCTTGCTCTCAGCTGTCCTGACCACAGCTTTTCTACGCCAACTCAACCACAAAGGACTCAAGAACCCAGCTGTTGAGCAGAAGCTAAGGAGAAACTCCTGGAAAGCCAGTGCAAAGGCACAGAATGCATGTCCTCATCTGTGGGACCCTAGATCTGGAGTCCTGCCCGACACAGAGTGGGTGACGGAGCCCTGCCCGACACAGAGTGGGTGACGGAGCCCTGCCCGACACAGGGTGGGTGACGGAGCCCTGCCCGACACAGGGTGGGTGATGCACCCACAGGAAGGGACTCCAAGCGGGGCAGACACAAGGAGAACCTCAGCTTGACCCGCAGTGCTGCCGCCCACCATCCAGGTGCTGATCTGAATAGAAGCCAGTTTCATTGACGATGTTAAAGGTAAAAATCATTATAAACAAGCCAGCGTGCTTGTACATGTATTTAATGCCAGCATTGTGGTAGCAGAGGCAGGTGGATCTTTTTGAGTTTAAGGCCAGCCTGCTCTTCACAGTGAGATTTGTCTCTGAAAAGAAAATAACGTTAAGGATTTTCCTGTCTTGGCAGCCTTGGGCTTTCTGAAGCAACAGCTGGCTACCAGTTGCCTTGGTGTGATTAGCAGGGCAGCAGTACCTGGCTGAGGGGTGGAGCGCCTGGGAGCTTGGAGTCAGGTCAGTGCAGAGGGCTGCAGACGCTCCTATGCCTTTTCAGGCAATGACCAGGGCAAGCCCACGGCATGAGGCCCAGTTACTGCTGCAAGTGCTGTAGGTGTCTGATGCCTCCCGGTGACCTCCTGCTCTGCTCCCAGCATTCGTGGGGCTGAGTGAGCCTGGTCTGAGTCTCCTCCGCCTGTGCCTCTGAGCGGACTTGATGCAGATTATGTAGATAAAGACGTTACTGTTCCCTGGGCTCTACCTGTTAACCTGCCAGCAAGACACATCGTCTGCTCTGCACTTGGCATGGGAAGTCAGTGTTGAGTATACCTTGGCATTCCACGAAGACCCCTTGGTGGTTGGGGACATGCTCAATGCCTGTATTTCTGTTCAGGGGATTTCCATGCACGTTATCAGTACCAAGGTGTGAGAATAAGCTTTCTCACACTGGTGAAATAGATTCTGAAGTTATATTCATGCAGCTCAACTTGGCAGTAGATTCTTGGAAAAATTTTACAGACTTTACTGTTTTTTAGTTTTTAAAGATTTGTTTTTATTTTTGTTATGTGCATGATCAGTCTTTCTCTGTATGTGCACATGTGGGTGGGTGCCATGGAGGCCAGGGTGTGTGTACTGTAACAGTATTGCAGCTGGTTGTACAGAAATATTTCTGGTATCAGTCCCATTAGTTACTCTACACCTTCAGAGCAGGAAACGGACTGAAGTGGATGACAACCTCAGTATCAACGGTAATTCTCAAGTCTGTCTTGATGACTTGATATCTGAGATCCATCAAACCGAATGGTGCAACTCCTACGACAAGCTTCTCGGTTATCCTGCTTTGTGGATGGGGGAAAACGACAGGAGAAGTGAATAGAGTGGCAGTGACCACCGCAGAGCAAGTGCTTCTGGCGGACATCAGATCCTTTAGGTAAATGGCACGGAGTGATCTATCTGGGGCAAATGGGAGATCGGATCTATTTTTAGCATTCTGAGAACTCTCCATGCTTATTTCTATACTGACTGCTCTGGGGCCGTCAGGACTGAACGAGGCGTCCCTTTCCCGATGCTCACTAATCTTTGCTGTCAGTGTCTGTAAGCGCAAATCTAAAGTAGCTTTGAGTTTCCCTAATCGCTAAGGATGTTGAGCCCTTTTAAAGGTATTTCTTGGTCCTTTTTTATTCCCTTTTTGGGAACTCTGTTCAGAACTGTAGTCTATTTTTAATTGGGTCTTTTATTTTCTTGATATTTTTTGAAATCTTTATATATTCTGGACATAATACTCTATTTGGAGATATACAGATGGCAAAGATTCTCTCCTGTTCTGTGGGCTCCCTCTTCTCTGGTCTGATTGTTTCCTATGCTGTACAGAAGCCTCTTGGTTTAATAAGGTCCCATTTGATAACTGTCAACACTAATTCCTGAGTGAATAGAGTTCTGGTCCCAAAGTCTTTTCCTGAGCCTGTTTCTTGTGGGGAACTGCCTATCTTTTCTTCTAGCAGTTTTAGTGTTTCAGGTTTCACATTCAGGTCTTTGATCCATTTAGTGCTGATTTTTGTGCTGGACGAGCGATGTGGTGCTAATTTTATTTTTTACTGGTACACATCCAGTTTTTCCAGCCTCATTTGTTGAAGATGCTCTGTTTTGTCCAGTGTGTATTTTTGTCACCATTCTACACATCACATGGGTCTCTTCAGTATCAAATATTCAGGCAAGATTTAATTTCTTATGTAAAATTAAGGAAGTACATCTTTCATATTGCAATGCAAATTACCTTTCCCCTTTAACAAACACTGAAACTACAAGTTCATAAAAAAATCACTGGAAAGATTTCTTCACGATTTGTTATAGAGAAATGTTTGCATTCTATTTTCTATATTTATATACATGTGAAAATTTCTCTGGAGAAATGGGACAGCAGTGGCAAAGTTTTAAGATAGTCAATTTAAAACACTTTTTGAGTGATTCCAAAGCTTGGTTCTAATTTTAATTAGTTTTGTATTTGAAATGTTTTCTTCCAGGACAAGCAGATCCAGACGGAAGTACTGACAGGATACGTGTCTTTATAGTCTCGGAGGGGAGATGGAATGCTGAGCCTGTCACTTAGCTGCTCCTGGTGGGATGTGTCAGCGTGGGGAAGATGAAATGAACCTCTTATCTATACCAACAAGACAAGACCTTACCACAGCTGAGCTGTTCTTAAAAATAATCACTGAGGGGCTGGAGAGATGGCTCAGAGGATAAGAGCACTGACTGTTCTTGCAGAAGACGTGGGTTCAAATCCACCCACTTGATGACTAGCAAACATCTGTCACTCCAGTTTCAGGAATCAGAAGCCCTCTTCTGTCTCCATGGGAACTGCAGAACACCGGCACTTACATACATGTAAGCGTAACACTCATACACATCAAATAAAATAAACTAATTAATTGAATTAAAATATAATAATCACTGATAAGTCAAGGAGTAGTTTGACGTTTGGGAAGGAAATTCACACTAGTGAATAGGTGAATTAATTATACATTTTTTGTTATAAATGTATGAGTTTAGGAGTGTGTGTGTGTTGTGTAGGAATCTTGTTTTCCAGGGCTCAGAAAGCCTCAACTAGTCAAAGTGCAGAGAACACGAGACTACAGAGTGCTTGTCCTAGAATAGAGATAAACACCTAATCAAACACCTCTACTACCCAAGGCTCAAAGATCTTTTCAGAAGAGGGGGTGGAAAGATTATAAAATCCAGATATAGGAGATGACCACAAGGAAACCGTGCTCCAGACAGTTGGTCTGTTACTCATATGAACTCACAGCACTAGCGACAGCGTACACAAGATCCACTCAAGCTCAAAGCACACAAAATCCCAGGATAGAAGAGGGGAATTGCCTAAGAAGCGCTGAGCACAGCTGAGGAGGGACTGTCAACCAATAGCTGCTGGGAGCGGGAGCATCTGTTTTCTTAAGGAAGGGAAACTAGATATGTACCAGGTCCCACCGATGGACCCACAGGGACACAAATTTGACTCAATAGGCTTAACATGTATGACAGAGTTCATGAATTCAATTCAGGGCCTTAATAGGGGGACAGATTTGGAAGGAGTTTTAAATATGATCAAAGTATATTGTATAAATCCTCAACACTTCAATGGAATGGTGATAATAAAAGAAACTAAGGTTAACAAATGTTTCCAGCTGCCCAGGTCTCTTTCTCCACTTACATAGCCAGTATTCCCAGTTCAAGGAATAGCCCCACACACAGCTAAGGTTCATTTTCTCCTATCAATTAAGATAGTTCACATAATCCCCCTCCAGCATGCCTAGAGGCTCATCTCCCAGGCGATTCTAGATTATGTCAAGTTGGCAGTTAACAGCAATGATCACATCAGCCAAATTTGGAAAAATTATTAACTTTGAGAAATACTAGACTGATGCAAATTAAAACCACAAGTTGGAACACATGACCCCAGCAGAAAAAAAAAATTAAAACTTTAGTGACATAATGTTAAATAAATTAAATTTGTGTAAGCCCACGTGGAGTATAAACTGAAAATAGCTCTGAAAACCAACTAAAGGACTTTTTAGAGCTAGCAGATCCCACTAGTAAACATCTATGACAAAAGTGTTGGTAAAAGTTCCACCTGGTTGTTCTCACTTCACAACTACTGAGAAGCCCTGACCTTGACCCGGTGATATTTATCAACAGTAAATGGATAAATCACTTGCTCTAAACCCAGTGCATGTAATGAAACAAGAAGAATGGACATTCTTTCATTAACCCCAACAAAGGGATTGACTCTCACTGCTACAAGTTTAAACAAAATAAAACATGGTTACCCCTGTCATGCCTATTTAAGAGCTAAGAGAGTAAACTTTAACCTTCCATACCCCAAAAGAGAATCATAAAACGTTTATTGCATCACTTTCCTCATGGAATCTGTAGGCTCCATGAATGAGCATTAAAACTCAGACTATTAAATAACCTTTGGGAATTAAAATTATGAATATTGGTCAGTGAGGAGTTACACAAACCATCACAATCTACTGAAGGACGTGTTTGCTGTTTTACTGAGTTAAGTATTATTCATTCTTCTGTTAATTAAGATATTAAGTCAGCTGGGCTTCGTGGCCCAGGCCTTTAATCTCGGCACTCAGCAGGCAGAGGCAGGTGGATCTCTGGGAGATTTAGGCCAGCCAAGTGCATATAGTGAATTTCAGGCAGGCCAGGACTAGGGAGACCCTGTCAAAAAAAAAAATGAGAAAAGATTTTAAGTCACTAATTGAAGCACAAAATTTATCAGTGTGTTTTGGAAACGTTCAGCTTCAGGAAGGGAAGGGAGACAGAGAATCCTGGAAGAGTTTTTAACAAACATTAAGTAGGTCTTGACCTCATCTTTGAGAAGACAAGAATACTATAACACCTACAGTCCAAGAACCAGAAACCGGTATCTGGCTAAGATCAAGGCTGAATAGGAATCATAGTATTCTTCTGCAGTCTCCCATCACTCAAACATAATGACAGTTATGGAATGAAAGGTAAAAACAGAAGGCTTCTGTGAGATGATGTGAAGAGAAGTGCTGAGTCAGTCCAACCCTAAACACAAACTGCTTATGAGTCAGTAAAACTTCTCCGGTACCCTGCCTGGAAGTAATCACCACAACAAGCTCCAGTGCTGCAGAGAATGCTCAGTGGCTAAGGGCACTGGCTACTCTTGCAGAGGACCCAGGTTTGATTCCCAGGACCCACATGGTGGCAAAAACCATCCACAGCTCCAGTTCCAGTGGAATCTGACTCTACTTACTTGAAAGACATGGGTACACTCACATGCAGGCAATACAGCATAAAGAATAAAAATAATAAACAAAATTGTTTAAAAAGAATTCTGCTTTTTTCACAATAGCTAAAAAACAGAAACAACCTAAATGCCCCTCAGCTAACAAATGGCTAATGATGAAATCATGAAATTTTCAGATAAATGGATGGAACTAAAAACTGTGCGAAGTAACACTGACCCAGAAAACAAGTGATGGATGCTTTCCCTTTTGGGGGCTCTTAGCACTAATCCCTGACATGTGAGTACTCATCCCAATGCAATGACAGCAGGAGCCAGAGAACTGGAAAGGAGGCATGGAGGGCGAGGGACAGGAGGAGCCCAGAGGGGGACAGCAGCAAGCAGATGTCCCCAAGGCGGAAATGGGAAAATGGGAAACTCCAACTCGAAAGGAGGAGGGACGGAATCCCGGGAAACATGGAGGTGAAGCGGAGGGTGGAGCCCCAGAGAGGGAACTCATCGAGACCAGCACCATGGAGAGGGGAATCGGTGTTCAACTGCAGGAGGAGACTGGTTAGTCACGGAGGAAGAAGAGAGGAAATAAAACAGATGGTGTGAAAACCCAGAGGGAAATGTATTCACTCAGAAAAGCCTGAAAACTACACATACACTATCTGAACATGAGGCATCTGTGTACTACAAGGTATCTAACAGGAAACACAGGGCCGGACAGCGGAAGCCTCCCTTCCACTTGTTGGTCAGGATAGTCCAAGCGGCTCCCACGATAACACAGGCGATTGTCACAAATCATCACTTCCCAGGACTTGAAGGTAAAACCCGATTGCTGAAAGCAGGACACACTTCAGAAACAGGACTGCAAGCAATGGAGCTGGAACTGACCTGGAAGCCTCCTCCCTGAAAATCAGCTCTCAAAAATTAGGGGACACTATACAAGCTGCTAAGGGAGAAATATCGATCATTGGTTCTACCCAGCTTCAAGGCTGGGTAGAATAATAACCACAACAATGACTGGCATAACAGTCCTCAGTGGTCCAGTACTGGCCCAGAATTCTATCTTGGTGGTAATTAACAGCTATCTAATGGGACTTAAAGCCCTCTTGGTGGGAGAGAACTCATAGGTGGCACTATTTACATAGCCAAATACACATGTCTGTAAAGGTCATTGATCTTAGAGAAAACCCAGTATCTGTCATATCTCTAAACAAATGAAATTTCTTAACTGTATGGTAAATATGAACCCTTATATTTACAGATGAGGATACTACTCACCACTCATCAAAGAAGCTTCTTTTTGTGACAGATGGAGACTATTACAGAATTCCACAACTGACCACACAGAGAGAATATGTGTCTGAGAGATGCCCAGGCCTGAGTGACACATCTAGAGAGGAATCTGTACACCTAAGCCTCCTGGAGCATCGCAGAACAGAGGGTAGAGAGCTTGCACCACTTCACGCTCACGAGCCGAGCTTCCCCAGGCAACAGAGTGTGGTGCCCACAGAAGGACACAAATGGCCAAAACGTACAAATAAGGGATTGCAGAGATTGTGTCCCTGCATACAAATTCTATATCAAATCTCACCTCCCCATGGCCAGGGGTACATTTCCAAAGAGGGGACGGGAAGATTGTAAGAGCCAGGGTCAGTGCATGAACATAAGGAAATGGAAACAGAGGCGTTCAGGCCCTGGGAACCTGCTCATATGAACCTGCAGCAATGGTCCCGGCAGGCACACGACCCACAGTGATGCAATCATACAAAAATCTAGCATAAAACTGAGGAAATGGAAAGCAGGCCCCAACCTTAACTGCAGAATTACTGACAGCTGATTACAGCTGAGGGAGGGAGAACTGATCCTCTTTAAGGGACTCCAGATAGGCTGACCAGACTCCAGTGGATGAATTTGCACCGAGGGACATCAGGGCACAAAGCTTGACCCGATAACCCTTGACATATACGACAGAACGCATGAAATCAAATGGGCGGTGGGACTCTGAGGCAATGAGGATGGGGAAAGGGGTCAAAATATGATTAAGATTTATTG
Organism: Eospalax fontanierii; assembly: GCA_035773235.1. Classification (NCBI taxonomy): domain Eukaryota; kingdom Metazoa; phylum Chordata; class Mammalia; order Rodentia; family Spalacidae; genus Eospalax; species Eospalax fontanierii. The sequence goes on along the minus strand of CM069539.1, from coordinate 62,824,191 downwards.
CCTGAGTTCTGAAGAAGTGGCTCAGTGGTTAAGAGCACTGACTACTTTCAGAGAGGACCCGGGTTCGATTCCCAGCACCCATGTGGAAGCTAACAACCTGCCATAACTCCAGTTCAAGGAGATCCAGGCCTTCTTCTGCCCTCCTCGGTATTGCACTACATGGGTGCAATTTCACACATGCAGGCAGTACAGTCATGCACATAAAATAAAATAATAAATAAAAAATAACAAAAATATTTTTTAAATATATGGAATGTAATGCACAAAACTCAGTAAAAATGTAAATTTTTTTAAAAGAAATGAATTCTAGTTTGGGTGGTGGCAACGCCTTTAATCCTAGCACTTAAGGCAAAGGAGGACAGATCTCTGCGAAAGACCAAAACACACAAAAATAAAAAACAAGAAATAATTCTACTGATGAAGCTTGAAGTTTTTCCTAAAGTTTTCACTGTTGTCCCCAAGCATTAGTCTTAACCTTGGCAAACTATCACTGCCGCACAGGAAAATCTGAATCAGTGGCCAGCGCCTTCTCACCCTCCAGACCTCACATCTGCCAGTAGTAGAGAGAGGAACCATGGAATGTTTCCTTAGTTCACAGACAACCAGGCTCCAGAACCTGCTGTTTATATGGTTCTTGTTTCCGTCCCATGTACACTCCACATAGAGGAATGTTTTTCGTTGCTGTTGAAACTCACATCTGTAGGAGTCTGAGCACTGAATTGAAACTTTCCTGAGGAGCCTAGAGAGATGGCTTAGCAAGTAAGAACGTTTGCTATGCTTCTGGAGGACCCCAGTTCAAGTCCCAGCACCCACATGATGGCTAACACCAATTCTTAATTCCAGTTCCAGGATTCCAACCCAAATACCCTCTTCTGGCCTCTTTGGGTCATTGCATGTATGTGGTACATTCCCATAAATGCAGACAAAACACTCAAACACTTTAAATAATTTTTTAATATTAAAAAATACTTTTCTGAGCATAACATTTTTTGTCTTGTTGAGACTGGGTCTTTCTGTAGCCCCACCTGGCCTGGAACTCACTATGGAGACAAGGCTAGCCTCAATCTCACAGGGAATCCCCCATCTCCGGCTTCCTACTGTTGGGATTAAAGGCATGACACCATGCCCACCTTTTGAGCATAACACTTTATAACTATTTCATTTTGGGTCCCAGAAGCCTCTTCCAGAGGAACCCTTTCACTGCCCTAGCCTGGCTGTGAGGGCGTTACTGCCTTTTCTTTAGGAAGAAGTTTGGTCAATATGAAGAACATGAGTTTTCTGTCCTTGGTGATGAGGAGCTGCCTTCGAAATATGGGATTTTGATCAGGAGGGTCACATCCATTCCTGCTGAAGTTCTTGGTCTCCTGAACAAAATAATGTATAGACAGATACAGTAAGCAAAAGTTTCATTTAAAAAATTGTTATAAGTGAAACATAGCACAATAAAAAACGCAACTGGGAAGCGTTTCATGTGAACTGGTGACGGAGGAGGATGGAGTGGCATTTATACAGACTGAGAATGTAAATGTGGAGGGAGTGTGTCCTAGAGATCCTTTGACTGGCTCTAGACTTTGTTACAGTACATCAGGGCTTGTATAATAGAGTTATACCTTGGGCACATGCATATTACTGATTAGAGGATTCATGACCTGTGGTATGGAGCCAATTTTCCCATGAATTTCCTCTTGCTCAACCAAGGCTAGCAGTGAAATATTATATATGAGCCATATTTGGAAAGTTTCAAAACTGGCAATAATTTTGAACATCCTTAAGCCATCCAGCAGGGTAGAACACCTCATTTTTTTCTAATTTGACAGATCTGCGAAACAAATAAAGCATCTTGCCTATTGCTGTGCAAAATATGGAGCAAATGGTGGAAGAGTAAGTTTGGTGATTGCCTCAGCTCCTGAATCTGACAGAACAGCTTGCTCTGAGACCTGTTCTAGACCCTCCTAGTCTCTCTAGGAGAGTGAAGGCCAACAGAGCCCGGGGACACTGCTTTGCCCAGACACTCCCTCCCGCTGAGTTCTTCCTGTAGAAATGAAGGCTTATATATAATGCACAGTGTACAATTCACTATGGTTTCTATTTCTTAAATTCCTGGTTTTATATCCTAAAATTCTATTCAGAAACTATTGAAAGGAAAAATCAGCTTTGATAAGGTGGTGTCAACTTAGTTGTCAACTTGACAAAATGTGGAATCAACTGAAACAAGCTGCCTAGCTCTCCCTTGAGGATTTTTCTTTCTATTTGTTTGTTTTCTGTTTTTTCTGTGTGTGGTTTGTTTGCTTGTTTGTTTGTTTTTTAAGACAGAGTCTCCCCATAGCCCCAGCTGTCCTGAAACCCACTGTCTAGACCAAGGTGACCTGCACATCACAGAGACCTGCCTACCTCTGCCTCCCCAGGGATGCAATTAATGGCATGTACCATCACTCTGCTTCATTAGGACTTTCATGATTAAATTATTTGAGTTAGGAATACCCACTGTAGATATGGGCGGGGCCTTCAGGGAGCAGCCCAGAGGGAAGGACCACATGAAGGAGTTTGGGATTCTTTGTTTTTGGCCTGCCTGCCTCCTTCCACTCTAGCTGTCAACTTTAATCTATTCATTTGCTGCTATAATCCCTCACTGATATTAGAATCAGATTTTCTGGGCTTCCGTCATAAACTGAAGACTAGCAGTGCTCTAGAAATCCTCTAGGTCTTTAGTGCCAGATTGGGGTCACTGAAACAGCCAGCCTTGTGAACTGAACAACTACTGGGTTCTCAGCCTCTCGGTGTGAGACAACCGCTGTTGAACTATCCCAACCACATTATGTAAGTCAGTTTAAGAGATTTCCTTTTCATAGTCGTCCCATGCCTCCTTTACCTGGAGAGCCCTGTGTAATGGAGATAGCAGCCAGCACGCAGCTTGAGGTGGAATAGACACAAGGTGCTCTGCCTACTTCTTCCTGTCTCTATTTGTTCTCTTAGTTCTTAATTACATAGATTTATGAGCTTCACGTGCCACATGTGTACAGGTAAATTGCACATTACTTGTAAAATTTGTGCCTTTATTGTAAAACATTTTACAAATGTTAAGGTATTTGCAAAAGTCATAGACTGGTGACATCTTCTTTTTAACATCATTCAAAGCAAAGCAAAAAAACAAAAGGAGCACACGCAGAGTCATTTAGGTACATTCAAATTGTCCTAAAATCAGTGAGGCTTTGTTTCTGAGACCAGGTCTCATTGTATGGCTCTGACTGGACTTTTACTCAAAATCCTCCTGCTTCAGCCTCCCAATCGATAAGATTAAGGGATTAAAGATGTGAGTTGCCACACCCAGCTAAGTCCTATCTGAATAGCTCCCACCTAGGGGAAACCTTAAATTCAATCATTGGAAGAAATGGGTGTGGTCTTCGGAGAGAATATAAGGCAGGTTCCAGGTGGATGCTTCTCCAGACCAGAGTGTGATTCCAAGCTTTCTGGTCAGAACATTGTTGAGTCCATACCTTGAGGATCTTATCCTGGAGCTGAACTGACATTCTTGCTTCCCTAGCAGAACTTGGTGAGACCAGAGACACAATCCTTAGGTAAGCAGACAATGTCCAGAACCGTGCCTGCTACATCCCTAGACCAAAAAAAACTAATTTTCCTCTTTTAAATTTCCAAGGCAGCTGAGGTTTCCTTTAAGAAGTGATATTACCCTCTGTAGCCAAAACTGTTCTGTTCCCGTTTGGTCGTCTTGTTTTGGTTTATATTTTGGAATTGAAGTGAGGATTCATTTTAGGTTATTATTTATATCCTCCTTAGTGGCTCCACGTAGTGTAAGGAATCAGGGGAGTTACTAAATACAGCCTGTCTTCCCTTAGACAGAAGTGAATCATAGCTTAAAGAAAATTTTGTGCAGTCTTTCCTTTCTAAGATAGAATAATAAACAATTTTGTTTTTCTTAAGGTGGAAGAAATGGAGTCAGGCATCTCACAGGCCTTCCAGGAGGAACTCACCTGCCTCGTCTGCCGGAAGGGCCTCATAGACCCAGTCACCATAAGCTGTGGACACAGCTTCTGTCGGCCTTGTCTCTGCCTCTCCTGGGAAGACATCCAACCTCCTGTCCATTGTCCTGTGTGTAGGGAACCATCCCAGCAGAAGGAACTCAGAACCAACCTTCTTCTGAAGAAGCTGGTGTCCATTGCCAGACAAGCCAGCCTCAGGGAGTGCCTGAGCTCTGAGGAGAATCTGTGTTTGACCCACAAGGAGACTAAAAGGATCTTCTGTCAGGAGGACAGGATCCTGCTCTGCCAGCTCTGTTCCAACTCTCAGGAGCATGAAGGTCACAGACACTGTCCGGTCGAAGCAGCTGTTGAGGAGCAGAGGGTAAGCGGTGCCTCTGAGAGAGGTTGAGAGCTGGGGAATTATCAGGTCCCAGGGAAGATAGTTATTGTGAGGATCAACCCATTATTTTTTTTGAGTGATGGTCCTTTTATCAAGATCTGAAGAAGCTGTGAGTAACACGGGCAAGTATCTTTGGCTTCAAAGTTTCCCTTAGGAAACTGATAAGTTTCATGCTTATTCCTACTTTCATTATACATTATATGCCCAAGTCATGTGAAATAGAACTCAAAGATGGCATGTGCTTAACTAGATAATAATTAGGGAAATGGTCATTGAACTTAGGAGGGGAGGGTGGAGAAACATCTGGCCATCCAGTATAAGATACAAACTACCACACCATCTGTATATTAGCCATGATTATTCGTCACTTTTCATGAGCAGAAATTACATTGACTTTTGTAGTTCTATACTCTGAAACATGAGTTTCTGCTCTCTCTAAAGTAATTTTAACTAGCGCCCCATGATTCAGTTCTGTCAATGAGTCTGAAACCTGGTTGTATTTCTTTTCTGGAATTAAGACTTAGTTTTTCATTACAGGAGAAACTTTTTAAAAAAATGGCATATTTATGGGAGAAGATACTAGAAAATCAGAATAATATCAATGAATTGAACAGAATAATCATCCCATGGATGGTGAGTTGCTCTGGGGCTTAGAATCTGCTTGAGACAGATACTTTGGAAACAAGTTCATTAATCTTTTATTAGTTTAATATGTATTAAATTTGAATCATAAGCTTTTAAGAATCACAATATTTGCAACTATGAAGACAAATGCATATGGAAAGCCGCATGGTGTCACAAGGAAATAAATTATAGCATAATTTTCAAGTGTGAAACAACCTTGATGATGAGTAACCCATGCATTCATTGTTTATACATTTGGAGTAGGAGATTTTCACTTATTACAGATTACACCTAGACATAATCACTTAAAGAATTGCTTTTAGAGCAAAATCAAATATATTAATTAAATTTAATATGGAAATTTAACTTTTAAACTCTCTAAGAAAGAATGAATTATAGATATGCAAGTAACAGTGTTGTTAAGAGGTGGCATTCAAATTTTATACTTCTGTAACTAGAGAGGAAAGATCAATCATTTAAAACTCTGAAAGAAAAATAACCAGTGAGATTTATATGACTTTATATCCAATAATGTCAAAGTCTATCCATAAAATATTAAGATCCATATATCTTAATTGAATTGACTGTCTTAACTGAATTACCTGTCCCCAATACATGCAATCATACATAGTCAAAACATGAGAAAACATTGTTTGATCTTTAAAAAAATGTTTTTATTGATATTTGATAGGATCACACAGTGTATTTTGATCAAATCCAGACCCGTCTTCCATTTCCGCTCAGACCCTCCCCTCCTTACCCTCCCGAACAATTCATTTCCTCCATAGCTGTTTTCCCATTCATATTGAGCCTGCGCAGGATACTGTAACAGAACGTCCTTCTTAGTGGCCTCTAATTCTGAATGCAAACTTCAGGTCTTTCACAGAGTGAATGGCCAGGATGAGCGGTAGAGAGATTTGAAAGTAATGACAGATTTGGTGGCAGCTCAGCACAGTGGACATTATAATTAATGACCACACCACGGATCCTCATTGCTTTAATGCAAGTTTTCATGTTTGTGTGATGAGATAAATTAGCAATCAAAAGGTTTTCTTCAGACATAGGTGAAAGTCTTCAGGGAAAAGGTTGACTCAGTTCTTTGTATAGTCAACAAACAGGAAATAAATAAAATCAAGGAATAAATTTAAATTTTCTGAAAAGTGGGGCTTTGAATTTAGGGTCCGTGTATCATACTGTTAGGAAGGACCAGTTAAACAAAAGAGTTTAAAGTGGTGGATCAGAAAACGCTCTCAAATGTGATGTGGAATATCTGCGTTGCTGCAGGGCTATGCGGCTACATGGGCGGAGATGCTCAGAAGGGAGTACAGGAGAACGCACGGAACCCACTACGAGGAAGAGAAGCGACACGTGGAGTTTCTGCAGAACGAGTGCCGGAACATTTCAGACAGCCTGCAGAGGAGTAAAGCCATGATGGTGCAGAAGGGGAATCAGCTAAGAGAAGTGTATCAGGACATGGTGGCGATGTGCCATGGACCATACGGTTGTCTGCTGCAGGTGAGCATGGGGAGGTGCATGAAATGCCTCTTAACTGGAGACTGCAACTGTGACTCTGTGACCAAAAGACAGGATTGTGTGTTTCCCACATCTATGATCAGGGTGCTCCCATTTATAGAAATAACATGGAAAACCCAAATTATATCCTCCTTCAAAGATGAAGTTTGACAGAGCATCAGGAGACTCCAGAGATAATATTGCTTCATTGTGATCCTTTTGGGGGAAAAAGTCAGAAATTAAGTGATGCTTATTCACAAGCATTTCATTTTTGCCTCTTTTATATTCTGAAGGAATTTAAGGATATCTTTATTTAATGCCTTCTTTGGTTTGGAGGCCATTTTTTGGATAATTGTTTGGGAGGCTGGGTTTTTGACACAAGTCTCTTGCTGTGGTTTAGTATGGACTCAAACTCACAGTACTCCTGCGTTTCCGACGCTGGAATTACTGCCAAGAGCCGCAGGGCCAGGTTGAAGCCCTGATAACATCATACTGCCCTTTGTGGACACGCCCAGGGAAAGACCGCACTGCCAGGTGTGGAGTCCGTGGTTTGAAGCCATGCATCATCACTTCCCATGTCCTTCTGGATGTTTGACTCTTGGAGTTTGATTTCATCAAGAATTCAGATTTTGTATGCACACTAGGCTGGTGTGATTTCAGAGACTGGGTTGGTATGATGTGATTGGTAGTATTCAAACTTTAAACTTAAGTAGGATGACACTGTATCAGAAATCTAACCTTTTACACTTTTTTTTTTTTTTTTCAGAATTTTGGAGCGATGGTAACAAGGTAAGTTTAGACACCACTGTAAGCTAGTGTACCTGGAGAACTATGAAAAACCAAGCTGGTCAAGCAAATTGGAGTTATACTTTATCTCTTTCTTTTCTGTTTTTTGTTTGTTTGTTTGTTCGTTTTTACTGTGTAGCCCTTGCTAGACTGGAAGTCACTGTGTAAACCAGACTGGCTTTGTTCTCACACAGGTCCATGTGTTCCAGCCTCCCAAGTTGGGTTAGAGGCTTATCTTACCATGCCCATCATGTTTGCATAATTTTAATGATTATTTCCTTTCCCCTTTCCCAGAAATTGTCTTTCTTTCTACCTGTGACTGAAAAAGTATGTGTTTTGGTTTTGATGCTTAAACTTAATAGCTTTAAATTATGAACGCTGATCAGAATCATGGGGTATGTTTTTCTCAGGTAGTAGAGTGAAACAGGAGGTATCACTGAGAGACGTGTGCGTGTGCATAGCGGGGAAGGTGTGTCAAAGGCCATTTGGAGGGAGCTGTTCTGTCTCTTGATCAGGGAGGTTCCCTAAGATATCAGACAACATCTCTAGAGACATGAAACATGCTCAGCTGGGCAATTATCTTCGTTTTGAGAGATGAGGAGAAGGAGGAGGGAGAAGAGCTGGAGAGGAGGAGGAAGAGGAGGGAGATATACGTGTTTGTGGGGTGTGAGTTCAGGCACATGTGTGTGCTTGTTTAGAGTTCAGGAACAGTTTGAGGAGTGAATTTTCTCCCTATACAATGGGGTTCAGATACTGAACTTGGGGTTCAGGGTAGCAGAGAAAGTGATGATACTCAGTCTTGCCAACTTCTGACTGATTTTTCCTGATCCCTGTGATGACATCTTTGGCACCGGGCACATCAATTTCTTCTTCCTTCTTGCAGGTGTGAGTCAGTGCAGCTGCGCATGCCCCAGTTGGTGAAACCAGCACTTAGTGCCAAGCCCATCCCTGGACTGATCCACAGAGCCAGCCAATTCCAAGGTGAGTGTTAGCACTCGGGGAATGACCTTGAGCAGTGGGGTCACTTTTACCACCCATGAGTCTTTGAGTTGACAGGGAGATCTGTCAGGAAGTTCATGTCTGTAGTATTAACACTGTAATATACACTGTGTGACTCTGGCTAAAATATATCCATTGTACAATGAGATATACGGGATTTTAACTCGGGACATTCTGATTTAAATTCAGAAGGCCCAGTAATGGAGTTCTATATAATATTTTCCCTAAATATATTAGCAAATGCATTTTAAAGTGTTTTGCATCTGAGCCAGATGTGGTGGTATAGACCTTTAATCCTTGCACAGAAGGCAGAGGCAGTTGGTTTTCTGTGAGATCAAGGCCAGTACAGTCTCTATAGTAAGTTCCAGGCCAGTTAGGAATAAGAGAAACCCTGTTTTTAAAACAACCCCTGCCCAAACTCTATTATATTTGATTGACTTAAATTCATCAGTTATACTTCTGAATATCTGTAATCTAAGAATTGGGGAGTAGAGGAATAGGATTTTCCATGAGTTGAGGGGATCATTTACATATTTTGAGTTCCATGTCAGCCATGACTCTGTCCCAATACCTTGTCTCAAAAAAATGAATAAACATGAATTATAAATGCACAGGAGATATGTCCTTAGATGAGACAGTGTGTGGATTTCTCTGGTAGATCTGAATTGAATTGTAACCTCACAAAGAAACAGTAGTTATCTCAGGAGTCAGGAGTTACCAGCAGTCAACTATGACAAAGGAGCCTCTTCTAAAGTGCATCAATTATCAATATCCTTAATAATTAGGAATCATAAGAGCAGTGGGACAAAGATCACTACTGACATGTTATGTGTAACCATTTATGAAGAGAGTCATAAAGCCAGTCAATACTCTGGACTTAGTCGCAATGCACACACCTCCAGTTTGTCAGGTGAAACTAAAAGTCACCAAGCAGAAATAGGCTGAAGCTTCCTCCTTTTTATGTACAAAGTTTCAAAAAAATTTCCATTAAACTCACATATGTTTTCTTTTAGAAGTCCTTGACTGTACGATATTCTTGCCAGTTTTATCCCATTACTTTTGGACTCCTTCTTTAATCCAGTGTCTCTCTAGATGCATCTCGCATCTAAGAAATATAGGAACTTGTTTTAAGTGAAATATTTTCTCTCCACAGAGGGGATTACCTTTCAAAACATGATCATGATCCATTATAAGATGAGCCTTTTTACTGATGTGAGAAGATTCAACTTCAGACAACAACCTGAGGACACATCTGTGAACCTGGATGGAACCTACTATTTTGCCTGCTGGGGAGACCAGAGTTTCAGCTATGGGAAACATTACTGGGAGCTGGGTGTAAATGATTCCTGGGATTGGGCTGTAGGGATCTGCAAAGATTCTTGGTTAAGGAAATGTGGCCCACTGATTGAATTGGAGAATGTGTTTCTCCTTGTATTTGTGAAGGAGGGTGACCATTCCAGCCTCCTGACAACCTGCCCGACGTTTATTCACTATGTGGAGATACCACTGGGCCAGGTGGGCGTGCTCTTTGATTGTGATGATGGAAGTGTGAGTTTCCTGAATGTAGCCAAGAACTCCCTCATATGGAGGTACCCTGCTGGCTCCTTCAATTTCCCTGTCAGGCCTTTCTTTTCCTTTGGCCACACTGGACCAGGAGAGATTGCAAGACTAAGCGACTAAGCAATCCATAGCCCCTCTTGGTCGAGGTCAAGCAACCATGTAGCGCTTTAGTGTCTGATAAGTATTTACTTTGCTGTTAACTCATTTTTGTAATTAAATATTGGATGTGAAATATAAAAGATGGTAGACTATTATTTCTTTTCATATGTGATTCAAATATTCCACCCGAAACAATTCTTGTGGATGTTTGCACATTTTCATATACTTCTAAGAATTACTAAACTGACTTTTAATGTAATTCTGTGATAGAGTCCTTCCCAGCTTACTGAGGTCCCAGGGCTGGATTACAGCACCATGGAATTTATTAAGTTATGTAATTGTGTGATTGTAACAATGATCTCAAAGAAGGGAAAAAAAAAGCAGAATCTTGGCCAAGGACAAGGAGTGTGTGTGTGTGTGTGTGTGTGTATGTGTGTGTGTAAGGAAGAATATATGTTTCTATGCTTAGAAGCTGGGCTTTGATATTTACTGTAGTAATAGGTGTGTGAGGTTTCCAGTTAGAGTAGTGCTGATTATCATCCTCTTTCTTGATTTGGGACCTGCTATTCAGTCCATCTCCAAGGTAATCTGAGTGTTCCCTGTTATCCTGAAGTCTTATAGACGTGCTGGTCGTGGGGGGAGGGAGATATCCTGAAATGTTTTCATTCAGTGTCAGACTTCCATTGGACCTGTGTCTTCGTTGGTAACATTCAGAGGTCTTTGTTCTTACAGTTTTATCTCAAACCCTAATTTGATATGGGAATTCTCAAGGACAGTCAGAATGCCCTTCCCCCACAGATCTTGGAAAACACACATTTTAAATCATTTGTCTTAGAGTGTGAGCTGCTCTGGATGTAATTCCCCAAAATGATTCATTCTATCTAATGAAAAAAGACTGTTCTAAAGCTTCTCCCTGAGCAGGTCTTGGATTGGTGCAAGTGGTGGCAGAGTCACCAATTCTGTAGTTCTCTGGATTTGTTGCTCATACAAATCCATCCATTTATCCACGGCTCCAAGTTGTCAGTCCTATCTTCTCTGGCCTCCAGTGACTTCACTACAAAGAAGCAGGTCTAGGCTCTGACTCTCCCTTCTCTGGATTGAAGAGCTGCATTTGTGACACAAATTCACTTCTGTGAGTCAGGTGTGGTCAGTGATTTTGAGTTGTTCACAGTTTTCCGACCATGATGACAGCTCACACACCCTCTACCATTGGAGCTGAAACTGAAGGTCTGTAAGCATGTGCTCTAATGGCTGGACCGGGTCTATTCCTTCTTTCTTTGCCACAACAGGTGTTTAAACATCAGGTGGCTCTAATTTATACCACGTATAAAGCATCCTCACTGCCATGTTTGTTCAGTTTTGGAGTCATCATAAGGGAAAATGCTTTTCCTAAGGCATACAGGGGAGGTTAGAGGACTGGAGCTGCGGACAGTGGCGGGACAGAACAGAATTCACAGGAGCATGACCGTTTGTATCACGCCCTACCTCAGCGCTCCTGGCTTCACCTGTCCACCACATAGATCATCTCTCCTGTTGCTGCTATTATGAAATTTATTTATTTTTATGTGCATGAGAATTTTGCCTGCATGTATGTAAGTTTACCAATGTCATGCAAGCCAGGGGAGGCCAGAAGACAGCATTGGATCTCCTGGAACTGGAGTTATGAATGGTTGTCAGTCACTATGTGAGTGCTGAGAACCAAACCCAGGTCCTCTGGAAGAATAGCCCATGCTTTAAGCCACTGAACCATTCTTCTAGACCCTGTTTATTTAATACATTTTTGTTTCATTTTCATTTTTATTTATTCTTCAAAAATTCAATCCATATATTCAATGTCTCTTCAGTTTCCCCCTTAACTCCCCTTTGCCAAATCTTCCTTGGAGACCCCATTTCATTTCCCTCCCAAGTTCATGTCATCCTTTTATGGTTATTTATTTACTAAATATTTATTAACCCACTGGATTCAATTAGTGTTACCCATATGAGCATGGCATAGGCCCATCCCTTAAGACATGGAAAACTACTGATCACACTCCTGAAGAAAAATGACTCCCTCCCCCAGCAGCCTTCAACTGCCGAGAGTTTCTCAGCCATGAGTGGGGCCTTGGGGTGAAATTTTTAAATGACATGATCTTGGGTGGGCTTTTGTAGATGACCACTGCAGCTGTGGGTTCATGTGTAACACGACCAGGTCGTGTCCAGAGGACAGCATTCCAGAGTATTCCTGTCAGAGACCACCTATTAAATTCAAGCCTAAATTAGGTGAACATTGAGGAGAAGCAGACATACTTGTGACGAGGAAAGGCCCTAGACCTACTAAAGAGACTCTCGGGAAGACACTCAGAAGAAATCAGACTCCTTAGATTAATGTCTCATGCATCCAGAAAACACAAGACAGGTCAGACTATGCTAGTGGAGAATCACACAAATATTGACAGCCTAAGGACAGACAGAGGCTGTGGCCAGATAGGTTTCAGGAGAGCTGATGCTCAACTGTTCACGACTTTAAGCCCTTGGAACATGGAAAGTAGACTGTGCGAAGTCCCAATCCTAAGACCTATATTTTGAAGGCTGAAATAAGAATGTATGAAAAGGGGCAAAGCCTGCGCTGGAGTCTCACTCCCTAGGTTAGAGGTGCCAAGGTTAATATCAGAACTTTAGGCTCCCTCGGTCATACTGCATACAGTTCAGGGTGAGAAGAATACACTGAAATGGACCAAATACATAGATACATACATTCAACCCTTACTTTCCAGGACATTGCAGTTGTGGGAGTTTTGCCAGACCAAATTACCATTCAAGAGCCAGTGTGTACCCTTTAAAAGCATTACTAAAGGGTCATGAAGATGTGTTTCCAAGTCTGGAAGAAGTAAAGTGAAAGGTTGTGTTTCTCCTACATTACTGGGCCCACACTATAACAGCTTTGTATCCAGATCCAGGTTCATGTGACTGAACATGCGAGAGTGATCCCCACCAAACGGATTGCTCTATCACTGATTAAAAGTGAACAGAAGATGTCATGGGCCCTGTGATGCTCAGTGGCCAACTTGATGAGATCCAGATCTTCTCCACATGCCCGTGGGGTTTATTTTGATTAGGGCAACTGAGGTGGGATGTTCCACCCTCTATGTATGGGTGGCAAAATCCCCTGGACTGAGATCCTGGAATCTATAGAAATAGAAACTAACCTGAGCACGGGGGCTCTCCTTTTCTTCTCTTTCTTGACACTGGTTGCAATGTGAGTCTGCCTCAAGCTCAGGACTGTATCTATGGATTCCATGCAAATATTGACTGCAAGCTTGAACTAGAGGCAACAGTAAACCTTCCTTCCTTAGGTAGTTTCTGTCAGAGTATTTTATCTCAAGTGGAAAGCACGATAACCCAGCTCAATTCCCAAGAAAAGATTCTAACCACAGTCAGAAGTTTGGCGTTTGGTAGTGGCAGAGGAAGACAAGTGCAAGCATTCTCACAGAAACCGTCTTCAAGGGGCAGAGACATAAGCAAAGCACTACAGACAAAGTACTTGCTTACAATATGCTCTTGAAGAGAAAAAGCACACAGATCTCACACTTTTTCTTGTCCTTATCTCATACACTTTATACTCCCTTAGTTTTTCAAGTAGACTGTGTAGCATGACCAACTCTGGAATCCTTTCCCGTCGGATCTGACCAGGAATGATGCTATGTAATTCAAATTGCATCCTCACTGCTGATGCTGCCGACACCCTCGAGATCACTCTTGAGACTCTTTATGTCTAATACATGCACATCACCTATATCCAAGAGGAAGAGGCACAGAGGAGTCTCACCTATTCCTCCCTGCACCCGGTGAAGCCACAAGGACACATACAACCTCAACTTTACTCTGCCTCATGCCATTCAATTTAGGCCAAAGGTTAACTGTAAGCATATTTTAAAACTCTGTGACTAAATTTCTATTACTGATAACTTAGGTAATTAATATTATCCACATGTTAAAAATACTGCTAAAGTTCTTCACAGTTTTAAATATGGTACACAGGATAATCTAAAGCTATTATACATAACTGAACTCAATTAAAGAATTTCAACAGTACCTTTCATTCCTATGGGTGGATTAACTGCAGAAATATCAGCCAGGACTTGAGGTTCTTCAACATCCTGAGGGGCAAGTTTACGATTTCGATGAAACTGATTAAAGAATGCATTCGGAACAGGAGGAGTTATTTAAGCTTCATGGCTAGAAAATATAGGAAACTAACAATGGCTGTGTGCGTCTGCATTTGCTCTCATTACTTTGTTTCTAGATACAGTCATCAGAGTCACAATGGTGTTTAGGAAGACTACAGCATTCAGTGTACAATTAAGCATTACACGTTGGATGTAAGTAAAGTCTACATTTATGTAGAAATGACAATACAGAAAGAATAGAAACATGATTGTTGTGGGTGTGATGCTTGGTGGGCATCATCCAAATCCCTCTTAGAGACATGAACACAGTTAAGTTCATGCAGTCTCTCTATTCTTGATTCTATCCACTAGGATACAAAAAAAATTTCTTAAGGATTCCCTACAAGCCTATCAGTCTGGAAGAAAATTACAGAATTTTAAACCACAAGGAAAAGCATGTGTACTGCAGATGTGGTCTACAATGTTTGTGAGAATCCAGGAGGATTCTCTTATACAAAGTGAAAAAAATCCAAAATGAGTGCTATATTGTCTCCAGGACAGTATACATGGCTGATTACTATTCACTTGCCTAACTAGATTTTTCACCCAAGGGAACCATATCAGTTACATTCAAGTGACTGTGACCAAATTTCCTGACAGAAACAGCATAAGGGAAAGATATTCTACCTTACAGTCTCTCACTCAACATATGAGTTCTCTCAAAAGCAAGTTTTAGGAAGGCCTTTGCTTAGTACAGAAATATGGCCTTCCTCCAACATCATTAACCTGTCAAGTGCCTCAATGAGGGATTTTGATAATCCTGGATTGAAGCTGAGAGAGGAGCAATGCTTGTGTGTCTCTTAGGCTAACTCAGACTTAAAGTCACAGATGGTTCAGCAGAAATGACACTTCCTTTCAGCTGGTCAACTCTGGACAAGCTATCCACAGGTACGGACATGAAAAGAAGCCTAGAGCCTTGATGATGTAATCAATGGAGTCCACCACCTTCGAGGTGAAAACCATCTTCAGCCACTGTCTGTACACTCTTGACTAAGTCTGGCTGAGAGACAGGCAGTGGTTGCACTAGCAATGAGTGTGCACCATAGTGCTCACACCTAACTCATCAGAGTACAGTTTTGTAAAATATTTCTAGTAATCCCTTTAAAATGTCACACAATAGACTTTGATCATATTGTTCTCGGTTCTCCCCTCAACCCCCGTCAGACCCATCGCACTTCTCCAGCCCTTCCTTCTACCTTTGTATCCTATTTTTTTAAACAAGCCATCAATTCGTGTTGCCCATATACTCATGGATGTGTAGCTATAATATCGGTTTCCATCAACAGACCATACAGTCATTCCTCCTCTAGTCTTTATAAGAAAAGGTCATTAGACCAGGCTGTTTTGAACATTACTACATATAAACAGATGGCCTTGAACTTATGATTTACCTGCTTCCACTTCTCTAAACAGGACTGTGTCACCACAGATACTTTTTATGCAGCACTGAAAGGTAAAACCCAGTGCATAGGAAATGATAGATATGCACTAAAGCAATGGAGCTGAAAGTTCTAACCACCCCTCCATAATGAAGGCCTGAACATGTAGACACACTAGTGTTGAGAGCGTTTAAAAAATCATGACACCCAGTGCTACTCTTTTCTGCTTGACTATATTGACAGTGAAAGCTCAGCAGTCAATGTGGGGACTGAAGACCCATGAGAGGATTTACTCTTGGAGCCCAAGATGTAGCTCCTCTTACAAATGTACTGCCTCTGGCTCCAAAATCCCTGCGTAAGATCAGGCTGGTCAGTGTTCTAGCAGACAGTACTCATGACTGAGACGCGATTAAGAGATGATGGCTTCAACGGGGGAGAGAGTCAGTTTTCACAAATGGTGTAGGCTGGTATGTAGAA
Organism: Eospalax fontanierii; assembly: GCA_035773235.1. Classification (NCBI taxonomy): domain Eukaryota; kingdom Metazoa; phylum Chordata; class Mammalia; order Rodentia; family Spalacidae; genus Eospalax; species Eospalax fontanierii. The sequence continues at coordinate 62,808,170 of CM069539.1, read as the reverse complement.
GCTCCAGTGGAGGACCCAACCCATGGCAATTGTTGTGGCTAGCAGAAACTGAATAACTTTTAAGGATATTTAGAAAACAAAGATAAAAAGGACACAGAGTTGGCAGGGATGAGAAGCGGGCGTGTGTTTGTGCGGAGTCGGAGAAGAGTAAGGAGTAAATAATGATGAGCACACATCGTGTGAAACTCACAAAGGTCAATAACCACGCACTAAACATAAAAATGGAGTGCCAGAAGAACGTTTCAGCACAGGCAAAGAACCAAGTGATGACTGGATGTCTCAGTGGACACTGTTCCTAAATTCTGTGGCTCTTTGTGCTCCTGCCAAGGTTGCCCCATCTGCTAAACTTCTCACTAGTTCTTACTGAAGTGAGTCTTGCTTAGCAGAAATCAAGTTAGGCCACAGACGCTCCCATTTCCTGTTACTACCTTCTCTACTCAGGACCTGTGAGCTTTCACACTTGGGAGTGTCTAAAGGCAGGTGAAAAGTGCCACCCGAAGATTTTGACCTCTGGGTACTCATTATAGTCTTTGGGTTCTTGATGGGTCTGACTTATGACAGGTGAATGACGGGAGGCAGGAAACTTTTTAGTAGGGGTTACCTGGACCTTGAGGAAGTCTACAAGCACCTATAAAGGGTCATTACATAATTATACAAGTTTGAACAGATGAAATGCTTGACAATTTGACTTCTGAATAAAAATGATACACTTTTATCCAAGGAGGAGTACATTTTTCTACAAGAAAAGGTGTCATAACCCAAACTGTGTGGCCTCATAATAGACACTATTCAGTTAGGAGCAAGCTGTTATAGTTCCACTTTGTCTCTCTCTAAGTAAACTCTAGTGCCCATGATGAAGTTTATCTATTTAATTATTCAATGTAATATCCATTAAAACACAGGTAAATCACGAAAGGAACCTTTCTATCTTAAGAGAAGGAAAGATCTTACCTTCACTGGGGTCATCACTTGCTTTTCTTCTTTCTCTGATGAAAATTTGGTGTCTTCATTTTTAGGTAAAACTAGGGAGAAGAGAAGGTAGCTGTCAGATCATGGTACTGCTTATATTTTACTCAAGGATCTTTTCTTGATATAGACAAATGTGTATGGAGTTAGTACATGTGATTATCAAGCATCGCTGTGCTGCTGCCAGACTGCATTGCTAGACAGTAAATAAGGCAAAGAGAGGACAGGAAGGGACCCAGTAACAGAATTTTTAAGCAAGGTCAAAGCATCTGTCTTTCATGGAGTAAAGATTAAGTGAATCGTGCCAGGTGTGGCGGCAGATGTCTTCAACCCTAGCACTCAACAAGCAGAAGCAGAGGATCTCTAGGAGACTAGATCAGCCTGGTCTACATGATGACTTCCAGGCCAGTTGGGGCTGCAGAGAGACCCTGCCTCAATAAACAACCCCCTTCAAAAAGAATTAAGTGATTCTTCCAAAGATACTTTTACATCTTCTCTCTCAGGGAGGACCCATGGATATGCCTACATTTGGATGTGATGATCAGAACAAATTTCGTGGAATCTGGCTCTCTCCTTCTATGATGTACATTCCAGGATTCAAATTCAGGTCATCAGTCTTGGTGGTAGGCACTTTTGTCTAGTGAGTCATCTCAAAGGCCCAAGTAAAATAAATCTTATAATTAAATCATAGAGTACCATCCTGAGATCCTTTAGAACCCCAGAATTGACACTCCCTTTGGCATATCACCCAAGCCCATTTCAATCACCACAGATCTACATCTCTACTCTTATAATTCAGAGAACAGAACATTATCCTTGAAAATGTAAACATTTTATTAAGAAATTAGTATAGGGCACAAGATTTAACTTTATTGATTCATTCATCCTTTGACACACAATAATAATTACTGAGTACTGGATGTTAAAAGTAACCACACTGTGTCATTTATTTGGCCTTCTAGTCTTCCTTTAGTATTCCCTGTATATTTTTATCCATTATGTGTAGTACTTGTTCAGGCTGATGCCGCTCAACAGTGAGATGGGACAGACTGGATCTGGCCCTGATTGGCACAAGTCCTTTAACAGCTCTCTATGAGAGCTGCATCATGGTGATGCATGCTGTTAGGACTAGAGAGCTACTCTGAGCACTTACTTCTCTCTGCCCCATGATGGGTACGTGGCTTGTGTTCCCCTGTGCTTCAGATGGTCACTTGTATTGCCAGCAGTGTTTATCACTGAATGTCGTCCCTGCTTGTAAATGGCCTTTCCTCAGGAGTAAATGCCAGTGCCCGAATCCTCAGAGTCTGTGAGCCAACTAAAAGCATTGGGTCTTTCTCATTGGCTACAGGGATATGTGTCTAGGGGGAAAGATATTTAGATACAGCCTGCTACAAAATCCTCAAATTTAGGAAAGGGTTCACAGCTGAATGCAGTGGTTTTAGACACTTGGCTAAAATTTGTTATTAGGGGTATTATTTTACTTTTTAAATCACAAATTCTCATTCCCAATACATGGCCTAGATGACAATGGCATATCATAAAACATAACTAGTATTTATAAAATTATTATCTAAAATCTGTCTAAGTAATCCCAGAATACATACTATGTCTTCTTTTTCTGGATTCCACCTGTAATTAAAAATTAAAACATTATTGATGACCACATCAGTCTGGATTCTGTTTAAACAGGTCTTGGTTTCACCAATGAAGATGATGAAATGGCAATCAAGACAGGCAAGAGCCATCAGCCAAAAGACTCTGTATTAACATGTTATGTGTTGACAAATGACCTTGAATATGTACTTTGTGACAAAAACTACCATGTTTCCCACTTTCACTGATAAAATGCCAGATCAAGCAACCCGGTCTGTTTGCCCTGCACTGAACAGTCCCTAAACTATATCACAACATGCAGGGCAACTTTATAACTGCTCTATGAGATTAATTCCTTCAGCTTCCAGTTATTTACTCTAACCATCAGGTTTTAAAGGTCTTATCACCTCAACATCCCTCATATTAAACACATGAAGCTTCTTCCACTGGGAGAACATATTTAAACTCTAAACCACAGGTCCCTAAAGCATTCAGAGGAGAGGATCCTTACAGAAAAATATAAATCCATATATGGCATGTCTGTAAACTTTAATAGAATATTATACCCTTTTATCTAAAAAGAGTGGATAATTTTTTATTCAGAAAAAAATATGCCATTTGACATCAGAAGGTTGTATGCTTTCTCATATCAGGAATAAGCAACCATAATTACATTTCCTTCTTTTCATAGGTCAATGTTAATAACTATGATGCAGTTTATCAGTTTTATTATTCAAATGTGATGTTCACTAAAACAACCGGGAGTCATTGAAGCCATCTTTCTGTATTAGGAAAAGGAAAAACAAAAAACATTCTTCCCTTCACCATATTTATTACTGTTTCCTTTGCTTCTGTGCAGAAGCTTTATTTTCAGTTAAATCTAGGAAGAAAAAAACTACCTGTCAGCTCATGGTACTGTTTATTAGACACCTAGAGATCATTGTAAGAGATGGACAAATCTGTGTGGGATTAATATATGTGAGGAGATCTAACAAGCACGTGGTTGAGCTGCTTCTGGACTTTCTTTCCTTGAGACAATTTAAGGATAAGAACTAAAGTGAAATGAGGAACTGAATGTGTGGCTGTTCAGACAGCTGAATCTAAACCAAGGTGAAAGAATCTACGAGGAGATAAAGATGAAATACATTTTTTACATTTATTCTACTTCAGAGGCTCCACAGATGTGCTTTGATCAGAGGAAACTGTGGAACTCAGTTCTCTCCTTCCACCACATGAGACCCAGAGCTTAATTTAGGTCATGAGGTTTGGTGGCAAGTGCCTTTACTGATAGAGACATATCATCAGCCAAAGTAAATCAATCTTATGATTAAATTATAGAGTACCATAACTTCTGGAGATCATTTTGAAGCCAGGAGAAATGATACTCCCTTTGGCACACACAGCTGCAGGTTCACCATTTATCATAGAGTACAAAGGATCTTATTCTTGATGATATATACATTTTCCTAGGGTAGTGAATTTAGTGTCAGGCACGTGATGTAACTATACTCCCTTGACATACAAGAGTCGATTGAAGAGCAGAATGCAGTATGAGCCCGTCAGTTCTACTTTTTGTCTTCCTTTACATCATTTTGCATTCAGCTTGTGTAGCAACTGTCCATGTTTAGACCAATAGAGAAGTGGGCCAGAACTGAGATCTGCCACTCGCAACAACTCCTTTAATGCAGTTCTGCATGTGAATTTCAAGAATGATGCACCCTGTTAAAACTGGACAAATATTCCAAGTACATACATGTCAGTATCTGTGGGTGTTGTTGCTTTACGGAATATCACTGATCTGAAACTCACTATGTAGAAAGGGATGACCATGAACTTAGGATTCTCCCATCTCTACCTCTCAAGGACTCGCATAACAAGACTGTGCCACTACGGGAACATTTTATGTTGGGGATCAAACCCAGAGCTTGGGACATGCTAGGCATGCATTGAATCAAGCTGACTTACATGCTCCGGCCCATACCAGCTCCCCTGATCTAAACTCCTCCACAGAGAAGGTCTGAATGTGTTGATAAACCACTGAAGGACACAATTTGAAATGATATCCCATCATATTCTTCATTCCAAAGGATAAAATTAGAGTATTCTCACTCACTAGACAAGATGGTGCTGATAATCAGTGACAGGTAGTACCCGTGACCACAGAGTCTAGCTCATTTTTAAAGGTGTATTCCTATCAGGCAAGGTGGTTGACTTCTTTAATACAGCATTCTGAAGTCAGAAACAAGGTGATCTCTCTGGAATCCAGGTCAGCCATGAGCCATGTTCAATATAATCCCAATTATCACCCACACTCACACACACGTGCACATTAGGTACTGCCTGCCATTTTCAGATTCTGTGATCTGACTAGAAGCATTTGGCTTTTCTAGGTCTCATATTTGTGCATGTCTGGAGAGAGATGACTAGAGCTGCTTTGTGACTTCTGACCACTGAGACAGTGACGATAGCATTTGGGATCCCAATAGGCTTGACTTATTATGTACATGTACTGGGCAACTAGAAACTCTTTGGTTAGGATTTTGAACCCTTCATGTGGGAAAAAGTGCCTCTTGAACTGCATTTCCAAAGAGCCTAGGTTGATTTCTATTTGGAAAAGTATACAAATAAATCCACCACACAGGGCTGTTACCAAGTCTCAGCATATTTTTGTAGATAAAGTGTGCATACTGATTTTTTGTTTCATAAATTTGTCACTGGAATTTAGGTTAGGTAACTGGAATGCCTGTCTAGAGGAAAAAGAGATTTAGACACAGCCTGTTGCAAAAACTCCCAAAGAATCCCAAAGTGGTCTCAGCCTAAAGCAGCAACTGTGTACACATGGCCCTGATTTCAACTGAGGTATCACTTCTGGTTGTCTGTTTTTGAACACCCTATTTTCATTCACAATAGATGGCTTTGATGACACTTATGCATCAGATAAAACATCCAGTATTTATACAATTCTTATCTAAAAGGCATCTTAAGTGATTTCAGAATACATACACCATCTTCTTCTAAACTGCACCTAGAATTTAAAGAAAATACTTTGAGGACCACATCATGTTAAGTTCTAATTGCAAAGCTCTGTTCCCAACTCACAAGATACAAAGACTATCACAAACTGGAACGTTTTCCTCTTTTGCTAATTCAAAGGACTGATCAGGCAACCCTATCTTTCTGGTTCCCTGAGCTGTAACATGACAGAACAACTTTACAAGCTGCTTTCTAAAACTAATTCTTTGTATGAGGGTGCTTCCAATTTTTTACATTAATCCTATTTTGTCACCCAAATATTCCCACTCACTGACATGTAAAATTTCCACCACCATCAGCAGTTGGGGAAATACTCAAACTCTGCCTAAACCACAGGTCCCAGCGGCAGTAATTAGAGAGGAACATTACTAAAAGTACAAGTTTTGGGGATATGAGCACTGGCTGTACTTGCAGAAGTCCTGGATTTGGTTTCCAGCACCCAAATGGTGTCTAACAACCATCAGTAACTCCAGTTACAGGGTATCTAACGCCCTCTTCTGGCCTCTATGGGCATTGCACAACATGAGTACACTTACATTCCTGTAGGCAAAATGCTCATACACATAAAATAAAAATAATGCTACTTTCCATAAATGATTTGTCTGTCGACTTCTGAGTGAAAATTATACATTATTACCTGAACAGGGACTGTTTTCCTGAAGAAAATGTTCCCTTAACCCAAACTATGCTACCTGACACTAGAAATTGATATTTCTATCTTGAATCAGGAACAAGCTGATACAATTTAATTTCCTTCTCTTTCTAAGTAAATTCTCTAAAACCTATGAAGCACTATATCACATTTGTAATTCAAATGTGATATCCACTAGTACAAAAAGGGAATCAAAGTTACCTTGATATCTTAGAAACAGGAAAGGCCTTCTTACCTTCACCAGGGTCATCGCTGGCTGCTCTTGATCCACTGATGAGGGTGCTATGTCTGTGTCTGTGTTTACAGGCACACCTAGGAGGACACAAAGCACCTGTCAGCTCATGTACTGCGCACTCTCACCCGAGGCTATTTGTTTAATATGGACAAAAGTGTATGGAGTTAGCACATGAGACTAGACCCAAACAAGGACGGTTAGGCTGCTGCTGGCTTAGACTGCTAGAAGGCAAATTAAGGCAAAGATATTGGAAGAGAAATGAGGAAGATAATGTAACCGTGGAGATCGAATTATCCTTTGATATCCAATAATAAATTAGTGGAGAGTGGAAAGCAAAAGTAACTGCTCTATATCAATTATTTCTATTTCTAGCATTTATTTTTCCATGAGTTTTTAAAATTCACTTCTGTAGTGACTGCTCAGGTTCCTACCAGCTGTGAAGTGAGGCTGAATGGGAATCTGGCCCCTGTTGATCACTCGGGTCCTTTAATGTAACACTGCATGAGAGTTGCCTCAAGGTTGATGCATCATAGGAAAACTAGATAGCTAGTCTGGTTTCCCAAGGTGTGCAGTTCCCACAGTCTCTACACTTCTAGCATTCACCCTTAAAAGGCTGGGATGCAGTGATACTAATGGGGCAACTCGGGCCCTGTTCTAAAGTGACCCTGGACTGGACTCTACCTCATATAACAGACAACATGTAGGAATTCTGTTGCTGTGTAGACATCCTGACATTTACACAGATGATGGTGCCTCTTGTAGGGGGACTAAGGAGCACATAGCTCAGTGGTAAGCCAAGTCAGCCATTTAGAGCCTCAGCATAGAAAGTGATGCATCCTGGGTTCCCATCTTGGCTCTGCAGACGAAGATCACGCAACCTTGGGCACATTCATCTTTGTCTCATGTATTGCATCCTAGAAATGTGAATAGTAAATGCAGATGGACGTGTGTTGTGCTTGTGCTGATTTAATGAATCTAAGAGTGCAGTGTAAATGCTCAGAAAGGTTATGTATTTGTAAACTATTCTGACATGTACCCCACAGTTCAGCATGAGTCAGTTATTCAAGTCCTGGATTCCAAACTCCAAGCTCACTGTTCTTCTATGACCTGTGACTGCTGTTCCTGAAAGCCTCCATTTTTATTTCACTCCATCCCAGGTTTCACAGTCACAAAAAGATTTCATAACTGTATCTATGTTTTCCTGAGTGTACATTCAGTGTCCGTGTCTAAACTAGAGTCAACATCCTTCCCCAGAATGTTCTAGCAGCCTGACCATCAACAATAGACAATACTTCAAATGAGGAGGAGCCTGGAATCTTGGTGTGTTATTATATATTGAAATGAGTGAAAACCTACCATCTTATCAAGTCCTCACAAATACAGGTCGGCATTGGCCACATCATGAAAAAGAACATAACTCACGTTTGTGAAAGAGCTCTAAATGAATGGTCAGGATAACTGACCATATGAAAATAACCGTTTTCATCCATTCAAAGCTACACACCTATATGCAGGTAAGCCCAGTTATCACTGTATACACTTGTTTTAGTTCATCATATATGTACATATCATACTAGTTGCTGACTATAAATAACCAAGTCGACATGCCCCGTTCATCAGTCTCTACATTTAGTCTTAATTCTCTTCTTTTGTACGTTGAAATACTAAGCACTCATGGAACAACTAAGACAAAACAATCACTGTATCTGATGGTGTTTACCTCTGAAGGGACACACATCAGACAATTATCTATACTTTATATCTTTGGCACTATAGATAAACCACAGAGCATAAAATATGTATTTCGGGTCAAGAAAGAAAGAAAGCATGCATTTCTAAAAACCTACACAACAACAGAAAAAACATACCTTCAGTTTTCTGAATAAAATGCACCTTTCAGGAAAAAGAGGGAAGGGAAAGGGAGTGTCTGTTTTAAATGAAGATGGACATACTCTACAGTGCAACCTGCTCCGCAACATCCACCATTCTCAAGTCACTTCAATTTTCTGAGACTAATAATTTTAGTACAGAGACACTCAGTGACATCAAATTATGTATTATGAAGACACATGTATTACAAAAACTGTTTTTATATGTAGGGATATCTTTAAGCACAGCTTAGGGGAGGAATAATAGGTGATGTAAAATTTTAAAATCAATATGCTTCACAGAAGAATCAAACATTTCTAAGATAGACAATGAGTATCCACAAAATTAAATTTATAATTTAACATTTCACATAAAAGAATCAATAATACTACAAACTCTATTGTGGAAACTGAAGAGAAACTTCTCAAATCAGTACGAAGCAGTGTTATTAAACACAAAACAGAATTTGTTTACAAAAAGATGGCAGATCAGGGTTGGAGATATGACTCAGTCAGTTTAAGAGCACTGGCTATTCTTGTAGAGGACCTGGGTTTGGTTCCCAGTACCTACATGATGATTAACAGCTATCTGTGTGTAACTTTAGTTCCAGGGGATCCAAAGCCCTCTTCTGGCCTCTACAGGCATTGCATGACTTGCACACATTCGGGCCAAACACTCATACACATAAAATAAAAATAAAATATATTTTTAAAGATATCAGACCATTTCGACCAATATTAAACTAACATAGACGGTGTGGTGTGTGCTTCCCAAACCAATGCCTATCCTTGGCTCTGAAGAGAAAATAGTAGGAAACTCTGGCCCATCCCATGGATATTCCCTCTTTCACAGGAGATGCTCTGTGGACAATTACTACTGGATGCCAACTGCTGCCCATGGGGGCTCTGCTTCACTTGGGGACACATGGCAGCTCAATCTATGGGAAGGCAAGAGAAAGTTTCCCATAGTTGATGCAACTTAGTCCACAGAGGTGTTGGTAGAAGTTGATCTGTAAAGAAAATACAAGTTGGTGAAAAAAAGTTTAAATAGCTTGGTCTTCTTTAACTTTACCCAGTCTTCTTTCATGAGGTTCTTTATAATGAAGTCAGTGTGATGGATTCAATCTCATTACTGGGACTAGGGTGTATCTCAGTGTCAAAGTTTTGAATTTGGTCCTTGTCACCACAGGAAAAATAAAGAAAAATAAAGAGGGAGAAGAAGTCTGCACTGACCAATGGCATAGGAGGAAATCCAGAAGCCAGTGAGGGGTGCGCTGTATGAAGACATCTACAGTCATAACCGCTGGACAGGAGCTCATGCTGAACTGGATGGCCAGGAGATGATGAGGAATTCTGAGGTACCCACAGATCATTCAAGGGAAGTGGTCCAAGGGGGTTGAGGCTCAGGAAAGATATTTTAGGTGGAGATTGGGAGACACTAATATATTTATGACCATGAAGTCTTTTATTATATTTTTAAAATTTTTTATTGAACTTTTGTACATTTTATACAACAGTTCTCACTCAAATTTGCTAACCCATTCCCCATCCATGTCCCCCATCCCCGAGACCTCATGTATTCTGCCATACATGTTAAGTCCTATCCAGTCAAGCATTAGTACACATGTGTCTTTCAGTGCAAATTCATCTGCTGGAGTTGAGTCAACCTATCTAGAGATCCTAGGTAAGGCCTATGCTCCCTCACCCAGCAGTAAACAGTCTCCAGCAGTTCCCAGTCTAGGGCCAGTCCACCGCCCATTTCTCTTGCTCCACTCAGGGCCCTTGTCTGATTGAGTGGCGTGGATTCTGTGGTCTGTGCCACCACTGTCACGAGTTCACATGCGCAAGCTTCCAGTGCCCTGAAAGCCTCTGCTTCCCTGTGTACATGAACCAGCCTTGGCTCTTCCCCACTCCTCTTCCACAATGGTCCCTGAGTCCTGGGTGGGTGAAGTTTAATATAGGATTCCTATCCAAGGACACACACAGTCTCCAGTCTCTTATTTTTTAGAAATAGGAAAATTTTTCTTATTTAAAAAATAGTTTATTTCTTTATGTATTTATTTTATGTGTATGAGTGTATTGCCTGCATGAATGCAATCATGGCATGCAATGCCTGAGGAGATCAGAAGAGGAGTTGAATTCCCCTGGAACTAGAGTTACAGATAGTTGTTAGCCACCATGTGGGTGCTGGGAATCCCAGATTCTCTGCAAGAGATGCCAATGCTCTTAACTACTGTCTTGAAGAACATCGATCTGACCTATGGAGAAGTGGGGCAGATGACTAATGTTGTGAAGCTATTTCCTACAAATTGGAACATTTCTTCCTGGAGAGAAGGGGAGGCTTCTAAGACTCAGGGAGTAAATGAAAGTATAAGGCTCGGGAAGGTCCTGAAACTTATAAGATTCACAAAGCTTCTCACCAAGGTTGCCTGAACAGTAACAATTGCTGGGAAAGGAGACTTTTCAACCAACGGAGATGTGTACAGGCACATGCAGGGAGCTCCAGGATGCAGTTTTCATGAGTTGTCACTCGGGCTGCATTGGTTTTCAGTGATATGGCTGCTTACCCATCCTTTATTAACCCTCCCCCCCGCCAACCCCACCACATCTATGGTCCTTTAAGTAGCCACAACAAACTCACAAGCCTACTCAACTAAACTTCAGTGGAACTGCTGTCACTGGTACTTCATGTAGGGTGAAGAGATGCTTCCTCATATCTCCCTAGGAAGTCACACAAAGACCAGAAACAAGCACAGGACATTACAATAACCCCTGATGTTGTCTTTGAAATTCTCGTATTAGAATCTGCATTAAGTCCTAGAAGTTAAGCCTACAAGGAAGGAATAAAAAAGAGACACAAGTAGAATCCACACTTCCAACCAAGCCTTCCCAAATATGACCAGGTACAAATGTTTAAGAGGATTCTTAATTTATGTTTTCTATTTTTCTAAATATGATCCATTGTGAATGAACAAGCATTTGAATTTTTGGTCTGGTGGTTTTCTGTTCCTGTGTCCTATTTCATAAACACTGGTCTCCCAACTATGGTGAATTCACCCAAGTGTAGATAAAGCTCTGCAGAGCCAAAGTAGATCTCAAAGTGTTGGTATAGATATTGGGAACATTGGTAGGTATCATTTAGATATACTGAGTTTGACAGAGCTAATCCAGAGGCTGAGTGTAGCCCAGTGTCAGAATACTTGTTTAGCATTCACAAGGCCTTGGGTTCAGTCCCCAACACTGAGACAATAATAATAATTAATAATAATAATCACCTGATACATAATTTAAAGTGGATTTTTGACAGGGTCTTACTATGTACCTCTGGCTGGCTTCAAATTCACAGAGATCTGTTTGCCTCTGCTCCAACCCCCCTAGAGTACCAGATTTAAAGGCATGTTTTACCACATCTGGGAAAAGCAGTTTGGACAAAAGGTTACTATGTGACTTTTTTGGATGATCACTAATTAAATCATATTTATAGAATAAAATTTTATTCCTACTGCATAGTTCCTTAAAAGCTTCTCAGTGCTTATTGTAATGAAATCATAAATTAAAATGAAGATGGGCTCTGAATTATAACAAAAAATACACTCCAAACATATTTATATCCATGAATATATAAAAAGATGAAATTAATTTAAATTTCCCATCTATCTCATGAGTTTCACTTCCTACAAAAGTACGTTTATAAATATTTATGCTATATTGTATTCTAAGAATGTAATGAAAACTAGATCCAAAAGGAATTTTCAACATGAAGAGATTTATAGTTGTAAGAAATTTAAATGTTAGACATTTCAAGGATTTACTGTGGGATCTCAGTCTAAGTGTATCAGAATAAACCAGGACTGGTCCAAGAATCCCAAACTGCTAGCCACAGAATGATTTAACAGAAGTGTAGTGTTTTGTACTGTAAGCTCACACCTTGACCAGGACTCTGTTGCAGTCCCACTTTACAACACAAGATGGCACCCTATTAAGGTATGTTGAAGTTCTCTCTAGAGAGTTTTCCAGATCAGCCTGCCTAGCCCATCAGCAGGAAGAACTGCAGTAATTCCAGAGTCCATGCTGGGATTGATTTTCAATTTGTTTGTTAGGATGATTAGAGCAATTACATAATTTTGTTCATTAATGTGAGTTATGTATATATTGTATAGATATACAAAATATTTATAAATAGTATTTTATCTATTTTGTAGTCAGGATTTTTCTGGCTTTTAATCCTGGTTTTGCTTCCTTTTACATATGTGATCTGTTAAGTTCTGGGTTTGGGGCTCTTTTCTATGAAGGAATCAATAACAAGTTTCATAAACTTTAAATAGACAGCATTTGCAGAGTTCTGAGTACAGGTTCTTACACTGATGAATCAGTTCACTGAAATGTATTGCTTCCTATATTGTGCTTTGTAATATACTCTTATTGCAGCTTCCCCTCTGGTATGGGACCTGCTAGAGTGCAGACTCACATGATCTGCCTCTGTCTTCAGCTCTAGCAGGAGTACCCAGGAGGCGTTCAGAAAATGAGCACCCACCCACGGTGAGGAATGTGAGACACTGATGATGTCTCCCCACTCTCACGCCCACGTTGTTATCCTGTAGCAGAGAGAAAGCTGAGCCTCTCAGATCTAAGTGTTAGGTAGCTGGGTAGGTGTCAGCAAGTTTGTAGGGCATCAGTGCTCAACCCTTCCCTCATAATGACACTAGGGACAAGAACAGCATAGTACTGGCACAAAAACAGACATGTAGATCAAAGGAATAGAATAGAGGACCTAGGAATAAAACTATAGTTACAGTCACCTTGTTTGGGATGAGGCTGTCCACAATATACACTGGAGAAAAGGTAGCCTCTTTAACAAATGGTTCTGGGAAAACTGTATTTACATGTGTAAAATAATAAAACCAGATCCTTGTCTCTCACTGTGTTAGTTATTTTTCTGTTTCTGCAATAAAAGAAACCATGACCAAGGTAAGAGTTTATTAGGCTTCTTGTTCCAGAGGGATAAAAGTCTACTGTGGCAGGAGGGGTATGGCAGGAGACACCCCAAATAGCAAGTTGAGAGCTCGCATCTTCAAGTACGTGCAGGAAGCAGAGAGGGAAAAATTAGAAATGGGACAAGGCTAACCCTCAGTGATGGTTCGTTCCTTCAGCAAGCTACACCTCCTAAAAGTTCCAAGCCCTTCATAGCACCATCAGCTGACCAAGTGTTCAAGTACTTGGAATCTGTGGGAGGACATTGTCATTCAAACCACCACACTCACCCTCCATGAAAGTCAATTTAAAATGGATTAAAGAAATTAAAGTAAGAGAAGAAACTGACATTTTTAGAACAAAGGTGATGAAACACTGAAATATAGAAATATAGAACCAATGATTTTCTGAATAGGACGCTAAAACATAGGAAATAATCATAAACACGGACAAATAAGAGTACAAATAAGAGTAAATTAAGAGACGTCTGCACAGAAAGCAATACCGGAATGAAGAGGTAACTTACAGAACGGGAAAAAAAAAAATCTCTGCCAACTACACATTGGACAGGTCACTAACATTCAGGGTATATAAAGGACTGCAAAAGTTAAACACATAAAAAGAAGTCATCCAGTTTGTAAATGGACTGACAAACTGAGCAAATCATTCTGCAATGAAGAAGTAGAAACGGTCAATGTGTACTCAAAAGCTGTTGGTCTCTGCTTCGCTCCTGGCTCCTGGCTTCTATGCGAACTCCTGTCCTGGCTCTCAGTAAAGAACTGCACTGCAAACTGAAAAAGATCTTCTGCTCCTCATGCTGCTTTTGGTCATAAAGTTTATCACAACAGTAGAAAAGGGACTAGGACAAAGTTCATCAACAATAAATGAACAGGAGCTCAAGAAATGCCTCAGTCATTAAGAGCTCTTGCAGAGACCCAGGTTCAATTCCCAACACCCGCATGACAGCTAACAACCATCAGGAACTCCAGTTCTGGGGGAATCCTACACCCTCTTCTACCTCTGCTGCTGGCACCGCAGACATGGGTGCACTTACACACATGCAGACAATACACTCATACGCATAAAGCAAAAACAATAAATATTTTTAAATAAATGAATAAAGAAAATATCTACACAATGAAATATCTACACAATGAAACTTTATAGAATAAAGAAAAAGTAACTGATGACATGGATACAACTGAAAATCATTATGTTAAGTGAAATAAGTCAGACTCAGAAGATCAAATGCCGTGTTTTCTTTCATAGGCCGGACCTATGTATAAAATCAGTTTTCCATGACTCCAATTTCCTCAGGAACTAATCCCACTAGAAATAGTGTTGTCCATGCACTGTTCCTAAACTACAGATTTCACTCTCTTGTACTCAACTGTCCAAACATTGCTCTTATTTTCAGAGTTAAGTTCTAAACTCCTAACCCAGTAAGTACTCAAGGCTACTGTGACACGAATTCTCCTCACATCTCTAAATACGCCTGTACCTACCATCCATACTTGCGCTCACCAAGAAACACTTTTGTTGGAACACACCTGTGTACCTCACAACGGTGCACTTTCTGCCTGGGGACATTCTGTTTGTCCTCACGAGTTGGCTTGTATGGCGCTATCCTCAGAAGAGACTTTTCTTCTTCCTCTTGTCTTTGGATCATTTTGTACTGTGGCCCTTACTATTCTGCAGCTGAACTTTTGTTGGTCTGTACTCTGAGAACTGTGTTAATGACACAAAACTCCAGGTTCTTGAAGCCCAGCTCAGAACCTAGAACATGGCAAAAACTCAGTAGAGTGTGTGGAGCAACTGGTTGAGAACATAGCTGTCAAGTCTCTGTACTTTGCTCCTTCATACATGTTTAGGTCTTGACTCTTGCAGAACATTGCCTCTGAGAGGCCCAGTTTCAGCTGCTGTCACCACATACTTCTGTTTATTTGGTTTGGTTGAGTCTTTTCATATTCCATTCAGGGTAGTGGAAAGTCCAACGCTATCTTCCCCACCCACTTAAAGGTCCTATTCACATAGGCCTTCTTCCTCTTGGACTTCCCCTGAAATGACATTTGGGGAAAAAATATTTACTTTTGCTTTACTGAGTAGAAATTAATAGAGAAACCAATTTAGTTTCAGGTATAATATGAAATGGAGTATGCAGCAGACCACTTATAAAATACTCAACCTTAGTGGAGAATTCAGTAAGCATGTATCAGACGTTTTGCATGTACCAGCCCTGTGCCAGGCCTTCTGCAGAAATCAGTGAGACAGTCCTCTTCCTTGGAGCCATGAGCCTGTAGCTCAGCCTAATCAACACAATAGCTGTTGCATAAGATACAGCCTGATGCTTGTTATCCATATACCTATTCCCACCCAGCTCATACAAAAATTTCCTGGTTGGGGTGAACAGAACAGCTTCATTTGACTGTGAATTAAATAGGGAAGAGTTATAGATGCAAGAACAAAAGAGAAAATCCATTCCAGCTTGAAAAATAGGAAGAACTAATAGCTGGTACCAGAAAAGCAAGGTTAGAGCAGGTACTTGAGGAGACAGGAGTGGGCTGAATCTGGGTAAAGTGGGTGAACTGCAGCCCAGTAAGGCTTTTAGGACTGTGGGTTCCTTTTCACTGGCAATGGGAGGACCTTGGAGGATCCTTAACTGTGAGTGGAACAACTGATATTAAATAAGATCAAAGGTGTAATGAAGGACTGCTCACATCACACTGTACACACAAGTGCAGGAGGACTGGATGAAGAGTAACTTAATGACAGTCCATGTCAAACTCAGATAGTATATGTGGGGCCATCAACAAATCCAAGCTCTCCCCTGGCTTCCATTCCCTGCCCACTCTTACACTTTCATCTCCCTGTGACCCTTTATATCTACCCTGTCAGCCAGGTTCCATGATACTTTTCTTCCCTGGGTATCAACCCATCCCAGAGTCTACAACTACTTGGTCTCCCCAGAACCCTTTTAAGCCTTAACACACGAACACACAAAAAAATATTAGAGGAAAGTCCCACTTTCTTGAGCTCATAGGACATCCTGGAGCTTAGCTTCCTAGAAAGAAACCCAGCTCTTTCCAGGAGCCTTGTCTCTGTGGACCTCTAGCTTTATGGACAGGGAGCTGGAGGAATGTGGGTGCCACCAGGGGGCTTTCTGAGCATAAACGTTTGCCCCCCCCCAGGACCACAGGAGAGGAAGGGGGCATGCCCATAGTTTCCTGTGCGTATGTCTCCCTCCCCTTTGTGTTACAATCGGTCACTAGTAGAGACCTTTCTTCTCTATAGAGACTTTGCCTTAGTCAAGGCTTCAGAATAAGGAAGTGGTTATGCTAAATTCAGAGGAGTGAAAGAGGAAGGCAGAGTGAGAGTCTCTCAGAGCCACCTCCTCAGAAACAGCAAAAAGTCCAGCAAGTTTCCAGCTCTCCTTTGGGGGAAAAGACACGTTGACTTCATTTTTCTTGGGAGGTTCTGCGGCTTGTCTTACATTTTGCATCTTTCTGGATTCTTACCAGCTCAGACAATCTCAGAGTTCTGTCAGACCGATTGCTGCTTCTTGGTTAGAGTAGAAAGCAGCCCCAGCCCAAATTAGCATTATTGAGTCCTGCCCAAATGTCAGGGTCATGAAAAAAAGCCCCACATTATTATTTTTTTAAGCCATAAGTATTGAGGGGGTGGTTTATTACAAGCATCAGATAACTGTTGCAAGCACAGTGAAAATACATGAGGATGTTTACACTGATTATCATGACATAGACAACTCAAGACATTTACAAAAGGATGTCGTTAATTCATCTCTAAGATGACACATATTCTTTTTGCATAACAGACAATAGCAATTCCTTCAGCCCCATCCAGGACATCATCCTTTTTCAACAGAAACATCTGGAAAAAATAAACATGAAGAAAGACTTGGTCAGGCCATACAAGTTTTTGTTTTGTATTTGTGCTGCTAAGGATTGAACCCAGGCAAACCATGATAAACAGCTGCTCTACCATTAAACTAAATCTTCGAACCCCTATGGTATATGGAAAGATTTGGCAGATCATTTTCAGTCATCTCTGCCTCCTCAGTCAGCCTGCCCATCTTAGCTCACCTTGGATAAGAATCACTATACGCGTTTCACGGAGCTTTAAAACTCGCATAGCCTCAGACCCAGTTCCATGAGCTTAGCTTGGAATCCAGAAAGTATCTCTATATTGGAAGTCACTGCTGTGACCTCTTATAATCATTCCCTCCAACAGATCAGTGGACTGTCTGGAATCAAAGTATCTGCTAAAGTTTCTTGTACATTTTTTGAGTAAAAACTGCACAAGTGGTTTCAAGTTTCCACCCACTTTGGTTGACTTACTCAGAGTTTACTTGGGGTAGACTCAATTTCAAACAGAAACATGTAGATTGAATATCTCAGGGGATGAGGACCCACAGACTCAGCATGTGGTGGTGGTGGTGAGGGTACTCTTCTTGTCTTCACACCTGCTTCATGATCAGCTACTTGTCTCTGACCCTTTCCTCTGTGCCCTACTCCATTCCAGTCCTTTGCACTTTGTAAATAGATCCCCTCTTTTTGGTGGTAAAGTGGGGAACTTTTTCTTTTCCTCTCACACCTATCCTTAAAAGGTAACTATTTGGAAACCCCAAAATAAATTAAATAAAGCCACAATATGTTAAAAATATTTAAATGTGACCCTTTTAGGATCCAGTATTTCAGAAATATATGGCATAAGCATAGTTATAGCTAATCTTGATTTTGTGTATTTAATTTATTCAACAAAGATCAATCAACTACTTGTCTTCCCTGGGTCCAGAACTGGACACCAGATAGAGAGATAAGAAGAGACAGAAAAGACAGCCTTAATCCTGGAAGACATTATTGAAACTCTGAAACCACGTGCTTCTTACTTTTTCATAAATTCTGAGCACAAGAGGAATATAACTAGGGATAAAGAAATCAATCCTCCTCATGATTCTTAAAGATGATTCGTGGTCACAAAGGAGCTTGTCCTTGTTGCTGGGCTACTGTGGGCTAACAGGTATAGTCTAAGAAAACTTTTCCATGGTAAAATCTTAGAGAAATGGTTTGGTCCTATGACCATGGGCTCCTTGTTCTCTTTAGGTCCATTTAAGGCTGGGAACTCCAAGAAGAAAATTCCATGAGTGGATTAAACAGATGTATAGGAGATACGTTGAGGAGCCAGAAGAGACTGGCAAGCTGCCAGAGAGCAATGAAGGACTGACTTTGGTGAAGAAAAGAAAAAAACTGGAAAGTAGGGTCAAAGGGGGTCTCGGGCTACAGGGGGACAGCCCACAACTCACACAGCCCACAACTCATGGAGGGCTATCCACCAATCACCTGTCAAAGTGTGCTGGTTTGTGTAGGAATGTGGCTTAGTGGTCTTGCCTTGCTGTCTGGCTGGGAACACACTGTGGGACATGTTGCCTCCAGTGTGAAGTTGATAGCGGATTCAAAGCACAGTAGCTATGGCCTTGAATCACTACTCTTCCAATAGTAGTAGGAGAAGTGCAGTTCCATGGCTGCCACACATGTCCGTGTTCAGCATCAGCATCTTATCAACTCTTCTCCCTTACTCTTATCTCTACATTAACAGTTCAGAAGTACAAATCATATATTCATTCCTTTTCCCTGTTTGTAGTTGTTCACAGATGATGATGCAGGGAACAGTCACTCCATATGTGGATGAAGGGAAAAAGCAAATTTGATTTGTCCAAGGACCACTGGCTCTTCAGTTTGAAGCTATCAGAAAAGAATGGTTCCCCACCTCCAAGCACTTGGCAGCTGCACCCATTGCTAGATTCTTGAATTAGTAGAATGATAATCCAACCCAAAGTCTGCAATTCAATGATTTCAGCAGCAACAGTGGATTTTCAGAATTGCTACCAAAGTTCAAATTTCCTCTTCGCTTCCAATTGTGGATGTGTGAAGTTATGCACTCACTGGTTAAGGAGATGAATGAGAAGTGAAATTTATCATAAAAGCATTAAGGGGAACATTTCATGAGACATGGCGACAAGCCATCTCTTTTTAACTTCATCTCAGTCATTTAAAGTCAATCTAGATGGCCCTTTTTCACAAAATCTAGACCACAACCACATGGTAAACAAAGAAAGAAGGATATGAATAAAACTGAGTCAGTCTTAAAGCCAGAAATTGTTTTCTATCAGAAATTCTAAATAGGTAAGTTCCTCTCCTTCTTCCATAGTATAAGAGTCTCAGGGTCAGTATAACCAGAAAAACTTAAGAGCTCTCTAGCCTCCAGTTCTCAGCAATGTACAAGGATCCTAATTTCTCCACACCCTCCCATTTACAAGTTTTAAACTGAATTATCAGAGGAAGAGGAAGTGGTCTCTCTGAAACATTTCCCTCTTTTGCATTTTAACTCTTCTTTCACAGACAGCCTACACACGAAAGTCACTACAAGGAAGGACATCATAATGTGATGCAAACAGAAATTCCAGCAGCATCTATATATGATCATGTGCTCCTCCCTGCCAAGCCCTGTGAGTCTTTGCCCGATTTGACTTCTTAGCCTTCAGGTGGACAGCTCCAGTAAACCCTCTTCCAGAGAAGATGACTGACTATGAATTCACATCCGTCTACTCTCTGGCTGAAGATTATCTTCAGTATGTCCTACAAGTTCCCCCATCTGAATTGGCTCCAAGCAAAACATCCAGACTGCTACAAAAAGTTGCTTTCTCAGTTCAAAAAGAAGTTGAAAAGAATCTGAAAGCATACTTGGACAATTTTGATGTGGTGTCCATAGATACAGCTAGAACAATATTCAATCAAGTAATGGAAAAGGAATTTGAAGATGGTATCATTAACTGGGGAAGGATTGTGACCATATTTGCTTTTGGGGGTGTTCTCCTCAAGAAACTTCCACAAGAGCGGATTGCCCTGGATGTGGATATTTACAAGAAAGTGTCTTATTTTGTGGCTGAATTCATAATGAATAACACAGGAGAATGGATACGTCAAAATGGAGGCTGGGTATGTGTGATGGAATATTCTTTTCATTCCTCTTTATTGTAAAATAGGAATTGAGGGTTTCCTTACTTTAAAATGAACCAGAAAATACCAAGTAAAGGATTTTATTTTCTTTGGGTGGCTTGTTTTAGAAGCTTTTAATTAAAACTAAACAAAGCAAAAACATTCTGGCTCATTTCCAGTGAATCTTAGAACTTTACAGCAGCAAATACGTGGGTCTCCAGTTCTTATTCTAGCCCTGTGGGTCACAGTGGTGAGGTCTGGGATAGGAAGGCAGCTTTCTAGTACATCTTCAGAACAAACAGCACAGATTGTCTAGTGTTTGCCTTTTGTAAGGGTTCTCATGACAACGGAGAACTAGCACAGAAGGCGTTGGTATTAGATGCTGTCACATGCACTTATTTTGTTGCAAAGGACAGATAAACGTTTTTGCAAGTTCACTGTAATTCACTGTAATATCAGTGCCTCAGAAGCCTTTCCCACTTAGATTAAGATACTTCACCTTATGTCCCAATGTGCTTAATTACTGAGTCTAAACTTTTCTATCTCCGTGTAGCCTCCTCTCTCCAACTCCCTCAGCTCTCATCTCTCATGCAATGAGTACTGTTATTTATCATTTAACATGCTTATTGAACACATCCACAGAAAGTATATATAGCATTCCCCCTCCCTATTTTCAGATTAGATTTCACTGTTGGCCAGAGTAGCCTCTAACTCCTGAAGTAAAGTGGTCTTCCAGCTTCAACCTTCCAAGTATCTAGGACTCTGGGTATACACTATCATGATTAGACAAAACATTTTTTCCCTTTTGGCACTGAGGATTAAGCATGGTGCTTAATGCAGGCTAAGCACATATTCTATCACTGAAGCATACCTTCAGTTACATAGTATTCTTTGTGAAAGCAATTTTACATGCAAAAGGACTGAATGGGCTGGGCATAAGGTACACATCTGTAATTCAAGCACTCAGGAAGCAGAGACAGAAGTATCAGCATTCAAAGTCATCGCTACCTACAGAGCAAGTTTGAGGCCAGTGCTACCTACATGACAGTGTGTCTGTTCACCCTGCTGCATACTCAAAATAGTATATGGCACTTATTCTACAACTGCTTTTTTTTCAACAAAGGCTACTTGAAATAGCAGTTTAAATAATACTTTATGTGCTGGGGAGTAGATCAACCATAGAGTGCTTGTTTAGCATAAATAAAGCCTTGAGTTTGATCCCAACACCAAAAATAAATACATTTTTAAAAGAGTGCTTCATGTGATCTGCTTGCTATATGTACATGCAGTCGAATAGCTGGCCACTTCCAGCTGATGTATATTTAGATTATTTTCAGGGTTTTCGGCCACAGCCAACACTTCGCTGAATACCAGCGTTCATCATGTCTTGTGTAGAGATGTGTTTTCTAGGGTGGAAATTGGGTAATACAATTTTTTGTTCATAGTGTCTATCCATTTTGAAGTTCCTAGAGTTTTCCTCTCCAAAGTAGTTCTACCAAGTTATAACTCCATCAGCAACATGTTCAATCATCCACCAGTTCCCGGGTGTAAGTAGACTAACACTACACTGTTGCAATTTGTACTGTTTCCCCAGTTTGTTAGGGTAAGCATACATCCTTAGCTATCTGTATTACTTCTTATTTCCTTAGTTACTAACATGTCTAATCAGCTCTTCATATTTCAGTGTAGCATATTTTCATGTTTACTGAATAATTCTTCTTGGAAGAATTACCTGTGTATATTCTTTGCCCACCTCCTCCCTTTTTTTTCTTTTCTTCAGACAGGGTCTCCCTGAAGACCCAAATAGCCTGGAACTCACCATATAGATCAGGCTGGCCTAGATCTCTCTGAGATCCACCTGCTTCTCCCTCCAAGTGCTGGAATTAAAGGCATGCACCACCACACCCAGCTTATTTCAATTTTTAATTAATTTATATGAATTCTTTGAATGGTCTAAATGCAAATCATTTTTATGTAGTAGCTTTCATCTACTTTGTTGATTATCCTTTAAAACTGTGGATGTCTTTACTCATTATAATGCTTAAAAGTTTGATGCAATCAAATATCTTAAACTTTGGCTTCATTCCATTTCTATTTTTACTGAAATAAATAAAACATTAAAAAGAGAAAATTGCTACCTTACAAGCTCCATAGGCTTAGACTATATTAAAACTGTCTAACATAGTACTCAGAGTATTTGGAGTAAACAGAATAACTATATGTCATTTAAACATCAAACTTCATAGCAAATTCTGTGAGAATTCATAATGATTGAAGGGCATGGAATGGTCTCTTAGAATTTCTAGAACTGGATTTCTTCTGTGGGAGTCACAGAAGTGGAAGCATGTATCTGGCATGGCAAGCCTATCCTGATGGAGATACACTAAGAGCCCTGTGTGGGTTTTCAGCTCGTTGCTTTTACACCTGAGGAGCTTAGGTTATAGGCATGATAGGAACACTCTTTAAGATATCATTTCAGAGCAATTTTAATACTGCGTTCCAGCTAACACAAACCACTGATTCCGCCACTGGCAGGAAGTGCTACTGTAAGTCAGTACACACAGGCACGACAAACTGATAGCTTCATTCCAGTGCTGTTGATAAATCTGCTCCAATGCCTGAGTTTAATGATTCATTTTGTGGGAAATGCACAATCACATGTCTATGCTAGTAGTTAGGTGGTCTGCTAGAAAAAGAAAATGGGCATCTTACAACCTTTCCACTTTTACCTTTCTGAAAGAGAAACCTGTCAAAAAGTATCATAAAATACAAAACCTATGGTCTTATGGCACTTGAAATGTGCCCAGGAGCTTTGTGAAGACTCCTAGGGCAAGAAAGCTGTATGGAAACATACCGTAGGTGGTAAGAGCTCTGCCTCCCATCAGACAGAGCTGGATTCATTTCTGTGCCCAGTGTTTACCATCTTTGTGACCAGAACAACTTTCATAACTTCTCTACGCTTTGTTTCATCATCTGTAAAACCAGGAGAAAATTGCAACCTATGTTCTGGGCTGAAAAAGACACATCAACTGGTTTATAAGTTCTGAAAATAATTTTACTACTCATGTGTAAGGAGTGCATATTGCTTTCCCAAAGGATATCAATGGAACTATGTCAAGGCACAAAGTCCTCAGTTCCATCCCTGGGCATGATGGCGAAGGGCTGGAATATCAGAGCTTGGAAGGTTGAAGAAGGAGGATCAGAATTTCAAGGTTATCCCCAGCTAACTGATGAGTTCTAGATAGCCTTGGGTACATTAGATACTGTCTCAAAACAACAACAAGAATAAATTAAGTTAATATTTTGAATGCTTTCAATTTCTTTTGAGCTTGTTTCAAAATATATAGGATGAAGAGAAGTGTAATGTTTGAACTCCTATCCAGGTCCAGGAACCAGACTACTTGTGTTACATTTTAAAATTTATTTATTTATGTAATTAATTCTTGGCACATGCTATACTAGGTGGCCCAGTCTGTCTTGGAGCTCACTATATAGTCCAGGCTGGCTTTGAATTTACAGCAATTCTCCTGCCTCTACTTCTTAAGTGTTGAGATCATAAATGTACGCCACCACACACACAGTGAGTTAGGTTATCTTAGATAACTCTTTTTCCCTGAACTTCACTGTCCTCATTTGGTAAAACTAGTGTGCCTGCATGTATGTAAGTGTACTCATGTCGTGCAATGCCCACAGAGGTCAGAAGAGGGTGACACATCCCTGATACTGGAGTTACAGTCGGTTGTTAGCTATGATGTGGGTGCTGGGAATCGAACCCCGGTCCTCTGCAAGAGCAGTCAGTACTCTTAACTACTGAGCTGAGCCATCTCTCCAGCTTTCTTTAGAGTAGAAGTAATTTTCAGTGAGGATGCGGTATAATTACAGATTAAAAATGTGTAAAAATATAATGTTATAGTATACAATTCATTGGGTTTCATTTCATAGTTTTGGAGCTTGAACCCAGGAAATAGACAAGTTTTCTTATTTTCAAAAAAGTACTGTATCTAGTCTCATATAATCAATATGAGAGTTATAATCAATAATCAATCTTTTCACAGGTTCAAGTGCATTTGTTTAATGTGGATTTACTCAGTCCTTATAATCCTTAGCACAATACAGTTCATAATTTAAAATGCACCTTTCAATGCCTGGCAATTGAAAGGAAGGGAGAGAAAAAGAGAGTTAGCTGAAATGCAGCTAGTCTGAGTGAATATGGAGATAGTGCTCGTTGGATTCCGAATATCTCCTAAGCAAAATGGGAGAACATACCTCATTAACAATTCCATACTGTCTGCACTCCGAAAGAGTATTTACATATTAAATAAACAATTAAACACTGATTTAGAGATGTTTTTATTTTGTTTGTTTTGTTTTGGGACAGGGTCTCCCTGTAGCACCAGCTGGCCTGGAACTCACATAGATCCTCCTGCCTCTGCCTCCCGAGTGCTGGGATTAAATGCATGTGCCACAATTCAAGGCTTGAATTAGAGATGTTTTAAAATCATGTTAAACCTTTTTTTTTTCTTTACTTAGTATGTGGCTGCAATAAATTGGAACTCACAGGTGTAGGTCAAACTCTACCTCTGTTTGACAGTGTTTCTTGAGGAGTCCGGACCTGCTTAGAGAGCTGTGCTGCGGGTGAACGAACATAAACAGTACAAGTGGAGAGAAGATTATCATTTGTGTTAGATCATTTTTCCTTCTTCCAGCAAGCTGGGTCTCTATTGATTTTTAAAGTGTTCGATTTGCTCTTTCATAGGAAGATGGCTTCATAAAGAAGTTCGAACCTAAGTCTGGCTGGCTGACTTTTCTGGAAGTCATGGGGCAGATCTGGGAACTGTTCTTTCCCTTGAAGTAACACTATTGATCAGAGAGAAGCCAGGCTCCTGTGAGGACTGTTATTGTCAAACAAAAAAAAAAATTTTTCTTGACAGAAACTGAGTTATAGATTGTTTTGTTCCTACTTTAATGAATAAATTACTTCATGTTTCCATGTGTTTTAAGTTTTTGAGTCTGCCTAAAACTTTAAAAACTCTACTGGAAACAGATACTGAAGTATGGACTGATGATATTCTGCCTGCCCCACAGCAGACTCTTCCTTAAGAGTGTGCCCATTATCCAGGCATTCTGGGTCAGTAGGGTAGGCAGAATGGGGACTAAATTCTGGCTCCTTCCTCCCTCCTGGGCCTGTGCTCTCTATCCTCAGAACCCCTGGCTGTATGTTGTTTCTTACTGTTGCCCTCCCTCTAACCTTCACTCACTGGTCCTTCATTTGGGGTCCATGGAGGGAACAACCAGATACACAAGTGTTGAGGCCCAGAAATGATAGCCTAAAATGGAGGCCTAAGAAGCAGCTTCTCTGATCTTCTCACGCCTTCTGTCACCTACCCCTTCATTCTCTCCCTAGGCAAGACATAGAAAATAAAACTCGCCTTCCCCAAGTCAAGTCACAGAAACCTGGATCCTCTCCTGTCCCCAAAACCAGGTGCAAAACCTTATTCCAATTCTGCTCCACTTTTCAGTGGAAGAGTTGGGCATAAAGACTTCACCTGTCTGATTACAAGTCATAAGACCCCCATTTGAGGAGGGGCTCTGCCACATATCTGGAAAGAAGGAACACTGCACAGAAAGACCAAGAAGTGTCTGGACAGCCAGGCCTTTCCGGGTGTTTCCCACGCATCTGTTACTATTGATCACACTCTTTTGTTTAATCATATTTATACATGTTATGTGTTCTTTGTTGAAGCTAGGCATCAAAATGATTGTCCACATCTGATGCTTTGGTCTTCCACCTAACCCTCCTGTGCCACGTGAAACTAGAATCAAATAAATCTGTCAAGTTTTCCTTTTCATATTTGCCCGATGAAGACGCACATGACCATCTTCGGGAAAGAATCACATCCCTTTCTGCTCCTATGGCAGGAAACTCTGGAGTGATTTGAACAAAAATAGTTAAATGCCTGAATGGCAAGCCACTATTAAACTTGATTTTTTTTCCTGTGAGAATAATACATGTTGTCAAGTGTGTATTTCATCTTTTAGATTATCAGCTTTGACGGCAATATGGAAACCCTCTACTCTGTTCTATTCCTCTTACATTCTGCTTCCCATGAGGCTACTGATCAGTCTAACAAAGAAACCAGAGCCCCTCTTTCCAACACCATCATGGACCCCTCACAAGGGATTTCAGTTATTAACATTGCCGATGAGATGTGATTCTCAACCGAGAGAATAAAGATGGTGTGGGAAGTCAACAAGGACACGTTTACAGCCTAGGCGGCCTCGGCTTATCATGAAATCACCTTTGAGATTCAAATATTTGTACCACCAGGAGCTGGTGTCTACCGGGGACAGCTCCAGAGTTCACATTTTCTTTTGCTTCTTCCTACTCCCTAGATATGTTTAAATTCTTTTTGTTTGTTTTAGGTCTCATGTAGCTCAGACTGGCCTCAAACTACATAGGGCTATGGAGTGGGCAGGAGAGGTGAGTGAGGAGTTAAGAGTACTTACTGCTTTTCCAGGAAACCTTGGTTTGGGTCCCAGCATCCACATGGCAAACATCCCTGACTCCAGTTCCAGAACTGAACACCCTCTTCTGGACTCAAAATGCATTGCACAACACAGGTGCGTTTACATACATGTAAGGAAAACTCTTGTACACATGAACATAAGTTTTAAAAAAACAAAGAAAACTTGCCATATAATGGAGGATAACTTTGATTCCTGATTCTCCTGCCTGCACTTCCCAAGTTCTTGGAATATAGGCATGTAGCCCAAAACCTGGTGTTTTTTTACTTCACTTTGGTGTTAATTGGAGCTACCTATTGGGAATGAATACTCAGAAACGGATGGAACAGGAAATACGTGTACCACTACCTGGAACACATTTGCGTAAGAAACCATAAGATTTGGCTTCATGACACAACTACCTCTTTGGCAATATGACACATGACTGCTGGAACTCCACTTGGTCTGTGACCTAGACTTTAAGTTGCACTTAACTGTGTGTTTTATTTACTTTTAGGAGGAAAATGTTTTTATGAACCTCAACTCTTCCATCAGTACATATACAAAACTAAAAACAGACCTCATGAAATGTAGTAGGCAAAGATTGCTTAAATACCAAGAAAAAGGAAACCAGAAAAGGGAAACCTAAAACAGAAAAAGAAAAAAAAGGTAATTTAGAACTCATCAAAATTTGAAAAGTCTACTGTTAACAAGACACCATTAAGGATTAAAAAAAAATACTGAGACTTTACAAACAGAGCTTCCAATAATCCTAGCATTCAGTAGACCGCATTCAGAATGACTGCAATTTCAACAGCAGACTGAGCTATACAAGGAGATCTCAATTCAGAGTTCTATGACTCGAATGTGAAATGTGCTCCACCCACAGTCTCATTCATGTGAACACTTAGTCCTCAGCTGGCAGCACTGGTTTGGGTTGCTGTGGAACATCTGAGACTGTGGCCTAGCTAGCAGAAGTGGGTCACTGGAAGTTGTAGAGTTTGAAGGTGATATCCACTTTTGGTTCTCCTCAATAAGATTTTTGATAACCTCATAGCTGGTCTTTTGGCACATACTATGCCCCTTTACAGTTTATCCCCATGCACTAAGAGGAATTTTTTGAAATAACAGACCATGGTGGCTTGGGCTGCAGCTTTACTGGTCATGTTTCCCTGGCATGTACAAAGTCCTAGGTTCAACCCCCAGCTCCATGCAAAATGAATGTGGTGGAACATGCCTGTAATCCCAGCACTCAAGATGTAGAGGCAGGAAGATGAGAAGTTCAAGATCATCCTAAACTATACAAGGAGTTTGAGACCAGCCTGGGCTGTGTGAAAGCCTATCTCAAAACAAATAAATAGCCACAGTTTGTTCCTTCTCCATACACAACTCTCCAGCAGTTTCTGTTTTTATCAGTGAAACTTGTTCTTATACATTCATACATTGGCCTGTAAGATCTTCCAAGATCTGTCTCCTTTATGAACACCTTGAGCTCATCTTTCCCTTATATCACCTACTCAAGCATGATATCATCCCAAAGCATCTGAAAACTCTTATGTCTCTGAGTCTTCCTATGACATTGATTTCTGCCAGAGATTAAAAAAAAGAAAAAAGAACTCCATGATATCTGACAAAGAGGCCAAGAGCACACACTGGAGAAAAGACAGCATCTTAAACAAATGGTATTGGCAAAACTGGATTTCCACATGTGGGAGAATGAAATTAGACCCTTGTCTATCACCCTGCAAAAAAGCCAACCCCCAATGGATCCAAGACTTCAATGTGAAACCTGAAACTCTAAAACTGTTAGAAGACATAGGCAGTACCCTACAAGATACAGGTGCAGGAAAGAACTTTCTAAATCAGACATCAATTGCTCAGAAATTAAGGTCAAAAATAACAAGTGGAACCTCATTAAACTAAAAAGCTTCTGTACAGCAAAGGAAACAACCAAATAAGTGGAGGAAACCCATAGAGTGGGAGAAAATCTTCACCAGTGACACATTCAACAGAGAATTAACATCCAGTACACATCAAGAACTCAAAAAACAAAGAATCAAGAAAACAAATGATTCAATTAAAAGATGGGCTATGGATCTGCAGAGAGAGTGCTCAAAAGAAGAAATAACAATGACTAAGAAACACCTTAAAAAGTGTTCAACATGATTATTAATTAGAAAAATGCAAATTAAAACCACTTTAGTATTTCATCTTACCCCAGTCAGAATGGATAAGAACAAGAAATTAAATGACATCAAATGTTGGGAGAATGTGGGGTAAGGTGAATGCCTATTCACTGCTGGTGGGATTGCTACATGATCCAGTCGGGGGAATGGGGACAGTGGTGGTACTTTAATTGGGGAGGAAAAAGTGGGGGTTAGACATGGAAAGAGAGAGAGGAGAGATAAATAATACTTAGATGGTATGAAAAACCAGAGAAAATGTATTAGTGCAAAAGGCAACTGAAAAATACACATATATCTGTACATGAGTACAAGTGTAAAGCTAATGGCTATATAACAAGAATCACAGTGCCAGATAACGAAACCTCCCTTCAAGTTGTTGGTTAGGGTAGCTAAAGAGTCTCCCAGAATAACACAGGCTATTCCCACAGCCCTTGATTAACTTCCAGAACTTGAAGGTAAGACCCTATTGCTGAAGACAGGGCATACTTCGGACACAGGACTTGGAGAAATGGAGTTGGAACTGACCTTGAAGCCTCCTCCCTGAAGATTAGCTCCCATAGTTTTAGAGGATACTATGCAAGCTGATAGGGGAGAAAATCAATCAATGGTACAACCCCAGGTATAAAGCCTAATAACCAAAACAATGATCATCCCAGCAAACTATATTGGTGCAGTAGGGGCACTTTTATCTCGGGGGTAATCAACAGCTTCTACTTGGCCTTAAAGCCTATTCAATAGGAGGGAACCCAAGTGATTTTGTAAAAATAGTCAAATACACATGGCTGGAGAGGTCATAGACCCTTAGAGAAAATCCTTCATCTGTCACATCTCTACATAAATATAATTACTTATTATATACTAAATATGGATCCTTATATTTACAGACAAGTACATCTTTCACCACTCATCAAAGGAAATTCTTCCTGCAACACATAGAGACTATTAAATAGTTCCACAACTGGTCAAACACAGAGAACAAGTGTTGAAGAAATGCCCAGTCCTAACTGACACATCTACAATGGAACTTCTACACCTAAGGCTCAAGGAACACAGTGGAACAAGGAGTAGAGAGAATATTAATGCATGTCTCAACTCTCACGAAGGACCTGCTTCATGCAGCAGAACATGATGAACAGGGAGCCACAACTCATCAAAGTGTAGAGAATAGGAGACTTTGGGATGCGTGTTCCTGGACAGGACTCCTATATTAAATGTCAGCTATTCAGGGTTCAAAGACCATTGCAGAAGCTGGAGCAGAAAGATTGTAAGAGCCAGAGGTAATGGATGAACACAAGGAAGCAGCTTCAGGTTTCCGGAAACTTGATCATATGAACCTGTAGCAATGATGACAGCAAGCACAAGTCTTGTGCAAGCTTAAACCAGACAAAAACTCAGAACTGGGGAAATGGGATTGTCCACATTGACAAAATGGGGATGTCAGTGACTCTATCATGAGCCTCACTTGTAAGCTCACAGAGCTCTGAAGATTTAGAACCTAGGAGCTTCACACCTAACACTGCATCAACAGGAACATCTTTGATGGAAATATACAGTATGGAGTGGAACTGGTATTGTCAAAGATTGGGAATAATGAATAAAATGCTTTTCCCCAATAAAACCAGAGCTTTGCCTAAATGGACACAGCTATGTACAATTTTTGCAGTACTGGTGATCAAATCAAAGGCCTTGCTCATGTGAGGTAGGCACTCTGCCCCTGGGCTATGCTGCCAGACAGTCTGTGTTTGTATAATTGATTGTCCTTTAAACCTGAACATAATGTGTCTTGTTAACAAGCCCTGCCTCTCACTGTAGGCCTTCATCAGCTCATGATCAGGGTATGCCTCTTGGTCTCAACCTGCCTGCCAAGTCATTTCTCCAGTCAAAAAGCCATGCGACTTTCAAGTCAATGCGATCATTCTCCACCTTTGCTCCCTCTTTGGGTGTCTTCAGATGTGTTGGTAAGATGGTGGAAAGGGCGGCAGGAACAGAGCACTGGAGTAGAAAAGTCATGTGCCCAGCCCTACCAATCTCTTCTTTATTGTTAACTTTGAAATCCCTGCATTTTAGCCTAAGATAAGGACATTGAATAACTACTTTTTCAAAAGAGTCATCAGCAAAAGAAGTAAAAAGGAGAGAATAGGTAGACAAGCAATAGGCTCTTAGACAGTAAGATTACAATTTCTAGTACAAAAAAATCATCCTAAAAATATTCACATTTGCATATATATATGTGTGTGTGTATATGTATATATATATATATATAAAATCAGGCAAGCTAAGAATAGTAATTTCATCATGCAGCAAATTTTTAAAACTGAAAAAATGAGGGGCTGGAGAGCTGGCTCTGCAGTTAAGAACACTGGTTTCTCTGGCAGAGGACCTGGGTTTGGTTCCCAGCACCCACATGCTGGCTAACAAATCATCTGTAATTCCAGTTATGGGGGATCTAAGAAACTTTTATGACCTCCACAGGTATTGTACAACATGGGTGCAGTTCATACATGCAGGCAAAACACTCATATACATAAAAATAAATATGCATACATTTTTTAATTCTAGAAATGAAGCACACAGGTTTACTACTCAGTTCTTTCTGGGAACTCCAAGGGAAGATTGCTCTGACCATGCTATTTTAGGCACAAAATGAGACCCACAAACAATTACATTAATTCAGTATGCACTCTTACATTAAATTGTCATGAGTTTATAAAAGTCTAGTTAGTCAGAATTTTCTCTCTGGAGCATCAATATAGTACAAAGTTAGTATTTTCCATGGTGGCACAAATTACAGCAGAGCTCTCCCACAGCCTTGCTTCTCTGTGTGCTTGCCTGCTAGGTACCAATGCTGAATTACAGAATTCAGCTTTCCCTGTCACACAAGTAGATGCTCAAAAAGTTCAGATGAATTCAGAGTTGCTCACAAAAGCATGCCCTGTCCCAAATAAGGCTCATCAAACAAAGATCAGATGCCCAAATAATTCATCCTTCTCTAGATTGCAGACTGGCTCAAATCCCCAAAGGGAGAGGGTCCATGAAGCCTCACTCATCTCTGAGGACCTGTGGTTAGTTAAGGGATGCTGGGGGAGGGGAAGAGAGGAATTTTCTGCAGTGGTGTAGTCATTGGTAAGTGGCCCATGCTCCTATAAGTAACCTTAATTAAACTCACTGGTGCACAAAAACCAAATCCAAAACTAAAAACTAAAAACTACAAACTAAAAAAAACCCAACAACCCAGACACGAAAGCACAAGTGGATTAGTTAGGAGAAGGAAGAGGGAGGCTAGAGAGTGTAACTAATAACTGGGGATAAGTATGAATGAAGTGCAGTACATGGATGAAAATGTCATCATGAAATCCATTATTATGCATAGCTAATATATGCTAATGAAGAGTCCCCAAAGACAAAGTCAACGAAACAATCAGCAGTCACTCAAATGTTTAAAAAAACCAACATTGTTCAGAAGAGTCCAAAAGATGAAAAACCTAGATTTCCTTTCAGAGAAAGTTCAGAAGTTCAAATAAATTCATAAAGAATCCAAACAACTCAAGGGTCCTCAAACTGACAAGGGAGAGGAAGGGCTAAGCTTACTGGCTGGGGAGAACTTACCAGCGGTCAGACTTCAGTGCCCGTAGAGTCCAAATGCTCTGTCTCACCAAATAGTGGTTGAAAGAAGCTGATACCAGACAAAGTGAAGGATGTGAAGTCTCAGGAATAGCAGTGATTCCAGTAGCTCTGAGGGAAAAAATCTATCTTTCCTGTCCACCTGGGGTTGCCTTGCTGTGAGAGGCAGATGTCAAAACTTCTTTTTTTCCTGGCTCATCTTTGACAAAGTTATAAGCACAGGTTTTAGAACAAAAACCCTGGTCTGGCAGCTCCTGTAGGAGTTCAACTCCTCATCCCAATATAGCAACTCGAGAGATTAAAGTTGTGAAAAGCACAATTGCTTCAGCATGGCCACATTGAGAAGAACAAAAAACGTAATCCCAGTGCCACGAGGTCCACGCTCTATATAGTCTTAAAGCTTGTTTTCCACAGTAACTTTGTGGGAGTAATATTTGTCCTGTGTGTGAGCATGTGTGTATGTGTGAATGGGTGTGTATACCCACGAGGGTAGAGGCCAGAGGATTACTTAGATGTTGTTCCTCAGGTTCTGTCCACTTGCACTTTGTTTTTTTGAGACAGCCTCTCACTAGCTTGAGATACATTGATTTGGGTAGGCTGGCTGGAGAGTGAGCCCTAGCGGTATGCCTTTCTCTGTCTTCACAGTGTTGGAATGACAAGGACATGTCACCACGAGAAGCTTTTTCACAAGGATTCTGGGGATCAAACAGCTCCTTATGCTTGCACAGTGTGTACTTTGTCGACTGAGCTATCTCTCGAATCTGCCACACAGACTTTAAAAGTGAAATCTGTTCAAATTTCATATCACTTTGTCAAACGTTAAGTTCTAGCCAGCAATTATTTAAAGATGAAGAACTTTATCCACACGCCCATGGCCCATGAGAAGGGGATGTCAAATGTCTTTATCACTATTTTTTGAGATGGGGTCACTCATTGAACTCGGAGATAACTGATTTAGCAAGAGACCAACTAACTCGCGGGATCTTTTTTGTCTCCATTTCCCCAGCACAAGGATTACAGGTGTGGGTTTTTTTTGTTTTTTTTTTTTATGAGCATACTAGAGATTCTTCAAACTCTGTTCCTTAATCTTGTGTAGCAAGCACTTTACCCACTAAGCCATTTCCCCAGCTCTGAAAAGTTAACTTTTAAAACTCAGTTACTGGATACTCAATGGTAATGCACGTTGGGGAAGACCGGGGTTTGGGGTGGAGGACCTGTGAAGTTGATCCAAAGTTCCCCTCTCTGTTACTTTGTTCTCTATTTCCCATCAGTTAAATGTCCTGTTATCTGTCTCTGAAGAGCAAGTTCCAACAATATCAATACTGTTGAACTTAGAGATAATAAACAGAGTGGTTGACGGAGTCCAGAGTTCTCCAGAGGTGAAGAGCCTGTCATTTGCTGCATCAGTGGCCCCTAAAGTATCGACATTGAGCTCATGAACTGAAAAGGAGGGCAGTTTGAGGTAAAGGCGAGGTTTGCACTGCCATGATGTGTATCTGTCTTGCTCTGCTGATGTCTCTTCAGCCTGTACCCACCAATAACCTAGAGGCTGGGGAGAGGCGGGTGATGTGGGCCTTTGTTCGACCCGGGCAGTAGCTTGGCCACCTCTATGGGCTATGCGAGGAGAGGTAGGTGTGCTGGGCCAGGGCCACAGTCCCCAGCTACTACGCAGGAAAGAGCGGGAATGCCTGAGCACGCCGCACTCGCTGTCCTGTGCAGGAAAAAGGCTCAGCCAGGTAGGCCGCCCCGACCCGCTCCGGGGTTAACCGCGGCCGGGGGCGTGGCCAGAGACCCGGAAGCAGGGCGGGGTGGCGAGCTGGGCGCCCACTGCGCGTGGCCCCGGAGGAGCGCGGTGGCGGAGATGGCAGCGGCGGCTGTGAGCAGCGCCAAGCGGAGCCTGCGCGCCGAGCTGAAGCAGCGTTTGCGGTCCCTGAGCGCCGAGGAGCGGCTGCGCCAGTCCCACCTCCTCACCCAGAAGGTGCGAGGCTGCGGGGAGTAAAGGGCCCGCACTCCTGGGCCGCGGAGTCTGCGCAGGCGCAGCGCGCCCGCCCGCGGGCGTGCACGTTCTCGGGGGCGCGCACGTAGTCTGCGCTTGCTAGTCTGACCTGCTGGCCGGCCTCTGTGCAGTGCTGGGGGACGGGGTCGGGGGATCTGGTCAGTGGTGAGACTTCCGTGGGAGGCTTTGGAGATGCGGTTTTGCTCATTCAAACGGAATGGTTCTTCCTGTTGTGAGGAAAGGCATTACCGCGTGTTTAGCAGCCATAGGGAGCGTAGAACGAAACCCTTACGTCTCAGGTGTAATTCATTCACACACTTTAACAGTGATAGTCCATTTGCTATGTGTTGGATTGTAGGGGTGAAAAAGTGATTGTTGTCCCTAAAGGAGCAGATGTAGAAGGCAAAATAGGTCACTTCAAAAGTGTAGGGCTGGGGATGTGGCTTCGTGGTAGACTACTTTCTAGCATATGTAAATGGTTCTGGGTTCAATCCTCAGCACCTGTACACACACACACACAGACGAGAGACAGAGAAGGGGAAGAGAGGAGTCAATATGATGAGCTGGATGTGGAACACAGTCTCAGAGAAGGGAGAATTATACATATTTATACATTTATATATAATAAAACATTTTTAACATGTTTTGATCCTGCACCATGACCCTGTATTACTCAAACTCCAACTTTAGAAGTACCATAGCAGCCTGGGGAGTTCGAGGTCTTCTTCATAACCAGGAGTTTGAGGCCTACATTATCTATTTCAGAAAACAGATACAGAGGGAGTTTGAGATGAGTTTTTCAGTGCAAGATGAGTTTTGTTAGGTAAGGGAAAAGTGAGGTTGGTGACCTGCACAGTACAGGCTGTACTTAACATGGACTTTGGAATGACCTAGGTCTGGATTTAAACCAGCTCCACTACTTTCAAAACTGTTACAGCCCTTATGAGCCTGTGTAAGAGTTAAAGTGATGTGAAGGGGTGTAATTCAGAGTTTTACATACATGCTTTTTTTTCTGTTTTGAAATGGTTTCACTATGTAGCCCAGGCTGGTCTTAGAATCAGAGTTCTCCTGCCCCAACTTTGTGAGGGCTGGGATTACAGATGTTTACCACCAGATTCAGCTGTATATGTATTTTTGATAAGTCCCCCAGGGACCACATTTGATTCCATACTCATGCAATGACTGTGTTTCACAACTCTTAATATATGCCATCAAGTCTAATATATTCTAATACTTTTCATTTTAAATTAATGATTATAATTCACTGCTCATTCCATAACCAAAAGGTGGATCAAGTCCCCAA
This sequence comes from Eospalax fontanierii, assembly GCA_035773235.1. Taxonomy (NCBI): domain Eukaryota; kingdom Metazoa; phylum Chordata; class Mammalia; order Rodentia; family Spalacidae; genus Eospalax; species Eospalax fontanierii. The sequence goes on along the minus strand of CM069539.1, from coordinate 62,772,229 downwards.
GGATCAGTGATCAGTGTACAGTGATAATTCCATGGCTGTTCCATTAGGAATGATACTAAAGGGATTCAGTGACATCTTTCTGCAAACTACTATAAAAGTTTTTTGTTTGGTTTTTTTTGAGACAGGGTCGCACTGTATAGCCCTAACTGGTCTGGAACTCAGCAGAGAGATCCGCCTGACCTGCCTGAACCTCCTGAGTCCTGTATCACCATGCATCGCCACAGTGCTATTTTTATCATTTAGAAATTCATTAGAAAAGTAATGTATATTAAAGAAGTTCAGCCTTATGACATACCTTGACTCACTGAATAAATTAAGGTGACGAAATTAGTGCTCTCTTATTCCTCTTATTTGATACCATCTCTTACCTTCTGACACCTTTATATATCAGGATTTGTACTTAAATTCTGTAACTCTAATGGGTCTTCTGAGTAATATTTGTGGCCCATTTCCAATTTGAAATTCCAGTAAAGAATACTTATAACATTTTTTAACTTTATTTTTATTTATTTATTTTTTTTACGTGCATGAGTGTATTTGCCCACATGTCCTGCAGTGCTATCGAAGGTCCAAAGAGGGCGTCGGATCCCCTGAACCCGGAGTTACAAAACAGCTGTTAGCTGCCATGTGGGTGCATGGAATCGAACCCAGGTCCTCTGCAAGAGCAGTCTGTGCTCTTAACCACTGAGCCATGTCTCCAGCCCCACTTATAGCATTTTGTTATAGATTGTGGTCATCGTCAAAGCCAAAATATATGACTGAATATGTAACAAAAGAATAAGTGATTTTATGTCACCTACTATATGTGACTAGGAGAGGGTTGTTTCAAGTGTCAGCACTAAATTTCTCCTACAGTTGCTCAAATTCATAGCATATATTCATAACATGTTCTGAATCTAGGTCTCTGCTTTTTCAAGTCTTTTTATCTATCTTTACTTCTATTTTTGACAAAACTAGAGTCTGAACTCATCAGCCAGTAGTTTATTTTCACCTTGTCTGTTAAAAATAGTTCCAGAGGCAGGAACTGCCTTGGAGTTCCTGCCTCTGTGTTAAGGCTGGGTGAACTTTGTCTTATTTTGTACATTAAAATATTTAACCTTACATTTAATTGATAATTTGAATTTCAAGGTTTTAAACTATTTTTCTTAAACTGCTCCATACCTGTGGCTTCTAGTCTACAGTCTGATGACTTTACCTACTATATCTTGATTATTAGTTTTCCTTAGTATCTTTCCGGAAATCTTGTTAATTGGATAATAAAACTTCTAGATTGACCTTCTATGCTTTCTAACATTCTTCCTCATCTCCTGTTTTTCTTCTGCTATTTCAAGACTTTCTCCTAAATTGTTTTCATTTTGGAAATCACAGTTTTAATTTCAAATGATTATTTCTTACATCTGTAATTGTATTCTGTCTGTAGCAGTCTAGTCATGTTTTATAGATTCAATTACCATTTTTAGCTTATCTGAGAAAACTAATTAGAATCTCAGAAATAGTCTCTATTTTATGAATTATCTGTTTCACATCGAATCATTTTCCCCCATTATTGTTTTTTATTCATTTTGTATTTTATTTTTCAAAATGTTTGATAATCAGTTATTGGCTATGCATATTTATGTTTTCTCTGGGTATTGGGCATCAAACTCAGGACCTTGTACATGATACTCAAGCCTTCTACAATGAGTGACACTCCCAGACCTTATTGTCTGTACATGAAAGCACATTAGCTATAAGATTTCCTCTGCATTTTGTAGTTTGGAAATTTAAGCAAAAAATAGATTCTGCCTATGCCCTATGTCGATGTTTTAGTGCTGCTTTAGCTAAAAATACGGTCCTGTCTCATCCTTCGTCTGTTTGATAGGAATTAGTCAGGTTTCTGCTTTGTTGGCCTTACGGCTGTAATGTATTTTCTTTTCCTTTTTCTCACTTTACAAATAGAAAGTAAGTAGGATTTTAGGAAGGAAGATTAATGTCCAGTCTCACACTGAATCTTATCTGGTGTTTCTTACTGCTTATTCAGCTCTTGATTCTCTACATTCTACTTTAAAGAGACTAAGAAAGACATTTTCTCATAAAGAACTTGGGTGTCAAAGCTTCAGGCCTGCCCCAAATCTGGGTTTCATCTTTTCATTTGCTTTGCCTCTGTCAGGCCTGACAACTTTTACAGCTTTTCAGAAGGTGGGAGATAACTTTCTTCTTTAGCCCTGGTTTGATATGCTCTGCTTAATTTCTCTTTTCCTTTGTGTTTGTACCCAAGTTTACCTTGGCCTTCTGTACCTGTGTCTTTCTGCTGGTCATACTTATAAGCTGCTTTTGAATTAAGCTTTTCTCCTTAGCTTAGAGGATAGTCTGGAACAGAAAAGGAATGTCGGGGGGAAGCGTGGGAGGAGGTCAAGGGCCAACTTCTGAGCCTGGGTAAGTTCCTGGAGATTTTTAGGATCAGCAAATTTATCCCCTTTTCTGCTTGATGAATGATTCAGCAAAATACGAATTCTTGCTCCAGAACCACCTCCACCATGTCCCCAGTTTAGTGAACTTTTTGAACACTCAGTGGAAGAGAATGGGGTTGGTGAAAGAGCTAAGAGACAATTATAAGGCATGCTCTCTGAAGGGAGGTTATGGACCTTGAGTAATTGACTCAAGACTCTTCACATGCAGAGCGAAGTGTTAAGCTGTATATGCACACTAAATGTAGTAAAGATTCTACAGCAGTGAGGAAGGTTAGGGCTTGAGTTGGGCTTCAGTGGGTGAAATGTAGGGATAAAGGCCCAACAATCCGAGTATAAAAATTGTTGAGAACCAAAGTTCCGAGAGAAAATAAACCAGAGACCCCAGAGGAAGTCTGAGAGATGACTAGACTACTAAGGTGGGTAGGTGAGAATCCAGCCCTGGAATTCTGAAGATGGACAGCCCCTGCTTTTTATGGCTTTTTAATGCATTTCCATACCTAATAGAGTTGATGTACCAGAGAGGTAAAAGGACTATATATGCATATCTTGACTGTTGAACTAAAAGCTAGGCATCGGAACTCACCATTGTCTAATTCACTGTGCCACTTTGCTTGGAGAAGGCTGAGAGCAAAGGGAGAAATTGGTAAGAGGAGTTACTAATGTATAGAAGTATAATCTTAGAAGTTATAATTGACATCATTTCCCATTTAGGTGATTGCCCACAGTCAGTATCAAAATTCCAAAAGAATTTCCATCTTTCTGAGCATGCAAGATGAAATTGAGACGGAGGAGATCATCAAGGACATTTTCAAACAAGGCAAAATCTGCTTCATCCCTCGGTACCAATTCAGTAGCAATCACATGGATATGGTGAGACTAACATCACCTGAAGAAATTTCTTTACTTCCCAAGACATCCTGGAATATTCATCAGCCTGGTGAGGGAGATGTTCGGGAAGAGGCCTTGGCAACGGGTGAGAGTTTTGATGAGAAAAATGTTGTCTTAGGGTCTCTGGCCATATCCTCCCCACCCCCAATGCCTCTCACATCATCTGATCTTGGTAGCTAAGCATGGTTAGGTGGTTAGGCATAGCTAATTTGGGGAGAATCGATGTCTTTTAATATTTTGATAATTTCACCAAACATTTACCTCTCTCTCTCTTTCTGCCTCTCTCTCCTCGTGTGTGTATGTTGTGTGTGTGTGTGTGTGTGTGTGTGTATTTGAGACAGTGTCTCACTACATAGCCAAGGCTGGTTTCAAACTCTCAACTCCTTCCTCCCAAGTTCTGAGGTCACAAGTGTGCACTACCCAAGTTCTGAGGTCACAAGTGTGCACTACCATGCCTGGATTTCTTTTTTAAAAACATTTTATTTATTTATTTATTTGTATTTAATGTATGTGAGTGTTTTCCCTGATGTATGCAAATGCATCCATGCCTGCAGTGCCTAAGGAGGCCAGAAGAGGGTGTCAAATCCCATGGAACTGGAGTTAAGACAGACCTATGTGGGTGCTGGGAACTAAACCATGATCCTCTCTCTGTAAGAGCATCCAGGCCAGTGCTCTTAAGTGCTCTTAACTGCTGAGCCATCTTTCCAGCCCTTACACCTGGCTTTCTAACATATTTTCTGATCATCTACTTTGTACATTTTTAGATCTGGGACAATCAGGTCCCACCTGTACCTCAAAGGACTCACATTATAGCTGGAGAAACCGAATTTTTTAACTAATAGATTAAGTATCCCAACTTGTAGTATATGTCAACTATAAGTGTCAAAACAAAAGATAATGAATATTTAAAACATTTGTAGTAGCAGTAGCTTTTGCCTCTATGATACTTGCAGTCTAGTTTGCAATAAAGTAGAGTTTCTCACAGCTGTAGTGTGGGCCAACGATTCCTGCTTTTGTTTATAGAAATGTCTGAGTAGGCAGTCTGGCTGTTTGTTATCTCTTAACATCACACTCTCACTGTGGATTTTTCTTGCATCAGCAGCTTAATCTGGCAAGTTCAATGCTAGAGTGTAAATCAAATTTCACAGTGTTTGAGACAAGCTGATCAGACCCCAGGTATAGTTCTCAGTGTAGCCTTTGTAGTCTGTTTATCTTCCTGGTTTTCTTATGTTATTTCATTTTAGGAAAGAGTGAGCTTAAGTGTTCTCAGCTCTAAACAAAAACTTCAAAACTTCACATGAGGTATTTTTGTATTATTTGTACAATAAAATAAACCAGCTGGTAAATAAAATAAGGAAAGCTATGTCTTTATAGAATTTATGCTTAAGGTGAGATTGCTTAGACAATTAGATTAGCCAGGGATATTTTCATTGAGAATTTATAATCTGATTCTACCTGGCTTAAGCACAAGTGAGATGTTATGGTACAGAAACTGAAGAATACTTAGAAGAGCCAGCTTTAGAGGTCACTGGGGGAGTGTCATTAGGGGTTGTTCTGTTTTTTTCTGTGACTCTGTTGGCATCTGTTCTGGCTTCGTGTTCATTGTGGCCTGTAGCTGCTTGAACCTGCACATCGTCTTTCTTGCTAGCTCACTAACAGAAAAGAACAAGTTTGTTTTTCTAATAATCACAATAAAAATTTGTGCCTAACTCTCATTGACCCAACTGGCCAGTTCCAAATTAATCACTATGGCTGGAGTCATGGAATAAGTTGACTGGCTCAGGTCTTGCATGTCTCTTCTTGACTGACTCTCTATGATCAGGGAGACAGACACACTGTCCTATAGCTACCTCTGCAACCCTGTCAAACCACTGAGCTGAGGTTAGGGTGAGGTGAGAGTCACTCATCACTGGAAAAAAACATGTGCTGCTCTAGAACAAAGGAGAGTGACGGTGACAGTGTCAAAGCCAGACTCCCCTTTCTGAGTCTGGGACTTCAGTCCTTTCTGAGATCCTGTAGAATAGGCTGCTGCATAGCACTGTCAGCGATGGTTTTTACTTTCTGATTTTTGGGAGGGTCATTTAGGAATTCATACTGTGTAAGAGTACCTGAGACACAACTTAAATAGGTGATTGTAAAGAGGACTTTATAGCACTCCACCTTAGCATTTTATAATAAGTAAAGGGGACAGTGTCAAGGGCAAGGACTTTGAACCTACCCTTCCAGGTTGATTAGATCAGTACTTGGGGAGAAGTTCAGATTAGTGCATCGAAAATAACTGTGTTCAGCCGTCCCTCTTTCGTTCTTTACTATGGCTGTGTGATATCTGCAGAATTATAATGAAGACCCTGAGCATGAGTTTCATGAAGGTCTTTAACAAAATCATGGTAGCCTTAATAATGGGCTGCAGAAAGTGGAATTGAATCATAATAGATCAGAAAATATTAATTTTTTCATCTTATTTTGGTTTTTGGTTTTTGAGATAGGATATCACTGTGTAGTCCATGCTGGTCTTGAATTCACAATTTATATGGCTCTGTTTATAGGGCCACATACCTATGTCTGGGTGGTAAATATTAGTTAAGCACTTAGTCTCTGAGAAGCTTGATGGAGACCTAGTCCCCAATGTGGTGGAGTTAACTGGCCTATTGTCTTCATAGAAACTGGTTTCTGCTAGCACTTTACAGGCCTTGTTCTTTGAACTATCCTGTTTAGCTTTTTGTTAAACTGGAGATATCCCATGATTACTCAGTTTCAATATTTGGAAATTCACTCTTACTGTTCTTTTTTTATTTCTTACATTTCTTTTAGTAGCAGTGTGACCGTAGAATCATCCTGGCCTCTTTTCTACCATCCAGTTATGAAGTATTACCAGATTTTTCTTTGTAGTATATGTATGTGTATCTATGTCTGTGTCTGTGTGCGTGTGACATGTGTATGTGTGTACAGGTGCACATGCCCATGTGCATGTGCAGAGGCCAGAGGAAGATGTTGGGTGTCCTGCTTTAGCATTGTCTTTCTTATTTCCTTGAAACTGTGTCTCTCACTCAGCTTGGAGCTTGCCTGGAAGCCGTCAAGCCCCAGCGGTCCTCATGTCTCCTCCACCTTGCACTGCTGAGGTTACAGGCACCTGTGGAGAACCACACCTGTCTTTTTATGAGAGTGCAGGCGATGAGAACTCAGGTCCTCGTGACTTATGCAGCAAACATTCTTAGCCGTGGAGACATCTTCCTAGACATTCTTTACATTTTTCTCACCTGCCTCTAATTCCAACAATTCCTTGTTCTCAGTTTTTGATTCTTCATATTTATTCCCCTAGGCTAGATTTCAAACAGATTTTCTGGAATAGTTAATTTTCCTCAGATGCCTTTTCATATAGGTCACCCCTCCACATTCAGGTTTTTCCTGCACATTGGGGTGGTCTATATTCTTAGCCAGCAATGGTTACTATTGTTCCATTGTTAGCAAAAACTGGGACATTGGATAATCCAGGCATCCAGGTGTCCAAGCCTGTCTTCCTTCATGCTCTCCAGAGCAGTCCCTTTGCATTGCCCACTGGACCTGCTGGAGGAGAGCAGTTCATGGCAATTGACAAGAAGAGGGGATCGGATTGTTCTGGGTTTGAATTCTCCTTCTGCTCCTTTCTAGCTGTGTGACTTTAGTCACTGAACTCTTTTCAGTTTCAGAATTCTCACGTTGATCTGAAGTTCACAAGGCCTAATCATGGGTTGTTGCACAGCTTCTGTGAGATAATGAAAGTTATTTGGTACATAGTAGGTGCTCAGTAAAGGCGCTGCTGTGGCTGCTGCTGTTTTGTTGGGTCCGGTTGTCGTGCGTGTGCATTTCTGTGAGAGTGATCCATGTTAGAATGTGTCGTGTGCTTCCTTAGGGCAGTATCTTCTGGTCTACAGCTTGGGATCAATGACTTTGAAGTTGGAATCTGGCTTAAAATCTTTCCCAGTTGGGAAAATTAGTTAACATCTTGAAGTACACCTTTATGCATCTGAGAGTTGGGAATAATGATGCCATTTTGTAGAGGGGGTAAAGGAAGATTATATATATTCAGATGCTCATAGGGTGTGTTTTCATTAGGAATCAGTAAAATAGCAGTTACCCTCATTAAGTAGTGAGTGTTTTCTCTGGCTGCCCTCAACACTGTAGTCCTTCCTTCTGTAATTCTTAACCCTCTTGGTACTTACTATTATTTTCCAGGTTTTATTAATTATCATCAAGAGTGAAGTCCTTTTTGTGCTTAATACACTCACTCTCTTTAGTGTCAGAGATCTTGTTCTAAACACTGTATCCCTGGTACCTACTATCATGGGGATTACATGGTACATAACCATCCTGGCAGGAATGAAGATAGTCTACTGGTGCCTCTTCCTTCTGCTGTCAGACTACTGGAAATATGTTCCCTAAGAAACAGTAATTTCCCCAGAAACCCCATGCTAAGAGAAGGAAAGGGCTGACGCCTGGTCCTAGCCAGAGGAGGAACTTGTCTTTCAGGAAGAGAGTTCACAGAGTTCTGACAACTTTCCAGGCTCCTTAGCAGAGCATACTGGAGCTTAGGCGGTGATGGGACAATGATGAGGCCACGCTTGGACCAAGATTCCTTACTTATACATACATCTTACCTTCTACTTAAGCTTGAACCTTGGGGCTGGGAAGATGGCTAGTGGGTGAAGGTTGTTTGCCTCTAAACTTCATGACCAGATGTTGATCCCCCAAATTCACATGGTGGAAGGAGAGAACTGACGCCTGCAAGTTTTGCCTCTTATTTCTATACTTGTCCATGCCCCCAAATAAATAAATTTATTATGAATTTTTAATAAATTTATATGTATTTTATAATAATTAATAATTAATTAATTAATGAAAGAGAATAAACTTAAATCTCATGCCAGGACCTACAGATGAATTTGGGGGTGTGGGGTGTTGATCAGTGGCCTCCTTATTTGTTCTTCTTCCCCTGTGGCCACATTAAATTCATCTGTTTTTGTTGCCTTTTGCTATTACTTGTCTGTTTAACATTTAATTGGCCGACTGAGGGCATTGTCCAAGCCTGGATTGTTAGGGCTTCTAGGGTCCGTGCCCTGACTCTAACAACATGTAGATTCATCATGAAAATTTCTTGAGGTGAATCTATTATTGATTATGAATTCATAAAATGCTTATGTAAGTGAACAGATCATCAGTCCTTTATAGCCACAGGAGAAAATCTGAATTGTATAAGTACATACTTGGGAGTTAATTTTTTAATAAATGCTGTGATCTACTTGGGTTATGAGTAAAATATCAACGTCAACCCTGGGTTGAACTGGATCTTCCTGGGAAGTGGTCTTAGAATTCATCTTCTCCCAGAGTTTTCTTTGGGGGAGCCATCAATTTAAAGAAACGAGGAACACTGCTTGGCTGCTGGTGCTGCTGCACCTGCACGGGGGCTGTGAGTTGGCATGAGGCCTGGGTGAGAGCTGTGTCAAAGGGTGGTTGGAGGCAGAGAGTGTAGCTTTGTAGCTGGAGTTTTTAGGATCAAAGCCTGACTTCTGGCAGGATCAGCAATCTAGGCAGGACCACCCAGCACTCATTAAAGAGACAAGTAGTGGTGGAGGCAGAGCAGGCTTCAGCTCCTCCTTCCCCCAGCATGATATTCCTGGGGAGATTCCCATTCTTTGGTGGCCACTGTTTCAGTAGTCTGTTAGCCACAGGAATGAATACAACTGTCTCTTTAGAATAGCTTCACTCCCACTGGGATGGTTAGGGTTTGTGTCAAGGTGACTTACTCCACAGTGGTTCTTGCTGCACCCCAGTTGTATAGCTGGCAGACAAACCATGCAGTATATGGAGATACCCGTCAGGACCCAGAGGAGATGAAAATGACTCACCTGCCATGCCTCCTCCTTTTATAGACCAAAAATATGTATTCGTTATTAAATTAAAAGCTGTGATACCTCTGAAGCCTGAGGTTCAGGCCAGACTGTAACAACTGCATTCCAGCCCAGCTTGTAGAAATTCAAGCACACTCCTGCGTGCATATACACAAATGACTATCATTTGCCCATGAGAAGTTTTTGTTTTATGTAGAATTTTTACTAAGCCAAGAAGTGTGTTGTTAAACCTGTATATGGGTTTGGTGTTTCAATGTGATTCATAGTACCCTTTCTCTCACTGGAAGTAGTGTTTATAAACTTTAATCACATCTCTTTTGTGCAATAGAAATGTTGATTTTATTTGAACTTTTGAAATAGATTGCCCTAGCTAAAAGTAAATCAATGTAGTGATATTTTGGAATGGGCTTTTGAACATTTATCTGTTATGATGGGACTTTTGAGTGGATTCCTTCTCTGGACTATTGGGATAATTCCAGAATGCAAAGCATATCTTCACTGTCCATTTATCATGTCTCTGAAGCCCAGAGAGCCATCTGTAGTCTAAAGAGTTCAAGTGACTTTTCCAAGGAAACACAGGCAGTTAATGAGTGAGGTATCCAGTTCTCTAGTTAACACTCCAGTGTACCTCCTTTTGAAATGGACTTTAGTGTAGCCCAAGTGGACCTAGAACTTACTATGTAGAGGATGACCTTGGACCTTTATTTCTCCTGCCTTCACCTTCAGAATGAATGATTGGATTACCATGCCCAGTTTGTCCAATGTTGGGGACTGAACTCAGGGCTTCTTGCACACTAGGCAACCTGAGTAATATCCTCAGCAACTCCCCCTGCCCCACCCAGTGTCCTTTAAAGTACTAGTTCTTCCCCCAGTCTTATTCATTAAGGCTGCTACACTGCCTGAATTTCCTTTGTCTTTGATGCGTACTGCATCAGAACCATTATGCATGGAATAGGTATCCTTTGTATTTGTGGTCAATGGGATGTAGTCTTATTTCTCCCAAGGAATGAGTTGCAGAGTCCCATGTATCTGAAGTGATACTGCTTGTGAAGTTAAACTTTTGCTGTAGTCATTTTGTAATCAAATAAATAAGAAAGCCAGCTTTGTCTTTTGATCTGGATGGTATGTGCTCCAGAGCTGTCTGTTTTATCTTTTGTAGCAGGAACTATAGAATGCACCCTTGTTTTCCTGAGTAGTAATTACTTCTTGTTAACTCCCAGTGCATTAATATTAAAAGGTCTCTCCTTAGGGATTATGGCCTGTTATGCTTGCCAAGTTGGCTTAGTCTGCTCAATGTTCTGTTCAAGCACAGTGGGTTGAATACTTAAGTACCTTAAAATGCTTAATCCAAGTGACTTAGAACTCTGCCTATAGAACTTGAAGTGGCTAAAATACGTTTCCAATTCAGTTTTTATTACCTGGAATTGACATATTAAAATGCCTATCGGGTTTATGTTTCTATACACATTGAGTTCAGAGAAACTCTAGAACTTGAAAGAGCAGTTTGAATTATAAATAAATTAATTAATAAAAATAGCTATAATGTATTATTTTTCTAGGAAATTAAGTTAGAAAAAAATTTTACTGAAAAATCAGAACAAAAGATTATTTTAGCTTCATATCAGTAAATGAAATTTTGCATTTGCTTCTGATAACCTTGGCAAACTTCAGTGTTGGATTCTTTACTGTAGGTTACTGAGGTGACTTTACTGTCCACTCTCCTTTAATTGTTCCTGCCAGTCACCTCCCCTCAACCCCTTCTCATTACTCTACAGCTTGAAAGTTGTTCTCATTGCCTAGAAAACAATTCCAGGTTTCAGAGCAAGACAAGGAAGAAGAAAAGAAGAATTTTTTCCCTTCTCTTTTTGCCTGTTGACCTGCTTCCCTCAAATAAATAATGAATGCCATCTTCTTCTTTCTCTGACTGGAGTTTTTTCTCTTTCTTTTTTTTCACTATGTTGAATTCACTATGTTGCCCAGTCTGGCCATAGACTTTACAATCCTGATACACTGACTTCCGGAATGCTGGAACTCCTTGTAGTTTTTAAGTCAGAGTCTTCCTTTGCACTTCTCCAAGTAGCAGGACATGCTGCTGTGCTTTTCCTTCCATGTTATTTAAAGATTTAAAAAAAAATTTTTAATACTCGCAGGGCTTCAGAGCCTACCACTCCTGTGCCTCATGGTGCATGCCGGGCAGAAGGTGGTGTCTACAAACACAAATGAGATGCAGGGTCATCCCATCTCTGCACTAGCACTCAGAATGGAGTCAAAGACTGTTGTAAAGTGGAGCCACTCAGGACAGGGCACAGCCTGAAAGCCACGGTTTCATAGTGTGGGATAACGTATAACACGGCACAGCCTGTTCTCCACCGGCTACTCCTCCAATGAAGGAGGCAGCAGACTATGAGATGGACATTAAAGTGAAACGTATCTTTTTCATTGCCTATCTCATTACTTTGACTTAAGTAGTGAAATTCATGGTTAAAAAAAAAAATACTCCTTGAGTGTAGAGACACAGGCAACCAGAATCATCTACAAGAAGTCCAGGGGTGAAATAGTTTATCAGATTACGCAAAGCAGAAGTTTTCTAACTTCAAGCCATGAGGGCTTGTCTTTATTTTTGAAACAGGATCTCTTATAATCTAGGCTGGCCTCAAAATCACTGTGTAGCTGAGGATGACCTGGAACTACTGATCCTCTTGCCTCCACCTCTTCAGTGCTGAGATCATAGGTATGTGCTGCCATGCTCAGTCTATGCAGTGCAAAGGGTCAAACCCAAAACTTCATGCTTGCTTGGCAAGCACTGTACCAATCGAGCTATGTCCCCAGCCCCCATGTTTGTCTGTTTGAGGTAGGCTCTTGCTGTGTGGCCCAGTCGGTCCATGAGTTCTTGACTGTTCATCCTCAGCTTCTGGAGTGTTGGGATTACAGGCATGTATACCACCACACCTGCCATTAGTAGCTTAAATTCAGTTAGGAAGCATTAAAAAGAAACCAGGACAGAAACGGGTAGAAACTTTTACTTCAGGTTTGTGTGCATTGTGCATAAAGCACATTGTGATTTTTTTTTCTTGCAATAAATTTTAAAACATCTTAAAGCTACTGGTTTAGGCTTTTTCTCAAAACAATACTCATCACCTAGGGACCCATGAAGAAACAAGATAAAGAGGAACATTCTCTTTAATTGTTAATTTTGCTATAGACATCCCCAGAAAAACAAACACACAAGCAGAACCCTATGATTTTTATAGCATCAAAGTCATAAATGAAATATGTAGAGGATACATAAAATTCATGGATTGTGAGGATACAAAGTTTCAAGGTCAAACACAAAATATTAATACAGAAGTGGTTTGTTTCTGTGGTCAGGCCTGTACTCCCGCTGGCCAACTCTGAGCTACTCTAAGGAAAATGTATGTGTCACTTCAAAAACATGATATACGCAAAAACGTGTGTGTGTAGAATCAAATGACTTTTGGTTCTTAAATTCTATCTAAAAAATGCTAGCTGTTGCTTGAGGAATGACATCTTATAATTTAGCTTAGTCTGTTTTTGATCAATATTCTCCCAGCTCTGGCAAATTATAGATTTACTCCTGTATAACTCACTCAACTCCCCATTTGTGTCATGAATTGCATATCTATGTACTATAAATTAAACAATACAGTAGTATAATTATTACTTTAAGATTCTGTACTTTGGAAAGTAATTAAGGGAAGAAGAGAAGCTAGGTATGGTGGGACACAGCTGGAACTGCTTGTCATCTCAGCATTCAGTGGGCTAAGGCAGGAGGATCCCTTAGAATTCAAGACCAGCCTGAGCTAAGTAGTGAGACCTTGTATTTAAAAAAAGGAAGAGGGGGGAGGTTTTTCTTAAATTTCATAATTAGAGTTTCTGGCTAAGAGTGTAGCTCATGTGGTAGACACTTGCCTAACATAAGTGAAGCCCTGAGTCTAGTACCCAATGCTAATAAATAACCTGAAAGATCTGTGTGCGGGTACACATATGAGCGTACACGCATGCAGCCTCACCACTTCCACTTCTTGCATTCCTTCCTGCAATTTGAACTAACATCTGATGTCATTTTCTTTTAGACCGAAGGCTTTCTTTAGTGGTTTTTTTTTTTTTTTTCCATATCTGTCAACAGTAGACTCTCTCCATTTTTGTTTATGTGGGAATGTAATTTCTTTTGCCTTGTTTATTTATTTATTATTTATTTTAGCACCTTCTGGCACTGTAGACGCTAGCCCGTGGTTAGAGAACTTGAGCTTGCTTCCATCTTCATTTACTTATCTGTTTGCTGCATCCCACGTGTGGTGTGTCTTCAGCAGTTGGGTCTTACCATCTGGCTTTGGTGGGTCACCAAGAGCAATGGCAATAGCTTGCATTGCTCTGGGAGCCTCTAGGGGTTCCCTGCTTAGCAACTCAAAGGGAAATATCCCACACCTGGCATCGAGATTCCCATTTCAAGACTGAAGTTTCTGGAAGCAGCAGCATCTATGCATGCAGGGTACCTGCGCTTAGAATTCTTGGAAAATTAGAGCTTTTGGTTACTTTAGAATGTAGTAGGTTTCTGTATGTCTTTTCCCTATAAACTGTTTTTGATTGACCGGCCCCTACCTTTCCTCACCCCTGCATCCTTGTTTAAAGCTTTCCAATTCTAGTATTCCCTACATCTCCCTCCTCTGGGGCCTCCCCCACCCCTTCTCTCCTGGGTCTTTCCTCCTCTGCCCTCTAGAGACATTTAGCCTAAAGCTTAAGCACAGAATTCCCGTCTCCATGATCTACATAGTGAGTTTCCAGGCCAGCTGGGACTACAGGGAGACCCTGACTCAAAAAGACACACACACACACACACACACACACACACACACACACACACATACACACACACATATATATATTAACATTAAAATCTTTAAGTTTTTATAATATAAATATAATCAAATACAGAGAATGTTGAGCTCATAAGAAATGTATATCCTTGATATAGTAATTTCAAAATGAGGTGTGCAAGCTAGATTTTTAAGGCTGTTTCTTAGATAGACTGAGTACTTTCTTCTGTGTCCAGCAGATGCCGCTGTTTTGCACATTTATTGGCCCAAAGTAGTGTTTTGTCCACATTTCCATGTCCTTTAGTCATTTAATAAGTGCACTGGGATTCGGTCAGTCTTTTACTCGAATATAAGGGAATGGGTCTCTGTGGGAAGTGATTTATTCAAATTTACACAGTCACCAGTGATGCTAAGCCAGGTGTTCTTGTTTCTAAGACTTTGTCTCTCCAAAAGACTGATTGAAGATACATACCGATGACATAAGCAAAAGGTGATAAGGAGAGATTTTAATAGACTCAGATGTAGAATCATTGCTCAAAATATATAAAGATTCCTTGCAAACACATTAGCAAAATGCCATCTAGTTATGAAAAATGGGGAAATATATTATTAGAGAATGTATAAAAAATGATAAATATATGAAAAGATGGCATGCTTTTCAAAAGATCTAGAAAATACAAAGAAAACCATCAAACCAGTTCTTGTATATCAGAACTCAACACAACTCGTACACTGGTTTGAGACTGTGAGAGAGTGGCGTTCTTGTGCACTTTAATAGGTTATTAATAAAAATTTCTTTGACAAAAAGTAGACACCAAAATCATAGAGAACAAACACCACATTGCAGTGTAGATGTTCTGATTTAGAGGAAGGGACGCAAAAGACATGCCATTTGTTTGGGCATACAAAGGGCAGTCATGGTGAATAAGCTACTAGATTCTTGTTAGGATTAGGATAATTGAGTGAAACGACCTGAAAACAGTTGACCAAAACCAATTGCCTGAAAATGGAATTACTCGATGTGAAAATGACCTTTGAAAACCATTCTGTTCTCCATTCTGATCATGGGACTCGTGGTGTATCTCTGCCAGTCTAGTGTAGCACCATCGTGGTGTGTCTCCGCCGGTCTAGTGTAGCACCATCGTGGTGTGTCTCCGCCAGGCTAGTGTAGCACCATCGTGGTGTGTCTCCGCCGGTGTAGTGTAGCACCATCGTGGTGTGTCTCCGCCGGTCTAGTGTAGCACCATCGTGGTGTGTCTCCGCCGGTCTAGTGTAGCACCATCGTGGTGTGTCTCCGCCGGTCTAGTGTAGCACCATCGTGGTGTGTCTCCGCCGGTCTAGTGTAGCACCATCGTGGTGTGTCTCCGCCGGTCTAGTATAGCACCAGTGGAACTCCCACATTGCCTCTACACATAGCCCCATTCGTTATGTTATAACAACGTAAAATATACCATTCTGGTGTACATGTGCTGAAAAACACTATTAAGGGGTCTATTATCTTCTAATAAATACATCAAATTATAGAAAAATGATGGTCATTTTCCTCTATCCTATGACCAGTAGGGAAACCCGGGTAAACAGGGAACACTTAGGAGCAGCATGAGACAAAGCTATAAAGTAGACAAGACCCATTTCCCAGAAATACTACACCTTTAACAGGTGGCTCTACCCTCCCCAAACCCATATATTCAAAAGGATGCTGGCCATGTCATTGTTAGTGAGGAGTCAAGAACATTCTGCAGAGTATGTGATGAACTCCTGCTCCATCCTCTAATATCCATGCTCCCCAGACTTCAGAGTAGCCCAAGAATGTGGGGATGTGTGCAGGTGAAAGAGAAACCTGAAGAATTGGAAAAGCATAAATACAGGGAAGGTGGTATGCACAAGGCTGGAAAGAACAGCAGTGAATAACTGATTATGTTTAGAACTTAAAGCCAAGGTTAAAGGTAGGTTTGAGTTGGTTTGGTCTTAGACATACAATATTTTCTTTAAAATTTTACTTATTTATTTATTTTAACTATATGTGTATAAGTGTTTTGCCTGCATATATGTAAAGTGCACCATGTACATGCAATGCCTGCAGAGCCAGAAGAGAGGATCAGATCCCCTAGAACTGGAGTTATGAATGGTTGTTACCTGCTGTATGGGTGCTGGGCACTGAATCCAGGTCCTTTGCAAGAGCAACCGGTGCTTTTAACCACTGAGTCATCTCTCCAGCCCAATATTAGATACTTTCACTCTAAATAGTTATTGTATTAAACTGACTTCTAATGAAGTCTTCTATTATTGTTATACCCATAGATGAATGTGTCTTTCAGCTCTCACCAGAGAAATTTCCTTATGCTGCAGATGGTGATTAACACAGAAGCCCACAACTTGCTGGTATGCAGAACAGAAGAGGCTACAGGGTGCTTATCTCTGAATAGGACGCCTGTATCAAATCTCTGCCTCCCAAGACTCAGGGATCACTATGGAAGATGGCAGCACATAATTACAAGGAATCAGTTTTCCAGACAGCTGGTCAGGTGCTCATATGAATTCACAGCAATGGTAACAACATGCACAAGTCCCATGTAAGTTCAAGCCAGACAAAATCCCAGTATAGATGTGGGTAAGTGGGTTAGAAACCCCAGCCCAACCTAAGGAAATAATGACAACTGATGAGTAGTGACAGTCTCTTTCAAAAATGGGACTTTTAGTAGGTTAACCAGGTTCCAGTGGATGGATCCACACTGAAGGTCATTTGGGGACACAAATTAGATTCTATTGACCGTATATATATAAAGAGAGAGAACGTTAAATTGGGCAGAGGACAATAAGAGGAGATGCAGATAGGGGATGGGCTCTAAATATTACCAAATTATAGAAGGAAAATTGCAGAAATTCAATAAAATCTTAAAAGAAATGAAAACAAATAATTTCATGTAGGCTTTAAGAACATTTTTTTTTAATTTGGAAACACTGTTCCAGAAATAGTTTGTCCTTTGCTAGCTTATTTTTTTTAATATTTATAATTTTTATTTTCTGTATGAGTGTATTTCCTGTATGTATGTAAGTGCATCCATGTCATGTAATGTCCTTGGAGGTCAGAAGAGGGCATTGAATTTCCCTAAAACTGGGGCTACAGACAGTTGTTAGCTGCTATGTGGGTGCTGGGAATTGAACCTGGATCCTCTGCAAGAGCAGTCAGTGCTCTTAACTGCTAAGCCATCTCTCTAGCACCTTGACTAGCTTTCTTTAACAATAACAGAAACTTCTTGGGCAGTGTCAGACTTAGGAAATTGGCCAAGGTACAGTCTTCTGTCCTTATTCAGATGCTACTCGTTTTTACACATATTCGTTCATGTGTATTTGTGTGTGTGTGTGTGTGTGTGTGTGTGTGTGTGCACTTCTATGTAACTTTATCAGACAGTTTTTAACCACTGTAAGAATAAGATACAGATGACTTGCATGTCTACGGAGAAATTCCTTTAACCTATTGCTTCTAAATAAAGACTTGCAAAGGGCTTAGTGGTGCCAGTTGGTTGTCTGGGTAGAAATATAGGGTTATAAGCTACTCGGGACATTAGTTAAGGGATTGACTTACAGCTCAGTGGTAGGTCAGTGAGAACCTTTTCAAGAGCCTTCCTTAGCAGTGCTTTGTGGAAGGTGGAAGTGGTGGGCTGGTTAATAATAAATTTTATAAGGAATAAATTTGTTTGCCTAGGAATGTATAATGTAGAGTTTTTAAATAGCTGGAAAGCTTTTGACCCAGTTTTCCTGAGGGGCCTGTGCCTTGCCATGTGCCTTCTCTACCATGTGTGAAGTTTTTTCTGGTGATTCAGTTTGGCCTCCTGTGGTCATTGGTGCCTATTTCATTTTCCTCTTAGTCTGACTAAGCAGTTCCCTGGTTCCACCTGCAGAATTAAGTAGGTTTCTTGTCCAGCCGCTGGAGGCACCTCTCAGCATGGTCCATATGTCCTTTTTGCCAGCTTGCTTTCCAAAGGGAGCTTTCACTGTCACTGAACACCTGCCAGGTTTCCCACATCTAAAATTTACTCATTTTATTTGATGGCTCCTCAGCTTCCGTCCCCTCTTCTAACCAGTGGAGGCACTACTCCCCATCATTTCCTGGCGTTAACTCCATTGCCAGTGGAGTAGAACATGTCCTCTCTGTTCATTACCTTGGCATTTACATTACTCCACCCCTGGCTGGAGTAATGTAAACAACCTCTTACGTGTATTTTTAGCTGAGCAGTAGTTAGTCTTATTGATGGTTAAGTGTCCTGTGTTTTTTGTCGTTCCTTGGTAAGGCTGGCTTTCCATGTTTCAAGTTACTAGTATAATTTATTGGCTTGATTGTTCTGAATTTCTGATGGTACATAAAGCTTTGAAAAAGAAAAAACAACTTTTCTGCTTCCCTTTTCCTGTCAAACTGCTTTTAGGGTGCTTTAAGGGTTTCAAGAGCAAGGGTTTTGCTTATCAGAAAAAAAAAAACTTATTTAAACAGATAATGTGACTAGCTAGAGTGAATAAAGCACTGAAATTCACTGGAAAAAAGGCTTTCCATGAAACCCAGGTTGCACTGTTTCAACGCCCTGGGTTGATAATCTTGGGTTCTGCCACAGTTGCCATTGCTGTAGATGGCACAAGGCTCATATCAGGCAGGCTACAAGGCCTCCTGTGCATGGAAGATGAGAGCAGGCAGAGAGAATATATCATACTGTAATGTAAGTTAAATCTACTGAACCAGAGGGACTGCCCAGCTTTCAGGTGTCTGTTTCATGTTTGGGTAAAACAAACGATGGGAGTCAGCGAGCACCTTCCTTTTGTTCAACTCTAGGTGGGGAGCAACGCAGCACTGTCAGGACAGTGACCGAAAACTCTTCTGAAAAGCAAGGAAATTAGCAGAGGCTGCAAAAGCACCTTTATCTGTGCCTGAAAAAAGCTGTTCTTCATTGCTCTCTAGGAAACCTCATTTTAATTAATTAATTGATTGATTGGTTGACTCTGGGTGTGGAAGGCAGGCCTCACAAATGCCTGGGAAAGGCTCTTACTCAGCCACATCATCAGCCCTTCTCTTTCTTGCATAACATGAGTGTATGTCTTTACTCTTCTGTATTCTTTCTTCAGTGGTACTAAGTACTTTCACACTATGGCGCAACAGATCTCTTGCAGACCTGAAACTACACCCGTTGAGCAACAGTTCCTTTTCCCCCTCCCTCCAGCCCTGAGGTGACTACCATTCTTCACTCTGATTCTATGAATTTGACTGCTTTAGATATTCATATGAATGGCATCATATAGTATTTGTCTTTTGTGACTGGCTTGATTTATTCTTGATTGTGTCACATGAGTAAGCAAAGAGTTACCCTCAAAATTCCAAGAATCATTAAGCTTAGATTCTAAATGCATCTGAGAGACTGACATTTTATTTACGCATTTTATTTCCACGAGAAAGATTATATAGGCAGAGGTTACCTCAGGTTAGAGAAATCATAGGGAAATCTTTCATTTCTTCTCACATTTGCTGTCTTATTTGGGCCCATTTGATTATTAATAGCAATGTAAGTATTCAAAACTCAGTGCCAAAATACATGTACCATCAGAAAGCCCTTTGAAGTAAGCTAGTGTGGCTGCTGTGGTTCCTTAAACACATCTTCACTAGAAACAATCCCCTGCCCCCGAAAGATTTATTTTGGTCAATATAATCTACCAAAATAGGATAATTGATTTTTCTCTTTGCCTTTAAACCTTATGAAAGGTACTCTAGGTCAAAGGTTGTAAAGAAGCAGGAAGTAAGTTTCTGAGGGGCTTTGTGGCCCTACCTCATCTGTCTTGGAGACTGACTTTTCTGTTTTAGTGAGAAAGTAAAGCCAGGCTATGTTCAAATGAAACTTTATAGTCACATTTGGCTGGTAGGCTGGGAGTTGTAAACCCATGTAGTTACAGCATTAGGGGTTGGGTAGTGGGTCAATAGGTAAGAGCATTTGCTGCACACACGCAAGAGGACCCCAGTTTAAACCCCCAGAACCCAAGTAAAAAGCTAGGCCTCCTATCCCAGTACTGAGAGAGGGTGGACACAGGAGCATCCATGGGGGTTCAGTGAGAGACCGTGCATCAAGAGAATGTGGCAGAGTGACAGAGCACCTGAGGGCCTCCTCTGGCCTAATGTGTCTGTCTGGGTGCAAACACACACATACACACAAACACAATTAATTGTGTACACCTTCTTCCTTCTTTGAGCCTCAGCACCTAGTTTGCTGTTTTCATACACAGTTACGATTGTTCTTTGTGGCGTTAGTAATGATGGTGGTAGTGACTAAGAAAATAATGTCAGGTTATTGTTATCTGTTACCTTAAATATTTGGAAACATTTTCCAGATACAGTGTTGAGCAAGATATACTTTAAGGGCTAGAGAGATGACTCAGCAGTTAAAAGCACTAGCTGTTCTTTCAGAGGACCTGGGTTTGATTCTCAGTGCCCACATGGTCTCTAACAACCACCCATAGCTCCAGTTTCAGAAGATCCAACCCCCAATTCTGACCTCTGTGGGTATTGAATGACACAGGTGCACTTACATATATGCAGGTAACACACTCATACACATAAAATAGAAATAAGTTAACATTTAAAAAAATATAAATGTTTAAATGCCTAAGTAAATAATATGTTTATAATATGTTTCCCAAAGAAGACTAGAAATATTTTAGAGTATTCCAAAAACTGTTTTGCTAAAAGAAAATAGCTTTGTTTTGATGTTATGTTAACTTCCTGGGGAACAGCATCTGTCTACCCCAGATTTGGCACTAACAAGGACCAAAGTAAGGATTTTACCCAAGTCCAACTTGGTAAACCAAGAAGTGTAATGGGCTTACTTATAGGAGGAACATGGGTGAGATTTCTTACAGGAGAGTGGGTGACCACACAACAGTTGCCTCACTGCAAAGTCCCACCCCATCATGAATGATGACCTCCTAGAAGCTACAGCGTGAAGTCTCAGCGTCAGTTAACTTTCTGCTTCCCATAGACTACAGCATCACCCAAGATTACTTGCAGCTGGGTTGAGGGAAGGAATAATGGTGAGGGTCTCCATTTCTTTTTGCTAGAGGTTGTCCAGGGCTCCATTGTCATTACCATACACCTAGTTTCCACTGTATTCTTATTTTGTTGCCTTGGCTATGGAGCAGTTTATGTCTGTCTGTGATAGAACTGAGGTAGCCATTCAGTGCCTGAAGAAGAAAAGCAGATAAACTGTAACATTGGCACATGCAAATGAGATATGAAGAAAAAATTAAATAGAGCCAAGTCTCCATACCAGGTCTGACTACTGATAATAAATATATTTAAGTCTTGCTGGATCTCTGCTGTCCTCTAGTAGGCCCACAGCCCATCTTATCACTTGCTCTGGAGCCGAGAAGATGGACTTTTGTGGACATAGCAGAGACCAAAGTGCGCTGAAGAGGGAAGGGAAGTGTCGTTGCTCCACACTTTAGTGCCCATCCACACTCCTACCCGGCAGCCCTTCTAACTGCAGCTCTTCTGGTACCTTAAGAATGCCTTCCCTGCTCCCAGCTCCTGCAGCTGCAGGCGTCTGGGTGGCCAGTGCCCCCCGCAATCACTACCTTAGCCTTGCCTGCCGGCTTTATTAAACTTATCCCGTTTTTCTATTCCATGTGACATCTGCCCATGTGGCCCTGACCTGGCTGGTACAGGGGTGCTGCATCCACTGTGACCGAGCCCACTTCCAGGGCATAAGGAGTGGAGCATTCCTTGTCTGCTTTATGCCCCAGGCAACAAGCGACAAAAGAAACTCCCATCTTCCCCAGTGCTGGAATCTCAGCATTCTGGCTGTGTTACCTTCACAAATTGCAGCAGCTCTTTCAGTCTTGCCTTTTCCATTTGGAAAACTCAGATGATCCTATCGTGTTTGTGGGGTTGCTGGGAAGATGAAGTGAGGTTGTGTCTGTCAAGTGAACAGCGCAGGTGAAAGCGCGCATAAAGGAGCGATGCCGTTGTTCTGGTTGATCTAGTAAACAGGTGCTTCCCAGAGGATTCTCTGTAAAAGGAAAGGCAGTTTATAACTGGAATGTTTTCCCATCACACCTGTGTAGAAATGTCCATTTCAGAGCCAGCTTGGCTCCTGCTCTGCTCAGGCTGGAGCATCTCTTACGGATGGCTTCTGCCTGCACATTTCTAGCTGACAGCAGGTGGCGGTATAGAGCTAGGCCTGCTTTTAGAGATGGTTTGGGATGATAAAATCTAAATAATAACTCTTTTAAGAAAGGACTTTCAGAGTCTACAGACAGTAGCATTGTTCATACCTCTAAGAATAAGAATATAATAAGAATAGATCTCTTATGTAACTTTTTATTTACTCACTTAGTGACTATACAGTTGGTAGTATTCTCCCCTTCTTAAAGAGAACTTGGGTATTAAGGACAACTTCAGTTACAGCACTTCTTAGCTAGTCATGGCTGTTGTGAGATTCAAGCATGAGTGTCCATCTGGAAGCTGGGGCATTTGACTGCTGTGCTAGACTCTCTATAGGACTCCTGCCCTTCACATGGAAGGCTGACATTTAAAATTCTGTGTTTTCAGCTTTGGCTAGAAAAGTCTACATTCCTGTCCTCTCCTACTGTAGTGGAAATTAGGGTGGAGAGAGGCATCAAGATTCAAAGGAAAGAGAGACTGGAAACCCCTCCCAGGCAAAGCTGCCTGTCAGGGACAGAGTAGGAGAAAAGCGGATGATGCACCCCCATGGGAGAAGACAGGTGTGTGTAAATGAGCTGTAAATGTTCAGACCCTGCTGGCCCAGAGTTTTTGAGCCTGAGGCCTTTCCCAGCCCTTTGCCTGCTTCTACACTCAGACACTTCTTAATAAATGGCCCCTGTTTCTACCACTATCCTTGTGTTCCTGTCTAATTCTTTGTTCTGGGATATAAGAATATGAAAACCTCAGTGGGTGTCTTCTGGATTCCAATCCATGCTTGTAACAGTTCTTCCTTCATTTAAATACATAGTGTTCATGGTGTTGAGTAAAGCCTCAAACTCATAATTCCTTTGTTTCCAAATTCCCTACTAGCTGGTTAGCAGAATGCCTTGTCATACCTGGGAATGCACCTTGACTGCTTTTGTGTGCTTGGCCCAGTGCTCTTGTGATAAATTCAGATCCTGTAATTTGAGGTAAACATTGGTGCATGTTCTGAAGAAAGAATTTTATATTAACAATGCCAAAATGAACAGTCAAGGGTAATTCTGTGTTTAGTCGGTGTGTTTCATTGTACATGGAGATTCCCAGTGGCCAAAACATGTTTTGTAGTAAGAGTGAAATGCATTTGTGGCATAAGTATTTTTAAAATGATCTGTTTGCATTCACTGCTTTGGTTGAGTGCTCCTTCATAGGTTTCTGGAAAAATGCATTTCTCTTTTTTTTCTTAAATTTTTATTACATTATATTTGTGTGCTCATGTGCAAGGCACACAAATGACCCAAAGAGTCACAGAACAACTTGTGGGAGTCAGTTCTCTCCTAAAAAGACGTGAGTCCTAGGGCTCAAACTCAGGTCATCAGGGTTGCTGGAGGTGCCTTTACCCACTGAGCCATCTCGCTAATCTGGAAAATATATTTTGTAGAAACTATTTACGTATGGAATCAGAAGTTGACTGGTGTTCTTCCTGTAGACACACAAATGGTTTTATTAACTTCGTTCTGCATTGTTTTGCTGTGAGGAATGAGTGATTTCAGGGCACTGTGCCTCATTCTGTTCTGAGACAAGTATAATGAGTTTAGAGTATTGAGTTTTTTTAGCCTATCATAAGGGCTCTCAAGAGGCATCAGCCCTATATTTTATTTTAGGGTTTCAGCTACTTTGTGCTATGAAAGCATGTCCGATGGACATGCCTGAGTCTCTGTAGTCAGACGTATGGCCTAAGGAGTACGCATGCAGCGTAGATTAAGTTGATATTTGGGATTAATGAAACAGGGGAAAGAGCATCATCCCCTAGAGGGTTCTTAGTCTCATTCATAGAAGAATTTAAGAATTGACCCAAATGGAAGCTTTAGGACAATTTTATTAGAATTTTAAGGAAAATTCTCAGGGCAGGCAAGCTGAGAATCTCACTAGCTGCCTTGAGGAGGAGCAAGGAGGAGAGAAGTAAAAAGCCATGAGGCCATGCAGGTGTAGAGACTGCCTGGAGGTCAGACACATGGTAAAAGTGCCACTACTGCCCCAGTGTAGTCTGCTGTGTTGGTTATTCTTGTGGTTCTTAGGCCTTCAAGCTGCAGCTAGAACATATTGATGTTATCTCTTAGCAGCTTGCATAGTGTTCTCCAAAACTCTAAGAGCTAGCCTTCAGGAAGATCAGGCTGTCTTGTATTTATATCACCATAATGTGGCCTCACATAGTAAATGCCATAGATAAGGAATCAATAGATGTAATTGTTATCACAAGAACACAGAGGATTGTAACAGGGGGACTGGAGGATACTTTGCAAAGTCAGGAAAGGAAAATTTAGATGTTATCATTAAAGGGTTGTGAACTGCTAAATGGTGGAGGGGGGATTTTTTTTTTTTTTTTTTTTTTGAGACAGGACAGGGCCTCCTGTAACCCAGGCCAGCCTTGAACTCCCTATGTAGATGAGGATGAGTTTGAATTCCTGATCCTCCTGTCTCCACCTCCAGAGTGCTTGGATTACAGTCTGGGATTATAGACATGCTCTACCATACCTAGTTTCATTTGTGTTGAATAACAAACCCAGGGTTTTGTGCATGCCAGGCAAGCATTCTGCCAGCTGAGCTACAGTCCCAGGTCTGCTAAATCTCTTTGAGCAAAGGAGACCCAGGATGAATGCTTCATTTTAAGAAGTAGGATAATCAGTTGGACTTTTAGGAAAAATGGCACATTCAGAATCACAAGAGTACTTTCGCCCCACAGGGCCAGTTGGAGGAGGTTATAATTATAAAGGTCCTGAAGAAGAATATTTGGGAGATGTGCTAATGAAACATAAAATAAAAAGAATGAGAGGGAGATAGAAAGTTGAAGACTTGTGCCTGTTGAATACAGAGCAGAAAGCTGTACATATTTCTCGGGCTCCAACACTTGTTATTTTCAGGATCAGAGTACAGATAGTCCACTGACTGAACTGCTTCTATCGCAGAGAGCTCTGGCCAGGGAGTCTAAGTTCAGGACATCCTCAGACACGTTGTCAGCTGTCGTCTGACTGAAAAGGATGCTCTTGAGGGTGGAAGGTGAGCTGAATCTTGAGAACTGGGAAGAGGAGACACATGCATAAAATTCTCTTTCATATTCTTTCAAAGCCTACTTCTTAGGGTCTTTTTTTTTTTTTAATGAAATTCTCTAGCTCTACTTCTGTTCCCGTCTTCGTCAAGTTTCCTCACTCACCCTACTTGCTGAATCTGATAGCTGTTTTCCTTTCTCTCCCTGCCTTGTCCATTCTGCCTATTTTGACCCCATCTCTGTTCCTGTTTCTGAAACTGTTTATATTCCATGACAGGGGTAGCAGTTGTAGCCTCTGGACCAAGCCTGACCCTCTACCTGTTTTAGTAAATAAACAAAGCTATAGTTATATTTATATATTTTCTTGTGGCTTCTTTCATAGTATAAAACAGACCTGTGGCCTGCATTGCCTCAGAGCCTAAGTTAACTACTCCTTGCCCTTTTATAGAAAAAAAAAAAAAAGAAAACACTACACTACTAATTCTTGTTTTCAACCACACTGTCCTGGTTTTCCTGTTCTCTCTTTGTCTGTGCCCTGGAGATAAAAGAGTATGTATATACAATCAATCCAGTTCTAAGGTCAGACTGGACGAGGCCTGGTTAAACATCACCAGAAGTAATAACAGAACTCCATCCCATTTACTGTCTGCTGGTTCAAGAAATGGTGCCTCATATTTCTTAATTCAAAAACAAAATTCCATAATAAATGTAATTATCACAGATAGGCACTTAACCTACAGAGTTCATAAACATTATTTAACTTCATATTTGTGACCAGTTCTAATTTGTAGACAAAAATGTTGA
The DNA here is from genome assembly GCA_035773235.1 of Eospalax fontanierii. Classification (NCBI taxonomy): domain Eukaryota; kingdom Metazoa; phylum Chordata; class Mammalia; order Rodentia; family Spalacidae; genus Eospalax; species Eospalax fontanierii. The sequence goes on along the minus strand of CM069539.1, from coordinate 62,746,148 downwards.
AGCACAGACTTGAAAGTGGCTCACCCGTGATCACACAGGGAAGAAATAGTCAAGGCCCCTGCCCCTTGCCACCATACCAGCTGCCTTCAGAAGAGGCTTTCAGAACAGTGCCGAATAATTAAGGAGAAAAAAAGGTTGTGAACAAACATAGTATGTGACTCTGGATCAATTTTCTAAAGGTTACCTTTGCAGCTTGAATGCAAATCTGAATTAGAAGTCTAGCAACCTGTCCTCACAAAACACCACCACCGTCACCACAGCAAACTAGGAGGGCACAGGACAGCCGTGCGGCCTTCTGAGAGCACCTCCTGAGTGTCCTGTTACAATCCTGGTGAGCTGAGCAATTTGGCTGTCCTAATTACATTTAATGCCATCATGGAACAGTGAAGAAAGAGCACAAACGGTTAAACAAAATCAGGATGGGGATCTCTTCTTAGACACTGTGCCAATGCCATTGTTCTCTGTTAATGAACCTTTAGTGACTGCAAAGGGGACCATGCCAAAGTAGTAGAAAGAACATGTGCAAAAAAGTAAGACTTTTCTTGTGTTTTCTCTACTGAATTTTGACTTTGAAGTACATAAGGGTGTCTCTAGGGTCTACCCCTGTTAGTGCATGTACTATAGGAAGCTTTTTGAGTCTGTATCTGATATTTTGCTCCACTGATATTTGAGGAGAGGAAGCATCCAGCATTAGTCCTAGGGAAGTAAAGATTCCCAGGTTGTGTGTATGTAGGTGTGTGTGTGTGTGTGTGTGTGTGTGTGTGTGTGTTGCATATGTGATGGTGGCTAGACACAGAACATGTGGGGCAGCAACAGATGAAGTCAAGCAAGGAATGCAGTATGTGTTTCAGAAAAATAGTTAGATTCATCAAATAGCAGAAGTGGGAACAGGCCAGAAAGGACTTCCTAAAAAACTGAAGCCAGGGGCCATGGGCAGCTCATGGAGGATCTGAGGGACAGGGACAATCCTATGAGCAGAGCCCCAATAGCCAGCATCCCAACTGGGATTTCAGGACCCCTGCCTAGGAAGAAAGGGCCATTTCAGAACCTTAAACTACCCAAGAGTCCAAACGCCATAAGAAGGTATACTTACTCATTTTGTTCAAAGAAGTATTTCTTCTTTGATCCAGATATATGTACCTAGCATATTAAAGTAGAGGATGTCATGACAGGATTGATCCATCTGCAGATAACAAACTCATCTTTCAGGGTCTTTTTGGTCTAGAATTGTATTAAAATTCAAACATGAAGGATGACTTCGAAAAAATTATGGCTTGCAAGGAAATTTGCTGACCAGTGTAGTCGACAGAGACATATGTACTCAGTTCTACAAGGCAGACTCGGGAGGAGGAGGAGGAATCGCAGCAGCCACACTGACTCCAGCTGGACTCATTCCAGCTGTGATTGGTTTTTTCTTGCTGGTTTCTTTTCTTCATTTTTCTTTCACCAGGCTGAGTGAAACTTTCACCTGCTCAAAACTCGGTCTTCCTTTCCTTATGAATTGTCACTGGTGATATTCTGGCAGTTCTCTTGGCTTCCTTTTTGGTTATTTTTTATTGTTAAATAGTACATGCAGCATGAGATAAATCTCTTAAATTTTTAACTGTGTATTAAATTAGTTTTAGCTATAAACAGAATATCACAACAAATCTCTAGAACTTTTTTATCTTTTGTGACTGAAAGGATAGACTATCAAATCCCTCACAACAACCAGTGTATTTGCTGTTTCTAAAAGTTTTACAACCCTAGATACCTAATATAAGTGGGATCCTATAGTGTTTGTGTTTATATGACTTATTTTTCACTTTTTTTTCACATCTTCAGGGTTCATCCATGTTGATCAGAATTACAGAATTCCTTCTGTTTCATGGCACAGTAATATTTTACGGTGAATATATACAACACTTGGCCCATTGCTACTGCGATGGACATTGAGGCTGTTTCTGTTCTTTGCTTCTTGTGCACAATTCTACAATGAGAGTAGAAGTGCAGTGATCTCTAGAGATGCCAACTCAGTACTTTTGCGTACATTCCCAGAAGCAGGGTTGCTGGTCACATGGCAGTTCTGGTTTTTCTCTTCTGAGAAGGCTGCATGCCATTTTCCTAGCAGGTACACCATTTTATACTTCCACTCAGGGCTGAAGACAACCGCACACCTCTGCTTCAACTGCTTCTTACCCTAATCTTTCCTCCCCAGCGAATGAAACTGCTGCCGACTCTGCCCTCAGCATCCGACTCCTGTATGCTTCTTTTGGTTTCTGGGATACACTCAAACCTGATGCTTGACATGTTATTACAAATTCTAGCCAAGTCCAATCCCCTGTGACCCACTCTCACCACTCAGCTATGCTCATTCCCCTTCTACTGGAGTCTCTAAAACCCTCTTCTCTGTTGTCTGGGGCAGTTGATAGAGATGTTGTCTTGTCCTGTACATGACCTATGCATAAATTTTATGTTGACTGACTGCTATTTCCTGAAGGTTCTTACTTTGTGTCCCCCAGACAATGTTACAGAACATGTTTTCTCACTGCAAAGAGACAGAAATCCCAGAAAATGTATGTGTGTGTGTGTGTGTGTGTGTTCTGGGCTTAGAAGATTAAGAACTCTAAGCCTAGGTTGCTCTGGAAACAGAAGGAAGACCTCAGGGAGCAGGACCCAAGTTCTCAGGACACTGTCCACTCCTACAGAGACACACGATCCCGGCAGGGATAAGGAGGAAAGACACTGAACACTGACTCCACCTTTTAGCAAGTGGGGCTTGGAATAGACAGGCAGGAGGAAGGTTAGGGTTGTAGCTGAGCTCCGCAGTGTGGATTTGGGCAGATAGGATGCACAGGTACGTGCCAGAAACCAGAAGTGAGTTCCTCTCACAGTTCCACAGGAAAGCAGAGCAGCTGCGTGGTAGCAGTGGCCGACCTAGCCGGCCGTCCACTCAGCTCTGCTTCTAACACCCTGTTCTGGAGAGTTCTTGGCTTCCAACCACAGGATGTCTTGCCAGCAGTGCTGGGCTTAACCATGCCTGAGCTGTACCCTGAACCCGACCTTGACAGTGGGAGGGAAAGGAAAAGGGACAGGCCATGTGAACTTCCTGTTGCTCCGAACAGCTGCCCTCATCCTTTCTGCTTCTCGCTCACCCTCTCACCGTCCTCACCTGTCATTATCTTGAGGTGCTGGTTCCCAGCCCAGGCGGGTGTGTAGAGTCACCGGGGTGCCAGAATGAAAAGGGAGTTCTGAGGCCCTGCCATGGAGATCCTCTCTAGCTGGTGTGAGTGGGCATTTCTGTAGAGATGCACACCGAAGACCTGTGGAAAGATGGACGGAGGTCTGGTTCTGGGGAACTGTTTCCTTCTTTGTCCACCTTTGGTTTTCTTGTACTTCCTGCAGGAACCATATACTTCTTTTCAAACCAGAAAGAGATTGATGTCATCAGAAACAAAGCCCACATCCTATCCTTAAGTGATCTTGCAGAAACCATTAATACCCCAAATACATTTCTCTTTTCCACAGGTGGACTTGACCTCATCTTCCTGCCAGGCCTTGGCTTTGACAAAGATGGCAACCGACTGGGCCGGGGCAAGGGCTACTATGACACGTACCTGAGGCGCTGTGAGCAGCATCAGCAAGTAAAGCCCTACACCTTGGCTTTGGCCTTCAAGGAGCAGATCTGTCCCCAGGTCCCAGTGAGTGAACATGACATGAAGGTAGATGAAGTCCTGTATGAAGACGCCTCACCATGTTAAGCCATGTGATGGACAGCCAGATAGATACTCACTGGTTTGTGCCAGAATAAAGAAAATGTCTGCCGGGAATGGTAACACATGCCTTTATTCCCAGAACTCAGAAGGCAAAGGTAGAAGATCTCTGTGAATTTGAGGCCAGCCTGGTTTATGTAATGAATTCCAGGCCAACCAGGGCTACATATTAAGACCTAAAATTTAAAAAGAAAATATGTATATTTTTCCCCTTGTCAAAATGAGTTTAAAATGTACATTAAAGTGAATATGATTCTAAGTTGCTGACATCTTCTTGGTTTAACTATAGTGATTTGGATGAATCTAGAAATTGGCTTTCTAGCTTAATGGAGTATAGGTTTTTAAAGTATTAAAGTATTCCTTTATAACATTCTAAATTTCTTTGATATCCATTGTAAAGTTTTTCTGTTCATCTCTGCTAATTCTGTTAAGTTGGGTCTGCTCTTTTCAGTAATTGCAATGAGTCTGTTGGTTTTGTTTATCTTTTCAAAGAACCAGCTCTCAGATCATGTAATAATATTAATTTAAAAAGAGATCTTGAACTTGAGAGGGAGTGTAGAGTGTGAGGAGAGTTGGAGTGGGAAGAAGGAGGGGAAGAAATTGGTTAAATATAGTATGCATATGTGAAATTCTCAAAACATAGCTAAAAATACAAAAAACTTAGTATGAACTGCATTTTAGTGTAATTGCTACATATCTAATATAAAATTATCTTTAGAAATCAGTAGGCTTGAATATTAGAATTTAATTCAAATATTAATTCGGTGATCACCACATGATTTCATCTGTTTTTCTGGCATTGGGACGGTAAGTTGATCTTCTGCCTTGCAGCTTAAGTCAGACATTAATGAGGGGCTGTGCTCTAACTGTAAGTGTGAGAGGAGGCTATTAGGGCTGGATGCTCTATTTCATTACGTCCTGTCATGGCCTGATTGCTCTGGCATATGGAGCTCCACGGCTATTAATTGGTTAGTACTTGGTATAGAGTAAATATTCCTCAAGAATATTATACAACCTTATGACTTCATTCACTCAGCCTGAAATTCGATACCTGACACTGTAGCTTTGTGTGCTAAAGGATGCTGTTTGTATACAGTGCATACATGTTGTTGTTCGTATACACTGTACTGTTTGTATACACTGCATACATGTTGTTGTTCGTATACACTGTATTGTTTGTATACACTGCATACATGTTGTTGTTCGTATACACTGTACTGTTTGTATACATTGCATACATGTTGTTCGTATATTGTTTGTATACATTGCCTACGTGTTGTTGTTCGTATACTGTATTGTTTGTATACATTGCATACGTGTTGTTGTTCGTATACATTGATTCAGCTGACTGGTCTCCACCTCTGTAGTGCTTAGGAGTTTAAAATCTGATTTAAGTTAGGAATCATTTCTGTTGACTCGTGATTTCCATTTGGAAATGAAAGTCGCCATGGGCTGGACATTGGCAGATGGTCTCACAGCCAGGGAGAGGTAATTTTGTATGTATGTGGGGGATGAGCAGATTTGGTTATCCTGAGACACCCAGGGGTCTTTCTAGACATGCCTGCTTGCTTGTACTCCACCCGCAGCCTGCAGCCACTCCTGCTGGCCTTACCTCCCAGACACCATCAGCATCTGTGCTCTCCTTCCTGACATCCTGCTGCGATTCCTTCCAGTGCCAGCATTTCTCAGATGAACTGTGCAGCTTTCATACTTGGCTTCTTTTGTCTCCAGTTGATTTCAGATTGATCTGATAAAACATGAATCTAAACATGGGCACTCCTGAGTGGAGTGTTCTGGAATCTGTGTAACATGCCCTCCATGTACATGGAACTCATTAAAAGAGGCCTTCTACCTTTCTTCGAGCCTCTTCTCCCTCCCCTTCTGTATTCTTTTCCCCTGCCAAGTCCTCACCATGTCCCAGGCTACCCTGGCTTCCTGCCCTATGCTAGCCTGCTTTCCTGTCTGAATGCTATGCTATCTTCTTTAACCTTCCTGGAAATTGCTATGTGTCTTCAAGACTCTGTTCCTGCTTCACCTCTTCTATGAGCTCTCCCATTGTGGGTTCTTCTTTCTTGCCTTGTTTGAGTGGCTCTGGCCACTCATTTATCACATCCTATAAAACAATTACTAGTGTCCATGTCTGTCCTCTTACCAGGTTGTGAGCTCTAAAGAACTTCTTCTGCTGAACAGATCACTAAATGTAATCAGGACTCAGTTAAATTTCTAAAGAGTTAATTCAGTATGTTTATAATTATTTCATTTAAAACACAGATATACTATTCTTTACATAATCACATGTAATTTATATTTCCTACCCCAAAATAGGATTGGGATAATAGTGAATTTGTACAATTTGGGATATACAGGGAGAAATGGTAGAGGAATGGAATTCCTATAAGCTATAAAGACACATTGTGCTGGTTAGAAAGCTTATTCAGTGTTACCTTAACTATAAGGTTAAAGTTGTGTTAATATAGTCACATGACTGACTGTTGGTATGAAATAAACCATGAAATTACTGAGCTACTGCTCTCATAGAAAGGAAAAACAAAGGATTTAATATTTTCTGACCATAATTCCTAAGCATATAAGCATCGAATTAGTATATCTTTGGAGTACATTGTTCTCAAGTATTTGATTTAAAAAAGCTGCTGTTTGAGTTGTAGACTTGAGTTTCATAAAACATCATCATCATGTGGCTTGGGATTGGTACAGAATTTCAACATCTTCTGAAATGGGGTCCCATTTTGTACTATATGTTTATGTGAAATGACATTATTGGCAATTATAAAGACAAAATATCAGTCAACTCTGAAAAACCCTGAAGACACCCTGTCCTGCAGTATCAAATAGTCAACAAAGACTTAATTCTTTATGTAAAAACAAATAAATACATCCATCTCATTAGTATGCAAATCAGCTCTCATCTTTAATAAGTGGTATATAAAAATTTTTAAAATAAATTTCTTTATGATTTGTAAGTAAATATTTAGGTACCTGTTTCATATATGTGTGTGAAAATTTCTCAGAAAAAAAGGGTCAAAAATGGAAAAACTTTAACATACCTGTTGTAACACATTTCCAATGACTGATTCTGATTCTGATTTTGGTTTATTTCATCAATTAGCTTTCAGGCATTTTACAGTTGCAAAAGCTGCAATGGAAGTGCATGGGTTTCTCATGGTGTTTGGTAGCACAGCTAACCGTACAATGATGAAGTCATGTCAGATAAGCATCTTCAGTATACTGTCTGCATCCCAGTATACTCTCCCTCTCTCTCCACTCTTCTTCCCTCCCTCCTCCCCTCCCCTCCTCTCCCTTCCTTCCTTTATTTCCCCTCCCTGCTTGGGGCCTAGACAGGCACTGTGCCACTCACCCATACTTTCAGCTACAAAGTCCTTTTCTCAAAGTAGTCCCGATCTGTGCTGTGTCATTGATGAAACATGCTGTTTATTATTATAAACACCATGACCAAATCCAACACCTTCAACTTACAGTTCATCGTGGAGGGAAACCAAGGAAGGAGCTCAGGGCAGGAACCTGGACCCAGAACTGAAGCATGCATGGAGGACACTGCTTACTGGCTGTTCCCCAATACATGCTCAGCCCAGTCCAATGGAGGTATTCCTTAACTGGGGTTCCCTCCACCTGAGTCTATCAAGTTGACAACTGAAGCTATCTGGCACACCACTGTAGTCTAGAAAGTTCAGAAAAATCCTCAACATTTGCCTCTGTGTAAAAATTAGGTATAAATCCCACCTTTAGTTTAACATCTCTTTTAAAGGTGTATTTTTTTTATCGTGAAATAATCAGAGAAATTTAGCTGAATAGAACAGTTTCACATGGGTACGTCTGTAAAATCACAAAGAATTGCCAATATTTTACTAATCTTAAAAGTCCAGATTTTATAAAGTTCACATTAGTGAAGCCTGCCCTGTCTGGGGTGCTTCTTAACTGTGAGTTTTGTGCTAGATCTTTATGTAGCTCCTGCTACCTGCCTCCTAAGAGTTCAGTCAGGAAGCCATTCCATTGGGGATTAGAAACTCTTTTACTTTTAAGATATTGTGTGTGGGGAGAGCTGGAGAGATGACTTAGCAAATAAGAGCACTGGCTGCTCTTGCAGAGGACCCAGGTTCAATTCCCAGCACCCACATGGCAGCTAACAACCACCAGTAACTCCAGTTCCAGGGAATCCAACACCCTTTCTGACCTCGGAGGACACTGCACAACATGGGCGCACTTACACACATGCAGGCAATACACTCATACACATAAAATAAAATTAAAGTAATAAATGCAAATTTTTAAAAAGATATTTTTGGGAAATGGTTATTTTTTCACTCTGTATGTGCACTGTGCTCATGGATGTACCTGCACATGTGTGGACGTCAGGGGTCAGCCTCAGATGTGATTCCTTGGGAACCATCCAGCTTGTTTATTGGGACAGGATCTCTAGGCTAGGCTTATTGTCAGCAATCCCGACAAAACCGCCTATCTTCACCTTCTCAGTGCTGGGATTACAGGGAAGTCCTTATACCTGTGCAGCAAGCACTTTATGAACTACCATTCTCCAAGCCCTATTTGGTCTCTGCTTTATAATCTTCCTCATAGTGATACTACAAGAGAAAGGCGAGAAAACATTTGCCCTCCTACTCAGCCTCCCACTCTGGAAAGGGATCCCTGCATTTAAGTCTTAAGCTTATTAGAAGTGTTTCCTTGTGTCATCCTGTGGTGCTTCCTGATAAAAAAGATGCAGCTGTTTTCCTTTCTCCCATTGCTTTACGAGTATTCCATTCACATTTCTGTGGCATGAAGAAGCAGTTTCATTTGATGGCATGCTACTTTGTCTTCTGCTATTAAGTGGAAGGGACATGGGAAGGCCGTCATAAACACAGGGGCCCAAATCCCGACTCCAGAAAAATCTCTGATCGTTTCAAGTTCTCTCACTGGCTCCATGGCAAAAGTTAACATTTTTTCCTTGTGAGGCTTCTGAATCGCTCGTATCAGAAACACAGGTGTCAGGTATTGCTGCACATCTTCTGTGACTGTTTACCTTTGGTCTGTTATTTTGTGAGAACCCTCTATTGTGGGTTGGTGTAATAGAGACCACACAGTGAAGTAGTTTAGTCCTTTCTCCCCGGGATAGTTGTGGAAACTGCATTATGTCTTGTTATGAAAATTTCTCTCTGGGAGAGGCAGACTAACTTAACCTGCCTCTCTCTCCCTGCTTGCAACCCAAGGGGTCCCCCTCCCCCAGGCCTCGCAACAAACACACAAATTCCTCCACTCGCAGTTAAACAGATTTTAGCTAGTTTACTTGGGCTTACTAACAGAGCACTGGGTGAGGGCTTACTTACAGAACACAGGCGCCCACCCTCCCCTCCATAAGTTCCATTATTAAGTCCACGTGGCTGGGATCTTGCGACTTCCCGGTGAACAGATCCTAATGGCCCATGGTGGAGGGGAGAAAAAGGGCCGGCCTCCTGGCACCCCCAGTTTAAATACCTTTAGCCCCTCCCCTTCTCACATCCAAGGCCAATAGACCGGGTGGGTGGGGCATAGGATTTTCCCAGCTCATCCATCTGCTCAGGGTGGTCTTGGGTGATACCACTGAGACGGGTGTTTGTCCACTTTTTCCCTCGGAGAAGCAATTCACTCCACATGTCTCAACAGGCTGAATGCAGCAAAACGCCCCTCCCACAGCTCCTATACAGTGGCCAACGTGGAGACTTCAGAGAGGCAGGTAGCGAGGGCTGGTGTCAGTGTAAATTTAACTTTTGAAAAAAACTTATTTTCAGTATCTTCTACTCCAGAGAAAAATGCTGTTGCCTAGAAAACAACAGATCTCTTTCTTTTGGGTCTTTTCAGACTTCTAGTTAACTAAGACCTCCCATCTGAGACCATCAAAGGATTCCCAAGGCTAGAGTAAGCAAAGCTAGAAATTCTGTTTAAAAAAATATTTTATTTTTATTTTATGTGTATGAGTGTTTTGCCTGCATGGATAGAAGTTCACCCATGTTGTGCAACATGCAGTGCCCACAGAAGCCAGAAGAGGGCATCAGTCTGCTAGAACTGGAGTTATGGATGGTTGTTAGCTGCCGTGTGGGTGCTGGGAATCAAAATGAGGACCTTTGGAAGAACATCTAGTTCTCTTAACTACTGAACCATCTCTCCAGCTCCGAGAATGTGTTTTAAGTCCCCACGTTTTCCTTTCCACCTTCCTCCCCACCAGCACTTGCAGCCCCTTTTATTTTACATTTTTAGTTTATTATGACAGCTGACTACATCAATGACAATGAACTGCCTGTGCTAGTGATACACTTTTAGTACCAAAATGATGTGTTCCAAAAGTATGCTTTCATGCTGGGCAAAGTGATGCATCCCTTTAACCCCATTTCTTAAAAGGCAGAGACAAGTGGATGTCTGAGAAATTGAGGTCAGCCTGGTTTACATAGTGAGTTCCAGGCCAGCTGGGGCAATAGGGTGATCCAATCTCAAAAAAAAGAGAGTGCTTTCAAAGTCAAACATTGTTTCAGTGGTCACTCAGAACACAAAGTGTTTTCTACTATAAATGACCAATAGTTGGTTGTTCCCAAAGAAATTACTTCCTTAAAACTACAATGCAAAAAGTTGTGTTTCTTATTCCTTTCCAAAGCTAGAGATAAAGAATACTGTATTATTTTGAAAAGCTGGGTTCACATACTTCTGGATGCTGGCTGTGTAGAACAGACATATTGTTATAGTTCCTAAATATTTGCTACTCCTCAGATTTAGGATAAGATGAGATGAGCCTTATTTTCTATTAGTGCATGTAGTGTAAGAGCCAGTGGATGGGGGGATTATGTATCAGTGCGACCATTTCCTCTAGGCTGTCTTCCATGCTTACATGCATTATATCCATAAAACATAACCTGCTTGCTTAGCAGTCATTTTGGCTTCTCTGTTACCTATAGAATAAAACCCAAACCCTCAGCTCACATATACAAAGGAGTCTTTTTAGCCAGGCTACAATTCCTCCCACTCTAGACCCCAGACAAATAATGTCAGTTACATTAGCATCTAATACGCTGGATAAGAACTCAGTTTTCTACAATTTAATATGAGAATTTAGCCTACAACAAGAGAGGTTTATTAACAAGTAGTGGATCTAATGGATGACTCAGGGATAGAAGAGTTCAAGGTGACACCAACATGTTTCTGAAAGTGAATAGCTACTTCATTAGCATGTGGGTCTAACCATTAGCATCTGGTTAGCATGTGAATGCTGGTTCAGTGGCTTTAAGGTAAGACTTGATGTTCTGCATTTTTCACAAGCTCCTAGATGCTGCTCTACCTTTGAAGAGCTGTGCTCTAAGCTGCACTCTCCAATATGGCAGCCCTTGTCCCAAGTGGCTATTTAAATTTAAGTTTATTAGAATTGTATTTAAAACTGTCTAATGTCTACTCTTGAATAGCAAGAGATAGGACATTTCCAACACTACAGAAAGTTCTGTCAGGCAGCATGTTTTCTAAAACGTGATTTAATCTAGAAACAGATTACTGTGGACTGCTTATTAAATCAGAATATGTGGGAGCAGGAGACTGGGAATTTTTATTGTGAAAATCTATCCCATGGTATTCTTATGCAGATTAAAGTTAGCAGAACACTTCTATAGGGATCCAAAATCTGACATCCAGAAGCAAAACTAATGTGGAAATAGGTAAATGTCAGAGGCAGACAGGGTGGTTCAGTTTAAATACCCTTCCTGCCAGCTGGTAAAAATCAAAGCCAGGTGTCTACAGGTATAGAGGGTTTTGTTGTTGGAGCTAGCCTGTGCCACCAAATCTGTGTTGGACCTAAGGGTGGTCCTATGATCAGGTGATTGACCAGTGAAATTGGAAATGTGGGTTTTTCAACAGACAAACTAGAGAATGTATCGTCTATCTCAGCTAGATAACTATTTGCTCTCTAACAAGATCTTTGCAGAGTGGTGGCGGGTGACTATGAGGAAAGTGTTTTTCAAAGGCAGTTGTGAACAGCATACACTCACAGATGAACTCAGCAGTTTTGACAGCATGCACAAGACTGGAAGTTCAAGTCAGACAAAAATCCCAGCATGGAGAAGGGAGGTGGGATGATATTCCACCCCAGCTGAGAATCTTTTGGCAACTGACAACTGATGGGAGAGAAAGAGCATGTTATTTACTTTTCTGTTGTGTGATAAAATGCCATGATCAAGGCGACTTAGGAAAGAAAGAGTTTATTGGGCTTACAGTTCCAGAGGCATAAGGGTTCGTCGTGGCAGCAAGCCAAAACCTGAGAGCTTACATCTTCAATAGCAAATAGGATGCAGGGAGAGAAAACCCAGAATGGAGCAAGTCTGTGAACTCTTAAATCCACCCCCAGTACCCTGTTCCTCCAGCAAGGCCACATCTCCCAAAGGTTCCACGACCCTCCCCAAACAGCACCACCAACTGACCAAGTGTGCAAATACTTGAGCCTATGAGGAACACTTACTCAGACCACACAGAGTCAGCTTTGTTCAAGGGTGTGGCCCCTGGCAGGTTGCTTGTGTTCCAGTGAACGGCCCAGGACCCAGGAACATACGGGTTATACAGATTTGACTGAATGTGTTTTTTATAAGTGGACATAAGTTGGGTGGGTAAGAAAAGGGGGCAGATGTGGAAGAAGTTAGGGGAAGAGGATTGAATATGACCAAATTATACTGTATGAAATTCACAAAGTAATAATAAAGATGAGGCAGAGAAAAAGAAAATTTAAAAGTTAAGTTCCAGGGCTGGAGAGATGGCTCAATGGTTGAGAGCACTGAATGCTCTTGCGGAGAACCCAGGTTCTATTCACATGGCAGCTAACCACTGCCTGTAACTCTAGTTCCAAGGTATCCAATGCCCTCTCCTGGCCTCTGTGGACATTGCATGGTACACCTACATATATGTGAACATAAAACTCATACCATGAATAATAAGAAAATTTAAAATATACTTTTAAAAGTTACATTTGGGACTGGAGAAATGACTCAGTGGTTAGAGCACTGACTGCTCTTCCAGAGGACCCAGGTTCAGTTCCCATCACCCAAACTAACAACCATCCATTACTCTAGTTACAGGGAATGCAGTGCCCTTTCTGGCCTCCACAGGCATTGCAGGCACAGGTGTACTTATGTACATGCAGGCAAAACACTCATACACATAAAATTAAAATCAATCAAAAAATATTATGTTTTGTCCAAATTTCTTCTGAGAAATACGTATATAACGTGTGTGTGTGTGAGTGTAATGAGTACACACATATAGCTGAAAAGTATATAAAAAAAAACCACAGTGCCAGGGAGGAGAAACCTCCCTTTGAGTTGTTGATCTCAGCAGTCCAAGAGACTCCCAAAATAATGCAGACTATTGCCACGCCCTTGATTGCCTCCCAGAATTTGAAGGTGAGACCCTGTTGTTGAAGACAGGACATACTACACAGGACTTGGAATAATCAACTTGGAAACGACCTGGAAACCTGCTCCACAAAGACTAGCTCTCATAGTATTAGAAGATACTATGTAAACTGCCAGGGGAGAAAACCAAACAATGGTTTTATTTAGCCATAAAACCTAGTAACATGTGACCCAGGAAACTATTGTATTGGTGCAGTAGTGGAACTTTTATCTTTGGGGTAATCAACAGCTGTCTAATTGGAATTGAAGGCTGCTCAGTGGGAGGGAAGTTTTGTGTGGTTCTGTAATATAAATACACATGGTTGGAGAAGTCATAGATCCTAGAGAAAAACCTACTTTTGCCGTATCCCTGGGACCAACTTAATTTCTTACTGTGTTGTAAATATGCATCCTCACAAGTGCACTTCCCACCACTCATCGAAGAAGCTTCTTTTAACAACAGATAGATGTAACACAGAGTTCTATAACTGGTCAAATATGGAGAGTACTTGTCTGTGAGACACTTAGCCCTAAATGATACATTTTCAGTGCAACCTCTGCACATGAGATGACTGCATCTCACCAAAGAAATTTCCTTGTGCAGATGGTGATGAACACAGAACCTGACAACTGTCCAAATGTGCAGAGAATGAGAGACTTATCCATGAATATTTTAAAACTTTGAAAATAAATATATAAATGCAAGCTCTATATCTAAGGCTCCGGGAACATCACCAGAGAGAGGGCTGAAAATTGTAAGAGCCCGAGAAGCATCATGCTGCTAGACAGTGTCTTCCCGAGATGACAGGGAAGTCACGTCCATGAAATCTCCACAATATGGTTGCCTAAACAAGGTCTGCAATGACAACACCAGCTGACCTGGAAATGTGGATGGGGGCTATTTCACAAGGCCCCACCCCTAGGTGAAGAGCTCCACACAGTTAATGGCTGCTGAGAAATGGAGAATTCCAGCGAGGAGCTCCCTTACCGGCTATCCGATCCCAAGTGATCAGCCCTAAGCACATGTACATACTAGCAGTGCTAAAGGGATTCAGTAGTTTGTTTACACACATATATGTTTATTTACGTATCTATGTATATATGTGTGTAATGATAGTAATTAGAGTCTGGATGTTCTGAGGGGGTATAGAGAATGTGGGAGGAGTTAGAGGGGTCAGAGGAAGATGGGAATGGCATAAATGTAGTAGCCACGTTTGAAATTCTCTCTCAAAATTTTTAATTAAAAAATTACATGTAAAAATAATTTACATTTAAAAAAAAATTCCCTTGAGGGTCCATTCCAGCTCCAGCCCCTGAGGGGCTTGTTTGAGGCCTATGTGTACTGCTCACACAACTGTCCTTCAGTTCCAAGTCTCTCTCTCTCTCTCTTTCTCTGCTCAACCTTGTTTCCTTCCCTTCCCCACCCAGGAGCATTATTGTTGAGCATTCTGTCTAGTCAAGCTCTGGACACAAGGTTCCAGTTTGTTTCCTGATGAACTTAAACTGTGAGTGATACTGAGGAGCTTGTAGAATTAAATGAGATAGAAGCTCAGGTATAAAAGCAAAGTTGGGCAGCCGTAGAGGCCTTAGTGGTAGAAACTTGGAAACATTTGGGAGTTTTACCTGGTTATTTCAGCCCAACATTCCTGAGATGGAGCATCTGACTGGAATCCTGTGGGTTGAAATCAGTCCCTGTGAATAGAAAGGGGAGAGAGGGAGAGAGAGACAGACAGAGAGACTGCATTGACTTGAGTGCTATTAAAGTATATTGTTGTTGCTCTACTTCATTGATTAATTGCTAATCTCTTACTTTGTCTAATTTGTAAGTTAAGCTTCACTATGAGCAAGTATATATAGAATAGTGATGGGAAAGAGACCCTCACTGTGGGTCCACCTCCCATGGCTTCAGTTACTTGTGACCAACTACAGTCTGAATATATTGAAAATTCCAGAAGTGAACATTTCATTAGTTTTAAATTGCATACACTGCATGCTATTCTGAGTAATCTGATGAAAACTTGTGCCACCCCAGTTCATCCCCTGAAGATGGGAACCATACATTTTTCCAGTATCTCTGTACTGTATACACTACCTTCCTTAATCACTCGGCAGCTTGAGTATAAGATCACTTGTCATAGTATCACATTGCTTCAAGTGGTCCTTGCATATTATCCTAACACCACATTACTGTGTGTACATCATTCAGCTTACTTCATCAGTTCATGTGGGCATTGCATCATCTGACATCATTCCAAGGAGAGAGGTGAAAGTCAGTGATGAAAGATATTTCCAGAGAAAGAAAGGGGAGACAGGGAGAGAGAGAGACAGACAGAGAGACTGCATTGACTTGAGTGCTATTAAAGTATATTGTTGTTGCTCTACTTCATTGATTAATTGCTAATCTCTTACTTTGTCTAATTTGTAAGTTAAGCTTCACTATGAGTAAGTATATATAGGGAAATCATTATATCATTAAATCATTTATATATGTAAATTCAGTATATATGTAATATATATATAATATAATACTGATATATATAACTTAATAATTCATATCCATGGTTTTGGGTGTCCCTGCGCACCCTAGAATATACTCCTAAGTAAGGGAAGGGTTAATATAGCTTAAGTTTTCTTGAAGGAAGAAATTGTGTTTGGTGGCTAAGGATGGGAGTGCTAAGCAGGCAATGGAGTGGCTTAGGTAAGAAGACATTGATAAAAGAACGGATGCCATCAGACCCTGGGATAGACAAATTGGAAAAAAAGAAAAAAACAGAGACATGTTCCCTTAACAGAACATAACTAAACTTAAGACTAAGACTCTCTGACCTATTCTTGCTGCTTTAGATTGACTTAGCAGAGTAAGTGTTCCTTCAAGAGGAAATTCTATCAGGCATGGTGGAGAAACCCTGTAACGGTCTTTTGGTGAGTGCTTTCTTTGCAACAGGAGCCACCAGTTACTATTCCTTAAGCTCAGAACCTGCTGAGAGACAATCAAAGGGATAAGGTTAAAGTCAAATCAATTTGGTTCATAAAGGATTAGGAGACATAGCTGGAAGGCACTGCTAGACTCCTGCATCAGAAATGCCCATCTAAAGCCAGATATGGTGGCACCTGTAATTCCAACATTTGGAAGGCGGAGGTAGGAGGATCAGGAGTTCAAGATCTCCCTCAGGTACTTGGTAAGTTCAAGGCTTGGGAAACATGAGGCCAACTCTCAAAAACAAACAAACAAATAAACCCCTAAAGGGATTGGAAACATGGCTCAGTGGTTAAGAGCATTAGTTGCTCTTACAGAGGACCTGGTTTTGGTTCCCAACACCCACATGGTGGCTAGCAACCATCCATTCCAACCACTCCAGTTCTAGGGGATCTGACACCCTCTTCTGACTTCCATGGGCATTGCATGACATGTGTGCACTTAACTACATGCAGTCAATATACTCATATACACAAAATAAAAATATTTTTTAAAGACACGCCCATCCTCCAGGTACTCACAATTCAACTGACCAAACACCTGATGTCTTTCCAAGGAAGAGTAGATGGTAACATATGGCATAGAACACTCTTCTTAGAGGGGAGTCAAAGGAGAGAAAAGAGGAGACCAAATCCTGTAAAACTTAGCAACTGAAGTAGAGAGGAGAGAAGGGAGGTGTTACTTTGGATGAAGTCTTTGCATATGAGTTCATGGAGCCAGGTAAATAGACACTGAACAACTACTTTCCAAGCATCTGCACATTTTGCCACATCTCATTTCCACAACCCTATGAGGTAGCAATCTCCCAAATTCACAGTAAGGCTGTTTTCCGAGTCAATTGTGGCTCAAGATTTAAATCAAGTTTCTGTTTTTAAATTAAATATTTATTTACTTCGCTGTCCTTTGTTCCTCAATTGGAGCGCTGGGAAAGGGAAGCATTCCTAGTTCTCTGCTTGAACTCTTACATGGAGTATCTTGGGTTCTGATTGCTTGACTTCCCAAAGGGATCTGAGTTCGCAGAGGCTTCTGTGAGTACGTGAGATTTGAAAAGACTGGAAGACACAGCCACCAGACCCAAGACAGGGAGGATGGGATGAGCAGTCTTTTCCTATAGAGTTGAGTCAGGGCTTCTGTCTGTCCATCATGCCACTCTGTCCTTCCATGAACAATGGGCTGACAAAGAGGTCTCACCAGACCTCCTCCCAGGCCCAACAGGAAGTCCTGGGTTAGTGAAGCCACCTCCTTTAGCTCAGGCCCTGTGTTCAGATCTGCAGGGATCAGTTCCTTCCACCCAGGGCCTGGACCAGCCAGGATTTCTCACTCAGCTTAGGATGCCCTTTAGGTTTAATTCTGTCTAGTTATGAAACTAGAGACTCAACTGTGTTCTCAGACGGCTGCTTTATTCTGTTGGATTCTGACCACTCTCCCAAAGCTGGGCTTCATCCTGATTTCTTCGCAGGCTTCTAGGCATTTACCAAATGACTATGTTTCCTATTTTTCAGCCTGTGAGTACGGTCCGGCCATTTCACATCCCCATTTGCTCTCTCCGGCTCTCTTCTCTCCATCTACCCTTTGTCTTTCCATTCTTTTCTCTTTTATGCCTCACCTGTATTTCTTCTCTGTCTGTGTTCCTCTCCTTGCCTGTCCTTTCCAGCTTGAACTTCACGCGGATAGGCTTGTCTGCAAAGCGAGGGTCTATATCTTATGATTACAAGATCCCAAAATGTTATCTTGTAGAAGGCAGGATAATTGAAGTATTCTTCTAGGGGCTGCTGGACTACAGTAGATTCCTAAATGTTAAATAAATCCCCTAGGATGATGGGTAATGGACAGTTGTTACAGATGTGATGGTGGGCTTCAGGCCTCTCTCCAGAGACAGGCTGATAAAGGAGAGGACAGGGTTCCGTGTGCCATTTTATTCTTGTGACAGTTTTGTGTAGAATTAGTATTGTCTTTATTATTGTCACCCAGAGAAGCATTTTTCCTCATTTAATCTACTAGTCTTTTATTAAAGATTAGAGAAAAATTTTTTAAATATCTCACCAATTTCAGCCACCAGAAGGGACATTTCAGAGAATGAGATGATCAGATTCTAACTTTATTGAAAAACCACAGATAATGTGTGCCTGACCCTGCTATATTACATAACAAGCACTGCTAGCTGAGTTATTTAATAATGTGGGGCTGTTGGTCATGCTGACGGAAATGAATACTGGGCACACTGTGACTGGTGGCACAGGTCACTTTGAAGACTGAATCTTAAGAGTTCTTAGAAGCTGTCTGTGGGTATACACAGCAACAGTGACCTGGTAAATATAGTTCGTAGATCTTTCCGAGCCCAGTTGGATTCACATATCCCACCATGGCATCACTCTGGAACTCTCCTTGTGGGGAATTCAGGGGCAGTCAGCATCATTTAGTTCTCAGCTCTGTGCTAGGATGGGTATCATTCATTGTCCCTGTTTTCCTTATGAAGAGATGAAGGCCACCGGAAAGAAGAAACCTATGTAAAACCATAAAATCGGAGGTAACAAGCCCTATTTATTGCTCTATAGATCACCTAACCACCAAAAGCGCTCTGAATGGAGATATGCTTCAGAAGCCATCCTTTGATATGTGGGGTTACTGAGAACTAGAGAAAGATAGGGATAGTAGGTAGAGGCAACGGAACATAGAAGCTACACATGTGCTCTGAAGTCAGGAGTTATGAAATCAGATCCTGACTCCCACTTACCATTGCTGTGGCCTTGTAAATTTTATTTATTTTCTCTTTGGCTCTTTTCAGGATAGAGAATGATAACAGTATCTGCTTCATAAGTTAGTGGTAAAGGGTAAAAAATAAAATGGGGAAAATCACAAAATATAATAGCTGTGTGTTACAAGAGGTCAAAAATGCCTCACACAGTCTTTGTCCTATACCAAAGTTTTGGTAGAAGGTCTATATTACCTGATCCAGGGGGTTTGAAAGAAGTGAAACTTTCAATGGTAGGGGTCAAAAGCTTTGTCAAAGAATCTTCTAGAATAGAACTGTTGAACTTAGAAGAAACAAATTTGACAAGTAGGTTAAAAATGCAAGAACCAAATATAAGAAACAGATGATTATGAGCACTTCCAGCACTGGATGCACCAGGCATTTGTTCTGAAATCCCACCAGGCAAACCCTACTTTTGATTTTTGCCCTCCTTCCCTCGCCTAAAATCACTGGTGTATTTGATATTGTAGAGAGTTTGTTATACTTGTCCAGATTTGTTGATGTAAAAACAATGTTCTTTCATTAGCATGGTACATGTTCCACCTTGAACAGTGGTCAGCAAATCTAGGGCTTCATGATTTGAAGTACAACCACTCCAGTTAAATTGAATTGCCTTTGTATTATTGAAAGTTCTTGGGATAGTGCAGCTACTTGGCTTGTGAGTTCTAGAGATAGTCTTTGGGCAATGGAGTACACAAACCCCCTAGTCCTGTGAACATGAGGACAAGAGCTACTAACAATGAAACAGATGCAACTCTTTTAGTTTAAGTCATAGAGGTAGTTATGGTAGGAGCATGCTGCCCTGAGGAAATGTTACTTGGGGAAAGATGGATGACAAGGAACATGTTCCTGTCCAGTTAGCTGCAAGGCAAAGATAGGCTCAGGTCAATGTGGTCTTCAAGGTTTAAGGCAGCAAGTAAAGACTGAACTGTGGAATGTTTCCAATGATGCCCAGAAAGCTGGAAGCCATTGGCTAAATGCAAAAGGTGTTAAGGTACTCGGTAGAAGAGGGGGTACAGAGGGGTTTGGAGTACAGGTAAGCAGATTTTGAGTGGATCCTAGCTTAGCTCAATACTGAACACATAATCTATATACTTTTTGAGCCCAAAAGTATGGACTATTAAAGGCTTGAACTAGTGGATTTTGGATGAATTAAGCTTCCAGTGAGACTTTTGAGGGTTAGATGGGTCTATCTAGTTTCCAGGGTTAGGGAGTCTAATTTGACCAGGTCTCATGTCTGTAATGAAGATCTTAGGTTTAGGTATAAAATACATAGACTTAGAATGAAGAAGTTTTAATTGTAATTGTAACTAGGAATATTGCCTTTCTTTCTACACATTTGGTTTGAATATATGCAAAAGAGATCTTGTACAGGAAAGTAGATTTGAGGGTGAAGATGGACCCCAAGATGACAAAGTGGTAGTTTTAAAACATTGTTTATTATTCAAATATTAAAACTGGTAATATATCTTCATCTGTTGGCATGAGTGATTTGTGCCTGGAGTTGAAGGGATAGTCGTTACCAGTAGGCAGGGGAGACTGGCAGCTGAGTAGCCTCCTGTTAGTGTCACACTGGTGCAAATACAGTGATGGTGTGGGACTTGTTGTTCTATCGGTTAACACTGAGGTTTCACTGGCAGTTGGAAAATAAGATATACGAAGATGCCCAATGGATGAAGAGAATACTAAGGTAAATCAAATTTTAAGCCTGGCATCACAGTGTGTTGAGGAAGTCAGAAGAGAAGCCAACCTGTCAGTAGTGCCAGGAACAGGCAGAGAACTGGGGCTCGGTCCTGTTTCCATTGTGGAAAAAGACTTGATGGTGTTTTGAGAAAGTTACAGAAATTGCAAAGTGAAATCCATGCATTGGAGAAATAGATCAAGGTTGCTATTGGGTAGGAGTTGTAAGGGTGAAAGGCCCTTAGCTAAGGCCTGGCCAAACAAGTGGTAGCTATCTTAGAAACATGGCAGGTCACAGTCCAAGTTTATTGTTTACCTTGGGATTCAGGATCTCATCACCCAAAGACAAAAAATGAACTGGGAGTCAAAATGTATTATAGTAATTACAGAATATATCCTTTTGGGTCTCATGGGAATTTGTCCTAAGAGGGTATAGGGGTTTGATATAACAGGGTACAGGGACCACAGCCTCACTGACAACTTAAAGTATCATACCATGTGGTGGTAGGCTCCAGTACACTTTTGGATCACTAATACAATCATGCTGTGAGTTGTTACAGGGATAGGGTGGGATGGTGGCCAAAAACTTAAGAATAAGCAGTTGTCTTCCTCTCTGGGATTCAATTTTGATGGAATTGGGAATGCCTGGAAAGGAAGTGAAGTTTTGAGAAAAAAAAAATGTGTATGAGGCTTGCAGGTAGTGATTATCCAGTGATGGATATATCCCAGACATCAGAAGAAACTGAGCAGAGAGGAACTAAACAGTTCTTTTCCAGACCTTCAGATCTCACTGTAGAGTTGCTTTTGTTACCAGGGGAGAAAGACTTTCTACTGATAAGCCTGTTCAAAAGACCAGGTTCCTCATCCCTGAGGACTATAGGAGTTGCCCTTTGGATTTCACTGGAGTATTGCCCTGGCCCTAAATTACCACTGGTGAACCTTAGTGGAGGCCTCAATGATCTTACGGTAGAGAAAGCAAGTCCTCTTACCCTTCAGGGCTATAGTGAATGTTAGATGGAGCAGGAAGGCCTTCTCACTGGAAGTGCCACAGCCAGAAGCCCTGAGGCATCTCCAAAGCCATGTAACATGATTGCAATGGTCCTGAGTCGCGAGGAATGGAAGAGGAGAGGTCAAATTTCTTCTCCCCATATGAGCCACCAGTGTGGCGGGAGAGTTGATAGATCAGAGAAAGGATTTAGCTTTTAGAACAGAGTAGAGAAAAAATAAGTTTATTTACAAAGAGAGGAGCTGGAAGGGCAGTAGCAGAAGAGCCACTGCATGTGATGATTGACCACAGGAGTCTCCACTGGGCAGAGTCCTCATTCAACCAGGAAGGATCACTTTGTGTGTAATTTCCCATCATGCAATTCCCACCATGTAAATAAGGCCAGTTCTGCAACATCAAGCCTCAAGTTACTTTGGATGTGGCATTGCATTCTACCCTTTGGGTGGAATGGAACTGTAGTTTTGGGGGGGAGGGGTTGGTTGTTGTTGTTTGTCATTTTGTTTTGTTTAGAGGATCTTTCTTGAGCAAGCTTGCACTGAAGACCCATTTCCTGTCTTGTCTCAATCATGACCTTCCTGCCACAGGGTTCCCCATGATTAGGTATTGCTTGGGACCCCTCAACAAGTGTACTCTGTGTCTCTTTCCATATGATGTCCCAAACCACTTCTGGGGTCAACCAGCTAGGATAGGAATCTACCAGACAGCCAGGCATGCCAAATGTGGGCCTTGATTTTGAACCAGAAATGTGAGTCAGAAACAACAACAACAAAAAGCTTCTTTTCCTTTTAACTTTCCCAGTCTGAGGTATTGTTTCTTAGCAACAGAAAACAAAGCAGTACAGTGCTCCAGAAAGTACGTGGTCAAAAGTACCCTCTAGCTACCCTCGCTCAGCTCCCAGAGATTCTGATGCAGCCATTCAGTAATGAAAGGAAATTAAATGATAATCAATAAATTAAAATCTGATTTAGCTTTCAGCTCTGTGTGGCTTCTTTTTTTCTTTTTAAAAAACAGCTTAACTATAAATGTGCTTGAAATGATTTCTTTGTATTTATTCTGTTTGGAGTTTATAACACTTCTGGAAACTGGTCTGATATATTTTGTCAGAGAATTACTTACACACCCCGCCCCCGTGTCTCTGGTCACGTGTGTGTGCCTCTTCATTATGTCCTGTCAGGTGTCCTGGGCTGCCCCCACCACTGCCAGTATTTCTAATGTATGTTCTTCTTTCTGTTCCTTTAGTCCAAATATTTTGTTACCTCTCTTTGACTTCACTAGGCCTTCCTCCAGGGAGCCTACTTTGCCATTAAGTCTAACTGTTGAGTTCTTAGTTTTAAATTATCATATTTTTACATCTAAATTTTTCATTTGATTTTGAAAATAGATCTTTGCTAATTATTAATTACATATTAGTTACATTTATTTTGAAAGTTCCTGGTCAGTCCAGTATCAGGACGTCTTTGGATCTCTTTCTAGGTTTATTTTATCTTATTGCTTTCTTGCCTTTTCCATCATAATTTTTTTCGTTACTTTTGCAACTTGTTTTTTGATGATTTGACACTCTGTGTATAAATTTGAGGAGAGACTTGGAGGCCCTGACTGGTGCTCTCTCTCCTCTGATATATAGTTTTGCCTTTGAAAATCAGGGTTGGAGCAGACTGTAATAATCTAGGCTGAGACTGAGCAGATCAAACCCAAGCTTTAGTTTTCAAAAATTACAGTCCATTTTTTGTTAGTCTTTCTTTCTAGGAGTTCAGAGTTTCTTCTGAAAGTTTGGGTGCATTCCAGGACCCCTTCTCCTTGGGGAGCCCTGAACTCCACTCTTGCTCCCCCAAGGCAGAGACTTCTAAAACTCTGCTTACTTTATAATGCCAGTTTCTACTTAATTTCTCTTCTATCCTTCTCTCTGATAAAAAGTACAACGTCTTGGGATTGGAGAGGTAGTTCAATGGTTAAGATCAGTGGCTCCTCTTGCACCCACATGATGACTAACAACCACCTGTAGCCAGTTCCTGGGGAATCCATGGCCCCCTGTGACTTCCAAGGCACCGCATGACATTGTTGCACTTACACACATGCAGGCAATACATTTACACACATAAAATAATAATAATATTTTTTAAAAAAAAACAACTTCTCAGCTTGTAAGTTTTGCTTAAAATTCAGCAAATGCTTTGAGACAGCATTTCCATGTGTTCCTCAAAAGAAGAGCTGTCCTGAATAGTCTATCACATATTGATCCTGGTTTTGAGTTTGACCAGGTGATTTTAAAATGATACTGCACAAAACCAACTCTTTGCTGCATCACAAAAGCCCTGTGACTCAAGCTAGGCATGATGGAGTATACCTTTAAGTCCAGCACGCAGGAGGCAGAGAAAAGTGGCTCTGTGAGATGGAGTAGAGCCTGGTACATATAGCAAGTTCCAGGCTAACTGGAGCTATAGGGGGATCCTGTCTCTAACAAGCAAACAAACAAAAAATCTGTGAAGGACTAAATTTATGATTTGCACATGTTTCTATCAAAGGCATACTGGGGCAGCACCGGGCAAGTGCTGTCTTGCCTCCTCCTTGTCCAGGCACGCTCCAGTACCTCACTGGCTCCCTAGCTGAGGGATCCCATATACAGTAGTTGGAAGGAGCTCCTTGACCTGATGCGCAGTGAGAGCCGTGTGTTACCCTTGCCAGATCAACTTTGCCTTCTCAACTCTCTAAGTGGGAGCTCTTTTGTTAAATTATTTTTAATTTCTTCCATAGACAGTTTAACAAGAGATGAAAATGATTGGTCTTTTACCAATGGTTCATTACAAAAGGCAGTTATTTGCCCCCTAGAAGCTCCTCATTGCCTTGCACTCCCTTTTGTGCAGAGGGGTGTGGTAGAAAGAAGCCTAGAATCCTGGGACCAGCAAAGTGCGTTAGTGTACCCCAGAACCGGGTGGAGCCGCCTGCCACTTCCCTTTTTCTCTCTGCTAGCCTGCGGCTTTGTGGTGGGCTCAAATGTATCTGCTTGTCATCCTCCCACTTAGACTGTCCTTCAGCTTCAGGTAAGAGCACGGTGCTGGGCCTCACCCTGCCCAGTCCCCTTCTTCCAGCTCCTCCCTCTGCTGCCTCTTGGCACAACCCTCTCCAAAACCACCTGTCTTCGGAGGTAGAGCTCAGACAGGAGGGAAACTTGTCAGATTCTTTTGTTCTAGATCATCTAGCAAGATGACTGCCCTAGTTTTGCTGGTTCCTAAGGATGTGGCCTACGTCAGAGGCCTGTAAGGGTCCTAATGCCTGTGCTTCCTGCAAGTGCCAATCAGACCAAGAGAAAACCCTGAAGACTCACAAATAGCTGTAAATTTAGAAATAGTTACTTTCAAGTTTCATTTAAAAATGCAAATTAAAATAGGTGAGTACAGGAGATGATTCGAACAATAATGCTAAGTTTGGGCCACAATGGAGAAAAATAAACACTCGCTCTGTTGTGAGGTTTCTTGAGAACGAGTTGACAAAATGAAATAAAAATGTATCTTTCTGTGACTTTTTGCTCCACAGTTCCACTCAAGAATTTATCTTATGGTGTAGAGATATAGACCACTGATTAAGAAGGCTTGCTGCCCTTCCAGAGGACCTGAGTTTTGTTCCCAAAACCCATGTCAGATGACTCATAACCACCTGTAACTCCAGCTTCAGGGGATCTAATACCCTCATCTAAACTCCACATATACAGAAATAAATAAATAAATAAATAAATAAGTTGTACTTAATTTATCTTAGTAAAATAATCTAAGTTTCTTGTAAAGTTATGTAGAGGCTGTTGATCACAGGACTGTTTTAATGAAATACAGTCATAGAACAATAGGATCCTAGTATGTTTATACCACTTGTGCACTGGGCTGATATACAAAACAATATTCACAAATATTTAACAAGAGATGTTCACACACTAAGGGGTTTTAAAAATAGTTTACAAAACAGTGATTGTATTATGTGGGGAAGAAAATTAGGTACCAAAAAAAAAAAAAATCAGTGGAGGAATATATGCCAAAATCTTACCCAGTTATTTTTATTGACTTTATCACACACAAAATTCCAATAAACAAAATATTTAAAGAGATAAGACCACAAGAATATTGGTCACTGGCCCATGGGAAGATTGATCTATTTTGTGGTCCTAAATTGGTTTTCTGTGAGTCCTTGGTCAGGCCACCTTGCATCTCTGAGGGCAAGTTTCATCATCTGTGAAACAGAGCCATCTTCTGTAATGACCTTCATATCTGCATAAAGCATTTTCTAACCATTGCCTTACTTTGTCCCCATGACAAGAGCTTGTAGATCAGAGTTTGGTAAACTGATGGCTGTCTTATAATCTGTTAGTAATTAAGAAACTCAACTCATTTCTATGTACTTGATAAAAGAAATTTTCCTGGGGCCTACTGGAAAGTAAAGAGTTAGAGGAACCTAAATGGCCTAATAATTGGTACTATAGCTGAGATAAGACTGGGCCCACCATGAGGTAGAGTCCTGAATCAGAAGCCAAAGAAAGGGAGGGCAGCAGCAGGCTGGGGCTGTGATTGCAACAGCCTAAGTGTAGGGAAAGACAAGAAATAGAGACTGGGAGAACGGAGAACGTTTGGGAGTGGTGGATTCCAGCTCAGGTCTCAGGGTCTTGGGCTCAGATATCAGGAACTAGAGCTCCCTCTCCTCCCCCGACCCCCAAAAATAGAGAGAGCCAGCTCAGGAGGACAAAACTGGGAAAGGGAGGAACTTTTTAAAAACTCCAGTGTGGGAGTCAACACAGCAGGCATTGCTGGAGAACATTACTAAAGATTTGGCATGTCCAGACTTGTGTTTGAGCTAAGACACTACATTTATGAAAAACAGGCAGAGATGAAACATATATATATGGCATATATATATATATATATATATATATATATATATGAGCTAATCTGGAGACAATCCAGAAAAACGAACTCACTAGACAAAAATCAACTAGTTTCCTTCCTGCTCACTAAGCTAAAGCCTAATCATTAAAAATGATATCCTTAGCTCAAGTGATATGAGCCCTCACTGACATGGTATATCTCTTCTATATGTACTTTTTCCTCTTAGGAAGACACAGCCTTCTTGCCTGAAGAGTCACAGGTTGTTTTTTTTTTTTTTTTTTACTTAATGAATTAATTTTAAATTTATTACATTTATTTATTTGTGTGCGCACATATATACACATGTGGGAGCATGTGCCATGGTGCATGTGTGGGAGTCAGAGGACAACTTGTGGGCATCAAGTCTTTCCTTCCACCATGTGGGTCCAAGGAATAAACTCAGTTTATCAGGCTTGGAAGCAAGTGCCTTTAATCACTGAACCAACTTTCAGGCACAAAGGGTCATTATTTGATTTCTAGTCTGCCCTGAGCTGAACTTCTGTTGTTGAAGAGGCTCCAAAAGAATGATAGATTGATTCCTTTATTTACTCCTTTTAATTACTCCATGTGACTAATTTTATTATCCAATTATGCCTATGATTAAAATTCATCAAGCTACTTATTTTATGTGAATTCCTTCATTTCCAAAAGATCAGTGAGATATTAAAGAACAAAGGAAAATCCAGTAGCAGATTGCAGAGGGCGATTTATCATTGATCTTCAAACAGCAAGACTGGCTCTCATGGTCTCCCCATTGTAATAGGTTGTATTAGTACCTGTCCTGTTGCTATGATAAAACACCATGACCAAGGGAACTTATAGAAGGAAGAATGTATTTGAACTTACAGTTCCGGGAGGAATCAGCATCCATCCTGGCAGGGAGACATGGTTGTAGGAGGTGGCTGGAGGAGAAAGAGGAGCTCTCACACCTTCAAGCAAGTGCAAGATGCAGAGAGTGACTAGAAATCCAACAAGGCTTAAGGACTCTCAAAACCAGTGAAAACACTCCCAGTGAAGTGTTTCCTTCAGCACAGCAATACTTCCTAAAGCCTCCCAAAACAGCGCCACCCACTAGGGACAAAATGTTCAAATACTTGGAGCCTATGGGGGACATTCTCACTCAAACTACCACATAGGTCTAAGCATATTATGTACCGTATATCTTTTCATTTTAGTCTTGAAAAAATAATATGATAGATCCCCAGTGAGAGTCATAATTTCACTGAAAGGTATAGTGTTTAAGGTTCCACAATACCAAGTCAGTTTGTTGTAGCAGGTAGGTAAGAGCCTACTGTTTCATGAAATTACTTTTGAATATTTGCAAAATTCTAACCAAAGCAATGGATTCACATCTTGATGGGTATAGCTACAAAATAAATACAGCCAAGACATAAAAATGTGGAGAAAGAATTATTTATCTGCAGCAGACATGGAGAGCACAGAAGTCATTTCCAAACTCGGGTTCTTCTGGAACAAAGGAAGCGTGGGGTTTTATTTATGCAGCCCATAAATCTTCATATAGAGGTCAGTCCATTCCTAAGCATGCTCAGTTACAGAGTATGTTTCTGAGCATGCTCAGTTTAAGGTCATAGTTTTAAATGTAGACTCATGAAGCGTGCTTAGCTCAGTCGTGGAGCACATAAGTAATAGATTAAAGCAATGGGCAGAAAGGCCTCTGGCATGTTCAGCTTACAGCTGAAAGTTTCGGTTGAATATAAAGAAAGGAAAAATGGAAGGGGTATTAACACAGGCGTCTGTCCCTGAGGATGGCAGCCTTGCTTTATGGTTAAGAGAAAGGCCTTTTCCAACTCTATCACACCAAAATTCACTAATTCCTTCTACGTGAGAGGAGAAAATGCTAGACCAATCTGCATATTTGCAAAGTCTAATAGAACCATCACATCCTTTAATATTATTATTAGAGGTTTTAGGGACAAGGTCCCAACTGTCCCATCAGGCTAAGCTCAACAGCCTGCCCCAATATATTAATTAAGAAGACAGGGGAAAAGTAGAGAGAGATTATTCAGTATTTGGGGACGCTGACATCAGTTTGGGATTTAAGTCAAGAAGGAATTAGGTCAGGGGGCACAAGAGCTATGCATACTTAATTAAGAAGTTCTGATTGAGATATGATCTGATTGATCATTGCCTCAATTCTGGCTCTGGTTCTGCAAGGTGGCTCAAAGATATCCTCAGCACTGTCATCACTCAAGGGTGTCACCTGGTTCTTAGGAGATGATTACTTGTGTTCAGGGTATGGCCTCACTATCACAGATAAATACCCTCTTCTGGGCAAAGAACTGTCTTATGAGATTTTACTGTTGTGAGAATCCAAGGCAACTCAAGAGAAGAGGTTAAGGACAGTGATATCTTTATACTTGTACCCAAAATGGAGACAAACGCAAAATGAAGGGAGAGGTGTCAGACTGTCATCCTGTTGATTAACTGATGGGCCAAGTGAAAGGAGATAAGACACCATTGAGTCACATTTCCAAGGTCACATACCTGGTGAGTGGTAGAGCCAAGATCATACTTTGAGTCTGGCTATTTGCAAGCCTTTGTAACTCCCAAGCCCTTGAAGCACATTGCTTATGCCTCTGTGAGTCCCTTCTTTTAAAGTAATTTGAACCCATTTTCCCTCCACTGTAGTGTTAGCTCCAGGGAGATTTCTTATATCCACCCCGAATTTACTGCTATGTCAAGTGTATCTTGCATTAGTAGATACTTGGTATACAAATCAGGGTTCATTCAGACAAGTGGAACCACAAAGAGATCTCACACATTCATACTTGGTTCTGCTATGGGATTTTTAGAGGAAATTGATTTTTGGATGCTAGAGATTGAAGTCCACAGTCCAGTGATTGGGAAGGGAAGATGGATGTAAAACAGAAAAGAGCAAGCCTGAGCGGGAAAGCAGAGACTACCCTGGACTTGTGCTTTTGACAATATGGGTGTTCTGCAGGAGTCGAGGTCATTCATCCCGGAGTCATCATATTCTGCCTGAGTAGGTAGGCAAACTGATGCAGGACTCAATGGTAAGAGAGTATTTGCAGCCTTCGCTGTAAGTCAAATCAGTGCAGGAGAAAGATGGCGCTGCTTGTGCTCTGCTTGCCAGAACTGTCATGATACTCTCAATGTACCCTGCCAGAAACAGAAACCCACAGGAAGGGGAATTCTGGGAAATGTAGTTCAGCTCAATCAAGTTATCATATCAGAAAATCATTATGGTCTACTTCAGCATCCACATGTGTCACTTTAAGCCATATTCATATAAAGACAGTCACAAAGCCTCTGTGTTCAGAAAGCAGGCTGTGTACAACCAGACACTAGCCCTTTCTCTAAAAGAGAGTATAAAGTCTTTTTTTGTCTTGGGATAATGCTTATTCTTTTCTTGACTATTTCTACTCCCTCTTTGATACACATAACCTAAATACTGCCAGACATTGTTAACTGCTATTTTATTTGTATATTATTTATTTGTATATGAACACTTTTTATATAAATGATAATTTATATATAAACATTTTATGTCTTTTGCTGTTGTTTGTTGCTTTTGAGACAGAATCTCATGTAGCCCAAGCTACAAATTCATTAAGTACCTGAGGATGACCTTGAGCTGATCTTCTGGCCTTCAGAATGCTGGGGTTACAACTGTGCACCACAATGCCCAGTTTATGTGATGCTGGTGATAAAACACAAGGCTTTATTCCTGTTAGACAAGCACCCTACTGATTGAGCTACATCCTCAGCCTCAATATATAAACACTCATCATAGTAGTAAAGACATAAACATTACAGCTCTCATTTATGTAACTGACCATCTAGCCACAGCTAGTTACAATCCTTTATTCAATATCACCTTTATGTTCAGCAAGTTCCCAGTAGTAGGTCTAGGCCAGGAATCACCAAACTTTATTTTGGGGAAAGAGTCTAAAGAATAAAACAAAATTTGGAGAGCTTACACTCTGTCTCACATACTCAACTGGGTTTTGCAATGCTACAATTAAACACTGTGCATTGTAGTTTGTTAATCCTTGGCCTAGAATATTCAGGCCTGTCTGAATTGAATCATTGTAAGTTTCCATCAGATTTATTTATTTATTTTAATTGTTATTATTATACATATTTATTTTGTGTATGTGGAGGGCTGGATGCAGTCAGAGGACAACTTTCAAGAGTCAGTTTTCTCCCCCCACCTTGTGGGTCCTGAGGATCAAACTCCGGTCATCAGGCTTGGCAACAAACACCTTTACAAGCTGCGTCATCTTGCTGGCCCTCCATCAGTTTTCATCACAGGACATGAGACATGAACCCCAGAGGATTTCTTATATTTCAGACACACTCACTGCTATTCAGTGACAGTCGGTACAGTAACCTGCATTGCCTGGTAGCTCTTTGGTAAGAGGAGATGGGAGGATACAAGGCAGCCTCCACCTCACTCTCCTCTTGGGAACTCACAGTTCTGGAGCACAGAGTCTGAAGTGATTGGAGTGAGGACATCTTTCCCACGGCTAAGGACAGTTCTCCAATCTCTCTACCTCCCCCCACTAGCCAACTGTCCCTTACTTTCTGTCTTTATGAATTTGACTAGGTAACTTGTACACGTGGAATCTTCTAGTAGCTGTCCTTCAGTAACTGCCGTATTTCACTTGCCACAATACCGTAAAGGTTATTCCATATTGTAAGCCTATGTCTGAATTTCCTTTGGAGGCTGGGGTGTGGCTCAGTGACAAAGTCCGTGCCTAGCATACACATGGTCCTGGTTTCCATCCCCAGCATTACAAATGGTTTCCTTCCTTTTCCAGGCTGACTAAGATTCCATTCTGTGTATAAACCACATTTTGCTTTTCGAGTTATCTGTTAATCTGCACTTGGATTGCTTCTACACACTGACTCTTGGACTATCACAAGCAATTCTGCTTAAAGCATAGGTGCAGAGATATGTGCTGGAAGGTCCTTCAGTTCTTTGGGATATGTATCCAGAAATAGAATTTCCAGCTCATGTGATAATTCTTTTTATTTTTTTTTAGGAATATCCATATCATTTTGTATAGAAACCACACCATTTAAAATTCCTATCAAGAATAGGAATGTTCTAATTTTTTTATACCTTTCCTAACATTTGTTATTTTTTTTAATAATAGACATCTTAATGAATTCAAAGTGGTATCTGATTATGGCCTTGATTTAATGAGATAAAAATTTAAGTTTTGACATGTTAAGCTGAAGATGTTGAGGGAGGCAACCAAGTAGGGGTTGATAGGTGGACATCAGAGGCTGGAGGTGAAAAAGAGGGACTTATATGTGACACCGGGCCTACCAATGCCTATTCTTGATTGGTACAGCTACTTAAAAGAAATTCCATGAGTCCAGGCTTCTGTTGGCTCTCTGCTTGGCCATTCTTTTTATGTGAGATTTCTCTGCATGATTGTAAGATGGCTGCTCTGCCTCCAGTTTCCAGAGTCCAGATGGGAAGATGTTAGAAGGTACAGACACAGGCCAGTGGAGTCGGTTTTGTTTTCTGTTATTTTCTGTTGACATCTGTCATGAGTGTGTTATGTCAGAAACACAGATGGACATGATTATGTCTTACCTCAGTGTCAAAATTTATTGAGTGATCAATAAATTCTCAAGTTATGTCAGCTCTGTTGGCTGCAGTTTGGCAAGAAATCCCAATGTCTCTTGGCACCTGGCCATTGGCAACACTTTTTTTAATTGTATTGCATTTATTTCTTTGTTTCTTTTGTATGTGTGAATGGCAAGGTGCATGCTATAGCACATGTGTGGAGGTCCAAGGACATCTTGTGGGAATGATTCTGTCTTTCTATTGTGTGGGTCTCTGGAATTGAACTCAGTTCCTTTACCCACCGAGCCATCTTGCCAGTCACACAGGTTCTTTATTATAATCTTAGTTACTAATGTTAATTCTTAGATTAACTCATTACATTATCACATAAAATATATAAATTTTCATGTTACAGAGCGGCTAAGAAAGGGTTAATGGTACTGCAGAGCTCAGGGGCTGTCCCGGTGATCCAGGCATGGAGGAAGAGGCTATGGAGGACTTAGGACTGGCAGACAGAGCTCTTCAGGCTCAGAGATGTCAAATCTGGGTGACAGGCCATTCAGGGTTTAGTTTGAAATGAACCCTGAGGATCATGGGCAAGAAGAACTGAAGTTGAGCTTGAGCCTGGGGGCAGAGTCAGTAGTCCATCACCGTCAGCATGCCTGCCACATTTCAGTCTTGGACTGCACTTGCACAGTCCCAGGTGAGGGGATTCTTATCTATTGGACTGCACCTCCTGGCCTGCTGTTTACCACCATTGTGTGGTTGTAGACAAGATATGTAGAGTCATTTCTTTCTTGACACTTACACTGAAAATGGAGTAACTCAAGTCCAGGTTGTTGCTTTCTAAGAGTGGAATTTTTAAAAGTTCCTTGCAGCTTAACAGCTGTCATTCCATAAGGGTAGGCCCAGCCTGTGCTCACATCTCATTGGCCAGATGGTTCAACTGGTCACTTCGAGTTAGAACAGAATTGGGAAGGGGTTTCTAATGGAACATATTGCTGTGCTGAATAAAATCAGAGTTCAATAGTTACTACTGTAGAATATTGAGAAAAAGAGATAGCTGATATTATCTGAGTTACCAGAATGTTTTCTATAGAACAGAGTGAGGAAAGAAGGAGGAGGAAAGGCGTCACAGACACACACACACACACACACACACACACACACGGGGTGTGGAGAGAGAGAGAAAATCAAGGCAATAGATACCCCTCAGTGGTGCTCATTATAAAGCTGAAAGGTCATGTCAGACGTTTCTAAATGGCACATTATGTTTCTTATTCCTCTAATTTATGACCCTCTTGAATAGCCACCTTTACAAATCCCCACCCATGAGACCAACATTGTCTTTATTTATAAACAGTTCTTCCTGTCTGTTTAAGAAAAATAGGAAGGATAGTCTTTGAATATAAAATTACTCAAAGGCTACATTCATTCTCTCTTGGTGTCCCCGCAGGAAACTCCATCCTGGAGAATTCATGAAAGTCTGACCTAAGAATAATAATGACCAAGGTGTCATAAGAGACTAGCATTTTTGAATTATTGATCAGAAAAGGGGTTTCCAGGCTCTTTTTGGCTTAATTACATATTCTAAAAGAAGACATGAGAGAGATGTAGTGGTTTAAAGGGGCTGGGAGGCCGAGGTCTGTTGGACTACTTCCCTGTCCATGTGAATGGAGCTGAGGAGTTCGGCCAGTGGCTTCCTCCAGAATGAGAGCTTGGGAGAGGAACTAACAGAGCGATGCTATGAGCCCCTGCTGGTCCTCTCATATAAATATCACAGGGATATTTATGTGGCTGAATACCATGCTCCATCACTGAGTGAACAGGGAGGGCTAGGCCTGGGACAGAGATGAGGTGCTCCCTTGACTATCCCCTCCCTCTGAGAATCCTGTTCTTAACACAGCTCCCTGGAGTCCTGTTGTCTGAGGACACTGGCTTCCCAGGAGAAACAGAAAGGCTCCTGGGACTGATAGCCCTCTTTCTCTTTTTCCTGTAAGGCTGGGGCTGCTCCTCTGCTCGGCAAAGCAGCTCTCTGATGATTTTCACAACTTTCCGTCCAGCCAGTGTGCCGCCGGGTCTTGCCTCTGCCTGATGTCTTCTGCCTTGTCCCCTGTGTTCGCTCCTCCGCCTGTACTGCTGCATAGTGGGATGCCCTCTCCTCTCTCCAGGCCTTCACCCCTGGGCATGACGAATGGGCTCTTCAGTTATCAGAACCATCCACCTATTGTCCTTTCGTCTGGGAAAACCCCGGATTTCTCCCTTCCCTGCACAAGGTCAGTGTCTCTAGTATCAAATGCTTGTCAGAACTTATTTCAGTTCATGATAAAAATGAGTAAAAATCTCCTCCTCTCCCATCACAAACCCCATGAAGGCAGAAGTCAAGTTTACCTTGGCTCAGTATTATAGCATTAGAGGGTTGCCTGCTGTTTGGCACATAGTAGGCTCTTTAACTAAAAGTCTTTCCCATCACCCTGTGAAGCAGGATTTGCAATTTTTGCTTTATCAATACAAAGCTCAGAGAAATTCCATGAGTCACCCAAGACCACACAGCTGGTGAGGGGTTAAGCGCATGGCATACCTATACCTCCCCAGGTGCGAGTCCCGTGTTTTGAATGCTGACACCAGCTGGATCACAACAGCAAGGACTTTGACACTGTTGAGCAGTCCAGTGGGTTCCCACAATCTGCATTTGAACCAGCAATCTAGATCCTTCTCTGGATGTTGTCAGACTTTTCCTGGAGAAATGTGAGCAAACATCTGTTTGCTCCAATCAGGGCACTGGCAGGAGAACAAGGATTCCACTCACATCCGGTCTGGTAAACCATTGAGTTTACTGGGGTTACTTACAGGAGCACTGTTGCATAAATTTATTCTCCACGCCTTAGCGGGTGGGATCTGGTTCATCCAGCTGGGTAAAATAGAAGCTGATTTTCTATTTAGAAAAGGTTTATTCATTTAACAGCGTTTGCAAAGCTGCCAGGCACCCGCAGCCCGCCCGGGAATTAGCTACAAAGTCTCTGCATCAGCCAGGCGCCAGGCTCAGTCCTCTCCCTGGTTGCTGGCGGCTCGCTCAAAGTGCCTGTGACCGTGCACAGGTCCTAGCTCTCCCCGGGAATTCTGCTCCCACTCACGTGACCTTCGGGCCTGCCGGGACTTAGAATGCTGCTTCCTGGGTTCCTGACTGTCTGCGAGGGCCTGGAATGGGGCATTTTTTCTCCCCGCGTGGTTACGATCTCTGGCAGTTCCTCCGAATAGCAGCTGTGTTTCTCCACCCACTCCCCGCCTCCCTCCTCTCTCATTGGCCAGAGGGCAGGACTTGGGCAGAGAGGAACCTGTTTCCCTACAAGCACAATGACTCAAATGTAAGCCAACCCCGCTGTGGGTGAGGACACAGAGCAGCATCACTGGGATGCCTTGCAGAACAGTCTCCTACTTGAACAACTGTTTGCTCCTTTTTTTATGTTGAAGAAGGGCCTTGTGAATCTTGTAAGGTTCATGAACTCTCTGAGTTTTGTGAGTTTTGTGAGCTTCCTGAGTCTGATAAACCTGTCTGCTCCCTCCATGACTGGAGGCAATGGCTAGATAACACTGAGTAACTTTCTCTGTGTCCCTCATGCTAACTCAAACCTGTGGTCCCAATCCTTGGTGGATTCCTGAGGACACACAATCAGCCTCTTTTCTGTAGCCAGGCTGAGCCCAGGGTGTTGACCAGACCCCTCACCTTGCCTCGTTGGATTCTTTCCCGGGTTCAGGATGTAGGTTCGTCTTTTGGTGAGTGTAAAGCCAGTAAGAACAACCAGATGATAAAGGAATAGAGAAAGATTTACGACTATGGCAGGGAAGGGGAGCATGGTAACTATTTCCAAAACAACACCTGTCCTGAATAAAGGAAGGATGGGGGTTTTATTCAGAGAACAGATATTTGCATGAGAAAGTAGTTCAAGTGGCAATATTCCTAAGTACATTCACTTTAGCATGTACACTACTGAGCATGCTCAAGAGTAGATTTCAGGAAAGAAAGATGGCTTCTGTAGTTTGCTCCTCTCTTGATGTGATAAAACATTGACCCAAAGCAGTTTTGGGGAGGAAGAGGCTTATCTGACTTAAAGGTTATAGTCCATCACTGAAGGGTGGACTCAGGCAGGAACTTGGAGGCCAGAACTGAAGCATCAGCCACAGGGGAGCACTGCTTGCTAGCCTGCTTCCTCTAGCTTGCTCAGCCACCCTTCTCACGCAGTTCAGACCCACCTGCCTAGGGATGGCAACACCCTTGGTGGGCTAGGCTTTCCCACATCAACTAGCAATCAAGAAAGTGACCCACAGGCCAATCTAATGGAGGAAATTCTTTGTCTGAGGTTCCTTCTTTCCAGATATGTCAAGTTGGCAATAAAACTAACAAGGACAATGGAAGACACATTGCTGGGCATATTTAACTCGAGGTCATAATGACAGACAGAAACACTTCTGGGCATGCTCAGTTTGCAGCATAAAGAAGGCAGACAGAAACACAGTTGTGTATGCTTTGCTTTTTCCAGAATGGTTTTAGCTGAAACTGACGGAAGGACGTTCTGAAGGGGGCTAATGTAGGAGTTTGCTCCTAGTGGTCCCTGCCTCCTTGGCTGCAAATAAGACTGCCTTAGTGTCAATGGACACTGTCCTCATTGCTCTGAGACCGTATTGCGTGCAGGGTAAATTTACCTGCTCAGCCATCATGCCTTCCACAGAGACTCTCCTCACCTCCAAGTCCTCCAGGGGATCCAGGCATTAGGGAAGTGCTCTTGACCCAGAATATTGTGCCTGGTTCTGCCACACAGAGGTGAGTACTTGCTCCATGGTGACCCAGGTATTCTGGCTGTTACCTAGGCCCTTCTAGTCAGAGGGAGGCTGGCACACTGTGTGCAAGCAGATGGGCTTAATCTATAATGTAGTTATCTGTAGGGCAGGGAGAAGAGAGGAGGATTTGACACATAGTTTGTCACTGGAGACACGCAAGGTTCATCCACAGAGCTATGGCAGAGTGACTGGGACCCAGGCATATGGGGTCCAAAGCTCTGAGGGTGAATTTGTGTGATGTGACTGGGGAGAGGGGTAGAGGAAGGAGAGCCAACGGAGCCAACATGAGCATCTGCTCTCACTCTCTCTCCTTTACTGCCCCTCTTCTAGTTCCTTCTTTCCTGTGGTGTTATGATCTTCTCCATTCCAGATGTTCAGCTGTGATCTTTGGTCCCAGCCTTGTTGAAATTTCCATCTAATAAGAGATGTACTAGCAGGGAGACAAAGCTCTCATCTGGCAGGTGTGGACTTAAGGATATGGTCTATGAAGATCTGTGAAGGTCTCTGGGAGGGAGCTTGGACTCAGGAGCTGAAGCAGGCTGCACCTAAAGACAGAATGCAGTGACAAAGGAGTTTGTCCCTAGGGTGCCTGACTTGCCCATCTGCTAGCAAAGACACCCCCACTTCCGGAAGTAGGGGCGAGGTCAATGACAGCACAGCTTCCTGAAGGACCAGAAGGAGGTAATGGGG
Organism: Eospalax fontanierii; assembly: GCA_035773235.1. Lineage (NCBI taxonomy): Eukaryota > Metazoa > Chordata > Mammalia > Rodentia > Spalacidae > Eospalax > Eospalax fontanierii. Next base: position 62,708,563 of record CM069539.1, on the reverse strand, counting down.
AAAAGAAGGGACAAAGAGTGTCCTGGTTGGGAGTGAAGTGTGCGAGGTCCCACTGGAGGAGCCAGGAAGACCAGCCAACAAGGGTCAGAGAGAACCAGGGGATATGGCGAGAGACGAGAGTCTGCACAGACACGTGAGCTGAAATACAGGATCAGGGTAGGGAGGCCCCTCCTACTCTGGGCTGAGGCATTAATTGGGGAGGAGAACAGATGATGTCACCATTTGTCACTAACACCCAGTGGTGTTTAGTAGGTACCAGGCACTCTGTTCCAAGAGGCCAAATAAGCCTCCTGAGGAAGAGAATGTAAAGGACAGAGTGCACTTACCATGGCTTTCAGGCTTTTATTTGGGGTCCACACATAGAGAATTCCAGCAGCTTCACACATTTACACACACACACACACACACACACACACACACACACACACACACACACACTGAAGCCCTAGAACTATGCACCTGACAGAACATATCATGACAGTGCAGGAAGGAAGGCAGGAGATGCACACAATGAAGGCAGACCACACCTAAGCATCTTATACACTGGTTCTGATCACCAGAACCTGAGATGACTTAAAAAATTGGAAAGTCAAGGTGACAGGAACACCTTGGTTTTTAACTACCACTTTTTTTGTATGCTGGAAACCCCTGAACAATTATTTTCCATTAGCAAATTAAATTTTGTGTTTGCCTTCTAGAGTTATCAAGGTAGACAGTGGATTTAGAATAGATGTCGTCAGAGATCAGACTCACTGCTTGCATTATCGGGGAGTAAAAGAATCAGGAATCAGGCAGCAAGTCATTCAATGCCCTATCAGCTGGACTGGTGTGTTTTCTTTTTCAAGAGCCAATGTGGATTTTCCTCATGTTGGGGAAGACTTAGCCTATATAAGAAAGTTATGTTTTCATTTCAGACTCAGTTTTCATTGGATTCTTTGGAAGGTCTTTCTAGGACAGAAGCCAGGTCTTATTTCTGCCACATGACCTTGAGGAAAAGTAAAATTCCCTGTTCTTCAGTTGACAAGTGATTTAGTATTCTGCTAACAATGAGTATTCTCCACTGATACAGGCATTGAGCCCACAGCCCACTGAGGAAAATATTCAAATACATGCTCTCCTTGTCTGTGAAAGGCTATGACCACGTTTTCATGGCTGGTGTGGGAACTAGGGTGAGATATGTAGCACTAGGCAAACACCTCAGTGCTATGGTCACTGATGACATTTATCGAGATGTCATGCTCAGGGACACTCAGGTATATATGCACATTGACACACATGTCTAGAGAGAGAAAGAGAGTGTATGATAGAGAGAGAAAGAGAGTGAGAGAGAGGATTTTCTAAAATTCCCAAATAGAAAAGCTAGTTTAAGAGAGTTTTTGTTTGCTTTGGATTTGTGTAGAGCTAGACTAAGCTAAACTAGAAGGTAAGTGACACCCACACCTACAGAAAATACTCAAGAGATGCCCAGCTCTGCTCTTGGGAAACTTTCTGCTGGCTCTTGGGTCTTTTTGATTGCCAGCCACAGCACATTATTTTTCTCAGGCCTCTAGACTCCCATCTTGACACCTGTGACCTCTCCAGCCTCGTTTTCCCACAGACTTCCTTCCTCCAGGCTCTAGCCACATTCACCTATGCATGGAGAGTGACAAGCTCTTGTCTCAGTGCCCTTGCACATTCTAAGACAACTGCCTAGAGTTTCCCATCATCTGACCCCTGCTGCTCAGCCCTCTGGTCTGAACCGAAACGACACTTTGAGGAGTCTTCCCGGGAATCCCCTCACGTTCATTTACTTTTAATTGAGGTTCAGATGACTGTTTGTAATTGCTTGTCTGCCTTCCTGATGGTCCGAGGTGGGCGCCTCCACCAGTCCTCCAGGACGGAAAGGCCAGTCCATCTGGCCCACCACCATACCAGCAGCACCTAATAAAAGATTTGCATAGAGCATACCCAAACAGAATTACTTTGTGACTAAGTTGGAGAGACTCAAGCATACATACAGCTAGACCTAAGAGACCTCCCACTTGGGTCCACTTTTCTCCCAGAGTTTGCCTTTGTGCTCGTCCTATTTTGGAATCCAAAGCTGCCCTGCTTGAATCTGGATCTGTGCTTGTGAGGGGCAGCTTTGCCGTGTTGCCATCTCACTCTGGAGCAGAGGCTGCCAGGTCCCTGCTCCTGAGTCCAGGAAGAGGGGACCACTTCCTGTTAGAGCCAGGGCTGCAGCTCTAGGCCTTGCCCTGGTAGACTGCAAGTGCAGGGACGCTAAGAGCTCACCGGGTTCCACATTGGGGACTCCATCAGCGTCCCCAGGCCCTGCTGGAATAACTCTGGGGGCTGAAATGTCAAATGTCATTGCCATGCAAAGTAGTCATGAACTGATTAGCTGAGCACACAGAAGCAGAGGTCCTGTAAGGTTATAATGGAGCTGAAAATTCCCTGTTGCATGTGATCATGGCAACCATTCTGACATGATGGTGTGCCACCTCCTTTCTGTTTGTGTTGATATTTGTATGAACAAATCTACTCAGCTACCAGTGTCCCGAGAGCGTAGCAGCACGGTTATGCAAGCACACAATGCATGATAAGGGTAGCGTGGCCATGTCACAGCTTTGTGCATTTACTATGATATGCTTCTGTCCCTTAGTACTACTTGTTAAAATGAGTTTCCTGTACAACAGTGTGCCAGATTATGCCAGCATCAAACCCCTCGCTTTACCCAGACTCTTGATTGTATCATTTGTCCTGTATGTGATTTGATTGCATGTTGTTTTGTTCAGCATGGCCATAAAAAAATATCCTATGATTGTAGGTAGCCTAGGTATGTAGTAGGCTGAATCATCTAGGCTTTTGTGAGTCCACTTTGTGCTGTTCACACAATGACAGAATCACCTTAATGTCACGTTTCTGTGAATATATCCCTGTTGATATGTGATGTGCAACTTCTACACTGTTTCCAGATTATTATTATTATGTAATGAGCATGTACAGGATACCTCTGTACATGTTTGCTCATCAAATCCTCCCATGAGCTCTGTGGATTCAATATTTCTGTCCTCATTTGAAAGAGAAGGAAGTGGACATACATCAGAGAGGTAAAGCAATTTACCTGATGCAAAACAGCGAATTGGCTAGAGGTCTGTCATCAGCTCAGGGTACTGTCTTTTCCAGAACCCACAACCTGGGAAAACTCCACATCAAGTGGATGACTCTGTAGAGAGAACCAGCCATGAGGACCGTACTGTAAAGGATGTGCTCACACTCCAAACCATCTCTGTTTAGAACAAAGGATCCAGATGATGAGGCTTCAGTCATGAACATGTCCCCAGAGACACACAGACAAGTGCTGGTGCAAACAAGCTCAGATAAAACATGCCAGTGTCTTTACTCTCATACAACATACGCCAATGCATGAACTCAGGTATGTACGTTTGGACCCACAGTTGCAGAAACATGTAATACCTGTTAATACTGTTTTAGTTTCCTACTTTCAAACAAGCTACTGTGTTGTATCCTTGAGCTTACTGGGCTGGGAGTTTCCTGAATTACCTGCACCTACGCTCTCCAAGCACTGAAACAGAACAGAATGAGGCCTCATCTGCTAAGAAGGGCCTCTTCACCAGCCATGGAACTACCTCTTGGGACCCTGAATTGATGACAGGTTTCTCAAATGGGGTGATATGGAGGGATTTGGAGGGACATTCTGTGGTTTAAAATTACATGGTAGAACTAATGGGCTCTTTCTGTCTCACAGTTATGGTTTTAACGATGCAAACACTCAGATGCTTGGCCGCTAGTCTTCTCAGGTGACTCAGCCAGCACAGAATGGAATTGCAGTGCTATCATGAGCAGAGCTGTGGCTGACAGCCTCAGTGTGGTGTTTGCAGCCCAGCCACACCATTGTGCTCACATGTACAGCAGGACTGATGATCAGGACGAGGTTGTGCCTGCCATGGAGCTATCACATGGACCTGAGGACGCACAGGCTCTAGCAACCTGTTCAGGAGCTCGGGGAGTTAGATGGGTCTTAGGACTGGACGTCTCCTCTGCCGGATCCACACATACCTTTCAGAATGTTACAGGCCCAACAAGGTGGCACTAGAATGACTTGCTTTTCCAAGGGATGACTTTTTCTTCCAAGAGAAATGAGTTTTCAGTTGTATAATCCAAAAGATAAATGACCCTCAAAACCACTGTGCCAGAAGCATCATGACTAAGGGATCATCACAGATTGATGAGTTCAGTCCTCAGACGGACTTGGTGGAAGTCACGGGTGAGTTGCACTAAATATTCACACAGGGAGAAAGTTACGTGAACAAAATATGAGATTTTTATAATATTACATTCCTGGGTAGTTACAATTTCCTTAGTTACTTAAGAAACATTACTTTTATTTTTATTTTTGTGTGTATGAGTATTTTGCCTGCATGTATATAAGTGTATTCATGTCATGCAATGCACATGTCAGATACTGATGTTGGATTCCCAGAGAATTGGAGTTACGGATGGTTGTTAACTGCCATATGAGTGCTGGCAATCAAACCCAGGTCCCAGTGCTCTTAACCACTGAGCCATCTCTCCAGTCCCAAGAAACGATTCTTTAATTTTAAACTATTGTATAGTTTTTTGTTGTCTTTTTTTGTTTTGGTTGCAAGAAAATGCAGTCAAGACAATCTTGGGTCAAGGGAAATATTTTATAAGTTAGGCAGGGTGTACTCACTGAAAGAGCAGTGCTGTGTAGGCTGGGGATGGAGCTCAGCTGGTAGAGATTGAACCCCATACATATGAGGGGTTCAGTCCCTAGCACCACAAAAAGAAAGAAAACAAAAGGAGCAAGAAGCTGCCTTCTCATTCCTCCTCTTAAGGGCTTAGTAAGAGCTTGGATCCTCTGTTTTGGAGGACCGATGGGTGTCTCCATTGTTAGAAAAGAAAAGACAATTCTTTTCAAAATTAATCTGCAGCAGGTTTGTTGTTTTCTGGCTTTGTTTCCTTAACAGGATGTTTCTGAGAGCCACCAAGGCTCATGCATACATCACTTTGATACCTCTTCCTTTTTCCTACTGAATGACACTGTATTGTACAGATTAATGTATTACAGTTTATCTGATCACCTATGGTTAGGGTTCTATTTCCGAACAAGTGCAGGCCTTGTGTGAACTCAGGTGTCAGAAGATGACTAGGTAGCGAGGATGGGGAGAGTGTGTTCCTATACAGAGACACCTGCACCGACAAGACCAGTATGCTAGCTGCCTACCCCATACCCCAGGCCTAAGCAGGCGAGACTGCTCAAAATCAGCTCCGTCCTTTGAGGACACAGCCTTGACTGCCATGAGACTACTCAGAAGATTGTGCTTCATGTTTACCAAGCTCTTTTTCCCCACCCGACACCAGCAGTTCTAGTGATTGGATTATAGATTTGTACCACCATGAATGCTTTATGTAGTGGGACGAGAACTCAGGCTAGGTAAGCACTCTACCAACTAAGCTACATCTCCAGCTTTTCTCAAACTCTTTCTACAAAGGAATGTTTTGTAATCTTCAGAGAGCATATTCAGATGGAACAAACTTAGTTTGCATATTTAAGCTTTGATATTTCCATTGTAAATATTGTCCTTTTGTGGTCAAAAGAGAGATCTGAATTTATATTCAGATTCTGTTGTGTGCCAGATTGGAGACCTCTGGAATTCAGTTTCTATCTACAGAGTGGAGATAATAATACCTCTGTAGAGATTGTGGGAAGGATTAAAAAATGGTTTATGTAAAACCTAGCAGTATGTAAATAAAGTATACAAAGGTTACCACAGTTGCTCAGTAAAAGGATTGTTATATTTGTCTTGTTCTAAATATATAGGGTCTAAAATTGGTTTGTTAAAGTCACATTGAACTGGAATGGGGTTGAGTTGTTAAAGCTGTGTATTGTAGCATGTACATTACTGTGAGAAGACTAACAATATTTATTGTGCCACGTATGTATGTATGTATATGCAGAGATTTATATAAATACAATATTTTGAAGGTAAAAATTCTTCCATCCCTTCCTTTCCCCCTTTCCCATTCAGACGTTTGCTCCACTGATTGTTTAGTGTTTACCTCTGACATAGGGTCTCAGCTCAGTGGAAGTTACTGAGGAAAACCAGAAGAGAGGAGAAGCCTGGTCCTGCCCAACCATAGCTCATAGCCTGGGGCAGCCATTACGGGTAGCTCTGTGTCTCCCCAGGGGATTCTGCTCCTGCACATCTATTCCCACCTTGATCATACTCTCAAACATGCCACACTTCTCTTTTCTGTAGGTTCTCAGCCAGCTAATTCCTCCTGCCTCAGCCCTTCATTTCAGCTGTTCATGTATGTCTATGTGTGCCTGCATGTGTATGTATGTGCCTGTGTGTGTAACTGTGTTTATGCATATGTGAATATGTTCGTGTGTGTGCATGTGTGTGATTGTGTGTAGGTGTATCACAGTAGACGTCATAGAACAACTCTTGGGATTCGGCTCTTTTCTGCCTTTTTGCAGGATCTGACAGTTGACTCGGGTCATCAGGCTTTTGCATGAGCATGCTTACCTGCTGAGCCATCTCACTGGCTCCTAGATTTGCATATGCATCCTGGGGACAGAAATCATGTCTTTGTGCATGTAAGTCCAGGACTTACCCAGTCCTACTTCAGCCCTGATACTCGGGTTGCCCACTTTGGTGATTCCTGACTTCTGCCCAGGTAACCTCTTGGTCTCAGGACTCCCTGGTGTGAACCATCGGGCAACCAGGGTATTCTCTGGATCAGGTTCCTCTGTCGGTCTTCTGTTGGAAGGTTGGCCATGTGTTGTGTGACATTATCTTTGGGGAGACAGGAACAAATGTCCACTCACCCCAGATAGGGAACTGACAACAGACCAAAATAAGGGTACCACCAATGTCTAACTCAGTGAATCAATTAGTTTTATTGGGGCTGCTTAGAGAAATACAGGTCAGGGGTTACATACAGGAGCAGAAATGACTCAAAGACAGGTGCATCACCAAAAGCCCGCCCCAGCATATATGACAGCTCGCAAAAGCTGGAAATGGGAGACATACTGGCCAACTAACAGGCAGCTCACCAGGTTAAAAGTGTTTTTTCAGGCATCTCAGCAGGTCCCTAACTCTTCCAGGAAGCTTAGCTTGAGAGTCCTGTAGGGAGCTCAGCTGGTTTCCACTTACTCCAGGCAGCTCAAAGGGTTGAGCCTCTTCTAGGCAGCTTGACATGAGTGTGTCAGTAGTCCTTATTGCTTACACATACTTGGGGAATCAGGGGCCTAGTATATCTGGTGAGTTTTAGGGATTTTCTGAAGCCTTTGAGTTATTTACTTCCTGCAATTAAGGAGCTTCCTTGCAAGATGGGAAGAGCATCTCCTCCCCGGAGAGCATCCTGTGTGTTACTGAGTTCCCCTCCAAGTTGAAAGGTTTATCCCAGAGCAAGCCCACAACACCATGTTGCTGGTTACTAACCCATGAAGTCCTAGGTCTAACCAGACAGGGTTCTTCTGAGTGAATTCATTGAACACAAATGGACCAGAGAAACTCTCAAAAGATCTTACAGGGAAGACAGCTCAAATCAAGAAAGATAAGAAAACACATAGGGATGAAGATTTGGAAAACCTTCCTTTTCTTCAGGATTTCAGAGACACTGGCTCCCACAGCTGGTTTCCTCAGAAGACTGAGGAACACCTGCTCCAGCTGCTGTGAGTGTTGGCTGCTGATATTCACAGCTGGCCCTCTCTAGAGAACTGGCCTGGGTCCAGGAGCTGCTTTGGAAAGGTTCTGTATCCCACAATTCCCCTGGCAGACTCACAGCTTCAGGGAGGCAATACAAGTGTGGCTGTTAAGAAGTTTCCACCCTAAAAGTCTAGTTTAGGGGTGTAGCTTAGTAGAGTTTTGGAGGAGGTTAAATTAGCTAGACTAGCAAGAAGTAGCAGGGTCTCGAGTTTCTGCTTCATTTGTAGGTGGACCTACGCATCTCAAGGAATCTTTGAAAATGAAACACAGATTTTATTTCGAACACCAGTGTTGGGTGTACCTGAAATTTTCCCTGTCCTAGGACTGTGACAGCCCGTTGCCGCACTTGCACTGTGTGAACAGTCAGGGACTCTGGAGGCATCCCTGCATTCTGTACGTTCAGTCAAGGCAGGTGTCCAGCTCTGCATCCACATGAACGTTAATGCCCTTGGAAGTGAAAAATTGGGGTGCTTTCTTTCAAGGTCTGAAATGGGAGAAAGTAAAATCAGAGTTGACACATACTTGTCATTTTCATAGGCAGAAAGATTGTCAGACAGAGAAGGTGGTTGACCACAGGAAGCAGTCTTCCAGGAAACTGATCAGTTACTCATGTGAGTTTACATTGAGGGTGACAGCATGCACACATCCTATGCAAGCTCAAATCAGACAAAATCCCAGCCTGGACTTGGGGAAGTGGGTAGGAAATCTCACCCCAGACTAAGGAACCTTTGGCAGTTGATGGCCTGCTGGGCAGGAGAGACAGTATCTTAAAGGGATGGGACTCTTGATGGGTCCAGTGGAGGGATGCATACTGAAGGACACTGAGAGACACAAATCACACTCTACAGGCCATCAGAGTTCATTAAATTGAGCAAGGGACAATGGGGGAGGTCCTGGGAGGGGAGTAGATCTAATGCCAAAATGGAATGTATCAAATTTGCAGAACTTAAATTAAAATGCAAAAAAAATAAAATTTTAGCAAAATTTAAGAAAGAATCAAACTCGACATTTTACAGTCAAGACTCAGAAGCTTTCCAACTCTAAGACCATGAAGGTACCCAAACTTATCGTTCATTGAACTGAATTAAATGACTGAATCACACATCTCACAGGTTATCAAGCTCAGAGATTTTGCATATCCATGCAACAGAAAAGCAGCCTTCATCCACTGACTCACACTCCAGTGGACAGGGACCTCCTCCCGTGACAATCAATATCATCTTTGAACAACTCTTTAACTGATGTACATTCCAAGCATATTTTTTAAAATAAATCTTGTTTCACATATTAAAAAAAAAAAAAACTTTCTCTGTTCTTTCTTTTTTTGCTGTTTTTTTCTCATCCCACATTTGGCTCTGCTTTTCTGATGTGGTGGCAGGCAACAGGTGGAAAGTAAGAGGGCTGGGAAGGAGAGAGGCTGAAAAAAATGACACATCTGAGAGCGGAGGTTAAGCTCTGATGGACATAGATCCTAAGGCCAAAGGCCTATTGCGTTGACTTGTAAAGGAGGAGAGAATCTTGCATTCCTTTCCTGTGGGACAGGAGCTGTGTTCTGCCCATTGGGGACCATGAAACTGAAGATCAGTTGGTATCACATCTGAGCAAGGACCTACAGGGTATCAGAAAGCTGGACAAGATATAGCTCAAAACAGAGAGCAAGACAAGCGTCAAGACCTCCTCATCTCTGCCTGGTAATAAGCAGCCGTTATCATTCCTATTCAAGTGATAACCAACGTGTTTTCCAGCAGCAGCTCACCTAGCACTTTCTGTGTGCAGTGGTCATTTGACTCCTTTTCACTTCGTCGTTCTCCAGCGCCGCAAGTGAACTGCAGAGATAAAAGTCTGCAGATTCAGTGATACGTTCTTAATCTCACTTGGTTACTGTATATAGAATAAGCAAAGCATGAATCCAGTCTTCAAGAATCCACAGTGCATTCAGTATATGGTTTTAACTGGACTTAAACTATTCATAGCATAAGTGTCTACTTTAAGTTTATCAGAAAGGAAAAATAAATTTATTTAAATCAAGGAAGGTTAGATCATTAGTAGCATTAGATAGAAAGATGAGCTTATATACAATATATACATTTGTATATATTGGCAATTAATTAAATAAGAGACACCTGAAGCCTATGTAAATATTTAAATTTAATCAGATTAAAGTGACTTATCTTTTATAAATATAGAGTGTTATTCAGAACATTGATCAAACAACTCCTATTTCCTATTAACTGCATCAGAGACAACTGAAGATGAAATATTATCACCCCCATATACCTAATATGTGTTGTTTACCAAGGAGAACAAGCCCTAAATCTCCCTGCCAGTTCATAGTCCCACACTATGCCAGGCAAGGTTAGTGACTACTGAAAATACCACCAGGGAGGACTATCTAAAACACATTGGTCAGTGTGTTAGCTACACAAAAAACACTGTACAGTTCACAATCACATATTACACAGCCTAGTATTTCATTTTTTTAAAGAGTAGATACATACAGGAGGGCTAAATGCTTTATAGACAAGGAAAAACCCTAGAGCTGACTCATCAGCTTCTTCATCTTCCTCCTCTTGCTCATTCTCTTCATCTTCTTTCTCATCCTTCTTGATCGTTTTGGTCTTGGATCCCCCCTTTAAGAGATTTTATTATTTTTCATTATTTTCTGTGTATGAGTGTGGTGTGTTGCCTGCACGAATGTGAGTGCACCCGTGTTGCACAGTGCTGGCGAGGGTCAGAAGAGGGCACCGGATCCCCTGGAACTGGAGCTGCAGATGGTTATTCGTACCGGGTACTGATCCTCTGCAAGAGCAGGCGGTGATCTTAACCGCTGAGCCGTCTCTCCAGCCCGAACCTCACCCCACCCTTTTGTTGCATCTGGGTTTCCTTCGGCTCTGTAGGCCGCGGCCTTCTTTACGTAGTCTTCCTTCAGCTCAGCCGCCTTCTCCTCCAGCTGCTTTCTCACCTGCAGCGGGGTTGTTCCCTATCTCTCGCAGGTTCTTTGCAACTTCACCGAAATGAGTGAGCCAGAATGTTCTCCTGTGATTTGAAGCCCACACTCATAGAACAGGAAGTTGGGAGGAGACCTCTTGGGTGCATTAGAACCTTTAAACTTCCTCCCCCATCTGTGAGAATATAGGTTTTCACTTCTCTTCCATAACGTGCCTCATCCGCCTTTGCAATGCTTTCAGCTGTTCCTTTTTCTTCAGCAGACACAGTGTTCCACTTCGCAGCCCTTCTTAGAAGTCTGGGGAACTGACAGAAGCTTCGGGCTGCTGCTCGTGCTCCCCGGTAAGTGTGTAGACAGTGCATGACCCGACATTTTGCGTGCTGGCTTCTTGGGCTCAATCTCCTTCGCCCACGTTTAGTCGTTTTCCTTCAGTGCGGTGCAGACACGCTCAGTGTCTATCCTGCTCTCACTGGTGTTGCCTCTACCCAGTCTTTTCTTTCCCGTTTTCATTTTAGTGTTGGTGTATGTGTATGTGTGTGTGTATGTGTATGTGTGTGTGCGCGCGCTTATGCGTATGTGTATGTTGTCCTCCTGCATGTGTGTATGCATCCTATAGAGGCTAGGTGTCAACTTTCGGTGTTATTCCTCAGGTACCATGCACCTTTCGTTTTATCTAGAAGCTCTCACTGACCTGGAACTTACCAAGTAGACTAGGCTAGTTAGCCAGCGAGCTCCCAGGAACCTGCTTGTCTCCACCTCCCCAGAACTGGATTACAAGCCCACAATACTACATCTGGGTTTTTAAAATAGTGGGTGGAGGGTTCTGAGGATGAAATTCTTCTATTTCTGTTTGCAATACAAGTACTTTACTGGCTGAGTTATCGCCCTATCCAGACTCTTTTCTTTTCAACAAAGACTTACAGCTAGCTCTTCAGTTTCACCAGCCCTCCATGAAAAGGAGTTTTAAATATCTCAAGGCAAATCAGAAGATTTTTGTGTGTGTGTATGTGTGAGTATGATAGAAAACAACCCAAATAAATACAATGTAGTGACATGGCATATCTGTATTCACACCAGGCTTCAAAATATGGACTGCAGCAATCTAATGGTGTTTCTAATTTATAGGACTTGGTGGAATGGTTGTTGTGTGTGTATTTTTGGTCATCACTTTTCGGCCTTTGCCCCCTAGTAGTTATAGTCTGTGGGCCCCCAAGGATGACACAAGGAAATCAGATTGCTTCACTCATTGGCAGCTAGAGCACTTGATGGGTGCCAGGTTATCAACTAGCATCACGGGAGCCAAAAGCACTCTGTCTCCACCTCATTGGCCAAGGTGTCCAGATGTCAAGATCTCATCATTGAAACCAAATGAAGCAAAACAGGACATGTAGAAAGCCCAAAAGGAGAATTCTTTTCAGAATTCCAGCTGCTATTTCTGTATCAGTTGATAAGATAATTTGAAAATCTATATATAAATGTGACAAACCAAGAATACGCCCCCCAAAATTAGAGAGTACACACTGCAGCTTCAAAGCATTCTACAAAGCTACAGTAATTATGTAGCTTAAGTTTGGTTGTGAACTTGATTGGATGTGCAGTCAACTAAGAAACGTGCTCCTGGGTAAGTTTGTGAGGTTATTTTCTAGAAGGTTTGACTGAAGAGGGAAGACCTCCCTCACACAAAGAATATGGTCCGTATCTGAGGGAAAATCACATGGTTGTTTTGGTTTGAGTTTGACATGAGTGAGACAGGCACAGAAGGGCGGGACATTTGAGTAATGGTCGGTTGTAAAAATACATCCGAAGGAATTCACAAAAATCTTAGAGGGTTTGGAATCCCCTCAGAGTCCCCAAAGAGGGAGTCTGAGCCAATTTTATCTAATCTCAGGTCTAAGCTGACCTCCCAGATGGTTCTCTTGATAACCTCGGACTGACCTGACTTGCCACTTTCTCTCTTGTGATGCTCAAGTAAGAACTAGAAATCGCTGGGAATGCAGCATCTTGTGGTAAAAGGAGACTGCCTGGGTTAGCCAGGGCTGACCTTGCAGAATTGTCTTATGAATTCTAGGTTTCTGTTGTCCTTGTTTGCCTACCAGTGAGTGGTAAGTGTACTTATGAGTCTGTTTGATCTCACTAAACTCACAGAAACTGACAGCCTGTGCACAAGTGAGCTTGCTTCACCATAAAGTTAGGCATGCAGGTGACATTTCCAGCAGACCAGACACAAAGCAAGCATTTCTTCTCCTAATGCCTCCCTTACCTCTGGAAGAAGGCTTTTCAGTGTACGGTGGAATCATCATTCTTTATCCATCACAGGAAATACACTGATTGTTCTCCATCTGGTAGTCCTCTGAAGAGTTCAATCACATTGAATAAAGCAATGGAGCTTTGAAATGAGTTCAGTGATTTCTGTGTGCCAGCTATGTAGATTCTTAGCTATTACACAGATTGAGGAGCTCATTTTAGGGTTCACAGAAGCTATCTTGGAAAGGAAGGGATCCCATGAAGGCCTTAATTGCCTAGGCCAATGGTGTTCAACCGGGGCACCTGGTGACTCCAATAGGGGACCTTTATCAATATCTGGAGACATTTTTGGTTGCTACCGCTTAGGAGAGGGTGTTACTGGCATCTGGCGGGTAAAGGCCAGGGGTGCTGCCAAGCATCCTACAATGTATAAGACAGGACTTGCAACTAAGAATTATCTAGCCCCCAATATAAATAATGCTGTTGTCAAGAATGTTCTCTATTCCTTAGAGCCCATGCAAGTGTGTGTGTGTGTGTGTGTGTGTGTGTGTGTGTGTGTGGTGAATGATCAAAACCTGGAGTCTTGGCAATCTGGGTTTATAGGGCTTTGCACATGAGTGTTCAGGTGGTACTGATAAATATTGACTTTGGAATGAGACAGAGGAAACTATTAAATAGAATATGAATATCCCAGATCAACATGAAAACTATATTTTTAAGTTGAGACAAAACACTACAACTATGAAAAATACCTCTATGGGACTTCAAAGCAAGTTTGAATAGAAAAATGGAACCAAAAACAGGAGAAAGGGAAACAAACCAATATAACAGCCTTCCCAGTTCCACTCTCCATCTTCCACTTGGACCAGGAATTCCTTGGCTTGACTAAGATGTCTGCATGGTTATATATGCAGTTACATGTGCAACACTGTGGCCATTAATATTATCAAGGGACTTTGCTAATTTCTAAGTGAAATGCATTGAAAATCTTGCTATTACTCTTTCTAAACATGACAAGTAAGCATCCTTGGCTTGGTAAGTTTTGCCCAATAACAGGCCATCAATGCAGGAGGGCCACTTTCCCAGCACATGGATATACTCAGGTACTGACTTTAGTGAAAAATATGTCCCTCTAAGCCTAAAATACCCATATTTGACTGTTTCTTCCAAGGTCTGTCCAGATCCCTAAATTTAAGATTGCTTGGGACAGGGGTAGTTTAGATGGCAACATTTGACTCCCAAGTCTTCATCCTGCTTGAAGAGTAGGTCTCCAGACTCACTCATGCCACAGGCAAAGGGTGGTGCTGCGACAGACTTCATTTCTGAAAGACAGAAGAAGCAGGATTATAAATCCCCTAGCCTTCTGGGTCATTAAGTACCCAAGAAAAAAGAGACAAGTCCACCACAACAGAAAAGGCAAGATACCAAGGGAAAGCATGTGGTGGAGGACACTGCTTGTCTTCAGGCAGCTAGGGGAGTCCAGGGGTTGAAGAGCACTATGCCTTTGCCTGGGCAAGGGAGGGGGACTAGGAAGCACAATAATGCCCTTGACGGAGGGTTATTCCACTTGAGTGAAAATTCTTTGATCATGATCTTGATCATAACCCAGCATTAGATGGGTTAGCATCCTGCAAGTTTGTAACAAAGCAGAGTTTTTCTGATCTCTAAAGATTTTTTTCTATCTACTCAAGAGGCTGCTAAATCTCTTCTAGACTGCTGACTATAGAAATGTCAGTCTGGGTGAACCTGGGCCAAGCATCCCATGACCCAAAACTTCTCTGGGATAATTGTTCTTGGATCTAAGGATGATTATGGTTGAGGGTGATATTGTGGTGTCATTACTTATCTTAGACATCTGAAACCTAAAAAAAATGAGACTGAGGTTCAACCACTCCATAAAAAGCCAGCCAGGCTGTGTCTGCAAATTTTCTTTCCTACAAGCTTCTGTTAATTTTTTCCTTTTTGACTTTTTTTATTTGTGGGGAAAATTGAGAATGATGTATGATGTTTGTATATGTGGCTTTCATTGTCTCCATGGGATGGAGTGGAGTCAGGATCTGCTCGGGTGGTCTATAAAGGAAACAGGAAAGGAAATGACTCACTTTTCTCTGATCCCAGTGAAATGGGAAGTAGATTCAGTGCCTGGTCAGGTCACTTCCAATCTTCTGTAGAAGACTTGGCAATTGCCCACAGGCTTTACTAGAGAGGGGTATTAAAATAAAATAATGTGCTGATATTCTGTTTTCTGTTTCATTCACTCTGCTTGGAAAGCTTTCTGCTGTCGTTTCCAATCAACTTACTGAGTTTTTCAGTGTCATGAGTTTTTCATTTCCTTTTTTTATTCACTACTTCTATCTCTTTTGTTGAATTCACTTTTCAAGTCATGAATTGTTTTTGATATTTCATTAAGCTGCATATTTATAGATTATTGGGCTTACATCACAAGCTTATACCTTTCTTCGAGTTTTTTTCAGTCGCTTGTCTGTGTTTTCTTTAAGTTCTTTAAGGACTCATCCTATTGTAGAGATACCTCTATATCCATGTTTGTTGTGGCTTTCTTCAGAATAGCCAAGAAATGGAAGCATCCTATTTGGCCCTCAACTGATGAATAGATAATGAAAATGTAGTATATTTACACAATGGAGTTCTACTCAGCAATAAGAAAAGGTAAAAATAATGAAATTTTCAGGTGAATGGATGGAACTAGAGAATGTTATGCTAAATGAAGTAACACAAACACAGAAAAGCAAGCAGCGTATGTTCCATCTCATTTGTGGATTGTAACATCAGTCCCTTGTATGAGGTATGTATCCTGATGTAATGCCAGGAGCCAGGAAAAGAGAAAGAACACAAGGAGGTAAAGGAAAGAGAGAACCTGAAAAGGGGGAGAGAAGGGGACAGATGTCACCAGGGGCACCTGTCAAAAGTGGGAATGTTCAGCAGGGAGGAGAGGAGGGTGAGACATGCAGGGAGTCATGGTGTACTGGGAGGGAAGTCTGGAGAGGGGCATGGGAAGAGGCAGGTGTTAATGGGGGGAGAGTAGGGATAATGAGGGTGCTGGGACTTGGCAGGGAGGAGGGACAGGAAGTTGGATGGGAGGAAAAAGAGCAGAGATGGATGAATCTTGTGGGGAAGGGACCCCAGAGGGAAACGCGGTGCTACCGAGCCCTCCTGAGAAACGCACAGCGTGTAAACATTAGTGCGTCTGTACACCCAGGGGATGTTTGGCAAGGAACACAGTGTCAGACAGAAGAGACCTCCCTTTGTGTGGTTCATGAAAATGATCCAAGAGACTCCCAAAATAGCACAGGCTGTTGCCAAAGTTCTTGGTTATCTCCCAGAACTAGAAGATAATACCCTACTGCTGAAAACAGGACATATTGGCATACAGGACTCGGAACAGTGGATCAGGAACTGACCTGTAAGCCTTCTACCTTAACTCCCATATTGCTAGATGATAACATGCCAACTGCTAAGGGGAAGTCAATCAATCAAACCAACCCTAAATTCTAATAACCGTAACAACTGGAACAGGTACTTCCTCTTTAACAACTGGAACGGGTACTTCCTCTTTAACAACGGGAACGGGTACTTCCTCTTTAACAACGGGAACGGGTACTTCCTCTTTAACAACGGGAACGGGTACTTCCTCTTCTGCTGCGGCAGTAGCACTCTCATCCGGGGTGTAGTCAACAGCTATCTAACTGGCTGCAAAGGCCTCTCAGTTGGAGTGAACTCATGTGTGACACCGTAAACTCAGCTAAGTACACATGGTCAGAGGAGATACAGACCCTAAAGAGAACCCTATCTCTGTCACATCTCTAGAGAAATAAAATTTCTTACCATATGGTAAATACGGATCCTTATGTTTACAGACAAGCATATGGTACACCACTCATCCAAGAAGCTTCATTTTGTACCAGATGTAGGCTACAGAAGAATTCTACAACTGGTCAGACACAGAGAATATATATCTAAGAGATGCCAGGTCCGGGTCAAACATCTGCAGTTGAACCTCTATTCCCCAAACTCCTAGCACGCAGCAGAATGAAGGGTAGAGAGAAAACTAAAGCATCCTTCAACTCTCTCCAGTGAAACTTCTTCAAACAACATAGGGCTTTACACACAGAAGGCCACAGCTGAACAGTTTTTAAGGAGTTAGAGACTGCTGAGTGTGTATCCCTGGATAAGACTCCTATATTGAACATCACCCACCCATGGCTAAGGGATCATTGTGGAAGAGTTGGGGAGGGAAGACTGTATGAGACAGAACTGGTTCCTGAACTTAGGGAAGCAGAGACATTCAGATCATTGGAAGTTTTGCACATGTGAACTTGTGGCAATGGTGACATTGAGCACAGGACCCACACCAACTCAAATAAGACAAGGGCCCAGAGTGGACAGAAATTAAGGGGGGGACTAGGCTGAGAACCTTTGGAGACTGATTACTATTTGAAGAGAGAGTGTATGCCTTACTTACAATCTCAAGGTAGCCTGACCAGACTCCAGTGGATGAAGTTTTACTAAAGGACATCTAGGCACAGATGAGTGACTGGATAAGATTTAACATGTATGACAGAATACAGAATACATGTAGCCCGGTGGGGGTGGGAGGGATGAATGGAGGAGCGGATCTGAATTTGATTAGCGTTGTATGACATGTATAAAACTCAATAAAAAGGCAAAAAATGGTTAATGTGCCTACTAGTCGCATTAGCACTTGACTATAACAGTTGTACCCTGCCAAATGCAATTCAGCCAACCCATATGGAAATCTTGTAAATGACATATGAAAGACTGGCTTAGATTAACTAAATGGAAGGAGCACAAATGTTCATTTCTCTGTCGATTGAGCCTTTTTTTAAACCTTCATGACTGAACCACAGCTTCCCAGAAATTAGAGAATGAATCAAGTCCTCATATTTGAATCAACATTCAGAAGGACTGTTCAATACAACACAGAAGAAAGATGCTGCATTTGATATGCTAAGTTCCATGACCTAATCCCCAATCCTACAAATTTAAATATGGTACTCGACATTGGTTATAGAAACAATGATTTAAATTGATCAGAGCAGAAATACAGTTTGCACAAAACTTCATATTGTTTGTCGGCTCTTTAAGAAAAGGGAGAACCAGTTTATAAGAAAACACAGTGGGCTCAGCTGTGGGTCTCTGAAAATGGTATGCTTTGTGATATTTCCTTTCATAAATCCACTGCTGATGCCCTATGATGTCTTCACTCAGTCCTGCCTGCTTCCTAATTTCTCTGCTTACGCCCAGTCAGTGGGCATTTAATGTTTTTTCCACCTCTTATGTTGGTGAGGGAGCCCATTTCTTATTATAGAAGCGAAAATGACCTAACACATTTTGTCCCATGTCCTGGATTCTGGAATTCAGTCACACGATCCAGGCTTGTTGGAGCAAATACTCATGCCTGAGACTGCAGCTGGAACCAGTGATGCAAATAATCATTCCTCTAGCAATGATGCCGTCCACTGCCAGGAAGCAGCGTCTTAGTGGCCTTCAGTGGGCAGCAGGCATAGAGCCAGGATCATAGAGGTGAGACCTGCACAGCCTCTTCCCATCACTCAGATCCTTTTACCTTCCTCTACTTTTATTATTAATGATTATCTGAGACAATGTCTTACTGTGTAGCACAGGCTGGCTTTGTGCTGCATCTGGGGAGGCTAATTCTGCCTCCAGAATGCACCTTTCTCTACTTTTTAAAAATGGTTGCATTTGCCATAGTCCAACATATCATGTATTTGTTTTTTGTTTATTATGTAGTTTTTGCATAACAATATAAACCCCAGGAGATGGTTACTTGGGTTTGCTGTTATACACCATATACTGGGCACATACTAGGCACAAACAATACTCGTTACTTCACATTTGAAGAAAGGATGGCATCTTCTCATGGAGTGATTTAGACAGCTTTGCCTCTCCCAGCTAAACATTATTCTGCAGCATCTTTATAAACATTTGTGAGTCAAGCAATGCCATTCTGATACATTCCTCCTGTTGCCTCTTCAGCTGATCAGAATTCATTTCAGTAACTTTGAAGCAAGATCTGAGCCCA
This sequence comes from Eospalax fontanierii, assembly GCA_035773235.1. Taxonomy (NCBI): domain Eukaryota; kingdom Metazoa; phylum Chordata; class Mammalia; order Rodentia; family Spalacidae; genus Eospalax; species Eospalax fontanierii. The sequence goes on along the minus strand of CM069539.1, from coordinate 62,689,551 downwards.
GAATGAATAAGAAGCCCTAGGATACTTTTCCCCGCAAGGTTTTTGGTAATTTCTGGAGATAACTCCACTTCTCAAAACTGGCAAGTGCTATGGGCATCTACTGGACATGAGCCAGGGATACCTGCCCACAGAATGATTTGGCCCAATATGTCAACAGTGCCAAGGTTGGGAGCTTGGCTTCAGTTCCTAAGAAGTGTCTCCAGTGAGACTTGACATCATTAGATGCAGGAGTTTGAGGGTCTGTACACATCTGGCCATTAGATCTCAGGTCTGTCTCTGATTAGCTATGTGATGTAGGACTCGATCTTTGTTCTTTCTGGCCTTAGGCTTCCTGTAAAATAGGATGCTGTTGTTTACTTTGACACCAGTTGGAAGATTACCAGAGGGGCCTGTATGAATGTGGTTCATGGCTCTGAAGGAAGTGGCAAGTGTCAGTCTCACCTTCTATTCATAAGGGAAACCATCCATGTTCTTGAGTCTGCATTGTTGGGCAATTTGAATGACAAGATAAATCCACAACCATATATTTCCCATAGTAAAGGGAAAGTAACTCAGGAGTTGTCCTGTCCTGTAGACAGAGCCCAGGGAACAGAACAGCAGGGAAGCAGGGAAGGGCCTCGCTGGGAGTTAGGCCTGGTCAGGAAGCAGAACACCAGCTGCTGCAGATCAGTCACATTAGGGCTGAGTGTGCAAGGCTAGCTCTCTTAGGAGGGTATTCTATTCATCTTTGTTTGTTAGGACTAAATTCTGGATGTGGCCACCTGGTACATGAAGCCTCAACCACGTAGTTACAAGGTCATGCTTATTATAGTAGGCAGAATTAGAAAAATCAGAAGATAAGTAGAGACTTCCTGGTCAAACTCTGGGTTTTATTAATTTAACATACATTTTAGGGGACTTAATATAATCCATGGGTAATTTTAGGAGATGAAGAGACAGAGGAGAATGTTTATGTGTGTCCTCAAACAGCTCGTATCCTAAAAGGGAAGAATTACTTATTAGTAGTAATCAGCATAGCTTGAGGCAAAAAACAACAGTAGATTTTTTTATGTATAATAAAAATGCCTATTTAGGTGAAAGAGCAACGAGGAGTTTCCCTGAGGGGCCTGGGGAGAGAGCCACAGAGGAGGTGACAATGAGTCTAAAATTTATAGGATTATGATATCGTTAATCTCATTTGTGAACTTCAGAAGATCCAGAATCACAAGAGAAATACGTTTCTGGTAATGCCTGTGTAGAATTACCTTGAATAGGTTAATTGAGCTGGGGCGACCCATCCACTGTAAGTGACATGAAATCTTAGACCATATAAAAAGGAGAAAGTGAGACCAGCAAGATGGCTCAGTAGATAAAAACACTTTGTGCCAAACCTAACAATCTGCGTTTAGTCCTCAGTATCCACGTGATGGAAGGAGACCTCAGACCTCCATATGCATGCCACGGTGTACATGTGCCACATCCCCCCTATAATATAAATGTTCCAAAAAAACTTTTAAAGAGAAAATGAGACCAACAGAAGCATTTACCACTCTTTTCTTCCTGTTTGCTGATGCAGTGTGCACAGCTGTTTCAAGTGCCTGCTGCCCCGGCTGCCCTGAAGTGATGATGGGCTGTACCTTGAACTGTGAGCTGAAATAAATTTTTGCTTCCTTAAGTTGCTTTGTTTCAGGGCATTTTATCACAGTAACAGAAAAGTTAATTAAGGCAGATGGGCTGTTAAGAATTGCCCTCCTGCGCCCCCCTCCCCAGTGATGGTTATAAACATCCCCAGGCAGCAGTTGGTATCATGTGCTATGGGAAAACTGTCTAAACCATCTGCATCTGAGCTTCCTTAGCTGAAAAACTAGTTTAATGATACTTCTCACAGAGGTCATAAGATTTACACAACTTCTGTAAAGTGTTTGGCACATAACAGAATGTCAGCAAATTTGATTCCTTGCCATCTTCTTTTATGTGTATTCTCTTTATTGAAGAGTTAAATATTGTCCTCTTAGTGAGGGAGAGCTACTGAACGACCACTACTTAACATTATCGGATTCAGTTTTTTGTTTGAAATGCAATGCTCCAGAAAGGATAAGACTGTGTGTAATAGAATAGTATAAAAATCTTTTCATGTTGTTCTAGAATTACTGTTAAAGCTCCGATAAGTCCTAAATACTCACCATCAAGAGAAATAGGTGATGTCCTAGTTTGCTTCTCCACTGCTGTGACAAACCACTCTAACCAATACCAACTTGAGGAAGAAAGGGTTTATTTTGTTTCCATCTCCCAGGTCACACAGTTCATCAGGGAGTCCAAGGTAGGAACTCAGGGCAGGAACCTGGAGGCAGGAGCTGGAGCACAGGCCACGGATGAATGCTGCTTACTAGCTTGCTCCTCTGACCCATGTTCAACCTGCTTTCTTATACAATACAGGACCACCTACCCAGAGCTGGTGCTGTCCAAAGTGTGCTGGGCCCTATCTGCAGTACTCAACAATCAAGAAAATACCCAATAGCCATGGCCACAGGCCAGTCCAATGGAGGCAATTCCCCAACTCAGGCTCTCTCAACCCTGGTGTGCCAAGTTGACACTAAAGCTATCGAGCTCAGGAGTGTCACCTTCCTACGTTATTGTACAAGGCAACAGGACTCTCAGGCACACTCCTGAGAACATATAAGCAGCAGACATGTTGTACTAACAACTTAGCAATCTGCTTTTCACTATCTCATATGTGGTTTATTTTAGCCAATATGATAGAATCATAGAAATAATTAAAAATGAAGGGCTGGAGAGATAGTTCAGCAGTTATGAGCAATGGCTGCTCTTCCAGAAGACTAGGGTTCAGCTCTCAGCACCCACAGTATAGGTAACAATCATCTGTAACTCTAGTTCCAGAGGATCTCACACCTTCTTCTGGCCTCCATGGGCACTGCATGACATGGGTGCACTTACATAGATGCATGCAAAACATTTATATATATAGCATAAAAATGAAAAATTATAATTAAGAATAAAATTAAGAGGAATCCTAAATATGGTAGAATAGGGACAAACTCTCTTCAGTTCACATGATTCTGATAGAAAACATTTATTCTATGATTTCACACAGGAACGAGAAGTGAATGGGGAAAGAGAGTTGAAAGAAGCGGTAGTCTGCATCTGGAGGGACAGCTCAGTGGATAAGAGCACTGGCTGCTCTTTGAGAAGACTGAGGTTCGATTCCCAGCACCCGCATGGCAGAAAAAAAACATCTGTAACTCCAATTCCAGAGAATCTGATGCCCTCTTCTGTCCGCTGTGGGCACCTCATGACACAGGTGCAGTTACATACATGCAGGCATAAGACTCAGACACATAAAATAACAAAATAAATTTTAAAAGTAGACTATGGAATACTAAAAAAATTTTAAATGCCTCATTTGAGTTTCATGGGAACAACAGATTGTATAAAACAAAGGCAGGAGGGAAGGAAGAACTCCTTTCTCCTCTCTGGGTCCATCAACAAAGGAGGAAAGGAAAACTCCACACACACCAAGACAACAAGATCTATACAGGACATCGACTTGGTCCTTCACGCAGGCACTTGGGAGTTGTATACCAAACTCGCATGGTAGTTTTTAGTTTTTTAAGTATTTTTTTTTAACTTTCCTGCTGAATTTCACAGTAGCTGCTTAAGTTTGCAGCCCCAGGAGCAGTGAGTAAGGGCTCCTCTTTTCTTACCTCTTCTTCAGCATTCACTGCCACTAGTGTTCTTGACTAAGGTGAGGTGGAATTTTCTGACTGGGGTGAGCTGGAATCTCAGGGCAGTTCTTGTTTGTGTTTCCCCTGCGGAGAAGGACATGTGGAACACTGGCCATTTTTACTTTCTGTTTTGAGAACTGTCTATTCAGCGAGCCTGCTTCTTGATGTTATCATAGGCAGCTATCAGGATCTGGACACTAGATAGAATTTCCGCTGTCTTGTGTCGTGGAACAAGGAATTAGACAGAGAGACATGGATTGCACAGAAACCGAGAGTTTATTTAAAGGGGAGGAAAACTCCCAGAGCGGAAGTGGGCCAGAGCTGGGGAAGATGCAAAGGCTCGATGGCACCTGTCCCTAGTGGACTGAGACATTTTAGGTCACGTGTGTAACGTATACTTCCTATCGCACGTGCTCTGCCAGTCAATAGCAGCCTTTGTGGGAGGAAGCGCTCTCCCACTGTTTTTGTTCTTCAGGCTAATACTGGCCCGCTCTCCACCACTCTCTCCTACTAGGACTGGGTGACGTGATTTTATTGTTCTTTAATATTTGCGGTTCTTTTAGATGATGATGCCCAAAGTTTTAGTTGGCAATGATTTTTTTCCCATTCTGTAGACTATCTCTTTACCCTGGTGATCGTTTCTTTTGCAATCTTCTTGTGCAAAACTTCTTAATTTCATGTAATCCCCTTTGTTAATTATTGGGATTATTTCCTGTCCAATTGGAGTTCTGTTCAGAAAATCCTTGCCCATGTATATATTTTAAAGTGCTTTACCTAGGTTTTCCTCTAGAAGTTTCAAAGTTCCAGTCTTCCATTAAGGCTTTTGATTCATCTGGATTGGTTTTTATGCACGGTGAGAGATATGTATGTGTGTGTGGGGAGGGTTGTGTTCTTTATTCAATTCCATTGGCCTACATGCCTGTTTTTGTGCTAGAACAATGCTTGTTTTGTTACTATGGTTTGAAATACAATTTGAAATCTAACTGTGTGATAACTCAGCATTACTGTTTCTGCTAAGGATTGCTTTGGCTATTCAGGGTCTTTTTTGCTATTGTATAATGTCTTTATGAATCTATTACTAATACATGCTAAGAAAGAAGTATACAAAAAAACCATAAGATAGAGAAAAAGTTCATGTACAATAGCATCAAATGAACACATTTAGATATAAATTCATAATTGGGGAGTATATCATTTATATAATTATATAACAACATCTGTTATAGAATGCATATTTTATAATTAGGGATGATATAGTTTTAAATAAACTTAACAAAGAAGTCAAATACTGTACACTGAAAATTACAGAACTTTGCTGAGGGAGATAGAGGATAAGTAAATGGAGAGACATCCCTTGCTTGTTCCATTGCAAAATTATTAGGATGGCACTTTTCCCTACCCCGATGTGTAAGGCCAGTGCAATCTTCATCAGCACAATAGAAGAGTTTTTTGATTTGGTTTTGTCTTAACACATAACAAGCAGATCCTAACATGTATATGAAAGCATAAAAACTTTTAGCATAGCCACTGCAAAACTGAAGTGAGAGAACTTTGAAAGAAAATGGAGTTGTAGAAAATTCACTTCCTGAGTTTAAAACTTACTGTAAAACCAAAGCTATCAGAGCAATAGTACTGTCATAAGGAGACAGAGAGAATTGTCCAGACATAAATATGTATGCAAAATTATATTTATTTATATATTTCAATCACCATACAAAGTATTTGATATCACTGTGGCATTTTCAAATAAACCATGTTTTGGTAGAATTTTTTTCTTTGCACTGAACCCTTGCTACCCCGGATTCTCCCTTGCGATCTCTCTTCTCAGTCTCTTTTCCTCTTTTGTTTCCTGTGCATCTTTTGGCCACACTCTGTCCTTCCTTCTCACCTATTAAGTAAAGTAACTGAAACTCAGAAAGATGGAAACCATATCTCATATGTGGATCCTAGCCTATGAGTATATCCATTTATCTATATCTATATACTGTATATATGTAAAACCTAAAAATAACATTTTTTTTGGCAGAGGTATTCTTTGGTGGAAAAGATATCGATTGAAAAAAGTGCTGCTGAGACAATTGGATAGCCAACTGGCAAAGGTGAACTAAGACCATCACCATAAACCATAGATGACAATGAAATCAAAATAGATCATATAGATAGATAATGCTTAGGTGGTGTTAAAAAACAGAGAGAAATACATTAGTTCAAAAGCCTACTAAAAAATTACACATTACATATACTATAAATATAAAATGTAAAACTACAGTATATATATATATATATATGTATGTATGTATGTATGTATGTATGAATGTATCTGTATATACCACATGTGTATAGATGAAAGCCACATAACAGAAAATGCAGTGTCAGGCAGGGGAACCCTCTCTTCCAGCTGTTGGTCAGGTTAGCTATTTCCACAGCTCTTGATTGCCTCCTGGACTTGAAGGTAAAACTTTATTGCTGAAGACAGGCATACTTGAGACAAATGACTTGGAGCAATGCAACTGGAACTGATCTGGAAGCCTTCTCCCTGAAGACTATCTCCTATAGTATCAGAAGATATTGTGGAAACTGCCAAGGGAGAAAACCAATCAATGATTCCACCCAGCTGTAAAGTCTATGAACCACAAAAAGAGCAGGCCAGCTTTCTACTGGTGGAATAGTGGCTCTTTTATCTTGGGGGTAATCAACAGTCATCTAATTGGACTTTAGGTCTGCTCAGTGTGAGGGAACCCTTGTGTGGTACTGTAAACATAACCAAATGACTGAAGAGGTCAGAGCTCCTGGAGAAAAACCTACTTTTGTCACACCTCTGAACCAATGTAATTTCTTACTGTGCTCTAAATACATATCCCTATATTCACAGACAAGTGTACTTCTCTCCACCTATTAAAGAAGCTTCTTTTTGCAACGGATGGTGTCTACTACAGAATCACGCAATTGATTGAATGCAGAAAATAAGTTTCTGTGAGGTGCTCAGCCCTAAGTAACATACCTGCAATGCAACCTCCATACCTAAGGCTCAGGGAACATTGTGGAACAGAGGCAGAAGAATATTAATGCATCTCTCAACTCTCACCAGCAAAGCTTCCTTGTGCCACAGATGGTTATTAAAGCAGAAAGTCACAACTGACAAAACTGCAGAGAATAAGAGTGTGTCCCCTAAAATAGGACACCTGCATCAAACCTCTGCCACTCAAGGTTCAGGAGCCACTGTGGAAGAGGGAGGGTACTGTAAAAGCCAGAGGTGGTGGGTCACCACAGGGAAACCGTTTTCCAGGCAGCTGGGAAGTTACTCATCTGAATTTACAGCAATGGTGACAGCACGCACAAGTCCCATGAAAACTCAAACCAGACAAAATTCCATCATAGATATGGGGAGGTGGGGAAGAAGTACCAAACCTAAGTGAAGAACTATTGGCAACTGATAACTGGTGAGAGAGAGAGAGACAGAGACAGAGACAGAGACAGAGTTGGTATGTTTTAAGGGTATAATGCTACATATGTTAACTAGGCTCTATGGGATGGATACACACCAAAGGACATTTGGGGACACAGCTTGACTCTATAAGCCTTAACATATATGACAGAGCGCATTGCATCAGGCAGAGGTCTATAAAAGAGGTACAAGTAAAGGAGGAGTTCTTAATATAATGTATAAAATCTACAAAAATTCAATTAAATAACTATTAAAATATATCATATGCACAAATGTAAGGGACAAAACAAGTCTTTAGAAGAATGCATAGGAGGAAATCCTTGAGTTAGGTAAAGATTTATTGATTATAGCACAAACATGATTCATCAAGGAAGAAAGATTATTAAACTGAACTTCATAAAAATGTAAAGCTTTCACACTTGAAAAAGAACCATTGTGTTCAACTCTCTGATCTTTTCACCAATAACCTTCATCTGTCTGTTGCTTTCTTTTGCATCTGGGGGACTTCCTTGAAATATGGTTTCTGGTTATTGGAGTCAGTTTGTGACAGAGGCTTATTTGCTGTTACTCCTGTGATGTACGTGAGCACACTGCTTCACTTTTTGGCATCAGTGTCCTCATCTTTAAAATGGGCAACTTGACAACACAGATCCTGCAGCCAGTTGTAAGAAATGAGTATGTTAGTTTCTATTATTATTTATGACTAGTTTTTGTAATATTTTAACACATGATAATAATGGTCTTCATTAGAATGAGGCATTTTCTGATTCCAGAAGCTTCTCCTTGCATAAAACACTATCATTTGCATGTATGATTGGGTTAAATGTGTGTCATTTCTCTGATTTCTGCAACTATTCCTTTTTCTCAGTGCCTTGATCTTTTCATACATTTGAGAAACCATTAGTTTTCTTCCTCAGGGAAGGAGGCGTGTAGATTTCCAGTGAGTCTTCTGTTAAAATTTGTGAGGATCCTTTTTGCATTTTTTGGCACCGAAAAGGAAGGAAGAAAAAAAGTCCTATTTCTTGTAGTGGTTTTGTTTATTACATTGGAGATCTGTAGTGGTTACTGTCCTCATTGCTGCTACAAAACACCTGACCCAAACACTTAAAGAAAAAGGGTTTATTTTGGTTTACAGTTAGAAAGGAAGCCCACAGTGGCACAAAAGGTGTGGTGGTGGGGGCAAGAGGTGGCTGGTCACACTGTGTCCATATTCAAGGCGAGAACTATGAACGCCGCTGTTCTGTTAGCTCACTCCTTCTTCTGTAGCCCATTACCGCAGCCCAGGGAATGGACCTGCCTGCATGTGGGGTGGGTCTTCCCTGCTCAGTTAACCTAATCAAGATAATCTCTCACAAGCATACCTGGTGGTTTTCCCCTGGTGTTTTGTCCTAGATCTTGTCAAGTAGACAATCAATATTAACCATATAAACTATCACAAGATGTATTTATTTACCCGTGAAGGATGAGAGAGCCACGGCCACATGCAGATTTGTTGTGGACTCTTCTGTGGTGTGCTGACTACTTGTCCTTTTCAGTGGTACAAAATCAGAGTTAAATGGGATACTGAAGTCATACCTAACCAGCACAGCCATTGTTAGATGTCAGCTGAGGCAGCTCCCTTCCCTTGAATCTGCTCACTCCATAGGCATAGACTGAAAGAGTAAATACCTTCCCTTCTGTGCTCTGAGAACCTGTGCTCTTGGCTAAGAATGCCCAAGAGTTTTTCCTTATAGTAGCATCATGAGCTTCCTTGTCTCCCTACTCCTACACCCTGGGACATGGTTTTGTCAAGTTAAAGTTCTAGTTGCTGGTAGATTCTAAGCAGAATGAAATACCGGAGTCAGTCATGCTACGAGGCACCTCTGAGCAACAGGAGTTCTTTGTTGCTGTTTTTAGCTGGACATCCACTGACCTGCGTACTTCCCCTTTCCGTGCCGACAGCGACAGCAGTGTCTGTTGCAGCTGTAACTCTGTTTTCCTTAACAGCCAATTAATTTCACATAAGGGTGGAGCTGCGACTGACCATCAGTGCTTGGCACAGGCATGTGTCTACATGATTTGTGGTTAGGAGCTCTGCCTTCTTCTCCTCCTGCAGGCCTTTATTTCTGCCACTGCCAGGTAAATGTGCTTTGCGGTTCTACCAGGACTAATTCTCACTTGCTCTCTGGAAGAACTTTCTCTGACCCTAGTACCTAAGGTGAGTAGAGACTTCCCCAACCAATCCCATGCTACACAAAGTTCACAGTATTTCTGGCCTCCTACAACACTTTATTTCATTTATATAGATTTTCCTATTTTTATATGCTGGAAAATTTGAAGAGTAAGATGACTGCTTGGGTTCTAATTTCCATCCGGAGACAGAACAGTAAAGTTGTCTGTTTGCGTGACTATCATTTAAATTGGATTCTTGGAGCTGTCTTTTGCACCTCTTTCCACAGATAGAAACCTTTCCCACGTGCCATCCCAGCAAAGCTTGGACTCATTATTCTTGCTCCTAGTCTCTACTCAGGGAGCTCCTGGACCGTGCCAGAGCACCATCCACTCAACACCACTTTGCCAAGGTTCATGTTCAGATGAGTCCTCAAATGCATCTGTATTCTCCCGATCCACTGCTTGTATCCCCTTAGCTGAAAAGTTTCCCCTTTGTTGGGCTTTTTTATGTCAGAGAGCAATCCTGCTGAGCTCCTTTTTGTTCCTGCTTTGCCTGTACTTTAGATATTTACAATAAGGAATTCTGGTTGGTTATTATTTAGTAAGATTTTTCACCTGATAAGTCAGAAACTGCCATCAGCTGAATAGCCCAGTAGCTATTCCTCCTCTTTTACTTACAAAGAAAACCACAATTCTGTTGAAGATGGCAGTGTGCTCGGAGGAAAAACTCTTTTTCTATAGTATACTTCAAGTCAATAGCTGTAAACAAAAACGTTTTATGGGTTATTGAGATCATTTTTATTTTCTTACACAATTGCAATGATTTTCTGTTGTGAGACCCTCTGCACCTTGGGAACTCAGATATTATGGCTAGAAATGAAATGCTTATCTTATATACATTAAGGAAAGATAACTTTGATGTTTGGACTCTGACTATTTTTTTTTGCAGGGGTGCTGGGCAGGAAACCCGGGACTTACATACCAGGAGTGCTCTGCCAGTGAGTTATACTCCAAGCTCCAGCATCTTTGAAGCAACAAATCAATGGCAGCAGTTAACTACCCCTGGCTTTATTGTTATGGGGCACAGATATTCTCCTAGCTTATTTAGGCTTCCCCTAATTGAGATTTCTGTTCTACTATGCCATGTGGAACTGCTAACTGCAACTGGCAATTTATTATTGTTCAGAGTATGTTCAATGTAAGTAAACTCACCATGGCTTAATAGATCAGGGTATTTATGACCTTGTGCAATGAGGTTATTGAAAGGACAGACCTGAAGTTTCTCAGCAGTCCAACTATCTTTCTCTGAGTTATCTTTCAGCTATGTCCTTCTCTGCATGTTGCCTTCATCTTCAGTTTGGCTGCACAGATTTCAGGCACCACATCCACATCTGGCCACAATGACTTTGAAAAAGAACCATCTCTTCCCCCTGTTTTTCAGTCCCAAGCAGATTCAGTGACACCACATGCCTATTCCTAGTGCAAGAGCCCATGGCTACATAGTGAAGTCAGACTCAATCAGGTTTCCTCAGCAAAGACACACAGGTGAATGTTTATCAAGTGAACAGCCATGGGGTCTGCCATTAGTAATGATGGCAGTGTAAGGTTGTGAACCTTGAGCATTCAGAATTGTATTTCAACTTTCTGGACTGAAACCAATCACTGATTCAAAAGTAAAATGCTCCTCATTGAACCCAACAGGCAGAAAGCTAGACACCAATCCACTGGCCAGTCTGTGTATAATTTTACATAGTAGCCATATGTTTTGTGGCAACACAGGTTTCTGTGATGGTGTTTAACCGAGGTCTTAGGATGCAGTGAAATATTTTAATACTCTTCAAAGCAGAAACAAAGAGCAGAAAACAGTACATCAGAACACAAATTGTAAACTAGGGCACCTGACCACACATATCCCCGTGAGGATTGGTTGAGCATGTCATTAACAGCCATCTTTCTACAAGAAACATGGTGCCCAGAATACATTTAATAGGCCACCTCGACAATTTTGTGTGCATGTGTTTTATTTTTCTGCTTTCCATTTTATTTATTTTATTGAACTTTTATAATTTTCATACAATATAGTTTGGTGGTATTTAGAACCCCTGCCTTATCCACATCTCCCCTTATTGCCTTCTACTGAATTTAATGTACTCTATTATATGTATGTATGTATGTATGTATATATATATATATATATATATATATATATATATATATATATATGAGATAAGCCCTATGGAGTCTACTTTGTGTCTCCAAATATCCTTCAGTGTGAATCCATCCAGTGGAGCTTGGTTAACCACCTATCATTGTAGAAGGGGGGGCAGAAAGATTGAAAGAGCCAGAAGTAGTGGATGACCACAAGGAAACAGAGTTTTCCAGACATCTGGGCAGTTACACATATGAATTCACAGCAATGGTGACAGCATTCACAAATCTGGTACAAGCTCAAACCAGACAAAAATCCCAGCATAGACTTCAGGAAGTACGTAAGAAACTTAACCCAAACTAAGGAAACTGTGGCAATCAATGACTGTTGGAAGGAGTAGAGCCAATCTCTTTCAAGGATGGGACTTTTGGTAGGTTAACCACCCCGGCAATTTAAACAGTCTGTTTCCTTTGGCAGCATCATTGGGTGAGACCAGCATCACCATAATCTCCCATGTAGAAGGCAACAGAGTTTACACGAATATATACTGGATGAGTGAAAGTAAAATCAACATCCAAAGGAAAGAAGCACTTTGTGAACTGATATACATACAGAATTTCATTTATTCATTCAAAACTTTTCATAGGAAATGTTGTTTAACTGACTGTTCTGTTCTGATAGCTAGGAGACAGAGTTAGGAAAGATCTTATGAACTATAAGCTGGTTGGAAAGGTAGGCACATGAATAACTGTGGTTGATATATTACAGTGCAGCAGGAGCTCCACAGAGTCTTCTAGTATGATTGTATAACATATCTAGAATAGCTTCAAAAGAGAATATTATTGGAGAGAAGTGAAGGTTATGTTAGTTATGCTAATGTTAGTTGTAGAAGCAACAGCAACAACAAAATCCAAGATTACAAAGCCTTGACATTGTAAAGTTATGTTTACTTATCTAATAGTTGATTGCAGACATTCCTGGTTAGTGGGGATTGACACGACCAACAAGAGAATGAGGGGATCAAGAAGTTTTGTTCCACATGTGTGAAAGAGTCTGATGGTGGCCTTGAATCTTTAACATGTATTTTCTGGGGTCTCTGTGAGTGTTGAATTCTGGCCAGCTGATGGGAGGAGAGAGAGATGAAACACAGTACACCAGTCTTTATTTATGCTAGATGGGATCAGGTTTACATTTCACTGGTTAACAACAGTCATGTGGCCCCACTTAGGTTTAGAGGTTTGGAAGTATAACCCCTGCTCAGGTGGCCTATTCTAAAGCCAGCTCCAACCTACTGAAGGGAGGTATGGATCTGTAGTGGGCAGGGAGTCAGCCTTGTCACTGAAGGCTTCCTGGAAGAGGTACATTAAACATGGGGATTTTGAAGGATGAATTAGTCAGCCGCATACTGACATATATCCCAGCTACGAGCAAAATATTTGGAAGAGCACTTTTAATGAGAAGTTTTTGAAAGATGTAGAATCATCTTTGTCCATTAAAAAGCTTTCAGAATTTTATATTTAATAATGTTCAACAGAGCCATTTATGATGATGTATTTGTGTGGGACAAAGATCTGGAAAGCAATTTCTGGGGTAAGAGTGATGACTTCAATGTTCTTGCTAAGAAAGCTGTCGGGGTATGGGATTGGATCATGAGTTCATCTGAGGTTTAGCTAGAGTCAGATGGATTCCAGGCCTGCACTCCATTCTGGATCTATAAGCTGAGCTAGCTGAGCATGAGCTTGGATCAAAGAAGGGCCAAGCAAGCTGAGCAAGCTGCAGGACAGGATTTGGCGATGAGTTATCAGGGTGGCACAGGGAGAGGGCCAATTAAACAGCTTGTGTTTCGGAATCTTGGTTTCTTCATCAGTGAGGTCACACTACTTACAAGTGCCTAGTCCCGTCTCACCTAAATTATTACTTGGTTGATAGGAAATAATAAATCAGAGATGAAGGAATGGCCAAGCAAATAAAGGAAGTAGACAGAGACATTTGTAAATGCTTAAGTGTTATGCAAATTAATGTATTAATGTCTTGCATTTCTAGTCAATGGCATTTGATGTAGTTACATTGGGACAGATCTAGAGCTGGAAGCTGGCAAAGGGCTATCAACGGCCAGTGGCAAACTTTAGGATGCATTCTACAAGCAGCAGGATACCACAGAAGGTTCCTGGTCAGCTGGATGGCATAATTAAAATGTTCTGTTAAGAAGGTAATCTGGTGGTCATGTGAGGACTATGACTATAGCAACCTGAACTTGCTCTATCCTTTCCAGTCCCATAAATACACTGTAATAATTCACACCTTCACAGCTCTCGTGCAATAACTTCCTAAATAATTTTCTCGCCTCTAGCTCAGGATGTACTTAGAGAATTTCATCCAATAGTTTCTTGGTTCATTCATATTAAACCCTCCAACAAAGTTGTAGCAGAAAAGATTTATAATTTCAGCTTAGCTTTGTGGGCAGTCCAGGCTGAGACAATGCATGTTTTCATTATTTAGGATGATTTCTTTTGTCTCAAAAGATTCATGCTGTAGGATTGCTGAGTCAAAAACTGTGAGTAGTCAAGTGACTCTGAGGACATCACAACAGATATCAGCCCCCTTGGCCCTTCCACCTGGTTTTCTGTTCAGTTCTGAGGTAGACTGCGCCCCTCATTACAGAGCTGACAATGACATGGAAGTCCTGTTGGCAATGACTCACAGAAGTCTATAAATAGGCACATGTATGACCACATTTACATAAGCACAGTTGGTTCAATGATAGTGTATGGATAAACGTAATCTTGCTGAAAAGGAATTTTAACCATTTGCATATATGCTCCCAGGGGAAAGAAAACCTGGGTCCACAGCCTTAGAGTGGTGGCCCTTTGTAAGTGCTATAATTACCTGAGAGCTAATTAGGGACCATTATGTATTCAGCAGTGAGATGCTTATCTTTTAAAATTTGCATTTCCAGGGAGAAGCTCATTCTCTATGCACCATAAGGTGAGTGTTCCCTGCTGACTTCCTTTCCCTGTGGATAAGCTAAGCTTACTCTGGGACCACTATAATCAGTAGTCCATTAGGCAGAGTCCAAATAATCCAGGAAGAGGGGAGCAGTCTTGGGGGTAGACAGAAACTGTAGCTGCAGGAGACAGAATTCGGATTGCTCTTTACAGGAGCCACTTTCAAGTTTGGTCAGACATACCCACAGGCTTTCCAAAAGAAACCAAGTATCAGATGGTCCCTAAAGTAAGAAATAGCTCTTACCTGTCCCTAATATGAGCTGAGAGCTCTTGGGTACTCCAGTGGGCCTGGCATGGTATGTGTAACAAGTGTGCTGACATGGAGAGCTCGCATTGTCTGTGAATCCTCTGCTTCTTCTGAGTCCCTATTGACTTTGAACTTCTGGTTTCCTTTTGGTGTCCCAGTTGGTTGAAGTCTCCTAATTCTCAACCATGACGCTGTCTCCCAGAGCTGTGGTCTATTCCCATCCTCTTGGGGTATGAGGGAAAGAGAAGGAAGAGATGGATTCCTTCTGGTCAACTCTGAGCACAGACTCATCAAAGGATCTTAGAGTCTGCAGGAAGCCCCTTTCCCCACATAGATCTCACTGTTCATGAGCCATACTTTTTCTGTGAATTGTGTTGAAACTAATGTACCTGACATGTTGAGTTTCTATTCAGTTAAAGACATTAGTTCACAATCAAGCACCTGTTATTAGCAGCATTGAATATAGTGATCTTTGTCTTCAAGAAGCATACAGTCTAGTGGGGATACAATTACGTAATGCTATAGGAGTTGTTTAGAATAGAAAAAGATACAAAATATATTCGTGTCAATAAAAAAAAGAATAACCAATTCTGGTTAAGTGATGAGGGTGGTTATTCTAGAGGAAAGATTTGCTAAGAAGTTCACATTTTAGCTGGCTGTCAAAGGATGCACCTTTGTCTTTGAAGTGTATTGGTAAATCCTGAATTGTAGAACCTCAGCTTGCTCATGAGTGTTATGAGAGATTTAAAGATTACATCTATAGCCCATTTTATTTTATTGTCACTTGAATGTACAATTTTGGGGAAGTGTTTAGGAGATGCTGAAGATGGTGTGTTAAAGATGGTAAGAAAGTCCTTGGAGATGATGTCTTCCTACCCGCCCCAACTCTTAGTGTCAGCTGGATCCTCGGTTCTGTTCAGTATGGAAGTCATTGGTCAATTAGGATGTAGCAGAACATATAATTTATGACTAGAAATCAAAAGTAGGTTAACTTAACCCAGTGGCATACTTTCTATTTTCCCACAATCTTCTTGGCTTAATTCTTTTTGTAATAATAACAGAGAGTTGCCAATACTCTGGATCAAACATGTGGATACAGCCTCCTTTCTAAAATCAAGTTGGTCCAAGTTTGGTCAATTCTGAGTTCAACCTACTTTGGTAGGACACCAGTGACGCTATGCTCTGTATTCTGGTGGCTTCTGGCTTCTCTTGGTGTGCAAGCAGTATAGTGTAGAAAGGCCCTGTAGAGAGGCAAGACTTGCCCCAGGGTAATGACTCTGATACAGCACAGGACATGGTGCCAGTGAGTCAGTGTCTCCAACAGAACTCCGTGGAACTGGATGCCTGTGATGCACTTCAGAGATGATTTGGGAAATCTTGTGCACGGGCTATGTTCTTAGAGTAAAACACAGATAAATTGTACTTGGATAAAATGTCTTTTCTCTTTGAAGGATGCTTTTTTTCTATTCATACAAAAATTTTAAAAACACAGTGCAGAGGCTTCCGTTCTCCACACTGTGGCTCTGCATCATTGACTCTATCTCATTTCAGAGATGCAGGAATTTATAATTGGTTTTCCAGTTGTCACTGAGGCACCTTAATGACTTTTTACGAATTCTTGAACAACATTAGTGGAAATCAAACTGAAAAACAAATTAACCCATGCCCTGACCACCACCACAAATCAGTCTGTTTATCCATGCTTTGTCCAGTATTTTACTTATGTGCGTAGAAAATTTAATCATACAACAGGCATCATTTTCCCTAGGGTATGCTGCTTATTGTATAATTGTTATAATTATATTTTTGCTTCACAGAATCACAAAAATGAAAATTAAGTGATATAACCACCCTCACTGTACCCTGTATCACACCCAAATTTGGAATTAATTTGGGGTTACTTTTTCCTTCTTTCTTGTTTCTATCAGGTGAAGGAAGATTTTCTGTCTGGATGTCTCCAGTGGAATATTTTCTAATTCTGTGGGAGAATTTTTTTAATGCCTTGCTGTTTTAATTGCACATATATTTTTATTCTATCATTTAAGAATTACACCTTGTATACTCCCCAAAGGAATTGTGGGGATTAGAAATAAAGGCAGTGTGAAGCCTAAGTAGCCATTTGTCTTGAAATAGGACAGAGCCCAGGTCCTGAATAAGGAAGTAAATGCAAGTGCATGAGGAGCCGATGGCTGGATAGACAGTGTAGCTCTCCCTTCCTGTGGGGCATCATCACCAGTCATCGTGCTCTTCCACACAAGCTGAGATACCACTTTAGCATCATTTTTGACACTATCTTTCATGTGCCCACAACCAGTTAGTCACAGTTATCATGTACTATAGTGTAACTGGAATGTCTCCCTAAGGCTTCTGTGTTAAAGGCTTGTGATAGAACTTTTAAGAGAAAGGGAACTGTGGGAGGTTTTAGGTCATTATGCTTGCCCTGAAGGGAGTTGTGGGTTGCCAGTCTCTGCTTCCAGTCCTCCATGAAGAAAGCAGCTTTGTCCAATCATATGCTTCTCTGTTATAACATATTGCCTCACCACAGCCCAAAGAGAGTGGGTCCAACTAACCGTGGATTGGCACTTAGGATACTATGATCCAAAATTAACTCCTTTCTCTTTACAAGGTGATTGTTACAGGTGTGTGTTACATAGAAAGCTGATTAACACAGATATGAAGTTCACCATCTTTAGCGTTGAGCAATGTTGTGGAACGTGTATGGAAGTGGGAACGAAGAGCGTTCTAGCTTCAGAATGGATTAGTCAAGCGGCCACAGCCTCTCTGACTGGGAGGGCTTGGAAGGATTGTCTGTTAGGCTGACCTAACTCTTCTACTGGCTTGAGTTCCATTGAGTTCTGGAAGGCATTGGTGTCACTTGTTTTTCAGAATGCTCTAGTACACATGTTACAGCCATACTTATTAAAGCTTTTATGACAACTCATCCCCTTGAACCACGTGTTAAAGAAAGGACATGGATTTAGGACTAGCCGCACCAGAAAGTGCCCTTCGTGGCTGTCGCTTTATTGCTTTATTCAGTGCAGCTTCCTTGTCCACTGCGTGTTTCTCCACAGCCCCTTTCATACATTCTGCATCCTTCCTCAGAGCATACCTTTCCTCTCCTCGCCACAGCAGTGACCCTCAGGCCATGTCTTCTAATGCTCATTACCTCTGCCACCTCATATTTAATCTTGGTCTAAAGTTTCTCTTGGTAAAGCTTTGTTGGGTCTGGAGCAGGTCGTGGTGTGCGCTGGCCTGTGAGTTGGCAGGGTGGGGAGTGTGTGCGAATCCTTTGGAATTCATGAGCAAATCAGCAAAAATGACAAGACCTAGGCCATCCTCATTCTTATGGCCACTGTTTTGTAAAAATAAAGGAAAACAGAATTAGAGCTGCAAAAAAATTAACATATGTTTATAAATAAATTTTCCAACATAAAAATATCCCATAACAAATCTATCCTGAAGAGTTAATCCATGCTGTGCTATAGGGCCAGGAAGAGTTTATATATCAAACATTTTATGACAAAGACACCTCACCTCTTTCCTGCCACTGTATCTGGGTGAATGTTTTACTTCATCTGAAATGAGTCTGGAGGTTATCCATGTATCTGGCTTCTCTGCGGTAGGTATAGCTTGGACCTACACCACCTCTGTTCTCATTTCTTTAGTGATATGGCCTTTCACTCCTTCTCTAAATGACTGAGGTCTTTTAATAAGATTTATTTATTTACATTTATTTTGTATGTGTGTATTTTGCCTGCATGTATATATGTATGTATTCCATGTGCATGCAGTACCTGTGGGGACCAGAAGAGGACAGTGGATCCCTGGAGCTGGAGGTAGAGATGGTTGTGAACCAGTATCTGAGTGTTGGGTTCTTTGCAAGAGCAACAAAACTCTTAACCACTGAGCTATCTCTCTAATCCCCTAAATGACTAAGTTTAATAATACTTTAGCATCTCAAGACTTTCTTTCCAGACTAGTCCAAATTCTTTCAGGAAATTTGCATGCCTCACTATCAGGCCTTCAGCCTTCCTTTGTAAGTAGCATTAATGCTGATTTCCTTTCTGGATTTGTTCTCATTTCAAGGAGCACCCATATTAATCAAGAAAGCCGTGGTGAAGCCATTAAGGGTGTATGGTGCCCTCCTCAGAGAGTGTTGGATTAGCTTTGATTGCTTCTGTAAACCGTGTGCAGTTTATCTCACCACACATTCCCATGCCTGTATTACTCTCTGTTTCTTCATTCAGGATGTATTTTGTGTTCTTCAGTTTGCTCAGAACAGTATCATGATGCCAGATGAGGTGGGCTGTAACATGCCCCAGATTCCCATCATCTCCCTAGAATGTCCTACTCCTCATGATGGCCACATGCGTTGATTGACATGCTACATCATTTCAAAAATTTCTGTCTTGAAACAAATAGAAGTCTTATTTGTGTTTCCCAGTCCCTTGGTGGCAGGTTTTATATCTCCTATTTCATATTTTGTCATGTTTGGGCTGTGAATTTTTTATGTGACTTTAGAACAATATACTGAGTTTGGAAGTTGTGACACTCAGACAGGTTAGGATTATGTTGTGATAATAAATCACACTTAAGTCTCACTTGCTTAAAACAATAAGGGTTTATTTCTTGTTTGTGCAACATGCTCATAGAAGCTTGGTTGGGGAAACTTCCATGTCTCATTCAGGAATGGAGGCCAGCAGGATCTTCACCATCTCTCTGTCACCAGTGACCACACCAGGAGGAGGGAAGGAGACATAATGAATTACACACTGAATTTTTGTTGTTTTGTTTTTGTTCAACTTTACTGGGTTAAAAATTGAAGTGTCTTACATGATTTCATGCATTTTGGA
The DNA here is from genome assembly GCA_035773235.1 of Eospalax fontanierii. Classification (NCBI taxonomy): domain Eukaryota; kingdom Metazoa; phylum Chordata; class Mammalia; order Rodentia; family Spalacidae; genus Eospalax; species Eospalax fontanierii. The sequence goes on along the minus strand of CM069539.1, from coordinate 62,669,979 downwards.
CACATGTGCACACCCTGTCACCACAGAGAACTGAACAAACGTTTCTGTTACCCCCGAGTTTCTCTTTTGAAATCCCTGCCTTCTTCAACCCTGTTCTCAGGCGTCATTCACTGTTTGTTTTCATTTTCCCGTTTTCAAATCACTACAGGTATTTTTGCAAAGTCTAGATTTTAAATACATGGAAGCATTCAACATTTACTCTTTTTCTACTGACTTCTTTCAGAATGATGTAAAATATCACCCACATTGTCCGTCTGTGTGTGCGTGTGTGTGTGTGTGTGTGTGTGTGTGTGTGTGGTTTCTTTCTTTTCATCAGTGAGTCTACTGTATCAATATGCCATATTCCTTTATTCAGTCACTTGCTGATGGAAACTCAGTTTGTTTCTAATTTTTTGATCAACTCAGATAAATCTGATGGTATTTTAATACAAATCTTCTTGCAGGCATTTGCTTTTATTTGCCTTTTCCAAAGTGATAAAACCATTTTACCTCTCTTTAGCCACTGTGAGAGCTCTAATTGCTCTGCATCCTCCCCACCACTTGATTTGGTCAGCTCAAAACATTTTCACCATTCTAACCAGTGGGTAGTGGTAGTTCTAGCTTGCATATGGATAATGACTAATGATGTTCAGCATTTTTCATGTGTTAATTAACTACTCTGTGAAGGGTCATCTGGGTATTTCTCTGGAATGTCAGCCTGGTAGAACATCCAGAATCCAGGTTGGCTGAAGCTTGCCAACATGTGTGAGGTCCAGGTTTGATCCTCAAAACTGAAAAGAAGGAAAGATATGTATCCATTTTTTTTTTTTTTGCAATGACATGATTCAGTTGATACAAAATTTATGGACTGTGGTACCAACTTCGTTTCTGTGTGCTGTTCTTTCCTGAAGCAGTTTAAAGCTTTCATGTTCCCCAGACTGCGGCAGGTTAACGGGCTCCACATCAAAGGTCTCCTTCACCTTCTCAGTCCCAGAGTCCCCAGAAGGACTCTGAATACTACCTTCTGTCTCTGGACTGACTGGATTTGACTGGTGGATCTTTTACCTTAGATCTGACTTCTTCAACTGCTCCCTGTTTCTATTTGACACTTTTGGGCCGCTGCTTTGACTCTGGTGTTCTTTGAACATCAATTTATAACATGTCATAGACTCCAGAGAACCCTGTAATTTCCAATACCATCTCTTTCCCAAGAGCACTATTTCCAGTTAGAAACTTGCACAACCTCCTCTTCCAGAGATACCCAGACTGCTCTGCAAAGAAAACAATATTAAGCAAGGCAGCTGGAAGCACGTAAGAAGTTCATGTGAAGACTATGGTGCCATAAAATCCATTTTGTTCATCTAAAATAATTAAACAGACCTTGTCGTGTGGAGGCCCCTCCCCTCTCCCCTGCCAGCTGTGACTTCTGAGACATCAGTGAATGTGACAATGAAAATCCTCAAAGAGTTTCCAAGGTTATGGTAGAGTCTAGATAATTCTGGCAAACAACTGACAGGATGAATCAGTGCCAGGGTGGGAAGATAAAAGTGGATCGTGGAGTGTTCAGCATACCCAGGCACTGTGTGAGAGGATCCTGTCTAGAAAAGGATCCCACTCTAGAAAAGAGTGGGACTCCAGAAGAAGACTTGGGTGTTGGTAGGTGACAAACTAAGGAATGTGCCCTCGGAGCAGAAGTACAGGCTGCCACATGAGATGGAGCTGAAGATTGAAGCAGTAGCCACCTGTAGTTTCTGGCATTGCATCCAATTCAAACACCCAGATTCAACCATTACACAGAGGCTCCAGGCAATAGTGAAACTTCCACAGCTGACAGTGACCAAGCTTTGGAGAGAGTAGAGGTGAGGCCTGAGCTGATCTGGGTGAAGGCACTGAAAAATGATGTAGTGGCAAGCGCCAGGCAGCATATGACAGAGATATCACATGTCAGCTTCATAGAGGGCTGGGGAATAGCTTCAGTTGTCAACTTTAAACAGAGGGGAAGAGGGACCCTCAGTTGGAGAATTACTTATATCGATGGCCTGTGGGCATGTCTACAGGACATTTTCTTGATTGCTGATTGATGTGGGAGGACCCAGAACAATGTGGATGATGCAACCCCTGGACCATGGTCCTGGGTAGTATGAGAAAGCAGGCTGAACACAGGTCGTCGGAGCAAGCCAGTAAGCAGCATTCCTCCGTGGTCGATGCTTCAGTTGTTGCCTCTAAGTTCCTTTCCATGCTTTCGTCAGTGATGAACTGTAATCAGGATTTTGTAAGCCAAATCCTTTCCTCCCCAAGTTGGTTTTGGTCCGCGTTTTATGACAGCAATAAAAAGCAAACTAGGATAAGGACTAAAAGTGAAAATCATTTTAAGATGCAAACTTGCACTCTCTCACTCAAGACCCCAAGAAACGAAGCCGAAAAATACAGCTTGTGGAAGAGAGTCTTCCCAAAGGCCTTAGAATGTGGCTTTCATTCAAAGAGCCATGGATGAAACTTGGTGTGTTTCTAAACTTGCTGCTGCAGGATGGAGACTGCCAACTGGAGGCAGGACCTAGAAGGAGAACTGTCTGCATTACATGGTGGACAGGGAGGTCTGAGGACCACCCACAGCTGTAGGCAGTGTCCGAAGCAGCATGGTTAAATGTAGCAACTTTCCTCCTTTCTCGTTTTCCATGTTTGAGCACCTGGGGATCTTAATAAAATAGGATTCTATGGATATAGAGCAAGGCTCAGAAGACTGCATTTCTAATACACTCCCAGGTGATGTCTGGTGCTTGTTGGTCAGTGGAACAGATTTCGGGTAGCAAAGAGATTCAGCATCCAGGAGAGGCAGCTGGGAGAGAGCATCCAAGCAAAAAGCAGTTCTCAGAGTAAGACGGATGATAGGATGCTTGCAGCAGGGTGCGGGTTGCAAAGAGATTCAGCCGGTGACATGCAGGTGGAGATACCCAGTGAGCAGTAGGGTATGCCTGTGTGGGACTCTGTTAGTGGGGGCTATGCAGTGTGGAAAGAAAATAGGCCCTGGGCCATATGGACTTGGATTTGATGTTTGGGTCAGCTCATTGCTAGCTATTTTGACCTTGATTAATTAGTCTCTTCTGAGTCTGCACACTAGTCCAAACTTTACTGGACTTTTCTATTAAATAGGTTACCACACGTACAATGTCTTGGATGAGTCTGCTTCATGGTAGTTGTTCTCTGCGATGTCGGAAGTGCAGCCACGGGGAAGGAGAATGGAAACCGGGAGCTCTGGGGAGAACGCATCTCTTGACGCCTGCATGGGTGTGTTTATCATAGACAAGGAGCCATCAGTGCCAACCCAGCATATGAATGAGGGCTCCGGTTCTTGAGAGTGAAGGGATCGCAGAAAGCAGGTCACAAGGACAAAGTGAACTCAGCAGCTGAAGGGTTGGAGGTTCCGAGTCCTGAGATACTGCCGGCCCAAGATCTGACTCAGGACAGGCATAGCCAAGGAACAATCCACTGGCCCCGCTGAAGGGAGGAAAGAAGGTGGGCAGCCTGGACTTTCACAGCAGGCTGTTAGCAGAAGGCACACTGCATAGACCTGTGGTCAGCCCAATGCTGGGTCTTTCTGCTCTTCTCTGCTATGTGGTAGCCAGTTGGATATTCGAAGACTTGTGAGGCATTGAGGCTGGACTCTTTCTTCATAACCAACAGCCTATAAAACCAAGATCAAGAACTTCAGGGCAAGCTACTAGTCAGAAGACTTGGGCCTGAGTCATATCTCTGGCCCTGGGAGAAGACATAGTATCATGAACTGCCTGAAAGAGCCTTAATAGACAGCTATCCAAACCTGATTCCAGGAGCCCCAAAAATTCCAGGGTTATTGTATAGGAGGAGGTTTCCTGACAGCCCAGTTAACTGCTCCATGTAAGAGTCAAAGCAAATATGTCTGTCAGTCACCTGGACAGAGCAAGTTTCCTCCAGAAAAACTACTTGTGTGAGAGAATTTAGAAATGATATGCAGAGCAGGACAATGGTCCCTTAGGCCACTGTCCTCTCCCATGACTTGAGAATGTGTTCTACTTCTAGAATAAACTGCATTATGCCCTGTATACCTCAGATGAATTATTTTAATGGAGGTGATAAGGACTGGGGTGCCGAGAGACACAGAGCAAGTTCCTGGTTAAACAATATAGGTTAAATTGGAACAATTCTCACATGTGTGTTCCTAGTCCCATAATGCTCATTTCAGGATTCAAATCCTTCGTTATACTGATGGGAAACAGGTAAGTCCCCCATCTCCTTGATTTTCCCTATATAACAGGAGGGGCAACAGAGCATGAAGATGGGGTCAGTCCATGCTCTGTTATGTGCTATGGATGTGACACTTGATGAGTTCACCTGAACTCTTTTAGCTCCCGCTTTTTATAAAATGAAAACAATTTGTCTCAGACACAATGCATGTGCTCAATGCAAGACACCTGGTATACAAACAGTTTTGTAGACTCGGACTCCTGCTTCTGTCTCATTTTGATATCGTTAGCACGATGGCCTTACCTCACATTCTGAGCTGGCAGGAAGATGAAGTGCAGGCTGGCTGGAAGGAGTGATTAGGACACACACTAATTAACATTTCATAGGGTATCAAGTGCTCTTGTGCTCTGATTTGTCAGCTCTACTGTGAACATTGGAACTCAACCACCTGTAGGAATGCCTGCTTCCTGTCCTCACTAGCAGCCAGTGTGGTTACAGGATTAATGCCGCTCACAGACACCTGCATGTGAGGAGAGGGAAAATGGAGCTTCTGTGAGTCTGGCAGATGAGAGGAGAATGTAAGCAAGCAGCTGGGTCAGGCGGGTCAGCCGGGTCACTTGACTGTTCTGTGAGACTCTGAAGAACACCTGTGATGATAACTACAGAAGTCAAAGCACAGACTCCCTTAATATGAACCTTCAGGGGTCCATAACGGAGAGAATGTCCCTGCTGACCTGTGCAGGACCTGTAGTACCATGGAGAGATCAGTCTTATTTTAAGCTAGGAGTCAGTTGTCAGTGGTCCACAGGTCGGCCTGGCCCACCATTGGTTTTCACATAAGCACATTTGCAGCTGTTCATTTGTGAATTATCTGTGGACACCTTTATGCTACACAACTGAACTGAGTAGCTGCAGCAGAAACCAGATGGCTCACAGACCCCAAAATATTCACCCTCTGTTTCCTTACAGAGAAGTTGGTCAGTTCCAAAGTTCAGCCAGTAGCTCTTTGCGTCTGGTTGTTATTGGGGCAGACCCAGGCTCTCCTGACTACCCGGGGTAAGAGGCGGTGTTTAGAACTTGTTCGTGTAATGACTGAAAAAAATATAATAACGTTTTCTTTGACTATTGTTAGCATGCTGTGCTTCCTGTGATGACTGGCTGTGTCTCTCTTTCACCTGCCTGTGTCCATTGCTATTTTCTCATTACTGGTTTAGTGAATTTTCTCCATGATTTCACTCAGTTCTCAAAGCAGAGAATGTTAATCTTTGCAATTGTACTTGGTTTATTCAACCAAGCCTAGGCTAGAAAGAAGACAGTACTTTCCCTCCAGAAACTTAATAAATGTTTAACTGTGTCTGCTCTAGTTTTTGTGTTTGATTTTTTAAAGAAATGTCTTAACTCTTTTGGAATTTGTTTAATAAAAAAGGGTAAGATAAAGACCTAAAGTAATGCCCCTATCACAACTGCTAACCAACTTTTCAATACCATAAGTTAAAAAACCTCCTCCTTCTCACTATAGTTATGTTTCTTTTATAATTTGATAATTCTATAAGAAGTGGTTCAGATTTTCTGTTGAATGAATTATTCAGCATATTTTTACAAAAGTGTTTTTGTTATGCTGTGAACTTGAGAAGCAAAGTCAAAGTTGTGTGTGTGTGTGTGTGTGTGTGTGTGTGTGTGTGTATGCAGATTTATATGCACAGTAAAAAGAGGCATTAAGAAAGATACTTAAGGGGATGGAGAGATGGCTTGGCAGTTAAGAGCACTAGCTGCTCTTCCAGAGGACCTAAGTTCATTTCCCAGCACCCACATAATGGCTAACAACAGTCCTTAATTCAAGTTTCAGAGGACCTGACACCCCTCTTCTGGCCTCTGTGGGTATTGCCTTTAATCCTAGCACTTTGGAGGTAGAGGCAGGCTGTTCTCTGTGAGCTCAAGACAAGCTGGGGCTACAAAGAGATCTTATTTCAAAAAAGTGTTACTAATTGTAGTGTTTCTGTGAAACTATGTTTTATGAATTTTTCTGTTGTTCCACATTTTAGACATTTTCAAAGTTTCATATACATAACAGTGGAAAACTAATTTAGTTTACATGAAAAAAACCTCCTCCTACTAAAATGAAATCTTGGTTTTCTGATTTTTGACTATTATACTTTCTTTTATGTGTATGAGTGTATTGCCTGCATGTATGTAAGTGCACCCCTGCCATGCCATGCCCTCAGAGGCCAGAAGAGGGTGTCGGACTCCCTGCAACTAGAGTTACAGACGGTTGTTATCTGCCATATGGGCACTGGGAATTAAACGGGAGTCTTCTGCCACAACAGCTCTTAACAGCTGAGCCATATGTCTAGCCCCAACTTTCTTCTACATTGATAGGTCCTGCTGTGGACCTAAAACACCTCCTCATTTTTTTGTTTCTATGAAATTTCATTGGCTGCTAGGTAAACGGTTATCTTCCCAGCAACTGTAGTGTGCCACATCTCTGTTTACTCAGACAAAACTCTTCTCCCCTTGTGCTGGCTCCTAAGGCCTCGGATTTTGATTTGTGCTATTTGGGGCATTGACTCCTGAAGGAGGCCCCACCGGGAGTGGGGTTTACGTTTGAACTCTAGACCTGCCTCTCTCCATTGCCAGCGCTCCCAGCACCTCCTGAACTTTCCACTGTGTACACCTAATGCCTACATCAGAACTTGTTTTGACTCACTGTCATCTGTTCTGAGCTTCCGCCTCCTGGAGCCTGTAGTTTTTCTTTCCGTAGACTCCACCTCTTGCATTTCCTGCGTCTCCACTCCCACTTCAAGTCTTCATGATCACTTAATTGGATTTGCTGGTCTCCTTTGCTCTGGTCTTGTCTGTCCTTGTAGCTTACCAGGGTTTTACATGAAATACAAATCAGAGATCAGTCCTTTGTCAAAACTCTCCTGCGTTATAGTTCACGACCTTGGTGTCCACTTTGTTATCGCTGTTCAGATTCAGTGTTTATATTCATTTTGGGAGGGGTGGTTCTGAACTTCAGTTCTTATACAGTAGTAGTTAATAATACTTAGAATATTTCTTACTAAACCTTTGTTGTGTTCCACGCTTTGTATACATAAGAACACTAATTCCCCATAGCTCTATTAGGGGTTGTTATTATGACCGTATTTTACATATATATTAGGTAAATTGTCCAAGGTCTCATGACTGCTGCTGTGAGATCTGGGGGTCACATCCAGGTATGTCTGTGGCTAGTTTCACCCTCAGCTATAAAACGTATTTGTTCTCAGTCTTCCTTGATCTGGTTTTCCTGTCTTGGCACTGACCTAAGTAGAAATCTACTCCCTAATTCATGCTCCTTTGGACCCATCCCCCAGGATTAGCTGTGTGGCCAACACTCCGTCCAAGCTGCCTTCCATTGGCCCTCAGGAGAAAAGCTTATTTAGAGAAGGGTTTGGACTGGGCATCTTCAGAGGTCCCTCACATTTCAGGAGGCAATTATTTATATTATGCCATGTGGTATGTTGTAGCAGTGGCCAGTGAATTACCCGGGCATCCTGGGAAATCAAAATACCTTTGGAACATCTGATATATGTTCGGTTTTCTGGAGTATGCTGAAATTCTCTATCAAAGTTCTTCTTCCAAGATGGTGGCAGTAATTTTTGCTGTCAGCTAAGCTTCTGCACCACATGTCTCAGGCATCTGGCTCATGGAGAAGATAGAAGTGTGTGAGAAGCTCTTAGATTTTCTGCAATGTACTCTGTATCCTGTATTCACTAAAAGGATGGTATCTCAGGGTCAGTTTCCTTGTACATCTGTGAATCAGCCCTTCTACCTTAAAACTTTATTGAACTAGAGTTTCCAGGGAGAGCACATGCATGGTTAAGCAAAGCTTACAGATATGTATGAGCAGCCAAGAGAGTAGCAGAAATGCATGAGGGAGTGATTCCTTCCTAGAATAGGCTGACATCTCAGATACACAGCCTTGTACAGTTTTAGTAGACCAGAAGGAAACATATATCTCATAGCTTCCTAACCATGTGAATCAGTAAGGGCTCCATGCCATGGCTTTCTTTTCTTCCTCAGAGAGTCATTTGTAAACTTCTTCCACCATGTACTTCTTATATCAGTCTCTGAGTCTCAGTTTCCACAAATGAGAATAATAGCACAATAGACTGTAGGTGACGATTAAACAGATGATAAATGCAAAATGTCTGTAGCAAGTCTAGTTCTTTATAAGCAGTCAATAATCAATAATGATCATCAGAGTAGTAAATCAAAGTAAATAGACAAAAATGATAGCCAACAAAATACCTCCAAGGCACAAGTTTAATAATGTCCCTAACAAAATATAATATGTCATGGACTCACAAACTAGAGCATAAAGTATGCATTTTTCAAACAGTGAAGGAATGCCTGCCCGAGACTTACAGCTATTGGCAAGTGAGAGACCAAGAAAGAAATTGTTAGGTTAACCAAAGAAAAAATTCTTAGTATATATTTGTGATAGATTTCATAAAGATGAAATCAGACAAAGATACTACTTCTGGTTTTACCACTCGGAAGTTCTGTGGCCTTGAACAAGATATTTAAACTTCTATAACTTTGGTTTCTCGTTTATAAAGATGCCTGCCTTTTGTTGCAGTTGTCTGAGAAAATGATCTGTATATGAAAGAACTTTGTTGACTATGATCTATCCCTAAGCAATGATATGTTATTCCTTATAATTTTGTAGTTGACAGTCCAATCAGTTATTCTGTCTTTCTTGTTCTGCATCATCTGATGGCTTAACAGGGTCAGAAAGGTCCAAACATGCCTTAGTCAAATGTCAGAGGTGCTAGAGGTGGCTGGGGCGCATTGGTCTTGGAGCACATGGTCTGTCTCCTCCAGTAGGTTGACCTGGGTTTCTTCACAGCATGGTGATCTCAGAGTACTAAGAGCAAACACCAATGTTGTAAGATTTCTTCATGGCAAGGTACTAGAACACAATTGTACAAAACTAACCCTGTCACAGAATTAGATCCAAGAAGACCACGGGTCATATTTCCTTCAATGGAAGCAAATAGTGTCCTATTGCAAAGGGGCTGGCAGCTGGGAAGGGAGTTTCCTGGGGCCTCATTATAACCAGCTCTCGTGATTGTTTACAACAGGTTGATGTCTCAGCCATTCCCTTAGTGATTAGTTTCTCTTGTTCCAACCCAGTGAAGAAAGTGTATTTGATTTAGAGCTAGGATGATGATTAGAGGGAGAATTCTAGAAAAGCATAACAAAAGGAAGAAGAAAAGAAGAGTCTATTATCTGTCCTATGATGATAGGAGCTTCAAAGAATTCTAGGTAAAAATAGAGGACAGACAGTAGGCTAGAGCGTCCAGAAGTACAGGAAACGTATAATCACGGGAAGGAGAAGAAAGAGCATTTTAAACAATTTTACTTCAAATTACAAGTAAAGAACAGAATTGTTTTAAATTTTGTTTTAGCCACTAAATTGCATTACCTTGAATGTGAATTTTGCCTAGAGACTGGTTCACATATGATCTTGAAATTTATCTGGGAAAAACCTGCAAAATGTTTCTTGAAAATGTGAAGTACTCCATAAATGATATGTAGTTTAATGGCCAAAATCGCTTCTGTCTCCTTCCTTCTGTTTTAGACTAACCATGAGGCTCTGTCTTTAAATACTCAGACAATCCTGGCCTTCACTCTCGTCCACCCCTCGCTGGGAGATTTGCTTTTGCAAGTCTCAAAGTAAGAATCTGAGACATTGCTGTTAGCCGTTAAATTCGGGTACGGCACAAAAATATGCTTCCATCCCTTCCTTTCCCATGCGTCATTTACGGTCATAGATCCCTAGGAAACTGTCAAAATGACAAGCAGCACTGGCAGGGGAAAATTCACTGGCACAGATTTCAGCATCTGCAGAACCACGCAGGTCTGATTTTCACTGCCTTGATAGCTGAGTTTCCAGAGTCCCTGGACTCATATTTCTCTATATTCTTTTGAGTGGAACTCTCATTTCATTTTTCTGCTTTGACAATGATATTTCTAGTCATTTGGAGGCCAGGTAAGATATACTTTAAAATCTCCCCAAGGTGAAAATGTTCACTTACTTGCAAGTAAATATTTTAATAGGCATTTCTAATGTTATTTCTTTTCCTTTTATTGCTATATGAGTTTATTTTCATATAGCTATTTGTTCCTCACTTAATTTCTATCTTCCAATTAGAATGTTAGCTCCAAGAAATTCGGGCCTTTTTCTGCTTTGTTTACCACTGGGTCTCCATCGTTAAGAAAGTTTCTGGCAGGACTGGAGAGATGGCTCAGTGGTTGGAAGCACTAGGTGCTCTTGCAGAGGACCCAGGTTCGGTTTCCAGCACCTACATGGCGGCTAACAACCATGACTTTGATTCCAGGGAATCCAATGCCCTCTTCTGACTTCTTAGGGCATTGTATAACACAAGTGCACTTACATGTATGTAGGCAATACACTCACACACATAAAAAAAATAATAATAAATAAAATATTTTTCTTAAAAAGGAAAAGAAAGTATCTGACACAACCAATATTAATTGAATGAATAAAAATAAATGAATGTATTTTCCTTCTGGGTTTTTGTTTCTTTGAGTGATTTTTTTTTTTAAACATTGGATGCTATGTCTACCACAAAGTGTTACAAGAGCACAAGGAGCTAAACACAGCTCCAGAACTTTGTCTATTTGAAAAACAAGAGAAGGAAGAGTTAAACACTAAGGCCAATCTGTAATGAACCAGACTGAAAGATATAAAATCATCTTTAAAATGAATGCCACGTTTAAAGCTTGAAAACTCAATGGGTATGTTAATCAGAAGAGAGATGGGTCAGTCATAGGAATAAAAAAAATCAAGGCTAGCTAGAGAGGCCATTCCCACCCAAGAACAGGGCAGTATCAAATTGTGGTCATTGGACTTGAGTGTTGCAGTCCTGCTGGAGGGAATGTCCTGTCTTAAGAAGTAGTCTTCAGTCTCTCCCAAGCAGTTGGAGGCTGCTGAGACTTTACTTAACTCCTTAACCTGACCTTGAGCTTCTCAAAGGTGCTTTCCAATGGCAACTCAGTTTCCTACCATGGTCCACTTAAAGTGTGTTGTTCAGTCACAGACTTAGGTACTACGATCTCACAGTCAGACCACACGCTCTTTAAGTCTCTCTCAGGTCCCGGTGCTCTTAAAAAGAATGGCAGGCTACCTGCTGCGACCCTGCCATCTTTCTCCATTCATTGCTCTCAGAAAAGCCAAATCTTCTTCCTCCTGCCTCTGAGAGCAGGGCAAGAAAACACCCAAAGAAAACTGGGCAAGAAAACACCCAAAGCCCTGCATCTGAGTCCCAGGCAGCTTGACTACAGAAATATGTTTATCAGCCCCACTCTCTGATTCTGTGCCTCTGTGACTCATCACTTACATCCTGTAGCATAAAACACTTATTAACTAAACCTGTTTCCTTATATCGCAAGACCTACTCTCCCCATCAGAAACCCTTAAGAATGGATACCTTCCATTTTCTGGGTGAGATTGAGGCCTTTCTAGCTTTGGAACCCCAAGGTTCTGTGCTGCCTGTCTGCCTGTGCTGTTCATAATTCTCCTAACAAAGCTCTCACTTGTGGGACAATTCAGTTCTCTCTCTCTCTCTCTCTCTCTCTCTCTCTCTCTCTCTCTCTCTCTCCCCCTCCTCCCCCTCTCTCCTTCCCCTCCTCCTGCTGCTCCTTCCCCCTCCCCCCCCCCCCCTCCTCTGTATCTCTACAAGATGTAGGGAATAGAGACCCAGAAATTATAATCAGCATCTTGTATTTCTCTAATAATGCAACTAATGGAATTGCAGTGCTCTTTGTTATTCTTATCCTCCTGGCTACTAGGAGTCCACCCTGGACAGTCAGACTCCTTCTCCGTATGGGTTTAAACAGTCATAGACACTCCTACATTTTCATAGTGCTCTGGATCGCTTCCCTTAAAAAAATTATTGAGCTTTTGTACATTTCATACAATAGTTCTTAATCAAATGTAGGCCCCTTCCCTCATCCATATTCCCACGTGTCCCTTGCCCCGTCTAGACCACATGTGTTCCACCATATATGTTATGTCTTATCTTGTCAAGTATTTGTCCCCAGATGTCCTTCCGTGCTAGTTCATCTGCTGGAGTCTAGTCAGCCTATCTAGGGATCATTAGTAAGGTCTACATTCAGATTACTTCCTTTTTAATTAAAACAATTTTAAGAAAAATTGAAATGATCTTTGTAACAACCACATTGTGTGTGAACACAGCTGTTGGAGTACGTCATTTCCTCTGGGCCTGACATGACCATTGGTTTTCATGGCCAGAGGTAGCTGTGGTGACCTGCAGAAAAAAACACTTGACCCATGGTCATGTCAACGAAATAAGCAGAATAATACAAGATAGCATGATAATGGTGATGGAATTGTTAATAGTCCCTTGATAGGAAATGAAGGGTCACTGTATCCTTACACTGTATCCTGCTCTTGCCTCTCAGTTCCATTTGACCTTGAGGGTACGCGTATAGGAAGTATAAGGCTAACTAAAGGCAGGGCTCTATGATGCTTCTCTGAGGACTTCACTCATGGTTGAGTCATCAGTGATTTGAAAAGGCTTATACATTAAGTTGGATTTGGATGTCTGTCTCTGGTACTCTATCTGGGAGACATTTTTCTTGTCTCCCAGGAAAAGACAATTGTGCATCTGGGGAAAATGCCCCCTCACTCCAACTCAGCCATCAGCACTAAGCTACACCTCATGTCTCCTTTGGGAATGACGTGCAGTGTTGATTGTGACAACGCATAAGATCTCACTTAAGTTCAGTCCTGGAGCTTGCATCGTGCCTGGGAGAGTGTGAGTTCCCTAGAGGCTACTAAACAGGACCCTTGGAGAAACTTGGCCTAACAGTAGCAGGAAAACCCAGTTTGCTAACTCCCAACTCACTCCTTTTGACTTCGTGTGATATTTTTTTGATTCCAGGGGTTAAACTGGTAACCAGAAATAAAAGTTTTCTACCATTAAAGACATTATAATGAAGCTGCCTCAGGCTCGAAGGCAATTTCTCTACAGTAAATTTATTTCTTCTACAGTGGCAGCGTCATTAAAATAGGTCTACGGCTTATATTCATGTAGTAACAACTTTACAGGAACATAATTCAGGAATATAACTCCTAAGATCTTTGTTCAAGACAAAGCTTTCTTCAAAAACTCTTTTTTTTTTTTGTATATCCCTTCTTAACTCAATTGTTGGACAGTTTTACTGTGAATGTTAGCATTTTCCATTTCTAAGCATATTCTAATTTTGCTAACACGTGAAAAGAAGCTGTTTTATATTCTTAAATCCCTCTTTAATTTTGAAAGACATTTTGAAGTTTCTCACGGGTGAACGCAGGCAGTTCTTTTAAGAAGGACTTATACAGAGGCTGTTAATCCTAGCTATGGATTAGCATCATCTAGAGGTGTTTTAAATGTCCTTGTCTAGGTGCCACATCACAACCATGAAGCTAGAATCTCTGATGGTCCTTCCCCACATGATTCAGTGGGGTGGCAGTGGATGTGAACCATTGAATAATAAAATATTTGTAAAGTCTTATCTCTTCTGGGCACAAGACAGAACAGTCAGAAAGCCCTAAAAACCTAGCTGTGCCCATTGCTTTTTTTCTTTTTTAGAAATTTTAATTAGTTCAGTTTTTTTTTAAATCAGCAAATCAAAACTGTGTTGTATTTATTGTGAATACCATGCTTTTCTTTTCATTGCTCTTTCTTTGGGTGGAGATATTGGGGATCAAATGTGAGGTATGTGCCTCTGAGCTCTCCCTCTACCTCTTACCATGATATCTTGAAATATGTATCCACTATGAAACTGCTGAAACAAATTAATTAATGGATGCATTATCTCATATACTTATTTTTGTGGTGCCATTGCTGATAGACACTGCATATTCTAGGAAGGAATCTATACACACATAATGCAAATGGTCTGCTTGTTCTGTGTTAACCTGTAATCTAGATGTCATCTGCAGAGCAAGCTCAGGAGGAATGCAAGGTTCCATGATCTTGGTGTTTGTGAACCTTCCCTTGCTACAGAGAAAGGAAAGATGATGAAGAGAAAGTCAGTGCCATAAATCTCAAAGACAAGACAGGCCACCTGACCAGAGGGACAAGACTGAACTTTAGAACTTGTTATCCTTCCCAATATAATCTACTGGATGATGGTGAGATATAAGTCATGTCTTTAGGGTGCTAATCCTCCTCTGTCTTCTCAGATTTCTGGCTCTCTGAAGAAAACCCATCGTGAAGATTTAATTCTTGCTCTTTGCTTATGTGATAGGCAACACAAGCTGCTTACAAGATCACTTAAATCTACTCTCTTGGTGATTTTCAATACTGCAATGCCTTGTTATGAGCTAGAGCCCCCATGTTCTACAATAGAGCTCTTGAATTTATTCCCTCTATTTTGTATCCTTTGGCCAACTACTCCCTGTGGCCCCAACACTATATTCAGGTCCTGGAAACCACCATTCTATTCTCTGCCTCTGTGAATTCAACTTTTTACCAAAACTTATGCTTTGACTGAATTTTTATGATTTTTGTACAACATAGTTTGATGATATTTAGATCCCCTCTCCAGTGCACACGTTTCCCTACTGACTTCACCCAGTTTAATGTGCCCCCTATATATAATATGCCCTATAGAGTCTGATTTGTGTCCCCAAATATCCTTCAGTGTAGGTCAATCCACGGGGCACACCAAGCATGCACATTATGAGTGTGATCATACAACATTTGTCTTTCTATATGTGACTTTGTTGATAACTAATTTGATTCTATCTTTAACTGTTTTGAATAATGTTACAGTGAGCACATTAGTGCAAGTGTCTCTTCAACATACAGTTTTCATATCACTTGGAAATATACTCAGAAAGGGGCCACTGGATCATACGGTAATTTCATTTTTAATTTTGAAGAATCACCACTCTCTTCTCCACAGGACTGTACTAATTTACATTTCCACAATGAGGTGCAAGGCTTCTCTTTTATTTACATTCTTATCACCTTTCTTTCTTCCTGTTTTTATTTATTCTTTTGAAACAGTGTCTCATGTAGACCAAGTTAGCCTCCAATTCAGTATGTAGCTGAGACTTACTCGCCTTCTAAACTCCCAGAATTCTAGCTTAGGCCACCATATCTGGCATTTCATTCTTATTTATGTGCATTCGTGTGTGTCTCTGTGTATGTATGTGCAAAGATGCATGAACACGTGTGTGTGTGTGTGTGTGTGTGTGTGTGCACTCATCTACGGAGACTATATCAGTAAATCGGATCCCCTGGAGCTAGAGTTACATAGGTGACTGTGAGTCTCCTGACATGGGTACTGGGAACTGAACAGGTTTCTTTGGAAGGGCAGCAGCAACTGCTCTTAACTTCTGTCATCTCTCCAGGCCCATTGTTTTCTAATCAAGTAGAAATTGCCCTTGGATGGGTCTGGTGGTGGTGCAGGTATAATCTCTGATACTCAATAACCTGTGGCAGGAGAATCAAAAGTTTAAGGCCAGTCTGGAGGACTTAGTGAGACCCTGTCACTAAATGTGCCAGGCATGGCTGTGCATGCCTTTAATCCCAGCACTCGGGTGGCAGAGGCAGGTGTATCTCTGTGAGTTCAAGGTCAACCTGGTCTACATAGTGAGTTCCAGACCAGCTGGGTTTACAGGAAGACCCTGCTTCAGAAAGTCAAAATAAATAAATAAATCAATAAATAGAATTAATTCAATTCAATTAAAGAGTTCACTGGGAATGTGGCTCAGTGGTGGAGTGCTTGTCTACTATGCATGATGTCCTCAGTACCAAAACCTATTTTTTTATTGCCCTTGGATATCTTGGCTATTCATCAAGACACTCTACTGTCTTGTGTAGGATCCTAAGTTATCCTGCTTTCCAGGAACTGAGGGTTTCCTAGGACATAGAAGTTTTAGTACTAAAACTAAGAGAGTTGCTGTGAGCTAGACTGTGTTGGTTATCCTCCTTAGAGATCATCATAGACTGTTTGGGATTCTCTGGATTAGCAGGAGACTGCTAGGACTCCAGTTTCTGAAATTCAGCTCTTGGTTAATGTCCACCTAGAATTCTGATCCCATCAATGGCTCCTTCATTTAATACTAGGAATTCCTGGTTCACTCTTTTGTTCTACTCCATCATGTAACTAGTATAAAAGAGAATTTTCAGTCTTTTGAAAAGTATGTGAGCCTTTATAATTAGAAGGCATCTTTTGTTCATTTGCTCTTGAGTTTGAGTACCTCTCTTGGAGACTAACCTTACTGAACCCTGTGTATATGGGGAACAGAAGGTTGCTCAATGTTTACTGAGTGCTAGATGTGCATGAGTATGACCTCATTTAATCTCCATGTCCACCTAAAGTTGGTATTATTGCTTCCATTACTTTAAGATAAGGAAATTGAAGCTCACAAAGGTTAAGTAATATGTCAGGATCACATTTAGGGTAATTTGACTACAATTCCATGTTTTCTTTGCAGCGATGATTCTTTCAATACTTAATGCAGACAAGTTGAACAGAGAAATTATAATTTTCCAGGGTCTTTGCAGAGATAAGTGTAGGATAAGTTAGTAATTGCCTCACTGTTTCAAGAGTAGCTATTTTTTAATATTTTATTTATTATTTATATTTTTATGTGTATGAGTATATTGCGTGCATGTATGTAAATGTATTCATTCGTGTCATGCAATGTCCACAGAGGTCAGAAGAGAGCATCAGATCTCCTGGAACTGGAGTTATGGATGGTTGTTAGCTGCCATGTGGATTCTCTACAAGAGCAACCAGTGCTCTTAGCTCTCTGCAGCCTTTTAAAAAAATTTTTAAATGTATGATTGTTATTGAATTTTTGTATATTTCATAAACAAATCTTAATAATATTTAGAACTCCTCTCCCATTAACATGCCCCCAAAACTCCCCCACTGAATTTCATGCTTTCTGTCATAAATGTTTAAGGCCTATCAAGTCAAGATTTTATACCCAGATGTCCCTCAGTGCAAGTTCATCCATTAGAGTCTAGTCAATCTTTCTAGATTTCTTCACTTAAAGAAGATCAACTCTTCCTCAATCAGCAGTAATCAGTTGCCAATATTTCCTCAGCTAAGGTTGGGGTCTGCTGCCCATTCCTCCCTTTTTATGCTGGGTTTTTGTCTATTGAATTTGCCTGGGTCTTTTGCGTGCTGACATCATTGCTGTAAGAGCCGGAGTTGGTGTATGATCATCAGGAAACAGAGTCTTTCAGGCTTATGGGAATTTGGTCATATGAAAACTAACTCTTAAGGCTTCTTTTGAATATTTGGTTAAACAAATACCAAATACTCGTAACTTACTATAGTGGAATTAGTCCTGATAAAAATGGTCTAAGTTGCTACAGGAGCACATAAAGAGATCTCAGGGAAGACTTGGGAGTGAGCTGTGCTCTGAAATCTGAAATATGTGTGGAGAAGGTGGTCAGGGCCGTGGTGATACTGGTTAGAGAATATTTCACGGAGAGAGACAATATGTGTACAGTTAAAGCAGATATTTGGGAAAATAAAACATATTCAATATATTCTCTGTCTCTGTCTCTGTCTATGTCTCATTCCCTCTTTTTCTTGTGTGCACACATGCATGCCTGTCTATCTGTCTGTCTATGTTTGGGGTGTGTGTGTGTGTGTGTGTGTGTGTGTGTGTGTGTGTGTGTTTAGAGAGAGAGGAGTGAGGATGGTAGGAGATAACGCCGGGGCAAGATTCTATGGCATCACAAACCATATATAAACTCTGAAGTTTATTGTAAGAGTAACAAGGAATCATTGATGGACATAAAATAATAAAAAAGGATCAGTTTAATCACTCTACCTCTTGTACCCGAGGGCACAGACGAGAGGGAGGAAAGAGGAGGCCGGGAGACCAACTGTAAGGCAACTATAGAAATCTGGCTGAGATGTGATGGCAATCTAACCAGGGAGGTGGCTGTAAAGCCGAATAGAAGTGAGTGACTTCAAAAGATACTCAGGGAGAGAACAGAGAGCACTTGGAATTCAGTAAAGGAAGGAAGAGAAACATGGGTATTTGGTCATCTTCACAGATGATGGAGTTGAAGATGGCAATGACGATGTCATTCACTGGGTTATAATTGTACTTAAATAATTTCAGATGGATAGTGGAGCTGGGTGTCAGGAAGCTGATTGCATATATGTGCTTGCCAAGGGTGGATTGATGGTTTTGGAAATCAAGAATATACTAATGTTAACTGGAAAACTCAAGGAACATAAATAAAGAAAAGATGGAAGCAGGGGACTGGAGAAATGGCTCATCGGTTAAGAGTACTTGATGCTCTTTCAGAAAAATGTAGTTTAATTCCCAGTACACACATAAGGTGGTTCACAACAGCCTACAACTCCAGCTCCAGGATCCAGCACCCTTTTCTGGCCTCTGCAAGTGCCTGCAGACAAGAGCACATACACCCACACAGACTCATACATGCATACATATCAATAAAAAGAAGAAAAAGAAGGAGAGGCTCATTCAGAATCTTGAAGATATCAACATGTAAACGAGAAGGTCAGGACATGGCCTGGACCAACCGACAAGAGTCACTGCAGAAGGGGCTGGCGATGTAGCTCCGGGTAGAGTGCTTGCCTAGCATGCAAGGGGCCCTGGATTCAACCCCTAACACAAAAGAAACAAAAATACCTGAGAAATGATAGTGTCATAAATACAAGATAAGTGAAAATTTTGAGAAAGAAGAAGCAATCAGAAGTATAGGCTACTAAGAGGTCAAGCTAGATGAGGACCAAGGAGTGTCTATTGCAATTAGCATACAGAGATTCTCTGAGGTGAAGTAGATTTAGAGGTGGAGACAATAGGCTGTGATACCCAGAGAGGAAAGGAAGTGAATTCAGCGAGCATGTACCTTTAAGTGGGCTCTGGAGGAAAGAGGTCAAAGGTGGGGAACATGTCATGGAGGTTGTTTGGCTGGTATGTGTTTCGGACATAGTTGAAAAGAACCCAAGAGAGAAGAGGAAATGTTAAAAACGGAGGAGGGAGTTAGGGATGCAGGGAGCTGAGGTGGAGGGTAGAGTGCGCAGCGGTCCACTTGGGAACAGGGGCTGGTGGAAAGGAGGGTGGAGACGTCCGCTACTGAGCTTAGCAGCAGGAAGGTGAAGGAGGACAGGCTGTACTTTCCTTATGCAGGGAGGAAGCTCAGGCTAGTTGTTAAAGGAGGTGACAGAGTCAAAGGACTAAGAAAGGTTTCAATAGCAAGGGCGGAGAAAAGAGAAGGAAAATCACGGGAGACCGCATGTTTTCAACAGCGTCTCCATTTCCTCTCTGGTGCCTCTGAAACGAAGGGCAGGGAATTCTCTTGATTTTTTTTTTCCCAGGAAATAAAACATAAACTTTACATTTATATCTAGAACTGGGCCCCTGAAACCCAAGGTCGACTGAGAACATTGTTCAGTATCTTATGAAACCAAATATCTTGAAGTAGTAACAGTCATGGTATCATGTAATGACTTTGGGATATAAGAATCGGGACACTACTTTGGGACACTTTGGTTCTTTTGGAAACCATGGGGAATCAAAACTTCGTTGCTGAACGGCACACCTACTGAGTGCAGGAGCAAATCCTTACAACAGCTTCCTAAAACAAACATTGCTAAGATTCCCTTTCTCAAACAAAGAGGCAGCAACACCTAACTTAGGGAGTTTCTTCCAAATGATTGCAAAAGGACCAATTCAGTAACTGAGCTAAAAGCTAAACATTCCTATTAGAAAGATGCATTGAGCGTATTTGTTATGGGGAAGAAAAAAATTCCTTGGTTCCTCTCTCTATTTTCCTTTAAACTGGATTTTCCTGTATGTTTAATGAACCATTTTGTGCTTATAATTCTCAACAGTTGATTAAGCATGGGTAGATCTTAATGTGTTGATGTAAGCTGTTTTTAATTCTTACAGATTTTCTTGAGAGATACTTTCCCAACCAGAAAAAGATAGACTGATATTCAAGAATGACATCAAGACAATTGGCTATCCATATGGAAGACAATCAACTTAGACATCTAAATAATGGCATATATCAAAATAAATTCCACAGGGACTCAAGTACTAAATGAACAAAATCAAACCATAAAAGTTATAGAAAAAAATGAAGGATTATTTATAACCTAGAGAATGAGAGGCCTTCCCACGCGAGATAGGAACTCAGAAGCTATAAAGGAAAAGATTGATAGACTTGATTACATGTAGAAAGATGCTAATTACAGCCTTGTTTATAATGGTGAAAAATTAGAAACAATCTAAAGGCTCTGTAACAGACAGTCATTTAAATACATTAGTGTGCATCTACATCATTAAGGAGTACCAAAGCCTAAGAGTTCAAAAGCATGCTTTACAATGAGACACCACCTGGATTTGAATTCATCTCCATCACTTTTGGAAAATTACTTAACTTCTTCATCTATAGAACAGATACAATAATTTTATTTTTCTCATAAGGTAATTGTGAGGAATAAATGAAACAATAATATAAAATGGTTTAGACAGATTTTTAATATATTGTCTTCACCATTGATATTAGTTGTAGTTATAATATAGCACTTAAAAAATGAGCTCAGTATAGCTCAGTGGTAAAGTACTTTCCTAGCATATGTGAGGCCCTGTGTTTGATCCCAAGCTCTGCAATAAAAGAGAATGAGGTGAATTAAAGTACAATAATTCAATACCGTCTCAGAAGTGCTGATGAGAAAACAGGTTTGAGCGTACAGAACATGGTTGCATTTTAATAAAACCATATTCACATTTCCATCACAGCTGTGAGGACTTTTTATCTCTGAAAGGCAGGAGGAGAGTTTGAGGAGAATATGTGCATTTTATACTTCATAATTTTGTATTTCTTCAGCCTCTCATAAAGAGAATGAGTTTACACACTCTGTTAACAATAACAAAAAGGTTGGAGGGAAGAAAAATGCCTTTAATGTTCTCTGTTGTCAATGTGGGATGAAAGTCACACCACAAAAGCACAGACACCTGTGCTTCTCTTCCAGATGCACAGCACCTGATCTTGGAAGCATGCCCTGGGGCACAGGATCTAGAGGAAGAAGAAATAGAAATGAATAGTGTGAAGCCTATGGTCCAAATGATCTTTAGAATAAAGAAAAATCAAACCAGGCCCCTGATATAAAACCCAAGTATTAACTTAAAGGGAATATTGAGTTTCCTTTTTGAATTAAGAATCAATTATCTTTTCTCAATCAGACTATTAATGCCTTCTCTCCAGCTCTGTCCATGCCTGAAGCAAGGAGAAGAGCAGGCTCATTAAAACAAAACACTGAGGGCACTGAAGAGATGACTCAGTGGTTAAGAGTGCTTGCTCTTATTGCAGAAGTCCAGAGTTCAGGTCATAACACACACTGCAGGTGGCTCACAACCTCCTGTTCTAGGGGATCTGACTAATACTTTATTCTGGCCTCAGTGGGTACCCAGACTCACATACAGAGACCCACACACAGACAAATATAGGCACATATAATTAAAATGAAATAAATCTTAAAAAGAAAAACATTACAATTAGGAGATGTAGTACTTTCTGGAATGTTTGTAAAGGGAAATCTACTTCTTTATTTGATTAGGCCAATAAGATTAGGGTTAATATTGCTAAAGGAGAGTGGTTAAAGCAAAGGAGGCGACTTTTAGATTTTTCTTCATCTATTGGACTAGTCTGCTCAGTTCCAGGCCCTATAACTGGAAAACCCAAGGCTCAGGGCTTGCAGGGGAGTGGGTGTAGAATCAAAGCACGCACAAGCCACATGGTACAAAAAAGGTACCATAAAACTGAGGTAGAGATGGCGGAACTCCTAGGTCCCCGACAGTAGCAAATATAGAAATATTTTACGGGGAAACTTTACTTAATAGTTCTGCAGTAGTTGAGCTTACAATTAAAACATCAAAAATTACTTAAGACAGCACAAGAGAGTGTCATTAAATATAACAAGTCAACAATTGGCTATCCATATGGAAGACAATCAAATTACTCATTTAAATAATGACATACATAAAAATAAATTCCACAGAGATCGAACTGCTAAATAAATAAAATAGAAAAATTTGAAATGTTTATGAAATAGATGAAGGAAGGAAGATATAGGGCCATGAAGTGAATAATCAAAGTACATTACATACACGTATGAGAATGTCACAGAGAACTCATTAAAATAAAGAAGTATGAATTACTGAGAAACGATTTAGCATGAAACATTTTTATAAAACTATAGATTTGATCTTAAATAAGCTAATAGATAAGACAGATTCATCAGAGCTGACAAGAGAATTAGTGAAATATATATATATATATATATATAGAGAGAGAGAGAGAGAGAGGAGAGAGAACATTCTGATGCAGCATAAGGAGGCAGAAAACATGAGAGAGAAATTAAAAGAACAAAATATGTGTGAGTATCATCTTTTTCAACTAATTAAACTTTTTATTGAGCTTTTGTGCATTTCATATAACAGATCTTAACCAAATTTAGAACCCCCTCCCCCATCCCTGCTCCCATTGACCCCACCCAACCAAATTTCAGGTGTTCTGTCATATATGTTAAGTCCTGTCTGATCAAACATTTGTACCCACCTATATGTCCCTTGATGCAAGTTCATTCACTGGAGCCTAGTCAGCTGATCTAGCCACTCCTTTAAAGAATGACTCCATCACCCCACATTAATCATTTGTCAATAGTTCCTTGGCTAGTGTTGGGGCCTGCTGACTGTGGGTGGGTCTCCATCTCCAGCACAGCTGTTGTGCTCCAGCCATGCCAAGAGAATGGAGGACGATCGAACAGGTCCTCAGGTGGCTCAGAGCGTGTTGTGAGGAGGAGCTCCCGGGATACTACGTTGGTGGGTAGTTCGGTTATTAGAGCCAATGCAGTGGTTTATATAGGGAGGCCTCTCTGATGGTTACAGAAGGCGGGAAAGTTAAAGGTGGGGTTTGGGGTAAAGACGGGAAGGTTGTAGGACTGATGTGGAAGTTCAGGAACGAAGAAATGAAACCCAAATACTGGGTTCTGGTCTGGGGTGGGAGAAAGGAAGATTCATATCTACAGTGATTTCCTGGGGCCAGGTTATCGCATCAGGCAGAGCAGGCCAGACACTTGCCGTCCCTTTAGGTTATCTGAAGTTGCTTGCCTTGCTCAATACCCGGACCCCCACAGCTGACTATTTCTCTGGTTCTATACTGCGTTTTTGTCTGATTGAGTCAGTATGGGTCTTGTGCATGCGGTCACCATTGTTATAAGTTCGTGAGCAAGTTCCCAGAGGCCTGGAAGCCTTGGTTTCCTTCTGTTCCTGCACCAACCCTGGCTCTTACAGTCCTTCTGCCCCCTGTTCCACCATGGTCCCCGAGGTGGGGTGGGTGAGGGTAAGTATAGGAGTCCTATCCAGGGACACACTCTACGTTCTCTTGTTCTCTAAAATTTATTCAGTTGTGGCCTTTTGTGTGCATTACACTCTGTTGCATGAAGAAGTTTTGCTGGGGAGAGTTGAGGGACGTATTAGTATTCTCTCTACCCCTGGATTCTCTCTGTGCCATGGGCTTTAGGTCTAGAGGTTCCACACTTCTCATCAAAGAAACAGACCGAGGCTGCTGCAGAGTTCCACAACCGGTTACATGTAAAGAAAAAATTCTCTGAAGTTGTCCACCTACTGGCAACTGGAGAAGATAGGCTAAGGCGGATGAGGAAGAGGTGCTATCAAAGAGAGACTAGCCGAAAAATTTCCAGAACTGAATAAAGAGTTCTCAGACTTAAGTATCACCTGACTGATTAAGTCTGTACAAGTTCACATTTAGATAAATTAAGGGAATTCATAGGACTTTAAAACTAAGAAAATGGCAAAAATTATCTATATACTTGTTTTTGTGTGCAAGCACATATTTTCGTTTAATTGTAGCAAATACCCTGATTGGAATTTCTGGGTCATATATTATAATATTTTTTGAGACAAATTTTCACTGTATGGCTCAGACTGGCCTGGAACTTGTAATCTGTCTCCAAAGTAGTATAGTGTATGCTGAATTTTACAAGCAAAGGCCAAACCATTTTCCATGGTGACTGTCATTTTGAAAAACCAGCAATGTATGTGAGCCCCAGAAGTTCTGCCTCCTCACCAGCAGTGGATGTTGCCAGTGGTTTTAAATTGTAGCTGTTCTTATACTGTACATAAATTTCATCGTGATTTAAATTTTTATTTCCCTAATGATGGGATGTGCCATAGCGTTTTGCTAAATTGAACTCACATACTATGAAATTTACTCTTTCAGAGCACACAGTTCTGTAGTTTGAGGGCGAGGACCATTCATGCACTTTGCAGTTACCATTGCTATCCAATTCCAAAATGTCTTCCCATCCCCATTTTCCTCTCAGCCTAGGCCTTGGCACGTACACATTTACTTTCTGTCATCACGCGTTTTCTAGTTTGGGTATTTTATTAAAAAGGACAGATGAGAGCTCAGTCAGCAAGGTTCTGGGCATACAAGCATGAGAATTCATTTATTCTGACCTTTGATATTCATACTTTTGATATACCTAAGAATGTCTTGCCAACTTCAGTGGGATTATAATTTGCTCATGTTTTTAGGAGTTTTACAGTTTAACCTTCATATTTATGTCTCTGATGAATCTTTAGTTCATTTTTGTATATTGTATGAGATAGGGGACAAATTTCATTCTTTTGCCTCTGGTTGTTCAGTTGCCTGAGCTCCATTTGTTAAGAAAACTGTTCTTTCTCCATTGAATGCACCTGAAACTCTTGTCAAGTAATAGTTGGCTGCTGGATGCGTGGACTTATTTCTGGACTCCCAGTTCTTCTCTGTTGATCTATATGTCTCCCCATAACCCATACTCTCTTGGACATTTTTGTTTCTTGGTATGTTTTGAAGTGTGAGTTCTACATTGTTCTTCCCTTTCAAATGTCTTATGGCTATTCTAGGCTACTTATAAGTTCATAAAAATTTAGAATGATCTTATGTTTCAATGAAGAAGCCAACAGGGATTCTGGAAGGCATAGTTTTGAATCTGGAGATAATTTGTTAACAACATTATATGAGATATCGTCTCATTTCTTTCTTTTCTTAGCTTTCTTCTTGTAGTTTTAGAGTAGAAGTATTTCATTTCTTTTATTGCATTTATTACTAAGTATTTCATTATTTTTCATTTTTATTGAATTTTTGAGAACTTCATAGACTATGTTTTGATCATATTTAGGCCCCACCCCCTGTCTGTCTCCCCTCAACACCCCCCACATCTCTCAGCTCTCACAAGAAAAGCTTCCTCACGTGCCATTCCATTCTTTTAAATGACATTTCAGATAAGGAGGTTTCCTTAACTTTATTTTCGTATTGCTCATGGCAACAAATGACTTCATTTTCATTATTCACTGCAATTCCCTGTACTTTGGTCTTATATTCCAAGACATCATTGAACTCACGTATTCATCTTAATTCATCCTAATAGGTCTCTGCATGCATAATCTTATATATATATATATATATATATATATATATATATATATATATAATATTTTCTCATGTGCAAGTAGAAATGTTTTTACTTCTTCCTTTCCAGTGTACATGCCTTTAATTTCTTTTTCTTGTTTATTTTTCATCTAGAAACTCCAGTACAATGTGGACTAAGAGTCAGGTAGGTAGGGGTGGATCCCTTGTCTTTCTTCTGATGCAGTCTTTCACAGTTAGTAAAATGCCAGCTCTCATTCTCTTCTTTGTTTTTTGTAGATCCCCTTTACACCTATTTTTTGTTTTGTTTTTGGTGTTTTGTGTGCGTGTGTGTGTGTGTGTGCGCGCGCATGCGCCCTAATGTGAGAAATTGCTGTATCTTTTATTTCAAATTCCAAAAGCTGTTACTAGTCTATGGGAACTTAACTGACTCTTTTGTGCATACTTTATATTCTGTAGTGATATCATCATTGCTTATTAGATTCAAAAGTTGTGGAGAGGTTTGTCTTTCAATTATTTCACTTCACCCAATCACACTGTATGAGAGTTAAGACAGATTTGTTTCTTCTGTGCTAATATGGATATATTTTATTACTTTTGCTTGTCTTATTTCATTAGGTCCTTCAAAATGACCTTGAATGGGAATGGTGAGATGGGACTTGCTAGGTTCTCATTATTAAACTTAACAGTGCCTAGAGGTTTCTCATAGATATCTTTTATCAAATTTAGGGAATTTTCTTCTATTTCTAGTTTGCTAAGAATTTCTTTTAAAATTCCACATAGGTCTGGGATTGTTTTTCAAATGCATTTTCTACCATTACTGATTTGATCATGTGATTTTCCTTCTTCAGTCATGCACTAATTGGTTTTGAATGTTGGGCCAGAGTTGTATATCTCTAATAAATCCTACTTCATCATATTGAATACTATATACTACACACTGCGAATTGAATTTGCCAGTGTTTGGTTAAGGATTTTCACATCTGTGTTCATAAGGTTTTCATTCTTGTGATATTGTTGTGATGTGTAATTTTAATCATCAACTTGATTATATTAAGAAACACTTAGGGTGTGAGTGAGGCACACTTTTGGGTATGTCTGTAAAGCTGTTTCCAGGGATGATTAACTGACGTGGGAAGATCTAACCTGAATGTGGAAGGCACAATCCTATGAACTGGGATTCTGGACTAAATAAGAAGGAAATAAAGAAAGACTGCTGGGTGACAGCTTTCTCTTCTGTTTTCTGGTCAACTAACATGTGAAATAGTAGACTCACATTCCTACCATGACAGCTGTGATCTGCTCCCATTGCCATGCCTTGCTCATTAAAATAGACTGTACCCTCAGACTATAAGCTAAAACAAATCCTGCTTTTAAATTGTTTCTTATTTTTGGCACAGCAATGAGAAAAGTAACCAATACAGAAAGTTGGTACAAGAAGTAGGGTCACTGACCTTGCAGTTTTGGAAATGGTTTGTAGGAGGAATGTGGAATAACTTCAAGCTGCAGACTAGGGAATCTCTAGAATGCTGTAAGCAGAACTAACTGGGCCATTTCAGTGGGAATTTGGAAAACCAGAATGAAAAGAAATGTGGACCATGGAGGTCAGCCTCATGAGACTTCAGAGGAGAACAAGGCCAATTGTATGATATTTTGGCAAAGAATGTGACTGCATTCTGCTGTGTCCTAAACCTTGAGTGAGGCTGAATTCAAAAATAATGAACTAACTTACTTAGCAGAGGAAATTACAAACTAGCACAGTATTCAGGCTGTATACAGTTATTGCTCTGTTATTACCAGAGTGAGGCAGAGGGAAGTGGAGCAGAAAGATGTGAAAAATGTGGAACTGGCAAAGAAAGATGCACAGTTTAAAGCTGTGGACATAGCAGAGGTGATTGTTAGAGATTGGTGCAACTAAAGAGAAACCATGCTCTGCACAGAGACAATAGGAATGATGCCTGGAGAGAAAGACCCCATCCAATGAAGGCCCCAGTCTATAAAAAAAAATTGCAAACTTATATAAAGACTTTCCTTTTGAAAAGAGTGGCTGAGCAAATAGGGCCTTTGTGGCATCCTGTTTTAACAGGAGCACTTAGGAAATATCTTGGTTACATCTTCACTTAGTTCTCCTTCCATAGAGATATGCTTCCCTCCGTCTGTCTGTTCCTATTGTCTTTGGAGGCTGTGATTTCTGTCACAGCTGCACCAGTGATTTTTGGTAATGTTGGCCACAACAGAAACCTGTCAAGACTTTGTGAGTGATTAGAAAGGAAGATGTTTAAAATGCAGAGGAAGTCAAGAAGAGTGTGGTGACAGGGTGGCATTCACTCCAGATACTGACCATGGGAGTGAGGGTATCTGGTCACTGTTAAGCAGGGAGGTGGAATAAACAAGGGAGAGAGGTCAGGATGACTTCTCCATTGGTCCGGAACTGGACTGCATGCTTTGGCAACACTGAGGAGTTTGAAGAGAGCGAGGTTCACTGCTTCTGTCTTGGCTCAACTTTCTCATGTGTAAAATGGTCCTGTCCTGAAGGAGCTGATGAGTCAACCTTTAAGGTCATCCATGAGTTAATGGTCTATGAGTGTAGTCTTTGAGATTTCTACTCATGTGCACTAGACATCTTTTATTATTAAATCTGTGCATAGCATGTTTATATTTAAAACATTGCATCTTCTGCCTAAATAGTTTCAAAGAATTTGACTTGTAACATGCTAGCAAAAATGGAAGTTTAAAAATGGAATCTAAATTGCATAAGATTCCCTTCATTAATGGAAAGAGAGATGATCTTGGGGGAGAAGAGGACCAACAAGAAGAGGGTGGGATGAGGACAGGGGAGGGCTAGAAAAAAGGAGACAAATAAGATAAAGCATAATGACATATATGTATAAAATGCCCTAATGAGACCCATTATTTAATATGCTAACTTTAAAAGTTAGTAAGGGTTGTCACCATTCCTGTAAATTCACACAAGCAAGTTCCCAGGAGCCTGAAAGACTTTTCCACATGACCATGACTCTTTTAACAATCCATCTCTCCCCTGTTCCACAGTGGTCCCCGAGACTTGGGTGGGTGTGGTTTAATAAAGGAGTCCCAGCCAGGGACACACACTCTTCAGACTCTTATTCTCTAAAACTTGTCCAGTGTGGCCTTCTGTGTGCATTGCCTTCTGTTGCATGAGGAAGCTTCATTGATGAGAGTTGTGGGATACATTGTATTCTCTCTATCCCTTGTTCCAGTATGTTCCATGAGCCTTAGGTGTAGAGATTCCATTGTGGATAGACCCATGCAAACTCAATCATATAAAAACCAGCGGAGATTGGAGGAAATTGGCAGGAGGCCCCAACCTTAGCCAAGGAACTATTGGCAGCTGATCATTGCTAGGTGAGGAAAGTTGAACTTCTTTAAGGGAGTGATACTAGATAGACTGAACAGGCTCCAGTGGATGACCTCACATCAAGAAACAATTGGGTACACAAACTTGACTTGATAGGCCTTAACATATATGGCGGCATGAACTCTTGTGAGCAGGCTATGGGGAAGGAGGCTTGGATAGGGAAGAAGGTCTAAGTATGATTAAGACATGTAGTATGAATTCACAAAAATTCAACTAAAATATACATTAAAAAAGAATTAGCTCAAAAAAGGTAGTAAGGGCCAGCAAGATGACTCAGCAAGTAAGAGTGCTTGTTGTGTGAGCCTGGTGATCTGAATTTGGTCCCCAGAATCCACTGTGAAAAGAGAACCACCTCTCAAAATCTATCTTCTGATCCCCACTTCTGTGTGCCACATGCACCCACACTCACACATCCACGTCATGCACCCACACTCACACATCCATGTCATGCACCCACCATCACACATCCACGTCATACACCCACACTTACACATCCATGTCATATATACATATATAGGCACACATACACAAATGATAAATAAAAATTTTAAAAGTAACAGAGTTCTTCTATGCCAAACAATAATTGTACATATTAGTAACGCATAATTGTTCAAAAATAAGTGTATATTAAGAATTTCATTAATTTTAAGTATAAGTAACCTTATTGGATGTACCATTCTTAATAGGATAAATAAGGCTTTTCCCTAATTAATTGATATATCTCTATGTACATGATTATTTTGAGTTTGGAACCAAACATCTTTTGTTTTATACTATTCTTCTTTGTATAGACATAAGGACCGAGAAAAATACATTCAGATAAAGCATACACAGAAATGAAATAAAACTTTGCTCTGTCCATGACACCTGAGTCTTTTAATGATTTTTTAGTTATTTGCCGAAAGTCATACAGTGCTTTATCATCAACATCATTTTAATTTTGTTAAAAGAAAGAAAATGGGAGCCACCTGACTTAGAAAGGAATTATTATTCACTTTTTAGAAAGTCACATTTCAATTAGTAAAATATCATGTAAAAACTTTTTAAGATTATTAAGTGTTAATAACACCAAATAGTCTTTTACTTAGGAGACTTAGTCAACCAAATATCTTTTAAAAGAATTTGGAAGAATCAAATTCAATTTCTTCACAGACATTTTTGCTCCAGGACAGTTTTGCTATCATGGGCTTTGAATCATCAAAACCTTGGGGCTAAAAGTTTAGTTTATTAAATATATGCTACACCTACTATATAATTTAATTGGCAAAGTCAGTCCTCCCTTTAACATCAATCATCCAAATCATTCTTACTTTCTATTAAGATGAAAATCTAATATTGTTTTATTTTTCCAATTCAACCAAACAAGCTAACAAGCATTTCAAGGACTCTTGTAAATGCCACTGGAAAAAATTATGGGGCCCATCATGTGGGATAGATAATAAAATCAGTCAAGTTCAGATTAAAATGATGCAGCACTAATGCAATTTATCTACTTTATAACATTATAAAAATAAGGTCACAAATCAATACGCAGTTTCCCTTTAGTGAATTCATAATAGGACAATGTTATGTGTGTGAGAAGATATTTATAAAATAATTCCGTAAATGCAGATGGGAGCAGATATCAAACATTGCTTTTCTATTTGGGAGAATAATTAAATGAGTAAAACATAAAAATGAGAATAACTTCATTAATGTTATGACACAGAATTACCAAACTTTTCTTGTAGGATCAAGGAATAGTTTTCTATCTGCTCAGTGGCCTCTAGAAACCCATCAGTCTGGAAGTTAATATACTCCTTTCCTGACAAGAGGTGGAAAATACTAAATATTCAACTATGTGGGCTTCCCTCGACTGCTAATGTTAAATCTTTAGGCAGGGGTGATGGGCACATCATGGATCAAACAGACTCCAGTGCCTGACAGGCCTGACGGGATGTCATTTCACACTGCGTAATATCCAGGAGCAGCTTGGAGCAAGGCACCGGGCTCCCCAGCTGGAAGCAGACAGGCTGAGTGGATCCTTCTCTCATGAAGCCCAGTTCTCATAAGATTTTTCCTTCTTGATTAGCTACTGAATATTTTCTCTCCTTATGAATTAATTTTCCTGCCTTCCTCTGACCCTGTGCACCTCAAGCTGGGTTTTCTGAGTCCAGTTTGGGTGTTTCTACCAATCCTGCAACGTCGGTGGTTGGTCAGCTTCCCATGAGCTTGGCCTGCACTCTGGAGCCCTTTTCTTCCTCTCTCCCATCCCCACATCTCAGGTGTGGTTTCACCTCAGTTGGCAGGCTATCTCCTAACGGATTCGGTCTTTGAGGCCTCTCTGTCACCGGACACCACCATTCTCTAGAGGCACAATGTCCCCTGCCTTTGTGGGATCTGTCCAGCTACAGCAGAGTCCTGGTTAGCTCTCCCTGGTTTAGAAAGAGATGGGGTGAAGTGTTTCCTCCTCAGGTGGGAATCTGGGTATGAGGTAAGAATCTCTCTACGACCCTTCTCCCTTTCTACACAGACGTCTTCCAAATACCTGGGAGGTCCTAAGGTGTTAGGTCACCGAAACCCAGCTATCAATCTCAGAAGATATTTCTAGGGACTCTTGACCCTCGGTGGAGTGAAGGATGCTAATGGCCTCATCCAGATGACGGAATCCCCTATCCCTAACCCTAGCGCTGGAAGGCCTGCCTCTGGGACTGTGTCAGCTTTCAGTTACTAGAGCTACTTGAGCGCTCATTCTTCTAGGGATCTGCCCCACAGGGTGGCCCAGACAACTAATTCTTTACTGACTAGCTTCCATTCCCGTGGGTCATGAGCCCCACTCCTGGGGATAGCCCATTTAACTCTGCACACCCTCCAGAAGTTATAAACTCACTATGCAAAAGCACTCTCTGTGCCATGTTTCCCCGGAAGGGGAGGACCCATGTTGTGAGTCTTAGGTGTAACCATCTCTATGTCCAAGGCTTTCAACAAGTTTTACAAAACATCACATTATAGACTGTGGAACTTCATTAGGAAAGAGGAAATCCTACAAAACTTGGATGAAAAGAGAAAGCAAAGTGGGGTCCCTTGTCCTTGACTAGCCTATGGAGCGACAAGGAAAACACTGACGTCCTTCCCCAGTAAGGAATGGGCTGCATAGTCCCATGATCCCAGGGGCTGGATGCTTTGTGGGTCCCCAAACCCTCCAAGGACAGCTGCTATCCCAGATTCAAACTGCCCAGCCCCAAAGCAGGATTCACTCTCCTGTGGGTAACAGCTGCTTCCTTATGGGAACTCTATAAAATGATCCAACGGCAGGAACAAGTCCTCTAGGGAGGTGGAAATGTGCTGCGTGATACAAGCTATGGGCTCAGACACTGTCTTTCCAGACTGACTGGGGCTTTATGAATTTTCTCTTTCCACAACCTGCTGCTTATCCCTGCCATGCACCCTTGCAGCAGATGCAGAACGCAGTGCCTGGCAGCCAGTTATGGCCTCCAACCCATCATCTTACTAAGCAGTACCCTGTGATCAGGCATGTAGAAGAGACAACCTAGAACATTCACTCTTCTTCCCTATGTTATCTGCTTTGCATATCTTACCCATGATCCTCCCACATGGTCAGTGTGTGCTTTCACAGCAGCCTGAGGACAGAGGAGACAGAGTTGTTAAAGAAAAATTTAACAGTTGTTACTCCCCAGACTCCTCTCTACTCTACCTCTAATTCAGAATAAA
Organism: Eospalax fontanierii; assembly: GCA_035773235.1. Lineage (NCBI taxonomy): Eukaryota > Metazoa > Chordata > Mammalia > Rodentia > Spalacidae > Eospalax > Eospalax fontanierii. Next base: position 62,637,141 of record CM069539.1, on the reverse strand, counting down.
CAACAGGGCATATTCTTATTCTTTGACCTCCCACAGGACTTGAAAGCAGGAACTGCAGGAAGCCTGAGGGCCTGGGCCCTCCATAGCACACTGAGGGGCTGCCCCTCTGGGTATGGTGTGCCTTCTACACCCCAGCAACTTCACACAGAAAGCATGGGGAGTTCTCACTTTCCTGTTGTCAAGTGGATACGGGTTGTGAGCAGAAATGCCCAGAACAGAATGCAGAGGTTGAGCATCAGGATGAGGATATCCTCGTGCATCTGGGTCTAGGTGCCCCTTAGTCTCCAAGTACCACTCCCTAGCTTGGAGTCACTGATTGGGCTGGAAACTTAAGATGCTGAGGTGTAAACCTCAGTCTAGACTTGCCAGGGCTCAGCCTAGAAGCTGACCATCTCCTTGGAACAGTGGCTGGAGACGACTGTTTATGGATGTAGCCACTGTCTTTACTGAAGAACACTGGTCTGAATGCACAGCCACAGAAAGACTGATAATGAGGCAAGAGTTAGTTCATAGTAGGTAGTAAGGGAAAAGGTACCACGGTGAAAACCACAAGTCGCCTACATCTGCTTCCGTGGTAATGGATGTTAGGATATAAAGGGAATGTAATATTTGAAACAGTAAATCCAAGAACACCAGGGATGAGAGACAACAATGTCTGAGGCTGGGAATGAGATAGCCAAGCAGACCTTATAAGAGACAGGCATCTAAGACGCAAAGCCAGTGACAGTGACTAGCTGCAGCTAGCATCTATGAGACAGTTCCCCTTTGGGAAACATATGCTTACTACATGCTCTTGGTTTTAACACACTGTTTCTAATGCTGCTAATTATAACAAAGATTTAACTAAGAATGGCTTCTAAAGAGCCTGCCCCCACTTCAGGAGACACCAGACCATGCCACAGAGAAAGAGATAATCAATACATCTTATAGCTCTCAGGAGCTATAAGAACAAAGGGAGCTCAACATAATCAACAGTACTTGGAATACCTGCAAGCTCAGAGATAACACCAGCCGGGAACTCATGGTCAGCGGATAGTCAAGGTCAGCCACTAACCAAGCCAAAGATTTTAGCATAATCAATAGTTAGTAAAACACCTGCTAAGTTGAAGGGAATCCCACTGACCAAGTAACTAATAGCTAACAAATAGTCATTGTCAGTGGCTAAGCCAAACTCAGACATGAATGAAGGAGGCTTCAATCACCCTTCACTGGGTGGGCAGTGCATGAAAAATGCATGATTAGCTCTTGGTTGGTTCAGTGGGATGTGCATGGAATGTGTAGGCCTTCCACAGGCTTAGCCCATGAGGGTTAACCAATCTTAGTAGAGTTTACCTCTGCCTGACCGTCACCCAGGCTGGATGTGAGCATTTTAGTGATACATCTGTACTTAAGACACCCAAGCTTCTGTAAGCAACCCTAATAAATTCATTGGTTGCATCAAGATAGACTTGGGTAATTTCTTTTGTCTGTTGTCAGTGGCCTATCTGGGATGAAATGACACTTACTTATTCATGTTTCCCAGGAAAAATCACACAGCTGCAGGCTTTCAATAAATATTGGCTGGAAGAGTGAATGAGTCTATTCATTTGATGAAGAAAAAACTTTGCCCTTCAAGACTGGAGCTGGCCCACATCATCTTCCCCCAGGAACTGAACAGTGATGGCATCAACCAACACCAGAGTGGTTAGGTTTCCTCTCTCCTCTTTGCTCCTCCTTTTCTTCCCTCACTTCTCTCCTTCTGCATCTTTGTCTTCTGCTCTTTTACACGGTACGCACTACCCGAATTGGTCTCTTTACTCTCAAATCTGGTGGTGATGATGCGTACAAACCAGAGGTCAGTTAGGCCAAAGTTGGCTTGCATATTTCTTTTTCTTGATCCACAAACTATTTACCATTATAATGCTTAAAATGATTAAATATAAATCACCAATCTTTGACAGTATAGATATGTCACATTAAAATATAAACTTCTGTCCCATGAAATAGTCAGCTTTGTTAACATTTCTAGTCACCAGGGCCAAGTTATGACTGTTATAACAAGTTATAACTGGCCCTTGGAAGGGTCTTGGTCTCACTCTTTCTGATGTGCTCCTGGTGATGACACAAAGGTTTGCAGCTTTGTGGCTCCTTCCACAGCCTCTTCCACTGTGATCCATCTGTACAATCTCTAAGGCATTTGAATTTGCCAGTGTTGATTCTAAAACGAATGCAGCGATGTGCAGAATTTCAGTCCTTTACCCCTGCTGCCTTTCTGTCTGGAGTATTCATTTTCCCATTTCCCCTGGATAGTCAGCATTCTAATGCTTAGATGCCACTTCCTGCCAGACCATAATTTAGTGTCCCAAAGTCAGGATGAGTATTCTTCCTAAGTCCAATCACCTGCTAGCAAGTCACCCTGCCACTGTGTGTTATGATTTCTGTTTTCTCTAGACTTAGAGCATTGTAAGGGCAGGCATGTGCTATGCTCACCTTAAGTCTAGGGAGTGAGTAAGCGAAGCGATAGCCCACGAGTGAAATAATCTTCTGCCTCTATGTGGGAGAAACCGCATGTGACCCACACACCCTAATATCTACTATCTGAATATTTACAGAGATGTTCATTGACCCTTGCTCTGACCTACCATCTAATACAATGAACAGACTGAATAAATGAGAAAGGCGTAAAGAACTATTGTCTTGACTTGCATTCTGAGTAATACACATGTACTTGAGGTTCCAAATTCAGTAGAGATATGAAGCCATTATATATCTTTCCAATATGTGATTATCCAACCTCAGCTTTTTACCCATTCCAGTGAGTGCCATACTGCATCATGCCCACAGTAATGCAATACTGCTCACAGGCTTTGCCTTAGTGTTCCCCCTTCTCAAATACTCAGACCTTCCAAGCTTGGTTCTCGCCATGGGCCCACTGTATTCTCTTTCCATTCCCATTGCATAGAATGCTTTTTCTTGATTCCTGAACGGCCAGGTTATTTATCATTCAAGTTAAACCCAACATTTATCCCAGGTTATTTATCATTCAAGTTAAACCCAACATTTCTTCTTTTGAGACTCCTTCCCTCCAAACATGAGAGTCAAGCCTCCGACTGTTAAAATAAAGTTTTAATGTGAAGTTAGAATGTAATGCTGCAGGGGCCACAGTGCTATGCATCCACCTTCCCCCTGTCACAAATACAGAAAGCCATCCAACCAAGAAACTGTAGGTCCCTAGCTATCAGACTCTCCAGGGACGGGATCTTTTATCTGGGAAGTGAGTACCCAGGTTGTCTGGGCCATCCTGTGTGGGGCAGATCCTCAGAAGAATGAATGCTCAAGTAACTCTAGTAACTGACAGTCAACACTGCCCAAGGTAGGCTATCCAGCCTTGGGGTTAGAGATATGGACTCTGTGATCTGGATGAGGTCATTAATATCCCCGACCCCACTAAGGGTCAAAGATCATTAGAAATGTCTTCTGAGACTGATACCTGGGTTTCAGCAAACTAACACCTTAGGACAGGCCAGGAACTTGTAGGAGGTCTGTGTGGCTAGGGATATGGGTTAGAGAAAGACAGCTTCTTCTCAAAGGGGGTGTTGTGGCCATATCTCCGGCTTTCTAGCCCTTTCCTGCAGCCTGTCTGGAAATCAGAGAGTTAAGAAGCACACTTGTACAGTACATGGCTGGACCCCATTCGGAAGAGTGGAAAAGGAGAGCCCACTTCTGCCGCCTGCTGCTAGTCCGCTCCTCAGAGACCCCAAGCTATGTGTCTCCAGTGCTGAGGCCTGAACGCCCCTCAGCGTTCTTGCCATGATGTTGTTTCTCTGTCTATAACTTCTCTAATAAATTCCTTCCTCCCAAGTAATCTGACTCACAATCTCCTACCCCAAAACCTATCACCTCTGACTCATAGAAAAAGAAAAATTTCAGTGGTCATGGTTCATTGTGGTTAAGACGGGTTGTTTGTTTGAGGTATGAGAATTGTCACTAGGAAAAGACACTTTGAGAGCAAGCCACACATGCAGACATGAGGACAAGTTGTCCCACTGAGCTGGAAATTCTGGGAGTCCAGGTCAAAGAGCAAGATGAATGAGGCCCTGGGAGGAACCCTGAATTACTGAGCAGTACTGACTGGCTTTCTTGCAGTACAAACATCAAACCCACCAGCATACAAACAGCTCTAAGTGAAAGACAAAAGAGCCAGTCTGTTTGCTTGTCAGCTAGCATTTATGAAGTACTTCAAGGCCCTTAAAGGTAAAAGGGGTCATTTTGTTTATTGACTCAGTTCAGTGTGGGGCAGACTCCATTTTAAATCCCAAGTCTCCTTTGCTGAAATATGAAGGAGATCTGATTCTTCAAAACTGAAAGCTCTAACATTTTTCTTGTTTTCCAGAAACAAATTTCTGAGAAAACAAATTTTTCCAACAACAAAAAGTAAAGATGGATAAGAATGTATAAAATCTGATTTCAAAGAATAGATAGACATAGATAATTGATATTAATGTAACTGACTCTTAGATTTTTAGTGACAAAGACTATATTTTAGAAAACAGTTGTTTTATCCCTTTTAAGCTCATTTTTGTCATGGTTTCCTTCTATCTTATTTGAGACTTACTAAATCAGTAATTATTCTCTTGAGCACTTAGCTAAAAGGTTGCCTACTCAGCATGGAACCCAGCAGCTGAAAGAAACATTAACCTTTCTGGATATAGTCATGGGATTTGATATAATGATACATTGCCCTCAGATATACAAATGCCAAGCAGTATTTTGTGAGTGGAAACTGAATAAGAATCCATTGGCACTCGCTATAGGCAAAATTTACAGGCAAGGCAGGGACCCAGATAGAACGCTATTCTATCAGAACCAGGATGATCTGTGTTACGTTACCAAGTCCATCCCTAACAGACTGAGACCCATCAGTGGGTGCTCAGTAAGAGTTGTTGTGTTTTCTCTTGCTTTATAAAAGTAATTAATTCTGTTAATTCTGGGGTGTGATTATTATATTCAGATGTTAGACCAGCCCCTAGAATAGAGAAACCTGTCAGACATGGTCACTATTCTCAGGAATGCCGTGAAAAGCCAAGTCTATAAACAGAGAAGTAGGGCTGCAGGGGACACTTTACCCAGCAGCAGGTGACTTGCATGAAAATTAAGACATCTTCTGGACTCTTTGCCTGTCTCCTTCCCTCAAGGAGGACATGGTTCTTCTGGCTTTATGGAGCCACCTTCCATATCTCCTGCAAGACATGCTTCCAGTTCCTTTGTTCAGTATGGGAGGAGTCTAGACTCGGGAAAAGAGATCACCAAGTGCTTCTTGCCTGTTAGTAATGACAGAAAACATGGCAAATAACTCCAACACAAAGTCAGTTTCTAGTATTAGTCTCTACTGGGTTCTGTAACTCCTTTGTGCTTCAAAACACCAACATTTATAGCCCAATATCTGAGTCCATCGGTTGGAAAGAAGTTGAGGAGTGTGGATTTATAACAACATGCCTTGGTAATTCTAATACAAGGGTATTGGGAGGGACACTGACAAAAAGAGCTGTGTAAATGGGCTTTGTACCAAAAATGGTTTAATGAAGAAACAGTTTGGAGCTGGAGAGATGGCTCATGGGTTAAGATCACTTGCAGTTCTCCCAGAGGACTGGGGTTTGATTCCCAGCACCCACATGGAGGCTAATAGCCATCTGTAACTTCAGTTCCAAGGAACTGGACACCCCCTTCTGGCCTCTGCAGGCATTGCATGACACAGGTGCACTTGCATACATGCAGGCAAAACACTCATTCACATAAAAAAATAATAATGAATAAAATATTAAAAAAATAAACAGCCTTACAGAGATATAGGATCACAAGGCACAGTTACAGGGAGATGAATCTATGAGGTTCTGAAGGAACTAGAAAATGCAGAAGTGAAGTAAAGAATGACAGAAATTGAAGTTAGACACACGAGAGGGGTTAGCTGAGACAACAAGGCTGTAGAGAAAGGCACATGGCTTGATACTGATTCTGAAAGACAGTGGTCTGGCCCCACAAGACTTGAGAATACAGCAGTGATTGTAGGATGCTGAAGGTTAGATTAGTGGGACTAGAGGCTATGAGCCTCTGAACTCTCTGTTGCTATTGACAAACAATCTCTAAGTGCACTGGCTTACTGTGTTCCTCATTTGCTGTGGGCAAGGGATCCAGCAAGATGCTGTTGGATGTTCTGTTCCACATGACACTGATGGCTGGGCCAGAAGGTCTAAGAAGGCTTCGTTCTTCTGCCCTTCAGTTCAAGGTTCCTTGGTATGGGAATTGAACCCAGGGCTTTATACATATTGAGCAAATACTCCACCAATGAGGTATACCCTTAGCTAGAAATGGTAGTATGGTTTTTAATTTTATTCATTTATTTTTACATGTATGAGTGTTTTGCCTGCACGTATGTAAGTGCACCAATGTCATACAATGCCTATAGCAGCCAAAAGAAGGTGTCAGATCTCCTAGAACTAGAGTTATGGACAGTTGTTAGCCACCATGTGTGTGGCTCTTCTGCAAGAGTAGTCAGTGCTCTTAACCATTGACTCAGCTCTTGAAAGTTATAGATTTCTTAATGCCAAATACTGGAAATTACTTCCAAATTGCAATTATGCTGCATTCATGGGTGGAAACAGATTACAATATCAGCTCAGATTTAAGAAGGGAATTTGAGCCTCCCACCATGGAGAAGTGGAGATGTAATCATCCTGAAATTGCTACTGGAGATTGTTAGAGAAAATCTTGACCCCACAGCTCTATCAAGCTAGACTCAGTAGGTTAATTAAAAAGACAAGTAATAGTGAAGAAAAGATAGATATTTATTCCATCTGGCCACATTAGGAAGAAAAAACAAAGAGACTCAGTGACTTTCAAGTCCATCTTCCGGGTCCTGACATCGTGTTTTGCTTTGTTAAATAGAAGGTAAGAGGTGTGTGTAACCAAGCAGTTTGGTAAAGGTGTGATCCTTTATCTTTGGGCCATCATTGTCTAGTTTCTATTCTTTAGAAGAAGAATACACCTACAAGGTAACCTGATAAATTTCAGCATTGTGTGAAATCACTTCCTGAGGAAGCAGTGGGAAAGCCCACATCAAAGGCTAGGGTCCATGGGGCTGGAGAGACAGCTCGGGGGTTACACAGGATCTGCGTTTAATTCTCAATACTCAGGTCAGGTGGTTCACAACTACTTGTAACTCCAGGTCCAGAGAATCCATCTGACCTCCACAGGTACCTGTTCTCACATGGACATATCTATAGATAGATAGAGGTACAGACACACAATTTAAAATAAATCTTTTTTTTAAAAGACTGATCCCTGACCTTGGACTTTCCAACCTTGGGATTGTGAGAGAATAAATTTATAAACTAGCCAGTTTTGTGCATTCTGTTATACTAACACAAAACAAACTAGGACTGTGATTTATCAGATGGTTATCAACAACTTTATTAATGTCAAGACCAGTTAAAGCCTTTTGGTTGGTGGCATAGTGTCTTTTTATAAACTGAAAGTGGACATAAAAAGATATCCCACTAGGGAACCAAATAAGATGAGCAAATATCTCCCCCATGGGACTCCTCAGCCCCCACTCCCTGCTGCTGGGAGTCTTTACTGTTACTCAGCATTTCTTTTCTGCTTTTTCTAGTTCCAAAGAGTAAAATCAGAATCATGAATCAAGTCTCCACTTAACAGCTGGGAAAACGTTGTACAATTTAGTTTTGAAAAATCACTAACTTTTTTCTTCTTAGGGTAGCTTACAAAGGGAGAGCTTCATTTAAAGCATAAGCAATGCAAGCATTGGCTTTTGAGGTTATTGTTTATTAATTTTACTCATTTGAGTTTTATTTTACTCTTTATTTTTAATCGATTTATTTACCAAGTTTGATTTTAAACCACCAACTTCCATTCTTAGGCTGTAAGGATAATAACTCCGGAAACTATCTTATAACCAAAATTCTGTTTTTAATAAAAAATGACCATACTCATAGACTACTTATGAGTAAGGAAGAAAATTCTAGAACTCTTCCAGTCTAAAACACACTGTTAGTAGCTTCTTAGGATCCCCACCCCAACCCCGGTCAGTGGTATTCAATCCATAGAATAGATCATTAAAAACACAATGAGACTTCTCTTGCAACTGCATCTTAGTACTTTGATGTCATGTATTATATAGGTTTCTATGATAAAATGGAAATAGTATGACCTAGGGAAAGTCAAACATTGATTATAAGATGCAGTTATATAAGATTAGAACGAAGTGGCTATTGGATGAAGATGACAGAATGAAGTTCGTTATAGAAACTCATTTGCTAATATCCAACCACATAAATAGAAAATATCAAACAGAGAAAAGGAGCAAAGTGACCCCTTTTGAGTGCTGTCATGGCATACCACACCTTAAGAGCTTTGTCCCAAGAAGGAACCAGAATGAGCGGGAAGACTTTATATTGGCCTTAATGCCACCCATATACAGCCACTAAGCTGACACTTAAATCTTAAATATTTTTAATATTATTTGATTGTGTGTCTAGGTCATAGGACAACTTTGTGGAGCCAGTTCTCCCTTCAACCTTCATGTGGGCTCTTGGATTGAGTTTTCTCAGCAAATCCTTATCCAATGAGCCAGCTCTTTATTGCAGGTCTTTTTTTCTGCAGAAAAATGATGGCTTTCATTGGTGGCTCAGAAGAAACATAATAGCGAGCATCTCTTAACAAAATTTCAAAGGACAACAGAGTAAGATTTAAAATGAGTCATGTAGAAAACTAAAGCAACTGAATAACTCATTAATAGTGAAATTAGGGTGATCAAGGATTAAAATAAACATAGTTAAAATCAGAGAATAAATGAAGGTTGAGGAGAAACCAGTCATAAAGGCAATTCAAGGTAACTAATAGATGTAAATGAGCAATGGAAATTTCAATGGGGCTTCATGATCAGGAAAGCACAGATGCTCCAGGGATGATGTGGTTATGTCCTGATGATCCTATCTTAAGTTGAAAGCATTATAACTTCAAATACAGTTATACTGACAATCCTGAATAGTACTGTATTAACTATCACAATTTAGTTGCTAAGTGAGTTCAATGGCACTGACCAGCAAAGGAGAAGTGTACCATACTAAGTATTGTTAATCCTAAGAAATATTAAAATTCAAAATATAATTTCTACTGAATGTATATTGCTGTCATACAGTTATAAAGTTGAATAATCATAAGCCAAACTATTGTAGATTAGTGCATCTCTCTATTAAATAAATGACATGAAAACAAGCGTCTCAAAAAGATATAATAAAAGGAAAAAAACTCTTGAAATGAGTAAAAGACTAATATATAGATTATATTTGGAAAAATTGACATACAGTTATATAAAATGCTTGAATTTGCTGAATACAACTTCTTAACTTATAAATTTGGTAACAAAATGAAACAAGAATGTTTTAGGTATCTAGACAGAAAAAGCAAGTTACCTATATACCCATAATTCTAATGCCTCAGAGTTGTCCATAGCAACATTCAATATCACAGCCAATGTAAAAACACATAAAGTTCAAGATTAAAAGTTTTACCTACCTGTTTTACATCAGCCAAACCATATATGGGGAACTCTCAAATGAGAATTATGGCACATTGTAGCTTTCCTTGGGGGAAAAAGTCAATAAAACAACTCACATACTAATCAAGGAAAAATGCAATAAAAATACTTGAATATCATTTAGCATTGGAAGCCAGTAGCTATAGTTTTGAGCAAGAAGAATTGTGACATGAATATTATAGGCATTTAACTGGTCTTTTGAGTGACTGATCTTTCTCTGAACTATATTAATGAATAATATTTAAACAAACCAAAAAACCCTAAATGATAACAAAATTCAGGCAAGTGAGACATTAAAAAATGAACATTTAAGGAATTTAAAAAACTGAACTAAAAAGATCACTTTTATGGTGATAAATTTAGTTATAGAATATATAGATGACATATATAATATCTAGTTAAAGGGGTCGCCTTATAATGGAGAGAGCAGGCAATAACCTAACTAGATACCTCATGCTAGCAAGTAAAACCCCAGTACTGGAAATGGGTTACCTCTCTTCAAATTGTTGGATCAGTGGTATCCTGTTGGCCCCAAACATTATAGACTATTGCCATTGCTCTTGGTTACCTTCTAGAACTTGATAAGACCATATCCCTGAAGACAAAACATACAATAATAAAGCATAGAGAAGTCAAGCAGATGTAGGCCTTGAAGATTCATCCCTATTGACTGTCTTTCATAGTGCAGGAAGGAACTATGCATGCCACTAGAGGAGAAAAATATTCATCAATCTTATCTAGCTGTGAGCTCTGTGAGCTACAAAAATGACTGATCAGGCAACGAATGCTATGGGAGTGACCAACCACGCTCTGATTGTATTTAAGGCTCACTGCATGAGATAGAACCCATACCTGGCACCATTATCTGGGCTAAGAACCTATAGCTGGACAGGTCATGGACCCTAATGGAGAACCTGCTACTAATGTCCTACTAAATGCACATAGTGTTAAAATGACTTCTAATGATTTATTGCTATACACATAGATTAATGGATCTCTCAACTCTCATAAGAGTAGCTTCTTGCACTAAAAGACAGTTATCACAGAGACTCATAACTGGTGAAACACTGAACCCTAAATGGGATGTCCATTTCATATCCCTTCTCCCAAGCCTTAGAGATCTTCTCAAAAGAGGGGAAGAAAGATTTTAAGAAGCAGAGGGGTGGACAATTAGAAGGAATCAGTGTTTCCCAGACAGTAGGGCAGTTGCACATATGAACTCATGACAGTTGTACATATAAATTCATGACAGTTGCACATGTGAACTCACGACAGTTGTGACAGCCTGCACAAGACCTGCTCAAGCTCAAGCCAGAAAACAATCCCAGCACAGAGCAGGGAGGTGAGCATGAAGTCCCACTCCTAACAAAGGAGTTCTGATCATGAGAGCTCCTGGGAGAGAAAGAGTCAGCTTGCTTTAATGGTATGGCCCCTGTTAGGTCAACCACGCTCCAGGGCTGGTAGGACTCTCAAGAATATTTGGGCAACACAAATTGTACTGGTTGGGAAAAACAAAAAGAACTCAAAGGTGGGTGGGAAGGAGGGTGGGAGTGAATCTGAGAGAAGTTGGGATAGGGATGAATGTGATCAAAATACACTGTATGGAACTCTCAAAGGATTAATTAAAAACTGAAAACAGAACAGCAAAATCCTAGGTACCAGGTTTCACAATTGATGAAGTGATTCATTTTGTATAATATTTGGTCAATACCATTTTTTGGTCCTGTAGCTTATTACTACCCTTTAAGCATAAAAGAATGGATATTTACAGAGAAGAAGAAAATGTCTCTGGAGAAAGTAGGTGGGATGCTATGCATTTTTCCTCTGTCAGCTAAGGGGTGTTTCTCACAATGATGCTTTGAAATCACCCCAGGGCTTACAAGAAGGCCTTCTGCTTTAAAGATTGCAGTGTGTTCACAGGGTTGTAGGGACATAGCATGCTGATAGTAGACCAAGGCCTGCCACAACTAAAAGCAGTGTATTACTGCAGGTACTCAGCTCAAGGAAGAAGAACCAAAGGAAAGAAGGCTACCTTGTACCCTGGATGCTGGTGGCATGTCCATCATGGACAGAGGCAACCATTTAAACATGCATTCCACAGAGCTGGTAGGGACCACACGGTAGATGCAGTGTGGATGTGAATTTTAGGGGATGAGGGGACCAACAAAGAGGGTAGTAAGGCTCTAAGAAGGTGCAGGAGGCTCATCTCTACATGCTAAGCCTCAGAGACTGGAATCATGGGTGGCCCAAGCAGAGAAAAGACAACACCCACATTATGACATTTTCAATTGCTGTTTCCTAGTTTACTAGACTCCAAGAAACCTGAAAAGTCTCCGAATATTGCAAACATATCATTGGAATAGACCTCTCTTTAAATGTCCTTTCTTCCTGTGCTCAACTGGGGGCTGCCCAGCAAGAAAGATGAGTGACAGGGGAGCAGGGGAGGAGAGCAGTAACGGGAGAGAGCTCGCTCACATTCAACTTGATGTCCTAACGCCACAGACCTGACAAAGGAGTAGATGCACTTGATTCTTCTTTGCTGCTACTAGATTATTTTCATTGTTTCTCTTCCCCATAAAATCCTTCAGCTCTTTTATAAAATGTCTATCATACACCCATTGATTCTCCATCTAACACTTATACCAAATCTTTCTGGTCGTTTATCCGTTGACATGTTGACAGTTAGCTTACTGCCTTTTTCATCACTTGGCCTGTTTACGAGCTTTCACATTTCACAGGGAAGACTCATCCCAAAGCCTGATCCTTCAGTGTCTTGCTCTCTTCTCTCATGATTATTTCCTCTGTCACACTTTAACCACTAATCACTGGTAACCACACCATCTCCCAAATCTTGCCTCAAGTTTACCAACCAATCACTAGTCCTTATCTTTCCAGACTTTTTTCCAATTTAAATTCTACCAACCCTTGCCCTCTAAAGGAACCTCCAGTTAGCAAGTCAACTGTTTCTTGTCCTTACTTCCATTTTCATCTGTTATAAATTCTATGGTTCACCATTTTAACCACCGTTGCTCACCCAACTCTGTCAGCCATCTCCCTCTGTCACACTGCTCACCTGACCTGGTTAAGGACAACACTTTGCTTACTTTTCACTTTTCACAAGTATGTGGTTAAACGTCGCTAAAGGAAAACACAGCCATGCCCATTGTCTTGTTCTGACTTTAGGTCCATGTAGCGCAGCAAATCTTCTCAGTCTTTCCTGTCAGGACCTTTACTTCTTCTTCAACTTCAGCTTTCCTTCCAATCTTCCATTCACTCCATTTCTTCTTCAGTCCAAGCTAATTATCTATCATTAAAAATAAGAAAACAGAGCTCACCAGAATAGAATGTCATTCTCTACTAAAAGATTTGCACATCTGCTAACATCTGGACTTCCGTACTTTGTCATGTCTTTTTTAAGGGTAAACTCTCCCTCCTTCTGCCTACAGTCATTTTTTATGCCCTGGATACCAGTCCATCTATGATATATGCTTTGCCAGTCCAATTATCATGCCTCCACTGAACCATTCAGATCACCAATTAAACTTACTATCCCATATAAAATTCAATTCTTCCCAGGCCCATGCCCCCTTCCAATTACAGCATTATTAAACTGCTTCCCTAAAGGTCAAAGCATCTTTAATGTATTTTGTACAACTAAGTTAGAGAACTTAGTTTCTCATGTTCTCTGAAACAGACATAGCTACTACTCAACTAAAACTACTGTTGTCAACTTCACAGATGACATCCATGTTAAATCTAACAGCCAATTCCAAGTGCCATCATACATGACATACATGATCCCTCACTGCATTCAATGCATTAATTTACTCCTTTCTTCTTGAAATACTTTTAATTGGTTTCTGAGACTCTACATCCTCTGGTTTACCTCATGGCCAGTTCCGTCACTGTCTTAGCTTGATGCTCTTCAATACCTCTAAATGTTGGAATGGCCAAAGGGGCAGTTCTTTGCACTCTTCTGCCTACATCTGCTAAGTAATCTTCTCCAGCTCCATGGCTTGGGAAACTTCTAGATCCTCGTAATTTCCAAATTTATCTCTCTAGAGCTTATTTTTCTCTTCTGAGTACAAAATTTGAAAATACAGCTGCTTTTTCTGTACTTCTAATTCAGCTGTCTCAGCGCCATCTCAAGTCTAGCATTTTGAAGGTTTTTATTTATTCCCTCGTATTTGGTTACACACTCCCCTGAATATGCTTCCTACGTCCACTGCTAACTTCATTGCTAAGGTCTGAAAAGAAGGCGACCTTTTAATACTCTGATATGAACTCCACTGTATGCTCGGCATCCTTCCTTCCACACAAAGCAATACGTTGAGGTCCTAACTACCAGTATTTCAGAAAGTGACATTCTGCTATAGGGCTGCAGATTCAATTAGTTAAGGTGATGTCATTTTAGAGTAGGTTAGATCCGTAATCCAGCAAGACTGGCGTTCTTATAAGAAAATAGCCATGTGAAGACAGGGACACGCAGGGAGAATGAGACAACAAAGTCAGAGATAGAATTTTCACAACTATAAGCCACAGAATTTAAAAAAGCTTTTAGAAAACCGTAAGTTAGAAAGAGGCAGTGAACGCTCTCCTACCGGCTTCAGAGAGGACGTGCCCTAGCAAGGCCTTGCTGTCAGACTTCTGTCCTCAATCCGCACAGTGAACAACACCTTTCTATTGCTTTAACCGCCGTTGCTTTAAGAACTTTATTAACAGAACCCTAGGGAACTAGGACTGCCCCGTATTCCGCTCACCAGAAGGTCTTCCAGGCTTCTCTCACTTCAAAATAGAAATAATCTGTTGACCAACCTCCCTCTTTCTACTCGTTTCTAAGCCCACCAGAGGCCATTCCCCACTCTTCTATTTAAGCTGCATTTTCTGATAAAAACCTGGTCTTCCACTCCCCTTCTGGAAACTTTCCCTGGCTTCTCATAGCACATCGGACCCCAGCGTCTCAGGCTCCGCCTGGCTCCGCGTCCAGCTCCCGGATTCCCACTCCTTTGTGCGCTTGCTCAGGTTTCACGACATTGGTTCTTGACGCCCCTGTATCAGTTCTAACCAGCCTGACCCCAGGCCATTTCAGGCAGTTTTTCTGCCTGGAATGCTTTTGTCAACAAACATACTTCACTTTCGTGTCACTTGGGTTCGTGGGTTCCCAGAGAATTCCTCTATTGACTATTAATTCTTCCTTTTTTCCTTTTTTTTTTTTTCAGTCCTTTTGAGAGAGGATCTCCCTGTAGTCCCAGCTGGCCTGGATCTCACTATGTAGACCAGGCTGACCTTGAACTTGCAGAGATCCACCTGCCTCTGCCTCCCGAGTGCTGGGACTAAAGGCATGCTCCACCATGGCCAGTGACTTTTAATTCCTAATTGAACCCTCTAACACTTTATTCTGCTTTATTTCTTTTCCTAGTATGTATGCACTTCAGTATTAGTTACTTTTCTGTTGCTGTGATAAACACTATGACTAAAAGTGACTTATGGAAGAATTTATTTTGGCTTTCAGCTCCAGATGGGGCATCCATAATGGTAGGGAAGGCATGGCAGCCAGCAGCCGGAAGCTGAGAAATCACATCTCCATTCAAATGCAGGGTGCAGAGAGAGGGAACTGGACGTGGGGCTGGGCTATGAACTTTCAAAGCCTGCCCCCAGTGGCATATTTCCTTAAGCAAGTTCCTCCCAAATCTCTCCAAATAGCATCACCTACTGGGTCCCAAATATTCAAATAACTGAGTCCATAGGGAACATTTCTCATTCAAATCACCACATATGTCTCTCTGAAATTATATTAATTGATTTTAGCATTGACTTCCCGGGTTTATACGAGGTGGGTACTTGCACACGGTGGGTACTGAATGAATGCATGAATTTTAACACCGTGCCAAAATTCAAATGTAAAATTAGAAAATAGGATGCTGGGCATGGTGGTGTACAACTTTAACCCAAGCCCTTGGGTGGCAGAGGCAGCAGGATCTCTGTGAGATTGAGGCTAGCCTCATCCACATACTGACAGGCTGAGACTAGGGAGACTCTGTCAAAAAAAAAAAAATTAGAAAATAGTACTCACACATTTATCTTCTATTTTTTTAAGTTATGGTTTTCCTAATTTTAAAGAGAACTTTTCAGAATGAACATGTCTTTGGCAAAGAAACATCTGAAACTTAGCATAGCAATTTCCTCAGTTTCTTGACAATCTTCTTTTCAATGTATCATTTTAAATTAAATACTTTAATTTAAATAATGCAAGTAGCATGACCTCACTTTCTATATAAATGCAGAAAAGTATCTTAAATGATGATCATCTCCTATGAACAATGATGCCTGTGGGCGGGTTTGGAGTGCTTTTATGTTTCCTTTTCATGTCATTTATGTTAGACTTATTGCCTGCTGTGACACAGATTCTGTTTCACTGTCAGCTACTTCCATTGCTTTTAGTCCTGTGACAAGGTGGAAACCTCATGACAGAAATGTATAGTGGAAAAAAGCAGCTTATTTCATGAAAACCAGGAAGCAGAGGAGAGGAAGAATCCAGGAAGGGGTTAAACCACCCCAGATGGTATGTCACCTGTGACCTACTTCACCCAACGAGGCACTACTTCCTAAGTTTCTACTACCTCCCAGTAATACTAAGAATCTACCAGTGCTGCAGTTAGAACCCACATGATCCACTCATTTTTTCCAAGGCCTATTAGCAAATAATCAAGCCTTTGACTAATGAGTCTTCAGGGATGATTTGCACTAAAATCATAACTTTTGAACGTTTATAATTAAAAATTATTATTCAAATAAAATATTATTGTTATTCTTTAAAAAATTCCTCTCCCAAAAGGTTTTGATGACCATTTATTTCAAGAGGAGAATATAAAAAATAAGGTTTATGCTTAATACAAACTGATACATGCATCTATAGTTGTAATAAGAAAACTTAAAACAATGACAATAGCAACAATGTACTAACAAAGGATAGCATTAAACATTTCTAGATCTTTGTGAATTTAAATAGTAAATGTTTATGAGATATTTAAATCTTCCTTTCATAACTTTTCCTTCTTTCTTAAAGACAGATCAGATTTGGACATCTTTCATACATAGCCTTCTTGGTGAGAGAGCATTTGAAGAACAGAAACCCTTCTTGGAGTGGAGTAGAGAAGGAGTTGCCTGCCGATGCTCTGCGGTGGTTTGGGACTCTAGCATGCACTGGTCCATGGAAGAAGCAAATGAGGAGGAAGCCTGAATATCGAACAAAATCATTTGTAATGTATTCTGGCAATGTAAGTACATCCTCAAAAGACAGTAATATAAGCTCTGTGCTTCTGTCAGATGGCTCTGTTGCCATATGTACAGATCAGGCCAGGACAAGTCTAGATGCAAGGCTGCTCTTTTGTAGGGAGGACAGGGAACCAGAGCTTAGTACTCTGGCATTAAGAAATGAAGGAAGGGTACATAGGTTTGGGATTGCAAACAGAAGTGATTAGGTTTGTCATTGATTAGTATAGCAGGAACCAGAATGAGACTGGAGATAAAGGAATCAAAAGACAGCCTTGAGAGTAAACCAATGGTTACTATGTAGGGAATAATTGTATGTGGGTTTATGTGTGTGAGTGTGTGCGTGTTTGATGTGTGATGTTAATAAATGTTTGTGTATGAGTTTAGGTGGCACATGCCACAGAATACATGTAGAGGTCAGAGGAAAACTTCAAGTGTCAGTCCTCAGTTTGTGTTGTTTTGAAACGAGAGTCTTTTTTGGTTTGCCACTGAGAGTGTCCTAAAATCTTCTAGGACATCTCTGCCTCCTATCTTGTCAAAAGAGCACTGGGATTATAGATGTACACCATGTCCAGCTTTACATGGGTTCTGGGTAATGAACCTAGGGCTTCATGTTTGCACAGCAAGCACTTTCTTTACCCACTGAGAATCCCAGCCTGGAATCATTTTCTTATTTCATCAAATTTGCAAATACTTTTATTTTGCTCAAAAGTTTCACTTTTTGGAGACTCGTTGCCACTAACACAAATGAGAAACCAGGCTAGGAACACGTCCCAGTGAGCTATATCTGAGTAGTGTGGACTTTTACCAGATACTACCCTTTGACCCCCAACTAGGAGAGAAGCCTTAGGAAACAACCACGGACCACCAGAGGCAGGCACAATAGTCCTTTCAAACATTCTAAGAAACTGGCAAATTTCAGGTTTCCTTTTATCTAGTGACATCACTGATTTCAGCTACACCATGCACTGCCCGTAAGATTTTTAAGCCAAGTTGTGAAATGTGAGCCGTCAATGTTTATTACCTAGGAAGAAACCATTGTCAGTTAAAACAGATGTGGTGGCTGTAACATTTAGATGAAATATTGATGTCTTTTAAGAGGCCAGCTGGAAAGCAATATTCCTTTTGATTATAGAACTGGTGACTCTGATGACTGGGTTCTGCTGTAATTTCTCAGGGAATTTGGCTTGAGATAATGCGTATTCATTCCATGTTGAAATTTTAAGGCCTTCTGATAAAAAAGGTCTTGCTGTCAAACCTGTTGGCAGGAGCTCCTGAACTTCAAGTCTCCAAGTCCCAAAGACCTCCTCTCTTCACTGGCTAAATAAGTGACCACATCACAATCAGCATGGGTCCAGGAAACTTACAACTAGGACAGAGATATGGAAACAGAGTTCAATATGGTAGGAAGTATGGGCTTCACTACAAAGAGAAAAGGAGGGTACTTCTGTGTAGGATAGCTGCCTGACTTTTGAGAAGAGCAAGAGTAGATGTGCATAAATTAGGCTTGGGATAGAGTTCCATGTGACAGAGGAGCATGTAAGATCATTCAGTGTCAGTATGCCCCTCTCTAGCACACATTGCATTGAATACTATCCAAGCTCTGGAGATATTTCACTGCAACACAGCACTGTGTGGTGATTTCCCACATTAGTAACCACATTGGCAGAATACCTCTAGTTCAAGGAGGCATAAAACTGGGTTGTTCCTGAACCCAGTTGTCAGGAGAAACTAGGGCGTAATGTGCATACCGGGGAACGCAGCCAGGAACTCATCTCAGCACCACATCAGGAAAGCAAGGCCGTGGTCGGCCTCCAAACAACCCTGACTGATTACTTTTAGACCTGAGAGAGAGAACGCTCACTATCACCCTCAATACGAAGTCAACTGCACACAGAATCCTGGGAGAAAAGCAAAGCACCTTCATCCTCCATCTGTTTTTCAAGGAGGAATGATTGACCTTTTTGTTTTCTTCCTGCTTTTGCTCAGTTATACATTGATTTCTCACACCACCCCATATCTCATGTACTTTTCCTATTTTGTTTCTTATCTCTTCTTTATTTCCTTAAACTTTTAAAAAGTTACCCATGGTTTTAATACTGACAAATTTTTAAATTCCTAGCTCATCCAGTATCTTGACTCCTTTTTTCTATCCCTTTGGAGGAAGTAGTTGTTTCCATTGGTTCTTTACTATGCTTAAATATGGGTTTACCTTTCTGGATGTGGGGGGATTGAGATTTCAAGTGAAATATGCTCACTAATACCCCCATATAAAATAAGAAGAGATACCCATTGTGAACTGCAATATAAGAAAATAAGGTCATATGACTCCTCTAAACGTTTACAGCTCTGCAAAAGCTGAATCAAAAGATATGAAAATTGTTAAAATACCAGACAAATCATTCAAAGTTTATTTTGGAAATGATCAGTGATCTCAAACAGGAGAACAAATGGACAGATGAATGAAGTAGTCAGTTTACCCCATAAATATCTTAGTTTCTTCTTTTTCTCTTTTATTTTCTATTTTATAGTTGTTTACACTAGACAGGAAATTCACCAAAGAGATGAATATCTTGACAAAATAAAGAAATCTTAGAAATGAAGATCTCAGTAAATTTAATTAAGTAAAATTCAGGCTAAATTGTTGACAGTAACATTACCAATAGATCAAGTACAAGAAAGAATATCAGGGTTTGAAGATAAAGTTAAGGAATTATCACATTCGACAGCAATAAAGAAACAAAAGTATGCAACCAGGGCCACAGCTTTCAGAACTCTAGGGCATGAACAACAGGCTAGTCTATGAATCTCATATATGAAGGTCTGAGATGCAAACTATGTACAGAAAACCCATTCAATAAAATTATGGCAGAAATCACCCAAATCTAGGGAAAGATGTGGACATTTATTTACAGAAGACATTAATAACCTCAAACAAACATGACTGGAAGAGAACTTTCCATATTACATTCTGGTCAGAATTCTGAGAAGAAAACAAAGAAACAACATTGAAAGCTGTAAAAGAGAATTGCCAAGTTACTTACCAAGGCAAAGCCACTATAGCAGTAGAACCCCAAGAACCAGAAAGAGGTAGAATGACATATTTTGAACACAGAGAGTAATAACTGCCACCAACCAAGATTGCTATACCACCAAAAGTCCTTTAAAATTGACGAAGAAATAAAGGCCTCCAAAAGTAATATATGACCTCTGAGCCAGATTCGCAGAAGATAATTCAGGGAGTCCTATATACAGAAGAGAAAAAAAGGCATTCACAAGCCTGGAGCTTGAGAAAGAGCTCTCATGAGAAGAATAGAGGAACAAATGAGAATTAGGAAGTAGGCAAATATCTCCAACCCAGGAAATCAGCAATCGTCTAGCATGAATAGGAAAAGCAAAGATAAAGAATAGTCAAATCAACCAGCACAAAAGCAAAAGAATTACAAGATTTAGCACACACTCCTTACTACAGTTTGAGTATCAAATGCTCTCTACAGGCTGATGTGCTTGAACAGTTCATCCTCAGCTAGTGGTGCTGTCTTGGGAAGTTGTGGAATCTTTGGTAAGAAAAGCCTAGCTGGAGGAAGTGGGTCACTGAGGGATGGGTGCTGAAGGCTATAGGCCAGTCCCACTTCTGCTGAAATTCTCTGCTTCCAGGTCCACTGATCTATAGAAATTGAACCAAGAGTATATAAACCACCGAAACAGATCTCTAGTGGGCAATAGTAAAGCACGAATAGAGTCCTTACAAAGAAAAGCCTAGGATGGGATGGTCTTAGAGCTGAATTATACCAAAACTTCAAAGAAGAAAATCAAAACTAACACCAATGTTCCTCAGACTATTCCACCAGTTAGAAAGGGGAGGACCATGTCCAAGCTTAATCTGTGCATCCAGTATTACCCCCGTCCCAAACTAGACAAGCTTCAAGAAAAAAGTGAACGGTGCACCAATTCCCTAAATCTCAAAAAATTAAAGACCGAGAGAGAGAGAGAGAGAGAGAGAGGAGGAGGATAGAGAGAGAGGGAGAGAGAGAGTGATCAACGAGGCATTTGAATTTAGTGGACAATTTTCAAATGAAGAACTAAAAATGTTCAGTAATAAACGTAAAAAAGTTCATCTTCATTGGAGAAATGTAAAAATCCACATTCAGATTCCATCTCATCTTAGAATGGTTATTATCAAGAAAAATGTATTGGTGGGAGGAGTGAGTGTCATGGTGTGGAGATTAGGGGACAACTTGCAGGACTCAGTTCTCTCCTTCCGCTATGTGGGCCCTGGGGATTGAACTCAGATCATCAGGCTTGGTGGCAGGTGCCATTACCCACTGAGCCAACGCATCAACCCCTATACCTATGAGTTTCATGCAGCATCCACAACAGCCAAGTTATAAAATCAGCTTAGGTACTCTCCAGTGGTTGAATGGATAAAGAGTATGTGGCTTGTATATGCAATGCACTTTATCCAACCATGAATAAAAATGACATAATGACACCTGCAGGAAGATAGACAGAGCTAAAGATCCTCCTATTAAGAAAAGTAAGTCAGAGTCACAGACACAGCCATCACATTTCTTTTCATCTGTAGAATTTGTAGAAAAAAAAGCTAAAAATGGGACATATAAAAGGGATCTTTAAAAAATATTATATGTGTGTGTGTGTGTTTTGCTTACACATATGTAAGTGCACCACGTGCATGCAATGCCCTGCAAAGGTCAAAAGAGGGTATCAGATCTCCTGGAAGGGGATTTACAAACAGTTGTTAGCCTTCATGTGGGTGCTGGGAATCAAACCCAGGTCCTCTGGAAAAACAGCCAGTGTTCTTGGCCACTGAGTCATCTCTCCAGTCCCTAAAAGGGATCTACTAATGTTTCAAGGATAAAGTTTGGAGGGCAGATCCAAGGGCAATAAAGGGAAGGCATAAATGTAACCAAAGTAAGTTATGCATCTGTATGAGCATGTCATCATGAAGCCCGTCACATTTTTTAGTGGTACAGACTAAGAAAACCTCACAAAGTTAAAAGAAAAGTTTCCAAGCGCTGAAGTCTCTAAGTGCCCTGATCATCAATCGTGCTGGAGCCCAACCTGACCTCATCTTTTTTGACTTTTATTTCAAATTGTTATCTACGAAGCTCATACTGTTTTATTTTTCCACACAAATGTTGGTTTGCCTAACATGGTTTCCTAGGATTCTAGAATGCTTTAATGGACTGATTCTACTTGTGTGAACTCTGCTCCTGATTCTCTCTGCATGGAATAATCATCTGGCTGTCTGGTGTTTACTTTCCTTCCATGCCCAAAACTTAGCTCATAAGCTCCTTTTTGGTGAAAACCTGTACTTAGAATGTACGGAATTGGTTTTACCAGGTGTGGTAACAGGCCTTTAATCCCAGGATTCAGAGACTGAAGCAGGGGGATCTCAGTGAGTTCTAGACCAGCCAGGGCTACATAGTAAGACTCTATTTTAAAAAAATGCTGATTATTTTTCTTTGTGCCTACTAAATTTGTGAGTATATGCCCAAGCTAGTATTCCCTAATTTTCCCTATTTGCAAAAATAGCTCCCTCCTAAATGTTAAGCATTTGGAAGGAGAGACTATGGAATCATCTCTTCCCTTTACACCTTTCTCTCTCCAGCGCCTAAGGTATTGTCTTAGAAGAACAGTTATTTTTGAGCTTCTTCATGTGATTTTACATGTAAAAAGTTCATATAGTTCCCAAAACTCAAGGAAATAGGTGTTATTTTTACCTCTATTTTGCATATTTCTTTAATGAGCAATCCAATTTGTAAAAACTTATCCTATATGCATACTTGTGCACACGAAACTGGCCCATATAGAAGATTGTTCATTTCCTCGGTGATTGTGATAAACAGCAGAAGCTTAACTGGCTACTTAACACAGCTACTGAGCTGTGAGAATTTTAGACAGCACAGTATTCTTGTATCTATTGGAAAGAATTCAGTGGTTCCCTGTGCTCCGGGTTTGGAAGAGTCTTTATGATCTATTAAATGGAAAAGTAAAAAGTTGTAGTAGATTGTAGTAGATATATATTATTGTGTGGATGAAAACAGTATATTCAGGAATGTATTTGCTTATCTGTGCATAGATTATCTCTGGCTTGATACAAGAAGCTCACAGCACTTGTTACCCATAAGCAGAGGAACCTGGGAACAAGCTGCCTTGGGTCAGTATCACTTTATCCTGATTCAGCCACATTCCTCCATCTTGGGAGTCATCTATCTGCAGTGTACTTCAGTCCCTTAATCTGGAACCATACCACCAACAAAGGTGAATTTAGACTTTTGTTTTTAAATCCAGTGGACTTTGAGCTAGTAGATGTGAGAGAACAATTGTGTAATTTGGCAAGATGGTAGAGTTCTTCCTTTGTAATTAAAAATCCCAGTTTAAGAGGTCCATGCTGGAGCTCAGTGCTAGTGTGCTTGATTACTGTGCTCAAGACCCTGATTCAATCCCCAGCACTACTAAAAACCCAAACACGGAGACTATGCAGCAGCAGATTCAACAACAAAAGCTGTGGCATGCTCCCTTTGGATAGAACCTGCTAAAGGCCATCATATTAAAACTTTTTTAATCTACAAATCTAAGAGCATCTCAAACAGACATCCATAGAAAGGAAAAGCAGACCTTCTGTGAAGCCATTGAACCGACCCTTCTTACTACCACAAGCCTTCATTTCCCTTCCAGGTAAGCATTCATGCCGTTTTCCTCTGAAGATATTCCAGCTGAGCTGTCAGCCTCCAAGGTTTTCATGAACACTGATTGCTGCTATTTTTGTTATTCTCCTTCCTTTTGATGCTGTTCCATTGTCCCTCCTGTGGCTACCCTAGTCTGATCTTTGCTATGTAATTAATGCTGCTTAATTATACTTGGCTCCCTAAGGCTTTATAAGGGTGAATTCAATGGAGGGGACTCGATGAATTCTCCAGTCTCCTGCATACTTGTTACCAAGAGCTTCAAACCCAGGGGCATACCTAGTCATTTCTAAGATATCAGTAATGTCCCAGAA
Source organism: Eospalax fontanierii (assembly GCA_035773235.1). Lineage (NCBI taxonomy): Eukaryota > Metazoa > Chordata > Mammalia > Rodentia > Spalacidae > Eospalax > Eospalax fontanierii. The sequence continues at coordinate 62,613,253 of CM069539.1, read as the reverse complement.
AAGGATGGTGGACATTTGAAAAGCAAAAGACCTTGACAAATGACTGTTTCATTCTAGCCCACAGGATGAGCTCGTTACGTGATTGGTACAGGGGAGGCAAAATTTTACCTCTTTCTGTTGCTTTTCTTGCAGGGGGTGGAGAATGTTGGAGAATTACTGAGAATTACATTGATATACCAGGTCAGAAGAACAATAACACGAATTTACTCAACACAAGTTTTACACAGCACCCTTCATAAGGAAATGAAGACCCAGAAGACAACTAAAATCTGTGCACTTGTGTACTGAATTAGAGAAAGAGTCTAAAATTATGAGATTGTGATGATGCAAAGTGGTTTTATTTAGGGTAGTTAACTGCGTGAAGAAGCAACAGTGAAGATAAGGATTAGTGCAGCAAAGGGTGTTCGATCTGACTTTCCTTGGACACAATTTCCATCCTTGGCCATAGGAATGACACTTTCCTTTGGGGCTAGGGAAGAATATTTCACATGGAAATTTATCTCTTTCTTTAAAGAAGAAAAGTCAGAGTGCTCTTTTTGTACCTGCTGATTTTAATTGGCTTACCTCAAAATAACTAATATACCAAGCTGGCACATTTTGGACTGGCATGTTCTGAACTCTCTCATTATTAAACTAATTTAGTTATATCTCATTGATGATGTCCAAATACAGCTTAGAAACAGATCAATCATTCTGGAGAGGATCACATTCAGCTGTGTTAATTAGGCCCCATGTCTGTTTTGAAGAATTTTATTGACATTGTGTGTGTACGCATGTCATGTGTGTGTGCATGTGTGCATGTGTGTGTGTGTGTATGTGTGTGTGTGCGTACTATGTTTAGGGGCGATGCACATATTCCAGGATACTTGTTTGGAGGTATAGAACAACTTTGTGGAGTCATTTCTCTCCTTCTATCTTTATAGATAGAAGGTTCAAGAACAAGCATTTTTAGTCACTGAGCCATTTGGCCACCCTCTATGTACCATCTTTATTCCTTTAAAAGGGATATATACATATATATATATATCACTTTATACATATATACATTGTCTCACACTGTGTCCTTCACACTGTTCCTTTGCACTCAGGAGAACCTTTTTCACCGTTCATAGTTGAACCCTTTTCTGAAGAACCTGCCCCTGTTTTGACTTCTTGGGGTTGCAGTTTTGTCTCCTTATTGCCTATGGTCTGGTCAGGTTTGATATCTTAGGGATCCCTATATGCTCTCAGTCTGATTGGCCTCTCTCTGCTTTCACTTTACCACGGAGTTTTTTTAGACTGTGTCAAAATCCACCCTTTACTAATCTTTCCGTAGTTATCCCCTCAGTCCAAGTTCAAGTGGTCTTACTGCTAAACTATTAAAAACCGGTGGTTTCTTTTACCAGATCTTTCTTTTAAACATCTCCCAGCCCAATATCTTAAGTTGTTCCCGCTACCCAGAAGGTTAATATTTTTCTGAATTAATGAATGCTACAATGTGGAGAATACATGTAAAATCACTGATTCTGTGGAAATAAGTGAAGATAGCCCAGTGAAGACAAAGCCAAGACATCCATCCTGAGCTTCAGAGCACAAAAAGTCAGTCACCATCACTTGATTTGGCAGATCCTCAAAGGTAAGCAGAGAGTGGGAAAGCATTATAGTGGAGAAAGGCAGAACTTTTGGTGTGCTCTGCTTGGAGAATTAGTGGAGTAGGGAAGCTACTGACTGACACACTAGAAGCAAGGAGCCCCATGTCATGGGTCAGGGGAGCATGGCTGCCCTTGCCTGACTGGTACTAAGTTAGAAGCAGAACAGCAGTTAGGGAAGCTGTTAGTGATCAATAAGTCCTAACCATTAGGAATGACTGCAACACCAGCTGTGGTCTGACTTACCTCTAAAGGCTGTGGGTCAGAACTATGTTTTGGTCTACGGCATGACTATAGAATTCATCTTCAAATTCTAAAAACCATGTATCCTGCCTCTAATACTTAAACGCTTCTGAAATGAGAACATGCCTTATACTTTACATATCATATTTTAGTTTGCAAAAGTTTTTTCTTTGTGCTTGACAAGATAAATGTGCGCTTAACACTTCATGGTATCCTAGATTTGATAAAATATAGTATTGTTGTGAAAACCTCTGATAACCATTCTTCTCAAGATTTCATGCCATTCTAAATGAGGGAAGGCATCCATTAAATATTGTAATATGTATTTTAGTTAAACTTTTACAGTCATGCTATGAACTGAAGCTCCTATAAATAAAAGGAAAGCTACACACATGTTAAAGATTTTTCAAGGCTGATTAATCAAATGCATCTATGATTGTGGAGAGCTGCATGTTGCAGGTCCAGAGCCTAATAATCTTGGGTCATCTTTAGCCCCCTTTTATGGTCATTTATAGCCTACTCTGTGTTTGACCTAACGTAACGTAACGTAACATCTATCCTTGTGACTACTAGGTAAATCTTTTTGAAATGCACTAACAGACCACTGACTTCCACCAACCCAAAGCTAAGAATGCATCAGAGAGTATTATTTGAAACCTATAAGAGAGGTTTCCCAGTTTTCTATAGAACCTATCTTAAGTTCTTACTAATGTATTTGAAAATTGCCTTGATTTAATACATTCTTTTGTTCTGTTACCATTGTATGTTGGAACGTGGTAGTTGGAATAACCAAAATCTACATTCCAAGGTGATGGCCATTTGACTCCAGAATGAAATATCTCTTATTTCTTTTGAAATAGGATCTGTATTTTTGAATCGAAATTCCTAAATTGTTAGATCTGACAGTACTACTGTGGAAAATCCCATTTAACTCCTGTCGAATGTAGCCCAACATGTGACATCTCAATATCCTTAAAGGGTAGGAGCTTTTGTGTCTCCTAGCTCGAGAAGGCAGATTTAAAGGGAATCTTCTAGAAGTACATGGGAGCTGCTCGCTCCCGGAAGTGCAGAGTCTACCCTGAGCACCGCTGGGTCTGAGTGACCGAAGTCAGCAGCGCTCGCGGAGTTGGCCCGCTGGCCCCCGATCACCATGTCGGCTTTCGACACTAACCCTTTCGCGGACCCAGTGGATGTAAACCCCTTCCAGGTAGAACCCCCGACTCATTCTCTCTAAGGTCAAGGGCAGCGGCCCGGGCCTCTTTCGCCGGAGCTGGGAGACGTGGCGAAGGAGGGATGGATCGTTTGCCCAATGGAAGAGCGGGATCTGAAGACTGGCCTATCATAGTGTGTATGGGGGCGGGACTTGCAACAGGTGGAACTGCAGTAAGGGGGCGGGGCACTGTGAGAGGGAAGAAATGGGATCTTCCTGCACCCTGGGATGTAGCCCTTTTAACTTGGGTAGTACTAGAGGAAATGACCCCAGGCACGCTCGGGTGCCTGGGGAGACGCTTTAGCATTAGGGAAATGTGGCAGTGGCATTCCTGCAGTCTTGAGAAGACACCTGTCCTCAGTCATCTCACTAAAGTGCGTGACACAAACGTAATGAGGAAGTAGAAGTATCGTGGATGGAGAAAGTGGAGACGGCCCAGCACCCCACCAGCAACCGCAGCAGCGAAACTAGCATATAAAGTATAGGAGAGTCCCTTGATTTTATCAAGTAAAAAAGGCTGGCTGGGAGAGGGTAGGCAATAGCCCAAGCTGAAAAATGACTTGGATAAAAAATTGCACACCTTGGTCATGAATTTTGTTTGGAGTGAGTTTGGGCCACATAGGAGAGCCAAGGTTGGGGTGTGTGAAAGAGTTTGGCAGCTTCTTGAACCGCAAGGAATGTTGGGCTCAATGATCTGCATGGGTGGTTGCTGGGCCGACCTTTGGAACACCCGGGAAAGCAAGTCTTCTGACTTAAAGCCACAGCCTTTGAATAGAGAACACAAGTATGCCGCCTTTTCTGTCTGGGAATCCTGTTGGCGCCAAGGCCCCTGGGTCTCTTCTTTCATGTCTGCTAGAAACCAGTTTGAGGGAAGCTTGTTTGTGCTGACTAGTGATTTATGAGGCCAGCTGTTTGTCCTCTGTCAAGATGTCACCAGGCACATGAACTTACCCTGCTGCTGGTACTTTATTTTGGTCCTCTGCAGCTTCAGAATTTCCTGCAGATGTTGAAGTCCTTGAAAGAATCATCCTACCTTGAACACTTCCAAGGGTCAGAGCAAAGGCAAAGGAGACTGAGCTAAATCATTACATACTGTCAGGAGAGTAGACTTTGTTGTTTTGCGGTGCTGGGGTTTGAACTCGGACCTTACACATGCTAGGGAAATATTGTACCACTGAACATGTTGGAGGGGGCAGGTGGCACCAAGCTCCTTGATTTATTTGAAACAGGCACCCTCTCTGTTGCTCAGACTAGCCTTGAACTCCCTGTGTGGACCAGGCTGTCTTTGAACTTGCAGTTCTTCCTCTGCCTCCTAAGTTCAGTGATTACTGGCATGGGCAAAATACCTAGCCCAACTGAGAGTGGAAATTCTATGCTTTTTGTTTGGTGTCTGGGTGACCTAGCTGATAGGAACCCTCAGGCAAAGTTTGGTAGCTCATTCCTTATAACATTCAAGAATTCAGAATATTCCTCTTGTAGCTTAATGCTTCTTGACAGAGCCTTTGCTAGGACCTTGTTTCTTTTGTAAGGCAAACAGTCATCTCTATTCAGGAAGGAAAATATATTTGCATTTTTTTGTTAATGTCTTCTGGTAACTGATGATTTAATGATAAACTGCTCTATAATACTGGGGTTTGGGTTTTAGCAAGGATACAGTATCCTTTTTTAGAGTGTGCTATGTGATGATGTTCCTTTTTTTTCCTTTGGTCCTGTTCTGTCAGAATCAAATAAAATTTCTGCTGACATCAGGCACAGTCCTCTGACCACAGTTGAGGCCAGGCTTTCTCTCAGCGCTAGCAGCAAGCAGGATGGTCCCGCTCCATATTAACAGTAGCTCTTTGGAAGTCTTAAAGCACATCTCCAGCCCCAGAAATGATAGTGCAAACTGAGAAAAGAAACCTCTGAGTTCAAATAAGGCAGTCTGTCCATCAGGCAGCCCCAGGATATGGTGGGACAGGAAGTAGCTGTTGGCCTGCAAGCCAGCAACATCTGGAGGGGTGTTGGGAAGTGTGCAGAGAAGCAAGCTTGGCTGAGTGCGATATGTTCCCCCCCATCCTGGGCTGACTTTTCATTCTTGGCACACAGCTGTGTGTGGGAGAAGCAGTTTTGGATCTGATGCCCCGAGCTCCTTCTCCTGGTCAAAGCTTCTCTCCATTTTCTTAGGATAGAAGTGTGTACTACCCTTACCGTCATGGCTGGGGCATTAGAAGGGTGCAGTCCTTTGGTGACTGGGTGTGGGCCCAGTTTCATTTGCTCAGGGAGTTGGCTCAGAGCTCAGGTGAGAGCAGGTAGAGAGGCGATAGACTGTCACACCTAGTCAGTCAGTCTTGAGAACTTTTTTTTTTTGTCACACCATATAATGGTGTATTGCAAAAATATACTTAGAGCTTGGAGTCTAGTTGACTGTTAGGACTGGGAACATTCTTATACTTCTAAGAATCTATTCTAACATCTTAGTTCAGCATTTCAGAAGCCAAAACCTCACTGAGGGTGGGCCATGCTGAAGTCACCAGCAACATGCCAGAATTAACATGAGGGATTCAGACCTAGGTCTTGTTCCAGTAACAGTGCTGTTTTAAAGACTGTTGAGTCTTATACATTTGTGTTAAACTGACTAGGGGTTATTTTAGTCCAGCCAGGGAAAGAATTTGATATTATTGCCCTTGTCATCTTTGTTTTGTTTTGCTTGTTTTTTGAGACAGGGTCTCACTATTTAGCCCTGAAACTTGCACTCATCCTCCTGTCTCTGCCTCCTGAGGATTGGGATTATAGTCCTGGGTCACCATGCTATAGTATCCCTGTTTTTCTTTTTTTTTTAATGTTTATTTTTATGTGTACGAGTGTTTTGCCTACATGTATGTAAGTACATCCATGTGTGCATTGCCTTTAGAAGCCAGAAGAAGGTGTCGGGATCCCCTGGAACTGGAGTTAGAGATGGTTGTAAGCTGCCATGTGGATGCTGGGAATTAAACTTGGGTCCTCTGCAAGAGCAGCCAGTGCTCTGAACTGCTGAGCCATCTCTCCAGCCCCATCCTTGTCTTTCTTGAAATAAGTACTGGTAGTGGTGAAAACAGCAAATTACATTAGCTTAGCTTTGCTTTTAGGAGTTGGTTCTCTCCTTCCACCATGTGGGTCTCAGGAATGGAACTCAGGTTGTCAGGCTTAGTGGCAGCTTCCTTACCCACTGATGTGGTTCTTAGTACGAAGGGGTGAATTGTACAGATTTTATAGATGTTTTATTTTATTGTTGTTGAGGATTGAACCCAGGGTCTTGAGCATCTAAGCACTTTAGGGCTATGCCTCCAGTCCCTTTCAATGTCTTTTTTCTTTTTGGGGGGCAGAGTCTTCCTGTGGCTCCAGCTGGCCTGGAACTCACCCTGTAGACCAGGCTGGCCTTGAACTCATAGAGTTCTGTCTCCCAAGTACTGGGATTAAAGGCATGCACCACCATGTCTGACCCCCTTACAGTGTTTTTAAAGACAGTACTTTAAGGCGATATGGTGTGAACACCTCAAAGATGCTCAGTGTTCTATGGTCTGATAGGTTTGAGAAATTCTGCCTTATTACATTTTTCTTGGAGATTGACAAGACTTGTTAGTTTGTTAAGTTCTGAGGAGTCTTGCAGTGAAGACATTTTGCCCAGCATTTCTCAGAGTTGCTCAACCACAGAACCCTGTTTCTGCTCACTGTCATAAAAGCCAGTAAAATTCTCAGTGCACCTTTGAAGTTCACCTCCTTTTCTAGTTCATGCTCACGTGTATGCAAGTATATGTGGAGTCAGAGGACAACCTTAGATGTCGTTCCTCAGGTACCACCCCCTTGCTTTCTTCCTTCCTTTTTTTTTGAAACAGGGTCTCTTCCTTGCCTTGAACTTGAAAAGTAAGTGAGCCCTGGGAATCTACCTGTCTCAGCCTCTCCAGCACTGGGATCACAAATGTGTGCCACTATATCTGCTTTTTTTTTTTTTTTAAGATTTATTTTTATTTGTATGAATACATGTGTGTCTGTTTGCATGAATGCCATGTGTGTGGGTTCCTGTGGAGGCCAGGAGAGGGCATTGGATCCTCTGGAGCTAGAGGTCTGGCAGTGGTGAACTGCCTGATGTGGATGCTGAGAACCAATCTTGGGACCTGTGGAAGAACAGCAAGTGCTTTTAACCACTGAGCCATCTCTTCAGCCCCACATCTGGCTATTTGAACTTGAGTTCTGGGTATCAAACTCAGGTTCTCATGCTTGCAAAGATGAGAACGTTACCAGTTGTATTATCTCCCCAGCCCCTTATCAAAATTCTTTATGAGCCCTATTCCCGCTCCTTCCCCACAGTGTGGTCACAGGCTTCTATGAACCCTTCCTTACATACAGGTACAGTTGAGATTATTAGAAAACTTCCTCCAAGAGCTGTTGAGATGGCTCCATGGTTAAGAGCACTGACTGTGCTTGTGGAGGACCTAGGTTTAGTTCCCAGGACCCACATGGTAGTTAACACTCACCCATAATTCCAGTTCCAGAGGAATCTCACACCCACCTCGGGCCTCCATGGGCATTGCATGCACGTGGTGCACTTAAGTACAAGGCAGAACACTCATACACATCTAAAAAGAAAAAGAAAAAAAAAAAAACCTTCCTGCAAAGTAAGAGCTTTGAGTGGAAAGTTGTCACAAGAGTGTGGTAGAAGCTTACCAAACTCCTAGGAGGAAGCAGGAAACTGCAAGCCAAGCGTTAGCGATTTCACAACCTTCACGGGCATACTTTGGTTCCTCTGTTAATTGTGGCACATCTGCTCTGCACCCTCTGGATATTTGGGTCCCTGCTTTGGAATGATTCCAGGCTGTCTGCCCCAAGTGTTCATATTAAGTCTTGTCAAGTGATGTGGAGATGGACTGCTAAAGGGAGGGGTTTACTGTGGGTTTTTTTTTTTTTTCTTTTTCTTTTTCCAGCAGTTCACTAAAAATCACACCACCCAGGCAAATGCCAGGGCTGCTTTCTCCCTTGCATTCTGCCAGATTGCCCCAGACAGAAGTCTGGTCTCAGGAGTAGGCGTGGAAGGGGTGGTGCCCAACAGAGGAAGTCTTTCAGGGCTCTGACTTGCCAAGGCACACCATCTCGCTTTCACACATTGCCTCCTTGCAGTTTAAAGATAATCTCAGTGCTGTGGCTGCTTCCTAGGGGTTCGAAACATTTCTCTCCTGTGGGAGGAAAAGTGAGGGCAGAAAAGTGATCTGTGTGAACAGAGTCCCTGCATAGATACTGGGGCCTGTGACTGTTCCCAGAGAAGGTTGGCTCGGCTTGACCGAGACTGGAAATTCTCAGAATCACCAAGCAGACCTGATAGAACTAACTTACTTTATTTTTTTTTCTGCTGGCCTAGAATTCAATACATAGACCAAGTTAGCCTCAACCTCACAGAGATCCACCTGTCTCTGCCTCCTGAGTGTTGAAATTATGGGCATCCACTACCATGCCTCTTTTCTTCTTTGTGAGGCAGAGTCTTTTGTAGCCCAGGCTGGTCTTAAACTTACGTGTAGCTGAAGCTGACCTTGAACTGATCCTTCTACTTCTACCTCCAGAGTGCAAGGATTCCAGGCGTGTGGCCCCACAGTTAGTTTAAGGACCTGGTCTAAGTTCTTGTAGAATGGGAGCGTTGTCTTAAGAAAATAGCAGAGTCTTACAGCTTAATGCCAACTTCTAGACAGCTGTCCAGATGGGGGCTCCTGCTTTTCTGCTTAGCACGTAGAATCAGACTGAGTGTTAGGACTTGGCTGGGTGAACTTGGACTCTACACTTCTGTTAAATTTTCTTTGGAACCACTGTGCACAGTATTATTGACTGTTAGGAGGGTGGTAATATTTAACCAGGGCAAACTCATTCAGAGAAGAATGCTGTGCACATTGTAAGGTGTGCCGCAACCAAGTAGTGCCCCTTTGAGTTGCTACCACCTCTTTGCACACCAGAGGTCCAGGGGCTTCATGGGCCAGACCAGAGAGCAAGGTAAATGAGCATGTGGTCTCCATCTGGCAGAGCTGCTAATCTGGCAGGAGAACAGTGTATCAGGGGTAGGATGAGGAGACTGTGCAGAGTTGTGAGGGATCTCAGGAGGAAGAGCAGATCCCTGTGCCAGAAAACGCTGGGGTAGAGAGCAGAAAGTGTGGCAGAAGAGAAGATGGTGTTTTAGATTAACAGCAAAAGCCAAAAGATACTCTTGCACAAAGTCACCTCTGCAGGCCTGTATTCTGTACTCCCTGCAGCCTGGAGCACCTCTTCACTCTTAATCCTGTTCTCCCTACCCACCTTGTCATTTTATTAGAATTTGAGAGTAAACAATAGGACAAGCAAATTGTAAATCTTGGCAGCCACCAGGAAGAGGGATATGGAGAACAGGAAGAGACAAGGCAGTGCCTTTTAAGTTAAGGTGGCATGTTCAGCCACAAAGGTCAGCATGGCCGAAGCCAGGCAGCTTCAGAGAGAGTGGGAAAGCCCAAGGTGCCAGAGAAAAAAAAGCAAAAAGCATGCCTAGACTTTGGTTAGGATCCAAAAGAGACAGGAAATGTTAGGCTTTTCTTTGTGTCTGTTTTTTTTTTTTTTTTTTTTTTTCTTTTGAGACATAGTCTGTATACCCCTGGCTGGCCTGGAACCTGGAACTCAATATTTAAACCATCTGGTCTTGAACTCATAGAGATCACCTGCCTCCGGTTTTTAAATTATGTGTATGTGGTTTTGCACATGAGTGCAGGTGCCTGCAGAGGCCAGAAGAGGGCATCAGATTCCTTGGAGCTAGCTGGAGTTAGAGGCACTTGAGAGCTCCTGGAAGCCGGTGTTGCAGGAGCAGTACACTCCTACACACTCTTAACTAAGACGTCTCTCCAGACTCCCCCTTCCGTTTGTTTTTTTCCTTTGCAATAGGGTCTCACTGTATAGCCTTAGGGACCTTGAACTCCCTACACAGTCCAGGCTGGCCCGGAACTCACAGGGATCCTCCTGCTTCTGCCTCTTGGGATTAAAGGTGTACTCCACCACACTCAGTCTTTAGCTGAGGATGACATTGAACTCTTGAGCCTCCTGAGCACTGGGACCACAGTCACCCAGCACTGGGACCACAGTCAAGCACCACCACACCCAGTTCCTGTAGTATCTTTGGGTGCTGTGAGCCACCGCTTGTCTGGCCTGTCTCACTCCAGGAGTTCTCTGGCTGATTTCTTTGCTTATCATCCTGTTTCCACTTGCTGTCTCCTCCATGCAAGAGTGTCTCGCATCCTGTTCTCACCCTTACACCTACTTTCACTTCAGTGGCTTCAGAATAGCATCCTCACACCCAGATCCTAATCGCCATCTCTACTGTCCTCAGCTCTCTCTTGAGCTTCACAGGAGTTTCCAACTCTCGTTCACACCTTTCTAGACATTCCAGTCAGACACTCTCCACAGGGATCTCTCTAGTCAGCTTCTGTATCTGCTGAGATCTTCCCCCTCTACATCCAGCCTGGAAAACGAGTTTCTTCTGTCCTGTACTCACTTTGACGAGTCACCTCAGCCCCAGCCCTCAGCTCCTTCCGTTCTGCCCTGTTCCTTCCCATTCTCAGCCAGTGTCCTGTCAACGATTATATCCCCAAGCTGCCCTTCCTGCGCACTGCACGCTCTTCACTGTGATCAGAACCATCACGAACCCTGCTCAAACTAATGTAGGTGTTTGCCCCTGCAATTGAGGTCCAGTCCATACTTCACCAATCTGGCCCTGCCCTTGTCAGGCTGGTTTCCTGATACTCCTGACTTGGCTCTGTCTACACACCTGCCTCCACAACTTCATGGCCTTCTCCCAGGCTGGGTGTGGTGGCACAGGTGTGTAATCCTAGCCCTTAGGAGGAAGAAGCAAGAGGATCAGGAGGACAAGGTCATCCTCAACTACAAAAAAAAGAAAAGAACGAACAACATAAAGCAGAAACACACACACACATGCGCGCACAGGCGTGTGCCACAACTACAACTGTTTCTCATTCCTTGAACATAGGCTCTTTTTAAAGATTAGTGGATGATTTCACAAATGCTTTCCCATCTCCCTCTTTACTGCTTGCTGAAGTCCTTCCGTCTCTCAGAGTCCATCTCTGATACCACTTCAGGAAAGCCTGCCTTGGCCCTCAGCTCCCGTGTGATGCTATTGCCTTCACCTTCATCCTGCCCCTGTCCTCCCCTCCCCTTCCCCCCTCCCCTTCCCCCTCCCCTCCCTCTCCTCCTCTTTCCCTGGGATAACAGGCATATAATAATACCATGCTGGGCTTGTGGGCTTATGGGTGTGGTTTTAATTTTTTGAGACAGGGTTTGTGTGTCCCAGCCTGGCCTGAAACTTTCTATATTGCCAAGGACCCTTCTGACCCTCCCGCCTGCACTCCCTGAGCGCAGGTGTGTGCTGTCTTGTCCATCTGTGCATGCTGGGGATCAAACCTGGGGTCTCATGCATAACAGCCAAGCATTCTACCAGCCGAGCTCATCCCCAGCCCTCTTCCTCTTTTTTAAAATTTCAATACTGTTTTTAGGGTAAAAATGACATTATCACATTATATAAAATTCGGAAGACGGAAAAGAAGTCATCCATATTTCTACTAGTTTTTTTTTGCAACCACTTTGTTTTCTTGCCAGGCTTTTTCATATAGTAACTTTTTCACTTGTTTGATTTTTGAAACGTGGTCTCCCTGTAGCCACATTTGGCCTGGAACTCGATATGTAGAGCAGTCTGGCCTCAGTCTCACAGAGATTTGTCTGTCTCTGCCTCCCAAATTCTGGGGTTAAAGGTATGTACCCACATATAATTACTTTTTAAAAATTATTTTATTTTTAATTTTTATGTGTATGAGTATATTGCCTGCATGTATGTAAGTGCACCCATGTCATACAGTGCCTGCAGAGGTCAGACAAGGGTGTTGAATCTCCTGGAACTACAGTTCCATGGTGGCAGTTGTTAGCCACCATGTAGGTGTTGGGAATCAAACCCAGGTCCTCTCAAAGAGCAGCCAGTACTCTTAACCACTGAGCTTCTCTCCAGCCCCCATATGATTACTTTTGACAAAACTAATTCGGCATCACTTATATAACAAAACCTTTTTGATGTGGCTGTGAGATAGTTTGGTTTGGTTCTGGGTTTTTTGAGATAGGGTCTCACTACATAGCCTGGGTTGACTTCAAATTCACCATGTATCTAGCCTAGACTGGCCTTAAATTTGTTGCATTTCTCCTGCCTCAGCCTCTTAAGTCCTGAGATTACAAGCATGAATGCCAAACCTGAGGTATTTAATGTGTTTATTTAGAGCCTGAAATCAGCTTCTCTATGGGAGCTTGGCAAGGGGGTATAATGTGAAAAAGCAGAGAAAAGTCGCTGAGGCTCAGGCCTAATCAGAGTCTATGAAACACGGGGAAGTAGATTTCCTTTGAAGCCATTGAAAACAAGTATGTTCCACGGCCTCTCTGAGCTTCAGCCCAGCCATGCTCTCTTCTCTTAAGACCCTTACCCCAGAGCTGCATGGGATTCCTCTTCTGCCCTGTTGCCAGCTCTGCTGCCCTGGGCCTTTGCTTAACCTCCTTCCCTTACTCTGGGAATCCCACTGTCCTAGTTTCATTTCTGTTGCTGTGATCAAATACCCTGACAAACAGCAACTTAAAGGAGAAAGGGATTTATTTCAGCTCAGAGTTCTAAGTTACAGTCAATTGTTGTGGGGAAGTCAAGACAGGAACTTCAAACAACTAGTCATGTCACAGCCACAGTCAAGAGCAGAGAAAAACAAATGCATATATTCCCAGTTGCTCCTCCAGTTCAGTTTCTACATTCTTACACAATTCAGAATCCCTTTCCTAGGGAATGGTTCCACCCACAGTGGGCTGGATCTTCCCACATCAATTAATTTAATTAAACATTCCCCCGTAGACATGCCCACAAGCCAACCCAGTGTAGACGATCTGTAATTGAGACTGTCTTCCCAGATGACTCTAGGTTGTGCCAAGTTGACAATTAAAGCTAACCATCATACCCACCGTTCTCCAAGCCCTCTGAAGTATCATGTCTTCCTCCCCTCCTTCACTGTGTACCTCATCCCAGCACCCTTTTGTCATGTGTCTTTTTTGTCTCTGCTACCAGACTGTAGACTCTGAGAGGAAAAGAGCTGTGTCCTGCTCATCTCGGCATGTTCCCCACACTACAACTGTTCCCTGAATGAAAAGAACTAAGTTTAGGAGTTTTCCTTATTATAAATTTAGTGAAAGACATTAGCCAGTCTGAGCAGCTGAGAGGGTTTTAGGTTACTTCTCTTTTGTAGGCGAAACTTAGACCTCTCCATCCTTTGAAATAACTACTTGACCCACTTAAGAGCCAGTTAGTGCTCTGTGAGTGGAAAAGATTGATGTTGGTGACTTCCTATTTGCAACTTGGAGTGAAAGCTGATGATCCTCATTGGGCCAATCATTGTGGTCCTTACTTCGCATTTGTCTTATTAAAGGTATGCCCCAATATCCAGCTCCTTGAGGTTTAGTAAGGACACAAACAGAAGCCCTTGTCTGTGCCCTGTGAGTGGGACTCATTTATTCAGTCAAATAATAGTGGATCACCTTCTGTCAGGCACTGTACAAGGCTTGGGGAAGCCTTGTACTCTCAAGCTTACTCTCGTGTCCCTAGAGGCAGACTAAGTGTCAGAATCTAGCTCAGCCACCCCCCCCCCCGCATCTTGGGATTTCTCAGTTGTATCAGGAATACTTGTCTCTCACATGGCTGTGGTGAAGGTTAAATGAGGGAACTTATGGCTTCCTTTCTTGGTAGAACCACAGAGCATACCAGCTGACTAGAGTAGTTTTTCTCAAGTCTTTCCAGGATGGACTATAATGAATATTTTCTTCCCTCCCTCCCTCCCTCCCTCCTTCCCTCCCTCCCTCCCTCCCTCCCTCCCTCCCTTCCTTCTCTCCTTTCTTTGTGTGCACACATGCAAGGGCACAGTGTGCATGGGGCACTCAGAAGTTATTCTCTCCTTCCACAATGTGAGTTTAAGGGATCACACACAGGCTTGGCAAAAGCACTTTACCTGCTGAGCTATCTCACCAGCCCGTGACACAGGAGAGAAGTCAAATCACCATAGAGCTAGCTATGGTTGTGCATACCTATAATCCCAGCTCTAGGGAGTCCAAGGCAGGTTTGTAAGGTTCCAGTCACCCTGGACTACATAGAGAAACTGTCTCAGAGAAAAAGAAAAGAAAAAAGGATCTGTAGATAGTGGGTTCTTTGGGGCAGTATAACACCAAGTTTCTCAAAAACAAACAAAACAGGTAGAGAGACTGGTCAGTTCTGGGGTGACTAGAACTTGACAGTAGATCATTGTGTGGTGAGCCTGGCACATAGTAGACACTCAGAAGTTCCACCTCTCCTCAGTCCTCGCTCCCACCCTATTGTCCTCACATGGCTTCAGACTGTCTTGAAGCCACCCATGGCTTCCAAAGAGAGCCTAGGGCTCCTTACATGGGAAAATCTGTATGTCACAGTGTTATAGGTTCCTCTTCCCCGGCAAGGTGCCACCAAGTTGTTGAGTCACTAGTGTGCTGCAGGTCCCCAGGCATCAGGCACTGCTTCCTAGAGAAAGAAGCCCTACCATGTGTGGCATTTGCGCTTAAACCCTGCTCTGCCTAGATCCCTCACCAAGCCCCAAGGAACCCAAAGGATAGATAGACTAGACCTAGGTGCTCATGACTGCAGAGCATTCCTAGCTCATTACTAGGGACAGGCTCTGTTAGGATGAGCCTATTGGTAGGCCCCAGGGCCATACTTTGCAGACTTAGAAAAAAAGGGGGGCGTAATATCAGTGGACAGGGTAGTCACGCACACCTCCATCTCCAGCCTCCACAATCTGGCGGCTATCGTGATGGAAACGGTATCTTGCCTTGAGCCTCAAGCTGCCTATTAAACCTCACCTTGGCCAGGTGTGTATGTGCCAGCACCTGAAACGGCTGCCACAGCTACCCCTCGGTTCCTTTGTCCCATGGTAACTTAGACTGCAGTAACCAGTTCCTTGGCTGGTGGATCCCATTTCAGTGACTTGAGCTTACTCTGTACTGGCAGGTATCTGCTGGCTCTGAAAAGGGGACAGATACTGAGCCAGGTCTTCCCTGCCGGCAACTAGCTACTTCTGGGGAAAAAACTAGTAGTGGTTAGGCCAGGAAATAACATTAGGACCAGTTTCCCTGTCTTCAGTGACCTCACCTTGTCATTCTATCCAAGTTGCAGGAGCCATCAAAGCAGAAGTGTTCACTAGAAGGGACATAGTCATACTGTGTCTGGTGCAGAGGTGGTTGGAGGGAGGTAGAGCTCCCTAGGATGCGTCCTGCCCAGAGACTCAGTATTTTCCTGCTGTGTGCTCTACTTGAGGTGTTGGCCTGGGGATGTTCAGGCACAGTTTTGCCCTCTGGAAGCTGGTGGTCCTGGTGGGAAGATAGAACTAGCGTATGGAGGAGCCAGAGAACACATTTGGTATTGATATTCAGCCCTGTAAATGTCCAGAATAGGAAGCTAGCTCCCACTTTTGAGTTCTCTGACAAGTTATTCATCATGACTACTGTCGCTTTGCACACCTGTGTGTGCTCTGTGGGTATCTGTGCAACACTGACATTGAGTTTAAGAACTTGGTCTAATACACAACTGTAATGCCGGCATTGGGAGATGAAAGCCTGAGGATCAGGAGTTCAAGACCAATCTGGTCTGTATGGTTTGAGACCAGCCTGGGCTACATATACCCTATCTAAAGAAAACAAACATAATGAAGGAATGAGGGGGCTGGGAGTGAACTATATTCTGGCCTCTTTCACAGCTTTTCTTTTCCAGATCCCAGCATGGCTGTGGAGCAGGACCTGAACCCCATACCTGTGACCAGGAAGGGGTGGTATTCCTTGCTCAGAGAGAGGCAGGATCAACACAGACTGCCTTTGCCACTGAAGGGACTGCTTGAGCAGAGAGGAGGGCAGGAGTCCTGAGTGGGGACCAGAAGGAAAAAGGATTAAACTTAGGACAAGGCTATGTTCTGAGGACCTGTGTTTCTGTTTTTTTGAGACAGGGTCTCATTCTGTAGCTCAGCTTGCCCTTGAATTCACTATGTAAGCCCAGGCTGGCCTAGAACTCTGTGATCTTAGTCCTCCTGCCTCAGTCTCAAGAGTGCTGAGATTACAAGCATATGCTACCATAGCCAGCTATAAGGGCATTTTCCTTCCTTCCTCCCTCCTCCCTTCCTCCCTCCCTCCCTCCCTCCCTTTGTCCCTCCTTCCCTCCCTCCCTCCTTCCCCTCCCTTCCTTTCTCCCTCCCTCCCTCCCTTCCTTCTCCTCCCTTCCTTTCTCCCTCCCTCCCTCCCTCCCTTCCTTTCCCTCCCTCCCTCCCTCCCTTCTTCTCTCCCTTCCTCCCTCCCTCCCTTTCTTCCTCTCTCTCTCCCTTTCATTGGAGAAAAAAAGAACAGGAGCAATTTTCCTGGCTTTTTATCAGAGTCTTTCTTCCCTTCTAGCAAGTGTGCCTGATTTAATAAAATCAGTGCTGGCAGCCAGCCGCATGTTTTCATTCCAGGACCTTTAACTGCCCTCTAAAAAACAAGAGGAATAAGTGCTTTCTGTAGAATAAAAAGTGAATAGGGGCTGGGGATTCAGGTCGGTGGTGGAGCTCTTGCCTCAGCAAGCACAATGCCCTGGCTTCCATTCCCATCCAAGGCTTTAAGGCCCCTGTAAGAGCCTGCGTGGAACCTCCCCAGGCTTCCAGAAGATAGTGTGTAAGTCCATGGGGCTGACCATGGCAAGAGTGAAGGGATTTTGTGGCAGAACAGACAGAGCCTTGGATACAGGCTGTTCAGGGCACTGGAAGGTGAGCACCTTCTCTGAGGTCAGATCATGAGTTTGCCTACTGGCTCTTGGTCAGTACTGTCTCCTCTTGCCAGTGTCTAATGCCTCTCCTTTTCCCTTCCCAGGATCCCTCTGTGACCCAGCTGACCAACGCCTCTCAGGGTGGCCTGGCTGAATTCAATCCCTTCTCAGAGGTTGGTACCCATGTCATTTCTCTGAGTCCTGTGACTCTCTGGGAGGTGGTGTATGTATGCTGAGCTATCTGGAGTAAAGAACATGGCGGAGAAGAGCAGTTTGTGGAGAGCTGTAGCCCTCAAAGGGACAGTCCTAATGTGAACTCGGGGTGAGGTAAGGGTGAGCACATCACCAAAAAGCGCTGAAATCTCCTGTGGGTTCCATGACTTGGGCCCCTCTGACAGGTGGGGCAGGCAGTACCCGGAGCCTGGGTTGGGAGTTCCTGAACCCTAGACGTGATCCGGATCAGGGCCTCTCACCCCGGGTCCGCCTCTAGTGGAGTTCACTCGCACCCGTTCTTTGTCCCACACAGACTAATGCAGCCACGACAGTTCCCGTCACACAGCTCCCTGGGCCCTCTCAGCCAGCAGTTCTCCAGCCCTCAGTGGAACCAGCGCAGCCAACACCCCAGGTACTGATTGAGTCCTTTGGCCTCTCCTGTCCAGGGAAGGGAATGGCCCAAGCCCATACAGCTAACCCCTGAGGCTGGGGCAGGCAGAGGGGCTCCATCCCTGGGTCCCTTTCAGAGGTCTTCTTGTGAATTTCTTTGGAGCTGAGCACTTGGAAGGGGGATGCTTTGCCAGCCTGCATCCTTGCTCCTCCCACCCTGCCCACTGCTACACCAGACGTGAACTTTGTTCACCAGGCTGGGTCCTTGGTGTGTTTGGAGAACATTTGCCCTGTGTCCTCCTGGTCCTCCTGAGGCCTTTGGCTTTCCTGTCTTACTTAGGGCCCAGAATCTGTTTTTATTCATTGGTTTTGTGGTGCTGGGAATCAAATCCAGGACTTTACACATGCCCTGTCACCAGGCTACATCCTTGGCCCCTCCTTTTTAACCTCATTTATCCTTGCCTTCCTTTCTGTTTCCCTTTGTCCCTTTACCAAGTCCAATGTCTTGTCTGTCTTGTGCCTGATGTTCCCTCTGTCACCTCCCTACCCTACCCGACTCTACCTACGTGAACATGTCCCACAGTGGAGTTGTGTATTGCAGCTCCTGCTTAGGCAGGCCAGCAAGTTCCTGCCTGCCCGATTCCTGGCAGCGGGTGAGCTCTCAGAGAGGCAGATGCTACTAGGAGGAGATAGTATTCCCAGAGACAGCTACATGCAAAAGCTTCCGAAGGTAGGCCCAGTGTAGATGAGCAAGAGGGTGGGCCGGGCACCTGGAGCCTGCCCCAGGCTGGGCCCTAGAACCCTGTGAGGTGAGACAAGCCCTACGTGCACGGTGATTGCATGTTCAGCAGGGCAGTGGGATGCAGAGACCTGCCTCTGCTCCGCTGAAGGCACAGATTTTGGGAGACAAGGCTAGGACCCTCAGGGTGACACTGAGTGGTCAATTCTAATCCCAGTGCCTGAAGTTTATCTCCCAGAAGCAACCTCAGCTCTCTGGAGAGCTGTTTTGGTGAAATGTGTGTGTGTACACACATGCCAGCTTGTCATCCTGTGAGACAGCTAGTGTGCTACCTGCTATCCCAGAGGGAACCATAGCAGGACCCTCGGCCCAGCTCTGCTCAGCCTTGCCTGAGAGTCTCTGAGCTGCGTCATTTAGAGGCTCTGCCTGTAGGGGTGATAAAGCTTGTCCTTTGCATGCCGTGGAAACTGGACAGACCAGGGCCGTGCCTCATGGACTGTCTCAAGGACATAGCCAGTCATTGTCAAGGTGATCCTCTCCTGAGGCCTGAGGAGGGAGGATGCTCTAGTAGAGTCTCTGCTGCCTGTGACCTGCCCTTGTGTCTTCTCTTAGTGCTCAGTGCTGGCAACCCAGCACTGTCTCCACTTTGCACACTCCCTCTAGGATCTTCCCTTTGGGTTCCAGTCTCTGGGTTTCTGGCTTCAGGTTGGTCTCCTGTGAGGTCTTGTGCTGTTACCCAAAAGGATACTATAAGTCAACCTTAGCCCGGACTCCAGTATGGGGAACGAGAGGGAAGCTATGAGGGAGGAAGGACAGGCGTGGGGAGCCCTGGGAATGATTAAGGGTTCTCAAAGGTGGCACAGTGGCAGTGGGCAGTGGGTCACCTTGGCATTTCATTGTGTTCCTTGGTAACCAAGGCACTCTGTTGGGCAGGGCTGCCTCTGGAATCCCTGCTAGCTCCTTCTTTCTGAGTGAAGTGCTCCTGCCCATCTGCCTGGGCCGACACTGTTCCTTTCTCATTTCTGGCTGTCCCTTGCTCCTGTTCTCTCCAGGCTGTTGCAGCTGCAGCCCAGGCAGGTCTACTCCGACAGCAGGAAGAACTGGACAGGAAAGCTGCTGAGCTGGAACGCAAGGAACGGGAGTTACAGAACACTGCAGCCAACTTGCATGGTAAAGGAAGCTGCTGGGACCCAGCCTGTACAAGAGGGTGCGCTGAGCCTTACCCGTGGGCTCACTTACACTGCCACCTTCTTTCTGGAGTAGCCACAGAGCCTATAAAGTTCCTGATTTCAGAAGAGTATTGGTTCTGAGAGTTCAACATGGTGGCAATGCTTGTAATCCTAGCATTTGAGAGGCAGAGGCAGGAGGATGACTCCCAAGTTCCAGGCCAAGCTGGGCTACAAAATAGCACTGCGGGAGGTGGTGAGAGCAGTAAAGTAGAAGTTAGAAGACCTGCAGAGCAGTCCTAATGGACACATGTCATTTCCACATTCCTTCCCAGCTCTGAAATTCTTTGATAGGGTCCACAGCCCCATGCTTATAAGGATGACCCTGGCTGCCCTGCCTATGGACTGGTTATTAATAAAAATAATCATTTAGGCCGCTTTGCTCCCTCTGTTACCCAGTGCAATTATCTTGGAGTGAGCTTGTATGTCAGAGTATCTTTTCTACCCGACTTCTTGTCCATGAAACTAAAACTCCTGAATTCTGCCTGCTGGGCCCTCTCTGCAAGCCCTGCTTTGCCTGTAAACTGGGCGGTGTGTGCTTGTCCTTCATGCCCCTGCTGAGACTGAACCCTTTCCTCACAGTGAGAGACAACAACTGGCCGCCCCTGCCCTCCTGGTGCCCCGTCAAGCCCTGTTTCTATCAGGACTTCTCCACCGAGATCCCTGCTGACTAGCAGCGGATATGCAAGATGCTCTACTATCTCTGGATGTGTGAGTCCTGCTCCCGGCCTTGAGTTCCAGGGTGCATTGGGAACATCTTGATAGCCCTGTGTTCATTCCTGCGTGTTCCACCCTAAGCTCAAGACCTCTTGCAGATTCTGGCCTTCCCAGTGTCTGGGCTGGCATGGGAAAGTTCCTTTTACTCACAGGTGGCCCCCAGTCTGGGAACCTGCTCAAAAAGGGCAGCTCGACCACTAAGCCAGTTGAGATGGGACTAGCCAGAGATTTCTGAGTTCCTACAGAGCTCACTGTGCTAAGAAGTTCAGCATGGGTGAAGGGCCTCCCTTCTCCACAGGCCTCTTGACTCCTAGAGGTCAAGAATAAGACTCCCTGAGATGCCATTGTGGGCCCTTAGAGTTAGGGGAAGAATTACTCAAGCCAGGCATGATGGTTCATGTCTTTAATCCCAGCCTTCAGGAAGCGGAGAAAGGTGGATCTCTGTGAGTTTAAGGCCAGTCTGGTCTACATAGCAAGTTCCAGACTAGCTAGGGCTACAGAGTGAGACCCTGACTCCAAAAGAAGAGCTAGGCGTGGTGGCGCATGCCTTTAATCCTGGCGCTTAGGAGGCAGAGGCAGCTTTGTGAGTTCAAGGTCAGCCTGGTCTACATACCTATTTCCAGGCCAGTTGAGGCATGAGGGAGACCCTGTCTCAAAAAGGCCAAAATAATAATAACAATAATAATAATGATAATAATAAAAAATTAAATTTAGTGTAATTTAAAAAAAAAGAAGTTACTTCATCCCCAGGGATCAGCCCAGGTCTACACCTCAAAATACCTACCCTAAAGAAACCTAGGTCTACCTGTCACCTCCTAAGAACTTAATTTGGTCCCTGGTGTAAGGTCCCAGAAAACCAAGATTTGGAAACTAATCCTGCCCAAGTATAGCCTGGTTCCTCTACTGTTTTTGCAGCCACCCTTACAACATGGGCCTCATTTCTTCTCCTAGGGCGTGGCTTGCTCTGTCGGGCATCCAACCCTTCAGTCCCCTGGTTCAAGCTTCCTTTCTCTCCTTGCCCCTTCCCAGTGCATTCAGTGACGCTCTTTCTGAACCTGCTTGCGTGCCTGGCCTGGTTCACAAGTGATGCCTCCAATGGAACAGCCTTTGGCCTCTCCATCCTGTGGTTTCTGATCTTCACTCCCTGTGCCTTCCTTTGTTGGTACCGACCTATATACAAGGCTTTCAGGTAAGTGGAGGTGAGGGCATGGCTGGCATCCCACGAGAGGCTGACGGGCCCACACCCTGGCCCATCCCAGGCCCAACACAGATAGATTGTTTTCCTTCTCCCTCTCAGAGACAGAGCACGTGAATCAAACTCACGTATAGCTGAAGTTTGCTCTGGGTCTTAGATAAGCTCAGGAAAATGAGAGAGGGGATTGTGAGCCTCCCCCGCTGTCCCATTGTTCCTAGTCAGGCTGATTGACAGTCGCTGGGAGGAGGGAGTACCTTTTAGGGGCTCAAGGTGCTGCTCTGTGGACTCGGGTAGGTAGTGTCCATGTCCACCTTTCCTGCTGGTCTCAGGCATCTGCTGTGTACTAATATATAGACTAGCTCCTGTGAGCATACATGGGTACACCTTAGAGAGCCCTGGAGTTTGAAATTATTCCTCATGCTTGATGCTTTTAGAACTGGGAGTCCAGTGGATCTAGGAAGAAGGGTCAAGAGCTTCCGCAGGCAGGTTCTGAACTCCCACTATATTTTAGTCCTCAAGAACGTAGAGATTGGGGCTGGGGATGTAGCTCAGTTGGTAGAGTGCTCGCCCAGCATGCGTAAAGCCCTGGCTTCTATTCTAGCAACACATAAAACTGGTGTGGTAACACAGGCCTTTAACCCCAGTACTCAGGAGGTGGAGACAGGAGGGTCAAAAGTTTACACACAGAGAAGATCACACAGAGAATTTGAGGCTACATGAGACTACATGAGACCCTGTCTTGAAACAACAAGGGTTACTCACTCAATCCTTAAGGAATCTTACCCACGGTTCCTACCTCCCAGTCCTATATCTGCCATTATAGAGTTTAAAATATATGTCTGGCTTAGATTTTTTTGCCTGCTATGAAAAACAATTACTCCAAGTGGAGTATTAATTAGGCTGTTTGTATTGCCCTTTTAAGTAATTTATTTTTATTTTATGTGTATGAGTGTTTTGCCTGCATATATGTAAGAGCCCCCATGTTGGGCAATGTCCATGGGTGCCTGAGCCTTTTGTAATTTGGTTTACATGTATTTGTTTATGTATGTGTATAGTACATTCACACATGCACATTTCTGTGCTATGATGCATGTGTGGAGCCCAGAAGACAACTTGTAAGAGTTAGTTTTCTCCTTCCACCATGTAGGTCCCAGGATTGAACTTGAGCTGTGAGGCTTGCCAGCAAACACCTTTTCCTGCTGAACCAGCCCTGAGCCCTCTTGTAATCTATTTCTCTCTCTTTCTACAGGTCTGACAACTCTTTCAGCTTCTTCGTGTTCTTCTTTGTATTTTTTTGTCAAATAGGGATCTACTTCATCCAGTTGATTGGCTTGCCTAACCTGGGGACCAGGTGAGACCCGGGGCATTACAGAGGACTCAGCATCCTTGCCATTTGCTAGCTCCTAGAGAACTCTACATATGATCCAGCTTCAACCAGGGCAGAGGAGGGATGGGGGCACACTGAGATCTGCCTGGGGCCTTTGTCCTGGTCACCTTCGTGTGTGTGCATGTGTGTGTGTGTGTATGTGCTGATCTTGTAGAGGACCCAGTTCTTCTGGCTTGTGACCTCCTCTGGCTCCAGCTCCTCTGGCTCCAGCTCTGGGACGGACGACTCTGGCCTGCAGCGTCACCTGTACTCACATGTGTGCCCACACAGAGACACAAACACACACACAGTCAAAATAAAGTAGATCTTGGGACTGGAGTGATGGCTCAGTAGTTAGGAGTGCTGGCCACTTGCAGAGGACCCAGATTCAGTTCCCAGCACTCACATGGTGGCTAATAACCATCCTTAACTCCAGTTCCAGGAGTTCTGGAGCTCTCTTCTAGCCTCCATAGGCATTGTATGACATGGGTGCACTTACATATAGGCAAAAGACTCATATACATACAATAAATAAATAAATAAATGATTTTTAAATATTTGATATATTATTTTTATTTTATGTGTATGAATGTGTTTCCTCCGTGTATGTCAGTGCACCCATGTCATGCAGTGCCTTCAGAGATCAGAGGAGGATCCAGGAATGTCAGATGCCCTGGAACTGCAGTTGCAGTTGTCAGTCCCCATGTGAGGGCTGGGAATCGAACCCACGTCCCCTGCAAGAGCAGCCAGTGCTCTTAACCACTGAGCCATCTCTCCAGTCCCATAAATGATTTTTAAAAAATAGATCCTCAGCAGCCAGGTACATTCCTTTAATCCCAGCACTTGGGAGGCAAAGGGAAGCAGGTGTCTGTGAGTTTAAGGCCAGCCTGGGCTACATAGTGAAACCCTGTCTTAAAAAACAAAACAGGCTAGAGAGATGGCTAAGCAGTTAAGATCACTGTATGCTCTTACAAAGGACCAGTGTTCGGTTCCCAGCACCCACATGGAAGCTAACAACCATCTATAACTCCAGTTTCAGGAGAGCTAACAGCCAGCTCCAAGGGATCAGATGCTTCCTTCTGACATCCATGGGCATTGCATGACATAAGTGCACTTACATACATGTAGGCAATACACTCCTATTCATAAGAGAATAAATTATAATAAATAAAATATTTAAAACAACAGCAACAGAAATAGAGTGAGGATGGGGGGCGTGTTACGCCTGTAACTGCTGTTTGCACTGAGGACCAGGGATCTGCGGTGTGAGCTCTTTCCTGGCCTGCCCTCACTGACTTGTTTTGGTACAGCTGGATGTACTTCGCTGGTTCCTGCCTGTTCTTGCCTTTTCTATATTCCTTTTCTTTAACATTTTATTTTATTTCAGTGTGTGCATATGTGTGTGTGTGTGCATGAGCATGTGTTTATATTTGTGCAGGTGCACATGCATACACCTCTTTGTGGAGGCCAGAGGTCACCCTCAGATGTAGTTCTTCCTTGGGTACTGTCCAACTTGGTTTTTTGTTTGTTAATTTTTTCATATACATTTTATGTGTATGAGTGTATTGTCTACATGTGTGTTAAGTGCACCCTTGTCATGCATTGCCTGTGGAAGTCAAAAGGGCATTGGATACCCTGGAACTGAAGTTGGGGATGGTTGATAGCCACTTTATAGGTGCTGGGATTCAAACCCTGGTCCTCTGCAAGAACAATCAGTGCTCTTAACTGCTGAGCCATCTCTCCAGTCCCCCTTGTTTGTTAATTTTTTATATTTTATTTGTGTGTGTTTGTGTGCACATGTGTTCTCACACAAGCACTTGTGTATGTGTGGAGGTCAGAGGACAACTTGGAGGAGTTGGTTCTTTCTGTCCACCATGTGGGTTCTGGGATTGAATTCAGGTCGTCAGGTTTGGCAGCAAGCACCTTTGCTTAATGATCCATCTTGCTGCCCCTATATTTTTCTTTTGTTGTTTGTGCTGGGTCACATTTAAGAACCTACTGGCAGATGTAACTATGAAAAGTTATTTCTGTTTTTCTTCTTAAAGTTGTGTATAGTCTCAGCTTTTATAATGAAATCTTTGATCTATTTTAAGTTATTTTTCATTTATGGTTGAAGAAAGGTTCAGTTTTCCCAGTACCATTTGTTGATGAGACTGTTCTTTCCTCGGTCGTTCAAAAAAATATTTTAAAAAATATTTTACTTAAAAAACAAAATTATTTAAGGGGCAGGAGAGATGACTCAGCAGATAAGAGCACTGGCTACTCTTGCAGAGGACCTGGGTTCAGTTCCCAGCACCCACATGGTGGCTAACAACTGTCTTTAATTCCAGTTCCAACAGATCTGACACCTTTTTCTGGCTTCTGCAGGCTTTGTACAACACAGGTGTACTTACATTCAGGAAATACACTCATACACATAAAATACAAATAATAAAAAAATATACTTATTAGTAGTTAGCCACTATATGGGTACTAGGAACCAAACCCTGGTCCTCTTCAAGAGCAGCCAGTGCTCTTAACTACTGAATCATCTCCAGTTTCTCAAAAATGAGTTTTAATTACATTAGAGATGGGGGATACATGTAGAGGTCAGAGAACAAAGTTTGGAAATTAATTCTCTGCTTTCACTATGTGGGTTCCAGGGATCAAACTCAGGTCATCAGACCGGACAACAAATACTTTTACATGCTGAGCCATCTCACTGGTCCCTTTTTCCCTCTGATTTTAAGGCCCTTGTCAAACATTAATTGATCATAGGTAGACAGGTTTATTTCTGGGCCCTGAAGCCTGTGACATATTGGTCTGTTGGTCCAATGTTCTATGAGCATCTTCATGCTAGTCCCATAGTGTTTAGATTATTATGACTTTATAGTATTTTTTAATTTAAAAATTAAAAAATTTTATTTGTTTTTTATGTTATATGTATCAGTGTTTTTCCTGCCTGTAAGTGCATCTGTGTGTGCATTTCCCATGGAGTCCAGAAAAGAGCATCAGATCCTCTGGAACTGGAGTTAAGGGTGATTTTTAATTACCGTGTGGGTGCTGAGCACTGTAGTTCTCTATAAGAACAGCCAGTGTGCTCTTAACTGCTGAGCCATCTCTCCAACCCCAATTTAAAAATTTTTTTCAATTATTTATGTCTGTGTTTATGGGTTTGTGCACATGAGTACAGTAACCACGGAGACCAGAGGAGGGCATCAGATCCTCCGGAACTGGAGTTGTGAGCCACTTGACAGTGGTGCTGGGAATCAAACTCCAGTACTCTGCAGAGCAGTATGAGCTCTTAAAAATGCTTTTAAACTCCTGATTGTTACCTCCAGCCCTGTAGCAACATTTTCAGTCAGGCAATATGAGAATAAGCCCTTTAAGATGAAGACCCTCAGACTCAGGGAATGACAGGACTTACTAAAGACAAAAGGTCCTGATGGAGGACACTAAGGTGACAGGATGCAGGCAGTAGGCTGGTATGTGCTCCTTTTCAGAGCCTCAGTGTTC
The DNA here is from genome assembly GCA_035773235.1 of Eospalax fontanierii. NCBI lineage: Eukaryota > Metazoa > Chordata > Mammalia > Rodentia > Spalacidae > Eospalax > Eospalax fontanierii. The sequence goes on along the minus strand of CM069539.1, from coordinate 62,586,979 downwards.
CAGTCCTTCCCCAGTCCCCAGCATACACTGAACCTTTTGGGCTTCTGACTGAAGGCAGCTGCTACCTCTCCCCTCCAGACCTCACAGGGCCTGTGTTCCCTGTGTGACTACCTCTGAGGCTCCTGTAGAGGTCATCATGTTGGAGCAGTGTGGGCCTCTCAACCCTCACAGGCTGGCCTCTCTCAGACCACAGTCACTGAACCACCACAAAGCTTCCTGTCCTCCACATGGTGGCCCAGTAGCTCCTCCTAGGGACTTCTGGGCTGTCTCTCACCTCACCCTTCTGGCTTCTTTTATAGTGGTTGGCTGGCAGCTCTGTCTACCCTGAAGCAAGGGTCCTCCTTAGCTGTGTCGATCATCATGATGGTAGTGGCTGGCTTCTTTACCCTCTGTGCTGGGCTCTCACTCTTCCTCCTGCAGCGGGTGAGTTGGGGGCTGTGCCAGGACTTGGATATTCCTTACCCCTGCAGTTAAACCCTGGGAAGATGGGCAGTTAAGCTGGGTTGAACGCTGGGCATCTTTGGGAATACACCTTCCTAGGATGGTTCTGGGCTCCTTTCACCCCAGCCTCTTTCCTAGGTACACGCCTTCTACCGCCGGACAGGAGCCAGCTTCCAGCAGGCCCAAGAGGAGTTTTCCCAGGGCATCTTCAGCAACAGAACCTTCCGCAGTGCCGCCTCATCCGCTGCGCGAGGAGCCTTCCAAGGGAATGAGTCCTCCTGACTCTCCTTCCCTCAGCCCCAGCCTCTTCTGTCACCTGCCTTCTGAGCTATACTTTCTGTGGGTGCCTTATGCAGTGGTTATGCCCAGCACAGACCTGGCAGGGATCTTGTCGTGTCTCCCGCTTCCTCAGCAGCCAGCTTTCCCTTCCTGAGAGAAGGGGAGGAAGGGAGAGGAACATTGTTTTTTTTATAGAAGAGAAGAAAAAAAAAATAACAAAGCTGTCTTTCTTTTTCTGGTGGTGGTTTGGTAGGATTTTGTCTGGAAGCAATGGAATGAAAACTGCCTTTCCCCTAAAACACACACACATACACACATACACATACACACAATCATTGGCCAGCCTGGGCTCATCATACTAGGCATCCTGGACTCCACCCCTCCTATAGCAGGCCTGACCTGTATTGGGGTTTACAGGCAGAGCCTGTAGCTTCCAGTTAAGCTTTTTCCTGTACAGCCTTCAGTAAGCTTTCCAAGGGCTCCACTTTAGGGAGACTGTTCTCCAGATAACCCTGGAGTGGTCTCAGGCTTCCAGAGCCTCTGGCCTACTTGCCCCAGCTCTTTCCTGCCTCATATTCCTCAAAAAAGATTCATGACCCTTACTGCTCCTCTGTGCCTTCTTGGTGTGACAGCACCTTGTTCCCTCTCTGGGGCCCTCCCTAGCACTCCTCTTCAGACTGGCTGAATGTGTAGTGGGGTTACTTGAGATTGGGTATGGGAGGAGCAGAGGACAGTGAGTCAAGTTGTCCTGCCCAGCCTTTTGCAGTCTCTAGGAGGGTGGGTGTGACTGCCCAGGTGTGGTTTGTTTTAGCTTCCTCTTCTCCTGAGGGACAGTTGCCCTCTGCCTTAGCCTTACTTCTGCCCCATCTCAGCAATATTTGCCTCTTACAAACTCTGGAGGAAATCAGTGCAGCACTATGTCCTGCAGGCAGGACCACTGAGCCATCTTTCTGAGGGTTCCTCCTGCACCCACAATAAAGTCTGAGTCCCCTCCTGCTTGCCCTGGGGGCTCCCCAGGTGTGTCATCGCAGTGGCATCTAGGAGTCCACCGTTGAAGCATGCACCCTGTGCCATGTGGGAGTTGTGGGAACTCACCAAACTGGCCAGCCTGGTGCCTCTGGGAACTGGGGCACTTCTGAGGCAACCCTCAGGCTGTTGGCCCACTGGGGTCTAGAGCCAATAAATGATGACAGCACCAGAGTTTTGTAAACTTTCTGGTATTATTTTCTTCCATGTACAAATGTATATTTTATGTCTCAATTTTTGTGCTTAAATAAAAAGACATTTTCTGACAGCACTGGTCCTGATGTCTCTGCTTGCCTTGGAAGGACTGGCTCACCAGGTAGGGGCAGTCCAGCCTGGCATGGTGGCAAATGCCTTTAATCCCAGCACTCCAGAGGCAGAGGCAGGTGGTTCTCTTGAGTTTGAAACCAGCCTGGTCTACCTAGTGAGTTCCAGGCCAGCCAGGGTTACATAGTAAGATTCTCTCAAAAACAAGAGGCTGGAGAGATGACTCAGCAATTAAGAGCCTTCGTTGCTCTTGCAGAGGACCTGGGTATGTTCTGAGCACCCACGGGTGGCTAACAACCACACATAACTCCAGTTCCAGGGACTCCTACTCTCTCTTCTGGTCTCCACAGATATTGCATGCATGTGGTACACTTACATATATGCAGGTAAAAATACTTATACACATGAAATAAAAATAAATTTAAAATGAAAAGGATCCTCAGTGGCTGGTCTGTGACAAGTTGTCAAAGCCACTCACCCCTTGGGGAGAATCCCCTTTCAAGAGTTAAAGAAAGCATCTTCCAAAGGCATATTTTCTATTTTCATTTTACTTTATTCATTTATTTTTGGTTTATTGAGATAAGGTCTCCGTGTAGCCCCAGCTGGCCTGAAACTCTCTATGTGGACCAGGCTGGCCGTGATCTCACTGAGATCTCACTGCCCATGCCCTCCAAGTGCTGGGATTAAGGACGTGTGCCACCACGCCCGGCTTTCTACTTTTTATTTTGTGCTACATTTGTGTGTGTGTGTGTGTGTGTGTACCTCAGAGGGCAATTTGGAGGAGTCGTTCTCCTTACACCATGTGGGTTCTGGGGATTTTCTTGTTCCAATACTGCTATTTTAGCTGGTCTTGGAGGGCAGGGCCCGGCTCCTCCTCCCGACCCTCACGTGGGTGGTCTCTGTGCTGCGTGCACCTGGGTGAGGTTTCCCCTGTGGCGAGGCCGCCATCCTCGGCTCACTTCCGCTCCGCCCAGCGGAGCCTCAGTGTCCCCAGTCTAGGCAGTCCTTGGCAGAGAGTGTCATTGAGCCATCCGCGGCGGGCGGGGGGGAGGAGCTCGGAGGGGGCGGAGTCGAGCCGCGCTTCCGGGAGGCGGCGTTGGGGCCGCGCGGAGTCCTGCTCCCGCGCCCCTCGTGCGCCCGGTTTCCTTCGGGCCGGAACCCTCACCCGGAGCCGGGAAGCACCTGGTGGCGGGTGCGGGATGGCGGGGTCCGGCTGGGGTCCCCCGCGGCTGGACGGTTTCATCCTCACCGAGCGCTTGGGCAGTGGCACGTATGCCACTGTGTACAAGGCCTACGCCAAGGTGGGTGTGGGCGGGCTGATCCCGGGGCGTCCCTGTACCGGCCACCTGCTCCTCGCCCGCCAACCTGGAGTAAGCCGGGCTGTGGGCCGGGCCGAGCAGGAGGGTAAGAGCCGTGTGACCGCCCCTCTAAATCCTAAAAACAAACACATGCACGTTTGGTCTGGAGGGGCGGGGGAAGACTTTAGGGATCCTGGGTGTCAGTGGCTAAAGAACTAGCTCAAAACGGAAGTTGCCTTGGAGGCTGGGAGGAGTCTGGGAGCAGATTCCTGGAGGCAGGACCATTTAGGAGCTCTGGAACTGGGTAATAAGCCCTTTTAGGCCATTTTGGAGTGCACTGCTGTGGATTAGAATAGCAGTGGGTTGAAGAGCCCCTGCTTGTTTGGGAAGCCAAGATTCCAGAATCCAGTGACAAGGGAAACTGGGAAGCTTGGTGGCCGCTGCAGAGTAGATAGACCCAGGGGGAAAGAAGGTTGCAGAGGGATCCAGAGTCCCTGCCACCCTCCCCTCCTCCCCAACTAGTCATGGGGCTGGGCTCCCTCAAGACAAGAGCCCCCAGAACTCCTGTCCCACAGAAGGACACTCGGGAGGTGGTAGCCATAAAATGCGTTGCCAAGAAAAGTCTGAACAAGGCATCGGTGGAAAACCTTCTGACTGAGATTGAGATCCTCAAGGGTATACGGCACCCTCACATCGTGCAGCTGAAAGACTTCCAGGTGTGAGCCTGGGCGGGGCTCCCTCCAAAGGAGGCTGGAGAAGGGACACTGCCTTCAGGGTGCCTCTTTACCTCTGACCACAGTGGGACAGTGAGAATATCTACCTCATCATGGAGTTCTGCGCAGGGGGTGACCTGTCTCGGTTCATCCATACCCGCAGGATTCTGCCTGAGAAGGTGGCTCGTGTCTTCTTGCAGCAGCTGGGTAAAAGCCTCTGACTCCAGCCTAACAGTCCCGTCTTCTCCTCTCCCGCTTTTCAGTGTTTTGAGGTTGCCTGCTGCCCAATTTGGGTTTCTAGGGCCCTTTCTTTCCCGTGTTCATGTTCCTAGCATCTGTGAGAGACCAGCTATGGGGATTGAGGCTTCCACATGTGGAACATAATATAAGAACCTTGTAGAGTCTTCCAGGGCCCAGTAGGTGGAACCCAAGTGCAAGATTCTAAAAGGCTCCTGGGAAGAAGGGAGTCTTGTGAAGGGTGCAAAGGCAGGCATTTGAAGTTTCCCCCCAGGCAGAAGCCTGGTGCATGCATATAAAGTGTTCTGTAGACCAGTCAGGCCAGAACTGGGGCTCAGCAGCTGAAGGGGGTAGACGGAAGCTAGAGGGGAGAGGCAGGCCAGAATAGTCTCTGACGTCTTTGCATGGAGCCTGCCCCCCAGCTAGTGCCCTGAAGTTCCTTCATGAACGGAACATCTCTCATCTGGATCTGAAGCCACAGAACATTCTGCTGAGCTCTTTGGAGAAGCCCCACCTGAAACTAGCAGGTCTGAATCTGGAACAGCAGGGTGGCAGTGGGTAAACAGTAGACTTCATGCCTGGTCTCAGCACCCTGGTTCTCAGAGGCTCCTCTGTTAAGTCAGCAGTAAAGGACAGAAGATACAGGGCTGGCCCATCACCAGAAGGTAGGCCCATCACTTCAGGCTGCCCACACTCAAGTCCTGCAGTGTTGTGGATCAAGTCCTTGCAGAGTTAAGGATCAGTCTATGGTCAGAGTTGGGCCTCACTGTGGGTCCAGTTTTGAGGCTCAGTATAGAAGCAGTGCTAATGTGTGACCAGCATCAGGGATCAATCTATCATCAGGATCAGAGATCTAGTTTAATCTGTCAGTAGGATTGGGACTCAGTCTGGACAGCTGAAGAGAGTGTGTAGTGGTGGAAAGCTGGTTGTGGCCCCAGATATTTGGACAAGTATGGGCTTGAGTTTGGAGACCAGAGAACATGGCATAGCCTTGACCTGGTGGGACAGCAAAGGGTAGGCACTTTCTTTGCCTTTACAGTGTTAAGACAGGCTTCTTAGGAAGAGGGTGTTTAAGAGGCTGTGTGCGGTAGGGAAGATTTCCATTCCATAGGAAGGTGTAGAATTGCCGTGGCGCAGGAGAGGGAGCAGAAGTGGTTCTGCTGAGTCCAGGGTGGAGAGGAGGCTGGCCTGGGAAGCAGCTGAGATTTGAGTCCTCTCTGGCCTCTTGCCTGCAGACTTTGGCTTTGCGCAACATATGTCCCCATGGGATGAGAAACACGTCCTTCGTGGCTCCCCACTCTACATGGCCCCCGAGATGGTGTGTCAGCGGCAGTATGATGCCCGTGTGGACCTCTGGTCTGTGGGGGTCATCCTGTATGGTGAGACATCTGTTCTCTTGTTCCCCACTCTGAGGGCTACTCTGTATGTCCTTGGGCCTCTCCTGGATTCTGAGAACTGAGGGACCCAGGGCCCTGCTCTGAGAATTTCTTTTCCCGTTTCCAGGGTTGTGCCAGGCTAAGCTTGATCCTGTCCCCTCCTAATCTCTCCCTGCCTCTTTGCACAGAAGCCCTCTTTGGGCAGCTCCCCTTTGCCTCCAGATCATTCTCGGAGCTAGAAGAGAAGATCCGCAGCAATCGGGTTATCGAGGTGCGTCTGGTAGAACCTTGGCATCCACTGGGGATTGAGGGATTCAGGCTTGAAGGCTTTACATCCCACTGGTCCAGACTGCAGTGGGGAAGCCAGGCCACCTTCATGGTAGTGGAGCACGCTCTGCAGTAGAAGCCAAGGATCTGGTCCATTTCTGGGGACCAAGGTCAGCCATAGACAATTAAGGACCTGTGGGGAGAAGGCCACGTCAGAGCCAGGCCCAGCTTTCCCAGGAGCATAGTCTAGTGCTAGGAGTGAATTCCCATAGATGGTGCTGTACAACAGCTGTTGGTAGGAACCGAGGCAAGAATGCCTGGCTCACTACTGCCTACCGGTTCATCACCCGGTCTCAGGTAACCTACCTGTAAACATGTAGCTCTGGGGTTCTTGATGGGTCCTGGGCTCGGGACCCAGTGCTTCATGGAGCCCATTGTGCTCTATCTTGCCCTACATTACCACAGCTCCCCCTTCGGCCCCCACTCTCCCGGAACTGCCGTGACCTGCTGCAGCGGCTCCTGCAGCGCGACCCCAGCCATCGAATCTCCTTCCAGGACTTCTTTGCCCACCCCTGGGTGGACCTGGAGCACATGCCGAATGGGGAGAGCCTGGCCCGAGCAGTGAGTAGGCTGAGGGGGGCTGACGGGGTCTCATTTTCTTACTCTGGTGGTGAACGGTGACTGGCCCACAGAAGCAGAGCAGGTGGGTCAGGGGCACTGGTCCCGGTTGGTGTGGTGTTAGGAAGTTGGCTCTCACTGCCGACCCTCCGCATCCCGCAGACGGCCTTGGTGGTGCAAGCCGTGAAGAAGGACCAGGAGGGGGATGCCGCCGCAGCCCTGTCGCTCTACTGCAAGGCTCTGGACTTCTTTGTGCCTGCCCTGCACTGTGAGTCCCAGGCCATGCCCGTCCCCCTGAGTTCAGAAGGGGCAGGACGTGGGGGCAGCTCTAGCTACAGTGATGGGGTCCAGGGTTCCCATGCAAAGTCTTAGGGGAGACAAGGCAGAAGATAAACCTGGAACTTGGTATTTGAGGATTACACAGGGCTTGCTGTGGGATAGAGCCCCCCGCCCCCGACTTCTTATGTGAACTCCCACCTTCCACAGATGAAGTGGATGCCCAGCGGAAGGAGGCAATTAAAGCGAAGGTGGGTGAGCTACAGAGGAGGAAATGAGTGGATGTGAGGGGAGAGGACCCGGAGACTACAAACCTCTGGCAAAAGGTGCTCTTAGGTTGGAACTTCCTCTCCCATAGCATAGGGCTTGGGAGAGGGATTAGGCCAGCTTTGTTTGACCCCTTACCCGGCTAGAACTGGAAGCAGTCACCGAATACCCAGAAGGATACCTTGGGGGTGGGTCCTGGCTCAGGAGACAGCCCTCCTCAGCCCTTCATCCTGCCATAGGTGGGGCAGTACATGTCCCGGGCTGAGGAACTTAAAGCCGTCGTCTCCTCCTCCAATCAATCCCTGCTGAGGCAGGGGACCTCTTCCCGAGACCTGCTTCAAGGTAGGCTCCAGTCCCCAGCCCACCCAGAAGACCCTGGCAACTTTCCTCCGGCTTGACAGGCAGACTGAGGTGGACTTCCTGTGTAAAAAACAGCAGGCTGCTCCTCTCACTGTGAGCATTTACCTTCATCTCAGAGATGGCCCGCGACAAACCACGCCTCCTGGCTGCCCTGGAAGTGGCCTCAGCTGCCATGGCCAAGGTTTGTGCTCAGTGGGAAGGGTATAGGTGGGAAAGAAGGAAACTGAGGCACAACATGGACTGACACGTTGCCCATATCACTGTAGGAGGAGGAAGCTGGCAAGGAGCAGGATGCCCTGGACCTTTACCAGCACAGTCTAGGGGAGCTGCTATTGTTACTGGCAGGTGAGGCCCAAACACCATGCCTACCTGGCCCCTGGTTACCTTGTCCTCACCATCTGCCCTCTATTTACAGCAGAGGCCCCGGGCCGGAGACGGGAGCTGCTTCACACTGAGGTACCCAGTGGAGTTGGGCGGGGGCTCTTTCTTTCCGTTTACCCAGCTCGTCTATGGAATCTCTTTATGTTACCTGTAGAGTTCCCTTGCCTTTGAGTGGCCTAAGACGTTAGCCAGACCTTAGATTTGTGAAGTCAGAGTAGCCCAAGGTTGAAGTGCTTAGATCAACCAAAAGTCTGCCAGGCTGCAGCAGGGAGACTGCCTGGAAGAGGAGCAGACAGGGTCAGAGGCGAGGCTGTTCTGAAGAGGCAGAGGGTTCTAGAAAGCATCAGTGAGAGGAGCTTGACTTGAAACCCCCTCACTTAAGGACATACCTTTCCTTGGCAGGTTCAGAACCTCATGGCTCGAGCTGAATACCTGAAGGAACAGGTTAAGGTAGGCGTGTGTGGGCCACCTTGGTGATGGTGTGGGTTCTCCCTTGCTGTTCTTGTGTGTGCACTGTGACTTCCAAGTCTGGCCAGCTGCCTCACTCCTCGCCCTACTTTATGTCCCACAGATGAGGGAATCTCACTGGGAAGCAGAGGCTCTGGACAAAGAGGGGCTGTCGGAGTCTGTTCGTAGCTGTGAGTCCTGTCCTGGGGTCTGACCACCCATAACAGGGTTCCAGGTTCTGCCTCTCTTGCCAGAGACGCAAGCCTGACCTTTCCCTGTTACCGCCCTTAGCTTGCACACTACAGTGACCCCAGCAGGACAAGTGGACAGAGCAGGAGCCTCCTGGAGAGAAGCTGTGTTCTGTCTAGCTCAGGCTGACACCTCTATACTCCTGCGGATGACCTTCTTGAGTGAATGAGCACAAGACGCCCGCATCCTAATCCCCAGTGCTCCTTAGGGTGTTCCCTGTTCCTGGAGGGTCTGGAGGCCAGTGTCCTGTGCTGGGAGCACTGGACTCTGGGAGAGTTTCATGAAGAAGACTGTGTTATTGGGTAACTGTTGGCGTAAGCCTGTTGACTTCGAACATGGAGCTGTTGGTTTTGCTCTGCAAAGGGAACAGCAGGCCTCTGCTGGGTGCTTCTGTTCTCCCTGCTGCCAGCAGCTGCTGTAGTTGGGCCCACTCTTCCTGGGGGCCTTTATTACAACTTGCTTCCCTTCTTGCACTGGAGTGGGGCATTCCAAGACCCCTCAAGGACCACCCACTCTACAGTGCATTCAGCCCCGCGGAACTCTCCAGGCATCCTGGGAGCCTTTTCAGTCCTCTTAAGACAATCCTCCAAGTGTGAGTCATGTCCTTTGTTGGGTGGGAGCGGGGTGAGAATGTGAGGCTTGGTCCTGTCTCGACGTGGAGGCGTCCTCATTTCTGCTACTTCCGGTCCTCTTTGGGGAACTCGCCACACTAGCCACAGAGCAGGCCTTGTACTGGAGATGGGGCCTGACTGGGCCTGGGACTCCCCTTCTCCCCCACAGAGTCACTGATAACTGCCACAGCTCACAGCTCTTCGGAGGGCAGAGTCTGAGCTGAGAAGACTATACTCGGTGTCATTTGAGGATTTTTTTTTTCTTTTTTCCCATCACTATCTTGTTTTATTGAAAGTCGTGGGATTTTCAATAGATAGCAGCCAGGGACTGCTCTGCCATGTATAAAACCCAACCCAGAAGCAGTGAAGCTTGCTTGCTTTTTAATGTTGGAGAATTTGGTGATTTCTAATCATTTTGCCCTTCATTGCCCACTTAGGGCGAAGTGAACAGTCCTCCCTGCAGGAGACTAGATGTAAAGAATGCAACTCTATTAAATTATTTTCCATACTTGCACATCTGCTCTTACCTTGGTGTCCCTGTCCTGTTCATAGGCTGAGGTGGGGGCCCCAGGGAAGTCTGGAGAACCTGACAAGGATGGTCCCAGAGGGAAGTGATCGGCACATCTGCTGCTTGCCTTCAGTCCCTGAGGATCAAACAGTCCCACTGACTGCTACTGTTCCTGCCCACCACCTAGGGGGCCAGTGTGTGGTGGGGTGGCAGGCCTGGGACCCCAGCCGGCCTTTTCTCTGTATACCTCTGTACCATACCACACTGCATGCTCCATCCCCAGCTGGGCTCCCGGGCCACCTTCCCGGGAAGGGAAGGGCCAGTAATTGGGCTGTAAGCTAGACTGGGGAAGTGAACATCTTTTAGGGTGTCTTGTTCTCATACCTCATCTCCCAAAGATCAGATTAGAACTGTTTCCAGCAGCCTGGTGTCTGTGATTATTCATCTTCTCATTACCAGCTGTACATAGAAGAGGGACCGACTCAGGGAATGAATTTCCCTGAACTCCTTGGCCTGACTGTTGGAGAGCAGCATGGAACTGTGTCCCACAGGGCAGGAGGAGCCGCTCAAGTACTGGCTCTACTCCTTGGCCCCAGCTTATGACTACGTCAGTTAGACTGGTGCTTTCTCCTTACAGTGAGGAGGAGGAGGCAGTATACACAGATATATAGTAAGAATACATTGAAATGTTTTCAGATCTAGAGACAGTAATGGACTAGATTCTCTCTGGGAATGCAATAGGAGAGATGAGGGAAAGCAAGGAAGGGATGAAGGGAGGGAGATGGGATGAGGTAGGGTAGGTAGAAGCTCGCAGAAGGCCTGGCTGGCTGGGAACAGGGGTCTGACATTTAACAAGGTGTAATGAATAGTGCCCACACTAGGGTACTGAATACAAGAAGGGCCTGGGAGCCTGAGACTCTTGACAAAAGCATTGGATTGATATCATCCAGGCAGGTCCTTGTTGCCAAGCCACCTGTGAAGGAGTCCATCCAGTCTAGGGGCTGGACCAAGGGTGGCGGTGGGCTATAAGGAGCTCTTCTAGTGGTGCAGTCCTATAGAGATGTCAGATCTGCTATTCAAACAATGTTTGCAGGAGTTGTTTCCAGTTCTCACTGTCACACACTTTGAAAATGCTCTACACGGGGTAGATGTCTCCAGCAATATTCAGAGGCCTACTCTGCCTGTCCTCCACTACTGATCCAGGAACAGACCAGGGACTGGACCTCCCAGTCCCCCAAAGGCTAGCCCTGAGAGGAGAAGATGAGGTGACCCTGGTAATTTTTATTTTATTTTATTTTTTGCCTACTGAGGATACAAGAAAGGATATAGAATCTTAGTACCTGCAAGGTCACCTGGAAGGACTCTTGTCCCCAGAGGTCAAATTGCTGTCCAAGCCCTCTAGGAGGGAAATGGCCCTACTCTGAGGCTGGAACAGAAGGGGTGAGGCTCATGAGTGACTGCTTTTCTTCACAGTAACTCACACTCCCAGCCATCACTTGAAATCCCACAAACACAAAAACAAAGCCAGGTCCAAACTCAGAGGCATTTACAGATCCCCACGAAGACTTACACTCATGATCATAAGCATACAGGCACCCCTGGACCCAGGTCAGAGGACTCCCCACACCTCACACAGACTAGGAACAACAATGCCTGGCAAGCACTGGGTTAGAGATGGGGCAGTGGGCTCCTCAACTCTCCAGCACTGTGGCAACCTCAGCTCTGTGGGACAGAGGACAGAAGCTCCTGCCTCCCAGTGCTGAGCTGAGCATCAGCTGGGTCAATAGACACTGTCAGCAGCTCAGCTGGGCAAGTGAACACGTCCCAGATGTCCCCAATGCCTGCCTAGGCCTCCAGTGTCTGAGGAGGGACCATCTGGCTGTTGGGGGAAAGGGAGATCCTGTACACTCCAAACCCTAGCACCCTCCCCACCCCCGCCCTGGGACCAGCTGGCTTGTTCTTTCTGCACCCCTCTACCCACTAGGAACTGGGCCTGAGCTGCCTGGATGGGTAGGAGGCAGGAAAAGGGGCCTGGAGGCTCCTTAGGTAGGACCAAAGGGTGCCACTAATTGCTCTGGAATCCTGTGTGTTATGGAACTGTAGACTTCAATGTATGTGTTGTGGGAGGAACAGGCCTTGTATCTTAGTCTTCCCTGTGCCCATGAAAGAGTAAGGAGGATATCAGTGTTCCTCCACTGGAGCTCCTCCCCACTTTTAGGAGTTCCTTCTTATTTTTCCCTAACAAATCTACATTTATTATCCAAAAAAAAAAAAAGGAGAAAGAACGGAAGGATGGGAGAGAAGAAGGCCTGAGAGCATTGGCCTCCATAGCTGGGGGGGAGTTAAACACTATAAGAAGGGAGTTTTTGGAAGCAAGTGGCTTTCTTTGTAGCCTTCACTTCACACCAGTGAGTGAAGCAGTCCTAGGGCGTGAGACCACATAAAAGAGAGGAGACGCAGGATGGGAAGAGAGTTGGATTGGTCCAGGGCCTGAGAGTCTAGGAGAGACTGGTGCAGAAGAGGGGCCCCAGATAGGCTGGTTAACTGGTCACTGTGGAGGGTACTGGTGTGGGCAGACACTGAGCCAGGAGTAAAGCAGAGGTTGGGGGACACAGATGAGCGTATAGGTAGGTAGAAAAATCCAGGTGGCAGAGCTGATGGAGAGGGAGGGACGAGGGGAGGTAGGGTGAGGCTGGTAGATGGAACCCTCAACCTGTTCGCCTACCTGTCCTGAGCCCTGGACTGGTTCCTGTGCCCCAGAGCCTCCTCTGTCCTGTTCCAGAGACACTGCAGACAGATCAGGGCCTCTTGGGTTTCCCAGGCTGAGTGGGGAACCAAGCCCACCCCCCCCCCCCCCCCCGCCCCGTTCCTGGCCCCAGGCACCAAACAGCCCTGCTTTGACAGGGTTCGGTGATTGTCCCCGAGCACCCTCGCTGCCTGACCTGCCACGCTGACCTCCCTCTCAGCCAGCAAAGCGCTGCGGGGGAAGACGCTGTCCAATCCCATTAGGCAGAAGGCCCCTGAGGGTGAAGGACCAATGCAGCCCCTGCTGCTGACACTGCTGAAGCAGCCCATCCCCCACCGGCCCCCGCCAGCTTGGGGCTCCTCTGGGGAGGTCAGAGGAGGGTTTTGTCCAGGGGACAGGCCAGAAGCATCTCAGAGACTCAGATACCTCCCTGATGCTCAAAGGGCACCCATCTGACAGCCCAAGCAGCCCCTACCCAGGAGGTCCCTCCTGTCCCCACCTCCCTTAACTTCTGTCTCTTTCTCTCAGCAGTTGAACCTTGACATTACCTACTGTTTGTTCCTTGTTCTTATTTTACAGGTAGACCTAATGGGAGCTTTACCTTTGAAAACAAACCCCCAGACAGCTTTTTCTGCCTGTAATTTTGATGGCTTCTCCACAAGTCCGTGCTTACTTTTGAGGACAAGAGGGACCAAAGTGTCTGGAGGCACCATCCTTCTACCCAGTGAGCCTCTGGAATGAGCTACTAGAACATCTTCGTGGAACTTCCAGAATATCATACCCCACCCTTCCTGCCAGCCACCAGAGAGTATGGTGGTATTTGGGTTTCTTACTTAAGAAAACAAACTTTTTAAAAAAATCTTCACTAGAGCCAGGCATGGTGTTGCATTTCCATAATCCCAGCACTTGGGAGGCTAAAGCAGGAAGATCTCAGGGTTCAGATTAGCCTAGGCTACATAGTGAGATCCCATCTCAAAACATAGCTCATTTGCGAGAAATATTTGCCTGGCATGCACAAAGCTCTGGCCTGGATTCCCAGCACAGTATAAACAGGGAATAATGGCCCATGTAGGTAGTCACAGTACTTGGGAGATGGAGGCCAGATAAGAAGTTCAAGATCATCCTTTTGTGGGAGGTTTGAAGCCAGCCTGAGCTACATGAGATTCTGTCTCAAAAGAATAAAACAACATGGGGCTGGAGAAAGAGCTCAGTGAGAGGCTGCTGATCTTGCAGAGGACTTGAGTTCAATTTCCAGCACCTGCATGAGCTGCCTATAACTCCAGTCTAGGGGAACCGATGCTTCTAGCTGAGAAACACACACACACGCACGCACGCACGCACATACTCACATGCACACATGCACATAATTAAAAATTAACTTTTAAAATCATAAAAAAACAACCAAAAACCCAAACAAGCAAATAACTGTTTACTGCCTGCCTAGGCAGCAAAATCCTCCGAGGGCACTAGCTTCCCACATCACCTCAGGTTACTTCCTGTGAGGGGTCAGGGATTCAAACTGCCTTCACCTGCAGGGGGCACTCATTGTATGACCTCTGCCCCTAGCCCTCCTTTGTTTTTAAAGACTGTGATAAGGTTTGAAGTGATAGAGCACTGGCCTAGCATGCTATGCATGAGACCCTACATCCCTAGCACTACCAAGAAAAAAGAAAAAGAAAAGAAAAGAAATGATCTCCCTTGGAAACATTTTATTATTTCTGGAGAGGAGGGCTTTGACATTACCAGAACAACACAGGCTCAGAGAGGCAAAGAACCTACTCAAAGACACACAGCAGAGCCAGGCTGGAGCACAATGGCTTTCCCTTCTTTCAGCTGCAGCCTCCATTTCCCAGGTGAGGAGGAACCACAGGACAGGTGTCATAGACAGCTGTGGCTGAGCTGTGACCCTCCTTGTGGTCTCTGGAAAGATGCTAGAGGCCCCACCTTCCTATGTACCTCACTGGCTGCCACACCGTCCTGAAACTCCAGTGCTTAGACCTGCTTTAAGCAGCCCAAACTGCACCTGCTCCCTGGCCTGAGGCCCTGAAGAGTGGTGGCTCATCTTATAGGAGTTCTGCAGAAGTCCGTTTTCCTTCCTCTCCTAAGGCTGGATGTGCCAGATCCGAAGCCACAGGTGAGGAGGTGGAGGTTACTGCTTACAGGCTTGGGACCTGTGAACTCTCAGACTTAAGGTCAGTAGGAAGTAAAAAGATAGAGATGTCATTTGGAACTTTTATTTTCCACTGAAGTAGAAGAGGAGATTCCAACTATGGAATCCAGAGAGTTCTACAGGAACAGAGCAAAATTTGACTGGGCCCTGGGCCCAAAGAAGGCCTGGAGCTGCCTGGGCTACTGTTCAGTGCCAGCTCCAGCCTTGGCACTCTGCCTCTCACACAGCATTGCTCAGCTCTCAGAGCCCACTGTGGCAGCTGCATGAGGCTGTGGCTGCAGCTGCTGCCCTGCCCAAGGAGGCTGTGCTCTGAGTGCCAGGGATGCCAAATGGGAAAGGATCTTAGAAATCACACAGTCCATTCCCATTTTACAGATCAAGTCCAGAAAGAGCAGCAGCTTCCAGGACAATAAAGGAGAAAACTGGAACAGGCCTTCTCTCTGCCCAAAGCCTTCTCTGAGAGCATTTGAGTGCTGGTGTCTGGAGGGACTAGGTACCTAGGAGATTTGTGTCTGTGTGTGCCAAGATGCATCTGTGGCAAATGAGCCAGGGCTTCTGTGTCCTTCTGTGAGTGCTCTTGTGTGCAGAAGTAAGGGGCTGCGACCAGAGGGGACGGCGTCTAATCCCATCATCTTGGAAAACCTCCCAGGCTGAGAAGGGAGCAGGTTATGAGGGGGAGAGAGAAAAATGGGAACTTGGCTGGCAGTGAAGAGGGAGAGACCAGAGGCAGGATCAGACATGGATGAGAAGACTCTGAGGTTAGGCTGAGGCAGGGAAAACAAAGCCCAAAATAGAGGAGAGGTCTCTGGGAGTGAAGACACTCTTAGCCCTCAAGTGGACCCAGCCCTCTGGCCATCCCAGAGGCAACCCCAAGGGAAGTGGTTACATGATGTGGCACTTCTCAGCCGATTGCTTGAGGTCTCCTAGTGTAGTCTGGGCCTTGTCCTTGAGTGAGCTGAGGTCCAAGCCAGGGAGGCTGGCCAGCTGCCCGAGCACAGAGGCCTTATCCTCCTCCTCTTCTGTGTCCTCCTCAATCATCTTGGCTAGCTCCCGAGGCAGCGCCACATCTCCACCTGCCAGCTGGATCTGACTTTCATCTGTCTCGTTCTGAAGGGAAGAGAAATGGGACAGGAGCGGAAGTCTGGGAGGATCTAGAGGTACAGGGCATGGAAGAAGGCCAGATCGGGTTCTAGG
The DNA here is from genome assembly GCA_035773235.1 of Eospalax fontanierii. NCBI lineage: Eukaryota > Metazoa > Chordata > Mammalia > Rodentia > Spalacidae > Eospalax > Eospalax fontanierii. Next base: position 62,571,251 of record CM069539.1, on the reverse strand, counting down.
GGACTAGATTCCCGCATAACACGTTCCTGTGGGCTCAGCATCTGCCCCCATAACCCAGTCAAGCCTTTTCCATCGATAGATATGGAGACTTTACACCTTTTTTTTTCTTTTTGAGATAGGGTCTCCCTGAAGCCCCAGCTGGCTGGAACTCTTTATATAGACCAGGCTGGTCTTGCTCACAGAGATCCACATGCCCCTGCCTCCCAAGTGCTAGAATTAAAGGTGTGCACCACGACACCCAGCGAGACTTTGCCCTTTTAAACCTACTACTTTGGACTACTTTGCATCACTCTGAGATACGGAAAGAACAGAATAGAGATTAAATCAAGAGAAAAATGCAGTGCTAGACAGGGTTGCATATATCTTTAATCCTAACACTTGGGAAGCAGAGGCAGGCATATATCTATGAAATTTAGACAAGCCAGGGCTATATAGTTAGTCCCTGCCTCCAAGAAAAGAAGGAAAATGCTGTATATATTGCTGTAGTCAGTTAAGTCATGTGCTGGCCCTTGCTAACTGTACTGACAGACACAGGCAAAATTAAGGACGGGCACCATTTATCAATGACTAGTCTATGGTTAACAATGAGATAGGTGCATTCAGTTATTTTTTTAAAGATTTATTATTTAGGGGTTGGAGAGATGGCTCAGTGGTTAGTAATATTTGCTGTTCTTACAGAGGATCTGGGTTCAGTTCCCAGCACCTACATAATAGCTCACAACTACCCGTGACTCCAGTTCCAGGAGATCTGATGCCCTTTTTTTTTTTTTTTTTTTTTTTTTGGTCTCTAAGGGGAAACTACGCATGCATGGGGTACATACAGGCACTCATACATACACATAAAAATAAATATTTTTTAAACATTTATTATTTATTTATATATGTGTGTGTCTGTATGTATGTGTGTGAGTCTGTGGGGTTACTCTTGGATCCCAGAAGAGGATGTCAGAGCTGTAGTTACAGGTGGTTGTATGGGCCATATCTGTAATCTACTCAGGAGAGGGAGACAGAAGGACCTGGAGTTCAAGGCTATCCTCAGCTACATAGAGAGTTTGAGACCAGCCTCAGCTACACAGCCCTGTATAAAAGAAAAGTACCTAGGTGCTGTCATCTCCACTTTACAAGAAAATGGAGACTCCAAATTCAAGCAATTTGCCCAAGATCATATAACTAGGAAGGGAAATGCAGAGCTAGATTCAGACCTGTGTCACTGATTCTAATACCTGCACTCTTTCTGCATGGGTGCCTTCTGAGAGCCATCATACTCCCTGATCCTTCTGGGCAGTGTTGGGGCCCTACACCTTCTGTCCTTCACAGTTGTATCCATCTTGCTTCCTCTATAGACCCAGAATTCCCTCATAGAAGGAGTTATATCTCTTACATGATTAGTGCAAGCATTTGAGAAATGACTGCTGCCAGCTGAATTTGCAGCAATAGACCTTCTGAACTAGTTTGCTTCTTAGAGACTTCCAAAAGACTGGTGCCCTGTGGGAAGTCGGTGGCTACCAGGGGCTCAGGAAACACATGTTAAATGAGTAAATGTGATGTTGATATTTGATCTCTCAAAACCAGGAGGGTCTTCCATTCTCTTCTCAGAGTCTAGCATACCTCTGGGCACACTAAGGTCATATTCTGGGAAGTGGCATGTACCATGTAGAGGTGGCACATTTGTGTGCCAATATGGTGCTGCAACATCTTGGGAAGTACAGGGCAGGGACTTCCTGAGATGTGAGTACTTTGTTCTTTGCAAGTATATTACTATACCCTGGAAATCAGCCTGGGGGCCTGCAGCAAGCACAGGCTCAGTGTTCATAGACTTGAGCTCTATCACTCACTGGCTGTAAGACCTTAGCCAAGTCCCTTAATCTCCTTGAGTCTTGGGGAAATTTCCTCTTTTACACATGTGCTAACAACTATCTAGCAGTCTTATGGGAGGTTAGGTAAGCACATATAGGTCCAAGTACCCAGTATCCCACCCTCTCTCCCATCCCTCCAGTGTATTTACCATCCCCCTGTAAAATCTGCTTTCTGACTCTGTGGTGACTTCATGGACTGGACTTGACTGAGGTTGGAGATGTGGGAGTGAAAGGGAGAAGGACTGACTCCAGAATCGCAAGCCTGTCAGCCTCCAGAGGTCTGGGTTTTGTCTCAGCTCCATGAGTATGTGAATGAACAAATGAGTAAGAAAAGGAAGTGAAGGCACCACCAAGCACACAGGGAGTCTTATGGGCTGAGAGCTGAAGGACCCAAAGGGAGACCAGTACTCTGTTCAGGGTCCCAGTAGCACCTCACACCCTGAGTGCTTCTCGGAAGTGACTCCGAAGCGTGGCCCGTTCTGCCTTCTTCTGCATGAACTGCGCATCCCGCTCCATCCTGCGGGGACAAAGGACACAGGTGGGAGGAGGGTGACCTCAAAGGCTTAGGGAAGGTGTGAGGTCTACGAGGAAGGGGCCAAAGTGATCTCAAACTCCTGAGAGCAGGCCACATGGGCTTCCCATCCCCCAGCTGGCCTGTGAATAGCTGTGGAGCTGGGACTGAAAAGTTTAGATTTTTGCCCTTCAACTAAGCACAGTGCCCTCTTTGTTCTCCACTTTCACAAACGACAGTGCTAACTGGGAGGACATATCTGTCCTCCAGATTCAGATCTGGCTCCAGACCCTAATATACGTACCTTGCAATCGCTAACATAGACCTGCCTTGCCCTGTCTGACAAGCTGTGCAGCAGGGAGAGGGGATAGACTTGGGTTTGTCTCATGGCTCACAACTTTCAGTTTGTCTTTAGGCAGGTCATTTACTTTCCTCTTCCATAATGTAAGGGTGAGCCTTTGTAATTTGCAGAACTATCAGGATTAAATAAAATCACAATAGCTGATATTTTGTGAAGACTTGCCATATTCCAAGTGCTAGGTTAACATGCCTAGGATTCAACCTTCACAACCATATAAAGTATGTATTTTCAGGTTTGTTTTTGTTTTTATTTTTTATTTTATTTTATTTTTTTTTGAGACAGGTATTCCTATAGCCCCAGCTGGCCTGGAACTTGCTATGTAGACCAGACTGGCCTTGAACTCACAGAGATTCACCTGCCTCTGCCTTTCCAGTGTTGGCATTAATGGTGTGCAACACCACGTCTGGCTATATTACAGCCTGTATTGTGATCACCACTCCCTTTTTCAAGAAGAGGAGAAAGGAGGCACAGAAAGGTGAGGTGACTTCCCCAAAGTTATAAGCAAAATGAGGGTTTGAATACAAGCAACCTCACCACAAAGTTCAGATCCTAAGTCTACTGTCTCTACTCTGCCCCAGAACTGCAGCTCAATATGGATGAATGTCCCCATTTCGGTCCTGTCTCCAGGACTCTGAGCCCTTCTTCACTGCAGGGCTTTTCTCAGAGCCCCAGGCTCATAGGAGCCCCATTTGGAAGACTGGTGGCTTGGACTAGATCGGATTAAGGGATTACCTATTTCATCAGAGACGCACGTGCACTCACCCCCCTCCTCCTAGGACCCATTACCCTTCCCCCAACTCTCTCAGGGCCAGAGTGTGAAGCTAGAGCAGGGTCCTGGGTTTGAGAGGGAGCTGCTATGGGACCAGCCCGGGGGGTACCCCACCCTGTTACCATGTTTAAGAGGTGTGGGGAGGCTCTGGGACAGGGGTAGGGGCAGCGGCTGTGTGTGCGTGTGTGTGGGGTCACTTAGAGCCAAGAAAAGATCGCACTCACTTCTCTTCCACCAGTTGCTTTTGATACTCTTCGTACTCCTCTCGGCTCATGCCCTGTGCTTCCGCTGCAGACTTGTCCCCGTCCCCTTTGTCCTCGCCGCCCCCCAGGCTCCCGGTGAGGGTCTTCAGCTGGCCTCCCACCATGGACTTCACCATGAACGCCATGGTCTTCGCTGGTCGCAGCGCCCGGCGCCCGCCGAGTTCAGCACTGCGTCCGGGGACAGCTCCTGCCGCCAGCTCGCCCGCGCTGCGCGATGCCCGCCCCTACCTCCGCCCCTACCTTCCCAAACCCCTCCTCACCGGGAGCGGGGGGCACGCACGGGGCTGAGGAGCCCGGACCACGTGCCCGCTCCTCACTCCCGCCTCTCCCACGTGCCTCCTTTAGCGCCAGCCAAGCCCCGCTGGCCACTGCTGACGGCCGATGAGGGCTTGCGGTGGTGGGGTCGCTCCCCTGGGAATGGGGTTACCGCTGATACGTGCCTTGGTCCTTACTTCCTACCCTCCAACTTTCTCTACTCCTGGATCGCCGATAACCAGGACTTCAGCTGGAAGATCCAGGTAGCAGCAAGGGCCAAATACCCCAGCCTTGGGTAGCAGCAAGGGCCAAATACCCTAGCCTTGGGCCCCAGTCATCCTCGTCCCATCCCACCCCAACGTCCCGACCTAAGTCTGGGAAGGGGAGCCCTCAAGAGCATGAACAGGAATCCCAGTTATGGTTCGGTGAGTTTGCGCTCGGCTCCTCTGTCACGTGTCTGCCCTGCTGTCCCGGAAGCCTCAGGGGGTGAGTGTTGGGGGGAGGTGGGGGAAGGGGGTGTTGTTTGGGGAGACAGGCAGGACAGAAGGAGCCCAGAGAGACATTTCTCTTTGCTTTGGTTGAATTTCTGGACACAATTTTACAGTTGTCTCTCTTTCCTTCTGTGGTCCAGAGGGAAGGGCTTTGTGTGTGTGTATGGCTGTGTGGTGGGGTATCTGGTCCTTTGGCAGTTGGCTTTGGCCTCCTTGCCTGCTTGGATGTCACTCCTGGTATCTACCCAGAGAAGGTAGAAGCCATCAGAGACTGAAAGGTAAATGAGTATATGATAAGCATGTCGAGGAAGACTTCCTTTAATACAGTGAGCCCACCAAAAGTTAAGGTGTGGGCAGTTGCTGGGCACTCAGAGGGATGATACTAGCCGAGCCCTCTACCCCTGGATATGACTCCCAGTGAGACATGGCTTTGTGTTGGTTTAAGCTTGCATGCTGGGGGAGACAGTCTGCCTCCTTAGAGCCCCCAGTGTCCTAGGGATATTTGGTGCAGGCCCCAGAGGAAAGCTTCCTGTAGACAGGTACTCCGGAAGTCTCTTTTCCAGCTGCTGTCTGCTGCCAGAGAGAGAAGATTATTTGAATCTCTTGCTGTGGTCACTTGAATTAAAGATTCACACTTGTCTCCCAGTTCACAGGGTACCACTGCCTCCCCTACTCTGAGCCCTTCTATGGCTCCCACATAAAGTTCACATTTCCCCCCTAGTACTTAAGGTCTGCGTAGGTGGGAGTAAGGCCTTATGTAGGCCAGGCTGTCCTGAAGCTGAGGATCCTTCTGCCTCAACCTTTCTAATCCAGAACACATAGTTTCTGTCCAGCTTTGTCCAGTTTTGTCCAGCTTTGTCCTGCCCGTCCCTTCAGCAGTGCTTTTTTCTTCCCTCAAAATACTTTTCCTGGTGCCTTCACGTCTTCTCTGATGCTGTTCTCTCCACAGTGGAGCCTTTACCTATCTTGTCAAGCTGGAAAACCCCTAGTCACTTTGATGACCCAAATCAAATATCCTTTTCGGGTCAGTTGCCTGATTCCTGCTCCCCTCCCCTCAAAGCTTGATCCATGGCTTTTCCCTGTGCTTTTGTAAGTATCCACGCTTTCTCAATCATAGCACTGGCTAAACAAGGTCTGACCACCAGTTGTTTAGTAGATTCTCACTCTCGAGTGAGTTCTGTGAGGCTGGACCAGATGGGCTTGCGCTTTTGCAGGTGGTTTGCACTTGGTGAATGATGTGTCCTGGTCTATGCTTTGTTCCTAGCTCTCTGGTGAACTGGGTATCTCCCCTCTGAACCTTGGGGTTCCCTCTGAAGTTGAACAGCTGTAGACCAGAAGCCCATATGTAGATGGTTATATTTGGAAAGTCCTGCCCATGGGAAGGCTCACCTTAAGTTCAAGTAGCAGAAGAAGCCTACAGTCTGAATGAGGAGGAAGAGCAGGAAGATACCAGTCCGAAGACACACAGAGGTTCCTGGGTGCCAACCAGGTGGACTGGGAGACTTGGCTGATGTTTTCTATAAGGGGAAAGAATGAGGTCCTGCCTCAGCTTCTAACCCAGGAGGAGGGAGGGGAACAGGAATCTGTGCCATGTATAGTCCCTGTTTATCTCCTATGTGCTTGGGCCATCCTGGTTTTTGTCTAAGGAAGGTGGGAAAAAGGCAGTGTAGAAAGCTGCCGCCTTTCTGAGTCTAGCACCCATGGCTTCATTTGTGGGAACAACTGGAAAGACGTGGGGAGAGGGAGGGAGGGAAGGGGAGAGAGAGAGAGAGAGAGAGAGAGAGAGAGAGAGAGAGAGAGAGAATGAACAGGGGCCTAGAGAAAAACTCAGGTCTACTACTGAATCTAATGATCTTGGGCACAGCCCATCCCACCTCCCTTTGGTCTTGGAGGGAGTTCAACCAAGGTGTCTTTGGGCAGTACTGGGTCTGTGGGACTTTCCACAGCACAAGGAAATGTGCAGAAGATGAGATTTGTGTTCCTGCATACCCACATGAAGGCACACACAGACACAAATGTCCCTGTGAGGGGTCCTGGGCAGAGGCCTGAGACTCAGAAATGTTGGGAGAAAGGTGGCAGAGACCAGACCCCAGGGACAGGCCCCCTGTACTATCTACTTCTTCCTCACCACCAGACCCCGGAGGTCCTTCTGCAGGAGGCTGAGGATCTGGTCCAGCTCAAAGAAGTGATGCTGAGTGCCCACAGGAAGGTAGAAGACTCGGGCTCCTGAAGTCATATGGGCAGCCACATCTCTGATGGTTTCACGGAAAGTAGAAATCAAGGGAGGTCATTCAGTATCTCCTTTGATTTTACCCAAACCACCTAATCATTTCCCATAATTCCCAGCCGCAGCACATTACAGTAAAGAACAGGTACCATTCACACAGTGCTTTCTGGAGAATGATTTTTTTCAGTTTATTTTGATACAGGGTTTTCCTGTAGCCCCAGCTGGAGTGGACTCACTATCTAGACCAGGTTGGACTTGATCTCACAGAGATTCACTTGCCTCTGCCTCCTGAGTGCTGGAATCAAAGGCCTGTGCCACTCCCCCCGCCCAGCCTGGGCCTGGTCTTTCTACCCTAAAACTTCTCCTTAATCCTGAGACAACTTTAATTTGTATAAGGAACTCCTTAAAACTGTCCATCTGCATCCCGGGCTCCCTGGTCTCTGCCTTTCATCTCTAGCCCAGAGAAGTTAACTCCTCTTCTCTTGCCTTCTCTTGCCAGGACTTTATGGGGAGCTCCACGGGCATTGGTGCTCCAGAGTGGGATTCTGGGTGACTGGAGGCAAAATGAGCTCAGGAACTGCTTCCTCCAACTGGCCTGATCTTGGCTGTGCTTCCTCCAAAAACCTCCATTAAAATGTTTGCTCCAGGGGACTGGGAACTGGTTTAGTGGGTAAGAGTGCTTGCTCTCCAAGCATGAGGACCTGAGTTCAAATCCCCAGTACCCAGGTAAAAAGCCAGGCATGGCTGTGCATAACTATAGCCCCAGCACTGGAGGCAGAGACAGGCAAGGCAGATCCCGAGAGCCCGATAGCTAGCCAACCTAGCCGAGAAGCGTGCATTTCTGGTTCAGTAAGAGACCTAATCTCAAGGCAATAAAGTGGGGAGTAATAAAGGAAGACACAGATGTCCTGCTCCAACCTTCATATGCATACATGGGCACACACACCTGCATTCTCATGTACATATACCACCCCCGTACATCATATACAAAACTTACACAAAACAACACACACTAAAATTAAAGGAGAAAAAAGCAGCAATCTTAGTGCCGCCTCTAGCCTTTCGTTGTTGAGCTGGGTGCTAGGAGCTCAGGAAGTGATGAGAAGAAAGAGTGTTGTTGGGCGTGATGTGCACACCTTTGATCCCATCACCCAGGAGACAGAAGCAAGTGGACCCCTGTGAGATCGAGGCCAACCTGTTCTACATAGCAAGTTCCAGGTCAACTGGGGCTACAAGGAGAACCTGTCCAAAAAACCAAAATAAGGAAAGAATGAAAGAAAAGAAGAAAGGAAGACATAAAGGCTCAAGGATGTCAGCAGAAGAAAGATGGTGGAGGGGCGCCTCTTTCCTCTGCCTCTTTCAGTCCCCGTTTCACCCTGTCCCTTACCTCATCTCCTGCAGGGCCTGGAGCAGAGTCCGCTGTCCATAGAGCAGGGTGCTGACCTTGGCAGGGTCCTACAGGAGGTCCAGCTCTTGTCTAGAGTGCAGGATACTGATCCCACCTTCTCCTGAGGTACTTCATCCTTTGCTCAGAGAGTTTACCAGATGGCTATGGCTCTCTTTTTGGACACACTGAATCTCCCTGGCACTTGTCCATCTAGGCTTCTGGAGTACCCTCCTTCTATGCTAAGGTGTGATGTTTCTCCCAACAGGGACCCTCTAGGCTTTCTCATATCCTTCTCCTTTTAAAAAATGGCTTTGTCCCCTTGAAGAGGCCTGGCTGAGTCTTGTTCCTAGGCTTTGATCCAAACTGAAGACTAGTGCTGTTTAACCTCCAGTGTGAGAGTCCAAGTCCTGAAGAATGACCTGCAGAGGGAGCTGACCTTCTTCCCCTCTTGAGGGTGGGTAGAATCAGACAGGAGGAGTTCAGGGCCTAGCCCTGGAGTGTGCCATCCCCAACCCCCATCCCACTCCAACAGCCCAGCCTAGGCTGCTCTGGCCTGAGGACAAAAGATTAAAACCCTGAGCTGGCAGAGCCCAGCCAAGCCTTCATGAGTGGCTGACCCCTCTGCCTACCAGCCACAACCCTGGGTTTAGCTCTCAGTCCCCGAGGCTGGGCATGATGCCCTGGGGGAGGAGCCAGGATGGCTGCAGAGATGAAATGAGGATTCTGGAGCAAACTGTATGCAAATCACATGAGAAGCCACATGCAAATTAGCCCTGATCTATTTCTGCCATTTGTCTATAGAACAGATTCCAAATACCTGGCATCTCTCTCTAACTCAGCCTTGTGTTCTGGTGGCAACTGTTTGTGTGGTGATGCCCTGTGCATCCTGTGACCAGCTCTCTTCCCTATAAGCTTAGGGGAGGCTAACTCTGGACTATGGCCCTATTCTTCTTTCAAGCCACAGGAGGAACCTTGGGCGCCCCAGGGGCCACTCACCCAGCCTCCCTCCGGCCTAGCCCGGCCTGTGGGTCCCAGCTGTTGCTGCCACTGCCTCTCAGCCTCGTCCAACTGCCTGGAGAGAGCTTGGAGAGCCTGCAGGATCTGGCTTTGTCTGCCCAGTGTCTCTTCCAGGTCAAAGAGCCTTTCCCCTGGGGATTGGAGTAGAGCCAAGGTGGGCAGCCAGCCGAGGTAGAGCAATAGATCTTGTCTTGGAGAGGAGCATTAGAAGATAAGGATTCTGCTTCTAAGACCCTCCCCTAGAAAATGTGTCTGGTGGCAAGAAGGCTCAGCAAGCAAAACCACTCGATGCACAAACGTGACAATGTAAGTTTGATCCCCAGAACCCATGTAAAGTGGAAGGAGAGAATAGATTCCACAAAGTTGTCTTCTGGCTTCCCCACACGTGCTGTGGCATGCATGTGTGTGCTCTAGTGAACATGTATGTGTGCACACACATATACACACATAGATAACTGAAAATAAAAGAAGAAAATGTGTCTGGGTGGGAGCTTGAGAGATGGCTCAGTGGTTAACAGCACTGGCTGCTTTTACAGAAGACTGGGATTCAGTTCCGAGCATCCACATGGCAACTAACAACTGTCCATAACTCCAGTTCCGGAGGATCCAACATTATCTTTTGGCCTTTGCAGGTACCGCACAACACAGGTACACTTACATTCATGCAGGCAAAATACATTCACATAAAATAAATATAAAGAAACATTAAAAATATGTCTGGGTTGTCAGGTGGAAATTGGACATAATACCCCGCCCAGGTTCTGCATAGATCTGACCTTCCCAGATCTCTGCTTCCTCACTGGCTAAGAGACTTCAGCACTAAGGACAGCGTGTTCTGCGGCACGCCAATGTGCCCAGCCCCACCTGTCTGCTCCCTGGGTCACTACCTTCTTCCTGGCCTTTGGGATTTGGCTGTGGAATGCTATCCTCCCGGGTTCTCAGAGCCAGCTCTGCCTGAAGCCCTTCCAGCTGCCTGGCCAGGCGAAGCTGCTCCATCTCCAGGAAAGGTTGAGGGGCAGCCTAGAGAAGGAAGACAATAGGTCAAGTCCAAATGCATGGGAGGTCCAGGGGGAGGGTAACCTTCCTTCGGGGTCTCTGGGATCCCAGTCTCCCTCTCTAAGCACACGCCCATCCTGACCCAGGAGGAGCCCACAGCTTAGCCATGGATCTTGCAGCTTGCAGCTATCCCAGCTCAGTAGCCACCACCGATCCCCACATCCTCTCTATCTGCTGTGCACGCGAGTCTCTAGGTTCAGTGCTCCTTCTCTTGTCAGCATTCCTTGACCTCTCCTTGCTGGTTTAGGAACCCCCGCCCCCTTGGTTCCTACTGCCCCTGGGACTGTTTTTGTTTTTTAAAACAGGGTCTTACTAGACAGCCCTGACTGTCCTGGAACTTGTTATGTAGACCAGGTTGGCCACACACTCTTAAGTGCTGTGGTTAAAGGAATGTGCCATCACACCTGCCTCCCTGGGCCTTTTGATAGCCAGCATGGATCACTCTCAGCTCAAATAGCAGCCTGGGAAATCTAGGGGACAGATCTTGGCCCCTACACTGCCAAGCCCAGGGCCTGACTTGAGCAGAGCTCAGAGAGCAATTTGGGATGGCAAGTCTGAGGATGCCCTGATGTGAGTGAAGACATCTGAGGCCAGCAGGGTCCCTGGGCTGCCTCTCCCAAATGGCAAGGGCTGGCATCACCTCTGGACCTGGTTCACTCAAACTGAAGGTCAGGAAGGACAAGACATCATGGTCATCTGGAAGAGGGATAGATGAAGGAGAGATAAGACACCTTCCACCTCGCAGCCCATCCATCCAGGGACACAAGAGACTTGGATGACTCTGGGCAACTCTGACCTTCGTCTCACTTCATAGAACAGGTATGAAGGTCAGAGACACACGTGTGTGGGCTGTGAGGGTTGAACCACACACAACCAGAGGAGGATCCCAGTATATATAACCGTCAGAGAAAATAGCCATCACTAAACACCCTGGGCTAGAGCCATGCAACAGACCACGTGACATCTTCAGACCCACAGGACACAGCTGCTACCCACAGTAACAAGCACACAGAAGCTGCTTCTTCAGTATGGCTCTGGCCCTATACTTACCTTCTTGCAGAAACCTTGCAGTGACCAGAGTCTAAAGACTAAAGTCTTGGCAGTCAAAGACTGCCACATCCTTTTTGCTCCTGCCTTCCAGCTGCAGGACCCTCCATGGACCCTCCACCACAGCACATCCCTCTGTTCAGTTCCCTAATTTATCTTGTGTTGTCCCTCTTTTACCTGGCCTGTGGCATCCAGCAAGGCACATTATGAGAACTGATAGCACAATAAAAAGGGTTTTATGTGTTATCTCATTTGAGACCTTTTTTGTTCTGAGATAGGATCTCATGTAGCTGGCCTCAAATTTGCATATAGCAGAGGACGGCCTTGAACTCCTGATCCTAATGCTTCTATTTCCTGAGTGCTGGGATTATAGGCTAACATGACCATACCTGGAAACAGCTCTAGGGATCCCACCCAGGACGTTCTGCCTGCCGGACAAGTGCTCTACCAGTGGAGATACAGCCCCAGCCTCCCATTTGAGACTTTCAATAACCCTGCAAAGCCAAAGCTGATGGGAACTTTTGAGAGAGAAGCCCAGGGAGGGAGTGTGACCATCCCAGGGACATAGTGAAGAAGTGATCAACCCCACATCCGGGCTCTTTAGAAGCTGCATCAAACACTGCCCTCAGCTCTTACCTGCCATGTGTGATCCTTACCTGCTAGGATGCTTGTGGCTGCTGAGACCCCAAAGAAGCCTCCAGGGGCCAAAAGCAGGGGCCCCACATCAACACAGACCTCATAGGGGTCTCTGGGAGTAAGGCCCCCACTCAAGGACACCTGAGGGATGGAAGGAGTGAGTTCCTCACTTTCCCTGGCTCCAGCAGAGGGGATTATCCCCTTATTCTGATTTACTGACTCCCCAGACCTGAGGGAAGGGTTTGGGATCAAAGTGGCATCAAGGTGACATGCATGCTGGTCTGGCGTGTATGTGTTCTGAGTGCCTCAGGATTCTGTGTGTGGGTGGAAGACCACATGTGGGTGTTAGCCTGGATGTGCCAGGGACCCCACAGGGATGTGGAGACAAGTGTGTGTGAGTGGCACATGGAATCACAGGCATGGGACTGCGGGGCCCTGGGAACCCACACACAGCAGCTCCACATTCCCATCAGAGTCCCCACAAAAGCAGCAAGAGTGACTCACACGTAGCCTCTGCCCCCAGTAGGTGATCCGTGCTCGGAAGGGATGTGGCCGGTTCCGGAAGTCCCGGTAACAGGAGCCCAGCACGTGGCTGGCTCTATCCCTGTGGACACTTGGAATGCAACTAAGCCACATGGGACCCAAAGGCTAGCCAACAAGGAACAGCTACAGAAGCAACTTTGCTCAAGCCCATGGTACCACTGTCCCCACTGTGTGACCTGGCCTGTGACAAATCTCTGTGGTCTAGCTTGAGGATCCCTTGCTATAGTTTGCTTCGTTGGCAGGAGGAAGAATAGGAAAGTTCTGCCTAGCAATGGAGTCAGGGTCTTCTGCAGAGGGACAGAGGCCTAGACTAGCCATGGGTTTTCGAACCCGTCCCCAACTCACCCCCTCATCCCACCGCCCATCCCTACTTCCCTCCTTCCCTCTCTCTCCTCTTGAACTCCCAAGTTTCCTCAGGCCTCTGGGGAGGCCTTTCTGTACCTGCCAAGGCTGGAACTGTGCAAGGCCAAGCTCAGTCCAGCTCCCCTCAGGGCAGGCCCAGAGAGTTAGGAGCAAAGGGTTGAGCCTGAGTTTTTTTGGCCTGTGGGTACACAGCACAGCACCTCCCACTGCTACCTTCAGCTAAGAGTCAGGCAGCACAGAGCAGAGGCAAGCAGAGGCAGTGACTGTCTGACCTTGGGCAAGTCCCTCACCCTCCCAAATCCTAGTGTTGCTGTCTTTAAAATGAGGACAGTAATTGTGACTACCTCATAACAGTGTTATGAGGGCTCACAAGACAATGGATGTCAAGTGCCTGGGCACTGTGCCTGGTGTAGAGTAAGCCCAACTCCATAAATGTCAGCAATTATTCTAATTGTAATGGGCTGAGGAATGTTTGCTGAGACACACTGACAAACCGGTCCAGCTGCTGAGAGGCAGCCAGCAGGGGAGTCCAGGAGACCACAATATCCGGGAGAAAAGGACAACAGTGTAGCCGGTCCCTGGGAAGGGGTGGACCTTTTGTGGCTCGTTTCACCTCTCTGGGCCTCAGTGTCCTCATCTAATAATCCACTCTTGTCAAGGGTGTCTGGAGTGAGACCCTCATGGCAGTCCCAGCCTGTGACACTTCACCAGGGAGTCTGTTGCGCTTAATGACTCAAGAAAGATGGGGCTGTCACACAGAAGAGCAAGCACACTCTGGCCCTGGGTTTTTAAGGCACAGCTCAGACCCATGGGAAGTGGAAGTGTCCCAGGAAGGAGCAGGGCCTCAGAGTAAGAGGCCAGCAAGGGCGGCAAACTTGGGACGGGTGGGTTTTCTGGAGCAGCAGCTGAAGTGGGGAGAGAAGCAAGGATGCCTCTGCTGAGCGCTCTAACTCAGAAACGGGGTGGGCTCAGTCCCCTCAGTCCTTACCCAAACTGCTCCTGGGGGCTGTGCCCATAGCTGACCAGCACACGTATGGCAGGGCCGTTCTGCATGAGAAGTGACAATCTGCCTGAGCCCAGAGAGGGCGAGGACTAGGGTTAAGACAGGCAGGGGGATGGGCAGGAAATGGCTACCTACCTGGGCATCCTGATTTAAGGAGTCAAAGAAGATCCCAATGCCATCCCATGAGGCCAGATCCTCCAGGACAGAACTGATTAGGCCCCTGTCTCGGGTGTACCACATGGCCTGCAAGTTCCCAGGCCTTCAGGTCAGGGGTCTCTGCAGGACATGGTACCTGGGGTCTATCACACGTTCTCAGGCAGATATGCGTGGGGCCACTCACCATCCCCTTGGCCCCTCGGCGGCCTGGTCCAGTTACCCTCAACTGCATCTCCACCTCCCAGGCAGGGAAGGGGACAGAGGCCCTGCTCCACACAGCACCACTCCGGTTCTTCATGGACGGAACCAGCCGCACTTCCTCCAGGCCTGGGATGGCATCTGTGGAGGAGAGCAGCTCAGGCCCACTGGACCCTCATCTGCGACCTCCATCTCATTGGCTTAAGCTGAGCCCCTGGAGGGAGGTCATACTAAGATTTGATATGGGGCTAGCAGGTGAGAAGCAGGATCATTGGAGAAAAGAGACCAGCACCAGGCAGGTGAGTGTTGCTTGGGAAAGGTGAGGAGAGTTGGATTTCGCTGGGTTCTAACTCCCCCCTCATCACATGTCTTTGCCATCTGTTTTTATAAGATCTCATTTTATGGGGTTGGATTACAGTTCAGTTGGGAGAGTGCCTGCCTAGCATACACAAAGATCTGGATTCAATCCACAGCACCCCATAAAACTGGATGTGGTGGCACACATGTGTAATCCTAGCATTCAGTAGGTTGAGGCAACAGGATCAGTAATTCAAGGTCATCCTTGGCTACATAGGGAATTTGAGACCAGCCTTGGCTACATGAGACTCTGTCCTGGGCTGGGAGTTCAGAGGTCTAAAACCCATGTAAAAGCCCAGGAATGGCAGTATACACTTGGCCTGCATCCCCAGTACTGAGGAACAGAGACAGGTGGATCCTGGGGGCTTGCTGGCCAGCGAGACTAGCTGAAATAGAGAGCTCCATGTTCAGTGAGAGAGCCTGTCTCAAGAAAGAAAAGATGAAGTGATTAAGGAAGAAATTCGTATGTCAACTTCTGGTCTACATACATGTACCAGCACGTACCACACACAAATGATAAAACAATAACACTAATAAGGATAATGAGACCTTATCTCCAAAAGAGGAGATCTCATTTTACAGATGGGCAGGAAAAGCTAAGGAATGAAGTGGACCAGAATTCAGCTGAGTACAAAGTGCAAGCACAGGAAGTTGTAACTGAACAGTCATTGCATGTGTGTGGAGTGGCGAGGAGGGGTGTCAGGACTGCAGCCTGAAGGAGGGGCTGGAGTGCTCCAAGGTATGGAAGCCTTTTGGCAGAGGCACTGAGGCAGGCCTTGGTCTGTGGGGTGGGGAGAAAGGTGGATGTTAGGGTTACCCAGTGCTAGTGAGTAGAGCAGGAATCCTGTGTGACAGGGAGATGAAGAGGGAGTGAAACAGACAGACGTGGCAGGAACTGGAGGGAGGGAGGCAGAGGCCCCATTCTACCCTCTGGTCTGCCAGTTTGGAACCTGATTCAGGGCCCAGACTGACACTGCCAGGACTTTCCAGAGGTTGCTGATCCAGCCTGTTTGCTCTGCAAAGGCCAGCGGTGGAGCAGGGAAGCACAGAAGCTTTTTTTTTCTCTTTTAGGCAGGAGGTCATGTGTCTCAGGTTGGCCTTGAACTCTCCAGATAGCCAAAGATGATCTTGAACTCCTGATCTTCCTGCCTCTACCTCCAGAGTACTGGAATTACAGGTGTGTGTCACTACCTGGTTTTGTGTGGAACTGGGAACCGTCCAGGACCTTGTGCACGTTACACAAGCACTTTGTGAATGGAGCTACACCGCCAGTCCAACATTTTGTTGTTGTTGTTTGTTTTACCCTTTAAAAATTTTCAACATTATGTTGTATGTGTGTATGCAGGAGCACACACATGGAGGTCAAAGGATAACTTTCAGTAGTTGGTTCTCTCCTTCCACTGAAGGGTCCAGGAATTGAACTCAGGTCTTCAGGTCCTCAGGTTTGCACAACAAGTATTTTAACCCACTGAACCATTTTACCGGCTCTTTTAAGAAATTTAATTAATTAATTTATTAAAAATTTAAAATTAATTTTATGTGTATAAATGTTATGCCTGCATATATGTAAGTGCACCCATGTCATGTAATACCCAAAGAAGACAGAAGAGGGCGTCAGATTCCCTGGAACTGGAGTTATGGACAGTTGTTAGCTGCCATGTGAGTGCTGGGATTTGAACCTGGGTCCTGTGCAAAGAGCAGCCAGTACTCAGCTGCTGAGCCATCTCTCCAATCTCTAATTTTATTTTTTTAAAGACAGGGTCTTGGTATGCAGTCTAGGGTATATAGGCCCGGGATTACAGGCCTGTCCCACCACATCCAGCCCTAAGATCTCAGGAGGCAAGGCTTGTCTGACTACTACACTTACACAATCAGTTTTATGTCGGGTGTCTGGCCTTACCCCTGACTGGGAGCCTGACTCAGTACTAGGTATCCAGGCTGGGCAAAGGGGAGCGCTGGGTGGGGCTCTGATAAAAGCAGAGATGAATGAATAGACAATAACTGTCACCTGCTGATCTCGGAGGATGAATCTCTGCTGTCCCACAAGCTCTGTGCCTCTCAGATGTGGTAAAGATGACTGTTGTGCCCCAAGGCACCACCTGACTATGAGACAGCCCATGTCCCCCCCCCGCCCCCCTCCTGTGGAGGAGGATTGGAATGAAGTCCTGAGAAAGGGCCTATCATCTTGGAGTGCCTTGGTCAGGAACCATGTCATTTCTCAGAATTTACATTGCACATAGAAATACGTAGTGGATCTACTTTTTCCGTTGCTTTGCCAGGAGGTTCTGAGCTAAATTCATGGCTGGGCAAACCTCACAACATGTTTTGTAAATAAGCCATGTTCTGGACTTACTACATGCCCCACTCTAACTTTGTCATATTCTCTCTTATTTCTAATTTAAGCCACTTTGTTTTGTCTAGTTCTCAGTAAGTCATCACAGAGCCTTTTGTGAACAAGATCACACAGACTGTAGGTCTGGATTTGGAAGACCTTGCGCACAGATCAGTGGGCTACCATCCTTCCCTGTCTGCCTCCTCCTCCAACACACAGGCGGTCAGGGCCTGGTGCCTGCTCTGTTCCCCCTTCCTGAAGATCCCAAGTCCCACAGGCTGGAACTGACAGGGAGGCGGCTTGGGCCTGTCCCAGGTGCCTTGTTTCTGTGCATCTGAGGCTCAGGGGGCACATGCACGAGTGTGTGTGCATGCATGCGTGTGCGCACCTGTGTTTGCAGGTCCAGGAGTGTTGAAGTGCGAGGAGAAGCATGGAAAAGGAGAGGTCCTGGGCGGCAAAGGAGAGGTGGAGGAGGCAGGGGCTAGCCGGTAGGGTGGAATCGTGGTGGGTGGAGCAGGAGACAGGCCTGGGAAGTCTTGGGCCTGGCGCTGTGGCCCCAGCCTCATCCCTCCCTACATACAGCCTGCACTTTCACATCCACTGTCTATCCAACTTGCAGACCTCCAGCACTCTCAAAGACCCTGGGCATGGCCACTCCCACTCTGCCCCTCACCTCCGTGGTGGCTCCAGAAGGGTATTCCAGGCCCAGGCAGTGCCAGCTTTGGGCCCTTGAAGCTGAGCTTGTACTCAAATCTTTTCAGTACCGCATGGAACCAGGAGCAGCAGAAGAAAGCGGAGGGACAGGGATGGATCTTGGGCCCCCAGCATGGCCAAGGTCTGAACACCAGAGTGGACTGTGGCTATGAGGCCAGAGATGGGCTCTGGGGCCTGGCCGCCAGGGGAGACTGGGGACCTTCCGGGAGTGCATTCTGGCTCTGCACCCCCACCCCCCCACATCCTGTTCATCTTGCAGTTCTGATCTCAGACTCCACCCTCCCTCACCTCTACCCTGAAGCAGTGGCTGGCTCTGGGCTCTTTGCCAGTCTGAACTCTGCCACTGCTTTTTGGCTCAGGGAATTTTCCCGCTGGACCTCAGCTCCAGCAGCTGGTAGTGGGGTGGGTGTTCAGGAATGCACAGCAGCAGGCCCTGCCCTTCACAGCCCTGGTCTCTCCTCCCTGTTGGTGGAGATGGTCCTCTGCATCCTGTCTCTTATCTATTTATTTATATGAATATATATATTTTTTTATTTTATGTGTATTAGTGTGCATGATCTAAGAGCACCACATATATGTGATGGCGATGGCCAGAAGAGGGTGTCAGATCCCTTGGAACTGAAAATACAGATGGTTGTGAGCCACTATGTGGTTAGCCGGGAACTGAACCAGTTCCTCTGCAAAAGCAGCCAGTGCTCTTAACCACTGAGCCTGCAGCCTGTCTCTGAAACAGTACATGCATATCCAGCTCTCTAGCTATCCACCCTACCTCTTTCCCTAGCCTGGCCTCTCTCACCCTTTTCTCTATCTCTGACCATCTGTTGTTCTGTATGCCCAATAACTCATTCTGCCAGCACTCTGGTGTCTTCAACTAATAAAGTCTATGAACAAAGCAAGGGAACCTTAAAATACAAAAGCATCCAATTGTGATAGCATATACTTCTAAGGAGGATTGCTGTAAGAGACTAGCCTGGGTTAGATAGTGAGTCCTGGCCAGCCAGGGCATCAAAATAAGTCTATGTCTCAAAAACAAAATGATGCTAGGCGTGATGATGTACAACTTTAATCCTAGCACTTGGAAGGCAGAGGCAGGAGGATCTTTATGAGTTCCAGGCCAGCCTGGTCTACATAGGGAGTTCCAGGCCAGCTGGGACTATAGAGAGACCCTGTCTCAAAAAGAATCCCCCTAAAAGAACAGAGAATGTACTAATACAGGTTACAGTTGGATCTGATGACTTATGCCTGTAATCCTGGCACTTAAGAAGTAGAAAGAATATTTTAAGTTCAAGACCAGTCTAGATTACATAGTAAGATTCCGTCTTTAAAGGGCCGGGGTTCAGTTCTCAGCATCCATACAGTAGCTTACAACCATCCACAACTCCAGTTCCAAGGGATCTAATACACTCTTCTGCTCTTCAAAGGCACTGCAAAACAAAGATGCACTCACATACATTCAGACAATATACTCACACATAAAATAAAATAATAAAAATTCCTTTAAAAAGAGGGAGAGGGGCTGGAGAGATGGCTTTGCAAGATGGCTCTTGCAGAGAACTCAGGTTAGATTCCCAACACCCACACGGTGGCTGACAACTGTCTATAATTACAGTTCCAGGGGAATCTGACACCTTCTTCTGACATCTGCAGGCATTGCATGACACGTGGGTACACTCACATGCAGGCAATACACTCATACACATAAAAAAATTAGTATTTTTTTTTAAAAAGAGGGAGGGAGGGAGGGAGGGAGGAGGAAGAGAGAATGAGAATAACTAAAAAATACAGATCTTGTTTGGAACTTAACTTTTACCAATCTGGAAAAAAAATGAGACAATTGGGGAAATTGCAACAATGGGAATTTGACTATATTAAAGAATTATAAAATTATAAATTTTTTAAGGGCTGGAGAGATGGCTCAGCAGTTAAGAGCACTGGCTGCATTTGCAGAGGACCTAAGTTCGAATCCCAGCACCCACATTTTTGGCTAACAATCTTCTATAACTCCAGTTCCAGGGATTCTGATGCTCTCTTCCGACCTCTGTAGGCGTCTCACAACATGGGTGTGCCTACATGTGCAGGCGTAACATTCATACACATAAAATCAAAGTAAGTAAAACAAGTTTTTAAAGACTAATATATCTTAAAAATTTTTTTTTTGAGACAGGGTCTCACTATGTAGTACTGGCTGACCTAGAACTATGTAGAACAGGCTGTTCTCAAACTCACAGAGATCTGCCTGTCTCTGCTTCAGCAGTTCTGGATGGGATTAACCATGCTTGGCTTATCATAACTTTTTAGGTATCGTATGGTATTGGGGTTATGGCTTTTAAATCTTTTGGAGAAACATATTAAAGCTTTATGGATGAATTTGTATAATATCTGGGATTTACTCCAAAATTTTGCAGAGCCTGGGGAGAGCAGTTGATATAGAAAACACAGGACTGACTTTGAGCTGTTAGCTGTTAAAGACAGATGGTTTTTTGGAGGTTCGTTATATTCTTCTATTTTTATTATTTTGAGACAGGGCTCATACATGAGGCTCAAGTGGACCTGGAACTTGCTATGCAGTCAAGGATGACCTTGACTCAGTAAGTTCTAATGGCTCAGAAAGTTCTATAGAGAGGCCCATTAAGGTTGGGAGATAAGGCGGGTCTGTAACTCTAGTTCCAGGGGATCTGATGCCCTCTTCTGGTCCCCATAGGTATTACACACATGTGGTGCACTTAATGGTTGGCATGCAGGCCAACCATTCAAACACATAAAATAAAAAATTTAAAAAGAAGACTCAGGAAATAACAACCCTGAAGTCTCAGAAACTGACCAAATACACAAAGCAACCAATCTGCCTAGAAGATAGTCCCCAACATGGTACAAATTGTGACCTGTTGCAAGTTGTGCAGTGTGTCCAGGGTTGCAGCATTTGTGAGCTGTCACCCATGCTGGGGTGGGTTTTAAGTGATGCATTAGCTTTCGAGTCACTTCTGCTCCTGTAAGGAACCCTTTACCACACTCCTATAAGTAACCCCAATAAACTCATCAGTTCACCAAGTTGGATTCTGTTTGGTCTGTCCTCAGTTCCCTATCTGGGGTGAGTAGACATCTGTTCACATCAACACAAGCCGGAGCAACGACTCCTATCCTTTAGGAAAATCTGCCCCCTACTTAGCTGTTTGGCTTTTTTGTCTTCCCAGCCCCTTAAATTGGGGCCCTCAGGTTTCTCCCCTCCTCCCTCAACTATACCTGCTCTCCCAACATAATTCTTCCTTGTCCCTGGTTTCTAGCACAAGTGATTCCCTAATCCTTGCCCAGCCCAGCCTCTCCCAGGAGTGTCTCTCTCTGCAAGTGATGACTGCTTGGATGTGCCTGAGTCCCTGACATCTTGTACAAACTGAACCCGCCTCCTTCCCCACCTGCAGCCTTTCAGGCCTCAGGGTCCTCCTATCCCATGGATCAGAGGATGGCTTGCCTTCAGGATCTGATGTCTTAGCCTCCGCTATCACTGGTTTTGTTTGTTTTTTTTAGACAGGGTTTCACTATGTAGCTTTGACTGTCCTGGAACTTGCTATATAGACGAGCTGGCCTTGAACTCCAAGAGATTCACTTGCCTTTTCCTCTTGAGTGCTGGGACTAAGTGCTGGTCTGAGTATATTATTCTTTTGCATCTCACCATCTTTGCCCCTCCAGTGACCGTCCTCTGACAAGGACACCCTTTCAAATCCTTGCCCCACCTCCAAGTGCCTGAAAAGCCACCCTGAACCGCCTGCTGCCTCTGCCTTGTCAGCTGGCTACTGGCAGAGGATGACACTCCCAGTGGACTTCTGGGTACCAAGGCAAGTCCTGAGAGGGTTGTTACATCTATATGCAATGTTGAGGATACCCTCTAGGTTAGAAATTATGTCTTACTCATTTACAGTGAGTCAGCAGCCACACAGATGACCAGGACAGGAGAAATGCAATCATCAACAAAAAGAAAAACGAAGGCTGGGGGTGTAGCCCAGTTGGCAGTGCTTGCCTAGCATGCATGAAGCCCTGGGTTTGACCCCAAGCACCATATAAACTGAACATGGGGCACATGGCTGGAATTCTAGCTATTGGCAAATGGAGGCAGGAGGATCAAGAGCCTCAGCTATGTATGGGTTTGGGGCTACATAAGAAGACCCTGTCTTTGAAAAAAAAGGGAGTGAAGCTGGAGAGACCGCTCAGTGGATAAGAATATTGGTTACTCTTGCAGAGGACCCAGGTTCAGTTCCCAGCACCCATATGGTGGCTAACAATTGTCCGTGACTTCAGTTCCAGGAGATCTGATATCCTCTTCTGACCTTCTCAAGCACTGCATGACAGTGTATTTACATACATGCAGGCAATACACTCACACACATAAAAATAATATATTTTTTAAAAGGATCGGACATGGCCAGACATGGTGGAGCATGCCTTTAACTCCAGCACTCAGGAGGCAGATGGATTCCTGTTAAGATCTGAGGCCACCCTGGTCTACACAAAATTCCAGGCCAGTTGAAACTACAGGGTCCACCATTAATCACCACTGTCTTCTTCCCTCCCTGGGTAGGTTCTGCTCTCCCTCAGGATTTGGACATGACCCAGGGGTCAATGTCCTTCCTTCTTCTAGTCGTATTTGTTCGCCTGTGACCTCTTGAAAACAAAACGTCCCACTTCTTCCCTCTCACACTCTCCCTCCTCCCCAATAGAGCTACAGTTCTTACCACTTCTCGGCTGGCCTGCAGGCTCCTCCAACCACTGCAATCTGGAACTGGACTGACCAAGCACAGGTGTTGCTAAAGCCAGTGACCTCCTAGGAGTTAGAACCAGTAGGTGACTCAGTGTTACCAAATGTCCTTCCTTGTATTCTTAGGCTGCCCCTTTCTGTACCTTTGGGGACCACTTTATTCATTTATTTATTTGAGACAGGGTGTGACTATGTAGACATGGCTAGCTTTGCACTCAGAAATCCACTTGCTTCTGCCTCTCAGGTGCTGGGATTAAAGGCATATGAACCCCAAGCCCCACCCAGCAGCCTTTGAACCTCTTAACCTTACAATTCTAAGAGCTCCTGAAAGATCATCCTGGGCCCTTTTCTGCCACATGGACCCTATCCTTACCAATGACTTCAGGTTCAATCCATCTGCTGACATGCCTAAAATTTCCTTCTCTGTTCTGTGTTCTGATGACTGCCTACCTCTTGGCAGTTTCAAAGGCACTTACAACATAGCAGAACCGGTGACAGTCCCTCTTGGTCTCCTCACTCAGCAGGTGCCCAGCCATCGTTTTCTGCACACCCACCCACCCACCTGGGAAGTCAGAGCTGTACGGCTCCTCTCCTTCACCCTCAGGCTGAGCCCACTAACAAGTTCTTATATCTTTTAGATCTCTCTGGAATCTACCTACCTCCCACCATTCTCTCTTTAACTCTACCCAGCACCTAGAGTTCCCTAACAGAATTTAGGATGATCACTTAAAATTTGCATTATCTTAAATACCACTCTGGTACCCTAAACCTGTCATTGGCTTCCCGGTTTTTGCTTGACAAAAGCCATGTGTTGGTCATATCCTTCCCTCTCCAGCCCCAGATCTTCACCTATGTTCTTGGTGATCCTGGACAAGCCACCCTCCCTCTGATCTTGGCATCTCTTGTGCCTGGGGTGCTATGAACCTCACCTATCCTTATGTTCATTCTGACCTCAGCTTAAATGCTTCTTCCAGGAAGTTCCCCTTGATCTAGAGACAATACTCCTGTGTTGAGCATTTCCTTCATAACACAGACCAGTCTGTCACTAGCTGTGAGATTGTTTTCTCAACCATGAACTCTACAGGGTCCTCCTGCTCCCTGTCAGACCTGTCTAGCATACTCTGCAAACAGCAAGTATTCAAATATTTGCCACTAGATGACCGAATGGTCTGCTGTTAGAAAAATTAGCCTGCCAGTGTGTGCAGAGATGGCTGGATAGGGAGAAGCCACTGCATCGGGTAGAGGCTAGAACACAGTAGGCTTGGGAAGTTCGGATACAAGACGTGCTTCAAGTCAGAACTTCTGGGTCTCAGGTCATGTAGGCTAGGGGAGGAGACCAGTCACAACGGGACAAGGTGAACTTCCTGACCTACTCCAAGAATCAAGCAAAGCTCTCTATTGCCCCACCAGTGTTCCGCTACCCCTGGACAACATGAGAGGAGCAAAGCCCAAGGCTGGGCCTCATCTCCCAGTTAGATACCCTATATGAAGTGCAGAGAGAAGTCAAGCACAGGGCTCGGCACACAGTGGGGGTGGGGAAGAACAAGGCTGTCACGTTAGATGAAACATGAGAATCATCTGAGACCCGGCGCCTCCCCCTCTCATCACTCTCCAGGTCAGGTTCTTCTAAGGCATGGTTATCTGGGCTCCTGCCCAGGTACCCCATTCCATCTGGCCAGGCCTGGGCTCCAGACCTCTTTGTGCTGCAGACCTGGACAACACCGCCAGAAAGGCAGCCAGATCCCCAGAGAGTACCCCATGGACTGGTCTCAGAACCTAAGGCAGCCCAGCTGCCAGGCTCAGGTCTGTGTCAGTGGCTGGCAGGGAGGGACAGGTGGTAAGCACTTCCCCATGGGCAGACACAGGACACTGGCTCGTGCAGCTGACACAAAGAGGCGGCTACATCTCTTGGCCATGCTCCCCTACCCAGCCCCACTCACAAGAGACAGGGGGATGGACAGGATGGCATGAGAGGACGACTGGGCAGACAGGCAGGCCCGGCGGAGGAAGCGCCGAGGCTGGGTGGCGGTGTCCTCATGGAGTGGTTTATTACAATTCCATCTCACAAGGCGGTGGGTGAGCGGCTGTGGCACATGAAATCCAAGCCCCTGACAGACTGCTGCCTCGGGCGCATGCAAACAGTGCGACATGGTCAAGCGCAAACACGGGCGACCGAGGCGACACTGGACATGGAACACGGGATGGGGAACAGGCTGGGGTGATGGGTCCCTAAAGAGAGGCCAGTTCCTCCCCCACCCCCAAGGGCAGGACAGGAAAAATAAGATTCGTACTTCTTGTAAAATGCCCATTTGGTGGGTACTTTCTTTCTCCTTATCTTGAAAAATAATAAAAAATAAACACACAGAAAAAAATCTCAAAAAAAGGAAGGAATAAAACTCTAGAAGGCGAGTGACAGGAGGCTGGGGAGGCTGACCGTGGCGGGCGCTGCGCCCCTCCTGAGCCTCCTTCCTTCTTAGCCCCTTCAATGGGCGCCCCGAGCCCATTGGGGTGGGTCCATGAGAGAAGGTGCCAGGCCTGGGTGGGGTCCCTGGGGGGCCAGAAGGGACAGTCAGATCAGAGGAAAGAAGCCCACCAGCCCGCTGGAGCTCAGTTCAAACTCAGGCCCAGCAAACAGCAGGGCATCAGATCTAGGATCTTCTTGGCCCTGTCCCTGCAGGTCCACGCCTGGCTGCAGGCGGAGGTCACAGATGCAGCTCATGAGTTTTGATGTGCTCCAGCTGCTCTCGAAGTTGCAGGAAGGTGGGTCGTGTGGCAGCATCCAAGTGCCAGCAGTTCTTCATAACCTCGTAGACTGCGGGTGGGCATCCATCCGGGGCATCCATCTTATAGCCCTTTTCCACCCGAGGGACGACGTCCTTCAGGGGCTGTGGGCAAGTGGGTGGTAGAGTTAGCTGAGCACCTTACAACACAAGAGAACCCTACTTAGCATCTCTCTAGGGATCTCCTTCAGCCCTGCCTCGGGTTCAGGTCAGGAAGTGGTCTGGACCCAGGCCCCGGACTGGCGAAGCAGTTCCGTGGATCCCTCTGTTGAGTCCCTGTCAGCCACGCAATGTCCTGGCTTCAACACCCATACTCACAATTCTCGGGTAAGGCACTCGCCCAAAGGAATAGATTTCCCAGAGCAGGATTCCGAAACTCCACACATCAGACTTGGTGGAGAATTTCTGTCATGTAGATGGGAGAATGGGTGTCAGATCCTAACAAATTAGGGAGAGTGGGTGACCTAGGGCCCTTACTCAGGGTAAGGTCTATCTTACCTTCTCTCTCAGGGCCTCAGGGGCTGTCCACTTGACTGGCAGTTTGCCTGTGTCCTGGGTGCTGGAGGCCTCCTTGGTGAGGCCAAAGTCACTGACCTTGGCCACGTTGTCCTCAGACACCAGCACATTTCGGGCAGCCAAGTCCCGGTGTACAAAATTGTTGCCCTCTAGGTACTCCATGGCTTCACAGACGTCTCTGGGGGCAAGCCAGCCACAAGTCTCTTAGACTCAAGTCCCATAGGAGGGCAGGAGTCTCCTTCAAGTCCTTACACCCACCCTAGGCTTGTCACTCACAGTGAGAACTTGAGGAGACAGTCTCCGCCTAGCACCGACCGACCCCGTGATCGAAGGTAGTCCACCAGACTCCCCTGGGGACAGGAGAGAAGAGGATGAAGGGATGAGGTGTTAGGGGAGACCAGAACACTGGGGAAACCGTGCTATTATTCATGATCTCTCTTTTTAAAAAAAAGATTTTATTTATCATTCTTATTTTATGTGTATGAGTGCATTGCCTGCATGTATTTAAGTGCATCCATGCTGTGCAATGCCCACGGAGATCAGAGGAGGGTGTTGAATCCCCTGGAACTGGAGGTTCAGACAGTTATTGACTGCTATTTGGGTGCTGGGAATAGAACCCAGGTCCTCCTCAAGAGAAGCTGGTCCTCTTAATCACTGAGCCATCTCTCCAGCCCCCTATTCATGATCTCTTAACCCACATAATCTTTGAGGGAGGCTGTGTTATCAGCCCTACTTCATGGATGATGAAACAGGCTTGGAGAGGTGTATGACTTGTCTGAAGTCAGTTAATAAATAATGGGCCAGGGTTGGCAACTTCAAAGCTCGGCTGGGGCAGGGTGGAGGCTGAGGGGTGCCTACCTTGGCCATGTACTCTGTGACGATGTATAGTCCACCCTTCTCCTCCACAATCACACCTAGCAGCTGGACCAGGTTACTGTGCCGAAGTTGCCTGTGGCGAGACAGGGCAGTCAAGAGTCCACTCAGCCTCTCCTGCTCCACCCAAGCAGCTTTCCCTTATGCATGTCCAAACTCACGTCATGACTGAGGCTTCAGCCAAGAAGGCCTGGGCAGTGGCGTCATTCTTAATGCACTTGACTGCAACTTTGTTCCCCCGGTAATCACCCAGCATCACATCTAGGGGAAGAATGAAAGGCTGTTTCCTGGACGCACTGAAGCTTCTTGTCAGCCCTCCCCACCCCAGGGACCCCTCAACTCACCTCCAAACTCCCCCTTCCCAATAGTCTGCAGCAGTTTCAGTTCCTTCATGTTCAGTGCCCAGCCACCTGCAGGAAGGGTCAATGAGGTGAATGGCTGGCTTGGGGTCACTCCTGAGAGGACAAGCAGGCTAGCCTGTTTTGGAGTGTCCAAGCCTCCAGAATAGGGGAGGGCCAGGAGGCCTGGGTAGAGAGGTAGCGAGTGGGAGGTCGAGAAGCAGAGGGCACTCACTGCGGTTCTTAGAACTCATCCTGGGCAGCCACAGTGCCCTCCATGACCTTTGGTTTGATCAGGCGAGTGCAGAGTCCATCAGCATCTGTGGTGTAGTGCTGCAGGGGAGGACAGGGCCCTCAGAGCCAGAACCACTGGACCCCATCTTTCTTGGGCTCAGACGAGTTGCTCAGGTCTGACCACCAGAGGGCAGCAGAGGCTAGTCCACATAGCCTTGAGCTGCTTTGTGTGGGTAGGACTCTTTTCAAGCAGAGTGGGAATGCCTGCCCATTTCCCACGTCACTCCAACCCATGTTCAGCTGCTGGACACCAGACTGTCACCTTAAGGTAGACAGCAAAGCCTGGCCTGGTCCTGACACCAGCCTCTAGCCAGGTGTATGTACTCAGGACTGATACATTCCTTGTCAAAGGCCAAAGCAAGCCAGGAGTGAGGAGAGAGCTGGGCGGCAACCTACCAGCTACTGGAAGCCAGGTGTGTCATGGCCTGAGCTGGTAGAGCTAGCCTTGGAAGCTACAGAGACCTGTGGGTGCAGGAGCCACAGGACTCCTGACCAACAGAGCCCCTAGCTTCTATTTGTATATGTACATCTGGATATGACATTGGGGGGAGAGTAAGATCTGGACCAGACAGGCTCAGAGTCTAGTCCTGGCACCTCCACTGTATAACTGAAGGGACCTTAATTGTTCTGAACCTTTGTGATCTGGTCTACAAACTGGGACGCCATCCTCCTTATGAGGGCATTATGGGAACAGCAATCAATCCTAGCACACAGCAGGTGCTCCTTTGAGGTGTGAGAAACTGAGGACTCACAGAAGTTGCCAACATGTCTGGGTCGCCCTGTCAGGCAAGTTGGGACAGGAGTTAAATCCAGGGTTTGTGCTAAATGTCCTAAAAATGGATTCAATGAGCGTGAGTGTGGGGAAAGGAGGGGTCTTCCCCCGCCGCCGTGTGGTCCCCACTCACCTCCACCAGCTGCATGAGGTTCTCAAAGTACACTTCTTCATCAATGCTCAGCTTGCTGGCATGGTACATGATTCGGTAGTGCTCCACTTTGCCTTCACAGCTCACGCACAGTGTGTAGTCCCCAGGATAGTTGGTGCTCTCCCGCACCAGAAACAGGCCTGTCTCTGGTGGGTACAGAAGCCGCTCGGCCTGCTCCCGTGTGATCTTGCCATGGAACCAGCTGGGGGGTGGCAGGCCAGGCGTCACAGTGGCCCAATGATACTAACCCTGGTGCCTCTTGCCAATCTCCCTCATGCTTTGTTTTCTGAACGTGCTCCCTCTTCCCACAACTCCCAATCAGTCAGGCAGTCGAAGCCATCTTGTTCTTCCCATCCCCATCCCTTCTTTCTGCTCTGTCCATGAGATCCAACCTCTGGTCCCATTCCCAGGAAACCCTCACCTATATTCCAGACCCTCACTCTGGCTCCTTGATCTCATACTTTTTTTTTTTTTTTAAGGCAGAATCTCTTGTAGCTCCAGCTGGCCTGGAACTTACTATGTAAACCAGATCTGCCTGCCTCAGCCTCGGAGTGCTGGGATAATGGTGGGTATCACCAAGCCTGGTGGCTCCCCTGATGCTTTTCATGGAGGACCAGAGCTATTTCCTCTTTTCTCCCGGATGCAAGAGACCCCAGCCCTCCTCCTGGTACTCGCGGCATGAGGCTGAGTTTGGTGCCTGCCTTCACGCCCTCGCGTTTCTGGACATAGTTGGCTGGGATGATGCCTTCACGGCCCACCTTGTTCTTGGCTTTGTACCAGTTGGGGTCCTGGAGAAAGGGTAGGCTAGACATATTCTCAGGCCTGCTTCCCTTTCAGGGGAACCAAACCCAGAAGGAACCCCCAGAGATGTGAAAGTGGGACAGGTATCTAGGGTCCCCCAAAGTACCTTGGTGACGGCCACAATGGTGAGCACGTCTCCTTTGCAGAAGGGAAGGTCCTGCTCAGCAGTGCCATGGAAGTTGTACTTGGCAATACATTCTGTACCGGACGGCCAGGCGGCCTGTGGGATGGGGACGGGTGTGTGGGTGCAGCCCACCTGCCCATGTGCCCTTTAGCTGGTTTCCATGAGACTAGGTGAGGTATCCTTCTTAGCCCCTTCCAGCTGAAATTCTCTGACAGCTCTGGGCTTCCGGTTGGGGCCCTGTGCCTCATAGAGCACACTGGAATTAATGTACTTCACTCAGAGCCTGGGGTGGGGCAGAGGGCTGAACCAAGGGTAGTGGGCTGGTCTAAGTTCCCAATGTTTCACTCCCTGGAAGTGGTGGGAATGTAGGACTGCCTTAGTCCCCTTCATTATTTGTGATACCTGTATTGCCGACATCTTCTTAGATACGGCGTCCCCGTGCTACAGGAAGGCCAATCTGTCACTTGGTACCATTAGAGCTGTAGAGAAAAGGTCAAGCTGAGTAGGGGTGGGATGGGACACCCTTACCCACTGAGTGGGATCATCAGCTCCTTTTTCATAGGAGCGTAAGCAGGTGTCAAGGCTTCGAAGAGCTGGGATGTGGGGCCAGGGCTGTTCTCTCCAGTCTCAGGCAGGAGCACAGAGACCAATGAGTCCCAGGGATGAGGTAACCAACCATCAATCAACCAACCATCAATCTTATATCCTTGGTGGGCTTTACAGGTCCCACAGAATGCCCAAGGGAAACAATGAGGGGTTGGAGGGCCAGCAGTACTACAGCTATCTACATACCAGCCCAAGTCTGGTACAGCTCACCAGGCTGGCAGGTAGCCCAGGGGAGCTCTGAAACTGGCAGGTGTTGTGTGGCCCAGGAAAGTCACTAGAGGCTTTACAGCTTTCTCTACAAAACCATTCTCTAGAGGCAGCTGTATAGCCAAATGTCTGCACCCACTTCTCAGTACACACCCAAGAGAAGATGGCCCATGTTGACCAGGAGATGGGCAGGTACCCTCCAGTAGTGTGCTTTGTAGTAAATCTCAGACTGGGAACTGCCCAGGTGCTGAAAATGAAGTAGACAAACCAGGAAGAATGCTGTATAAGTGGCAAGACCCACTTCAGTCACCCATTGGCCTTGAATTCTCAACAAGTCAACCAATAAGCCAGGCACAGAAAAGCACACACTGCGACTCCATTTGCACCAAGTTAAAAATGTGGTCAAATCAATCCATACTTGCTAGGATGATGCCCTCGGGAGGAGGGAACAGGATAGGGAATGAGAGGACTTCAGAGTGTTGGTTATAGCACTGTTTAGGATCCCTGCAGGGGAGGGTGTGCCTATAGGTGTGTGTACACCAGTAAAGGCAACTCCCAGAACATTCCCCTAGAGCAACAAGTCTGTCTGCACTAGCACGTGTGCACCACAAACATAGCTCCAGGCCTCAGAAGGGTGTGGAGGGGCTGGGGCTACTGTTCCCTTTTTGGTGAGGAAACTGAGGCTGAGGTAGGGCTAGTGGCCCTTCTGTGATCACATGACTAGAAGAGACTCTTTTATAAGCCTGGTTGCTAGGCTCATCTGATGGCTTGGGTAAGGTCTAGCCATTCACTGCATTGATGGTTATGTGCACCATCAACTGGAAGGACTTTTGGGTATAAGTGCTGTGTGTGCATGCGCGTGTATATGTGTGTGTGTTTGTGCAAGTATACAGGAAGTATGGGAGCTGAGCTCCCATATATATGTTTCAACTTCATGAGCAATCAAGCAAATAAAAATAGACAAATATACTTATTAGAAAGCCTGTAGAGATAGCGCAGTTATTATAGTACTTGCCATGCATAAGGACCCTAGCACCCACATAAAAAGGCCAGCTTGGAGCTGGAAAAATGGCTCAGTATATGGTAAAGTACTAGTCACACAAGCACAGGATCTGAGTTCATATCTTCAGCATCCATGAAAAACTGGGCACAGTGGTACACAACTGTAACCCCTACACTGGAACTGGAAGGTGGAGATAGACAGATCTTGAGGCTTACCGGCCAGCTAGTCTAGCCAAAATGGCAGGCTCCAGGTTCAGTGAAACCCCCCACCTCAAAAAATAAAGATAGAGGGCTAGAGACATGGCTCAAGAGCACTGGT
The DNA here is from genome assembly GCA_035773235.1 of Eospalax fontanierii. Lineage (NCBI taxonomy): Eukaryota > Metazoa > Chordata > Mammalia > Rodentia > Spalacidae > Eospalax > Eospalax fontanierii. The sequence goes on along the minus strand of CM069539.1, from coordinate 62,540,179 downwards.
TGCTCTTCCAGAGGATCCGGGTCTGGTTCCCAGCAACTACATGGCAGCTAACAACTGTGTATAGCTCCAGTTTCAGGGGTCCAGTGCCTTCTCTGGCCTCTGCAGGCATTGCATGAATATGGTGCACTTAACATACATGCAGGCAAAATACTCATATACATAAAATATAAATAAATAAATAAATGCATAAATAAATGTAGAGAGAGACAGAAGAAGACATCTGATGTCCACCTTTGGCCTCCACAGGCACATGCATGGGCAAGCACACCTACATACATGCACATACCACATACATACACCAAAGAAAGGCAGGGGTAAACCTGGGCATGATGTTGTATACCTATAACCACAGCACTGTGAAGGCTGAGGCAGAAGGATGACTAGTTGGAGGCTAGCCTAGGTTACATGGTGAGACCAGTCTCAAGAAAAAAAGGGGGTGCCAGAGGGATGAGTCAATGGGTAAGAGCACTGGCTGCTCTTGCAGAAGACCCAGGTTCAGTTACCAGCATCTACATGGCAGCAAACAACTGTCCAAAACTCCAGTTCCAGATCTGACGCCCTCTTCTGGTTTCTACAGCTATTTCATGACACGGGTGCACTTACACACACAGGCAAAACACTCATGCACATAAAATTTCAAAAATTAAAAAATTAGTTGGGTATGATGGTGCATGCTTTTAATCCTGGCACTTGGAAGACAGAGGCAGACAGATCTCTGTGAGCTCAAGGCCAGCCTATTCTACATAGTGAGTTCCAGGCCAGCTGGGGTTACAGGAAGACTATCTCAAAAAGACCTATTAATTAATTAATTAAAAAAAAAAAAAAGATGGACAGAGAAGGTGCTGTTGGAAGGTTAGTGTCCAAGGTGTCAAGGTAGAAGATAGGCACAGCCTGAAGAACTGGCCTGTGTGGAAGCTAACAGTGCAAAGTAAGGCCGACTGCTCATCTGTGGGGCTCTGTGACCCTGAACTGTGGAGCCCATCCTGAGTACCTAGTTTGTATGTCGTGTGAGAAGGGTTCCAGTGACTCTGGCATAAACCAGGAAGGCAAGGAGCTTCCTATACCACCGAGAGGACCTGGGGCTGGACTCTTGGTGTGATGAGCTTAGTCAGTTTCTACTGAGACCATGTAATCTCAGACCAGCAGGAGAGAACAGGGGAAATCACCACTTTCCCAGGCTAGATTCTTGATCTAATCAGACCTGGGCTTTGAACCTGGCTTCACCAGCATGCAACTCAGGGAAAATGACCCATTCCTTCTGGGTCTCACATTCCCTTGTACTGAAAGGGGGCACAGTGATCCCCTGCAAAGAGGCTAGGGAATAAGACTCCAGAATTAGAAGCACTTCGTATGCTTCCTGTCCCCTCCAGGACACACAGTCCTTCTCATAATCAGAGGCAAGGTCAGTCATCAAGCTTGTTGTCTAGCCTGTATTCTGAGGCCCAGGAAGGGTGTGCTGGGAACTATCCCCCAACCCCCATACTTCTATGGCTGAGCCAGCATGAACATGAGATGCACCATCTGGGCCCCATGAACAGCACACTATGGAAGAGTTGTGAGCTTTCCTTACTTTGTTTTATTATAGACTTGGGAAATAAGGCCCAAGAGGCTGCCTAAGACCACATAGCCCAAGCTTGAGTTGGGGTCTCACTGTGGTTAGCTGAGCCTCTAACCTTCAGACCCTTCTAGCCCTAAGACCCTACCAGCCTCCCAGCTCTCCTCATCTCCACACCTCCCCCTCCCCCATCTCCAGACTCCAAACTCACTGCTGCCACCTCAGGAGGAGCGGAGGCTGGGCACTGTTAGTCACCCTTCCAGCTGTCCGTTTGCAAACACTCCTTCCTGGCCTGCAGCTGCCACCTCCCTGCTGCCTTGATGATAATAATAAAAATAATAACAGCCCTGTTTTCTGAGCACTTATTCAGTGCCAGGCCCTGTCCTTGGCACATGATGGCTCATCCAATCCTAATGATTCATTAGAGGCAGAGGATTATTATCCCCGTTTTTACAGATGGGGCCCCAGAGTGAGGCCGAGTACTTACTGTAAGACCTTACCTGGGGTCACAGCATTATGTCTGCTCCAGTCAGACTCCCAATATGCTTGTCTAGGCCTCCCTACCCCCTGGTGGCTCTGGTCTTCCACGCCCTGAAATATATCCCTAGGAGTTGCTGTCTATGTCGGACCACTCCTGGAACAGCCACGGGGGACAGGGATGTGGTTAGAGGAAGGGGCAAGCCAGCAGTGGTAAGGCAGGGTGGTCTAGAGGGACAGGATGCGCAGCCACAAGGATCTGGGAAGTTCCTATCATCGTAACTCCACTAGCAGTGCCTCTCAGGATCTGGTTTCCTCATGTACACAATGACTGGGTGAGAAGCCAGCAGCTCCCAGGGCCACTCTGAGACCTGGCATTGCCGTCCCCTCCGTTCCAGGACCACTGCATGCCTTGCCAGACATCCTCCAACCTGTTGACCCTGGTGAGGACACCAGGCCAAGATGGCCAAGTAGCTTCCCCACAGTGCCCTGGCTAGGGTCCCTCCTTATGGCCTCACCAGCCAGGTCTGAGGACGACAGCTAGAGTGACTTTTGAGAGGCTACTTAAGCTACCTTCCTGCCACAAACAAGCCAGGGAGTAGGCACAGGAGGGTCCTGCCGGCAGTCATCTGACTCTAGGGAAGCAGTGCAAGGACACTGCCCTGGGGCTAAGGGGTGCTGCCAACTTGTGCAGGGAAAGTCACTTAAGCTTTTCCATACTTGCTGTTAAGCGCCTTGCCTGTGCCCTTTTCTCACCTGCTGGTCCCAGACCTCTGCAGTCTACCCACCTCCTTGTCCTCTCCCCTTCACCCAAGGGACTTCTGTGAAGCCTTGGGGCACATATGGGGATGTTTCTGTTGCACATATGCATAAGACAAAATGCAATAGGATAGTCTCTGTTTGTGGTGGCAAGAGATGGAGAGAAATCACAAATCTGAAGTCAGTCCAGCCTACAGAGTGAGACCTTGTCTTAAAACAAAAAGAGGAGTCTGGGGGATAAAGTACTCGCTGTGCAATCATCAAGACCTGACCTTGAATCTAAGCGGCCACATAAAACTGAATGTGGTGGCATTTGTTTGTAATCCTAGTGTGAAGAGGCAAACAGAGGGTTTCCAAGAGTTTGTTGGCTGGCCAGCCTAGTCTACTTAGTGAATCAAGTCCTAGTGAGAGACCCTGTCTCAAAAAACAAGATGAACTGCTCCTGAGGAACAACATCTGAGGCTGACCTCTGGTCTTCACATGCACACATGAACACACACACCATCACCACATGCACACACACAAAAAAGAGAACAAAACTAAAACACTAAATTCTCCAGAGTAAGGGATACGATGCCTGCAACCAGAACTCCAGCAAAAACCCGAGATTAGGAAAATAAACTTGCCTGATTCACATAAGGCCCTGGCATCCAACCAAGCAGTGCAATAACAGCAAAAGATGGCTAGCGAGATGGCTCACCAGGTAAAGGCACTTGCTGCCAAGCCGAAGGACCTAACTTTGATTCGTGACCCATGTAAAGATGGAAGGAGAGAACTGACTCCAGAGTTGTCCTCTGATCTCCACATGTGCTCCTTGGCATCTGTATACCCCCACGCCCATCATACACAACAATGAATAATAAAAAAGTAAAAGAAATGTCAGGTGTGGTAGCACAAGTCTTTAATCCCAGTACTCAGGAGGCAGAGGCTGGTGGACCTCTGTGAGTTCAACATCATCTTGGTCTATATAGTGAATTCCAGGCCAGCTGGGGCTGCAGGGAGACCCTGTCTCAAAAAGACAATAAATAAATAACTAAATAAATAAAAGAAAGCAAAGATGGAAAATTCTAAGAACAGGCAAATCTGGTCAAAGGATTTAGGAATACCCATTATACTACTGTTTCTACTTTGGGGCAGGCAAACCCACACAAAAGGCAGGTGGGTAGGCTTTTGTGTGGCTGTTATTGCTTTGAATTTTTGTTTGTTTGTTTTTGAAATAGGGGTCTCTCTATAGCCCCATCTGGCCTGGAGCCTAATATGTAGACCAGGCTGGCCTCAAGTTCATAGAGATCTACCTGCCTCTGCCTCTCTAGTGCTGGGATTAAAGGCATGTGCCACCATACCCAGCTTGTTTTAGATTTTTTTTAAAAAATTATTATTTTTATTTTATGTGTATGAATGTACTGCTTGTATGTATGTAAGTGTACCCATGTTGTGTAATGTCCAAGAGGTCAAAAGAGGATATTGGATCCTCAAGAACTGGAGATACAAATGATTGTTAGCTGCCATGTGGGTGCTGGAAACCAAAGCCAGATCCTCTGCAAGAACAGCCAGTGCTCTTAACTGCTAAGCCATCTCTCCAGCCCCTTGATTTTTCACAATGGCTTTAGCTGTGTAGCTCAGACTGACCTCAAATTTTGAGATCCTCTTCCACAGTCTGCAGAGTGCTGGGGATTATAGGGCTGTATCACCACACACAGACTATAAATTGTGCTTTAAATTTTTTTTTTATCACGTTTATTTATTCTGTGTGCATGTGTCTGTAGGTGTGTGATACATGTACCATGGTACATATGTGGAGATCAGAGAACAGCTTGTGGGAGTCATTCCTTCCTTCTACTATGCAGGTTCCAGGAATCCAACTGAGGTTGACAGGATTGGTGACAGGGGCCTTTACTAACATTTGTATATTAACAAAAAACCCCAAACATTCCTAAACACAAATATGCCTAGATGTCTTTAGGAAGACCCAGAGAAATAGTAACAGGCTGTCTCTGAGATGGGACGAGAGAGTGGGATCAAGTTCAAGGACAATTTACCTCTTACTTTTTGATATTTTTGTATTAGACAAGGTCTCATGTAGCCCAGGGTAATCTCCATGCTACTATGGAGCTGAATATGACCTTAAATTTATGATCTTCCTGCCTTTACTTCTGAGTGCTGAGTTATAAGTGTATACCACCACACACAATTTATGTGGTGCTGATGACTGAACCCAGGGCTTCATGCTTGCTAAGCAAACACTCTACCAACTGAGCTGCATGCTCAGCCCTTTTCTTTTAAAGCTTCATGCATCTGTAACACGTTCCCCTAAAAATAAAATTGAAAAATACGCTTCTTTTTGAAAGCCACTTTTGCCAGGAGTCCTTTGGTTCTCCAGCTGTGCTTGCTGGCCCTGCCTCAGGGCTTCTCCTATCACAAAGCTCCAGCAAGGATCTCACTGGTAGTAACCTGTGGTTGAAGGCAGAAGGGAAACTTTGAGGGGGAAAGCTAGGATCTGACTCATGCCTCCAACCCCAGCAGGGGCCGAATGGAGAGCTATTGCTCAGTACTGAATGAATGAACGAATGAACGCAAGGGAGAAGCTAGGCTGCCAACAGCACACTAGATCCCGTAACTATAGGACTATATTTAACCCCAAAAAGACAGCAGCTGTCACCCCACCCCCACAGGCTGGAGGACAGGGGTTTGGGATGTGGCAGGGCCAATGTTTCACTCTGACTTCCTGCCCCAAACTCTGCTCCCAGCAGCCCTTGTGCTGGGGTCCCAGGAACAGGCTGGGCATTGTGCCCAAGCGCTGAGGTCAGTGGCTGCAGCCTCAGGCAGGCCTTTCTTGGGAGTCTAGGCTGTCTGGGAGGGGGCATGAAGTAGGAAGTAGGAGCCCAGTCCCGCCCAGACTGCCCTTTCCCTGCCCTGGAGGCAGCTGTAGACCCCCAGAGCCAGCAATGTGTGGAGGTCTGTGGAGGACCAGGGAGGTCAAAAGACTCTTGCCCTGCCCCCTCACCAAAACTCCACTGCTTAATGGGGTGTGGGAGCCTTCAGTAACTGTTTACACGCAGCTAAAAATACCCACTGAAAAGGGAAGTGTACCAAAGAACTTGGGGGACTGGGGCCGTGGTCCATAGAGGCTCTAGTCCTGCTACAGGACCCAGCTGAACCAATCAGGTGGGGACAACCATTAGTGGCAACAGGGAGGTCCTCTGCCCTCTCGCTCTGTGCAAGTGTCTGAGGAACCTTCCTATGCACCTAGTGCCATGCTTGGTGACCAGGATGGGCAGGAGAGGGAAAGGCCCTGGAGGCCCTAGTCTGAGGGGACCAAGGCTCTCCTCTGTGCCCAGCCTATGCTAGGGTACTGAGAAATCCAACAAAATACAGACCAACCAAGCTATCCTGAGCACAAGATGATTACGATCTCAATAAAATGAGGGCTGGGGGGTGTAACTTAGTGGTTGAACACATGCATAGCATGTCCCTCTCTGCCACCTTGAGTTCCAGCCCCAGCAAACGCTGAAGGAAGGAGGAGAGGGAAGCTGGAGTTAGAAGGGCTCCTGAGGAAATAACCGTGAGAGGGGTGCCCAGAATAAGCCAGAGGTAAGAGTCCAAATGCAATACCTAGGAATTTAATCAAGGCTGCCAAAGGCTCAAGGTGGAGACGTTTCCTATAGGTCACAGGGCAGACGGGTGGAGGTAAAGTTTCAGACTTAGGCACACCCCCTGAGAAGGCCACCAGCCAGCAGCTGGGCTGGTTTGGCAGCTAGTGTCAGTCCCACCCCTGGTTCTGCTGCGGGCACTCAGGTTGACAGCACTGTGTCCCACACCACGTAGGAGGGCGGGAGGGTTCCTACTAACCCCAGCAGCCTACCCAGTAGACTCTCAGCACCCCAGTGCACAGAAGCCCCAGGAGGCCAGAAAGCACAGCCACTGGCATATTGAAAGCTCTGGGCAGGAAAGGTCAGAAAGACACCTGGCCTGGGCTCTGAGGCATGCCACCCAACTCGCACCCTCAGACAGCCTCAAGCCGTCAGCACCCCTGACCTAAGAGGAAGGTAAGTTTAATGACCGAAAAAATGTTTAAAAAAACAAATTATAGCAACTCAGTGGCTCAGTGAGACCGGAAATCCTGTCTGGTGGTTTGGGAGTGGGGGTGAGTTAAGAGAAGGCTAATGGGGAGCCTCCTCCCCAGGGTACACTGCGGCCTGAGGCTGCCACTCCTGGCCCAGAAAGGTTTCTAATTACCGCTCAGGAGCCTAATTACCTACATGCACTAGGCCTTTGGGCCTCCTTACCTCCCCAGGGCCCTACCCCAGGCCTCTGTCCCCCACCTCCTTAGAGCAGGCTAGGGTCTTTGCAACTTCATCTGCCTGTATTTACATATAGTCTTTACACTAACCTCCAATATCTCTTTAAAATCATGGAATATGCTTGTTCCAAGTCTCCTAGGCATGTTATAAGAGGGGAGACTGAGGCCCAGAGGCTGATGAGCTAGCAGTCTAGAGCTTTGGGTGGCAGAACACACTGCTAAGAGAGTAAAGCTACGGGAACAACGCATAGACTTAGGGGAGGGGACTATCAACACCCCCCGAGCAGGATGGACAGAATAAAATGAAGCAAGTGAGTGACAGCCCACTGATTCAGCAAGGTTTGAAGCTCTGCCTCAGTTATTTAGTCCTTCCCTCCTTTTCACCCACCACCAGGCCTGGTGGATCCCTGCTACACAGGGAGCAAACATGCTTGCTAAGGGTCACTGCCTAGAGTACCACCAGTTTCCAAGGGCTAGAATCAGGCCTTTGGTTCAGTTATATTGGAACCTGGGTCGGCAGACTTTCCCTCCAACTTTTCCTTGGCAAGGCCATAGGACTTGCCATAGACTTCCTGAAAAGGGACAGGACAGGGACACTAGGAGTACCTACCCACAGCCTATCCCTCTTGCTCTAGCGAGTAGAGGTACATCAGTGCTCCCCTCAGGCCTTCTGTACATCCTGGTTTGCATAGACAGACCAAGAGCTCATGCAGAGCTTCAGAGCAACCAAGATAAGCTAAGAGTTTCTCCAAACATGGGCCTCTGTCCTTCTGTCTCCTCCTCAAATGCTTTCACAGGCTCTCTCTCCTTCCAGGAAGTCCTCCAAGCTCTTCCAGCCTATGCAAATCCCAGCTACTGAGCTCCTACCAGCTATCTGCCAGGCTTTCCTTTTCTCAGGTCAGTAATGGAGCTCATCCTCCCCTCCTCTTTGCAGTGTGCACAGTACAGCCTGCAATGCCTGAGGCTGGGTGAGGACCAGGTGCCAGGCTGGGCAGGGCTGAAAAGCAGCAGCCAGGATGTATGGGTCAGATGACACCCAGGTTTCACCCGCCCACAAGCTTTCCACCCATGCAGAGCTCAGGGCGGCCAGGGGGGCGCCCGGCAGCTTCTCTTCTGCTTGTTCCAGACCACGGAAGAGGAGAGGCGGAGGGAAGCTGCGGTTGGAGGGTGTGTACAGCAAGTGCACTAGTGTGCCACAAGAAGCTGCCCCAGAAGCTGCCCTCATCACAGTGCCTCCGAACCAGGAAGGGAAACCAATCAGGAGCATGGTGGGTAGGGTGCGTGGGGCCTAGGAAAACACCCAGCTAGTCCAGGCAAGCCCTACCTCATTCTTTAAGCCTCAGTTTCCTCATGGGAAAAATGAAATTCTCTCTCCCATTCCGCACACCATTTGTATAGTCTACAACCAATGGGTACCAAAAGCTGCACCATGTCCAATAAGAGAGCACCCTGCACCCTCCCCAATTCCTGGAGCACTCCTGACTTTGGGGAACAGAGCACAGCCACCCAAAAACATCATTCCCGGTTTGTATCTCCCCTAAACCCAGCAGTGAGCACGAGAGTTCTTTCTTCTTCAGTTCTTTATTTTTAGGTCTGAATTTGACTTTAATCATTACTTAGTGGATTCTATTTCCAGCCCTTGGATGAAGGGACCCAGAGAGAAGGAGGGAGGCAGCCTGCTCCTCCACCCATCCTGTTCCTAACCAAGGGCGGGGGGAACTGAGAAACACTCAAAAGGCTCACCCCAGCCAGGCCAGCATCTTGGGGAGGACCCCACCCTGTGACCTCATCTCTCTGAGGCTATGGGACAGGAGGGCAATTGTAATGCCCATTTCCATGCCACCAATACTGAGAGACACTCAGCGCAGTGACAAAGTCTGGCAGCTGGAGTCCCAGGTCACAAGTCTGAGAGGTCTCTGCACTGAAGCAGTTACCTAGGAAGGACTCCCCATCTAGGTTAGTTCTGGGCTACTCTAGGCTCATTTAGGATTACAGGCTCTTGGGCACAGGGGGTGACAAGCAGAGACTGGTTTCTTCCAACTGCCCATGGGATGGTCTGAAAGGCACTCCCAGCCACTCCAGTCAGAACAAGGGACAAAGTACGTCACAGAGGTGTACCTTCAGGTTAGCTCTGGGGACACCTGCCAAGGAGGAAGATGCTGGCATACAAACATCTAGCTCTTCTCAGATTTGGGTAACCCTCTACCTCAGCCCACAGCTTTCTTCCCTTCCCTGACCACTGGCTGAAATTGAGGCAGGCCTGGCTAGTTCTGGCTTAGTTAGCCTAAGGAGCCCTCTATTTCCACCAGGACATGTAGCTTTGGGAAGTCATGCAGAAACTGGAGGGTGGGGTGGGGGGACAAGAGAAAGCTAGACTCTTGAGGCTGGATGTGGTGGTGTATGCTCTGGAGACTAAAGTAGGATCTCAAGTTCAAAGCCATCCTGGGCTACATGGTAAGAACTTGTCTCAAAGGAAAAGAAAAACAATACAGGAGCAGATGCTACTTCCATTCAACTCTGAGGCTGTGAAGAGGAATGGTCAGGTCCTGGACACCAACTAGCATTCCATCTTCCCAAGGCCAGCTCCATGCCTGAGCCAGATAATCACATGGTGATGGCGGGGGTGGGGCAGTCCAGAGGGTTTCAGAGGACATCCTCTTCTACCCATGCTGGGTGAGAGGTCAGTCACTCAGCCCATGGCTTGGGGATCTTCTTCCATACTGAAGCACCCATACCAACTTCCCTCAGTGTCGGGAGAGGAGCTGGTCAGTGCCAGGCATTTACCACTTCCTTAGTAGGTTAATTCACACTGTCCTCACACAGGCCCTGTCACTCATGCTCAGAGGACAGTGGCATGGCTAGGACTGGAACCTCTGCGGATGGTGCCAAGCTGCCTGCTTTTTCTTCTGGCTGCTGGTGGGCACATAGTAAGGGCCCACAGCAGTGACAGATGGGATCACAGCACAGTCGGGGAGAGGGTTTGGGTGATGCTGTTGTGTCAGAGCTCCTGGGAATACCTTGAAGCTTTTTAGAGGCAGTTTACTAGACAGGTACTACCACAAGAAAATGCCCAGGGCCACAGGAGTCAGTGGAAAGAGTGTCAAGGCATGCATACTTGAACAGCAAGCAGCATAGACATGGGAAGAAAATCAGGAGAATGGGGGTCTAATAAGTTAACAGTCCCTGCCTGGTAATGGTGGCTGATTTCACTTCATTTTCTAAGTTTTCTGGTATGGTTGTTTGTGTGTGGTGTGTGTATGTGCGTGTGTGTGTGTGTGTGTGTGTGTGTGTGTGTGTATGTGATGCAGACTGAACCCAGGGTCTTCTGCATACTAAGCAAGCTCTGTACCACTGAGCCACATTCCTAGCCCTTGCTTTGTTTTGTTTTTCTTGAGACAGGGTCTCACTATGCAGCATCTGGCCCCTCCCTTAGCTGAGGAGCTACTTGCAGTTGATGGCAGCTGGACAAGAGTTATTTTTCTTTAGGAGTATGACTGGTGGTATGTTGTCCATGCTCTAGTGGATGACTCTACACCCACACCCATGCACATGCAGACAGCAGTAACTGGGACTCAGTGTATTTTGTTTTTTGTTTCCAAGAAGAAAGGAACTTGGGAGCAGGCAGGAAGGGAAGCAGTATCCAGAGGGCACTGGAGAGTTAAGAGTGGCAGTGTAGAGAAATACATTGTATACATGTATGAATCTCCTTCCTGATACAAGGAGGTGATTGTCAATAAACCTTGTTTGCTTACCCTTCAAAAAATAAAAGTTGGGGCTAGAGAGAGGGCCCAGAAGTCAAGAGCACTGGCTGTTCTTCCAGAAGACCTGGCTTCAGTTCCCAGCACCCACATGGCAGCTAACAACCATCTGTAATTCCATTTACAGGGGATTGAGCACCCTCTTCTGGCCTCCATAGGCTTTGTACAAATCTGGTACATTTACATACACACAGGCAAAACACTTAATACACACATAAATTAAAAATTACTTAAGTTAAAAATAAAATAAATAGGGGCTGGAGAGATGGTTGAGCAGTTAAGAGCACTGGCTGCTCTTCTTAGAGGTGCAATTCCCAGCACCCAAATGGCAGCTAACAGCTGTCCATAACTCCAGTTCCAGGGGATCCAACACCTTCTTCTGACCTCCAAGGGCACTGCACAACTCAGATGCACTTACATACATGCAGGCAATACACTCATACACACAAAATAAAAATGTTTTTAAAAATAAAGATACAGCTAGGCATGGTGGTACCTTTAATCCCAGCCCCTTTGCAAGGCAGAAGATTTCTAGGTTCCAGGTCAGCCTAGTCTACAGAGTAAGACCAAATCACATAAATAAAAAGTAATTGTTATATAGCCTCTATTCTTGTATTATAATCCCTTTGGGGGAAGGGTAAAACAAGATCTCCCTGTAGTCTCAGTGGGTGGCCTGGAACTCAGTATGTAGACCAGACTGGTGTTAATCTCAGAGACCCGCCTGCCTCTGCCTCCAGAGTGCTAAGATTAAAGACATGTGCCACCAAGCCTGCTTCCAGGAATTGTAACCAAGTGAGATCTTGTATTTAGTTAATATCAATCCCACATCCACCTTCAGGCATATAACATTTGAAACACACAACACATATGTGCACAACTCTCATGCTACAGACTCCTTACCAAGATGCTCTAAAATCTAGAGTTAACAAGACTTTTCTTATTATGTATTTTTAGCACTACTGAAAATATAACCCTTGCCAAAATATTACCTCGAAACTTGTGGCCTCCTGATAATTCAATACTACCTTTGTGCATTCACATGTAACTTGAAAATAAGGGTGTGAATGCATTTAATGCCAATAAACTATACACTAAGACAGTATATTTTTAAGTATTTATTTCTGTGTATCAATTTACCTAAATTTCTGTGTATCAATTACCTAAATGTATATAAGTGCACCTGTGCTGTACAATGCCCTCAGAAGTCAAAAGAGGGCATTGGATTCTCCCAGAACTGGAGCTATGGACACTTGTTAGCTGCCATGTAGGTGCTGGGAATCCAACTCAAGTGCTCTTCAAGAGCAGCCAGTGCTATGAACTGCTGAGACATCTTTCCAGCCCCCAAGACAGTATATTTTAGTATGTCTATTTTACAAGGAGAGGGCACTGCTAGGGAAAAATCAAATAATTAACATGTATTTTTAATTACTCTAACAACCTGACATCTGAGAAATGGACTGACAGTTTTTAAGTTCTAACAAAGTTACCATTTTCAACAAAGAATGTGACACATGATGATACTGAGTATGAATTACATTTGAATTACTTATAAAAAGAGAATGCAGTATTAAGACCAAGAGTATCTTACACTTCAACATTTTTCTGCTGCAAACCAGACGTCTTCTTTCCTGGAGCAGCCCCTCTCATCTTGCCCTCTGCATACTGTTCCCTGAAAAATCAGTTTCAGAAAGTCATCAAAAATAAGTACTTAAATGAAAAAAAAAACCAACTGTCAGTTTGAGCATACCTGGATTTTGTATTTAAATTAAGGTTCCAAAGTCTGTATATATATTCCCAAGTCAAAAGATATACAGAAATCAAACAAAGATTCAAGAAAGTAAGCAGAGGGCTCATCAGATGGCTCAGAAGGTAAAGGCACCTGCTTCCAAGCCTGAGGATGGACTTCAATCCCCAGAGCCCATGAGGTGAAGAAAACAAGTCCTCCATATTGTCTTCTAACCACCACATGGGTGCCACAGTACACCCACACACAAAATAAGTAAATGTAAAAAATACTAAAGAATCATTTAAACAAAGCAGAAAAAAAGAAAAGTACAAGGCCTGGGATCTGGCTCTTCTACAACCTCCCAAATTAAAGTCAATGTAGCAAAAATAACAGATGGAGGCTCATAAATTTAAAAGCACATTTTCATTTTTGTTTGGGACTCACTAATCCCACTGTTTTATTTTAATTTGATTCCATGTTACAATTTCAACTTTTTAAAAGATTTTATTATTTTTATTTTATGTGTATGAGTGTTTTGCCTGCCTGGAAGTCCACCACATGTGTGCAATGCCTGAAGAGGCCAGAAGACAGTGTTGACCTGAAATTATGGATGACTGTGAGCTGCCACAAGGGGGCTGGGAATCGAACCTGGGTCTTTTGGAAGTACCGTACAGTGTTCTTAATCGCTAGTGATCTCTCCAATCCAATTCCAACGTTTAAATACATTATTTCAGCTTTAAATTTAAAAAAGAATAGATCATAATCTTTAGGGTTCTTTTATTCCTCTACATACTTTCAGAGGTGAAGAAAATGGGGTATCTCTTCCTTTATAATTCTCCCACCCATTAACTCCATCTTCCATAGCACTCAAGAGATAAAACAAGATATTTTAGTGAGCTTGCAACTAAAACAACTTCCAAGACATCTGTTTTTCTACCAACCTCTGAAGTTAAAGACTCTAAAATGACAGGATGCAGCCAGGCTATAATCCTAGCACTTGGGAGGCAAGGTAATTCTCTGTGAGAATGAGGCCAGCGTGGTCTATACAATGAGTTCCAGGCCAGCTGGGGCTACAAGGAAACCCTGTCTCAAAAAAAAAAGACCCAAAACAAAACAAAAAAGACATGATGCTATTTTCTTCATTTAGAAAATGGTTATCTTGCTGGAGAGATGGCTCTTTGGTTGAGAGCACTGACTGCTATCGCAGAGGTGCTCAATTCTAGCACCCAAATAGCGGCTAACAACCATCCATAACTCCAATTCCAAGGGATCCAATGCCTTCTTCTGACCTCCACAGGCACTGCACAACAGGGGTAATACACTTATACACATAAAAAGAAAAAAGAAAATATTTACCTGATGTCCCAGTTTTAACAAAGAAGCTAACAGGTACCAAAAATCATTTTACTGAAAGTAGGTAGGTAGGGAGCCAATACACAATTCAACTCTTCAAAATTCACTTTTCAAAACAAACTTACTGATTGGCTTTTTGAAGTTCTCGTTGTTTCTGCAGATTGGTGTCCACATATTTGAGTACTCTACTTTCTGGAACCCACTCATCCCAACTGAAAAACAGAAGTTAAAATAACCATGAAATATACTTTCATTATAGTCTAGATGCTCTCTTCCAATTAACCTTTAAAGATCCAAGAGGTGAAACTTTGGAATTCCCTAAAATAACACATGTGGGCAACAGCACATATGTGGGGGTCAGAGCACGATTTGCAGGAGATGATTCTCTCCTTTTACCATGTGGATCTGAGGATCAAACTCAGCTCATCAGGCTTGGTGGAAAGTATCTTTATTCACTAAGCCTTCTTGTTAACCCTAGGTTTTTGAGACAGGATTTTACTATGTATTCTAAACTGGCCTTGAACCCACTGCTAATGCTGCCTTAGAATCCAAACTTCTGGGTTTACAGGCATGCACCAACCATGTCCAACTAATTCCTGAAATAATGTGATGAGCTGCCACTGCAAATCTGTTCTCAACTAAAAAGAAAACCTAAGTAAAGCTGTATTCTAGTGGGATGACAAATGTCACTATTCTCAGAAGCAGCATTCCAAATATAAATTATGTAAATTATTCAAAGCATTTGTAGAAATAGCCTAAGAATAAGGCACTTAATAGTTTCTAAGACATTAGCCTTTCAGAATTAAAGCACTATCTTCAAATTTTTTAATTGTCAATGATGAAGCACAGGAGTTCATAATAATTTAAATAACGAAATGACTAGACATGTAATAGCAAAGTTAGACAACCCTGCCTTACTTTCATCAGTGTAAAGAGAGATAAACAGTAGCATCTATTCTCATATAATCAGAAAACGAACACACTTGACACTTTAGGAACGTAATACCATACAGATGACTAGGCTAAGTTTGTACATTAAAGTCTTTCAATGGTTTATAACACTACCCCATTCTTTACTTTTATCTACTCATCAGTGAGTATACCAACTTTCAAAGCTATCTAGATTTCCTAAACACTACAGTGTAGAATCACTATTTTAAGTGTTGGTAAGGGATCTTCAACAAAAGCCTTTAGCTGATGTGTAGGAGAACAAAACTTTCTAGGGGAATGGTAAATTTTGTGAGCAAAATAATTTTGAGCAAAAAATCAGTCTTTTCTCCTGCTGATGGAGCTCCTTTAGTGACACAATCAGGTGTATTCTTGAGGCAATCTTTTACTTAATGATTTCCCACCTCCGACCTCTTATAATAGAGTATAGCCAAAAGGAAAAATAGATAAAAAGCATTCCTCAACATGATTTCCTAAAGAAAACTTTAAAACATGCATTTACCTAGAGGTCAGGAGGGGGTGGTGTACTGAGGGAGCTCCTTCAGGAACAGGAAAAAGGGCTACAATATCCTCACGTGTCTTCAAAGTTTTTTCAGAGCGCCTGGGCCTCACAGCACTTCTGATACAGACAGCATAGTACAAAGTATTCTCAGTAACTAGGTGCAGAATTTAGCTTAAGCTTTATCAAGATTTACTTACAAACTGAATATTTTAATGTCTGTGTCAACAAATCCAAATAAAGTTTTTGAAAATTCAGAAGTATCTTGATATATACTGTGATTCCAGGGGGTGAGAAAGTGTGTTTAATCATTTAAGAAAATTCCAGTTTGAAATTGGAACTTTGCTATACAAGCATATTTAAAAGGTGTCCTACAAACCATTTTCCAAGCAAAAATCTTTATTTTTTGGTACTAGGGGATGAACCCAGGGCTCTGTGAATATTAAGCAAGAGGCCTATCACTGAACCAAATCTTTAAATGTAGTTTATGAAGATCTCTACATAAAGCTCTTTTAAAATACAAAAATCTATATCCCTGTTCTCTCAAAATCAAAGGGTAGTAACTTTTAATTCCTGAAGTTCCATTTTAAAACCTTAAAACTTCTTTCCCCTTCAGATGTAAAACACATCTAAACAAGCACCTTGACCACCAATTTACCAAGTCACTTCAAGAACATACAAAGCAAAGAGCTGAAAATCCTTGCTGAAATCAAGAAAAATGAAATGGGCAAATTTAAATAAACACACAATACACTTTACAGGCTTTTAAAGAATTTCTCTCCCTTTTGAGGGAAAAATCAATTCTAAATACCTTCTAAAAGTTAAGATGACTTCTTTAAAATTTCTGTTTATATATCAAGTCAACCACAAAGAGACATCTACAATGTTTCATTTTATATCAGAACACTGCAAAGACAGGTGTTTAAAAAGAAAAACTGTAATGTCTACTGCTCATTTTCCCAAAGAGAAAGCACTTACTTAAAATTTACCAGTAATTTCTATCATGGACTAGAATACAAAGAAAATACTACTTTTTGAAGCAGTAGCGCCAGAAAATCCAAGTCTTTGATATTTTCATATTTCTGACAATCTAAAAAGAAAAGTTGGCCAGGCATGGTAACACTCGCCTTTAATGTTACTCAGGAGGCAGAGGCAGGCAAATCTCTGGGAGTTTAAGGCCAACCTGGTCTACACACCAAGTTCCAGGCCAGCTGAGACTCCAGGGAGACCCTGTCTCAAAAAGAGCCCACCCCCAAAAAAGAAAAATCTAAAATAGAGACACTGACCTATATATATCCATGTATAGTTTTAAAAATTATGCCTGAAAAAAGTTGAGCACAAAAAGCTATTATTCATACCAGGCATGCCTTTAATCCCAGCACTTGGGAGGAAGAGGCAGGTGGATTTCTGTGAGATCAAGGCCAGCCTGGTCTAGATAGCTGGGGCTACAGAGAGGCCCTGTCTCAAAAAAAAAAAAAAAGCCAAACAAACAGTAAAAAGCTATATTCACAACTATACAACTATTACGGTAAAATTCTAAAGTTTTTTTCTTTCAGACAGAGTCTTATTAGATAGCTCTTGGTGGCCTGGAACTCTATGCAGGTTGTAGTCCAGGCTGGCCTCAAACTCAGAAATCCCTGCTTCTGTTGGGATTTAAGATGTATAACTTACCCAACAAACTCGAAGTTCTTTAAAGTATGCAGGAAGGGGCTGGAAAGATAACCCAATGGTTAAGAGCACTGACTGCTCTTGCAGAGGACCAGGGTTCAATTC
Source organism: Eospalax fontanierii (assembly GCA_035773235.1). Classification (NCBI taxonomy): domain Eukaryota; kingdom Metazoa; phylum Chordata; class Mammalia; order Rodentia; family Spalacidae; genus Eospalax; species Eospalax fontanierii. The sequence continues at coordinate 62,523,031 of CM069539.1, read as the reverse complement.
CCAGCACCCATAGAGCAGCTAACAACCCTCAGTAACTCCAGTTCCAGGGGATCTGACACCTTCTTCTGACCTCCAGGGGCATTGCACAACATGGGTGGTACACTTACACACATGAAGGCAACACACTCATACACATAAAAAATAAAAATAATATTAAAAAACATAGTTTAAAACTGTGCAGGAAGAGAGGGATGGCCTACCACCCCATGAACGTGCTTTGAGTTTTCCTTTCCTATTTCGTACAAGCTTAACTTTCCCACTCACAATATGCATAAAGACATTTTATTTCTTGTAGAAAATAGATTCTCATCGTAACACATTTTACTGGGGCCATCAGTAGAATATCAACATGTAAAATAAGTGTAATAACTATTAAAAATGGAAATTCATCCAGACATGGTAGTGTACATCCCTTTAAGTCAGAAACAGAGTCAGGTGATTCTTGAGTTTGAGGCCAGCCTGATTTATTAGTTCCAGGCTTAGTCAGGGCTTCACAAGTCTATTAATTTACCCCCCCCCGCCCCCTTTTTTAACGTACAGTTGGTCTTTTTAAGGAAATTATGCTAGACAGAACAATCAGGCTTTAGTGGATGAACTCATACTAAAAGACATCTGAGGACACAAACTCAACTCAATAGACCTTAGCATCTGACAGAATGCCTGAAATCCAATGGGAGGGCTATGGGGGGCGTGTAGATAAAAAAGGGGGTCTAAATACGACCAAGATGTATTGTATTATATGCACAAGAATTCAATTAAAAATACACGTTGGGAAAAGAAGAAATTCAGTTTTTCAGTACATTTTTTAACATGGAGAGAAACTCTACAAGTCATAAGATAAACTTTCCTGCTTCCTGGCTATTAGAATCAATGGTTCAATTTTAAATCACAATTCGCTCTTGTTTCTCTTTTTCTTTTTTGAGACATGTTCTCATGTAACACAACCTGGTTTTGAACTCTCAATTCTCCTGTCTCTATCATACTGGGAGACAGGTATACATGACCATACCTGATTTACAAGTCATTTATTTACTTCTACATCAGCAATAGGTAGTTTCCTCCATTAGTTCCCAATTTCTTAAACACAAGACCATGGGGTCACTGAGATACTGGTATCATTAACAGAAAATGTATCTTAGATTGTGGCCTTTCTACAATTATATTAATGAAAGGAGTTAAAAGTCTGATATTCTCAGCTTAAAAAAAAAAATCATTTAACCTAGGGAAAAAAAAAATCCTAACCAATAAATTAACTGGTCACCTGGATAAGGAATTAACTGTATAAAATAAAACCCAAGTAACAAGGTCAGTAAACTTAACACTCAAAAATCCTCCCTCTACATCATGAGTAGATAGTATTGTTCCCATGTAAACAGATACCAGAAACCTACACCGACTCAAAGCATTAAGCACTAACAGAAAGCAATTCCTGAAAGGCTATATATTTGCAACGCCATCTTTAAAGGACAAAGCACCATTAATAAAAGTAACTTAAAATCTCTCTTGTAAAATTGTAAGTCCATTACAATTACACACATCAAAAAGGTCTCGGTAATTTATTAGGTGGGGTTGCTTGTGGGCCCCAAGGAGACAGACTCATTACTGAGAAAAGTCCAATGGCCAGTAGAAAATTAGATTCTGCAAATGAAATTTCAAATGCTAAGCCACATAAAGCCGCTTTTTATTAACAGTTTCAAAACTTCAGAAAAACCTGTTCATAAACTGTCAGTATTTCCAAAACACAATTGGCTCTCCTTTTCTCCTTTTTCTACTCAGTTTTGAGCATAACTGCTTAAAGAAGAAAGTCTTTTAATTTGTGCTCAGACCAAAAAATCCAGGTTATCCTAAAATAGACTCCATAAAAAGATATGCTGACCTGCCACTCATTCAACCAGGACAGTTGGTCAAGCTTAACTACACAACATGACACAAGAATACAAGAAATACTCCCAAGAATCAAGCACAGACAGAATGGTTGAATTTTCTAACTTACCCTTGTTTCAATATATGCTATGTTATGTAACCGTTATACAAAAATGGTTTTAAAGATCTAATACTCACTTTTTATTCCAACCACTGTAATGTATAAAGTATTTCACTTGTTTGTCCTTTATGGCAACCTTTACACACTGAAATAAAGAAAAAATTCACTTAGAAATTTTCCCACAACAAAGACACTATGTGGATGATTATAAGATATCCAATCATTCAAAGACATCATCCTAACCAGTTTATTATACCTTCTGTACTAGATACACCTTTTCAAAGACATTTTTACATAATCCCAAGTATATAAGTATATGAAGCAGGTATACAGAGCAAGGCATCTGTAAGCTTCACACTAGAGAAGCTGAGGAAAGAGACTTGCCACGAATTCTAAACCAGCAGGGGCTACACAGTAAGACCCTGTCTCCAAAACAAGGCATAGAAATAAAAATTTACTAACTAATAATAAAACAAGAAATTATTTTAAAACAATTCTCTGGTATACACATAATTTTACCATTTATTAGAGACAAAAGTAAATTTGCATTCTAATGACAGGTATGCTTGTTTTTTTAATATAGAGAATTAAATCTTGACTGAATCATTTGATACTGCAGATTAATTATACAACACAGTGCACCTTCAATAATTTTCAGTTGTTTTACAGTTTGATTTTATAATATCAATGCTAAGAACCTTCTCTGTATAAATACACTGCTACAAAACTGCAATTTAGAAACAAAAAGTCAGGAGGTAGGGAGATGTCTCAGCAGTCAAGAGCACTGGTTGCTCTTGTAGTAGACCAGGATTCAGTCCCCAGAACCTATACTGCAGCTAACTACCATCTATAACTCAGTTCCAGAGGATCCGACATCCACTCTGGCTTCTGTGGGCACTGCATACGTGTAGTGCACATACATACATGCAAGCAAAACACTCATACCCATAAATAAAAAATATCTTTTTAAAGTAGCCAAATGAAACATTGAGAGGAAAATTCCAATGGGAAATTATGATTACCTGATTTTAGATTTCAAGATTTCACACTGGAGGCAAACAAAAGAACAGCAACTAAAAAATTTATTCACAGGGCTGGAGATGGCTGCTTTTGTAGAGGGGCTGGGTTCGGTTTCCAGCACCCACACGGCAGCTAGCAACCATCTATAACTCCAGTTCCAGGGATCTGACATCCTCTTCTGACCTTCACAGGCATCATACAACACAGGTACTTACATACATGCAGGCAATACACTCATACACATTAAAAAAAAAATCATACAAACACATATGCACATATCACACACAGAGAGAACAGTTAAATATCAAGTGTCGATCCTTACTCAGACTATAAAAGTAACTGGAGAGATGGCTCTAGGCAAAACTTGCAGTGCAAGCACGAGGACTAGAGTTCAAATCCCCCAGAATCCACATGATCATGGTGCTCCTACAGTGAGATGGGAGGCAGAGACAGAAGAATCCCAGAAAGTTCAAAGTCTAGCTAGCTGGGCATGTAGAGCAAGAAAGAGACCCTGTCTCAAATGAGGTGGGAAGACAGAAATGGCAACTAAAGTTGTCCTCTGACCTTCATATTTGTTAAGTGGCACAGGCACACCTGCACTCACATACACAAAAATGCAAATACACTGCACATGCACACATCAAACACATAGATAAAATAACTTTGGAATTGTTTTTCACACATTATTAACTACAAAATAACCAACCTTCACCTTCTATTAACTCAAATGATATTTCCATCAATGGGCCCATTGTCAGTTAAAAACAGAATAGAAATGTTTTAACTTATTCCATCCACCAAGAAAGCAGTAAGAAACTCAAAATGAAAAGATGGGAAGATCTATGAAAAAGGCGATACTCTTACTACATACCCAATAAGAAAACACTGAATCTGGTATTAAAAAGCCAGATTTAACCAGCATGTGTGGCCACTTTCTCAATAAGAAAGCAGGTTCCGTACCTTTGCTTCGTAAAGAAGAGGCCCATGAAAGCACAGCACTCGCTCACCTACAGTGGGGGGAGGGGAGGGGAGAAAAAAAGCACAAGATTGTGAGTTGCTCACCATACATAAAAAGATTGAATCCAAGAACCATTATACTTGATTATAATAGTTGTCTCAGCAAAAGTAGGGAAAAAAAAAAATGGGTCAGACTATATATATGAACACAACAGCATAAACTTAGCATATCCTACCTTAGTACCCAAAGTCAATTACAAACACCAACTTTAAAAGTGGGCATGGTATAGCACACCTTTAATCTCAGCTCTCCAAGGCAGGTGATCTCTTGTAGTTGCAGGCCAGCCAGAACTGGTTTTACATAGTGAAACCTCATCTTTAATAAACCAATAGAGTAGGACATGGTATCGCATGTCTTTCATCCCAGCACTTGGGAGGTAGAGGCAGGCAGATTATCTGTGAAATCACAGTCAGCCTGGTCTACATAGCAAGTTCCAGGCCAGCTGGGACTACATGTAGACCCTGTCTCAAAAAGACAAAAAAAACAACAACAACAACAACAACAAACCCTACTTATTTCAATCATTTATTGCCTAATAAAAATCTACTACCATTACCTATGACTGGCTAGACTACTTGTTCTAATTATCTGGAAATTGTAATTTTTAAAATGTTCTCCCCTGTGTGTCACCTGACTGACCTATGCTTCCTTTTACTGAGTAAAATACACATTAAAATTTCAATATGGAGCTGTAGAGATGGTTCAGCAGTTAAGAGCACTAGTTGTTCTTGCAGAGTTCCAATTCCCAGCTCTCATATGAAAGCTAACAACCATTCATAACCCCAGTTCCAAGGGAATCTGACCCTCTCTTCTGACCTCCCTGGGCACTGCATGATATGGGTGCATTTACATACATGCAAGCAATACACTCATACACATAAAGTATTTTTTAAGAATTAAAAATTTTCAACAAAATGTATCAAAAATGGTTGGATTATTTTTTGAGTCACCCTACCCATGTTTAGATTCCTCACTATTCTGGGCACACTAGGCTACTTCAACGAACAAACAATCCTAATCTTGGAAACCTAACCCTATGTTGAGTCTACCACCAGGACTTGTAAAACCAAATAAAATCCTGGGCTAGAATAAAATTTGGATGTCTTTGGATGTCATCTGTACTCATCAAACAAATTAAACAGGTGATTTCTCAGACTGCATTTGATTAAATTAGTATACCCCACACATTATTTTCAGTCTACTTGCTTTCAGGACATTTGCAAGGCAACTGAAGTATCTAACTAACAGAGTCAGTCAGCTCTTTTTAGCTAAAAAATTTAATCTACTAGTCGAATACTGAAAACAACTACTAGGTAAGGTGTTTCACCATCTAAAAAAGTATTGTAGGTAGGGTGTGGTGGCACACGCCTTTAGTCCCAGTACTCATGGGGTAGAGGCAAGCTGTTTTCGGTCCATACCACTCAGAGCTACAGTAGTGAAACCCTATCTCCAAAAAAGAAAAATAAAATGGCGGGGGGTAGACTTTAAAATCTGTGTATTTAACATATGCTTACAAACTCCTTTGTGCCCCCTGTGCCAAATATTATCACATTAATAAGGAATGCCTATAGGTAAACAAACAGGTTTGTATGGCTTCCTGCATTTTTCCACCTACTTTTCTTCCAATCAAGCAGCAACGAGAACTGATGAGCTATTTGCTGGGCAGGGGATTTACAAGGAAAAGAAGGAACCAGATTGTAAGAACAACATATATAAAAGCATAGTAATAATGTGAAATACAGACCCATCAGAAAAATACTTAAATAGTTCACTACCAATGGAAGATAACATAAATATGTAAACAAAGTGAAACACTCAGAATGTCATACACACATGAAGTCTGAACTCTGTAAAGGATCCTCGACTCTTACTAAGAACCTTCTGGAATATTTTTGTTGTTGTTGCTTAGTTTTGTTTTGAGACAGGGTCTCATTGAGCCCACGCTAGCCTCAACTGACTTGATGATCTTGAACTTCTGCCCATCCCAAGTAACAGGCCTGCCATCACACCCAAGGAACCCAGGGCTTGTACACATACTAGGCAAGCACTCTATCTACTAAGTTACATACTCAACTCCTGGAGTGGTTTTTAAAGCTTCGTTATTTCTAAGCTTCACCAAAGACTTTTATTATTAGATCTCCCAGAATAAGATCTAGTAGCTTTAAATTTTATTTTACTTGTTCCCTTTGTTAGCCTTTTCTTTTTTAAAATTATTTTTATTTTATGTGTATGAGTGTACTGCCTGCATGTGTATCATGCAATGGCCACGGAGTCAGAAGAAGTCATCAAATTCCCCTGAAACTGGAGTTGTGGATGGTTGTTAGCCATCAATCATGTAGGTGCTGGAAATCAAACCCCAATTCTCAGCAAGAGCAGCCAGCTCTCTTAACTGCTGAGTCATCTCCCCAGCCCCAATATCCAGTAACTTTTAAATCAAAGTTCTCCATAAAAATCTTGTACCACTCCAATGTTCAAACACCACAGAACCTAACCAGGCCTGGATCAAAGTAGAGACTCAAAAATCAACCAGACTTTTTCTAACAGTCCAAGGCTAAGACCAAAACATGTAAAACATTTTGCTAATAAACAGGTACCAACAAGCAGACACGTAAATCATAATTTTACTTTCCAGGTACCTTTTTCAAGATACTCTGAATAGCTTACCTTTTTTTTCTTTAACGGATTCAGCCAAAATCAACTACCACTAAAGCCCTTTGAATTCTGAAAAAAAATATACAGCTAGCTAGTATGAGTCAGGATAGCAGTGGAAGTGGACAGAAACACTCGGGAAATGGCAAACCAACATATCACATGGTTTCTTTTTCCATCTTTAATCCTTTCTAGTCTCAAACTACAATAACCCTGCTCTGGGCTGTCAAATTCAAGGTTAATGAGATTCTAAATCTCCATCTCCTCACTAGCTTGTGCTTACTTAGGAATAGTCCTCCCTTAATTCAAGACAAATGTACACACACACACACACACACACACACACACAACCACACCCCACCCCCGCACACACACAATGGACTAGACATCCACCACTTTTCAAGATGGAAGATTACCAGTCTACCAATTCTACAGAATTTCAAAATAATTCCATTAGCATTAAATATTTTTCCTTTCAATATGTTCTCTGAACATTTAATGCTTTATTATTTTCATATGTGTGAGTATGTTGCCTGCATGTAAGTACACCCATGTTGTTGTGCAATGCCTGCATTGGATCCCCTGAAACTGAATTTACTGCAGGTTGTTAGCTGCTTTGTGGAAACTGAATTCAGGTCCTCTGCAAGAGCAGCCAGTGCCCTTAACCACTAAGCCCTCATCTCTTCAGCCCTACATAATTTTTAAAAGATGGTCTGACTACATACAGCAACGAGCACAAACGTAAAGTGTATAGGCCATCTTTTAAAAATTATGTAGGGGCTGAAGAGATGAGGGGCTTAGTGGTTAAGGTCACTGGCTGCTCTTTGTCAGCCAGGACCTGAATTCAGGGTTTCCACAAAGCAGCCTAACAACCCGGAAAGTAAGAATTACAGTGATTTACAAAAAATTTCATAACGTGGCCTTGTGGCTACCTTTCTTTCCACCCTTTTCCAATTATACAACTAACACTGGAATTCTGGTTTGCTGTTATCACCTCCACTTTGCCAACTCTCTCCTTTAGAAAGAAAGCCCTTCCTCTAGAACAGCCATCTTTGATTGCAAGTTCCTACTATCAAGTTTTTGTATTTCAACAACATGGGGAAGGCATTGAGCCTCTTAGAATGCTTTAATAAATACGTAAATGCATGCAATGCCTGCGGAGGTCAGTTCTCCTGGAACTGGAGTGACAGTTAGCCACCTTCTAGGTGCAGGGAACCCAAACCGGGCCCTCTGCCAAGAGCTGCCAGTGCTCTTAACCACTGAGCCCTCACGTCTCACCGTACCTAGTGCTCACCAATTAGACCAAGCTGGTTGGCCACTGAGCTCCGGAGATCCGCCTGTCCCCCACCCCCGCCGCCTCACCCCCCAGCGCCGGGTTTACAGACTTTTTATATGGGTGTCTAGGATTCAAACTTAGGTCCTCATGCTTGCCACAGGGAAGCACTTTCGAATCTCCCTAGTCCCTCAAAACTATTTTAAATATCACACTCCACGTTAATGGAACTTATTTGATGCAATAAACAAGACTTAGCTGCTGCACTCGGGAGACTGAATCAGGAAGATCTAAGTAGCCGGGGTCATACTGCAAGCCCATACCTCAAAAACAAAAACCTAGCAAAATAAGAAGGGCCACAATTTCTCACAGTGGAGTCAAGTATCAAGAGTCACGACCCTAAGCCCCTGGAATACCCTTTAAACACACCAGTTACAATGACATTAAAGTTTAAATATCCCTAAAACAACAACAAAAATGTATACAGGCGTCCGGACATGGCATTTACAGTAACTAGAGAAAACATCGGAGCGATGAAAGACTTAAATGTTTCTTTATGTTTGCAGTTTTACTATTAAACCTCCACCTGAGTACTAGGATCATTTATCGGCAACTCTTGCCAATCAAAAAGATAATAATAAAAGTCAGCTTTCAGATCGCCGTTAATCGAGTATTAAAGTATCGCAACCAGTCAAGCAACTGAATTTAAAAACGATGTCAAGGCCACGGGCACAGCTACGAGGTCTTTTTAACTCCTCCGGTGCGCGAGCACCGGATCTCGGCTCGCCGCTCCTCCGCAAGCTTAAAAAGATGCCCTGAGGCGGCTCCGGGTGGGTCAGCCCGCGCCCAGCCGCTCGCCCGCGCAGGTCCCGGAGGCAGGGGGCGCTGCGCCCGCCGAGGCTGCGCGTCGCCGGCAGCCAGGATGGCGCCGCCATCTTGCCGCGGCCATTTTACGACGCAGTCATCGCGCCGCGGGTGCAGACCACTGTACACAATTTGAAAAAAAAATTCTTCCCCTGTTCAAAAAGTAAATAACTTTGTCTCATAGAATTGTAAGAATTACATACAAAGTCTTAGAGCTATTGATTGAGAGATAAATCCTAAAATTCTTAACCTGGTAGTTAAAGCCTTTGCAGTCTCCAGCCTACTTATTAGTGGCCCAGGTGGAAAGGAGGGTTGGGAAAGTAAGGGTGGAGGGGGTTATGCTGTATGTCCTAGGGCATCGAATTCAGGTCCTTAGACTTGTCGCCTGAGCCACCCTTCAGTCCCCTCCAAGGCTTTGACCTCCACCAGTTCCAAACACCAATTTTTATTTATTGGACTCCAGTTTCTCCTTACTTTCTCCTTTTAACAAACCCTTCCTTGACCACACAACCCCACAAAGAAACTTCCTTGTTCCAATTAGTCTTTACTACTTCTTAAGAGGATTGCAGAATATCTGTTAGACTATTGAAACAATAGCCCTCTTCCCAGAGGAATCGGAATTTCCCTGGGAATCATGCTGAGAAAAGGAAAGAATGAAGCCTGGTGCCAGCCAGAAAACATACTTGCCTTCCTCAAAGAGATATCACACTTATCAAATGGCCTTGCAGGAGACACTAAAACAATGAGGAGTTGGTGGTGGAGAGCCTATAATTCGACCTGTACTGATTAGTTTGGCATATCTCTTTCCCTCTATTTAAACCCCAAGAGGTAGACTAGAGCATTGGGCTCACTGGACCTCTTTGTTGCTCCTCTTCCCAGTGTGACCACAGTGAATAAATGTCCATTCTCTGCTTTCATTAGTACTTGTCTCTTTAATTGGCTTATTGAAACAATAAGCTTATGTCTAGCTCCAGAGGCTCTGACGCCCTCTTCTGATCTCTGAAGGCATTGCATGACATGGGTGCACTTAGAAACATGCAGACAGAAACACTCATGTACACAGAGTAAAAATAAATAAATCAAAAGAAAATTTTAAAGAATTTTTCTGACTGCTGCTCAAGTGCTAGGACCCAAGGTGTGTGCCATCCCCCCCACACACTTCTTTTGAATTGAGTATGCATGATGTGGGGGTGGGGATGGGGCTTGCATGTCATCTCCCATGCATAGAGATCAGAAGACGATTTTGTGGAGTTGCTTTTCTCCTTTCCTTCCAGGAAGCAAACTCAAGTTTCCAGGCTTGCACAGCAAGCACCATTACACGTTGACTGTCTTTTGTTTATTTTTTATTTGTTTGTTTTGTTTTTTGAGGCAGGGTCTCCCTATAGTCCCAACTGGCCTGGAACTCATTTTGTAGACCACCAGGCTAACCTCAGTCTCACAGAGATCCATCCATCTCTGCTTCCCAAGTGCTGGGATTAAAGGCATGCGCCATCATGATGGCCGAACTATCTTTTAAAATTAAATTAGGGGGCTGGAGAGATGGCTCGGTGGTTAAGAACACCGGCTGCTCTTGCAGAGGATCCAGGTTCAATTCCCAGCACCCACATGGCAGCTAACAACCTTCCTAAAACTCAAGTTCCAGGGGATCTGATGCTGTCCTCTGACCTCAGGCATTGCATGACAAGGGTGCACTTACATAGATACAGGTTCATACATTCATGCAAATAAAAAAAAATCAGTAAAATAAAATAGAACATTAAAAACAAATGAAGGTAGCAAGTTACACTAATTAGCAGCACCTACAGCTTTGTCATCAGCAGAAATTAAAGATGCTTTTATCCCATTAAGTTCTTCCACTTATCTCAGAAATATCATCTACACATCACTACTTTGAAATTACTGTACTTATTAGACATGCTCATAGATCATGATATTTAATGGACTAATGATAAAATGTGTATCTCACATATTTTAAGTATTTTGATCATTTTCTTTCAATATAATTCTTTTATAATCTTATGGTTTTATTTTATATATCTAGACACATTATAAGAAAAGAGTTCATTGGCTTAACTAACTCCCACTAGGGCCATAGGAAGAGCCTCTGGCACAGTCCATACACACATCTTTTACGAATGATAACAGAAGTATTTGTTCATGACTCAGGCATGGTGGTACATGTCTGTAATCCCAGCACTCGGGAGGTAGAGGCAGGTGGATATTTGTGAGATCAAGGCCAACCTGGTCTACATAGAAAGTTCCAGGTCAGCTGGGGCTACAGGGAGTCCCTGTTTCAAAAAAAAATTTGTTCATGACATTTGAATTCTGAGGAGCCTGTGCCATTTTGAATGTCTGACACAAATATTTTATTTTATTTTTCATCTGTCTATACTCTGTGTATTTGTATCTCTATGTACAGATAGGTGTACATGTATGTGTGTTGTGTATGTAAGTGGGGTGCTAAAGCATCAGTATAGAGGTCAGAGGATAAATTCTCACCCGAGGGCTGCTGGATTAGTCACATGCTGTACACTGTGCCCAGGTTTATGTGGGTTCTGAGGATTTGAACTCAGGTCCTCACACTTGAGCGACAAACACTATTCACTGAGCCATCTCCCCAGCCTTTATTTTATCTTTGAGACAGAGTCTCATGTATCCCAGCCCGATATCAAACTCACTATACAGCCAAGGTTGATCTTCCTGCCTCTACTGAGGGATAGGATTACAGCCGAGTGCCACCATGCCCACTTTGACCAGTGTTAAACATAATTCTCCATGCTTCTAATTGCATCCCCCAAGGATGCGAGGATGCCTAGCTGTCCTGTTACTGCTGTAATCGCGAGCCAATGAGGTTAAGGCACTTTTTCTTTTTGCATCATCAATTAAATTACTGTAGTAGTTACGGACAGAGCTTGGGCACTGGCAGCTCTGACAAGTTAGGCTCTGCCACCTGTCATCATACTGATGGCCAATTTAACAGACAAGTAGTAATGAAAAGCAGAAAAAGACCATTTCTTGAATGTAGCCTCATCAGGAAAAGGAACAAATAAAGAGATCCAGTGACATCCACCTCCCAAGTCCATCTTCAGGGTCCTGACATGAGGTTTCGTTTAAATAGAGAAAAAGATACACACATGGCTTAACTGGGCCCAGTGAGATGGCTCAGCAGGTAAAGATACCCGAGTTAGATCCCTGAGATTCACATGGTAGAAAGAGAGAACTAACTCTCACAATTGTCCTCTGGCTTCTACATGAGTGCTGTGGTACATGCACACGCACACACACACACACACACACACACACACACAAATGTGATAAAAATAAGAAATAACTAAACAGCCCTGGTCAAAGTGGTGTTCCTCCATCACTGACCCATCATTGTTTTGGATACAGTCTCTCCTGCAAGGCAGAAGGAGGCCTGCAAGTTTGAGATCAGCCTGATCTACATACAGCTTTGTCTATATAGCAATTTTCAGGCTATCCAAGGCTATATAGCAAGATCTTGTCTCAAAAGAAATAAGAGGAGGAGGAGGAGCAGGAGCAGGAGCAGGAGCAGGAGGAGCAGGACCTGGAGGAGCAGGAGGAAAGCAAAGCAGAGGAAACTGTATGAGGAGGCTGAGGCATCTCACCTAGGCTCCACAGTTACTAACATGTCCCCTATCTTGTTGCTTTGGTAACCCTTCGCTCTTCCTCCAGAAAAGGTCTTTACATACAAATCCTGGATATCATGTCTATATTTTGTTCATATACAGTTAAATATGACTCTCCAAAAGAGTTCCTTTCCCCTGCCCTACAATGCCATTGTTACATTTATTTTTTTTAATTTCTATTTTATGTACCAGAGTGTTATGCCTGCATATAAGTGCACCTGTGTCATGCAATGCCCTCAGAGGACAGGAGAGTCAGATCCCTTGGAACTGGAGTTATAGATGGTTGTTAGCTACCATGTGGGGGCTGGGACTCAAACCAGTGTTCTTAACCACTGAGACATTTCTCCAGCCCCTGATTTTTTATTTTTTGGGTAATATTTGTATTACTTCTTTGAGAATTTCATGCATGTGTTTTTGATATATTCACCCTTTGCCACCTAACTTCCCCAACTCCTTATTTAATGTTCTTTTTTAAATCTCTATAGGCTCAGTAAGTGCTTTACATTTTCTGCAGGGCACAGACACACTGAGGCTGTAGAAGAGTAGTAGAAAAATTATGGAAAATGTCTTGGTGCCAGGGACCGGGAAGGAGAAATGCCTTTCTTTGTTCTATTGTTTATAAGTTTCATGAACTGGCTTCGATGTTGGAAAATGGAATTTGAGGTAACTCACATCTGTGTTCTTGGACCATGAGCACTCATATTTGGCTCCAGAGTAAACTGTTATCCCCTTGGAGGTGAGAATTGTGTTTTCTCGTTGACAGTTATGGCATCACAACATGGGACTCCAAGAATACTCCACTTTTCACTAGAGGAGTCACCTGTATCTACTTGGGTGGATCGTGTCAAGTTATTCTCAGGGCTCTCTCAGCCCTTCCTTGCTTTGGAACTCAGTCCACTTGTTTAGTCTGAGCTGGTTCTTTTTAAAGATCCTATTTGTTAGATATCTTTTTTGGTTTTGTTTTGCTTTCAAAGAGTTTGGTTTAAGATGTCTATTTTGTTTATTTGTTTTGAACATTTGGTTTGTTTTGTGTCTCGGTTTGGTTGCTGTTTGCTTTCAGACTCTGAAAGCATTTGGATTCTGGCTATTAATCTCGCTACAAGTCTTTTTTGTTTCTTTTTCTCTGGAAATTTCTTCCATTTTTAATTTAAGGAATGAAGATATGTTTGGAGAAAAGCAAACAGATATTTCAGATTTCAGCTGGTTTTAGGTTTCATTAGTATGTTAATTCAACTTACAGGTGTTAAAAAAATGGAAAAAATTAACTAAAGGTGTTTCTCCTCAATAAGTAGCATTTACAACCTCTAATACCCAAAGAACTCTTAACCCTGACGAGAGGCATCATGCCAGGGGTAAAGCCAATAACCACAGTTACATTTTGTCACATACGTAGATCAGAGCAGGGGCAGGTCAGTTATCAAAGACGTTTTCAGCCAACAAAGCATTTCACTTAGGAAAGACAAGTTCCTCAGAATTGCAGATACAATGGGCTCCATGGAGATGCAGGTACAGCTTGGTGGAGGGACATGCTACTAGGCTAGTTGGAAGTTTCCCAGTATTGTAGAAACAATGCACCCCCTGAAACTGCAGATTCGGCCTTCATGGCTGGCTGGCCCCCATAGGAATAGCTGGGAAAAACACAGAATAATGAAAGTCAGAACAAAAAGGAGTCAGTTTTGCCATTTCAGTTGTTAGTCCCCATGTGGGTGCTGGGAACCAAACCTGGATTGCCCCAGCCAGCAGGGCATGGGAACAAAAGGAACGTGGAGGGCTGACAAGACAGTTTCTCTGATTAAATCGGCAAATCTTTATTTTTTACAGAGCTCTTATATACTGTTGCTGCTGCAAGGGGCTAGGTGGAGGCGTGGTGGACTAGGGTTGCTAAGAGACAAATCGCCAGGTGATTCAGGAGCCAAGGGCATGTGTAGGGCGGCTACAGGTGGGGGAACTTGTCTGTTTAGACAATAAGAAACTCTAAATAGAAACAATGGGAGTCAACATGTCTCAGGGTGTTACATTTGCAGGAGGGTCAGACAGAGGTCACTTGGTTCCCGGCACTGGATCATCTGTAAGAGCATCCAGTACTCAACCACCAAGCCACCTCTCCAGCCCTTGACAGACTTCATCTTTTGAATTTTTTATACTGCTAAACCTTTTCCACATTTTTTTAAAAAATCGTATTTATTTATTTATTGTGTGTGTGTCTGTCTGTGTGTGTGTGTGTCTGTGTGTGTTATGCCTGCATGTATGTAAGTGCACCTGTGTCATGCAATGCCTGAGACCGTTGGTTCCGCTGGTATTGGAGTTACTGGTTGTTAACTGCCACGTGAGTGCTGGGATTCAAACTTGGTTCCTCTGCAAAAGCAGCCAGTGCTCTTAACCTCTGAGCCATCTTTTCAGCCCCCTTTTTACATCTTAAAGAGATAGGGATGTAAACTCTACCTTTTAAAAAAACTGGGTGTACCTAGATTTCATGTAATTGTGTCATGTGTTTTTATAATTGTCTCCATGTGTTATGTCTGGAGCTCAAACTGGTGCTGAGCTCACAGATATCTACCTGCCTCTGCCTCCCAAGTACAAACCACTAAGCCCTGCATGCTATAAAATTTGAAGGTATATACATAGATTTTGATAATGATTCCCCTTCAAAACAGGTTCTAAATCAATATATGTTGATTACAATTTTATTTCATTTATGTAATAGTCATGAGTAAAATAAAAACCATATATTCTGGGTCTAGACAAATGGTTCAGCAGTTAAAATCGTGTATTGCTCTCTTAGAGGACTTGAGTTTGCTTCCCAGCACTCACATTGGATGGCACACAGTTTCCTGTATCTCCAGCTCCAGGGGAATCCAGTTCCTTTAGTCTCTATGTATACATACCCCCTCCTCATAATTAAAAAAAATATTTTTTAAATCATATGATTGTTCCCCCCCCCAAATTTTTAAGACAAGATCTTACTATGTAGCCCTCACTAGCCTGCAACTCACTATGTAGACCAGGCCGGCCTTGAATTCACAGAGATCTGCTTGCCTTTGCTTTCTAAATATAGGGATTACAGGCATATGCCACCACATCTAGTCTTCAAAATGGTCTTAATATAAAATTGTTAATTGTGAGGTTTTTTATTATGACTGGACTACATGTCGAATAAGGATATATATGTTTGCTAAAGGTCTTTGTGTTAGCTGGGCATGGTGGTGCATGTCTTTAGTCCCAGTAGAGACAGGTAGATCTCTGTGAGTTCAAGGTCAGCCTAGTCTACACGGTGAGTTCCAGCTAAAGATCTTTGTGTTCAGTTTCACTTGTATAGTGAGGATTACAAGAGACCTCAACAAACAGTAACATTCGAAATCTTGGGGTTTGGTTTGGTTTGGTCTTTTGAGACAAGGTCTCCCTGTAGCCCCAGCTGACCGATCATTCTCTATGTAAACCAGGCCAGCCTCGATCAGTCCCACAGAAATCTGCCTGCCTCTGCCCCTCAAAGGCTGAGAGTAAAGGCATGTGCCACTAAGCCTAGCTCTCAAAATGCTGTTTTAAAAAAGTGCCTATATATGACTGTGAATGTAGGCACTGCCTACATGTGCCTATGTTTTTTTAGATAATTTGGCTTGTAAATAAGTGCTCATGTAAACTAAAGGTGTTAAACTGGCCCAGCCTTCTTTTGGCTTATGGTAAAGCTAAAATTTTAAGGAAAAAGAGTCACAACTCCAACTGCCCCAGCAAGCTAAGTGAGCTCAGCCATGTGTCCAGTATGCTAGTTAAAGAGACAAAACAGCAAATGCCAGAGAACTTTTCAAAAGTTCTTATCATTGTGAGCACTTTAGTGTACAAATAGAGGTATCTGATGGTCCTACAACTTTGGGAGAAGTAACATGAGTTTTTAAGTTTATATTTAAAAAAAAAACTTTTTTTAAAAGACAAAAAGACCAGCTAACTCTGGTCAAAATGTTACCTCCTTGATTCCTGTCTCAATTCTGGTTCTACAACATGGCCCCTATTGCTTGAGGGCACAAATTACTCATGCTCCAGGGTGTAATTGTTCTATTTTGGATAATTGTTCTTCTCTGAGATTGTAGGGCATAATGTAAGGTGGGCCTTAGCGAGGTCACCTGCTATGAGGATTAAGGGAGTGGCTCCTGTGGGCATGGTGCTCTGATCCAGCCAGGTGTGACACCAGCTTGTGCTATGCGTCTGGAGAGAACCTGCACAGAGATGATCCATCCAGAGACAGAATACTATTAGCTGCAGTTGAGAACCACCCCATAGGGGGTTGGCTAACCAAACTCATAAAACCCCCTGAACTTCCTTGAATAAACGAGTTTTACTGCTGCTTGCCCTCTGCATGCTTCTCACTCAGCTCCGAACACAGTGCCTACTCACCTCTTTTTGGTGGAGACCCTTCTGTCCCACTCCAGTGGCATCCAGGAGAGAGATCCCAACATGAGATGTTAAACTCTAAGGCTTAAGAGGATGACTTATTGCTGTGCTTATATATTTTTTCTATGTACGTGTGCATAGGAATATAAACATTTTAAGAATTTAAAAGATATTTTTTACCACTACTGACTCTTCAAAAACAAACAAATGAACAAATAGGCTTTTCAAGGTTGGTATCTTAGCCAAGCCTATGTTAGATACAACTCTATAAACATTTGAACATGACACGAGTGCACTTACACATATACAGGCGATACAGTCATATACACAAAACAAAAGCGATATTTTTTTAAAAAACCTGATTCAAAACTCAACAAAGATATCTTAAGATTTACACATAATCTTAATTACATTACATCATAATAATATATGGGACAATTATCTATCTTTGTGTTTTTAGCTTAAAAAATATAGTTTATTTAAAATACTTGCTAAATGATTAACATACTTATTACAAAGGTAAAAAAGACTATAAATGTGGTTTACCTGTGCTTATATCTGTTAGATATAAGATAACATATGTAAGTTTTCTTATCTAGATACAGCTTCATTTAAAATTCTTATTAAAATTTTATAAAAAATAAGATAAACTCATCAAATTTTAATGATAAAAAGGTTATAGGTATGAGATAGATTTTTGGCAAAAGAAGGCTCATAAAAAGCTTTGGGATGAGGAAGAAGTTTATGGTAAGATAAAAATTGTTCCAAGCTGGGAACGGTGGTGCAGGCTTTTCATCCCTGCACTTGGGCAGCAGAGGCAGTTCAAGGACAGCCTGGTCTCCGTAGTGACTTTCCGGCCAGCTGGGGCTACAGGAAGTTCTGTCTTGGAAAAAGAAGTGCTAAGGAATTATCGAAAAATATTTAAGAAAGGAATTTGCGGCTGTCAACATAACAGCCAAATCTGCTCAAAGTGAATTCTTTTGGGAAAACATGAAGAAAAGGAGCGTCATTTATTTTGAGGCTCTAATTGGGCAGAGGAAAAGCACTGCAGTTTCAAACACTGACTTTAATGAAAAAGAGGGGAGAAGAATAAACAAACTGTTGGAGTGGGTTCCAATTGCTTCTCACTACCTGTCTTGTAGTTTAAACATATACCACCGTCGTTCTCCAAGCCATATAAACCACTTCAGATGTTTTGACAGATCACTTCCGCAGTGTGTAAGAACTCTACCATTAATTTTCTTGGATTCTTACTGCATCCCTTTTGGGTTTTGGCTGCCCTTAAAAAATAGAATATTCTGTTATATAAAAATGTTTTACTAAGCCAAAAATCCCTTAAATTTCCTGCTGGTCTTTTCTTATTTGTTATTATTGCGTGACAGTTTTTTGGTTTGGGTTTTTGTCTTGTCTTTTTTCTTTCTTTTTTTTTCAAAGACAAGGTCTCCCTGTAGCCCCTCTGGGGCGAAAAGTCCTTCATAAATTGAAGTACGGATTCGTTATCCTTTTCTAACTAGCTCCTTCTCAATTGTTATTTTATGAATTGGATTGTTTCACAATAAGTAATTTGAAGTTTTAGAGGGAGGTACCTGTAAGTCAGCCCCATGTATGCTTTTGATCCGCAGTCTGCCCTGATTGGTGCTGCCATCCTTTTTGTGTGGATTGTCGTGGTCTTCGTTTGCTGCCACTGTTTTTACTCGTGTCTCAGCAAACGAAGCCATCCCAATCTTATCAAGGAAGGAAGGAGGGTGCTGGCAAGGCATCAGAACAGTCTTTCAGAGTCAAATGCAAGTGGGGATATACAAGTTAGGCCTAAGAAAAGTCAAAGAAAAAAAAAAAGTCATAAAGAGGAGCTTATAGAAGCCAGTCATAAAGAGGAACTTATAGGAGCCAGTCATAAAGAGGAGCTTATAGAAGCCAGTCATAAAGAGGAGCTTATAGAAGCCAGTCATAAAGAGGAACTTATAGAAGCCAGTCATAAAAAGGAGCTTATAGAAGCCAGTCATAAAGAAAAGCTTATAAAAGCCAGTCATAAAAAGGAGCTTAAGGAAGCCAGTCATAATAAAGGCCCCAAAAGAGGGGATCCTGTAGATGGGGGGCTGCGGCCGTCCCCCCCCTCAAGTTTCGTATCCTTCCTTGGAGGAATCTAAATGTTTGTCTGTACAAGACCAAAGTTCCAACAAAAAATACTAGTTCCCACCCAATATTTTTGGTTCTAAATGAGCTACTTTGTTCCAAAAATTTAGAGCTTACTGAGAGAATTTAGATGTCTGTTAGGTAGGTTCATTTTAAGTAAGATGTCTCTCTATTTATACTCTTTCCTGTTAAACTGTCTAATGGAGTTTAAATGTCTGATAGAATTTTGCTGCGAATTTATCTGGGTCTCAGTTTTTATCTTTTGGGAGGTTTTCGTATTGTTTCAATTTCCTTATGTGTTATGGGTGGTCAGGAGCCATTTTTTTTGTTTATGTACTGAGGTGAAACATTCCATCCTGCAGGGGAGCTTATTAAGCTCAGGAAGTAAACAAGTCGGGAGCTTCAGAAAGTCCCTGAAATTGACAAGGTTCACTAATTTGGCTTCCTGCCTAAATTCCTGTGCTCTGATTAGAGGTAAAAATAGGTTAAGCAAAACAAAGTTGGGGCCTCAGTATTTAAGAGTCTGTTCAGGTAGAAAAGGTTCAAAAAAAAAAAAAAAAAAAAAAAAAGGCAAATGCAAATGGATCTGGGATCGAACCTCAAGAGGAGGAGAAAAGTAAAACTAAATCCTCCACTCTGTTGGAGGACCCAGCTTTTGTGAAAACTAAAATCAAGCAGTTAGTCAAGAGTTTAAATCCCAAAAAAAAATAAAAAAAAAAGGAAAAAACTGTTAAATATCTGAGAGAGGAGGATTTTCCACCATTTATTGCCCAGCAAAGCCCGAGGCTGAACTAAAGAAAAAATATTTAGGAAAAATGTGGCATTATAGGGTGTGGTTAAATCTCTGTATGGTATATAAAAAATAAAAAAAAAAAATATATCTAGTCAAGGTTTATTCAGGAATGTTTGGTCTCTGCCCAAGTTTTAGCTACATAGGATACAGTAATTAAAAATACCAAATTAATGAAAGTTTGTGCAGTAAACTACTGTGTCTCAAATCACTATTGCTTATCCCTTTAAAACCTGTATGGATAGATTAGTGGCCTCTTACTGTAAACCAAATTCAGGCCACAGAGTTCAAGAACAGCCAGAAAATGGTTATACAAACCAATTTTTGTCATAAAAAAGTCAAAAAAATGGAGGTTATAAAATCTTAAAAAGGTTAATAAAGTCAGTACAAAAAATAATAGCCCAAACCCAGTATTAATGTGGGGAAGAGGGCATGTTTGTGTTTTTCCCCAGGACGACGAATCACCTCACTGGGTGCCCAACAGATTGGTGAGGACACTCCAGCCATCCTTGGAAGATGCTGTGGAACAAAAAAACGTGGAGGCTCCTGGTGATGCTGACTCTAACTCAGCTATAAACATCAAGCCAGGATGAGCTGCGCTGGGGGTTCCTGTCTACCTTCCCACTTCCATCCCAGTTCGCCATGATTCGTCGGTCTTTCCTCGCTTCTTTACAACTGAAAAGAACTTAGGTTTGCCATTGCTTCCAGAGGACACTCTTGTTGCATTCCTACATGGCTCTTGGAGTTTTGTTGAGACTGGTGCCTTGATGCTCCCCGCAATTCTTGCATCCCATTGAGGCAGCAGCGTTTTGCATGGTTTAAGGACAAAAACAGCAAAACTTATGATGGTATACCTCAGGTTACAGATGTAGAAGATAACACAAAGCGGGTTTATAATATGACCTTCATCGACACAGCTGTCTGGTTCAATGGAACCTTGCCAGATGTTACACACTGGCACTCTAATGAGACACTTCACCAGCCTCGTCTCGCTCCACATTGTTCAGGCACATATGAACAGGACCTTTGGCCTTGGACTGAGTGTCAGTCCACTTCTGTCGATTGGGCAGATACAGGCAGGTTTTTCACTTTCTCACCAGACATGCGTGGCCAAAGGCCGTTTCAAAACACATGGACAATGGGACTTTTTCTACAAGATGCCAGATATTATCCTTTTACCAAGTGGTTGTTGTGTGGGGTTAATGGAAGTTGTACTGATATGACGCCCTTTGTTCTCTTACAGGGAGGGTCCGTAGCCTATAGCAGTATCACTATTACTAGCTTGACATGGACAGAGAAGTCGAAAACAACACCTACCCCAAATAAAGGAGCGTCATATACAGTCTTTAATACAACAGGAGGAGCGGTTGTAATTAATCGCCATATAGGCCCAACAAAAAATAAGACTTATTCCATAACTCCAGTTTGTGTATATCCACCCTTTTTATTTGTGCTTAGCAATTACACCTTTAATAATTGTACTAAGAATACATGTGCTCTTGCACAATGCTGGAAGGCTAATCAATGAAAAAGTACTCTAGTACTTAGAGTACCTCACTGGGTTCCAGTCCCTGTAAAAGTCCCTGGTACCCTGACCCTTTTCCGCTCCAAACGGGACTTTGAAATTACGGCTGCAGTAATTACAGCTATAGTTGCAGCTACCGCTGCCGCTACTGCGGCAGGAGTAGCCCTAAGTCAAAATGTCCAAACTACAGAGACACTTAATAACATGGCCTCAGAGACTGCACAGGCCTTAGACACTCAACAATTCTTAGATTCTAAAATGAAAAAAAAAATTATGATATTAAATCAAAGAATAAATTTGGTACAAGAACAACTCGACATGTTGTGGCAAGTAGCCCAATTGGGATGTGAGTGAAAATTTCAAACATTATGTGTTACAAGTGTTCTGTATGATAATACTTCTATAGCAGCAGATTTGTCTAAACAATTGTCAAATTATTTAGTGGGTAATTGAAGTGATGCTTTTGATAAGGATTTGAAAAGACTTCGGAGAACTGTTATTACCATTAATTCCACCCGTGTAGACCCCAGCCTGACAAATGGGTTTGTTTCTTGGTTTTCCTCTGTATTTTCACATTTTAAAGAATGGGTGGAAGTAGGCATGTTTGTGGTCTGCGGCATTGGAGGATGCATACTATGTCTATGGTTAATTTGTAGAATGAGAGCCCAAGCAAAAAGGGACAAAGTTATTATTTCTCAGACATTAGCCGCCTTGGAATGTGGAGTATCCCCTCGGGTATGGCTGGCAGCCCTAAAAAAATAAAAAATTGGCTCTGCCCTGGCCCTTGCACCCTCCGGGATCAGTATGACCCATTGAACGAGGATGGGCAGTGGCAGGAATATTTTTGGCCCAGACTTTGCCTTAGCACGCCCCGGGAGTGTTTGCCCATTGCACGGGCTTAGAAAAGACTGTTTGGCCTTTGTTTCCCTTGATCGGTCGGCACATCATGAGGTGAAGACCAAATCGGGAACGCTGTATTTCCTAGGGCTCTGCTAGCATATAAGAAAAAAGGGGGAGCTGCAGGGAGCCGGTCAACGCCATTACAAGATGGCGCCGACTTCCTGAAGCCGCCTGTCAAACTGCTCCATATAAGGAGATGTTTTGGCGCAAACCCTATCCCGAGAGTGCGCATGCGTGTGGGTTTGAATAGTCCCTAGCCAATCCCGTGGCATTTTACTTAGGGCATGCGAATTGCAGCCAATCCTGAGGTACTATGTTGCCCTTCAAACTATAAAAGCCGCAGCACAGGCTCGCCCCTTGCCTCTCGTCATCATCGCCCATCTGTTAATCAAAGGCTCTCCAATAAAGTGTGATACTGGAAGACTCCTCGTGATCGTGTGCTTTCTTCCTCCGCTGGCCGGAGGTGTTCGCCGCACTGATTAGTTTGGCATATCTCTTTCCTTCTATTTAAACCCCAAGAGGTAGACTAGAGCATTGGGCTCACTGGACCTCTTTGTTGCTCCTCTTCCCAGTGTGACCACAGTGAATAAATGTCCATTCTCTGCTTTCATTAGTACTTGTCTCTTTAATTGGCTTATTGAAACAATAAGCTTATGTCTAGCTCCAGAGGCTCTGACGCCCTCTTCTGATCTCTGAAGGCATTGCATGACATGGGTGCACTTAGAAACATGCAGACAGAAACACTCATGTACACAGAGTAAAAATAAATAAATCAAAAGAAAATTTTAAAGAATTTTTCTGACTGCTGCTCAAGTGCTAGGACCCAAGGTGTGTGCCATCCCCCCCCCACACTTCTTTTGAATTGAGTATGCATGATGTGGGGGTGGGGATGGGGCTTGCATGTCATCTCCCATGCATAGAGATCAGAAGACAATTTTGTGGAGTTGCTTTTCTCCTTTCCTTCCAGGAAGCAAACTCAAGTTTCCAGGCTTGCACAGCAAGCACCATTACACATTGACTGTCTTTTGTTTATTTTTTATTTGTTTGTTTTGTTTTTTGAGGCAGGGTCTCCCTATAGTCCCAACTGGCCTGGAACTCATTTTGTAGACCACCAGGCTAACCTCAGTCTCACAGAGATCCATCCATCTCTGCTTCCCAAGTGCTGGGATTAAAGGCATGCGCCATCATGATGGCCGAACTATCTTTTAAAATTAAATTAGGGGGCTGGAGAGATGGCTCGGTGGTTAAGAACACCGGCTGCTCTTGCAGAGGATCCAGGTTCAATTCCCAGCACCCACATGGCAGCTAACAACCTTCCTAAAACTCAAGTTCCAGGGGATCTGATGCTGTCCTCTGACCTCAGGCATTGCATGACAAGGGTGCACTTACATAGATAAAGGTTCATACATTCATGCAAATAAAAAAAAATCAGTAAAATAAAATAGAACATTGAAAACAAATGAAGGTAGCAAGTTACACTAATTAGCAGCACCTACAGCTTTGTCATCAGCAGAAATTAAAGATGCTTTTATCCCATTAAGTTCTTCCACTTATCTCAGAAATATCATCTACACATCACTACTTTGAAATTACTGTACTTATTAGACATGCTCATAGATCATGATATTTAATGGACTAATGATAAAATGTGTATCTCACATATTTTAAGTATTTTGATCATTTTCTTTCAATATAATTCTTTTATAATCTTATGGTTTTATTTTATATATCTAGACACATTATAAGAAAAGAGTTCATTGGCTTAACTAACTCCCACTAGGGCCATAGGAAGACCCCCTGGCACAGTCCATACACACATCTTTTATGAATGATAACAGAAGTATTTGTTCATGACTCAGGCATGGTGGCACATGTCGGTAATCCCAGCACTCGGGAGGTAGAGGCAGGTGGATATTTGTGAGATCAAGGCCAACCTGGTCTACATAGAAAGTTCCAGGTCAGCTGGGGCTACAGGGAGTCCCTGTTTCAAAAAAAAATTTGTTCATGACATTTGAATTCTGAGGAGCCTGTGCCATTTTGAATGTCTGACACAAATATTTTATTTTATTTTTCATCTGTCTATACTCTGTGTATTTGTATCTCTATGTACAGATAGGTGTACATGTATGTGTGTTGTGTATGTAAGTGGGGTGCTAAAGCATCATTATAGAGGTCAGAGGATAAATTCTCACCCGAGGGCTGCTGGATTAGTCACATGCTGTACACTGTGCCCAGGTTTATGTGGGTTCTGAGGATTTGAACTCAGGTCCTCACACTTGAGCGACAAACACTATTCACTGAGCCATCTCCCCAGCCTTTATTTTATCTTTGAGACAGAGTCTCATGTATCCCAGCCCGATATCAAACTCACTATACAGCCAAGGTTGATCTTCCTGCCTCTACTGAGGGATAGGATTACAGCCGAGTGCCACCATGCCCACTTTGACCAGTGTTAAACATAATTCTCCATGCTTCTAATTGCATCCCCCAAGGATGCGAGGATGCCTAGCTGTCCTGTTACTGCTGTAATCGCGAGCCAATGAGGTTAAGGCACTTTTTCCTGGGCCCATTCACTGATCCTTAGTATCTCCCTGAGCAATATCTCTGTCCCTATAAACTTCATTCTGCTCCAAAGGATCACCCCAGTGTCAGCAGCTTAAAATATTTTAATTAAAGGGCTAGGGGATTTAGTTCAGTAATAGCATATGCAAAGCCCTGGATTTGAAGGAGGAGGAGGAAGAGGAGGAAGGGGGCAGGAGGAAGGGAAGGAGGAATAATGTCGGAGCTCTGGAGGGCACTTGCTCATTCTCGCTGAGAAAAAATGAGAAATTTATGCTCGTTTCAAAAAAAATTATTACAGTGTATATGTATGTGTGCAACACAGCAAACTTGTGGATGGCAAAGAACTTTTTTGTTTGTTTATTTGTTTGGTTTGAGGTAGGTTCTTCCCCAGCTGGCCTGGAACTCATTATGTAGAGCAGGCTAGCTTCAATCTTATAGAGATTCTGCCTCTGCCTCCCAAGTGCTGGAATTATAGGCATGGGCCACCACACCTGACAAAGAACAACTTTCAAGAGTTGGTTTTCTCCTTCCATTGTGTTGACCCTAGGGACTGAACTTAGGCTGTCCTTGAGGCACATATCTGTGCATGCTTGTGGAGGCCTGAAGACAGTCTTGAGTGTTGTTCATCAGGCACCAATCACCGTTTTTCACAATTAATTATTTCATATATTTATTGTGTGTATGGCTTTTATCTGCTGAGCCATCTTTCCCCTTTTAATACAGGATCTCCCTGTGTAGACCTGGCTTTGAACTCGACTTCACCCTGCCTCCATCTCATCAGTGTGATTACAGTTATGCAGCACCATTCCTAGCTTGTACAAATTATATTCTGAGGCCAAGGTGGCCATGTCCAAACTAGAGGCAATTCAATTTACCTTATATTGACCTTAGAGCTGAGTGTTCACAGAGCTAAATGCACTGGCCCTGTCAATGGTTGGAATGTTATTTTTGTTATTATTACTGTTTATTATTATTAGTTTGTGTCGTGTATGTCATGTTCATGAGCACATGTGTGCACTTGTATGGAGGCCAGAAGTTGGCACTGGGTGTCTTCCTCATTCAATCTCCATTTTATTTACAGACTCAGGTTCTCTCTCTGAACCCAGAGCATACTAATCTAGCTAGCCACCTTACTCTTGGATCCCATTTATGCCTCTCTGGGAAGTGTTGGGATTATAGGCAGGCTTACAGGTCCAGAAAGCTTTTATGTGGATGATGGGAATCTGAACTCTGGTCCTCACACTTGAGAGACAGGAACATTATCCACTGAACTATCCTCCCAGGCTCCAGGATGTTGAATCTTGCAGTGCAGAAAAGACTTAAGTCTTAAAGCAGTGACTGTTAGCAGTGAAGTGGGAGTGACCTGCTGCTTTCCCACGGGGCCAGTTACCTTGTTTTTAGCAAATATAATTCATTGTGGACTTTTTGGTTTCTCTGGGTTTTGAAAATAGACTATCATGTGACCTCTCTCCAACCACAATAATATAATTTGTCTGTCTTTAGTTTTTAATTTGTATGTGTATGTGTGTTTGTGTGCATGGTGCATATGTACATGTGTGTACATGGATGTTGAGGCCAGAAGACAGCCTTGAGTCTCGTTCCTCAGGTACTATCCACCATTTTTTTTTAATTAAAAATTGTTGACATTCGGTGTGTGAGGGGGCAGGGGGGCATCAGAGGACAGTTTGAAGGAGTCCATTCTCCCTTCCACATGTGGGTCCTGAGGATTGAACTCAGGTCATCAGGTGTCACAGCAAGCACCTTTACCCCCTGAGCCATCCTACTGGCACTCGCACATTTTATTGAGACAAGGTCTCTCATTTACTTGGAAATCACCAAGTAGACTAGACTGGCTAGCTAAGACATTCCAGGGATCCACCTGTATGTGTCTCCCAGCTTTGGGATTATAAGGGTGTACCACCACTCCTAGCTTTTTAAAAATTAGATTCTGGCATAAAACTCAGGTCCCAGTGCTTGCATGGCAAGCAGTTTACCAACTGAGCTATTTCCTCAGTCTCTCCCCCACTTCTTTGAGGCAGAGTTTCCTATCTCCCAGACTGAACTTCTAATCTTTCTGCCTCTATCTTTCAAGTGCTGAAACAAAAGGTGTACTACCATGCCAGGTTTAATGTGATATCAGGGATCAGGCAGGAATTTGTGTGTGTTAGGCAAGCACTATACCAACTGAGCTATCTCCAGCCTTTAACTTTTAACTTTTGAATATAAAGAATTCATTTTGAAAGACTGGTGAAATTTGCGCTACCAAAGTACTTGCCATTATATAGTTAAGTAACTTTAAGTGTGTGTGATTCCGATTTATGTAGCTCCCTCCCACTTTGGTACATTACTTGTGAATACTCTTAAGACCAGACTATTCTAAAATACATCAATCACTTTTGTTTGTTTTTGAGGTAGGGTCTCACACAGTAGTCTAGGCTGGTCTGGAATTACCATGTAACCTGGATTGTCCTGGAATTTACTTTCAATCCACCTGCCTCAGCTCTCAAGTACTGAGATCACTGACATGAGCCATTATTCCCAGTTTTATCATACTTATCACTCTTATGCCTTTTAATACTAAAACCTTTTCCTCCTGTGTTCTTTAATTTCCAAATTAAATTATTGGGATAAAAATTAAGTTCATCATCTAAAAATTAAAAATAGACTGGATTGGGGCTGGGGAGATGGCTCAGTGGTTAAGAGCTCTTGTTGCTCTTGTAGAGGACCTGAGCTTGATTCCCAACACTCACATAGCAGTTAACAACTGTTCATATTTCCAGTTCCAGGGAATCCAATGCCCCCTTCCGACCTCTGTGTGCATTGCATGACACAGGTGTGTTTACATACATGCAGGCAATACACTCATACACATAAAATAAAAATAATAAATAAAATTTTTAAAAGAGACTAGAGTAAGAAAATAGGATGAAAGATATAAACATACATCATGCATGGTAAGTTATTGTGTGATTTATTAAAATTGTGCTTTGCCTGTGCAGATATTGGGTCACAAAGGAAAGAAAATCTATTTTTTGTTTTGAGTCATGGCCAAATTATTACAATAAAGGTTTTCTAAAGACTTTCTAGTTCTATAATTTAAAACAATTACTTTTTTTTATTCATTTATTTATTGTTCTTTTGGGTGTATGTGTGTAGTAGGGGAGTGTACACATGCCATGGTACAGGAATGGAGGTCAGAGGACAACTTGAGGGAGTCAGTTCTCTTTTTCTACCATGTAAATCCCAGGGATTAAACTCAGATCATCAGGCTTGATCCAGAGGCCATTTCATGGAGCCATCTTACCAGCCTTGAATTCCTGATTCTCTCACCTCAGTGTGCTACATAGCTTTACTTGTCAACTTGACACACCTGGTTGGAAGGAACCTCAACTGAGAAATTGGACTCCATTGGACTAGCCTGTGGCCATGTCTATGGGGCAAAACCAAAAACCAAATCAAAAGAACAAAAACAAAAATAAAAGTTGGGCGTAGTGACTCACACCTATAAGTCCCAGCACTCAGGAAGCCAAGGGAGGATTGTATGGTCACGGCCACTGTGGGATACAGAGTGAGACCCTGTCTCAAAAACAAAAGACAAAATAAAATAGAAACTGGAGTATTAGTCCTTTATTCCAAATATGTAGGCATCAAGGTCTTTGAACACACTGAACATGTATTCATGATAATGCCCGTAGACATTATCTGTCTGCCTTCTCTGGGCTGCCGGGTTGGTATCCTGCACAGCAGCCCAGACGTCGTCCCCAGGGTCCGGGGCGTCCGGGGCCTCGGCGTCGTCCTCCGCGGAGTCCCGGGCGTCATCGATGTTATCGGGGGAGTGGTCCATGGTGGCCCAGAGGTCGCGGACCGTGGACTGGTGGATAGTGGCTATGAAATTAGTAGTGTCAGCCCAGGCGTCGCAGACCCTGAAATACTGCATTGCTGCCACAGCATTTGACACAGCGGCCCAGGCGTCGCGGACTGCTACTGTTGCAGTTGCCACAGCCTCGTTGACTTGGGAGCTGTCCCGTGTACCGGCCGCAATGGCCTGGACCATGGCCCGTAGCTCCGGCGGTAGGCGGCGTTGGGGTCGGCCTTGATGGCGGTGGTGACGACGACGGTCCCTGTGAGGGTCCCTGCGGTGAGCGGGACGCCGCAACCATCGATCTAAAAAAGGGAGCGAGCCAAACTGGGGAGGCAGAGAGGGTGGTGGGTGTGGGGATTGATGAAAATCATTACTGTTCTGGTCGTGGCTGTAGGGGTGGTGGGGTGGTGAAAATAATGTTGGTTTGGCAGTTGTGGTTTTCTGGCTTGCCTGGGGAGGGGATAGCAGTAGGGGGCTGTTTCTCTGGGGTCAATGCATGGGATTGGGTGGGTCCAGCCTCCCTCCTTCCCTTCTGGACAGGTGGCAAAGGCTCTGAGCTGTGCTGTGCCTCCTGGAGCCACAGCACTGCTGCCTGGGCCTGGACCTGAGCCTGAGTCTCTGATGGTGGCCCGCGTTACATGTTTCAGGAGCAGTGAATCGTACCTGTGGCTGTCCCATGGGTCTTTTCTAGGGGCTCGCTGGCGGCTTATGGGACCCAAGTGTGGGCTGACAGCCTCATTCTGCCCATCGCCTCTGTGAGGTCACCAGGGGGCGGGGCCTGCAGCACTGTCACACAGGTCCTGACCATCCCCTCTGTGAGGTCACCAGGGGGCGGGGCCTGCAGCACTGGCACACAGGCCCTAACTTAAAATACTTTTCCTTATATTAAGATTTTTATTACATTTTATTGTGTGTGCGTTTTGTGTGTGTGTGTGTGTGTGTGTGAGAGAGAGAGAGAGAGAGAGAGAGAGATTTGGAAGTGTAGAAAATGTGGAATTGGTTGTTGAATTTAATAGTGTAGGAGATTGAGTTGCTTTTGAGGGGGAAGAGATTGGTTTAGTAGGGGAAGATGGGGTAGGGGTGTCAGCTATATATAGTTGTGCTGGTTGAATAGTAGTAGTGGCTGGTTGATCTCTTTTTGTTAGTATTTTTATTATTACTGAAATCACTCGTGGAAATGAGGTGTTTGTGAAAGTAGGATTAATATCATAGTAATAAAGAATGAAAGGAAGTAGAGTTTGATCAGACTTTTTTGGTTAGTAATTTTTATAGAGGCTAGGATATTAGAGCATGCAATTGTTTTGGGGATTGCTTTTTCTAATCAGATTAAGTCTATAAGGTTTGAGGCAACATCTTGGCTGAGTTTAAGACTTTTAGTTGGTAAGAATCGGTGGAATGTAGAGGGGAAGAAGCCTAATAGGGCAGAGAAGTGGTGTGTTGGTGATGAATATTCAGATGTTAAACAGATGATACGTGTACTGTAGACACTGTGAGGGATGTTGCAATAAGTGTAATAATAAGGGCTCAGGCGTTGGTATAAGACGTGTTTATGGCTTCAATAATTAGGTCTTTTGAATAGGGGAGTAAGTTGCAAGCATCATTTACTTTAGAGCATATGCATATCATTAACTAAAATTCGGTAATTATTTTTTAGGTAAAATGGTGAAATGCAGTGATTTTAAACACTCCATTTGATTAGTTTAATAAATGCAAGTGCCTAGGTACCTTAATCCTCTTTCAAGACACAGGCATTTTTCCCTGTGCTCTTTCCCAGGCAACCACTGTCCTGACTTTTTTTTTTTCTACATAAGTTAGTCTGGCCTGCTTTGGCATTTCACCTAGGTGGGATGATTTGTGGTATAGTCTTTTGATAGGGCATTTTTGACTCAGAATATTGTATCATAGTTTGTTCTTGGTTATTGATGAATACTGTAGCATGGGGTGAATACATACGTGTCTGTTTGCATGGTCTCTTTTTGATAGACACCTGGTCTAGTTCCATCCGCGCTGCCATTGGTCAGCAGTAGGTGCGTGTACACACAGGCAGGGATGCCTGGGGCGGGCCCACGACGTGAGGATGGAGAGATCTTCCATCATAGCTTGGTCCACAGTGACGCCTTGCCTAGGTGGTACCTTTAAAGAAAACTCTTACTACTGTATACTCATTGTAGAACATTTTGGATTTCGTTAGGATGGTTTTGTAGAAGTGGGTCACATCCTTGAACCATATTCCATCCCCCTTACTCTCTCCTGTCAACCCCATCTCCCTCTGTTCTACATTCTCTTCCTAAATAATGTCACTTCTGCTTTCCATATTCATATCAAATGTGTGTTTAGTCTAGATGCCACATAGGAGAGAAAACACATCAGATTTGTCTTTCTCGTTCTGACTTTGCTTAACATGATCTCTAAATCCATCCGATTGCCTGCAGATGACATAATCTAATTCTTTAGGACCTGGGTTCAAATCCCAGCAGCCACATGGCGGCTAACAACTGTCTATAACTCCAGTTCCAGGGGATCTGATGCCTTCTTCTGATCTCTAAGGGCATTGCATGACACGGGTGCACATACATATGCGCACATACACACATATGCAGGCAGTACAGTCATACACATAAAATAAAAAGTAATAAAATATTTTAAAAAGACAAAGTCTCATGGCTTAGGCTTGTTTGGAATACAATCTGAGGTCAGGACCCCACTAACACCACACACTCAGAAAGGCAGCTTTTATTTTACTTTTGCAAAAGGGTGCAGTACATTATTTGGATAGATAGCACAGTTGGCCTGAAGTTGGATAGACTTCTATTCATAATACAAAACACTATGTCATTTCCCCATTGGCTGAGATCCAACTTCATATTCCTTCTCAGTTGGCTAGCTTTATTTATTTATTTATTACATTTTTGGAATTTATTTATTTCTATTGTATGTGTACAAGTGTTTGTATGTATGGACGTAAGTGAACTCATGTGTCATGCCTATGGAGAGCAGAAGAGGATATCTGAATCCCTGGAACTGGAGTTAAGATGGTTGTTAGCTACCAGGTGGGTGCTGGGAAGCAAACCTGGGTCCTCTGCAAGAGCAACCAGTGCTCTTAAGTGCCGAGCCATCTTTCCAGCCCTGTCCCTGTTTTTTAAAAATGTATATAACGTATTTTGATCATATTCACTCTACCACCCTCCTATTCCTCTCCAAAATTCCCCACCTCTAGTCTTTTAACTGGAGAGATGAGAGATAGAGACAGGAGGATAAGAAATCCAGGTCATGGGGGCTGGAGAGATTGGTCCGTGGTTAAGAACATTTACTACTCTTCCAGGGGACCCAAGTTCGGTTCCCAGCACCCACATCAGGTGGTTCACAACTGCCTATAACTCCAGTTCCAGGGGATTCAATGCCCTCTTCTGACCTCTGTGGGCACTGAACAAACAATGTGGGTGCACTTACTCACATGCAGGAAGTACACTCATACACATAAAAATAATAAAATATTTTTTAAAAACAGAAGAGAGGAAGGAAGGAATTCAAGGCCATCCTTAGCATCACAGGGCGTTCTAGGCCAGCCTGGGCTACAGACCCTGACTCAGAATAAATAAATAAACAAATAGGAGAAGAAACAAATAGAAGGTAAGTCTGTGACAGGCTGGTGAGACAAGATGGCCCTGCTTCTACCTACTTTTCCTTCCTAGGTTTTATGTCAGCTCTAAGTATACTTTCCTGAAATTATTTGATTCGTATATGCTGGCTCACAAGAAAACACTTGAGAAGACAACCCTACTCCCGTTTATACTCAGTCCTGGTTTTATTTGCTGATGCTGTTGTGAGTATGCTAATGGACCCATACCCCAGGTAGGCCTCTAAGAAGCAGAGGAAAGAAAAAAGAAAAAAAGGCTGTGACAGGCACGGTGGTGCACACCTTTAATCCCAGCACTCAGGATGCAGAGGCAGGCAGATCTCTGTAAGTGTGAGGCTAGCCTGATCTACAGTTAGTTCCAGATCAATCAGGACTAACACAGTAAGACCCTGTCTCAAAAACAAAAACAAAACAAAAGGAACACCAGGAAGATGGCTTGGTGGGTAAAAGCTCTTGCCTCACAAGTGTGAGGATCTGAGTTCAAATCCCCAGAACCCACATAAAAAATCAGACATGTAGTCAAAGTATGAGGAATCTCAGTGCTCCTATAGGAAGATGATGAGTGGAGACAGGAGAATCCTAGGAAACTTGGTATACATAGTAGAAAAACAAGTGACCCTGTCTCAAACAAAGTGTAGAGCAGGAACCAACACCCAAAGTTATCCTCTGACCTCCACATGTACACTGTGGCACATATGTGACAACACCCCCCCACACATAGAAAAAAAACTGTGGGCCAATAATCTTTTTGCTCAGGAGGCTGAGGGAGGGAGGGAGGGAGGAAGGGAGGAAGGAAGGAAGGAAGCGGGGGGGGGGAGGGAGACAAGGAGACAGGGAGGGAGACAAAACAAGGCTATATAAAAAATAAAAGTTGGGCATAGTTGTGTATACCTTTAATCTCAGCACTTGGGAGACAGAAGCAAAGGCAAACAAATTTCTGGGAATTTGAGGCCAGCCAGGTATGTACAGAGTTACAGGCCAGCCAGGGCTACACAGTGAGACTCTGTCTCAAAAATAAAATATACTTAATTAAATATAAAATAGATCGTAATTTCGTCTGGCAGTGTGCAAAGCTCCAGAGTTAAAAGGTCTTTGAAGACACTGTAGTGAACCCAGTGATGGGGCTGAGTGTTTTCCTCAGCTGCACAAGTGCAGATACGAGAGGGCAGAGAGTAGGTCTACCCAGAGCAGTGGACTTTGTAAGTCAGAATTAGATCAAAGACAGAGGGATGCAAAACAGAGGGATTCTAGTGGGCCATGAACTCTTGGAATCAGGCTCACAAAGATGAGGCTAGAGAGACAGGAAGTGGTGGCCCAAGAAGGGACACTCGACATACTGAAAGCTGGGAGTAATGGCATACACCTGTAACCCAACACTCCAGGGACTAGGGCAAGATGATCTGGGCTACCCAGTGAGACCCCACTATTCTGACCTACATTCTGTGTAGGTGTTAGGGTCCTTACCGACTCAAAGATGGCAACGCCATTGGCTCCAATGTTGCCACTTGGAGTCACCCCAAGACCTCCAATCAGTCCTGCACACAGGTCACTAAAGACAGAAAAAGACATTTAAAAAAAGAATATATCTCAGCTAATAATCAGATTTCATATTTAAATATAATTCTCAAGAAGGAACCAAAGTTCCTTGAGGAAGTGGCTTTTTCAAACCCTCAGGTTCAGAAAACGCAGATGAGCTTGGAGTAGTTTATTGTGCCAGAAAGTAAGGCCAGGTCAAAGAAGGAAGGGCCAGGTCCCAGGAACACAGGAGCCATAAAAAGGAGGCGCCTAGGCTAGTCGGGACAACCTGAGCCAGTGATAGACTCACCACTGAATTAGAGAGAGAACTGAGTCTGATGTAGTGAACAGGTGAACAAATAACTGAGAAGGAAAAGCCTTAACCTCACAGCAAAATACCAGATAATAAATGTAGAAGGAATGATGGGTTTAGAAAGTGACCATTTGACCAACACCCCTCAGTAAGGGGAGGGGAGGAAAAGAGAGAGAAACTAAGCAAGCTGGTCAAATATCAACATCTAGGGAATTTTAGGTGCTGGGTGCAAGGGATTTCTTCATACTTCTGAAATTATGTCAATAGGTACCTGGGGGCTGGGGGTATAGCTCTATGATTGAGCACGTGCTTAGCATAATCTTCAGCACAAAAAAGGGGGGAGAAAGGAAGAAAAAACTGTGAAAATGACCACCCACTTTGCTAGTTATACATATAATGAAACATACTGAAAAGACCAATTAAGTAAACATCTGAAAAATAGCAAAAGTCAACCAATGATTAGAGAGTATCAGCCCCAGAGCTCACAGTGACGGGGCAGGTAATGAGCAGGCCACCCATAGCGCAACCCCAGGCACCATCTGGGCTATTAGACTTCAGCTCCACTCTTGTGACTGATGCTATAGCTTATAATGGTCAACTGACAACTTAAAACTAGGATTTATTTTAGATGTTTATAAACTACAGGCCAAAAATATCAAAGGTACAGGAAGACTCACCTAAGGATGTCTCCATACAAATTTGGCATAACAAGGACATCAAATTGGGATGGATCTTGAACCATCTATAAGGAATATATTTATGCACTTAGCGTAAACTGCACCATGGACACACAGTATTCACGATAAAAAAGTAATCAGTAAATGCTGATACATACTTACATTCAAGCACACAGTATCGAGGTACATCTCATTAAATTTAATATCTTTACAGTTCTCAGCAACTTCTCTGCATTTTTGTAGAAAAAGCCCATCTGACATTCGCCTGTATATTTAATTAAAAAGAAGTTGAAAATGAAGATTTGCTGCAAGAAAAGAACCAATCAACGTAAAGTAAGTTTGAGAAATTGATGTTCCAAGGGCTAGGGAGAGGACTCAGTCAGGAAACTGCTGCACAAGCATGAACACCTAAATTCACATCTCTAGCACCTGCATGAAAAGCTGGGTGTGGTACATGTACTTGCAATCCTAATGCTGGGGAGGGAGAGACAGGAGGATCCCTAGAACTCATTGGCCAGCCAGTCTAGCCGATCAGTGAGCTCCAGACCATTGAGAGACCTCATCTCATGGAAGGCAGACAGTGTTCCTAAGGATGACACCTTTGGTTGTCCTTTGGCCTCCACACATAGCCACCCACCCCCACACACACAAAAAAAGATTTTTAAAAAGAAATTTAAGATGCAGAAGCCACAATCTCTGATTTCAATTATAACACAATTATAATTAATAAATTAATTAATTTAATTTAAATTAATTTAATTTAATAAAATTTTAAGTTAATAAAATTCAAGTTGAAAAGGCTTGAGGATCCTTACAGATGCACCAAAGTGTAAAAACAAATTTGTTCCTAACAGAGAAGACTAGATTTTCATAGTATTATTCAATAAGAACTAAGAAATACTTGAATTAAACTTATTTTTATTTGGGGGGAACTTATTTTATTTGCAGCCCAGGGTGGTCTTGGATGTGATATGTAGCTGAGGCTGGCCTTCAGTTCCTGACCCTTTTACTTCTTCTCCCAAGGGCTGGGATCACAGGCATGTGTAGCCATGCCCTGGCTCATATTAAAACTGCTTTGGGATATTAACCATTATTTAAATGGTTTTACTATGTTTTCTGAGGTTAGGAAAGCTATTTCTTTGCATAGTTAGAGGTGGTCTTTAATAGACTGAACTTGAGAATGTAAATTGCCAGAGAAACACTTCTGAAGTATCTATTTTAAGCCCTGAACACATGGTCATTTCTCCCCCTGAGAAGTACGAACTCTGTGGCCTTTGCTAACCTGGCCACAGCGTCTGCAGGCCCAGCATTTCCCCAGCTCCCTTTTCTCTGACGCCACAGGACCTGCATTCCTGCTCTCCTCACTCACTCCCATCATTTACCCTGAGGCCAGCTGACAGGAGTCAGGCTACTTTGTGACTGGTACAAGTCTCTTTTCCAAACACTTAAAGAGCAAGCTGGAAGACAGCGCAAAGGAAGCTCCAACCCAGCACCACAACAGAAAAAGGCAGGCCCTGATCCCACAGGGACTCACATGATGTTGGCTTTATGCACAGCTGTGGCGTTGCTCCGGTGGTTGTTGCGGGCATACTCAAAGGCAAACTCAGCGATACGCTTGCTGGCTCCCTCCGTGATGAGCTTGATGCTCTGCACAACGCCATCAACGATCTG
Organism: Eospalax fontanierii; assembly: GCA_035773235.1. Taxonomy (NCBI): domain Eukaryota; kingdom Metazoa; phylum Chordata; class Mammalia; order Rodentia; family Spalacidae; genus Eospalax; species Eospalax fontanierii. The sequence goes on along the minus strand of CM069539.1, from coordinate 62,486,605 downwards.
AAAGAGAAGTGGCAAAACTCTGGCACCAGCCAGCCTCGGAGTGTAGACCATGTCATCACAGCAGGTGGCCCCAGCCAGCATGGCCAGCATCACACAGGCCGCATGTCAGAGGAGGCAAGTCTAACAAGCCCCACTATAGAGTGAGTCACCAGCCAAGAGCACAGCTGTGAAGTGAGGGACTCAAAATGTAGAGGGCAGATTCCCAAGCCTGTGCACCACACGAGGCTGAGTTCCTCCTCATATCCAAGTAGTCAGTAACATGGTCAAATCACCCAGCACCAAAACCAGAACCCACCAACTCCCCCCAGAGGGAAAACTGATCTGTCTTTGGGAGATACTGTCAACTAAAAATGTGAATAACTGCCCCAAGTGCACAGAAAACAATCCAACTTGGAACAAAAACCTTCCTGAAGTGAACGTACCACGTGCTCAATCCCACTGTATTCTCCTTCTGTGTTCTCTCGAATGGTGACAATGTTTACATCGGTATAAGGGGTTTTATAGCCTTCGATTGAGACACATGGTCGGACATTAGCATAAAGGTCAAATGTCTTACGCAACAACAAATTCATAGATGGGTGGCCAGCTGCTATTGGGGTCTTTAAAGGACCTGTAAAAAAGAATAGCCAGAAGACAGGAGACAACAGGATATATTGTGTTCTCACAGGGGACTATCCCACCTGGCTCCCCTGTAAAATGTTTTCTGTCTCTAACTTCAGTCTCTCCCCTCAAACCCAGGTGAAGGAGGAAGGTGTCCTCAAGGGACCCTTTAAATACGAACTGCATTTCCCATCTTGATAGCCCTTTAAATACGAACTGCATTTCCAATCTCGATAGCTTCTGAGGACCAAGCATTGCGTTGGGTGCTTGATGTCTAACCTCATCACTCCACAGAGGTCGCTTAAAAATGAAGGAAAGGGCTGGTGAGAGGGCTCCGTGGCTATGAGCACGGGCTACTCTTGCAGAGGACCCAGGGGTCCAGACCTTCACCAGGTCATCCAGGGATCCTGTGACCACTGTTTCAGAGTTCTCCTTCTTGTTTGTCCCCCAGGCAACTGACCAAATGGCATCATCGTGGGCTAGAGTGGAAAGTACTTGATTTAGTTTCCATGTACACAACTTCTAAATTCAGTGATAAAATGAAGCCGAAACATGACCCGGCAATCCAATGTCTCTCGCAATCTGTCTCTGACTCTCTCTCTCTCTCTCTCCACTGTTTCATAGGACACTTCCCCATAAAACTTTTACTGGATTTGTGAGAATTTATGAAAACAAAACTAGAGACTCTGAAAAAGCCACCTGCCCTAAAACACAAGTTCACCAGGCAGGGAAGCAGAACAAGAATAAGCCAGGTCTAAAGAATCAAATTTAGTGACCAACCCATTAGCATGCTACTCAACAGACAGTAGACTAGAGCAGCAATCAGGTGACTGAGTAAAACCAGAAGGCAGTCTCCCCTCCCAAGAGACCTAAACTTGATGTGAGCCACATCTCAGAGATCTCTGGAAATCAGTAGGCAGTTCAACTATGAACGGTGCTAGGCTAAAAATAGATGAGATACCTTTTGCCATAAATGTTTTCATTATGTGTCATGGACCAGTTATTACATTAATCCTTTCCTAAGTGTTGTCTCTATCACCTGTATCTCCTTGGGTGGATCGTGTCAAGTTATTCTCAGGGCTCTCTCAGCCCTTCCTTGCTTTGGAACTCAGTCCACTTGTTTAGTCTGAGCTGGTTCTTTTTAAAGATCCTATTTGTTAGATATCTTTTTTGGTTTTGTTTTGCTTTCAAAGAGTTTGGTTTAAGATGTCTATTTTGTTTATTTGTTTTGAACATTTGGTTTGTTTTGTGTCTCGGTTTGGTTGCTGTTTGCTTTCAGACTCTGAAAGCATTTGGATTCTGGCTATTAATCTCGCTACAAGTCTTTTTTGTTTCTTTTTCTCTGGAAATTTCTTCCATTTTTAATTTAAGGAATGAAGATATGTTTGGAGAAAAGCAAACAGATATTTCAGATTTCAGCTGGTTTTAGGTTTCATTAGTATGTTAATTCAACTTACAGGTGTTAAAAAAATGGAAAAAATTAACTAAAGGTGTTTCTCCTCAATAAGTAGCATTTACAACCTCTAATACCCAAAGAACTCTTAACCCTGACGAGAGGCATCATGCCAGGGGTAAAGCCAATAACCACAGTTACATTTTGTCACATACGTAGATCAGAGCAGGGGCAGGTCAGTTATCAAAGACGTTTTCAGCCAACAAAGCATTTCACTTAGGAAAGACAAGTTCCTCAGAATTGCAGATACAATGGGCTCCATGGAGATGCAGGTACAGCTTGGTGGAGGGACATGCTACTAGGCTAGTTGGAAGTTTCCCAGTATTGTAGAAACAATGCACCCCCTGAAACTGCAGATTCGGCCTTCATGGCTGGCTGGCCCCCATAGGAATAGCTGGGAAAAACACAGAATAATGAAAGTCAGAACAAAAAGGAGTCAGTTTTGCCATTTCAGTTGTTAGTCCCCATGTGGGTGCTGGGAACCAAACCTGGATTGCCCCAGCCAGCAGGGCATGGGAACAAAAGGAACGTGGAGGGCTGACAAGACAGTTTCTCTGATTAAATCGGCAAATCTTTATTTTTTACAGAGCTCTTATATACTGTTGCTGCTGCAAGGGGCTAGGTGGAGGCGTGGTGGACTAGGGTTGCTAAGAGACAAATCGCCAGGTGATTCAGGAGCCAAGGGCATGTGTAGGGCGGCTACAGGTGGGGGAACTTGTCTGTTTAGACAATAAGAAACTCTAAATAGAAACAATGGGAGTCAACATGTCTCAGGGTGTTACATTTGCAGGAGGGTCAGACAGAGGTCACTTGGTTCCCGGCACTGGATCATCTGTAAGAGCATCCAGTACTCAACCACCAAGCCACCTCTCCAGCCCTTGACAGACTTCATCTTTTGAATTTTTTATACTGCTAAACCTTTTCCACATTTTTTTAAAAAATCGTATTTATTTATTTATTGTGTGTGTGTCTGTCTGTGTGTGTGTGTGTCTGTGTGTGTTATGCCTGCATGTATGTAAGTGCACCTGTGTCATGCAATGCCTGAGACCGTTGGTTCCGCTGGTATTGGAGTTACTGGTTGTTAACTGCCACGTGAGTGCTGGGATTCAAACTTGGTTCCTCTGCAAAAGCAGCCAGTGCTCTTAACCTCTGAGCCATCTTTTCAGCCCCCTTTTTACATCTTAAAGAGATAGGGATGTAAACTCTACCTTTTAAAAAAACTGGGTGTACCTAGATTTCATGTAATTGTGTCATGTGTTTTTATAATTGTCTCCATGTGTTATGTCTGGAGCTCAAACTGGTGCTGAGCTCACAGATATCTACCTGCCTCTGCCTCCCAAGTACAAACCACTAAGCCCTGCATGCTATAAAATTTGAAGGTATATACATAGATTTTGATAATGATTCCCCTTCAAAACAGGTTCTAAATCAATATATGTTGATTACAATTTTATTTCATTTATGTAATAGTCATGAGTAAAATAAAAACCATATATTCTGGGTCTAGACAAATGGTTCAGCAGTTAAAATCGTGTATTGCTCTCTTAGAGGACTTGAGTTTGCTTCCCAGCACTCACATTGGATGGCACACAGTTTCCTGTATCTCCAGCTCCAGGGGAATCCAGTTCCTTTAGTCTCTATGTATACATACCCCCTCCTCATAATTAAAAAAAATATTTTTTAAATCATATGATTGTTCCCCCCCCCAAATTTTTAAGACAAGATCTTACTATGTAGCCCTCACTAGCCTGCAACTCACTATGTAGACCAGGCCGGCCTTGAATTCACAGAGATCTGCTTGCCTTTGCTTTCTAAATATAGGGATTACAGGCATATGCCACCACATCTAGTCTTCAAAATGGTCTTAATATAAAATTGTTAATTGTGAGGTTTTTTATTATGACTGGACTACATGTCGAATAAGGATATATATGTTTGCTAAAGGTCTTTGTGTTAGCTGGGCATGGTGGTGCATGTCTTTAGTCCCAGTAGAGACAGGTAGATCTCTGTGAGTTCAAGGTCAGCCTAGTCTACACGGTGAGTTCCAGCTAAAGATCTTTGTGTTCAGTTTCACTTGTATAGTGAGGATTACAAGAGACCTCAACAAACAGTAACATTCGAAATCTTGGGGTTTGGTTTGGTTTGGTCTTTTGAGACAAGGTCTCCCTGTAGCCCCAGCTGACCGATCATTCTCTATGTAAACCAGGCCAGCCTCGATCAGTCCCACAGAAATCTGCCTGCCTCTGCCCCTCAAAGGCTGAGAGTAAAGGCATGTGCCACTAAGCCTAGCTCTCAAAATGCTGTTTTAAAAAAGTGCCTATATATGACTGTGAATGTAGGCACTGCCTACATGTGCCTATGTTTTTTTAGATAATTTGGCTTGTAAATAAGTGCTCATGTAAACTAAAGGTGTTAAACTGGCCCAGCCTTCTTTTGGCTTATGGTAAAGCTAAAATTTTAAGGAAAAAGAGTCACAACTCCAACTGCCCCAGCAAGCTAAGTGAGCTCAGCCATGTGTCCAGTATGCTAGTTAAAGAGACAAAACAGCAAATGCCAGAGAACTTTTCAAAAGTTCTTATCATTGTGAGCACTTTAGTGTACAAATAGAGGTATCTGATGGTCCTACAACTTTGGGAGAAGTAACATGAGTTTTTAAGTTTATATTTAAAAAAAAAACTTTTTTTAAAAGACAAAAAGACCAGCTAACTCTGGTCAAAATGTTACCTCCTTGATTCCTGTCTCAATTCTGGTTCTACAACATGGCCCCTATTGCTTGAGGGCACAAATTACTCATGCTCCAGGGTGTAATTGTTCTATTTTGGATAATTGTTCTTCTCTGAGATTGTAGGGCATAATGTAAGGTGGGCCTTAGCGAGGTCACCTGCTATGAGGATTAAGGGAGTGGCTCCTGTGGGCATGGTGCTCTGATCCAGCCAGGTGTGACACCAGCTTGTGCTATGCGTCTGGAGAGAACCTGCACAGAGATGATCCATCCAGAGACAGAATACTATTAGCTGCAGTTGAGAACCACCCCATAGGGGGTTGGCTAACCAAACTCATAAAACCCCCTGAACTTCCTTGAATAAACGAGTTTTACTGCTGCTTGCCCTCTGCATGCTTCTCACTCAGCTCCGAACACAGTGCCTACTCACCTCTTTTTGGTGGAGACCCTTCTGTCCCACTCCAGTGGCATCCAGGAGAGAGATCCCAACATGAGATGTTAAACTCTAAGGCTTAAGAGGATGACTTATTGCTGTGCTTATATATTTTTTCTATGTACGTGTGCATAGGAATATAAACATTTTAAGAATTTAAAAGATATTTTTTACCACTACTGACTCTTCAAAAACAAACAAATGAACAAATAGGCTTTTCAAGGTTGGTATCTTAGCCAAGCCTATGTTAGATACAACTCTATAAACATTTGAACATGACACGAGTGCACTTACACATATACAGGCGATACAGTCATATACACAAAACAAAAGCGATATTTTTTTAAAAAACCTGATTCAAAACTCAACAAAGATATCTTAAGATTTACACATAATCTTAATGCATTACATTACATCATAATAATATATGGGACAATTATCTATCTTTGTGTTTTTAGCTTAAAAAATATAGTTTATTTAAAATACTTGCTAAATGATTAACATACTTATTACAAAGGTAAAAAAGACTATAAATGTGGTTTACCTGTGCTTATATCTGTTAGATATAAGATAACATATGTAAGTTTTCTTATCTAGATACAGCTTCATTTAAAATTCTTATTAAAATTTTATAAAAAATAAGATAAACTCATCAAATTTTAATGATAAAAAGGTTATAGGTATGAGATAGATTTTTGGCAAAAGAAGGCTCATAAAAAGCTTTGGGATGAGGAAGAAGTTTATGGTAAGATAAAAATTGTTCCAAGCTGGGAACGGTGGTGCAGGCTTTTCATCCCTGCACTTGGGCAGCAGAGGCAGTTCAAGGACAGCCTGGTCTACATAGTGACTTTCCGGCCAGCTGGGGCTACAGGAAGTTCTGTCTTGGAAAAAGAAGTGCTAAGGAATTATCGAAAAATATTTAAGAAAGGAATTTGCGGCTGTCAACATAACAGCCAAATCTGCTCAAAGTGAATTCTTTTGGGAAAACATGAAGAAAAGGAGCGTCATTTATTTTGAGGCTCTAATTGGGCAGAGGAAAAGCACTGCAGTTTCAAACACTGACTTTAATGAAAAAGAGGGGAGAAGAATAAACAAACTGTTGCTAAGCTTTGTCCCTAGCCTTTGTTTTGTGGTTTTGGTGGTACTAGAGCTTGAACCCAGGACCTCACGTGTGCTAGGCAAATGCTCTACAAATGAGCTATCGCCTCAGGTTTTGTTTTTTTGTTTGCTTGTTCTGCTTTTTGTTTCATTTTGAGACAAGGTCTCACTGTATGTCTGTAGAATACTGGCTGGCCTAGAACTATCTAGACCAGGCTGTCCTCAAACTCTGCCTCCTGAGTGCCAGGATTAACATGCCAACACGCCCAGCTACAGCCTTTGTTTCTATTTGTTTGTTTTGTGATTTGGGTCATCCTGGGATTTGATCCCAAGACATCATGCATGCTAGGCAAGCACTCTACAGCTGAAAAGTCCTGACAGTACCACTTGACAAAAGGTCCTCGGAGATCATGCACACCCATGGACGAAGCATGCCTCTCCTCCAACACAGAGAGGGATGGAATGGAGGTACTCACTGTCCTGACACAGCCCACGCTAGAGTGGTGGCCAGTCCTTTGCTATTCCAAACTATGACACAATGATCTTCCTCAAAAACAGCTACTCTGGTTTTTGTTTTGTGTGCATACATGGGAGTGGAGGGGTTTCACTGTGCACATGTGGTGGTCAGGGGACAAGCATGGGAAATGGTTCGCTCCTTTCACCACATGGATCCTGGGAACTGAGCTCAGTTCATCCAGCTTTGCAACAAGTGCCTTTAGTTGCTGAGCCAGCTCACTGGCCCCAAACTGCTTCTTAAGCTAAAGAAAACATGGAAAATGCAGCCCTTAGATTTGTCACACTTTGCTTAGTAACTCCTAAGCCTTGAGGTGACAAAGAACGTGAGAAAGGTCAGGATAAGCAGATGACCCTGAGATATAAACCTAGAAAAGGTAAACAAGAGCGATCCACAATGTGACCATGGGAAGGAGTTCGAGGACCCCAGAGCCTGGGACTGGAAGCTGCTGCTGTTACTTCCTCTTGAGAGGCCGGAGCAAGTGTGTGGAAGTGGAACGCTAAGTTCTGTGGCAGTGGAGACATGCATGGCAGCCAAAGCAGAGGCACAGCAGTCCATGGTGGCATGGCAATCCAAAGGGAGCCACAGGGATGCTTGGTTACTGGCAAAAAATGAACTAAGGGCCAGGGGCACAGCAGGTTACACATGTGACAGACAGATCAGGGCGGGGGCAGGTCAACTGAAGGAAACAGCATCCCACCAGGCAAACAGCAGGGAACTCCCAGGACCACACTGTCACAGGAAATAACAAGAGCTTTGGGAAATGTGACATCCAGATGGGAATCCACAGCTCACCCCTCTCTGCAAAGCAGGACAAAGCAGAAACTAGAAAATTCATGTTATCCTCAGACTTCCATCCTCACTGGGCCCAGACACTAAGGCCGCAGAGGAACCCCTGGCAACAGCCAATAATCCAGGCTCCACCCTTGTCCAGCAAGTTCAAAGTCCTGGGTCTCATATCCAGTCTAGCAAAATTAGAACACATCAGAGGAATTTCAACTACTTATTTGCTGGAGATGGCGATACATACCTGTCATTCCAGCTCTAGGGAGGCTGAGGCAGGAGAATCTCAAGTTTGAGGCCTGCCTGGGCTGTCAAACAAAACTCTATCTCAAAACAAAACAATACCCCCCCACCAAAAAAAAAAAAACACACACACACAAAAAAAAACAGGTACATGCACAACCTGTGCCTTTACCAACAAGGAAAACTCCCAGCACCACATAAGAGCAACATACTCCAGAACCCAGACCCTGAAGGACGCAAACTGTAGGGTCCTGTGCCTTTAGATCTAGAAACTGGGCCATCACTGAGGGTGGAGGCCCTAGCCTCCTGGGGTTCACATGTAAGGGTATTTAGGGAAAGTAATCTGTGATGACCTAAGCCAGTGATGAAGGTTTGGGGTAGGGTCACAAGGAAGACCCCAGTGGTCAAGGCAGAACTGGGAGCAAGGTCTGTGGCAATCCTAACAAATCCTTAAATAGCCCTAGATGCAGTTGTCAATCAAATGGTCTGATCCTCTAGCAAGCCTATAAGATAGGTTCTACTTTCATGGTCCACTTTACAGGTGTGAAAACTGAGGCACAGACAAGGAAGGCATCCTGACCCAGACCAAGGAGACCAAGTTACACAGAGCAGTTGACCCCAGCTAACTCAGTGGCCTATGGAGAACCATATCCCTGTCCACTATGGTTCCATCTAGGATGCCTGGGCTTTGCCTGGGCCAGGGCAGAAACTGACCCGTAACACAATGCCTATGTGAATGGCCCCACTAAGAATGGAGAGAGATACTAAAACAACACCCCAGCTCAAGAACAGTGCATTTGTAAAGCAGTAACTCATTTAACAGATAGAGCAGCACTACCATTATATCCAAGTTGCACATGGGAACACAGGCACAGAAAGATAAAGTTGCCAATTCAAGGTCACACAGCTACTGAGCAGAGCAAGGGTCTGAACGGCAGGCACACTAGCTCTGTGAGCCACTGTGTTCCATGTAAACTCACAACGGTGGCCTCCGTCAGAAAGGGACTGTGATGTGTCACTTGCTGTGGTATGCATCCTCATACTTAGCACGGGGCCACAATAAAGAGATCAGGGCACTGGAGGGAGCAAGGGGAAGGTGGAAACAAAAAGACAGGAGACGAAGAGGAGGGACGAGAACCTACACACATTCTAGGATTTTCCTCATTGTTGTTAAGAGAGGGTTTCATGTAGCCCACACTGACCTCAAACATGAACTCTCTATGTAGATGATCTTGAACTTCTGATCCTTCTGCCTCCATCTTCCAAGTGCTAGGATTGCAGGCATGCACCATCAAGCCCAGTTTATGCAGGGGCTGGGGATGGAACCCATGTCTGGGTGCATGCTAGGCACTCTACCTCCAAGCCACGCCCTCAGCCTCCCGGGTTTTATGTCTACCAGTCTGCACCTTCCATTAGTCCATCCTGATACGGATGTGGTTTCAGGTCCCATCTCCCCGGGATCATTTGTTCTCTGGTACACAGGACACAGCTGTCGGGCCTCCTTCCATCCAACTAGGGGGCAGGGGGCTTGCTTCTAAACTTCCAGAGTCCATGAGAAAATACAGTTACTCCATGAGGGGTGAGGTGGCACAGGCTTGTCCCTCTAGCTCTCTGCAAGCGGAGGAGGAGGAGCAGATGTATAAAGCCTGCCTGAATTACAAAGCAAATTCAAGGCTAGTCTGGTTAACAGTGAAACCCTGTCTCAAAAGAAAAAAAAGTGGTGTGGGGGAACGGGGCGGGGAGGACTGGAACTGTAGCTCAGTGGTGCTAGAGAGCTTGCCCAAAAAGAAAAGAAAGAGCTGGGCATGGTGGCACATGCTTTTAGTCCCAGCACTCAGGAGGCAAAGGCAGAGGCAGGCAGATCTCTGTGAGTTCAAGGCCAGCCTGTTTTACAAAGTAAGTTCCAGGCCAGCTGGGACTACAGGGAGACCCTATCTCAAAAAGACCGAACCAGAAAGAGAAAGGGAGGGGATGAGAAGAGAGAGGGGGAGGGGGAGGGGGAGGGAGAGAGGGAGAGAGAGAGAGAGAGAGAGAGAGAGAGAAAGAAAGAAACATGTAAACTTCCTCTGCTGCTTCTCAAGAGACAGCACCTCAGAGCGCCCCACCTCCCCAAGGCAGCTCCCTGACACTCAATTACCTTTAATGGGGAAGCTGAGTGCAGCTGTCAAGGTGCCTGCCTGGCCAGATTGGGGACTTGGCAGTTGCCCTTTGCTCTCACAGCTGCCAGCTGCCTTCTTGTCTCCACCAGCCACATGTCTGGGCCAGCTCATTCATGCCAGACCCGGCAGAGGCGGCAGGCGAGCTCTCCTCCTTGCCCAGCCACCATCTTCTCTAAAACTCGTGGCCAGGCAGAGCCTGTGGCTCTTGACCAACCCCAGGAGCGAAGTGTTCTCCATGGCACACGCATCTTACAACCCAGGTCCTAGGGTGGGGTTTGTTTGGCCAAGGGGCTGCTATCTCAACGTATGTCTTGCATTCATCAGGCCCACTTGAAAACCATCCCAAGACTGATGCAGAATTGCATTTTCCCTCAAGAACAGACCCTGCAAACTGAGTGGGCTACTGGTGGCAAGCCTTCCTAATATCCAACCACCAGGACGAAGCACAGCTGTGTAGGGCAAGAATGACTGGTCAGTCTCTAGCTAGGCAGTGACAGTGGGGACACTGGGCCCAGTCAGAGGCTGTGAATTTTCAATGTCTGTGGCTATTCTGGATCATGACTTCTCCCTGCAACACATTAATAACAGCCCCCTCCCCTTACCTGGGACCACCAAAAGTGCTGCCAGACACTGCCACATGTTCCTTGGGGTCAAGTCAGTCACACAACTTTGTGAACCACTGACCAATCAGGATGATTTCAGTTTCATTTTGTTTTTAAAGTAGGGCTATATACTCAGTCCTCCATATCCACAGGCTCCATCCACATCCTCAAATTCAACCAACTACAGACTAAAAATATTTGAAAAGGTAGGGAGATGGCTCAGTGGGTCAAAGTGCTTACCACCAAGTCTGATAACCTGAGTTCTATCACTATTACCCACATGGTAGAAAGAAAGAACCCATGGGCTGTCCTCTGACTTCCACAGGTATACCATCATGGACACACATCACATACACACAGAAGGAAGAAAGTGAGAAGGAGAAGTTAGTATCATGATATAAATTCTTCTGTGAAACTGAGGCAGGATAGAAAGACAAGGAAAATCTTGGGGACATAGGAAGGGAAAGGAGCCCCTCATTTAGGAGCCTGGCTAAAGCCTTCCTCCAGCTGACAGTCAAGAGTTCCAATGGGCTGGAGAGAGGGCTCAGTGGTTAAGAGCACCAGCTGCTCTTGCAGAGGGCCTATCTGAGTTCAGTTCCCAGCATCCACATGGCAGCTAACAACCATCTGTAACTCCAGAATCAGGGGATCTGATGGCCCCTCTGGCCTCTACAGGCATTACACAACACAGATGCACTTACATACATGCAGGAAATACAACCTTACACATAAAATAAAAATAACAAATATTTTTAAAAAGAATTACAGGGGCTGGAGATAAGAGCACTGACTAGGAATCTCAAGTCAGATGTTAACTCTGTTCTCAGTGGGAAACATCCTGCCATCTGCATCCCTGTGATCTAGATTTTTACATCATCGACTGTAATCCCATCAGGTGTCCCTCATAACCCACTCTGGGATCTCAATTATGTTGCTTAGCCATATTTTGAACATAGCCCTTCAAAGCCACCACAATCCTACGCACATCTATGTAAAGACAATGGAGCACACTCCCAGAAGCCCACATCCATGTCTGACTTTCCTCCAAGTGCCTTCTTTCTCCTAACTCTGTGCACTTTTAATTTAAAAGTTAAAAAGAAAAAAATGTCCTTTAATAAGTCCCCATCCGGCTTCATACTGGCTCACCTTAAAATTCTTTACTTCATCAAAGCCAAGACCAGTGGGTCTGAGTGGAGGGCTTTGAAGAGAATTCTTCAAGCTGTTGGCAACAGAACTACGTCTCCACCTGGGGCTACTGACAGGCTCCAGGCCTTTTCTGAAAAATATTTTATTTATTATTTTTATTTAATGTTTATGAGCATATTTCCTGCATGTATGTCAGTGCACCCATGTCATACAATGGCCTCAGAGGTCAGAAGAGGGTGTTGGATCCCTGTACCTGTAGTTACAGATGGTTGTTAGCCACCATGTGGGTGCTGGGAATCAAACCTGGGTCCTCTCCAAAAGCAGCTGGTACTCTTAACCACTGAGCCATCTCTCCAGTCCCCCTTCTAGGCCTTCTTAAGGGCTGAACTACTAAGCAACTGGGCTTTTTGTTATTGCCACTGTTGTTTTTAACAAGAGAGAAATTAAACCACTACATTTGAGATCTTTGCCACATAAGGCCAAATCTACGTGATTAATGTAGGTTTCCCATTCAGGAGACTCTAGCCAGATCAAAGCCCCTGATAGCACTCACTGAGCATCAAGCGGCCTCCTGCATGGCACTATATGGTTTTCCTCTTCCAGGGGACTCTGCTCTGTGGACCCTGGCTTCCCAGCCTGGAGCCCAATAAATATTCAAAAGCCTCCCAGGAACTGACCAGAAAGGGCCAGGCATGGGACCAGGAGCTCGACACTTAGCCCTGTAGGCTCCCTGTCTTCCAAGGGGTCAAAGAGACCAGTTCACCTGAGACTCGTCTCAGTGTCCACAGCACCCAGTATGCTGAGGTTAAAAAAACAAGGCCAGTGACCAGGTGCCTTGGGGAAGGGGGAGATCATTAGCAAAGTACTTAATTAGGTTCATGTTTACATTTCTTCTGCAGGTAAATAGTTGTTAAGTAAGAGAAATGGGTTGTGTCCAAGATGGACTTATCAGTGAAATCAACAACATATAAAAACAAGAGATCCACTCATTTTTTTTTAACTATTTCAGAGCCCAAGCAGTAGCATATACCTTCAATCCAGGCACTTGAGAGGCTGAGCCAGGAGGATCAAAACAACACTATATATTCAACATCTATGCTGGAGACTGGAAATTATAAACAGCGATGTATCACTAAGATTACACCCCTAAGAATGTAAACTCCCTTCATTTTTCCCCTTTTCTCGGGGAGGAGGGATTCTTTGGGACAGTCTCACGTAGCCCAAGCTGACCTCAAACTCAAACTCAATACTTAGCTAAGGGTGACCATGAACGTTTTTGTCTTCTTTTCTTTTGTTTGTTTTATTTTGTTGAGACAAGGTTACCCTGTAGTTCCAGCTGGCCTCAAACTCTTAGAGTTTGCCTGCTTCTGCCTCCCAAGTGCAAGGATTAAAGGTGTGGATGACAGGATTAAAGGCAAGTATCACCATGCCCCGCTGTTTTTTCACTGTTTATCAACTGTTTCTCTCACAATTTCTGACAAAGGAAGGGTGAGGGAAGAACACTGCCTTCCTTTTCTTGGCAGTGTGGGAGGTCACTTGGCGGGGACCCTGAAGGGTCACTCGTACTAGGCAAGTACGCGCACTACCATCGAATCATAGCCCCAGCTTCCTGCTAGCTTTCTCTTAAGACGGGCAGGAGAAATGGTTCAGCATAAGTCTTTATTGCTCTTGGAGAGAGAGGACCAAGTTCACACCCATATTAGGCAGCTCACGAGTGAGTATAACTCCAGTTCCAGAGGATCCAAAGCCCTCTTCCAGCTCCATGAGCATCTGTACACACAGACACATAAATAAGAATGAAATAAATATACAAATCTTCTCTTTTTCATTTAAGAGACTAAGTCACCCAGGCTGGTCTTGATCTCCCTCTGCAGACCATTCTGGCTTTAAACTCACCATCCTCCTGAGTGGCTGGGCTTGTGCCAACACACCTGGCTACAAAGCACATTGGTGGTCAGAGTCTTAAAATCGGGCAGCTGCATGGCCATGTTCAGCAGCTCCATGCCTGTGCAGAGATTAGGCAGTAGGCAGGCTTTCTTGCACAAGCTTTGAGAAAGCTGCAGCCTGAGATCCCCACACAGAAGTTCAGTCTCAAGTTAACAGCCCATACTCACTCTGACCTGAGCTACACACACTCCTCACAGACCCAGGCACCCAACAGCCACAGCCACCTTAGACCAGTGGATTAACCTCAAAGGTCTCAGCCATCAGGGTTAGGGTCCAGAAGCCTGGATGAATGAGGAAAATATAAGGATACTATGTTCCCACTGATTCTGCCAGGGTTTGCATGAGTCCAAAGGTAACAAGACAATTGCCAAAGTAAAAAAACCCCTGGAACTGTCACAATTGTCTCTAGCTGTCTACCCACCTCCCTCCTCATCTGCTAAGCACCCATTATGTGCTACACTGCACCCAACAGCCCATTAGTACCTCTTTTTTTTCCCCCAGTGATACACAGTATAGGGTTGGGAATGGCTCAGTGTTTAAAGTGTTAGCTGCACAAGCCTGAGGACCTGAGTTTAATCCATAGCTCCTCTAATTAAAAACCAGGCAGGACTACAAGCAGCCGGAACCCCAGTACTGTATGAGGGAGACTGGCAGATCCTAGGAGCTCCCGACAAGACAATCTACTTGAATCTGTGAGCTGCACCTTCACTGAGAGACCCTGTCTCAAAAACTAATTTGGAAGGCAATAGAGAAAAATACTGAACATCAGCTTCTGGCATCCACATGTACATGCACACATATATGTGCATACATACCTGCAAACATACAGATATACAGCACAGTCATGATGCCTTCTCTACATATAAGGAAACTGAGGATCCGCTGTTGGTGAGAATTGAACCCAGAACCTTTTGCATGCTAAGCCAAGCAATCTACCAACCAAGCTACTTCCCCAGTCCTTCATTTACTCTCAGGGTTGGAGGTATAGCTCAGGGGTAGAGTACTTGCCCAGCATGCATGAGACCCTGAGTTCAATCCCCAACTTCACAATAATAATAACAATAATAATTGATTATGTTAATAGACATTCTTAGGCCCTGCTAGAATAGTGAGCTGGCCAACTCTTTTCTGGAAAATAAACACAGCAAAAGCTAGAGCATAACCTTCTTGAATGTTCTGAGCTATTTTTTCCACTTCAGGAATGGCTTCCAAGGAAATAAGCCAACAGGCTCTATGTCCATAGGCTTAATATAACAATGGTTTCTCTAAAAGAAAAAGAGATGGAAAAGGAAAAAACTGCCACCTCAACTCAAATGTCAAACCAGAGATAATGATGACATAAATTACAGTCCACAGCGTCACGGAAGTATTGATGGGAGTAACAAAGGGTGTTATTACAAAGGTTATGTGAGGACAGGAAAATTCTTAAGTAATAAATACCATGAAATGGAATGCAATGCACAGTGCGGTCTCACAGAAGCCTGGAGAGGGCCTTGCGGTTAGCACAACAGCAGACACATAATGGCCCAGGGAAGAATACTCACAATGGCCAGGAGAGAAAAATGGCCAAGGTCCCCAACACATTGTGAACCCCAGCAAATCAACAGGAACAAGACCAGTCTAAACATTCCCACAAAGGACAGAGAGACATGCACAGCTCTCTCTGCACGTCTTCACTTACTGCCAGAAAGAGCCTCACTAAGATGCCCAGGCTGACCTTGAACTCACTCTGTAACTCAGGCAGGCTTTCCACTTGTGACCCTCCTGCCTCAGTCTCCCAGGTCACTGGAATTACAGGTCTGGGCCAGCAGGCTGAGTTTGGAAATAAAGTACCTTTGAGACAAGGTCTTGTTATGTAGCCCAGACTAGTCTAACACATGATGCCCCTGCCTCAGCCATTTGAGTGCTGGGATTACACGCGTGTACCACCACATCCTGGTAGAAATGGGAATGTTCATTCACCAAATGGGACTTTTTGGAAAAATAACAAGTCTTTATATTAAAGATTAAAATCTACATAATTTTAGCCAAATGTGGTAGTGCATGCCTTAAATTCCAAAATTCAGGAGGCAGAGGCGAAACTCTGTGAAATTAAGGTCAGCCTGGTCTACATAGTAAGTTCCAGGCTAGCTGAGGATATCATAGGTAAATAAATAACTTACATAATTTTGACTCATATACAAGGATACATATTGAACTACTTAAACAAAAAAGGGAGCTCTATCCAAACAATGGTCCACTGACAGAGAAACTGCTCAATTAATTAGCACAATTATAACAACTCTGTAACTTGGTATATTATACAACTAGAGTAAAAGATGAGTAATAGTCTATGTATTAACATGGATGGCAAAAAGGAAAAAAAAAAGCCAGCAGAGTAATGACACCATGGCAACTGGCTGGTTCAACAGAGCAGCATCTACCTCATCATCTCTGTATAGTCTGCTTGGCTACAGAGCATGCGTCATTAGAAAACTCTATGCTTCAACTAGAAAGTTTATGTGGAAAAAGCAAAGTCACAGTGACATCTGAGGACCGGATGAGTAAGGCTTTATACATTGCTTAACTGTTGATTTGAAGCACTTCTTAAATAACAGAAGAAAAAAAAAAAATGCTTAGAATTTAACACATCTTTGAAAAACTGCCAGAACTCTCTTCTGGTCTCCTGGCCTCAGCTCTCAGGCATGTAAGGTTTAACTTCAATGGGCAAAACCCTCTCATATCCAGAAAAGCAACTCCAGCCAATTGCATTCACTGCTTGCTCAAGGTTCATATGCCAGGAACACTGTGGCTCTTAATAAGTGCAGGTGGGATAATCAGTAGGAGTACAGTTTCTGCAGCAACCTAGCAATTAACTACCAAATTTCAAAAGGCAAATAACAATCAATCTGGCAACTTCTTCAAGGGGAATTTATTCTGCTGAGTCACTGGCATATATCTGTATGTATATGCACAAAGAATACCTAGGAATGCTCATCTCCACAGCACTGATTAAGAGGCTGAACAACTGAAAATGTCTCCACAACAATCACCAAACTGGATGAGCTATACACAGAGGCCGATAAGGCTTGAAAGGAGCTATTACTTCCTTTTTCTTCCCATTTCCAGACTTCACATAGAAAGAAATCAACAAGATAGAGAATATTTATATATGAAATATAAAGAGAAAAATATGCACATGTAAATGCATATACATATTTTCAGAGATATTTGCACATACTTTAATTTTTCTGCAAGGATACCCGACAACTATCAATGTTTACTTCAGGGGGTGTGACCAAGGAAGGACAATACTGAAACTTGACTTTTCCCTTTCTATTCTTCTAGATTCTTCCTTTTTTTTCCTTTCCCAAAACAACGGCACTATCCGGGCCTAGTGGCTTATAATCCCAGCTGCTCTGAAGGCTGAGGCAGGAGGACTGAGAGCCCATGTCCTGCCTGGCCTAAAGAGTGAGTTCAAGGTCAACCCCGGGTAACTTTGTAAGTCTCTGTCTCAAAACAAAAAGTAAGAAGGTCGGGCATGGGGTACATGCCTTTACTCCCAACACTGAAGAGGCAGAAGCAGGCAGATCTCTATGAAATTTAAGGTCAGCCTGGTCTACAAAGAGAGTTTCAAGATAGCTAAGACTACATAGTAAGCCTCTATCTCGAAACAAAACAACAAAAAATTAGTAAATAAAAAGAGGCCTAGGGGTATAGCTTGGTGGTACAGTGGTACCTGAAATGAATGGGGCCCTGGGCCGGAGCCGAGTAGCACCAAATAAATAAATAATATAAAACAATGGCACCCAACGGACTGGGAACCTAACTCAGTGGGCATAGTATGCTTGCTTAGCATACAGGAAGCCAGTCTCCAGCTACTGGAGTAGTGAAGAACACTTGCAATCCCAGAGGTAGAGGTAGGAGGATCACAAATTCAAGGTCATCTATCTTTGGCTACATAGGAAGTTCAAGGTCAGCCTGTGCTAAACACTCTATTCAAACAAACAAACAAATAAAAAAAACAGCCCCATCAAGAAAATTACAGTGTAAGGAACGTCTTCATTTTCTAGAAACTTACAGAAAATTAACCTAACCAAAAAGGAAACTACTTTCTTGGTCATTAGAAGTTGTTTGTGAAGCAAAGGCAGTTGGGAAGTGGGGAGTCCCAGCGAGGTCTCACCCGGAAAGTGCTCAGCTAAGGCTCTAAGTCACAAATGAGACTCGGGGGGCGGCAGGGGTGGGGAGGGGAGACATGTAAACTTAATTTTAAGAAACCCGTGATTCAGAATGTGGCTCAGTTGGAAGAGCACTTGCAGGGATCTCCAGGTCCTTTTCTGGCCTGGCTCCGGTGGCTTGCACAAGACCGCACGCAAGATTTTTACGAGGCGGCTCCACTGGCTCCGGGTTCCCTTTGGGTTAAAAACTTTAGTCCATGGGGTGAAGCGCAGTTGGTTGACTGCTGGCCTGGCAAACATGAAGCACTGGCTTCTACAGCCAGCTCCGCCTGGTGGCACACACCTGTCACCCCATCACTCAGGAGGTAGAGACACGAGGATGAGAAGTTCAAGGTCATCCTCTGTAACACAGCAAGTTCAAAGTCAGTTTGGGGTGCACGACACCCTGTCTCGGAAAATGCTACTTTGACCACATCAGGCTGCCAGGCTTCCCTCAGCACTCACGTGGTTTTCTCCCTCTCACTGGAGCTTTTTTTTGTTTGTTAATTTTGAGACAAGGTCTCACTATGTCACCTTGGATGCCCTGGAACTTGCTATGTAAACCAGGCTGGCTTCGAACTCAGAGCTCCGCCTGCCTTGGGCTACGTGATATCGTATCTCAAAAAAAAAAAAAAGTAAAATGAACTACTCAGAAAAGGTCATATATTATATGATTCCATTTATATGGGATATCAAGAACTTATGGGGATCAAAAATAGATTAGTGGATGACTTGAGCATGGTGACATACACCTTTAATGCTAGCACTCAGGAAGCAGAAGCTGATGGATCTCTGAGGCCAGCCTGGTCTACATAGAAAGTTCCAGACCAGGTAGAGCTACATAGTGAAACCCTGTCTCAAAAGAAATGTAGATTAGTGGCTATTAAGGAATGGAGAGATGGGGAAGGGAGAAAAAAAGCATAAGTCTTCATTCTTTCTTCTTTTATTTTGGTGGTGAACCTGGAGCTTCATGCCTTCTAGGCAAGGGCTTCACTGCTGAGATTTGTCCCGAGTCTTCAGGACTTCTTTTTTTTTTTTCATTTCAAGGGCTTTCATTTATTTCCCAAATGGTTGCATTATTATTGTTCTCATTATTATTGTTGTTATTATTATTAATTCTACACAATTTCAGACATGTATATACTGAATTTGGGACATTTTTATCTCTATTACCCTCTCTCATCTCCTTTCCTATTGAAAACCTTCTTTCTAACATGTCCTTTTCTACTTTGCTGTGTTGGGTGTATGTGTGTCTGTCTGTCTGTCTGTCTGCCTGCCTGTCTGTCTGTATTAGAATTACTTGCACGAGCATGTGGACGGTGTTTATTTACTAGAACATGAGTAACCTATCAGTGGCTACACGGCTGAAGAAAATGACAGTCCTTTCCCCAGCACCCATCACCCATAGTCCCCCAGGGGAGGGTGGGGCCTCATGAGCCACTTCTCCATGCATGATGAAATGGCAAGGGGTCCAGTCTTATGCAGGCAGCCATAGCTGCAGTGCGTTCTTGAGTGCAACAACCATGTCATGTCCAAAAGACATCACTTCACAGTTCTCCTCCCCAACATCTGGCTCTTAACATTCTTTCTACCTCCCCTCCCTTGATATTCCCTGAGCTTGGGAAGACGTAATATAGAAGTCTCATTCAGAGAGCCAAACACTTCACAGTCACTTATTCTGTGTTCTTTGACCAGTTGCAAATCACTGCATCAACCACCACTCCCTAGAATAAGAAGCTTCTCTGAGGGAAACATTCTAAAAGTGGTCTGGTACTAGTTGCACCTGTCTCTGTTGAGTTACACACCTTAAATGGGTGAGTTTGATAGTATGTAAATTATATCACAATAAAGCTGTTTTTGTAAATATACCCAGGAAAGCCCTGAAAATAAATGTATTGGACATAAACTTGTTCATACAGATTTTTCAATGTGTGATTATCTATGTTGTAATAGTGTAGGGACGGACAGACACAAACAAGAAAGTCAGATCCAAATACACATGGGAATTTGTCATGTGATCAAAAGTAACATTTTAAAACGATGTGGAAAATGTGAATTATTCAATAAATGTCATTTAGGACATCTGTCTTTTGGGGGGGGGGGCGGTAAAACTGTGCCCTTACCTCCTCATACAAAATAAATCCCAGACACAATAAATATTTAAATGTAAAATGAAACCATATAAGATCAGAAGAAATCTTGATTATATTTTGTTAATCTTGACCAGAAAAAGGCTTTTTAAAACATGAAACAAAAATACAGAATTTATAGAGACAATATTGACAAATTTGACTAAATAAAACTTAAAAGTTCTCTGTTCCATATGCATCACACCTATTATGTCAAAGTCAAAAGACAAAGCTAGGAGAAGTGTTCAGTCTCTGTACAAGGTAGAATACAACCCAATAGAAAAATAACTCTGAAATGATTAGCAAAGGAGTAGAGATAACTGAGCAGTTAAGTCTGTATGCTGCTCTTGCAGAAGACCTGAATTCAGTTCCCAGCACCACATCAGATGGCTCATAACTGCCTATAACTGCAGCTCCATGAGATCTGATGCCCTCTTCTGGCACCTACATTCACATGTACATATCCACACACAGATACTCATGCACACACATAATTTAAAAAAGAAATGATTGACTCACACAAAAATTTACTCAACCTCAAAAAGGTTTTTAAAATACACTAAATTGCCGGGTGTCGCAGCACATGCCTTTAATCCTCCTTTAACTCAGGAGGCAGAGGCAGGCAGATCTCTGTGAGTTCTAAACCAGCCCAGTCTACACAGCGACTTCCAGGCCGGCTGGAGCTACAAGGAGACTTTGTCTCAAAAAGATAAAAACAAAACAAAACAAAACAAAAAAAACCCACGAAATTAAAGGAGTATTTTTATTTGAGAGTACAAGTATATGGGTCAAGAACATAATCAAGAGTCACCTTGCTGGGGGTCTTTTAGACCAAAAGGATCAAGAGCTCAAGGCCAGCCTTGGCTTTCTAGTAAGACCCGGGAGGAAGAAAGGAAGGAAGGAAGGAAGGAAGGAAGGAAGGAAGGAAGGAAGGAAGGAAGGAAGGAAGGAATGAATTAAGAATCAGTAAATCAGTATAGTCCAGGGAACTCCCAGATATTCATGATCTCCTGGAGTACTACAGAACCAGTAAATTCCTGGGTGTGGCCATTTTGGATTATGCCATGTGGCTGGATTAAGATGGCCACAAGGTCAAGCAGGTCAACACCATTTTGAAAATTTTGGTCCAAGGTGGCCGTCAGGCCATGTGACCGTCACCATATAGATGAGATTACACACGTCAGAGATGGAGACCAGACTACATGGTTTCCACTCTCCTTGTAAGGGCACAAGTCGTGATCATGAACAAGCACATGGCATATAATAGAAACCTCTTTTTTACTTTTAAAAGGCACCCAGTTAAATGTCCTATACCGTATGGTATATGACTCTCCTGTTCACGAAAACTTAAAATGCTTAGCTCTAATTAGAAAGGCAGCAGCCGTCTTGGGACCATGGTGACTGAGGTCCAAAGTTCAGGCCCTCTAACAGCTCTTTTTCCCCATCCATGAAGAGAACCAGGGTGGAGAAAAGGTCTAAGGAAAGAGATAACTTTTAAAACCTTTTCTTCTTTTTTTTTTCTCTGTAGAGAGGCAATTACATTTTTAGATAACAAGCTACATAAATAAAGGCATTTAGAAGAGTTGGTCACTATACATTTAAAAGTAGCGACCTTTTGACATTTTCGGACTCACTCTGGCCCACGAGGAAGCAATCACAACACTTAAGACAAAACCAAAACAGACACCAACCATACAGCTTTCACCTGCCCTGAGGCATAACAAGCTCTAACTAATGGAATCTCAGTCCCTCACCTGCAGCTTGATAGAAAAGATAGAAGAAAGAAAGAAACCGCGCCTGTCCTCGGAGTGAGATGGCGGGGGGCCGAAGCCGACGTCCCTCGTGGGAGCACTCACCTTCTTCAGCACGTCCTGGAGTGTCCCTTGTTCAATCGCCATTGTTGGTCTCCATCCACTCACGTTGGTGGCGCCATTTGTGGGTGCGTCTCCATCTGCAGCACGGCTGCTGTGCTCCAGCCACACCAGAGAATGGAGGACGATCGAACGGGACCTCAGGTGGCTCAGAGTGCGGCAGGAGGAGTTCCCTCCGGGGAGACTACGTCGGTGGGTAGTTCGGTTATTAGAGCCAATGCAGGGGCTTATATACGGAGGCCTCCTGACCGATACGGAAGGCGGGAAAGTTGGAGGTGGGGTTTTGGGGTAAAGGGTGGGAAGGCTGTGGAAGTTCAGGAACGAGGAAACGAAACCCCAAAACCTGGTTCTGGTCCAGTCCGGGGGAAAGGAAGATCCATATCACATCAGGCAGAGCAGGTCAGACACCTCCCATCCCTTTAGGGTATTCGGAGTTCCTTGTCTTGCTCAATACACAGATCCCCACATCTCCCCCTATATATATAATGGGAGGTATATAAAGGCCCTGTAAAGGGAAGAGCCAGGCCACGAGGGAATTGGCAAGCCAGGGGGTACAGTGGGTTTTAAGTTCATTTTTTGAACTTCTGAAAGGTATAAGTGAGAGAATTTTTATAATCTCTCCGTTAGCTATTTGTTCTCTAACGTTCCCCTTTTGAAGAGGTAAAGCTAAAATCTTTTAGGAATTAGATAAGAGCCCCCAAACGCTTTGGACATATTTGGCCTTTGATATAGGGTAGGCTGCTGAAGGGCACAAGGACAGTTTTTGGTCTTTTGGGGTCTTTTTACCCTAAACTGCCTAGCCAAATTCTACCTCCTATTCTCACCACACCACCCTCTGAAGAGGTCACCCTAATTGCCAATAGGGAACTGGGGCGCCGACCGCTCTGGCTTCTTCAGGCTGAATAGGGTCGTAGACTGTGGCAACAGGGGTACCCCTTCAGCGAGTCTATCTAAAAGACCCCTGACTTGCATAACTCCTAGCTGTAGGGGAAAAGAAAGTCCTTCACTGGTCCCTGGAAGATGAAATTAAAATAGTCATAACAGGGAAGAGTTCAGATGTCCAATTCAAAGTCCATTAGAATATCTTGCTTAAGGACTTTCAAAGGCTTCCATCTTTTGGGTTCCTCTTTGTTTTCCTTTTTGACTGCCAAGGCTGAACTTGAGAGTCTTGAAGTCAGGATTTGTCTTCAGGTACCTTGATAGCTGGAGTGGCTAGAATCAGGGTGAGTTCCCTCCCAAATGGCTTCTACACAGGGAGAGAATAGAAATCATTTAATTTGGGGGTTAGAACAATGCTGGGCTTGCCTTTCTTGGCCACAGGTATGCACTGTAGTGTTGAGATAGGCCAAGAATTGAAGTCTTACATCTGAGTGGCATTTTCTTATTAAGAACAAAATCATGAGTGACAAACTGTGTAAATAACATCTTATATAAACTTAAACCTAATGTCTGGGAAGTGCAATTCCTTATAATCTTAAAGACGCATACTAATCACTTTAATTTTTTGGTTATACTTTCCTTTTGGGTGTTTAAGATCATATAATTTGGCCCAAATAAAATAACTTAATTTGATTCTTAAGGTCAGTTGAGTATCTGTTCCTCAGGGGGATCACATGGGCTTGAGGAGCCCCTGGCTCCACAGGCCTTTGTTTTACCAGTTCCACCTATGTGAAGATAAGTCAGAAGGTCTTGCTAGACCATAGCTTCACTTTGAAGCAAATCAAGGAAACGTTTTCCTGTGCTGACCCTCTTCTTTGCAGACCGGATACTGGCTCAAGTCCTTCTAGTGGGGTCTCCACGACCTCCCTGAACAGGAAGACAGGTGACACATCACAGTTATAGGACATTTCGAGAGGTGCCCCGTAGTCCCCTGGAACTTAAGTTGACCTTGGAGGGCAAGAGACAAAAAATTGTCCCTTTAAGTCCCTCTGACCAGATTACAGGCCTTTTAATATGGTGGTTAGACACCCAAGAAGGTTAGTTCCACCAATACTGAACTATTAATTACTGTATTCTATGTAACCAAAGCTTGGGCAAAAGCCAAACATTCTTGAATAAACCTTGACTAGACATATATTTGGTTCCTTAAAGTATCTGAATGAACTATTACTTTAGAAACTTTTGAAGACTATTTATACATTATTTATCTAATGTTTCCAATATTATAACATATAAATTCAGACCTTTATCACTTGTATAGGCTTTCTTATACAAAAAACTCTTGCAATAAAAAATTTTTTTTTCATCTTCATTTTCTTTTCTTAAGATCATGAGACATAACAACATTAAGAAAATTTTCTTCCTGGGTGCATTAAGCAACGTTTATTCCCTTTGCAGGGCTCTAGTATCAAACCAATGTTTGATCCTATTAAAGTTCACCCTGTGGAATGAATGACTTTACACATACAGATGGGTGAGGTGTTACTAACAGGTATACAGGTAACCTGAGAGCCGATGCTCCGTAGTCTTTAGCATGGATGTTGATATATATATATATATATATATATATATATATATATATATAAAACCTCATAGATCAAGTCCTTTCTTTTAGCCTTTCCCAAGTTTCCTCCCCAAATGCAGGAGACCATTTGTGATTAGGGCAAAATTACATACTGCTGGCTGGGAAGAGTAGCTGGATACTCAGGTCGGGGGGTCCAGCTTACTCCTCCTTCAGTTAAAGACTACAACGGTTTGCAAAACCAACTGTGATGAACTTCTGGAAGTAGGCACAGCTGAAGTCACGAGCATGGCAGTTACTCAGGAGTGCTGTGCAGCATCATCTTAATAACGAACATGGGATGTAAATTACACACATAGGATAATGTACATTTTACTTTGTAAGTTTCTAGTAAAACCTTATAGAAAACATAAAAACCATTAAAATCCTTTTTACTTTATCTATTTTAGAGAGTTGGTCTACCAAAACCTTGCTTTAGGTCTTGAGAATGTAGATACTAGATAGAGAGAAGCAATTGGTACACAGAAATACATTATCGATCAACTTGACTTTAGAATTTCCAGCGTAAATCACTAACTGAGGAATTTTTGACAGAGGGTGCTGTCTATCTATATATTTGCATTAGTCTGTGTAGGGAATTGTAACTAGAAAGTGAAAAGCAGCGATGCTCAGGACATGGAAAAGCAAGCTTGAAGCAACTAAACGTCAGAGAGGCAAGTACTCTATTTCAGAAAAATGGGCTTTGACTCATAATGCAAAAAGCAGGAATCAAAACCAGTGAAGGCCGAATCTCATAGCTCCCATCCAAGCAGGCTATTCCTCTTTACCTCCCAATTGCTGTAGCTGTTTCCTGGTAGCAGCTTGTCTCGTGTAAAGTTTGGTACCGGAGTACTGCAAATTCACAGGAGCTTCCTAGGTTTAGCCATCACAGAACGTCAGCTCACTATGTACCTAGCTAGTCCTGGAGGGCTATGGCTAGAAAAACTTTTTTAAGTTCCCTTTAGAAACTGACAAATTCATTATGCAAAACAGTGTAAGATTTTAAATAGTCACATTTAGAGGGAGGGAAGGGAAGGTTCCCGGCGCCCCAGGGCGGCTCGGAGGGAGCGGGGTGGGTGGCCCGCGCTGGCGGGCCGGGTACTCACAGGCACTCAGCGTTGCGAGGGATGTCCCCGGGAACAGCGGAGGCCCAGCCCGTGGCAAACAAATATTTTGAGCCACAAAACCAAGTCAAATTTTTAAATGCAAAAAAGGAAATTCTTTTCTGAAAATGAAAATTCTTGCTCTGTTACTCCAAAAAAAGAATCATTCAATGCCTATCAATTATTTCTTTGGAACTTTTGCAAAGCCCTTCTTTCTATCTGACAAGGCCCCCAACATCTCACTGCTGCAGATGGCAGAGAGAACACATGGGGCTGTCTGAGCCCATTAGAACACAGAAGATTGTAAACGAGTCCTAGATGTCAGTCAGACAGGCAGACACTGCTGGACTTCAGTTTTTCTTAAGTGTGTTCAGATATTCCCTTTTGAAATAAAAGCATATTAATTTGTTTTTTATTTTACAGGAGCCAATGGTTACTGGTAAGAGACTTTGGACTTTCAAAGAGACCTTGGTCTTTTAATCATTGAAATTTTTTAAGACTGTGAGACTTTTATAATTGTACTGTGTTTTATATTGTGATACTAACATGAAATCTGGGGACAAGAGATGAAATGGGTCTGGTTATGGTGCTGTGTTGATTAAAAGTACATGCCACCATGCCCAGCTCCAGACTGGGAACTTATTCTCAAATAGTTCAAAGAAAAAGTTAATGGTTTTAACATAATTTTCTATAGGCTGGGGATTATTTTGAAATTGTGAAATATTTTAAATTTATATTGTAAAGGAAGAACAAAATTCAAAAAGAAAAGAATTCAAAGTTTGTATGCTGCTATATTTTCTACCAAGAAGATTCAAACTTAAGTACAGTTTGTTAAAAAAGTATTTGATTACAAACTGAAGAACATTCTGAAACTGAATTTTCTATTTCTCTCAGTATATGTGTCAACATGAAAAGGCAGGCAGATCTCTGTTAGTTTAAGACCATCCTGGTCTATATAGCGAGTTTCAGGAAAAGCCAAGCCTGCACAATGAATGTACCCTCATTGAGTCAATGCAGCTGCTTCCAACTTTACCCAACACTGGGCTGTCCACTGCAGCAGTAGCATATCGTTGTTTGTAGTACTTAAATATGAACATCTCCCAGGACTAAGACAGAGCTCAATAGAAAAGCTCTCACCTAGCATCCTAGCATGCATACGGCCCTGCATTCATCACAAAAAAAAAAAAAAAAAAGAAACCAAGTGGGGAATGTAAAAACAAAAACCTTGGGATTCCTGAATTAAAAGTTCAACAGCATAAGTAATCTAAATATCACTATGAAAATTAAATTAAATGAACTTAGTCCCGAAAGGAGCAAAACAAAACCACCGGGATGGAGAATGACGTCACACAGAATAAAAGGAAACACTTACTGCCAAGGCTCTGGACAGCAAGGCTCTAAACTCATTCAAGATGATTGCCACAATGTCCTTAAGTGGCACGTACGCAAAGCCGTTTTCCAAATACACTTTCCTTCCTCGGAACAAGTCCAGAGCATCAGCAAAGGGGATCTGAATTCAGAGTGGAGAGGAAAATGGGTCAGTGCCTGCTGTTAGGACTTCCTAAGTCTTCAAACATTAGTGCAACAATGAAACCCATTAGTCCTGGCAGACCCACAAGGAAAACTTACTCCTCAAAACTAAACACTTACCATTAGGAAGAATTATCAGTGTAAAAATAAAAGTTTTAAAGCAGATGCTTCAAAAGATAATAATAATAAAGAGCCAAATTTAGAGTGTTTTACTTTTAGTCATAACCTATGAATTTCTGAATAAACCCCAAAATTTCAAGCTTCTACTTCAAAATCTCTTAACATGTTCAATTTACATATAACAGAATCATTCTGTGCTAAATACTGTCCTAATTTGTATGCAAATAAATTACTTAATACAAAATTAATTTCAAATTTCTTCATCTAAGTTTCTATTCCTCCACTAGAGAAATATGTAAGAAAAGCTACTCTCCACCCTAAGAAATGGAAGTAATAAACCTTCAGTTTTGCTGTTAAATATTTGCCTTAAGTAGTTATCTATTTATTTTAAAATGAAACACAAGTTAAGTCCTATGAATTATCCTGATATTCAAGTGATGAACAGAATATTATCTCAGTTAACTGTGAAAAATATTTTTCTTCTTTTTAAAATGAACTAAAATATCGGGTGAAAACTGCTTCCCAAATTGTCTATTCACCTAAGTTTTAGGCAATACCTAAAAACCTATAAAGTCAATACCTATATACCTGCAGTTTACTACATCTGGCAACACCTCACTCTCTAAACAGATCACATGTCATTTCGATGTTTTTCTTTCCTTTGTTTTTAAATTCTGTATATGTGTGTGTGCTACCATGTAAGTATATACTGGTGTGTACAGATGCCCACAGAGTCCAGAGAGGATTTCAGATCTTCTAGAACTGGAGTTGCAGGGAGCTGTGAGCCACCTGATGTGAATGATGGGAAATGAACTTGAGACCTCTGTTTGGTATGGCAGTACATGATCTTAACCGCTGAGTCATCTCACCAGCCTGAGATCACAGGTCTTTTAACCAGAAAGCTGTTAATAAATATACTAATTTCTAGGGCTACTATGGAGTCCTTGATCCCACAGAGTTCATAACTTATTTGAGAGCATCAAGAAACACCTATGGAACACCAAACAGCTCCACAGGGTACAGTGTGTGATGACATCTAAGAGATGGTTCACCAGCACCACAGAGGAGCAGGGAAGACGAGTCAGTGCAATGAGACAATGGGAGAGGGCAGCAGTGTGGAAGCAAGTTCAAGTATAAGCCTAGAGTCTACTCTACTACTGACTAGATTTATCATCTAGAAATTGAATTAGTTCCTCTAAACCTCAAGGGCCAAATCTTTAAACTTAGGACAGGAAGAAAGGAGCTAAATGACTCTTCCAAGCACTAGCCAATACAGTGGCCACAGGGGAAGCAAAAATGCCCAAGCAGAAGCAACAGATGGTGTCGGAATGTGTGGTGTGAGTACAATACTGATTCCCATACACGAAATGTGAAGGGCTGACTGAATGATGGCCCAACCTGTAGAAACAAGGAAGCCGGTATAGAAGCTAATATGGGGCAGCCCACTGCATGCAAGCTGGACCTGGTAGCACAGTCCTTCAAACCCAGCTACTCCAGAAACTGAAGTAGAAAGATCAAAAGTTCAAAGCCTACCAGCTACCAAGTGATTTCAAGGCCAACCTGGGCAACAGAGTGAGACCCTATCTCAAAAAAAGGGAGTGGGGAGGCTGGAGAGATCACTCAATGGCTAAGAGCACTGGCTGCTCTTGCAGAGGACCTGGGTTCAGTTCCCAGCACCCACATAGCAGCTAACAACCATCTACAACTCCAGTTCCAGGGGGTCTGACACCCTATACTGACATTCGCAGGCACTGCACAACACGGGTTCACTTAAATACAGGTAGGCAAAACACTTTTTTTAACAATTTTTTAGTCAAAAAAAATTTTATTTAAAAAGTGAAAAAAAAAGAAAGGGAGGAATGAAAAACTCTAGGTTCAATCACTAATGCCAAAAGTAAAAAAGTATATTACTGCATTTTTCATGACAACATATGCATTCATCTCAAAGGGAACTACTACTGGATTGCAGTTACCAGGGTGCAGTGGCTCAGACCTCTAATCCCAGCACTCAGGGGAGGCAGAAGTAGACAGATCTTTGAGAGATCAAAGCCAGCCTGGTCTCCATAGTGAGTTCCAGGACAGCTTGGGTTACAGGGAGACACTGTCTCAAAAAGACAAAAAAATGAAAAAAGAAACTTTTTGCTCTCGCCCTTCAGAACTATTTATTCTACAGTCATTAAGTAGGTCTGTACAAAGGAGTCTGTGCCCAAAGGACAGGGGAACTAAGATGATCAACCACCAAGCTGGAATCTAAATAGATTAAGGACAGCTTTCCCACAGGAATGCAAATAGGCTTAGGGTCAGAGCTCAAATGCAACGCAAACACACAAGGATACAGCCAAAGCACGTGTCAGGGCCCAAGAACAGTGAAGGGGGCTTCCACACAAGGCATCAATTAAGAAGAATGCTGGCGTCAAATGAGAGATGAGGGCATCATCGAGGAGGCAGCCCCACACCATACAGGAGCCCAAACAGTGCCAGGACGGTTCTCCTTTAACAGAATGGCCTCGGTGCGATCTGAGCCCCAGGAGAGTTAGGAGGGTTAGGAACATTCACATTCAAGTGTGAAAGAGCCAAGTCTGAGCAGTGTGAATGGAAAGTGCAGATAAAGCAGAGTGAGCCACCCTACAAACCCTACAAGACATTTTAAACGTTTACATACCTTATAAACGGACTCCGATTCCCACTTCACTCCATTTAAACTTGGTGAGGAAGCAATAATCTCCTGTTCTCGAAGATTCTTCTCTTCATCACTTATCTAAAAGTTAACATATTTTACATTATTTTAAATATTAAATTTTTTAGCTTCAATAAAATGCTCTACAGAAAACTCTACACCTTTTTTTAAAGATTTCTTTTTATTATTTTTAATTATATGTATGTAGTGTCTCTGTAGGTATACATGCTTGAGACTGCAAGGATCCGTGGAGGCCAGAGGCATTAGATTCCCTCTGGAACTGGAGTTGCAAGCACTGTACACTGCCTGATATAGGTGCTGGAAACCAAACGCAGGTCCTCTATACAAACACTGCATGCTCTCACATGCTCAGCCATCTTCTCTAGCCCCAGAATATTACTTTCATAATAATCTTAATCCACTAATTATCTCAAGTCATTCCCAATGACTGCTAAATCATTATTTTCACTAATAAAGGCAAAATACAGAAGAAAATATAAATCTAATATTCTTTCAAGGTGTTCACTACCAATTTCTGAAGACATATAAAAAGAACAACAAAACACCTGTAGATGGAGCTCAACTAGAATGCTTGCCTACTATGCACTGAGCCCTGGGTTCAATCCCCAAGAACACATAAACCCAGGCATGGTGGCCTGCCTGTAATCCCAGCACCCAGGCTATGGAGGTACAAGATCAGAAGTTTAAGGTCATCTTTGGTAACATACTGAGTTTGAGACCAGCCAGAAGCCAGAACACAAGAAAAAGGACAGTGGAGAGAGTTCCTTCAACGAGGGGAGAGGGGCAGGTAGATAAAATGAGAGGGAGGAGACAGGGGATTCAGAGAGACGGGTAGGTAGGGTGCGGAGACTGGGGAGACACGGGAATGGGAACAGGTAGTGATCAAAATGAAGAGGGTATGAAAAAGCTACATGGAAGCCTCCTACCTGGTAACTCAATTAAAACTCCAAAGAGAGACATCCCATAAGGCTAGATAATGCCAGTCCTAGAGATAAGGAGTCACTAAGCAACGAAAAACCTTTCAAATAGAATCAAATACATTTCATCTAACCATGCCATTTCCTGCTTATCAGTGAATATTACATTTTCCTCAGTGAATTAAAGTTTGCCCTTTTGTCATTCATATTCTAAGTCTTTATTTGTCTATTTAGTTACAACTAAAATTTAAGAAAGAAAATTCTCACTAAAAATGTATAGTGACTATCTAAAACTTTACCAGCTAGTATAAACTACTATTAACTTGATTATTTCAAATTTCCAAAATAAGCTTGACTACTGTCTCCTGCTTTCTCCTTCAAAATTGCTGGAAAATATTAGCAAGCTTCATCTGCTCAAGTTCTGTAGATGAGGTCACCTACAGCAAGCATAAAACACACCTGTCCTCTGAAAAAGCAGACAAGATTAAATTCTGCCATCCTGCTTCTGCTGCCAGAGAACACCAGGGTGAAACATACACAGTGGAACAATTATAAAAGTACAGTAACAGTAGAAAGTATAGGGTTTTTAAAAATCACAGAAACAGCTTCAAATCCTATCCTTACTCGTGTTACAGTTTCTTATCAAAAAAAAATGAAGAAAATAATGCCTATTTCATTAGTTTTTGTTGAGATTAAATAAAACACTAAATGCAAAGTATCTACAATATGCCTACCAAACAGCATGTTCTTCATAAATTGTTGGTATTGACTGTTATTATCTGTAATGTATACTGTAGTCAGTTTCTATTTTCAAGCCTTTTCCCACAGGTAATAAGGTGAAATGTTTATGACAACAGCTCACAACCAAGCTGCAGCATGAGTCACAGAACCGACAACTTCCTGAAAAGAACTATAGCAACAAACTATGACTCACACTGCTATTCCAGGGATGGGCAACCTTTGGTTTTCAATCAAAAGACACCTTGAAATTTGAGTTCCCCGCTTGCACCATCCATTTGCCCAGCCAGGACTCGGTACACAAATATCCCAACCATATGTGGCATAACTGCATGGCTTTTTCTGTCAAGCAAAAATTATACTGGGTTTTCACTGTTTTGATATAGTTTTATTTCCAAATTTTATGTGAGGAAGAGAAGGAAAAAAAGGTGGAGGGGGGGAGAGAAGGAGGAAGAGGAAGACGAGGAGGAGGAGAAAAAGAAAAAACAAAATACATGTATGTATGCATATGTAGGTGAATATACAGTATTTATACTAAACGAGGATTTTGTGCACAGCCCTTGGGAACCACTGGCCTACTACAATGGCCTCTAAAGTGAAAGTTGCAAATAAGGCTTCCCAAAGATTTAAGCTTTTGTAAGTTTCCAATTAACAATACTCCATCACATTCGTAAATAATTTGGTCAGAAGTTTTCTACTTGGATCCCCACACAGTCCTCCCCCCTTTTTGATCTTGGTCTATAAACGAGTGGTCCATCAGATAGCCAGGTGGAATATTTTAAACTACTATTCTAGTATTACTTAGACCTACATACTAAAGCCCTGACATGTATGTTTTCTTCAAAGGTCCAGTAGTGATTTTCACTGTATCACTCATCTAAAATCATCTCCAGGGAAAAGAATCCTCTCTCCTAAAATCAACATATTCCTTAAAAAGGAATCTCATTTGACCTTTTTTAATCAAAACTCAGCCATTCTTTTTAAAACAGAAGACCTACTCTGTACTCAGTACTAAAATCCCACAGACAGATCCAGCTATGGAGAACGCCAAAACCCGCTCATGAAAAATAAGAAACCATCAAGTAACACTCTATGATGAAGACAAAACAGGGGAAAGTAGGAGGATGGGAAGATTTGTACTTTCAGTTGAATAAGCTAAGCTTCTCTCAAGAAATAAAAACAGAAACTTGAACGCAGTCTGGGTCTCTGGGTCTCTATTAGTGATCTATAAACTTGTTTTCAAATGGACTGTGACCTAATCATTAATGTCACTGTGGATATAAAAAAACAGTTGGAAATTTCTTGACATGCCTCCCATTGAGAGGTAAGATCTACGTGGCCTTCCATGGAAAGTGGCTGGCGCTGTGACTGCTCTGACAAGGCACAAGTGAGGCCCGGCCAGGCACAGGCCAGTTCTCCAAGAGTGACAGCCCTCACAAAGGCTGTGCAACTGGAGTCCACAATCTTCAAGCATGAAGTTCCACTGCCATTCCTCTTCTTTGAGAAATCAAGAATGAATCTCAGCTAAGACCAGCTTTCTAGGCATCCTCACCTAAGCAGCAGGCATGTTAAGGGATGCTGTAGACATCAGAAACCAGAGTAGCCAAACTAAGCAGCCACATATGACAGCACGCAGAGCAAAACGATGATGCTCAGCAGGGTCCGGTCTGAATCCTTGAACCCCAACTCTGTGAGATACAAGTAAAGTGGGTATTATTTTAAGCTTTAGGGTTAAGTCTGGGTTTTAAGTTTCACAGTAGTTGTTTTAGGTATGGAAGTACTTGTGACAGAAATAAAACTAGAACATTTATGAACATTAAGTAAATCTTGAATTTTTTTTAATTTACAATCCAATTCTTTTATGTTCTTCATTTAAATGTACAAAAGACAGTAATAAGATAGGGAAAAATTTTTAACTGGAAAATCTTTAACAAACACAAAAAGAGAAAATAAGAAAGGAAATAATTATCATCACGTGTCTATGCTAACTTAAATTGGTAGAATGCTGTGCTACTGCATTTACAAGTTTGTCACTTACAATCATTTGAAACATTAAAATTAGATGAGTGATAATTTACTATCTTGACGGTCTAATTAGTATGCCGATGGCTCGGCAACACTGCCAAGCTGGTAAATGTAAAAATCAATCACCTGGTTACATCATTGCTGGTTTTTTTCTTTGTAGCACATTTAAATATACCAAAGATTTACACTAAAAAGGAAACTATTTTTACTAAAGTACAAATCTCTTCAAATGAAAATATTAATCATGATGGAGACCATGCTGGCACCAAAAGCTGAGGCAAGAGAATTTCCAGGAGTTTAAAGACAGCCTGAACTATATAGCAAATACAAGGCTAGCCAGAGTCACAGAGGAAAAAGGTGATTTATACAAGAAATCTTGTAAGTCTCTGAAGCAAACCAAAATAACAGCAGAAGCAGGTAGAAGTTAAGACCTCATGATCTGGCTGGCTAAGATATGCATTCCCCTGCACCAGATCCACAGAATTCCATCAGCAGTGGAGTGAGCCAAGCACAGAGCTGGCAGACCCAGGAAAGCAAAACGACTTCATGAGTTGACTACACGACTATTTAGCCTCAGCCAAGGCTAGGAAAGGCGGAATCCACTGACAGGAATCTTATAGAAGCAGTCACTTAGGAGCTGTGAGCTGCTGGTTTCCAGCATTCATCAACAGAAAAGCTCTCCCAAGGCCATGAGTATCCACTACCCAGGCAAGAGCAGGAGACAGCACATTTCAGGAGGCCCAGCACATTCCTGAGTGTCAGGATGACCAGGAGGAAAATATCCAGGTGCTCAAGAGGTCAAAGCCAACTGGCCTAGAGCTTGAGGTTGGAGAAGGAGACAGACAGACATAAGGTGTCTTATCCCAGAAACCTAATTCCAGAGCCCAGATCAGAAACTGTTTATTCAAAGAACCATAGCAGGAAAAGGTAAGAGTCATAATGACACTACTAAAGCAACAATTTTGACTGAGTTACACAGTCCACCACCATGCAAAAATGGCCAGGCAGCAATGCACAGTAAGATTTTCTGAGAACAGCCTGATTCCACCCTCAGGAACCTGGGGGCACAGGAAGCCCAAGTAAAGCACAGAATGTGGAAGTTACGTCCAATCAACTTACGTATCTGTAACTATCTCCACCTCTCTTTTTCCCTTCTCTCCAGTTTATGGACTGAGTCACTCTTAGACCAATATGGGCTACAGAAATGCTATAATATAGCAATAAATTAAAATGACTCAGCAGTTAAGAATAATGTCTGCTCTTGCAGAGACTGGAGTTCCATTCCCAGCATCCACAGGGCAGCTAACAACCATCCCTACCTCCAGTTCCAGGGATCTGATGCCTTCTTCTGGTCTCTGTGGGCACTGCACACACAGGTACACTTAACATATATACATGTAGGCAAAACAGTCATACATATAAAATAAAATTTAAAAATCAAAAAAAAATTAAGAACTATTTAATTGACTCAGGTACAGTGAGATGGCTCAAGAGGTAAAGGCACTTGCCACCAAGCCTGACAACCTGAGTTCAATCCTTAGGACCCACATGGTAGAAGGGAAAAACTACTATAAGTTGATCTCTGACCTCTATGCACATGCTCCCATGTATGCATGCGTGTGAGCACATGCATGGACACACACGTGCACACACAAAACTGATTCAAACACCTCAGATCTACCACTGAAACTAAATGTAAAAGTGTATTATAAAAGAAAGTAGGGTAAATATAAAAGCCTAGCGTGCTCCTGAGGTGAAAATGGAAACAATTCTGCTCAAAAATTCTCAATGGAGCTTCAGCTACACTGCTTCTTTCGATGCCTCTCACCCTCACCTTCAGTTGATACCTAAGCGTAGGCACGGTCAGGTATACCCCTAGTTCTGTCTGCTCCTGTAGTCACCTCAATTCCCCCCAGCCCTCCCCCACCTCACTGCCTGAATATATGTAAGTGTATTTGTGTCACACAATGCCTAGAGACGTCAGGAGAGGGCATCGGATTCCCAGGAACTGGAGACGGTTGTTGGTCACCATGTAAGTGCTGTCAACTAAGCCCTGATCTTCTATAAGAGCAGCCAGTGCTCTTAGTCATCTCTCCAGTCCTGATATATATTTTTAAAGGTATTTACTTTTAAAATAATTTTTTTAATTAAACACCATTCTTTCTCTAGCCCAGTAATTTATCCTGTCAGAGGCTGAAAGTAGTACTATGTTATAGGGAAAAGGGAACAGTTCGCAAAAATCTCTCCAACAACACAGGAACAAATGGACGGCAGCACTGGGGACATCAGCAGTTTCAGAATCTTGTTATTCAGACTTGTGTCCCACTGAAAACAGTAACAAAGAAGCGAGGCAAACCATCTAAAATATATTAGTTTAAGAGCATTACAAAACTGAAAATTCAGGAACTGCCAGGACAATGCCATCCCCTCGCACCTCAGATCCACAGCCTCAAGGGACAGAGAGGTAAAATCAGAATTAGCGCCTGCCATATACAGGGACCTACAGGAGAGCCTTTCTACTAGAACTGACTCACTATTCTCTCCCAGTCACAGCAGTAGATAGTGTGCTATCTCCATGCTAAGATAATCGGGAAAAAAGAAGAAGCAGGAAGAACAAAATTCTGGACTTACAGAAACTGAGGTCACCCCAAGGTGAAACAGTACGGATGGACCAGGGAGCCATAGTCCTAAACATGGTTTTAAAGTCGCTGGCTAGGAAAACCCTCAGAGACCTACCAAAAGCAAACACACAGCTCAAGGAAGAAAGCACACATTCATCCCAGAATACACCAAAAATGTACAAGTATCAAGTACAAAGCACTAAAAGCACAGCATGAGGGCGACACCAAGCACACAAGGAACAAGGATAAGAACAAGCACAGAAGCCGGGCATGGGCGGCACATGCTGTAGTCCCAGCTGCCAAGGAAGCTAAACAGAAAACGCTCCCGAGCCTAGGAGTTCAAAGCCAACCACTATTTCAGTGGAAGCCAGTGAGGAACACAGCAAGACCTCATTCATTTGAAAAAAAAAAAAAACCAAGCACAAACGGTAACAAAACCAGCACACACACGGTGATAAAAACAGATTTAAATCTTTGCATTATCAGATTCAGAAGCAATGTACAACAATCTCAGAAGGAACAAAAAACAAAGTCTCTACAATGAATAGAAATCTTTTTTTTAAAAAGCAGCATAGCATAGCTGGAAAAAAGAAAAACAACAAAAAGAAACTTCTGTGAAGACAGGCCTAGTGGCTCCTCGGAGGATTTCAAGCTCAAGGCCAACCTCAGCTACAGAGTAAGCTCAAGGCTAGTGTGGGCAACTTAGACAAAAAAGAGGACTGGAGCTGTATCTCAATGGTAGAGCATGGACCTAGCATGTACAGAGCCTAGGTTCAACAGCCAGTCATCGTGTCACTCTCTGTCCCCAGCCCACCAAAAACAGAACCTTTGATGAATCGCAATAACCAAAATTAAAAACTCAGGAACCACAGAATAAACAAAACAGAAGAGGGAAACATATACTGGAAGACAACAATCCACAAGAAATAATCTGTAACTGGGCAATAACCACCACTAAAAAGAAGAAAAGAAAGAACCTGAAAACCTAGGAAGAGATGTGAAAAATGGTCTAAGAAGATCCATAATACATGTGATTGGCTCCCAGGCAGAAAGTCAAGAGATTGGGAAATTTAAAGCAATCAATGGCAACGAATTTCCCAAACTTAATACAAGACCCCAATCTATACACGTAAGAAGCCCAGTGAAATCTACACAAGAACAAATGAACTCTACTCAAGCTGAGACTATTTAAGTCAAATGGAGCCGAATCAGGAAGAGCAGCTTCCTTACCACAGAAGCTATGGCGAGACGAACAGCTGACTTCACAGTGGCAAAGAGAGGACGACAGAACTTAATGTGTTAAAAGTTCCATCAGCACTGCACTCAACACCCAGCAAAGCATCTTTCAGTAAAGACTGTGGTGTTGCCATGCCATCACAGTTAATACTCAGATAAAGCAGCCTGACTCTTAATTTAGTTTTTAAGAGTGGACCTGAACTGAGAGGACATCCGTTCCCCCAGATGTCTCTTGGAACTGTGCCTGGAACCATGTTGAACCATGTCTGAAACTGTCTGGAACTGTGTCCTCCAGTCTGTCCTTACCCACAATCTTGCCTTTTCATTCCTACCTAGTTCTAGAACATCTCATAACCACAATGTCAAGCGTCCTCTCTCAATCTTCATGTTTTCAGTGAAGATGTGTGTGCTGCCTTTCAGAGCTTCTTAATTCTCAAGCATACCCACATTTATTCATTATCTTTTGGGGTAGAGAAGCAAATTAAGGTTCCCAGGAAACAAGATCTGGTGCCCAGGTAATAAGAGCACTGGGTTCAGTGAGTTTGTCAAGATTAATTAAGTCATCAGTCCAGATTCTATTTTATAAGTCATTCCTACAAAAGAGTACCATTGATGTCCTTGGCTTTTCTTTCCGTGAAAGGGCATTTTCATCCAATTCCCTCCCCCAATTTAAAAAAATGTATAAATGTATAGCAATAAGAAACCTAAAATCTCAAGCTGATGCAACTTGAGAACTGGACATGTACAGAAAGATGAATGCTTGATATCCCTGTAAACCTACCTGATAGTCATAAACACATGCTTTTGCATTACTGATTCATTATTTACATAACTGCCATGGCTGTTCAGGGGAAGAGCAGGCCTACAGGTGAAAGATCATTTACATTCTTGGTTTGATTTCCTGCCCTCACACTCACATGCACACTTTGCCTAGTTTGGGCTGTATTCATTTAACTACAACAGTCAGTAGTTAAGAGAGTGAACTCCCATGATCATAATTCATTTTTCCCATCTTTTATTTCAATGGTTTAATTTAAAATATTGGGTTAACAAACCCTCTGATCTTAGATCATTAAACTTGATAATCATTAAATATTTTAAAAGAAAATTTTAACAAAGGATAGCCCCCCTTTATAAGTAACTTGAAATTGATTCCTTATTCCCACATATTTACTTATGAACTAAGTGAAATCAAGTCTTTGAAATCTGCAACAGTTTCTGTAATTCCAAACTATTTATTCAAGGCACTCCGTTAATTGGCAGAATGCCTATTTCTCCACAGTTTTCTGTTACTGAGTTTCTAATTTTCTCCTTTATGACAGCCCCTTATGTTATCTTCTGCAATAACCTTTTGGTGCACAATTAAAAGCCTTCCAAACTCAATCTTCTCTGAGGCTCCAACTGGCAAATGTCTTCCAAAAAAAACAAGAGAAAGTAATTTTCTTTCTCCATTTTTACAATGCAGTCCCAGTAGAAAATTGTTCAACTTTACTTGATTTTAAGTTTTTAAACTATATAGCAGCTTGGTCATTTTCAAGTTCCTTACAAGAGAGGCAGCCAAACTCCAATGGAAAACATGTGTTCCCAGGCAAGCTGTGATCAGTATTTTACACGAATATGACTTCACTTAGAAGGGAAGGAAAATGGAAATTGTTGAGTCAACAGAGACCACTGTTGCACCCAAGTATACTCAAGTATATTGAAATACAAAATTCAATAAAAGATTGGGGAAAAATAAGGCCAGAAACAAATTGGTTTATGATTATTTCCTCTTATAAACTATAAGAAATCAAATCTCTAGTCATTAATTTTAGTAAGTTAGATATTACTAAATTTATACTTACACTGTATACTTCAAATTCAAATGACGATAAAATACTGACTACACTTTGTGCCAAGCCTATAGGGAAGGGAGGTATTTATTCCAAGAAGTGTTCAAATGCATGCATTTGTAACTGAAAATATTAGAAATCAGTTTTATGGTTCTGACAATGGTATCCTATTTGCTGACTCAATTCAACACATTCAATGCCTCAAACAATTATTCCAACATCTGAAGTGGATGAATGATATGCCACACATCAGAGTATCTGAGCTACCTCCTTTCTGCCAGTACAATGTAACCTTCTAGATTAATCCAGCATACTCAAATATTTTTTTCTTTTTATAACTCATAGACTGTATCAAACATTCTAGTACCAGATTATTTTACTTTGTATTTTCCGAAAAATTAGTCTTTTCCCATTCTCCCCAACTATAAGCATGTTAACTCAAATTTTCTATAACATACAACATAACTGTGAGTCTCCAACCTACACCCACTCAACAGGACTAAGAAAACAGCCTGCTTCTATCAGTAGAGAAGGAACACGTGGCCAGCCTGCACTCACACTCCACCAGCAGCGCCCATGCCCACCAGTCCTGAGCCCTGCATTGCACTGATCACAGGTTCCATGCTGCGTCACTGAACAGTGCTGCCCCCCCCTTTCCTGAGCGAGATTGAGCAGGGTCGGCGGCTTGCCTAGCACAGAGTACAGTCCTCTAAAACCAGAGCAACCTGTCTGAAGCAGGCTTCCTGAATAAGAACTTGTGGCTCGGCATCAGTCGCATGGTCCTTGCAGCTGGAATGAAGTTTCCTCAGAGCCACTGTGTCATGCTCAAAACACAAGGCCAGTTGCCAAAGGGACTGCTTGGATGACAGCACTCAAAGCAGCCATCTAGAAGGGAAGGGTCTGTCAGCTACCAATCAAGCAGCCAATCTTGACAGCTCTTGGGGAGTTAAAACATCAAAGGGTACCTAGAATAAAGACCTATCATAAAATTAACATTCTTCACTGCACCTCCCAGTGTGTAATGCCCAGACAAATGCCCTTAGAGAAGGTTGGGTTCCTCTGATCAATCTCATCATTTCATTCCTGAGCCCTGCATCACATGCACTTACTTCAAAGTCCATCAACAACTGCCTCTCTGCGGCTTTTCCCTATCCCAAACTACACCTCCAGTGCTCAGGGCCTCACCTCCACTTAAGATACAGATTCAAACACTGCAGAGGCTGTGATGCCACACAGAAGGGGCAGGGTGGTTAGGGCATTAAATTCTCAGGTCCCGTAATACCAGCAGGTGACAGGAAGAACTGCCACACTGCCCAGGCACCACTCTCCTATGCCATAACAGTTCATAGATTCTTCCCACTCTTCCAAAGCAGGAATGTCACATGACCTAAGTGCTTGCCTCAGCTTTGAGTTACCAACATCACGAACATAAACATCCCAGCATCAACTCTCATCACTGTAAGGTTCTAAGTGCATATATTCTTTACATTCTCCTTCTAAATCGTGTCCTCTTACCCAACCTAAATGTGGCAATTCACAGGTCCCCAAACAGGCAAAATGAAAAGAACAAGTACCAGACTAACACATTACAGATCCATTATATTTGTCTGTTACATCTTGACAGTAATCTCTGACTAAAAATAATCACTTGTTCCTTATCTATACTTCCTTTTGTCAGTTTTTATTTGAAAAAATAAATAAAGGAAGAGGAAGCATTAGTAGTAGTAGTATCTTGATGAAATAACAGCAGCCCTCAGAAACCTCTTTTTTTTTTTTTGGTCTTTTTGCAACAGGATCTCCCTGTAGCCACAGTTGGTCTGGAACTGCCTAGAACATGAGAGTCTCAGTCTCACAGAGGCTCACCAGCCTCTGCAATCCAAGTGCTGGGATTAAAGACATGCACCACCACACCCAGCGAAATTTTATTTTTTAAAGCACAAGAACAACAACAAACTTTGTCTTTAAGAAAAGGTCTTACTTTATAGTCTAGGCTGGCCTTGAACTTACAAGTCTCTGCATCTGTCTACCAAGGACACAGGATTACAGGACTGTTCCACCACACCTAACATTAAAGAGAGTACATTTTAACAGTGCATTCTATTCAACCATTTCTTGCCTCTACTCGATCATTACAATCCAAAAGGGACTCAGCTAGAGGACACCAGAAGGCTGAGCAGACTGAAACAGCTGGGAAGGTGTTTGTGTTCATCCATGTTCTCCTGCTGTGAAGCACAGTGTCTGTGTTCACCCATGTTCTCCTGCTCATGAAGCACAGTGTCTGTGTTCACCCATGTTCTCCTGCTCATGAAGCACAGTGTCTGTGTTCACCCATGTTCTCCTGCTCATGAAGCACAGTGTCTGTGTTCACCCATGTTCTCCTGCTCATGAAGCACAGTGTCTGTGTTCACCCATGTTCTCCTGTTCATGAAGCACAGTGTCTGTGTTCATCCATGTTCTCCTGGTCAGGAAGCACAGTGTCTGTGTCCATCCATGTTCTCCTGCTCATAAAGCACAGTGTCTGTGTTCATCCATGTTCTCCTGCTCATGAAG
Source organism: Eospalax fontanierii (assembly GCA_035773235.1). Classification (NCBI taxonomy): domain Eukaryota; kingdom Metazoa; phylum Chordata; class Mammalia; order Rodentia; family Spalacidae; genus Eospalax; species Eospalax fontanierii. Next base: position 62,444,839 of record CM069539.1, on the reverse strand, counting down.
CAGTGTCTGTGTTCATCCATGTTCTCCTGCTCATGAAGCAGTGTCTGTGTTCATCCATGTTCTCCTGCTCATGAAGCAGTGTCTGTGTTCACCCATGTTCTCCTGCTCATGAAGCACAGTGTCTGTGTTCATCCATGTTCTCCCGGTCATAAAGCACAGTGTCTGTGTTCATCCATGTTCTTCTGGTCATGAAGCACAGTGTCTGTGTTCATCCACGATCTCCTGCTCGTGAAGCAGTGTGTGTTCATCCGTGTTCTCCTGCTTGTGAAGCAGTGTGTTCACCCGTGTTCTCCTGCTCATGAAGCACAGTGCTACAAGAGCAGCCACAGCGTCTGCCAACACAGGAGTTCCACCAGCCCAACCTGTCCTGCTTCCTCAGACATAGGAAACAGGTTTGGTTTACATATTGTATTTTCAATTTTCATTGAAAAATTATTTCCACATAGTTTTCAATATAAATTTAAAAAATCCTCCTTACCTGCCAAGATCCTAGTCCTCATTTCAAGAACTGGTATAAAGTATTAAATGCTGAAAATCTTTAAAAGGATAAGAATCTGCAACCATTTCCAAAGGGTACACAAAAATGTAGAAGTCTTTATTGCGTGGCATCTATAATTTAGAATTGCCTTTAATCATTCACTTATATCTCATCTATGTAAGAAAATGCCTTTTAAATTCCACTGCCCCCAGATCTACACAGTGCCCTTAACCTATTATTTACCATGTCTTAACTGAACTGAATTAGCAGCAAGCTATGCTATAAAATAAGCACATTACTGATCTATCTTAAATTTTGGAAACTCAAAGGGACTAAGAACACCAAATGGAAACACAAACCTTGCAATCACCTGATACCATATGCCTTCCGCTTTGTACTGTACTACCTCACTTCCCAGAGTCCGGAAACAGAAAAGGCTGCCTTTGGAAGTAAAGATGACCTCAAAAGACTCTCAAACTCCAGACACATCTCTTCTTCAAAATGAAAAAGCCACAAATCCTTAATTCTTTTAATCAGTCTCACCCATCAACTTTCTGAAAGATGAGAACATTTATCAATAATGTTCCCATGTCTGCTCCCTTCTAAGCAATCACGCTCTCTATCAGCTGTCTTCTCTGCTCACCCCACTGTTGGAATTTTAACTTCCACATCATTAACAGTCTCCAGTTACGTATCTTTCATTACATTTCATAATATCTTTCCAAATCATGGTAATTTGCTTAGGGACACTTGGAGGGTACAGTGTTTTGATTTCCGCTCACATTCTAGAAGCTAGAGTGTTAGTTTAGCTACCAATTTCAATCACTGCATAACAGACTGATTATATTAGTTAACTGAATGCTGCTGTGATAAAACACCATGACCAAAGCAACTTACAGAAGGAAGAGTTCATAACAGGACATGGCAGCAGGAAGTGGCCCAGAGCAGAAAGTGGAGCAATCACATCTTCAAGCAGGCATAGGCAACAGAAAGAAAGGGGAAGACCTATCAAAGCCCATCCCCAGTGACATGTGTCCTCCTGCCTGGCCACACCTCCTAACAGTTCCATGACTCTCTTCAAACAGCACCATAAATTCGGGACCAAGTGTCCAAATACTTGGAGCCTACGGGGGAACACTCATTAAAACCACCATACTGACCCAAAATTTAGGAGTTTGCAATCATCATTTGTTGGTAAAGCAGGTATTCAAAAAAAGGTACATCAATCTGCCTACTCTATGCGCACCAAACAAGGCCACTACTGGCCTTGACCTGGTGACAGAACAGATCTGAAGGATCCAAGATGGCTCCATCCACATGTATCAAATCTCGATGGACATGACTAAAAGGCTGGACCCAGATGGAACTGTTGAGTCTCAGCTGAGCTCACTCTAACCCAACTGAAAGTTTGCCCTAATCCAGGTATTAGACTGGGGCTCTCCAGGAATGGCAGGCAATGGAGGCTACTGATTAGTGCTGGGTTTCAGAACAGACCTTTCCATCATCTGTCTCAGATTCTACTTATACTTCCTAATAGCATCTTACCCCAGACCTCTTAAAGAAGAGGATTACAGAGACAGGAAATGGAAGCTGCCCTTTTTTTAAGGTCAATATCCGAAAACTGTGATACTGTCACTTGCACAATATTTATAAACCTATCAGGTCAGGAGTTGTGGGTGGAGAGCAGGGCACTGCTAGTTAATGAATACCGAGTTTCTGCAGGGGAAAATGAAAAGGCTCTAGAGATGGCTGCACAACACTGTGAATGTTCTTAATGCCACAGAGCAGAACAAGATGGCTAAAACAGGAAGTACTACTACGTATATTTAAAAACAATTTAACAGGGAAAAAACCCTCAGACTCAACGAGCGGTAACAGAGACACCACCTCTTAAAAAGAAAGTTCAAACACTTTGTAGCCATCGCCTTTTGTTGCATAGGCTGAGGCTAAGGCTGCAGCATGCCACGCAAGGACTTAAACCTCTGAGTTTCATCTCTAATCCAATTTGTAGCCATCTTTAACTACCACACCAGCTAAGGTGAGTTTCTGAAAGCCAAAACAGTTATTAGTTGTAAACACATATACTCCTTCCCAACTACCTGTATTATCTACAGAGTACTTGGCTGTTACACAACTAATACAGAATATAGTATGTTAATGTGCTCATTCTTTAAAAACTGAAATTCCTTTTTTATTTCCAGTACTTCAAAACTAATAGGCAATTTTATCTACATTTACCTCTAGCACACTCAGAAATTGTTAAACCTACAAGAAAGCTTCAAGATGAGATAAAATTGAAAAACTTACTTTGCAAATTCCAGACAATCTAGTTTGCAGGAGGTTTAGATATTAAACTAAAAGATTCCTCCTATTCTGAAACCCAAGATAAATTAGCAGCCTTCTAGAAGACTTCTGCACTGTACAAGTTATAGCACCTATGAACCTTGGAAATCTTACCAATCAGCCTCTATAGTATCTACAGAATCAAGGTATTTATATCCTCCGACCTAAAGTCTGCCTAGTAAGTTTTAATGCAATAAGATCTATCTGAATTCCATAAATATACACTTAGCAAAAACTGATTCAAATTTTGCATTTTTAGACACTCCCCCCTTTAAAAATTGCACGTTGACCCTTGGCCCACCCATCTTAGCACACACTAAGAGAAGAAGAATGAATAAACTACAGACTGTTTAAGAACTGCAAAATAAACTCTCAAAGGCCAAGCAGTGTCTAGCAAGTGACGGCAATCTATGGTCTCTTCTAGGGAACACCTGTAAGTGGCTAATTCATGTATCTACCTGCTTACCAAACCAGGACACTACACACTTCCGACAGTTAGACACTGCATTTGATAGTGGGTAAAACACTGAGGGGTCTGCATTCAGAAGATTACTGATAATGACACTGAAGCATGAGACCTCTGACAGACATGTACATAATACTTAGAAGCACAAGGAGAGGTTTCTAAGCCAATCTTGGGGAAATGTTCCAGAAAGAAAATCTGTGTAAATTAAGATATGACTGATAAGTCAGAATTAGGTAAAACAAGGAAAAATCTTTAAGGTCAAAAGAGCAAATCATGTTTTCAAAACTTAAAATGTTCATTATGGAGTCCATGAGGCTGTCAGAAATAAGGATTAAGAAATCAGACTGAGTGGAGCTGGAGAAATATAAGACCTGAGTTCAGATCCCAGTACCCACATTTTAAAAAGCCAAGTATAGTAGCCCTATGAATACCTGTAACCCCAGCACTGCGGGAGGGGAGTTGCTGGGGCTTGCTGGTGGCCAGCCAAGCTCTAGATTCAGTAAGAGACCCTGTCTCAAAGGAAAAAGGTGCAGTTACAGAGCAGGACACTCAAAGGACTCCTCTGGCCTCCACAAGTGTACAAGCAGACATGCATATATACATGCAGACTCCACATTCATACACCCAAGCATACACACATACACACATGGGGATGGGGAGGGGGAGAAAGGAGGGCAGGGGAGGGGAGGGGAGGGGAGGGGAGCGGAAGGGAAGGGGTTGTATAACAAATATCTGCCCTCCCACTTGAGGCCAAAGAATGAGGTGGCTAAGAAACAATAGCCCAAGCTAGAACAGTGACAATGAAGCTGAATGGAGGTAGACAGCCTCTTCATTAGGCACAGAACTGATCTGCAAGGGGTAAGAACCCACAACTCTCTATGCCTTATCCTATTGCACAGTGACTTGCTTTAATCTTCTAAGAACAAGAAACTAACTGAACTCACATGAACCTCTTTGTTGTACCCTTAAAACTCCCATGTAAAAAGTACCCATGATCAAGGTCCCCACTTGTCAACTGTCAATCAAGCACTCATCCATCCCACTACACAGAAAGAAGCAAGATTTGAGCTGGAACCTATGTTCACTCATTATAAGACTGTAGGATTTCAAATTCTATTAGCTTATATTCCCGAAGTTCTTATACTTTACCACACATACATTTATAGAACATTTAAATGACTCAAGTGAGTACTGTGTTCTACACACACGCACAATTTTACACAATTCTCATACAAAAGCCGAAACAATAACAAGTAATAATTAGTTATTATTATGTGCTAGACTGTTCTAAATACTCTGCAAACTGTATTAAGGCCTCTAAATTGACTAGCTAAAGTTGTTATTGTATTCTTTCTCTTGTAGATGAGGAAACAAAATTAGGAAGAAAAACACTGGTAAATGACAAGAGCAGTATTCAACCCCAGAAGAATATAAAGCCTGGGTACTCAGGTTGCTCAGCTCCTGAACCAAGATGGCCCCCTGCTTCCCTGCACATACTGGGGTCTGTTTCCTGCCACCCCTCAGTCTCTAGAGGAAGATCTAGTCACTGATAGACAGCCTGACACACATGGGATACATCCCACGTTTCTCTGCATACTTTAAATGCACACAGTAAGGTGGCTTCTGTTCCCTTCCACTGTTTGCCTCCCAGCAGGAAGGAAAACCAGGGGGAAAGTAGAGCCCACAGCACTAACAACAGTATGACCAGAAAATCTCCTGAAATCTAATGAGTTCAGCTTAAAAAAAATAAGCTCAACTCTTAAATTCTGATTCTAGTGATTTTTTTTCTTTTTAAGACAGGGCCTTATGTAGCCCAGGCTGGCCTCCAACTCATTGTGAGCACAGGCTGGCTCTGAATTTCTGATCCTTCTCCTCACCTCCCTATCCAGTGCAGGATTACAGGTCACAAGACCAGTTCATGGGGTTCTAGGGGTAGAACCTAGGGCTTCAGGCATGCCAGGTAGGCACGCTGCCATCTGGGCTTAATCCTGAGCCTATTACTGAAATTCTTCGTGACACTTTACCCTCTAAGTCTTCAGTGCTCAGCCCTTGTGAGTTGCCCTGCCCTGCATTACACTAAAAGCACACAGACAACTACTGGTATTTGTTACTCCTTAGGTTAATATCTTAATTAGTTTGACAAGTTGATTTTAAATAATGAAAGCCATCTTTGAAAGGTCCACTTAGAGTTGGGCAGATAATCAGCATCTGCCTTTAATCAAACTGAGATGATTAGCAAATTAAGCCCTTTAACTAGCATTTTGCAAAATCTAGGCAAACATTCTTAGGTTTAAAAATGAATTTATCAGAATTTCTCTAAACACATAAAATAAAAATAACAAATAAAACAATTAAAAGGCAGAATTAGTATCTTAAGCTGTCCATATACATCCAGTGCTACAACATAATGAATGCCCTGAACAGATTATTGTGGTAATAGAAACCATAAAAAAGAAACCCTAAAAATATATATTAACCCAAAAGAAAGCAGAAAAGGACCAAGAATGAAACCCAGAAGTTACAAATGGAAACAAGTAGCAGAAAGACTCAAACTCAACACGAATAACTACAATTAACAAAAAAAGATTAAACCACTCAATCAAGAGGAAGTCCCTGTCAATAGAAAAGAAATCCCAGTTATATACCATCTAAAAGACATGTTTTAAATATAGACACAGAAGCTAGGCATGGTGGTGAATGCCTATAATCTAAGCACTTGGGAAGGCAAGATAACAAAGCCAGGCTGAGCTATATAAGGAGACCTTCCTTCAAAAACCAAATAAATAATAAATGTTAGCAGTAGGCATAAAAGCTGGCATGATTCAGCAGGTGACTTCTTACATTTCGGTGCTACTTCAAAATGAGAAAAATACATGCCCAGTGAGATGGCTCAGCAGGTAAAGACTCTTATCCAAGCCTGAAGACCTAGGTTCAATCCCTGGGATCTACATGGTGAAAGGTAAGAACCAATTTTGGCAAGTTGTCCTCTGACTGCCACATATTCCCCACCCCTACCATAAACAAATAAATGTTTAAAAAAGAAAAAGCTGGGCATGGTGGTGTATGACTTTAATTCCAGTTCTCAGGAGGCAGAAGCAGTAGGATATCTGTGAATTCAAGGCTAGCCTGGTCTACATAGTGAGTTCTGGGCCAGTTAGAGCTAAAGATTAGAACCCTGACTTTAAATAAATAAATAAATAAATAAATAAATAAATGGGGCTGGAAAGGACTCAGTGGTTAAGACCATGTATTGCTCTTACAGAGGACGGAGTTCCGTTCCTAGGACCTATATGGAGACTTACAACCATCTGTAACTCCAGTTACAGAAGATCTGATGCCTTCTGGCCTCTATGGAAACTGCATACATGTGGTTAATATACCTAATATGCAGGCAAAATACTACATAAAATAAAAATTTTTGAATACAACCTACTAATACATACCATAACTTGGGTAAATCTCAAAATAGTTATGTCAAGTGAAAAAATCCTACACATTAAAGCTCAAACAATCCAACTGTATTGCTATGGGATCCCAAAATAGACAAAAGAGCTCAAAGGAGCAAATCTACTTACTTAAACATTTTTCTCCCTGCAGTGTATGCAGAGCCACCCGCCTATACAGGACACTTTTCTAACCTGAAAAGCGCAATCCCTTACACAACTATTTAAAACTGTTTCTTGAGCAATCACTCTTGCACTTCAGGCACAAGCACTGAGGCTCCTGCCAAGGAACGTCCTTCCTAGGGGAAGAAATGGTAAAGAACCAGACATGTGAACAATTAGCAATGAAAACTCCACAAAAGAATGATTGCTGTGGGAGAACTCAGTGTGATGATGTAATGCAGGATTGTGGCAGCTTTCCTGATGGGGTGGTAGTCAGGGTGATATCACTTAAGTTGAGGCCTGGATGACAAGAAGATAGCCATGCAAAGAGGTGGAGAAGGCACATTTGGAAGAGATTTAAAACTGCTCTTTGGAGGAATGATTTTTCTACCATTCAAAGGCATGGTAAGTTGGGCACAGTGGTACATACTTGTAAGTCTAGCACTCAGGAGGCTACGTAAGAGGACAGTGAATTCCTATCTCAAAACAAAGCCAAGGGCTGGAGAGACGGCTGAGTGGTTAAAAGCATGAACTGCTCTTCCAGAGGACTTAAGTTCAATTCCCAGAACTTTTTTGGGCAGCTATAACTCCAACTCCTAGGGGATCCAACTCCTCTCTGACTTTCAAGGGTACCTGCACTCACATGCACCTAGCCATATATACATATGCTTTTCAATCTTAAAAAATTAAATAATAAACATAAATCTTTAAAAGAATGAGAAAGAAAGAAAGAAAGAAAGAAAGAAAGAAAGAAAGAAAGAAAGAAAAAGAAAGCACAAAGACAAGCGTGATGACTCACACCTATAATCCCAGCATTTAGGCAGTGGAGGCAGGAAACTACCCTGGACAACAAAAGATCCAGTTTCAAAAAAATCAAAATCAAATTAAGAGAGACAAACTGCATACTAAGCATAAAATTATTCAATTTGGCCTGGTGTAATGTTGCATACCTTTAATTGTAGCACTCAGGAGGTAAGGTGAATCTCTATGAGTTTCAGGCCATCCTGATCTACAAAGCAAGTTCCAGACTAGCCACCAAAATAAGAAAAAGCAATCTGAGAGAAATGCGGGTGGCGTCAATTTATTATTTTTGCTCTCCAGGCTCACAGGAGCTCCCAAAGTCAGACAAAACACAGACCAAACAAAAAATAAATAACCTTTAGCTAGCAAAAAGAACACTGCCCTCTGCTCTATCCCAAACATTCATGAGTCCTCATGTATCTTCAAATTGCTTCACAGTTCTCAAAAATTACATGTAGAACAGAGATTTCCTGCAGCTCTTAAGTCTTAATCAACAGATACAAAAAAACAAGAGTTGGATGAAAACTCAATTTTTTTTTTTTAAAGATGATATTCATTGGTGGGGGAGGGAGGTGTATGTGTGTACAGGCCAGAAGACAACTTCCTTGAATCAGTTCTCTCCATCCACCATGGGTTCTGGAGATCAAACTCAGGTTACCAGGCTTCTACAGCAAGCACTTTTATCTACTAAGCCATACTGCCAGTCTGCAAACTCAACTGTTATATAAGAATTATATCTTATGCCTCTCTTCCAAAGAAGATCTAAAACAGCTTTGAAAGCAAAATGAATATACAAATACACGCATATAACTTTAGTCTGAATACACTCATCTTTCCCCCTTCAAGTAAAAGCAAGATGAATAAATGGAGACAGAGTGCCTAGATGTCCAGAAATGCACAATTATTCACTGTGACTCACCTCAAATCCACCTTCTTATATACTATCTAGTTTGAACTCAGATGAACAACAGACACTGAAGAGGGCAGTCATTTATGTGAGGCCTACAACTATGAATAAAAATTAAATTAAAAAAAAACTCCATTTATTCCACTTAAGCCTTTGTCCTCATTAAAGATTTTAAAATAAGAAAAGGAGAACAACAAAAAAAAGGTGTCAGTTACACCATAATGAAGTATATATCAACACCATTCCACCAAAAAAAGTTTAAAAAATTAACCTGAGTCTATTTCAATGGCTGCCAAGTCGCCAGTGTCCTAGAAAGAAGATGGCCAAGCAAAGGGGCACTAAGGACCCATTCTCTTTGCCAGAGGTAGGTAAGGAGCTCATTCTGCCAGTTCCAGAAACTGGATTTATACCCTTCCTTCTTCCTGAAATCACAAAGGCCTTTTCTATCGACTAAGTCATACGATGATGTCTCAAATAAAACACTGAGCACTTTTTTACAGCTGGACAAACTAAGGAAATCAACTCTTTTGAGAGAAGGACTTTCTTCTTAGTTTGAATTCAAATATTAACATGCAATATTTCACCTTGCGGATACTTAATATAAAACACAACATATTTTCCTTGTGGACACAATGATAAAGGTCCTGTTGCTAAAGATAAAGAATTCAAATTCCAGCTCAGGCACCTAATGGACAGGTGGATATAACTGAGGGCAGGTTTTGTAACTGGGGCCAAAGTTTGACACCTTCATTGAACACAATGGGAAAGATGACAGTATCTCTTGACTTATTAGGGATGGTAAGATTGAAATGACTATATACTAGGCTTTCAATTATGTGTTAAATGGATAAACACATTCAAGTAAACATTAGTTCCCAAGCAGATACTTCTGTCTGGCAGGACACATCTGGCAATGTCTGGAGACGTTTCTGGTAGCCATGTCTAGGGATGTGTTCTACTGGTATGGAGTGTGTAGTGTGTACATCCTAGAATGCAGTGGATAATGTCCTACAACAGCATTTTCTGGTCTCAAATATCAACAGAACTGAGATTAAAATGCCCAGTATGCCAGGTGTGGTGGTGTCCACCTTTGATCCCAGCACTAGAGAGGCAGAGGCAGAAGCAGGTGATTTCTGTGAGACTGAGGTCACCCTTGTCTACACAGTAAGTTCCAAGTTGGCTGGGGCTGCAAGGAGACCTTGTCCTTCCCCCAAAAAAGGCAAAATAAAATAAAACACCCAATCTTCTGACACATTTTTAACAAGGGCCTCATATTGTGCTCATTACACTCAAAATGTGCTCAGATAAAAATCTCCCCTTGGCAGACTTACCAAGAGGGTATGTGGTGCAAGAGATTTTATAAACTGAAACCTCAAAAAATAACCGTGGCTATGGGACCAGAAATACAACTCAAATATAAACTTTGTTTCTCTGTGATTTCCTGAAAAGAGGCACATTAGCTTCCATTCTTCTTGCTCACTAAACTCCAGCTTATTTAGGCCTTTTCCAATTTTTAGGAAAAGACCAAGCTTGTCCAGCCTCAGGATCTTTACACTTACTGTTCCGTCTACCTTGGACGCTCTTACCCACTTCCTTCCCAAGGCCTTTCTGTCCTACCTACCCTCAGCCTTCTATTCAGTCCCTGAATGGCACATATTAAGACCTCTAAAAGGACAGTTTCCTCTGTTTATTGCACACTAACTCATTGAAACAGTCACTCAGGGGAGCAAGGGCTTTTGTCTTCGCTGTTTTAACGAGGGTTGGACGCAAAGTATATGCTGACGATCATTAGAACAAATAAGTACCTGGATTCCCAAAAGGAGGCTGACTCCTAAATGGTTTGTGGATCACTACACTGCCAGCATTAAGGGAAATGAAATGGATGAAAAAAAGAGACGCACAGCCTGGGTAGAGGTGACAGATGGACCTAAAGACCCCAAAAGACAAGAAGCTCAGAAGCACAGCCAAACCCCTCGGAACAAAAACGGGAAGAACCGGAGGCCGAGCAGCGTTGGAACAGGGGGCAGTGGTGGTCACGGCCGCAGGCCCGGAAGGGTCCAGCCTGTCGCCGGCGGCGACGTCAGGCCTGACTTCCCTGCTGCAGACGCTACGACCCCCAGACCCTGGAGGTCCCGAGCCCACCCCGCGCCACAGAGCCCCGAGTCCCGGCCACCGAGCCCAGACTCCCGGCCCCTTACCTGCAGGTGAACTTGAGGGCGAAGAGCAGAGCGCAGCCAAGCGCTACGGCCCCGCACAGCAGCTCGGGCCGCCGGCGAGCCATAAGCGAGGCGCCGCGCAGCCCGCGGCGGAGCCGGCCCTCCGAGGACGCCGCGGCCCGCGCCGGGCTGAGGGAGCCGGAGCCCGTGGGGCCGCCGCCGCCACCCTCGTCCTCGGCGTCGTCGCTGCTGCTGCCGCCGCCGCCGCCGCGGCCTCCGCATTCCGACATTACATGCTCCCCGTCGCCGGCTTTATACCGCCGCTGCCGCCGCCTCGGGTCCAGGGACCCGGCCCCGCACGTCGCTCCCGGACCTCGCAGCCAGCGCCGCCCGCTAACCCGGATCCTCCACGTCAGCCGCGCCGCGGAGACGTCCCGCCCCGCAGCTCTGCCCCCCGCCCCCGCCCGCCCCCGCCCGCCGGCCGAGTCTGCAGGGCGCCGGCTCCACCCGGAAGCCACGCCCTCACGGACCACGCCCCCGCGCCGACTGAGTCTGCGCGAACGCTCTCGCCACCCGCGGCCCCGCCCTCCCTCTACAGGGCTGCTTTCCACGGAGTCTGCGCGGCCTCCTCTGTCACGAGGCCGCGGCCACGCCCCTCGCCCAGGGACTGCGCAGGCGCTTCATCTGGGGACTCAGGAGCTGGTTGGCGCAGGCTCCCAACCACGTGGATCCGCTACGTAGTGCTTACGTTACGTCATCTTAGCGCTCTCACCTACAGAACCTCCAGGCCACAGATACTTTTCAGAAAGAAAAAAAGTTACGTGCAGAGGCAAGAAAGGTTTAAGGACATAGAAAGCGGGAAGGAAACAGAAGAAAAGCCCACCTTTGCAGAGCCAACAGATTATAGAGGACAAACCAGAGAGGCACCTACAACGACGGGGGCTCTGGGCACCTCCTTGCAGCACGGTGTCAGAGGAAGTGCTGGGTGGGTTGTCGCATTTACAGGACAGTTGGGGAGGACAGTTCAGTCATGCAGGACTCCGATCCAGGGAGTGCCCTATAACCGAGACTGAGACATATCAGAGGGGTTAATCGGGGAGTGTGATTCACAGAGTTCCGGGAAACGCTCCGAGGGTGGGACCAGGGCAGAAGTATTCAGGACCTCAAATTTCTCCTTCAGATGGCTCATGGACTGTGGAAAGAGACAAAGACGCAGCTCCGTTCTAGGCCTTTGCCTGCAGATCAGTAATGGCAATATAGAGGCAACTTGTGGAAAGCTCACTGTCATAACAGCTGTGTGTCCAGGTACCATCTCTCTTGAACATTGCCTTATGAGGAAGGATTGTTCTGCCAGTACTCACACATGGGAAAACACAGGCTTAGAAAAGTCACTTGAGTGCTGGAGAGATGACTCAGCAGTTAAGAGCACCGTACTGTTCTTGAAGAGGATCCAGGTTCAATTCCTAGTGCCCACATGGTGGCTAGTAACTGTCCATAACTCCAATTCTAGGGTAAACAACACTTTTCAGACCTCCACTGGCACTGCACAACACAGGTGCACTTACATACATGAAGTCAATACACTCATAAAAGTAATAAAATATTTTTTTTAAAAAAGAGGTCACTTAAGGGCTGGAGAGGTGGCCCTCTTCTGGCCTCTATGGGTATTGCACACATGTGGTGCACTTACATATACGCAGGCAAAAAACTCATACACAAAATTTTAATTAGAATATTTTAAAAATTATTTTAAAAAGTCACTTGAGCCAGGCATAATGCCACATGCCTTTAGTTCCAGCACTCAGGAGGCAGAGGCAGGTGGATCACTGTAAGTTCAAGGCCAGTCTAGTTTTATAGTGAGTTTCAGGCCAGCTGAGGCTAAAGGGAGATACTGTTTCAAAAAAGACCAGAAAATAAAAATAAAAAGTCATTTGACCAAGGCCAGAAAGCTAATGAAAAATTCAGACCCAAGACTGACTTTGTCTGAAGAGACCACTCTAGCAACACACTGTGGGTCCCTGAGAAGACTAATTATGAACTGGGCAAACAAAATTTTGAGAGAAACAGGCATGATGGCTCATTCCTTTAATCACAGCACTTGGAAGCTGAGGCAGAAGATCTGCCTCAAATTTGAGGCCAACCTCGGCTACACTGTGAGGCTTCATCTCAACCAAAAGAGAGAAATGTTGTCAATATAGTATATGCAAAAAATACAAAACTGAGGGCTGGAGGATAGCTCAGTGGTTGAGAGCCTTAGCTGTGGAACCATGAAGACCTGAGTTTAGATCCCAGCACCGCATAAGGGTGAAGCCAGCACTGTGGAGGGTGAAGATAGGAGGATCACTGAGACTTGCAGACTGCCAACCTAGCTGAAAAGAACGCCAGGTACCAGAGAAATAAGGCAGAGAATGACAGAAGACATCTGCTACCCTCCTCTGGCCTCCAAGCTCACACACAGGCATAAGCCCACCCCTCTTCCACTCCCCAACCCCCAACAAAAGACCAAATCATGGCTAAGCTAGATTTTAAGGTGAGGTCACATCCCACCCATGCCATAGGTCAGCTGTGTGACCCAGATGTTCAATGATTTGGCTAGGCTGGATGGCCAGTAAGCTGCAGGGAACTGCCTGCCTCTGCTTCCCCAGTGCTGGGTTATACAGGTTACCATATCTAGCTTCTAATGCGGGTACTGGGGATACAAACCAGGTCTTCATTTTTGTGTGGCAAGCACTTTTACCTACTGGGCCGTCTGCCCAGCCCAAGAGTTTCACCTTATCTCCCAGACTGGTTTCAACCTGGGATCCTCCCTCATCCTCCATGCCCAGCTCATGGAGACTTTGTTTCATGACCCCAGAATGGGATTTCTACAGATTGGCAGTCATTCCTTGCAACAAATACAAGAGGCCAACTAAAAAAAGGTTTGTAAACTGCCCCAGTTGCTTGGGGAATATGTTCTCCTTCGGTTTCTCAACTGATGGCAGTTCCTGGAGCTAACTCACAACAGTGAGGATGTTATGCAAAAGGTCCTGGTAGGAAAAGCTGTCTTGAAAAGAATAAGGAGAATGAAGCCCAGTCCACTCAGGGCACCTCAGGCACAGGGTGGGAACACTGAAAAGAAAGGGAGTGCCTGAGGTCAAAAAGGACTCAACTTGTCACCTCATACCTCTCCAGGACAGATGTGGGGGTTCACCATGCCAATAAAATTCTAAGGACACAAAAACTTCCACAGTAATATGCATATGCACAATAGCCAAATAGTAGAAACAACCCAAATGTTCACTAGCTTGTGGATGGATAAACAAAATGTGGTCTGTCTGCACAATGAAATAGAATTCGGACATGAAAGGGATGGAGTACAGATACATGCAAAGCTAGGGATGGACCTTGAAACTATTACATTGAATTAAAAGAAGCCAGTCAGCAGTAAAAGGATGCGTGTTTCATGATTCTATTTTTTTAAATTTTTTATTTTATGTGTATGAGAGTATTGCCTGCATGTAGATAGGTGCACCCAAGTTGTGCAATGCCTGCGGCGGTCAGAAGAGGGTGTCAGATCCCCTGAAACTGGAGTTATGGACATTTGTTAGCTGCCATGTTGGTGCTGGAAAACCAACCCAGGTCCTCTGCAAGAGCAGCCAATGCTCTTAATCACTGAGCTAACTCTTCAGCCTTGCATGATTCCATTTATATGAAGCATGCTCGACAGAGACAGAAAACAGATTCTTGACTGCTTGCACAGCTTGAGAGAAAAAGGAGTCAGTAGATTTGGGACTGCTGGGTAATAAAAATATTCTAACGCAGAGGCACAGTGTCTTACACCTATCATTGCAGCACTAGGAAGGCTGAGGCAGGAAGATTGCTGATAGTTTTGAGGTCAGCCTGAGCCTTTTTTTTTTTCATCTTATTATGGTTCTATTAATATGTACTCCCCATAGTAAGTTGAGAAACATTTGTAACAAATAACTTACAAGCACTGAGGTAAATATTCTACATGTAGCAATATTTAGCAATACATGTAGCAATAGACTCTAATGGTATCTAGTATTTTATATTAAGTTTACTGTATAATTCATGAAGCAAGATTTTTGATGACATATATTACTGAAACAAAGTTTTCAACTAAATATTGATGTTTTTACATTATCATTAAAATAGTCTTGGTTTGAGGAAATGATTATCAAGAATTATTTCAATTTATTTTTAGTTTTTAGGCTGAAATCTTTTTTTTTCCTCCAGCTCTGTTATTTATTGATTGGTTAGCAATTAACTGAGTTCTGACTAGGTAATTACATATAAGATCTTATTTCTTCCTTGTGAAAAAGAAGCTGCCTTGAAAGTATCAATTTAGATTAATTTTATTCACATTATAGGCAGACTAAATACAAATATAGAAAATGAAAAAGTATGACTAGACATCCAAAGATCACTGTAAACATGTTGCATATTTCCTTCCAGTCATATTTTTCATATAAAATTTTTTGATAGTTAAAACTCACATAATAAAAAAGCCATGCATTATATATATACATTATACTTTATACATATATATTTTTTTCTTTTCTGCTTAACATTTTTTTATTGAATCGTTGTGTATTTATAATACAGAACATCTCAATCAATCTTAGTCATCTTTATATCCTTTTCCCCACTGGTACCCTCCCCCAAAACTCCCCAACTGGAATCCATATATTCATTCATCTGTGTTAGGGTCTATTGTGTCAAGTTAGTGTCCCCAAAGGACCTCAGTGCAGTTTTATCCACTGAGGTCCATACAGTCTACCCAGAGTCTCTTGGTTTAGGAAGGCCAGCAGTAATCAGTTGCCAATATTTCTTCAGCAAAGATTGGGGTCTGCTACCTCTTTCTCCAGTTCCATGCTGGGTTTTTGTCTGCCTGAGCTTGCAGGGTCTTGAGTATGCAAGATCACTGCTATAAGCTCATATGAGTAGGGTTCCAGGAGCTTGTAAGATTCTATTTTCATATGCTCATGCTCCTCCTCACTGGCCCTTATAATCTTTCCACTCCTTCTTCTGCAATGGTTCTTCAGCCCTGGGTGAGTGAGACTTATAAGAGTCCTGTCCAGATTCCTAATCTCCATGATTTATCCATTTGTAACCTTTTGTGTTGCTATCCCTTTGTTGCATGTGGAAGCTTCATTAATGAGAGTTGAAAGATTCATTAGTGTCTTCTTTTCCTCTTGTTCTACATTGTGTGAGTCTTGGGTATAGAGGCTGCATTGTAGATGTGCTGCTTAGGCATTGGCAATTCACAGACAATGTCTGTTTGTGACTAGCTGTGGTACTCTGCATTAGTCTCCATCTGGTGCAAAAGAAGCTTCTTTGATGAGTGTTGACTGGGATACTTGACAGTGAAGAAGGCTGCTCACAGAAACCCAAGCAACCTGAGCTTTTTTTTTTTTTTTTTAAAGAAAATAATAAAGACAAGGTTTACATTCTATAAATTGTACTTCAACTTTCCAAGCCAGGCCTGGTGGCACACACCTGTAATCCCAGCCACTCACAAGATAGGAGGCCTGCCTGGGCTACACAATAAAGTCAAAGCCAGCTGAGGCAATTTAGCAAGACTCTATTTCAAAACAAAAATTAGAAAAGGAGCCTGGTTGGGGCTGTAGAGATGGCTCAGCAGTTAAGAATACACACTGCTCTTGCAAAGGACTAAGTTTGGTTCCCAACACCCAAGTCAGAAAGGTCAAAACCTCCTATAACTCCAGCACTAGCTGGGTCAGATGCCCTCTTCTGGCCTCCATGGGTACTTCATTCAAGTGCAAATACCCACAGACACATACATAAACACATAATTAAAAATCTTTAGGGCTGATGAGAAGGCTCAGCAGGTAAAGGCACTAGGCAAAAATAAAATTTTTAAAAGCAGGTTAGGGAAAACTGGGATGTAACCCAATGGTTAGATACATGCCTAGCATTTGCAAAGCCCTGAGTTCCATCTCCAATATCAATTTTTAAAAATACAAATTTAAAAAAATCAAATGTTAAATTAAAAACCATCCCGGGGAGGGAACAGGTCCAAACAGGCAGGTCACTTCTGTTTTCTCTATGGTCGACACAGGACTGGAGTACAGCTCTTACCTTCATGTTCTGTTTTTCCTTTCTTCCCACTCATGTTACTCTCTTGGTCCATTAGGATAAGGTATGATCTCCCCATAGCATGATCATCTCCAACTTCCTAATACAGAGGCCCAAGCTGTGGCTGAAAACTAGAGTATGAAACAGGCTGATTTAGGCAGAAATAGAATTGGCTGGAAAGATGGTTTGGAGCACAGAGAACTGATCATGTGGAAAGCCAGGGCACAGAAAATGAAGGGGAATTTGAAGAGGGAAAAAAAAATCTTTCGTACTTATGGATCCTCAGACTTTGCTTCCTGGCCCAAATTCCAGACTTTAAAAACAATTGACTTTTTCTTTTGTGTCTGTCTGCCTGTCTGTCTGTGTATGTGTAATGGTGAGGACTGAACTTGTTACATGCTAGGCAGGTGCTCTACTACTGAACTTATCTGGAGGCTCCAATTTTTTAATTGGACAGGGACAACTTTTCAACAACTTCTGTTCTTGGAAAAAGGTGGCAAAAGTATAGAGAAGAAACAAGCAAACAAAAAAATGGCTGGGCACTATGGCTCATGCCTGTGATCCCAGGAGGTAGGGGAAATGAATGTAGTGTCACTCAGGAAGTTCCTTGTGCTGAGGGGACTTGTTTCCAGGGTAAGACACAAAGATAGTTTAGAATATATGCTCAGTATGAAGAACGCTAATTTCACTGACAGAATGAGGAGTGATGTTGGAGGGAGAGGGAAGAAGGAAGGAAAGAGAGAGAGCAGAGGAGAGAGGGAGGGAGAGAAAGAGAGTTGGAGAAAGGCAGAGAAAACAGTTCCTTTGCATAACTTTAATAACACTTATTTTAGCAGAGTGAGATCCATTCAGGGCTTGTGACCTCCACAGTGATAAGACAATATATTTGTGCTGTTCATGCCATTATGTTTGAAGAACCTGTGACAGTAACAAGAGGAAGTCAGTACTCTAATAGTGACTTTGAATAATGGAAGCTCTATTATTTGGATCTTAAATGCCCCCTCCCCAAAGCTCATGTGTTGAAGGCTTTGTCCCGAGCTGAGCTGATGGCGGCTTTGGAACCTTCAGGATGTGAGGCTTAGTAGAAGGAAGGTGGGGCACTGGGAGCCTGTCTTTGAAGTGGACAGATCCCACCTCCCCCTTGGTTTCTTCTCTTCCTCCTCCTCTTCCCTTCGATCTCTCCTTCCCCCACTCCCTCCGGCCCTCTTCCTATCCTCCCCTCTCCTTCTCGCTCTCTTTCCTCCTCAGCTACCAGAAGCGTCTGCTTTGCTTCATCACGTGCTTCATACCATGTTGTTCTCCCTCTCCGAAACAACACGGCCCACTAATGGGCTGAAACTATGAGCCAAAACACCACCCCCCTTTTTTTAAAAATCTCAGGTGTGGCACCACAGCAACAGAAAGCTGACATAGGAAGCACATCATCATTTGTTCCTGAGCAGGGTTGGAGGACTTTTATTTTTGTAACTGTAGTTCCCTTTGAGATGACAGAGTGGATTTTCTAAAAGAAGCAAAGCCTCTAGAACTGGATGACGTGGGAGAAGCATCTGTGATTTGGAGCAGGTTGAGTTCCATAGCTGAGTCAGAAAATGGGGTCTGGTGAAATTCCATAGGTGATGGCGTGAAGATAATCTCTAACGCCTGTGAAAGGTGGGCATGGTGTATATTTAAAGAGGAGGTGAGAGTCTTTGTGACTGGATTGTAGTCGCTTGGAATGGGGACTTGACCATGATTTCTATAGCATCGTCATCAGAGATGGGAAAAAAGTGGGTTCAGAGCAAAGCAGAAAGAGCTGCATCAGTTCTAAGATCATTCATCTAGGTCTACATCTTTCCTACATTTTTTCAACACTCAGCTTGAATTTCACATAGATTGCAAAGAAGACGAAACACACTGTGGAGGCTTCTGTTCTTACACCTCGGTGAATGGGAGCTCAGAGTCTTATCATTTGATGTTGAAAAAGAGATTTGATTATTTTTCAAACCTTATGTAACATTACGTTCTATCAGCTAGACTGCTCTATGAATGGTCCTAAGGCCACTAGGAGGGTCTGAGGGGCCAGCACACCTCAGCCATTTCAGCTCTTCTCAGAAGTGCTAGGAAGAACTGACAGGCTAAAGTCCTTGAAGGGACTCACGAGCATTTCCAATCAGAATTCCCTGGGATGTAGGAAAAGGAGCTTCCCAGTAAAGAGATGGACTCCTCTGATGAGCTTTGAACTTGGCACCTGGTACTCCAAATGCTATGCTCACTTCCTGGCGGTGGCCTTGGGCAAATCACATCTCCTCCTTGAACTGTTCCTTTGTTTTCTCCAGGTTTAATAAATAAAGTGTCACTGCAGTAGGTCAGGTCCCTCAGGAAACAAACTCTAAGGTGAATTTTTAAGGTAGTGTTCTAAGATTTTACACATGTATATTTATTATTTATTATTTTTATTTTATGTATATGAGTGTATTGTCTACATGTGTGTAAGTGCACCCAGGTGGTGCAATGCCTGTGGAGGTCAGAAGAGGGTATCAGATCCCCTGGGACTGGAGTTGCAGACAGCTGTTAGCTGCCATGTGGCTGCTGGGGCCCAAACCCAGGTCCTCTGGAAGAGCAGCCAGTGCTCTTAATGCTGAGTCATCTCTCCAGCCCCAGGTTTTACACTTACTGGGTGATGAACAACAGGATTCAGCTGACAGAGGAACTGAACTATTAAGTACTTGTGACAGAGACCCCTGTCAACTGTAATATCATCAGTTATCTGGAGCTGGCACGACTCCAGAATTCTCTCATTTGAATGGCTAAAGCCTGGGTCAGTCATTGGCTACAGACTTCCTCCAGGGAGGAAACATGATCCTGAGCAGAATTCCCGGTTGGGGAGAAGCTTGACTGAGCTTTCGGATGACAATACTCCCTGCATCTGAGGGGAATGAGTGCTTCAGATCTGTGAGCACACCAGGGCACCCACCATAAAGACCAACCTTTAAGGGAACGAGGAGGGTTAAAGGTGGCAGAGTGCATGGGGAGACTGGCGTGGTGCACACAAACCAGCCTCCTAACCTATGGCTGTTGATGATATTATTGTTATCGTGACACTTCCGGTATCAATACATAGGTAACAAGTAGCCTTAATTAAGATCCAGGAAATTCAGAGGAAATCATAATCCTCAGAGAGTTCAGTGGGCTCAGAAAAGCCTCTAATCTTGGAGGTGCTGACAGTAGATTTAGGTCCTGAAAAGCTGCTGAGTCTGCAAACAACGGAACTGATGTTTTTTGAAGAGGAAGCCGGAAGGAAGCAGAAGTTTCTACCAAGCTGGTGTGTACTTGAAGTGGCCTGGTTTATGGTCCTCTAGGGCCAAGGGCACAGCAATAAACACCAGAATGTACTTTTGTGTTCCTTGTGGTACTTTTAGTGGAAGGAGAATATGTTGCTGGATACACCAAGATCCATGTAATCTGTTTGAAGTTTGTTCCCAAAGCTATGGCCCTTCCCTCCCTTCTGAGGGCTCCAAGAAGCCTGACCTAGAGGATGCACTTGTCACTAACAGAGAATTGAGGACCAGTGGAGACCTCCATGAGGGCAGGGCTTGCTGGTTTAATTGCACTGTATCTCAAGACTTTACCATGGGGCCTGGTACACAGTCAAATTTACTGAATATTTATTTATTGGATGAATGGTAAATTATTTATTCTCTACAAGGTACTGAAAAATCCCAAATTCATTTATCTGATCCTTGCACCATAGAAAGACAATTGTGTTATTAAACCCAGAGTTTGACCTCCATGACTTGTCTCAAAGTATCTCACTTCCTCTGAGTCCTAGGACCCTTGAAAAGTTGTGTGTACTAGGTGATTCCTCAGAGAGATCAGGTTCTACAGTGATAGGGAGACAGTGTGTAGTATTTCTTACACGTGCCAGGGCCTTTGCATGTAACAATCCCCAGGCTTGGGCAATCGACAGTATTTCAAATGCTTGCCCTTGGCTTATTGCAACACAGTGATGGCAAACCATGTCACTAAGGTTTCCAGACAATTGGGGGTCCTCTGGACACTGAAAATTCCTAACCTGTTTCTTGGACAGGCAGATATATAAGGTACTTCATGCCCTAGTAATTCTCACAGAGTGAAGGGTGGGAGTTGGGTGACTAGCTCAGCTTCCTTATCCCAAAGTGGGACACTTAGGTGTGCCCTGGAGTTCTACAGATAGCCTGGGATGGAGTCTCACTTGTCTCCAGATCTCCCTGCATTAATTTTGCACCCTGGGTTGGCTGTCTTCTTTTCCTGTGTCACTGCTCACTCCCTTAATGGAGCCAGATGAGATCACCTACCAACTGCCTCGCACTCTGGTCCTGGCTCAGGCTGTATTTGTACATTGAGGATTGTTCCGATATGAACAGTGTGAGAGAGGGAAGGGGTTTGTCTATGGTTTTAGAGAGTTTAAGGTAAGGGGAATGGAGACCAGAGCAGTCCACAGCATGGAAAAAGAGAGAGAGAGAGAGAGAGAGAGAGAGAGAGAGAGAGAGAGATCGACCCTAGCAGGCTTTAACTTCTTCCCTTCTATTCCATCTTGACCCGTAGTCTCTGAGGTTCTACTGCCCATATTCGGAGCAGGTCTTCTCAGCTAATTGTTTCTGGTGATGCCCCCACAGACACATTCAAAGTTGTTCTTTATTAATCTTTTGGGTGCTTCTCTATCCAGTCGGGTTGACAGTCAAGATTGACCATCACAGCTGTACAGCTGGCCATGGTGGTACACCTCTGTAACCATCTCAGCACTTGGAAGAAAGATCAGAAGTTCAAGGTTAGCTTGGGCTCCATGAGAGCTGTTTCAAAAAGTCCTGCCACATCCAATTTAACCTTCACAAAGGGTAACTGGAAGAGTCCATTTTGGGTCGCCAATAATGTAATACCATAGACTGACTGAAGTGTGAAGATAAGAGGCTTATTTTGGCTCATAGGCCTGGAGGTACAGGACCGAGGGGCTGGCTGCACCTGGGGATGACATTCTTGCTGACAGAGTCCAGGGTATCACATGACAAGAAACATGGAGCCATTACTGTGGTTCCTGATGGTTTCCGTGGTGGTTTGAATGTGAGATGCCCTCCATAGGCTCATGTGTTCGAATACTTGGTCCCCAACTGGTGATGCTGTTTTGGAAAGTTAGGAAACCTTTAGGAGGTGGAACTTACTGGAGGAAGTAGGTCACCAGGGGGCTGGGTCTTCAGGTTTTATAGCCCGGTCTCACTTCCTGTCTACTTTCTCCTTCTTTTTAAAAATACTTTATTATTTTTATTTTATGTATATAAATGTATTGCCTGCATGTGTGTAAGTACACCCATGTCATGCAATGCCCATGGAGTTCAGAAGATGGCACTGGGTCTCCTGAAACTGGAATTAGAGATGGTTTTTAGCTGCCATGTGGGTGCTGGAAACCAAGCCCAGGTCCTCTGCAAGAGCAGCCAGTGCTCTTAACTGTTGAGCCATCTCTCCACCCCCACCCTCTGCTTCGCAGTTTCATATTCAGTGTGACCAGCTTCCGCACTGAAACCCTTCCTCCATGAAGTTGTTTCTTGTCATATAGTTCAATGAGAAAAATACGAATGGTTTCCAAACACCTGAATGAAATTCCTGGACTTCTTACTGTGTTTTCTAATGCTGTTGAAGTCTGTGACCTTGGAGGGGAGAAGTATGGTGGATCGGAAACAGGTCAGCTAGCAAGGTCTAACCTCGGAGGTGTTCGCCTAACTCGGGCACTGGAACTGCGGAGCTCACCTCCTGAGACAGTCTCACCCAGGCTTCCGCCCTACTGGACAGACACAGGAACTGCAGACGGCCATCCACCTGCTCCCCTGCTGCATCAGCTGCTAAGAGGGGGAAGATCCAGAGCTCTAGACCTCTCATCCCTGCCCACCCCTGTCGGGCACCTACTGCAGAGAGCCCTGTGCAAAGGAGGATGGAGCCAAGCAGAGGCCAGCAGACCACACCGAAGTCCACAGGAAAGTGTTTTCACCACAGCAGTCAATTTGAGACTGCTTTGTTTTAAGAGCTGTTTGTGTTTCATGGCTAAGGTGAATTACTGGCTGACTCACCACATTTGCCACTAAGGCACACATGACTGACCATGTTTATTTGCATGCTTGACGCACTCCTGAGAGGACAAGTTCCCTCAGACAGGCAAATATTTTAAAGAATAGCAACATCAGTAAGTGTGTGAGAAAAGTCAAGAACTAACTTATATGCATTGCTGGTGATGGGTAAATCAATATAGACCCAACAGAGAAAAATGCTTTTAACATAGGGTCTCACACTAGCCCAAGCTGACCATAAACTCCTGGCAGTCCTCCCTCCTCAGTCTCCTAAGTGCTAAGATTATAGGCATGAGTCACCATACTTGACAGAACATTTCATTTCAATTGTATTCCCTATAAGCCTGAAATTCCATCTTTTGGAATAAGCTTAGGAGACCTTCATCATGCATAAGTAAGCCAACACATTCAAGTATGTCACCACAGGATGTTAGTAACTTTGCAAAACTAGAAGCAATAGGAAAATGGAAAGGTGAAATGTGGTATAATCACAATGAATTAAAGCTCTGGGTGGGACTGGGGTGTAACTCAGCAGTAGAGCAAGCTTGTATTCAACACACATGAAGCCCTGTGTTCAGTCCCCAGCACCAAATCTGAAAGAACTTATGTATCATTATGGATAGACCTTAAAATACATTGTTGAGGGCTGGCAAGACAGCTCAGTAGGTAAAGGTATTTGTCACAAAAGCCTAACAACCTGAGTTTGATTCCCCCCATCAAACTGGCTCCATAGAGGACTAGAAACACAGCTCAGTGGTTAAGAGCACTAGGTGCTCTTTCAAAGGTCCCAGGTTCAGTTCCCAGCACCCACATGGGAGCTAACAACCATCTGAAACTCCAGTTTCAAGGGATCTAGTACCCTCTTCTGGCTTCCATGGGTATTGCACATATATGGTGCTCTTACATATATGTAGGCAAAATGCTCATACACATAAATAAATAAAAAAATAAATAATTGTTTAACTAGCAAACAACTGAGGAATTGTCTTCTGACCTCCATATGCATTCTGAGCCCTGAGTGTGGACTCTCTCTCTTTCTGAATAAGTAAATGTAAAAAAACTTCTTAAAATATCTGTCAGACTAGAGAGATGGCTCAGTGGTTAAGAGCACTCACTGCTCATGGAGAGGTCCTGGGTTCAGTTCCAAGGACCCACAAGACAGGTAACAACAATCTTCTATAACTCCAGTTCTAGGGGATTAAACACCCTCTTCTCGATGGGTATTGCCTGATACAGGTACATTTACATACAGGTAGTACATGTAGGCAACACACACGCAAATATACAACCCACATAAAGGCAAGAAGAAAGAATTGACTCCATAAAGTTGCCCTCTGACCTCACAGAAGAGGGTGGCACAATAAGCCCATACACTTATCACACACACACACACAGATGCACACACTCATACATACACGCACCTCCATTTGTGCACACACAAACAGTAGTAATAAATAATGTTTAAAATAAACAGATGGCTGTGGCTTGAACTCAGTGGTAGATTGCTTGCCTAACATGCACAAAGCCTGGGTTTAATCTCTAGTGCTACCATATAGCTATCTGTGTATATGATTTTATGTATAATAAAAGTGCTATATGATATAAAATTGAAATCCTACTTCTATAATTTTTAAATGACTTTTTAATTTGTTTGGTTTACCTGTATGTGTACTAGTGTGTATACAGTGCCTGTGAAGACCAGGAAGGGGTGACAGAGCTTCCCTGTGGGTGCTGGGACTCAAACCTGGGTCCTCTGGAAGAACAGCAAGTGAGCTTAACCTCTGAGCTACCTCTCCAGTGCTTATATAATTTTGGGGGACAGAATTTCATTAACCTAGGCTGACCTCAAGCTCACTATGTACTTAGGAATGACCTTAAACTTCTGATCCTCTTCTGCTTTCCAAGTGTGTGGTTCTCACTGAAACTAACCAGTTGCATGTCAAATCTCATATTCTTTCCATTTTTTTCTGAACTTGAACTTAGCACTGTGCCCCCAAGCTCAGATCTGATTTCCTATGCAGTTGTCTGAAGTTGCCAGGTGTAATGCAGTGGTTCTCAACCAGAATGATTCCCCCAACCCCAAAGAACATTCAGCTATGTCCAAAGATATGCTTGATTCTTGTACCTGTGTAGCAAGTAATTCCAGAATCTAGAAAATAAAGATCAAGAATGCTGCTAAATCCTAGTGTGGTGGTGCACACCTTTGATCCCAGCACTCAGGAGACAGACGCAGGCAGATCTCTGTGACATCGAGGCCAGTCTGCTCTACATAGCATGTTCCAGACCAGCACTGACTACAGGGAGACGCTGTAAAAATGTAAGTGCTAAGTTGGGCGTGGAGACTTACACCTTTAGTTCCTGTTTTTGGGAGGCAGAGGCAGGCAGATCTTTATGAGACTGAAGCAAGCCTGGTCTACATAGTGAGTTCAAAACCAGCTGGGGAAAAAAAAGAGGAGGAAGAAGAAGAGGAGGAGGAAGGGGAGGAGGAAGGGGAGGAGGAAGAGGAGGAGGAAGAGGAGGAAGAAGAGGAGGAGGAAGGGGAGGAGGAAGAGGAGGAGGAAGGGGAGGAGGAAGAGGAGGAGGAAGGGGAGGAGGAAGAGGAGGAGGAAGGGGATTGATGCTGTTAACCATCCACAAGAAATGGCTAGAGAGACAGCTCAGCAGTAGAGACCACTGGCTGTTCTTGCAGAGAGGTCTGGTTCGATTCCCAGCACCCGCATGTTGGCTAACCACCATCCATAACTCCACTTCCAGGGAATTTGATGCCCTCTTTGGCCTCCATGCGCATGGCCACTTACATGCAGACAAAACACCCATACACATAAAATAAAGATAAATCAGTTTAAAAGATCAAAACAACAACCAAAAACATCTAAAGAACAGCCACTACAATCAAATGTCAGTAGCACCAAGGTTGAGAGATTCTGGTGCAATGATTAAGAACAACAAAATCCCACTAGAAACAAACTGTGTGATCTAAGGATAGATACTTCTCCTCTCTCCTACAGCATTCTCATCTATAGAATAAGATTAATAATTACATGTCTCTCATATGGTCATTGTGGGGAGTTAGTACATTAATGATTTGTGTAAAGCCTTGATGTTGATGGTTGGCACTTACAGAATGTCATGCAAGTGTAAGTGTGATGACTGTGTAATAAAGGAACTCTGTCATGAAGTATGACGATAATAAACAGTTTAGTTCTTTCTTTAAGGCAGCGTCTCACAACTTTTTTTTTTCAATGCTGGAGTTTGAACCCAGGGACTGGTGCATATTAGGAAACACTGCCACTGGACTGAGTTCCTAGCCCCAACCCCCCTAAATCTTTAACTAAGCTTGTCATACATTTCATAGCTTTATTACTGACTAGAAATCTTCATAATACCCTTACAGTACCTCTCAACTGATAGTAACCCTGTAAGAATATATTTCGTTGATTCTAAAGTGCATAGTTTTTTTCGGGTATCTGTGAACTCAGGATGCATCTAACACTTACGGCTGGATCTGGCCATGTATAGAAGCTTGGAGAAATCCAGTGGCTTAGAAGGGAGCTGAAGATCCATCTTTCTATGTATATGCTTTTTCCTTTTTTGAGATAGAGTTTTACTATGTAGCCCAAGATAGCCTTGAACTCATAATCCTCTTGCCTCATCTTCTCAAATGCTGGAATTAAAGCCACCCCGTCCAGATTGGAGTTCTTTTTGGAGAAATGAGAAATCACTCATTTGGCCGATGGCTTGGAGGAAAATATATTTTTCTGCAAATGGTTATTAGTGAGGTTGAATGAAAAAGTCATTCATAGGTTAATGGTTTAGACAGGAAGGGTCTCCCTCAAAGGCTGTGTGTTGAATTCTTGGTCTCCCTTTGGAAGTGACTAGATCATAAAAGCTGACTAATCAATAGATTAACCTACTGATAGAGTCATAATTCATTCAATGGCTCCAATGAGAAGTGTGGAAACTAGGCAATGGGGCCTAAAGGGAAGAAGCACATCATTGGGAACGTGGGTCTGAGGGTGCCTTATCCCTGCCTCCTCCCCTTCTGGGTGTGTCACTGTGACAAGAAGCAAGTTAAGGGAGGAAGGGTTTCTTTGGGCTCACAGTTAAAAAGGAACAGCCTCCATCACCTAGCAGAAGGTGTAAGGCCAGAGTGTTTGGGGCATCTGGTCACAATGTATCTGCAGTCAGGAAGCAGTAAGCAGAGAGGAGGTGAGGCCTTACCCCCAGTGACCTACTTTCTCTAATTATACTCCATCTTCTAAAGGTTCTACAACCTTCCAAAAGAGCACCGCCATCTGTGAACCAAGTGTTCCAACAGAGTGTGTGGGAGGATCACAACCACCACGAAGTGCACAACTTTATTCCTCATTTCCCTCTTCTGATGTTTGACCTCAACACTGCCAGAACAGTGGGGCCACGTGACCACGGACTGACACCTCTGACACCAGGAACCAAACTAAACCTTTCTTCTTTTATTTATTCAGGTATTTTGTCACAGCAATGAATAGTCAACTAGCGTAGAAGTTAGACCTTCTGATGAAATGCATTCATTTTGCTTTAATTTTCCCTGTTACATATGTATATTTGGTATATATGACATATTATAAAACATCAATGGCTAAATAAGTCTACAAGAGCTTTTTTATAAGCACATGATAAAAATTGCACAAAAAAAGGTGCACATATGCACTTATGACATACTTTAGTTGGCAAAGTATCTTTTTAATTTTTAGTTTATTTTCGTTTTAATGTGTATGAGTGTTTGGGCTGCATTTATATAAGTGCACCCATGTCGTGCAATGCCTGTGGAAGCCAGAAGACAGTGTTGAATTCCCTGGAACTGGAATTACATACAGTTTTTAGTTATCATGTGGAACTAAACCTGGGCCCTCTGCAAGAGCAGCAGACTGTGCCATCTCTCCAGTCTTCCAATGTATTTTCCTTATTTTGATGGTACAAAGCATAATGCTACCTTTTAAAAGGAGTGGTACCATATTTCACTGAGTTTTTATAATGAACTAACCTGTCACCTTGTATTATCCCCCTTAATCCTCTGCACATTGTTTCACTGTTATTTACATATACTATGACTTAGATACTATGATTATTCATACTTTGCTAATTGCACCAAAGGTAACAGCCGATAAGCAGAGCTGAGATTCAGACCTAATTTACCTGGACTCCAAAGCTGAGTTTAACGGTCTGACTCTAATCTAACAATTGCATTGAGAGAGTCAGAACCTTTTCATCTTGGTTTAGAACTCTGGCCAAAGCGGATCTCCTTCTCTGAGAGGTAGGGGACAACCTAAGCCATGGGTGGTGGCGAGACAGGCTGCGAAGACCATGCTCCACAGTGTTGAGGGCTTTCCTTACTGCTGACTCCCCTGTTTCCCAGCACTACCAGACATTCCTCACCATCGTTCACCTATCTGGCCCAATGGTGGCATACTGCCAGAGCTGAGATTCATACAGAGTGTCACACCTGAGAGGATGCTCTCTCCCAGCTTCCCTAAGGTAATACATTTCATGTTCTGTGATAGCGGAGAGGCTTAAAAAGATGGAGACATTTTACAAGCTTTGGGTTAAAAAAAAAAAAAAAAAAAAAAAAAAAAAAGGATTCCCAGGCTGAAACACATCTACGGAATTTCCCATTTATCCCCTTCATAGTAAAGCTTTGTCTGCTGATTCCACAAAACTGTGGAGCAAAAGCAGTCCTTTTAACCAAACACTCAAAGTAATGTATGCAACTGAGTAGCCAATGTGCAAATAATAAAAGCCCAATTAAGTTAGGAAGCCCAGCAGATGGATCCTATTAGTGTCATCGAGACTTTCATCCAGCCAACCGCCCCCCTCCAGCGGGTAAGGGCTTCCCAGACTTTCTGCCACGTGGTTTGCGGGGTGAAGCAGCTTAGTTGGCTAGGAAGGCGGCAGAAACACTGCATGGAGGAGCTAAAGACCTGGGTTCAAGTCCTAATGCTCGAAGTACCTTGAACAAGTCACTTGACTGCCCATGCGTCATCAACCCTTCTTGTGAAGTGTGTACCCAAGTCTCTAAAACTTAAATGGGAACTGGCGTGTCCTCTCCCCTCTAACCCCATGGAATCTAGTTTTCATTCTTGTTCCAGGGCCCTGTTCCTCTCAGTAAAGAACGCTACTTCCAGTCACCTTTGCTTGTGGGTCCAGGGGAGCCTCTTGATGAGGCTGTCCCGCCTTGTGCTGGTTGTACAGTTGCCTGGAATCTGGCCCTCTCCCCTCCCCGCCTTCCCCAGTCATCCGGGGAGGAAGTCAGGGGACTGCTCTAACTGCCCTGTAGAGGGCAGGGCTTTGCTTTCCCTCTGCTTTGTGATTCATTCACTGATGAACAAAGAAAATATCGGAGTCTAGAGAATTTCTTTCCAGGCACCTCTAACCATCCACGCACAGAGACCTGGAAAGAGACAGATTTTTCTCAGTGTCTCACAACAACTGATGGCAGGGCTGGGGTGTGAGTCTAATGGTCTGACTCCAATCTAACAAGTGCGTTAAAAAAATCTGAAGATTATAACAGTATAAATTGAGCATCGTCACTGGCTCCTTGTTTCTCCTCTGTTTCCTCATTCTTAGTGTAAAAAACTAGATTTTTCTGTCAAAAACTTTCTGATACTATATACTTGTCTTTCTCCTCAGTTCCCTTGTTTCAGAACTAATGTTTATCTTGATGTTATTGATTGCTTTACATGTCAATTGCAACTTGTGGCGTTCCCGTCTCCCTTTTGTGAGTCTCATAATTACGCTGTGGGAAAGCTTTGGATGCCTTTATCTAACACATCTGTTTTCTTATTCACAAACTCCTCTCTTCTTTACGACTTGCAGGCTCTAGCCGTGTGCCAAAGCCCACACCCCCAAATGTCAAAGATTCTTGTTAAAAGTGCTTTTCTTTCTCTTCTAAATTAGCCAATACAGTTTAGAGTGTGCAGCTGAACCTCAACCGATGAGGAAAAGCCACGATCTCTGGAGCAGAGGATGGAAGGAGAAGGCCATCTTAACAAGGTGTTCTTGCTCTTTTGTTCTTACGAGACTTGCACTATTCTGATGAGAAGTAAAATTTGCCTTGCCCAGAAACTTACAGTTGGAGTAGTAGTCTCTTTCTTTGTAACCCAAATTTATTTCTAACATTAGGATAGAGACAATAATCATCACATAGAATCATTGTGTGCAGTCAACAGTACAATATACATGAACCTCACATAGTATGGTACTTAAACCAGTAAAGACCCAAGTGGAGCCTAAATGCTGATAAAGAGAGCTCTTACTGCCTCACACAAAGGAAGTGCTTGTGTTATTAGACACCAAGCACCATAGGAATCAAAACTACTCAGGTATCTCATATAAAGGATACCTTGGGGTTGGAGAGACAGCTTAGGGGTTAAGAGCACTAACTTTTCTTGCAGAGGACCCAGATTCAATTCCCAGCACAACTATCTTAACTCCAGTTCTAAGGGATCCAATGCCCTCTTCTGGTCTTCGTAGGCATCACATAACATGGGTGCAATTGCATACATGTAGGCAAAACACTCGTACACACACAAAATAAAAATAAACAAATCAGCCTGACATGGTGGCGCACACCTTTCATCTTAACACCCCGGAGGTGAAAGCCTGTGATCCTAGCACTTGGGAAGTGGAGACAGAGAGGCCAGCTTCAACTTCAGAGCAAGTTTGAAGCCAGTCTGGACCTCAAAAAAACAAAAACAGTAAATAAGTAAACTATACCTCAATAAAGCTGAGTTTTAAAAAATGTTTTATTACATTTTATTTATTTTGTGTGTGTGCACATAATGCATGCTTGCATGGACATGCTCCTGTGTGTGCAGGCATGGTCTGTGAGTGGAGGTCAAAGGACAACCAACAGAAGCTGGCTGTCCCTCTTTACCATGTGGGTCCCAGGGACCAAACTCAGGTCACCGCGCTTTGTGACAGGCGCCTTTACCCTTTGAGCTATCTTGCTGGCTCAAAGCTGAGTTTTAAAAATTGTTTAGCTTGAAATTACTAAAGATCAGAAATTATTAGAATAGATAAATGAAAAGATGTAGCAAAGTGGGAGCATCTAACAGTACAGCCTCTATGCAGGGTGGTTTGGCAAAATTCATCAAAATAAATTAATACACAGGCCATTAGGTTCATCTGAGGATTGCTGGCCCTTAGCCAGGATGCAGTCAGCCATGAGTCATGAGGGAACAATCCTGTAGCACATGTGTGTTATAACTGCTCAGGGGGTGTGAGCAGGGGCAGATTCGCTTGGAAATGTGGGTCAAGTGACAGGGTGGCATTTTTAGAAACAGTGGGAGCTGGAGTTGCAGTGGGGGTGTGGATCATGGGTGGGGGTGAATCAGAGGCTGGAAGCCAGGTCGCTGACATTCTACCACTTCTGTCTCTTGAAGCTATGTGGTCTACGATGTCCTGTTTCTTCTCTGGGCTTCCTTTCTTCATTTGTAGACTGAAAATGCTACGGCCTGCAGAGGAGGGTGATGGGAGAGTTAAATGAAGCCCACACTGTGGCCCTTGGCTCAGTGTCTGGAAGATGGCCAGTGACTAGCCAAGGTTTGTCTTCTCTGGGTTCTCTAGTTCTTGTGCTTCCTATCCGCTTTGCTGATGTTTGCACAGCACCAAAACTCATACAGCATCTTCGTGGAGGTCATGTAGAGACAAAAGGCCCAGACTAAAATTTCCATATGACTAAGCCCTGACTGCTTCAGGCTTAGTGACTTGTGATGTCTTATACAAACAATTACCACTTTACTCCGCGAGTCTGTGGTTCCCACCCAAATGACCAGGCCAAAGAAGGACAATTTGTTCTGCAAAATTTATGAATTAGCAAGATAATGAGGTGCTTGTCTAGCTATCTAGATTTATATCCAGCACAAATGACCTCCGAATAAGATCAGCGTTCTAGTTTGCCCTCAATTGCTGTGACAAAACACTCTGACCAAAACCAGCTTGGGGAGGAAAGGGTTTATTTGGAATCTATCTCCCAAGTCACGGTTCATCACTGAGGGAGCCCAAGATAGGAACTCAGGGCAGGAACCTGGAGGGAGGAGCTGAAGCACAGGCCATGGAGGACTGCCGCTCACCGGCTTGTTCTCCCAGCCTGTGCTCAACCTACTTTCTTATACAACACAGGACCACCTGCCCAGGGGTGGCACAGCCCACAGTGGGCTGGGCCCTCCCACATCACTCAACATGCAAGAAGATACCCGACAGACACGGCCACAGGCCAATCCAATGGAGGCAATTTCCCAATTGAGGTTCCCTCAACCCAGGTGTGTCAAGTTGACAACTAAAGCTGTCCAGTAAAATCAGGTAACTGCCCCCTTAAGTTTTATAAAAACAATTCCTGTTTCCTCTTAGCTATGGGAATCTTCTCTCTGGAAACTTGCCCTGTTTCTCTCTGCAGTATATTTCAGTAAATTCTCTCTCAAGCCCTTGATAAATTATTTTTACCTCCTATGTCACAGGCCTTTAACTGCTGTTTATATGGCATTGTCGTGGCCTTCACAGAGACTCTCTCTTTATCGCTTTGGCCTCTCTTGACTCTGGTGCTTGCAGTCAGCTGATTGACCCATGGGCAACTGCAGGTCTCTGGTTGGGGCTCCTGTCTACTGAGACCCAAAGGCTCTGGCCTGTGACTCCAGACCGCCATTACCCCATTAGAGTACAAGCCAAGGTGGTCCCTTTGGCGTTTCAAGAAAAGCCTTACTCTCCATTTGCAATGGAAGCTCTGGCCATGGCAAATCATTGATAAGATCTGAAGGCAGTGGACAAAGAACAGCTTGCTCTATTCGTAAGGTAAGGGGCTACTTTCTCTTTATTTGGGGAATTCTCTCAAAGCATGGTACAAGAGGTGGCAGAAGCTCTTCCCTAGAGAATCTGCATGTATTGTGAGGACCCTTCTCCCCTCAAGAGGAAGAGACTGTGTGCGGGTCAATGCCTGTACCTACCTGGCCAAACCTTCTCCTCTCCCAGCACTGCCCTGCAGAGCATGTGCATGCTGGCCATCCCCCACCCCTACCTGCCCCCACCCTCCAGCCGGACTTCCTGACCAGACAGGTCACCAGCTATTGCTTCTCTTCACCTCATGACGGATGCTCTCTGAGTTCTGTTTGGAGTTCCCTTTCTAGGTCAGATCTGGCCTAACTAGCCAGATGCTGTGGCCCTTGAGCCAAAGGCAACTCTGAAAGAAAACTGGGTTTCACTTTTTCGAGCTGGAAGTCCTCTAGTCTTGGGGGATGCCTGAAGGTAGTGTTTGCTTGGCCCTTCAAACAAAGATATCTGTTGCCCATATCTTTTATGTGGACTTTGCACCTTGTTGGACCAATGAGACATAACACACCCTTTGTTTCCTATAGCTTCCAAGGATGTCTTCTCAAAAACTGGTCTAAATAAGATCATTAAGCTCTCAAAAAGCAGTCGTTTGTTTTCTTTGGCAACAACACCTGGCTCTTTACAGTCTTCCAGACCAGGAATATTGGCCCCTTAATGGCACATGAACCATCATGCCATTCTACATTTATATTTCTTCTGTTGTAATTAGGAAAGGGTTCTGAGGCTTCTTGCAGACAGGCTTTTTCCTGACCTCATCACAGGACCCTCAACTGCAGGAAAGGTGTTATATGTGAACTATTAGATCTCTACAGTAGCCGGCCATCTCTAAGTCCAGCCCCAGATGATGTTCTCAATGCCCCTGCTCAACCCAAGATTCAACCACTGGCCTGCCTCAGCCTCCTCTCTGCCTCAGCCTCCTCTCTGCCTCATAGTTCTGTTCCCAACTCTCCCCTTTCAACCTCTCCTGTTCCTTCTCTTTTTCTCTACCTGCAGAACCTATTCCACTCACCCCTCTCCCTTACTCGGATGCACGCTCTCCCTCACAAACTCACCTAGGAACTGTATACAAGGAACAGTTGAATGTCCTGTTCCTCAGAAAACATTCTTCCCTTTTGTGAGGTGGCCAATGGAGACATTGATACCATCTGATCATGTTCCCTTTCCAATCCAATCCAAACTACTGTCAAAGTCAAGCCAAGATCCTTCTGCCTTCATTAAGGAATTCAATAGACTCACTGTGGTCTTTGACATAACCTAGAAAGACATCTCTAGCATTCTAACCACCAGCTGTACTTTCTTAAATTTTTTACTGATTTTTATTTGATGTGTATGAGTTTGTTGCCTGCATGTATATAAGTGTACTGCATGTGAGCAAATCTTTCAGAGGCCAGAAGAGAGTGTCCAATCCCCTGGAATTAGAATTATGAACAGTTGTTAGCCACCATGTAGGTGCTAGGAATCAAACCTGGGTCCTCTGGAAGAGCAGCCAGTGTCTTAACCGCGGAGTCATCGCTCCAGCCCACCCGCTATACTCTTGAGGATAGTACATGGTCTTTAGTATGTGCCTGAGCAGACAAGGTCTATGCTTATAACAGCCGGGCCAGGTACTGAAATACCAGATACATAACCTACTGGTCATATCAGGTCACTGATGGAGGAGAGGCTGGAGGAAGGACTCATTGGGACTACGTGATTACCTAATTCCAAAGAGATGAAAAAAGCTGTTATCAAATCTGTTAACTGTAGTAAGTTACGGGGGATAAAACAAGGACTTCCTGAAAACCCTGCTCTCTTTCAGTCTAGCCTTTCTGAAATCATGCACAAATACAATAATAACCCTGGGAGCTGAGAGAGCCAAGATATTCTGGCTGTACATTTTTTGGTTTTGTTTTGTTTCATGTGTTTTTGTTTTTGAGACAGGGTCTCACTATGTAGCCCCGGTTGACCTGGAACTTACTATGTAGATCAGGCTTGCCTGGAACTCAGAGATCTGTCTGTTTCTACCTCCCAAGTGCTGGAATTAAAGGTGTGGGCCACCATGCCCAGCTCTAAGTCAGGTCTCTCCAGATATTAGAGGAACTTCAAAAATTAGAACAGGGACCCCAAAACTTCTTTCTTCTATTATTAGACATGGCCTTCAAGGTCTTTAATAACCAAGATGAGAGCCAGAAGGGACAAAATAGAAGATGAAAGAGACAGCAGGCTCAGTTCACAGCCCTGGCTGCTCCCTCCCTGACTATCTTGTGAAATCCTAGAGCGCCACCTAGAGGCCACCTTTCTTAGTCTAAGGGGACAGCCTCGGATTAAAGATCCTTTCCTATTACTGCTGCGGCCAACCAGAACATTTCAATCAGGAAGGCTCAAAGCTGCCACACAGTAAGCCTCCACCAGTCCAAGCTGAAAACTGGAGGGCCACTAGAAACAGATCTGTCCCCGTCTCCCTCCCAAGAGTGGACCGTCCATTATCCAAGGACCTCCCTTTCAGATCAAACCTGAAAATGGACAGACACCCTTAACTTTGGTCCTAGACCATGAAGATTCCAATGAAGAATGAAGTCTCTTATCAGTTGAAGACAAATAGGGTCCTGTGGTTATGTGGGTTCACACATTTTATATGTCTATAGATGAACCTTGGGTTGTGTCAGAGACCAATATTATGTTCCTTATGAATATGCAACAACCATTTCTGCCAAACCACCCTTTCTGGTTTGGCCATCTAGTGCTCAGTCCTCCTTCCTGACACTGATGACTAGCCTCAGCTAGCCTGCTTTATGTCCCTCTTAACCTATCTGATAGGCAGCTACCTTTTCACTCATTTCTTTTTAGTCCCTTAACTGCCCCATTCCTCTTCTAGGCAGGAACATCATGTCCAAACCCTAAGCCCATCTATATAACTTTTTGAGACTCCAGAGACCATAGGGCACTCCCAGCATGGAGCCCCCATCCTGCAGAGGGCCAAAAGATGCTGCCTGTGATCTCTATTATCAATACCTACGCTGACCAACATGTGCCTCCCAAAGTTTGGTCATCTCCTTCCCAAACTTTCGCTAACAGATACTGGCAAAATAGCCCCTAACAACCCTCACAACTTTCTTCAAAGGCTCAGATTCTTTAAAGCTAGAGTCTTAGGAGGACTTACAGCCTCTCATTAAATCCCTGGCCATAGAGTTATTGTATCCCTATAACTTACCATGTAATACCCTATCTTGGCAGTAGAAATGTCAGACAGATCCTATAGAACCGTCTAGGACCTGAGAGCCATAATCTAGGCTGCAGCCGTTACTCACACTCTAGTTTTTAATATACCCTCTTAGGACAAATATCCTCCAGTACCTCCTAGATGGTGGGCTTAGATCTTCAAGGATTCTTTCTTTAGCATTCCTGTTCAGGCAGACTCCCAGCTCCTATCTGCCTTCAAATGGCAGGAACCTTCCACCCTGATTACTCAATAGCCCCCTTTGACCTCCTCTGGTCAAAAGAACACAGGTACACTTACATATATCCAGGCAATACTCTCTAAACATAAAAGTAATGGTTTTAATTTTTTTAAGTTTAATTCCTATAATTTTTTCAATAACCCTGGGCACAGGGAGCCTCTATAAAATGTCATTTTTTTTAATATGTTGAAATAACATCTTATTCTATAGGTCAACCTGGACCAGAACTCATGATAATCCTGCTTCAAACTCCTAGTTCTGTGGTTACATGTGTGAGCCACCATGCCTAGCCAAGGAGTTATCTTAACTGTGGGAACTCTAGTCACTAAACAAAAACCAAGAACTTTCTTGGACATGACAGGTTTTTGAGGAATCTGAATTCCCAAGTTTGGACTTACACTTAAATCTTTCTGAGGCCTTAAAGGGACTAGAGGAAAAGACTTAGATTGGACCCTGTTGTGTGACACTATTATTCCTGGGGAGCCACGAAAAATGTCTACTCACTCCATACAGGGAACAAACAACAGACAAAAGTGAGGATAGCACCAAAATCCAACTTGGTAAACCAATGAGTCTTATTTGGTTTACTTTCAGGAGTATCAGTAAGGCCCTAGTTACAGGAGCAGACAGACTCACAGACAGCGGCATCACCAGAAGCCTGCCCTAGCATGGGTAACAACTCACAAAAGCAGGAAACCTGTAATGCATTTCACAACATGCAGGCAGTTAAACTGGTCTGAGAGTATGGCTCAGTTGGTCTGAACCTCTTCTAAGCAGCTCAGCAGGTTTCAGTTTCTTCCAAGCAGCTTGGTAGACCTGAGCCTTTTCTAGGCAGCTCACCTCGTCTACACTTCTTCCAGAAGGCTCAGCTGGTCTGAGAACATCTCTCAGCCGGTCTGAAGGCTTATATATGCCTGTGGAGAGAGGGCCCTAGTGAACCTGGTCGATTTCAGGGACTTTCTGAAGCTATTGAGTTGTTTATTTCCTGAGTTTAATGAGCTTCCCTGCAGGCTAGACTGTGTCACCTCCCCTCAAAACATCCTGTTGCCACCTCCCTTTAGAATACCCTGTTGTTTACTCAGCTTCCCTCCAAGATGGAAGGTTTTATCTCAGAAGAAATTGCTACAAAACAAGACTGGAAATGCCACAGGCCCTGGACTTTCTCAACAGCACTCACATTTACTCCAGCTTTGATTGTCCCTCACCTTACTAAACTTCTTCCCTGCGTGAACTTGAATAAAGGAGACCAGCATGGGAGTTTCAAGCTAAGCTCTGGGGCCTTTCAGTGCCCAGTTGCTTATCTTTCCAAGTCCGTAGACCTGGAGGCATGAGGCAGCCCACGTCTCAAGGCACTGGTATCTATGGCTCCATGAAGACCCCAAATTAATCCCAGGACAGAGTTAGGTTTTAGGAGAGGAAAAAGAAATGGAGTTTATTGCTTATAAGAACCAGAGCCAAGCCTGCAACAGGCAAGGAATGCATATTTCTGTGCAGTGAGGACAGAGACATTTCTCCGAGGAAAGAAGTCTCTCTGTACCATATTGAGGAAAGGTGACAGTTTTTATTCTTTTGGGCCCAGCTGGAATGTGTTTGGTGCCAAGATTTGGTGTCCTGAAATGACTGAAATTCCTCTTTCAAGATCCCCTTTCCGGGTGAGCAGGCTGGGATCTGAAGGCCTTAAAGGAGACAAGTAGGCTTTACAGTATCCCTCAGTGAAGGGAGTGAGTGGTTGTTAAGACTTTGAGTGAGGCCAGACTTGACAATTTAGGGCTAATTGGTTACTTTAAAGAACATAACTTTATGGGCTCCTCTAGAAGAGCTCTTAGCTCTTTAAAATTCACATACTCTATCACAGAGTTTAACAGCTTATGTGCCATACCAAGTTCTTGAAACTCTCAACTCAAGGACCTTCTACTGGATAGATAACAGGATCAATAAATATCAAAATATCAGATAACAGCATCAATAAATATCAAATTCCTCTCTGAACTCCAGAACTTGCTATAAAACCTTAGACTCCTTAAGTCTTGTCAGATCCTATCCTTGAGACCCCTTCACAGAATCCCTGCGTGGAAATAATTGACCTTACACACAGTGCTAGACCAGATCCACGAGGATGGGGCCCCACTTTCCCAGGATGAGGCCACCTGGTTTACAGATGGTAGCAGTTTCATGGTACCAGGACTGATTTTTGGAGGGTCTACAATAGTGAGCCTCACAGAGACCATAGCATGAGTCTCTTCTTGCTAATTTCATGTCAGCCTCTAAAGCAGGACTAATTGCCCTCACTAGGGTTCTCCAGCTGGGAAGCAGGAATGAGGCTTAACATTTATACAAATCTAGCCTATGCTTTCCTTGTGACCCATAATGATGCAGTCATCTGGAAAGAAAGGGGCCTCCTCACTGTGATGAAACCCCAATTAAACATGACCCTCAGATTTTGGCCCTACCAGAAGCTATGTGGCTTCCAACCCAGGAGGCCATTAGGCATTTCAAGGCCCATCAAAAACACCATTCCAACATCTCTCAGAGGAGCCACCAAGGCGATCAACAGGCTAAACAGGCAGCTCTGCTTCCACTCCAATCACCTCAGTTTCAAGTCCCACTCTCCCATGTCCAAAATGTATCTCTCAGGAGCCTTAACAGACTTTAGATTGGGGCTTCACAGCCACTCCAGAGGGATAGTTACAAAGCCCAGAGAACAAACTGCTGGTACTTCCATCTTCCCGGTAGAAGATCCTTAACAATTTTCATCAAGCCACACATCTGGGGTCCAAAGCCCTCCAAGTTCTAACGTCTAGTTTCTTCCGGGCTTTTATTTTTCTGATATTTTATCATTTTTAAGTGTATGAATATGCTATCTACATGTATATAAGTGCCCCTCTGTCATGCAATGCCCACAGAAGTCAGGAGAGGGCATTGGATTCCCCTGGAACTGGAGTTAAGGACAATTGTTAGTCTTCATATAGGTGCTGGGAATTGAACCCCAGTCCTCTACAAGAGCAGCCAGTGTTCTTAACCAGTGAGCCATCTCTCCAGCCCCATCTTCAGGGCTTTTATGAGGCCTCTTTTTTATCTATTGACATGATCTTGTTACTTCTGTCCTCAAGTCTGTGTATGTGTTGTATTACTTTTATTGATTTGTATATATTGAATCAACTTTGCAACCCTGGGATGAAACCAAGTTGGTGATGATATATGATGTTCTCAATGTGTTCTTGAATTTAGCTTGCAAATATTTTGTTGAAATTTTTTAAATCACTTCTTCATGGAAATTGGCATTTAGTTTTCCTTTCTGTTGTGTCCTTATCTGGCCGCTGTATGAGGATAATAATACTGGCTTCATAGAATGAGTTTGGTACTGTTCCTTACCTTTCTATTTTACGGAATGGCTCTTCTTGTTACTACCTTAACAAGATAATGAGAAGCCTGCTTATCTGTCCAGATGGGAACCCAGCACAAATGGTCCATGAGATAGAACCAGCAAACTTCCTCCTTAACTGTTGTAAAAAGAGCTCCCACTCCCACTGAACCGCATGATCCCCTCTCTGGGAACTTACCCACTGCCTCTTTGTAGTGTATTTCAATAAACTTTCTTTGTCTTTTCATGCCTTTGGTCAATTCTTTTTATCTCCTTGTTTCACCATTTTACATGGCAGCAGGGCCTTTGGGAAGTGATCAGGTCCTATGGCAGAGCCCTCGAGGATGAGGTCAGTATCCTTATATAAGAGGCCCTTGCTGTGAGCATGCTATTATGCCAGAAACAGATGAATATATCTGTTTCTTTCCACAATGCCAGAATTTACTGAATAACAATAAATTCACAAGGTTTAGCAGTTTCAATGACAACAATTTATCATATAATCCTGTCTACGTTAGTAACTGAGACAATGCAGATTCTTTTATTCCAATCTTAATTACTAACATTAACTCTGGAATCACACAGCACACAGTAACTATATCTATATGCATCCATATAGTTTACAGAATGAATACAAGTTAAAGAGGCTACAGCAGAATTCAAAAGGTTTCACGGGCTGAGAAGGAGTCTGTATTGATAAGATAACGGACCAGACTGGTGATGGGAGGAAGCTGCTGCCGGAGCTGCTGGAGTCTCGGTTTGAGAGAGAGGCCATTCCAGCTATGAGGCCAAAAGCCAAACCAGAATCAAAGGAAATAGAATCAGAGCAGGTAACTGAGGGCCAGATCCAGGTGGGCAAACAGGTAAGCAGATAGGCAGTTGATTAGACCACATCAACAGCTGAGGACTGAGCTGAGCTGAAGCTTCAAGGATAGTCTGCTTGTCTGTCCTTGACACTCACACCAGGGATCAAATAATTATGTTGGTGTGGGGCCATGCCATCTCAGTGTTAAGTATCCATCATTTTATGGGGGTTGAAGTGAGTGAATTACATTCTTTCCTTGGTCTGGTGTGTTCAATAAGTTCCTGGGCCTATGTTCCCTGATAGGATTTTAATACACTTATGTCCCCTAGAGTTTAAATTCATTTCAATAAGTTTATAGGTGGCACCATTTCTATTCCCAAGAGTAAGCCATTTATCAGTCTGTGCTGGGTGGTGGTGCCCGAAAGGTGGCGCTGTTTCTGAGTCCACCCTCCTCCTTCAAAAGCTGCTTGTAAAACAGAGCAAGGCACAGTCTGAAAAACCACTGTTTCATGTTATGTGGACTGAATAGGGCATAGCCTGATTGCATTAGCCTCAGAGAGTTGCTTTTTTGTTTGTTTTGAGACAGAGTCTCGATTTCACAGAGATCTACCTACCTGCATCTGCTTCCTGAGTGCTAGGGTTAAAGACTTGAGCCACCAATCATAGAACCAGCATAGTGGCTAATGCAGACCTCTGTGAGTTTGAGGCCAACCTGGTCTACATAGCAAGTTCCAGGCCAGTCCGGCTACAAGGAGACCCTATCTCAAAACAACAACAAAAATGAGCTGGAGAGATAGCTCAACAGTTAAGAGCAGTGGCTGATCTTGCAGAGGACTCCCGCCCATTTACCAGCACCCACATGGTGGTTAACAACTGCTTCATGACTCCAGTTCCAGCATACCCAACACCCTCTTCTAACCTCCATGGGTATCGCATGACATGAGTGAGTGGACCCCACGGACTCCACCATGATGCAAAAAGGAAAATTTATTTACATAATTTGGCAAACAAAGCGAATTAAGTGGCTAGCCTGGCTGCAGTCCCTAAAGCCAGATCGGGGACTGAGGCGCACTCACCAGGGTGCAGCCAGCTTTTAAACGTTCTGTGGTTGTGCACAATGAAGTATTAGCACCTGGAATGTAGCAAGGCAGGCGAGGAGATTAAAACTTAAGAGGTCTGAGTTTGCTTTGTCCCTACATTTGACAAAGCTTTTAAGGAGCCCATGACTTTGCAAATAACTGTTACAGAAGTTTTTAATTGCCATGGTGTGAAAAAAAAGTCACTTGACCTTCTGGTGCCCTTCTTTTAAAAGTAGTATAATGAGATTGGCCACCTGCCCAGCTCATTGAGGCCCTGTTCATTAATGAAACAGGTAGTGGCAAATGCTGAGAGCCCTTCCAATGAAAGGAGGAAAAAGCTATCCAGAGACAAACTGTTACAATGATGGTGTCAGCCAAAGATTCTGTTATATCTAGACTCCCCCTGTATGGAATATGTGGGTTTTGCCTTGTCAAGACATCATGAATATAGTCTTTTTTCAGTGGGAGACAGTGAACAGTTGCCCCGGCATCTCTTTAATCCTAGGCTCTCTCACCTGCCCTCAAGGGCTTTTCATTTGAAAGCCAGAGCTTTCATCACTTCTGAGCAAAATTTTGAAACATGTCAACTGCCATTCTCAGATACATTGAAATGGAAACAGGAGTGGACTCGTTCAGTTTGGTCCCAGAAAGCAAAGCTGGGACAGGTGAGAGCCAGATGGACATAGGTTTCAACTCCAAGTGAAACAAAACTTTTACAAAGACTGCCACTGGAATAGGTAGGTAATGAATATCCGTCTGAAGACAGATCCTGTGTTGGTCAGAGTTACTGTTTTGTACTCATCTGAATCTAGTCCAGTCAGTTGTAACCGAAATGAGCCTATTGTAATGGTTACTGGAGCGTTTAGGGCAAAGCTAGAAATAGCGCTAACAAGCTTGGCTCAGTCACTAGTCCCCAATATACCAATTGATGACACTAGTAATGTTGTGAAGTAGGGGTGGAGGAGTTGATTTAGTGTGTCTCATTGGTAAGAGGAACAGGAACAGGGAACAGATATTGGGATCCAGTGACCCCCAGGTCCACCTTCAGGGAACTGGCATGAAATTTAGAGGAAGAATTGGGGCACAATCAACCAGTCCTGGTCTAGGTGTGGTCTTCTTTCTTGTTGATCTCCTTGTTTTATTTTATTCGTTATTTTTATTTTATGTGTATAAGTGTATTGGCTGCATATATATACCTGTGACCTGCAATGCCCACGGAAATCAGAAGAGGATATCGAATTCTCCTGGAACTGGGGTTATTGATGGTTGTTAGCTGTCCTGTGGGTGCTGGGAATCAAACCTGGGTTCTCTGCAAGAGTAACCAGTGCTCTTAACCACTGAGCCAGCTCTCCAGCCCCACTTGTTGCTCTTCTTGATTGTTGTTTCAGCTTTGGTCCTCAAGGTGGTCCATAAAAGTCCTCATTACTTAAGGGGATAAAGTGGTTCTCAGGAAATGATTACTTCTGCTCCAGAGTCTAGCCTCGCCCCCACGGGTAACTGCCCTCAGCTGACGGTTTTTATTCTTTCTAGATTGACTACAGATTTAGGCCAATAGCTTATCTCTGTGCCTTCATCCTGGAAGAAAATTGAGATAACTTTGGTTGGCAAAGTCAAAGAGAAGTCTGAGTCAAAGTAAAGGATAGATACTTTTAGTATCTGCTTATAGTTACCTGTGGGCCCAAGTGAGGAGTCAGGACTTTTCAGCAAAAGCCTCTAAATGACTATTTTAATAGTGTTGTCTGTAGGGCTCTGGCCTCCCTTCTCTCTTAATGCTAGGCTCTAGGCCAAGAGCTACCAGGATCTTGCAGCTACAGTTTCAAAGTAAACAACCTTAACCACAACTTCCCTGTACCAAGAGATTGAGCCACCCTGTGTACCCAGATGTTTCTGAGAACTTGAACTTGTGGCTTATGTAGAAACTCAGTACTTTTCCACTGCTCCCCCGCTGGGTGTATATATATGAGCACCCTGCTTGAATTTAAAAAAAAGCTTTGTCTCCGTACGTACGTGTCTGTGTTTTTGTATTTCTGTGTGTTCTCATTCCTCAGGCCCTTGCTGAACGGACTCAGGTTAGGTTGGGTCCTGGCACTGGCGTCGAGCCCGACAGTTGTCCAATCACTAGCTATCTGAATAAGACACAGAGCTGTTCTAAATGGTAAGTGGCACAGAATAACTGAGCTAGCAGCAAAGGCTATGTACTAGATCATGGTGGCAACTTATTTGG
This sequence comes from Eospalax fontanierii, assembly GCA_035773235.1. Lineage (NCBI taxonomy): Eukaryota > Metazoa > Chordata > Mammalia > Rodentia > Spalacidae > Eospalax > Eospalax fontanierii. The sequence goes on along the minus strand of CM069539.1, from coordinate 62,401,146 downwards.
ATATTAAATGCCACCCAAAGGCCATGCATGTTGAAGGCTTGGTCCCAGTTGATGTTGTAAATAGGAAATGGTAGAAACTTTAAGAGGGGGACCTAATAAAAGATCAGGTCATTATGGGCATGCCCTAAAGAAGAAGCTCAGCCAGTCCTCTTTGTCTTTGCCTCTAGGCCACCATGTAATGAATATTTTTCTTCTGACATGCACTCTGTACTACAGGGCCAAGTAACTATGGTCTGAAATCTCCAAAAACATAAGCCAAAATAAATCTTTCTTCTTTTTAAATTCTTCATGTTGGGCATTTTTGTCACAACAATGAAAAGCTGACTGGCACATGTCCTGATTATGACAATTTGCTAATCACAGCAGCTTCTGGCTGGGGTAGTATCAGTATGGTCTGGAGCAGAGATCTTTTCAGAGACAAGGCAGCAGCTCTCTTGGGACCCTGGAGACACTTATGCACATTCAATTTGAGATGGTTCTTCAACTCCCAATCAACCCTGAATGCCCTTTCTCATCTCTGTACTGAGTCATTTTCCTGCCTTCTGAGCTAGAATGGGCTCTGTTCTCTGCAATTGATTCTTGGAATGTATAGAAAAGTGAGGAGAATACAAAGAATCAGGGGAACTCTGCCCAGGCTGAACTTAGGGGAACACCAAAACTGTACTGCAGAGCTAGACCGTCAGGGAGCTGTGACAATCAGGAGAGACGGTTTTCACCTGATTCCTGCAGAATCCTTTCGCCACTACCTATCCTGTGCCCGCAAAAGAGGTACCTGTGCCCTGTCTCTTTCTCCATGTAAACTCCTGACTACTCTCACACAAGTATAAACGGCCAGTGGAGTGTAAATGACAACCGGCTCCAACCTGTGAGTGGCAGAGAGTAGGAGTAAAGAAATTTCTTGTGGGCGGCAGCTAGTCAGGAAAAAAGGGCCCTGGCTGGTCTCTCAGTGAGCTAAATGCCTGCAGGGACTAAAAGCATGCATCACCACACCTGCCCCTGGCAACTTGTTTTTGAGTCCCCCTTCATTGTAGGGTGCTGCTTTTCTGCCTCAGTAAAGCTTTGCTAGCTCTTCTGTTGTCTTTGCTCATCATTCTTTGTGACTGTGAGACAGTGAGCCTAGGAGCCACTGGTTCAGAGTAACTTGGATGGTTGTTGAGTTTCCAGGACACTTGGCCTCCAGACCAAGCCCACTTGAGCCAAGAAATAGTCTCAATCACTGTCAGAGAACTCCACAACACAAGCGGTTAGCAAGTGATATAGCTCCAGCTCCAGAAAGATATGCTATATAGGTCGAAGCAGGAGGATTGCTGCAAGTTCAAGGTCAGCCAGGTATATATACCAAAACTTTGTCTCAAAAGTAAATAGCAACAACAACAAAGAAAATTAGTTCATGGTGTCTACTCTAGACTCACTGCCTGGAAAAAGTCATAAAGAGCAGACTAGTTCAGCCTTCAAAGACAGATAAACTTGGATATCCAAGTTGCAGCAAGCAGCCAGCTGAGAGAAGACAAACTCCATGTGCACAATGTCTGTCCCAGGGCTCTATCTGCCCTGCTTCTTCCCACGGAGCCTTTGACAGGGTTATAGTGAAGGAGATCTCACACACTCAGTGTCCAGGGATTCACAGAGTTTCTCTATGAGGGAGACACTGTAGAATTTGGAAAACTACCTCTGAGTTAGGCTGTCAGGTATTCTAGTCCTGACTCTGCCACATATCATCTGTGTGGCCCTTGGCAAATCACTGACCCTCAACTTAAACAAAATGGGTAACCATAATGCCATTTAAAGTTTTCTAAATTTATTTCTATTTTATGTGTATGAGTGCATTGTCTGCATGTTTGTAAGTGCATTAACTGTTGTGCAATGCCTGTGGAGGTTAGAAGAGGATATCTTATTTCCTGGAACTGGAGTTATGGACAGTTGTTAGCAACCACAAGAGTGCTGGGAACCGAACCCAGGCCCTCTGCAAGAGCAGCCAGTGGTCTTTACTGGTGAGCCACCTCTCCATAATGACATTTGAATGGGTTTTTGTAAAGAATGTATTGTCAAGAATACCAGACATATAGTAGGAGCACAATAAAATTTAGAACTGTTGTTCCCAAGTCTTTAGCATTTAACTAGTAATTATATGTGGTTCTGTTTCTTAAAAGAAGAAAAGATCATAAGATTTCTCAGACTATTCCACGGAAATTTAACCCTTGAATTGTCATATAAGCCTGTAAACATCTATAGGCCCTTTAGTATATCAACAATTTTTTCAAACAGAAGCCCCAACATAAACTGTCTTAAGGTAAGCATACTTATGTGCGCCCATAAGTGAAAAGGTCATTTATTATGGAGCAGACACAAAGCACATTAGGATGTTGCAGAAATATATAATGGCTTAAAGGTGTTTCTAGGATATATGGTATGGAGCTGAAACCGCCAATCAACCTAGAACAGTAGGTTGCTTCCCTCAGGGCGCATAGTCTCTGCTGATCCTATTCCTTTCTTATAAGGGCAACTGGTATATCTCAGATAAAAGATTTCTCCCCAGAAGTCACTGAGAATTGGGGGTTTACTTGCCTCTGGTTCATGCTTTCTAATGAGTCTTCCTTTCTCTTTTTTTTTCTTCTAAATTATTGTGTATGACTATATGTATGCAGTGTATGTGTGCATGCATGTGCATGTGTGTGTGTTATAATAGAGTGCATTTGTAAGTAGTATAATGTATTTATGTGTGTATGTATGTTTGTAGTGTATACGCGTACATTTATATGTTTGTGGGTAGTATAATGTAGAATATATGTATGTATGAATGTACATATGTGTAGTGCATGGATGTGTGCATGTACATGCATATGTGGAGGATAATATGGTGCAGTGTATTTGTGTATATGCATGTATGTGTGTGTGTGTGTTGTGTATAGTATGATATAGTGGACACATGTGTGTATGTGTGTACATGTACATGTACTGGTGCTGTGTGTGGAGGCCAAGGTTGACATTAAGTATCTTTCTCAATTGCTCTCTCTCTCTCTCTCTTTTTTTTTTTTTTGGTGTTTTTGCAACAGGGTCTCCCTGTAGCCCCAGGGGGGCTGGAACTCACTACCAGGCTGCCCTTGATCTCACAAAGATCTGCCTGCCTCTCACCCCCGGAGTGCTGGGACTAAAGCCACTACACCTGGCATCACACCTTATTTTGGCGAGTCTTTCAGTGATTGGTCAGAGGTTTGCTACTTTGGCTAGACTGGCTGAATAGTGAGTCTGGGATCCGCCTGACTCTGCCTCTCAGCACTGGAGTTACAGTGACTGACTTTTACATGGGTTCTAGGAGCCAAACTCAGTTCCTCATGCTTGTCCAGCAAATATCTTACACACTAGCCATCTCCAGAGCCCACCTTCCTTTCTTTCTCTCTTTTATTCTTGGGTTGGAGAGATGGCTCAGTGGTTAAGAGTACTTGCTGCTTTTCCAGAGAACCCAAGTTCAGGCCGCTCACAACTGCCAGTAACTCTGGCTCCAAGGGATTCTACACCCTCTCTGGCCTTGGGCACTCACACAAACAAACACATAAATACATAAATAAATCTTTTTCTTCCTTTTGTGGGGGTGCATGTGTTGAAAAAAAGTGTGGATGGCTCCTGAGGAACAGCACCTGACCTCTGCCTTCCACATACATGTGCACTCAGGTCCTCATAGCAAGCACTTTGCCAGCTGAGATATTTCTGTTCAAGCTTGTGGCTATCTCATGACAGTTTACAAAGGTCTCTACATATGCAGAACACCACTGATCCAAAGGGAATAGTGCGCTCCCTAATAACATCACAGAATACAGAATACATAGCAGAAAAGGGAAGGGTCGGGAGTCAGCACTTAAAGCAGAAATCCTGTTTAGTCAAAATGACCTTTGAAAACTCTCAGGTTGCTTATATACAGCAGTATTGTTAGACTGCAGACCAGCCCCTTTAAGACAGTAGTCACTCTTAAGAAGCCAGATTCCCCATGCATGCCTTTTATCCCAACACTCTCTAGAGGCAGAGGCAGGCAGATCTCTGTGAAATTGAGGCCAGCCTGCTCTACATTGCAAGTTCCAGGCCAGTTGTGACTACACAGAGACTTTGTCTCAAAGAAACAGTAGCAAAACAAACAAAAAAGAAGGCAGATCCCATAGCCTGAAAAGATCAGACTGCGTCCATCCCTGAAGCTCTCTCTCCTATAACAGAGAATTAAGAAGCTGTCTTTGCTGTGGTCTAACAGCAGCTCCTAATTTATAATCCTAACCAGTACCTGGCTCCACCACACTCTGTCATATACACTATGTTGAGCTGAATCATGTGGTTTAAAAACTTTCCACCACCCCCTAAAAACTTATAAAAGTCTGATATTTCTTTTGTTCTTGGGATTGCTGGGGAAGAGGGTGCTCTGGGAATGCTCTCTAAAGGTGTTTATCTGACCTTGGACATGGTGGTGAACAACTTTAATCCCAGCATTGGGAGGCAGAGGCACACTGATCTCTGTGAGATTGAGGCCAGCCTGGTTTACATGGTGAGTTCCAGGCCACTGGGGCTACAGGAAGACCTCTCTCAAAAAAGACAAAAAAATAAAGGTGCTTATCTGGTCTCTACCCACCATCTCCCCTTCCTTCTCTCTTTCACTCTTTTTGAACTTTATGTGTATGAGCATACTGCCTGCATGTAAGTATATCCATGTTGTGTAATGCCCATGGAGGCCAGAAGAGGGAGTCAGAGCTCCTGGAACTGAACTTAGGGATGCTTGTGAGCCCCCATGCTGAGAACCAGACTCAGGTCCTCTGCAATAGCAACCAGTGCTCTCAACCAATGAGCCATCTCTCCAGCCCTTCGTTTTACCCTAATGAAGGTTTTAAAGGGAAGTCTCTCCTTTCCTGAATGTCTCTGTCATGCTTGCCTGCCTTTATGTCTATGTCTATATCTATCTATGATAGATAGATATATAGATGATAGATAGATAGATAGATAGATAGATAGATAGATAGATAGACCATTTTCTTCTGTTTAAAGCGCTCCCTTCCATTTCAAGTCCTGATCATGGTCTCAAAGTCCTTATGTATCAGCTTCCAGTCCCAAACTGCTGCCACTTTATGATATTTCACAAATATCATCTTTCCTTTCCATTTCGGGCATGTATCAGCTGAGCATACATATAGTAGTGGGCTTGGATTGTGTATTATATGAAAAAATAGAAAATGTTCATCATAGGAGTGGAGAGATTGCTCAGTGGTTAAGCGAGAGTACTAATTTTGCAGAGGACCTGAGTTTCCCATTATGCACATCAAACAATTCACAGCTACCTGTAACTCCAGCTCCAAGGGATCTGACACCCTCTCCTAGCCTCATGGGCATCTGTATGCATGTGCACATTCCCACATGTACACACACATATACATGTAATTTAAAATATGATTTTAAGCCACCTTTAATTCCAGCACTCAAGTGGATCTCTGAGTCTAGCTTGGTTTAACTAGCAAGTTCCAGGCCATCTGGGGCTACATGGAGACTGTCCCCTCCAAAATACGTGTGTGCATATATGTGTGTGCATATATATATATATATATATATATATATATATATATATATAATTTTTAATTTTTTAAAGAAGAAAATGTTGAGTGCACAGACAGACCCAGTGCTGGGAGCCAATGCTCACAACTGTGAAAGATTGAGCTCTGCTGGGGGGAGGGAGCTCAGAAGGCAAAGCCAAGAGCAGGGCAGCAACACACATACAAGGGACAGGTAGAATGAGTGGGTGGGGCTCCAAAAGGCCAAAGCAGGGGCTGGAGAGGTGGCTCAGTGGTTAAGATCATGACTGCTCTTGCAGAGGACCTCAGTTCAAGTCCCAGCACCCACATGGAAGCCGACAATCATTCATAATTCTAGTTCCAGGGGATCTGATGCCCTCTTCTGGCCTCCATGTGACACGGCATTCCATGGATGCACTTACATATATGCAAGCAAAACACTTATACATACATAAATCAAAAGACCAAATTGTAGCATGTTGGGAAAAGGACTCAGAGATGAGACTGGAATAACACAGTGATGCAGAGGGTCCTCAGTAAGTCCTCCCACCCCAGCCTCCGCCTGCTCAGACTTTCCCTGAGTCTGCAAGGAGGGCTGCAAGGAGGATTCAGAGAATAGTGCCGTCTGTGTGGGGAAGAGACAGTGCTACCGAGGTGATCAAAACGTAAGATTTCTGGGAAAACAAGGGTGCTGGGTGACAAATGGGCAGGTCTGCAAACTGGACAGGGTAGGAAAGGCAGCCTATGATTGGAGGCAGCAGCTCAGGACCTGTTGAATGAGTCGATTAGATGACACAGAAGCAGGAAAGTGAGATGCTGACAAGAATGGAAACAGGTGGCTCAGAGTCGGGTGCCAGAAAGCTCAAATATCAGAGTTTGGACTTTGGCCTTTTGTACATGGACTGAAGGTCTGAAGCAGGAAAGTGATTGGAATTAAAGTCGGTGCCTCTGGAAGACCCAGAGGAGTCCTGGGGTGCAGAGGGACTGCCAGTTAAGAGATAGGAGCAGTTCAGCCCCAGGTACACTGGGGAAGAAAAATGAAGCACGCTCTAAGTCATGAGCTCTCAGCCACGAGATCTGCGAGGTCAATTTCAGTTCCTTCTGTAAAACATGCTGTCAGTCTTGCAGAGAGTTCTCTGTGTGTCAGGGCTAAGTCATCATATTCTCAGAGACAAAGCTCCTTCCTTTAACAATACACAAAGGCATTCTGGGCTGTAAAAGTGAAGAAGAAAACAGGACATCTGGCCCAGGGATGAAATGTCATCCCAAGAGCCACAGGGCTCTCTGCCTTGGGGATCTGAGGAATCTCAGCTTTCTGCCTTTCACTTTCACCCAAACAATTTTTACCATCACTTTTGCCAGCAACATAGTCACACTCATAACCAGGCAGTCTTTCCACTGTGAACAGTTAGGTGCTCACTTAACTAAAGTCACCAAGGCCAATGTGAACAGAATCACAGGGATCTCTTGTTTATGATGTTCTCTAGGTTGAGAGAGATACATTAAGTCTCTCTCTGTGCATGCTTTTGGAGGACTTGACACATGTTCAGCAAATACTTATTGAACAATAGCCATGTGCCATTTCTAGACACTGGGGATATAGCAATGAACAATACAGGCAAGCCCTCATTCTTCAAAGCCACAATGTAGCAAGATGGACAACAGACCAATGTAGGGAATGTTGGATTGTGGTAAGTGCTCTCAGGAGGAAGTTGAATAGTGTGTAGAAGGAGTGCTGGAGTCTGCCAGAGGTGTCTGGTGTTCGGAGAAGGCATCTCTGCACAGGACGAGTTGGAGCACAAACCAAGAGAAAGTGAAGAAGGAAACCTCTGCAGGTAGCTGGGAGGAATGTTCCAGGTAAGAGCCTGTATGTGCAAAGAGCCAGAGAACAGTGTGTTCAGTGCTCAAGGACTTGCAAAGAGCAAAGAATAAGGCTAGTCTAGAGCAAGGATTTGAAGGGGCAGATCATGTCAGGGCTTGGAGGCCCTGGTGAGGACAGAGGCGTTTTACTAGGTGAAATGGAACCCATGTGAAATTCTGGGTAGGTCATCTAAGCTGGCTTGAGCCCTTACAAAATTCTACTGGCTGTATTGAACTAATTAAGAGCTTGCCACAGTTCAGAGCAGAGATGGTATTGGTTTGAACCAGGATTTTTTTTTTTTCAATTTTAGATGGGGTCTATGTTGCCCAGGCTGGTCTCAATCTTCTAGACTCCAGATATCTTCCTGCCTTAGACTCTGGACTGCTGGGAATACAGGAGTACACCACTGTACTCAGCTTTGGGGTAGTATATTTTATCAGTTTTAGCACCAAGGAAAGTCAGATTTTAACCTCATTGGCTTTAAGTGAAAAGACCCCAAAGCTACAGTTCACACTAGGCATGACCGCTCCAGTACAGCCCCAGCTCTGAAGGCCCTTGTGAAAGAAGAGTTATTGCAGTAGAGTTTTTTATTATATATCTGTGTGTATACATGTAGAAATCAGAAGACAACTTGCAGGAGTCAGTTCTCTCTTTCCATCTTGTGGGTCCTGGGGCTCGATCTCAGGTCATCAGGCTTGGCGGGAAGCTCCTTAACTGCTTGCTGTACTATCTCTCTAGCCCTATTGCAGTATTTTCAGCAGGACCACTAATTCTTGATGGATATCTAGCCTAGTGGGGTGGCTGCTTTGTTGTTTGCATGTTGCTTTTGGGGGTTTTGAAACACAGTCCTGGAGGCAAGAATGACCTTCAACTCATGATCCTCCTACCTCTACTTCCCAAATGCTGGGATTATAGGCATGCCTCACCATGCCAGATCTGGGATAGTGGCTTTGAAAGGGCTCAGTGTCTAACATGTAAAAAGCATCTGTTTTTATTGCCATGCCCGAAGGTACAGCTGATAACTTCATCCTGGTATTGTTCTCTAAATATTTCACTGAACTAATGTTGAAGCTAGTCACAGTCCTTTTGTCTCTCTCTCTCTGAAGGAAAATGCCTCCTGCTGCTGCCCTCCAGAGGCCATTGTGTCTATCAGCAGCCCACACTAAACTGAATTAGCCTGGTATTTTCTGGGTACAAACCACTGACCTGCAGAATGGCATGGAACAGTCCTTAAAGAAATGAGTGCTCAGGATACTTCTAAAAGGACTCAGCTTCTGACAGACCTGGACAGCTGAGCTGCATTCTCATTAAGTACACAGTGCCAGGGCCAGGCATCTGGTCTCCCTGCTCTGCCATCATCTCCCTGTTGAATTTCAGGGAGACCCAGGCCCATATACATCGCTTTCAACTAGGCTGTTCTCACTCTCTCGTATTATTACTTTTTAGCTATTTTGAAACAGGGTCTCCTTTAGCTCCACCAGGCCTGGAACTCACCATGTAGACCAGACTGGCCTCAGTCTCATAGAGATTTGCCTGTTTCTGCCTCCTGAGTGCTGGGATTAAAGTCATGTGCCACCAAAAGGTCTTACTATATAACTCTGGCTAGCCTGGTATTCCCTATGTAACCCAGGTTGACTTTGGATTCAGGGCAGTACTTCTGACAGACTCCCCAGCACTGGAATTGCAGACACATACCACTGTGCTTGGCATCAGTACCTTCTTGATCTGACATTTCAAAGTATTTATTTCTATAAATTAAATAGAATATGACTTTCATTTGATCCCAAACACCTTCCAGATTCCCCTGCTTCTCACTAGAACATCCTGTCTTGGTACCTGGGCACAGTCCTCAGGCCATCCTGGAAAACCACACTGTCAGGCTCCTTCTGAGCTTCCTTTCATTTTAGGGGCCCAAGCATTGGAACTTTAGTCTTCTTTCATGTTCATCAAAACTAACTTAGTTCCACCAACTAACAAATGCTAACTGTACCTCTGAACCTCAGTTTTCAAAGCTGTGTAGCATGACTAATAATCATATTTATCTTTAAGGTTGTTTTAAGGATACAAATAGTTTATCCAAACCATCTGGACAGTGTCTGAGCTGTTTAATAAATGGCAGGCATTATTAAAAGAAATTCCACCCAGACTTCATTTTCTCCAAGAACACTTGATTCCCATTAAGTGGTGTGATGTGGTCTACATTTGTGTTTCAAAGCAATGGGACAGTTTGTTGAATGTTAAATACATGGCTATGCCAGGTTATACTTCTGTGATAGGCAAAATAGTTCTCTCCACTTCCCCCCAAAGATGCTCACATCTTAACTCCTAGAACCTGGGAGTATGTTCAGCTACACTACAGACAGGAATAAAGGCTCCAGATGGAATGAATCAAGGTCACTAATCAGATGACCTTGAGAGCAGGAGAGAATAGTCTGGATTATGAGAGGGTTTCTGCATCCTCAGAAGCCTCTCATCAGTATAAGGAATGGGGAGAGTCAGAGAAAGGGATGTGATGATGAAGGTCTGAGTGGTACCACTGTTGGCCTTGAAGGCAAAAAGGAGTCATGAGCCATGGATGAGAGAAACTTCAAGAAGCAAGAAAGGAAAGAAAGTAGATTCTTCCGTAGAGCCACCAAACAATACAGCCTTACTGACAATTTTTTTAGTTTGGATGGTTGGCTTGTTTGTTCTTTTGTTTTGATACAGGATCTCCTAGTAGCTACATCTGGCCTGGAACTTGTTATGCAGACCAGGTTGGCCTCAATCTTACAGAGATTTACCTGCTTCTGCCTCCTGAGTGCTTCAGAGTACTTAAAGGCATGTGCCACCCAGCTCATGCTGACTTTTAAAATATACTATTATTTAAATTTTATGTGTATGAGTGTATTGCCTACATGTATGTAAATGCACCTGTTTCATACAGTGCCGGGAGATGTCAGGAGCATGCATCAGATCCCCAGGAACTGGAGTTAAGGACAGTTGTTAGCTGCCATGTGCTAGGAAACAAACCCCAGTCCTCTACAAAAGCAGCTAGTGCTCTTAACCACTGAGCCACCTCTCCAGTCCCCTTACTGACTTCCTGATCTGAGTCCAGAGACACCCATGTCAGACTTTTGATCTCCAGCACTGCAAGATGATAAAATTGTATTGTTTTAAGCCACTCATTAAATAATTTGTTACAGAAACAATTAGAAACTAATATGACTTTAACATATATTTCAAAGGCACAACAATCCAAGTTCACCATGGCATGGTTCCTACTTTACAGTTGAAGGAAACACAGCTATATACAGCTAGCAAACAACTCTATCAGTTACATTCTTTTTTTTTTTCCCGTATATGAGTATTTTGCCTGCATATTTATAAATGCATTCATTTCATGCAATGCTTGTGGAGGCCAGAAGAGGGCGTTATTCACTGGAACTGGAGTTACTAACAGTTGTTAGCTGCCATGTGGGTGCTGAGAACCAGACCCAAGTCCTCTGCAAGAAGAGCCATTGCTCCTAACCACTGAGCCATCTCTCCAGCCCCCAGTTATTCTTTCAATGTAAATGGCAACATACTAACAACATCACCAGTGGATGTAGCTTGATGGTAGAGAGCGTACACACATGCATGTGACATGCACACACAGGCACATGCACATGAACATGCACACATACCAGAACACAAACTGAAGCAGGCATGATGTACTCTCAGCACTTGGCAGGTAGAGAGCAGAAGATTAACTGACTTCACCGAAAAGGAGAGAGAACCACAAGTTGGCTTAAACTATTGTCAAAATATAATCGCAACACTTTATTTTTATCTTTTTGAGACCAGGTCTCCCTGCAACCCCAGCTGGCCTGGAACTCACTATGTAGACTAGGCTGGCCTCAGTCTCATAGAGATCCACTTGCCTCTGCTTCCTGAATGCAGGGATTAAAGGCATGAGTCACCATGTCCAGCAACTGCAAGACTTTAAAAAATGGCTTTTTTTGCAATTCTAGAGCAATATCGCTCAATTCTTTAAAACAAAATGAGTGTTTTGATGAGCTAAGCAGAGCCTTTTGGCTTTATAGATAGAAAGGGACTGAAGAAAGCAAAAACAGAGAAAAATGGGTGGTTATTTCAAAATTGCTTTCCTTATAAAGTTCATGTTGAGGGGGGACTTCCAAACTGGCCTTTTTGGTGATTTAGTGGCCCCCTCATACTCCAACTTTTTTCAGATAACTTAGTATTGGCATGGTTGTTGGGAGCCTCAGCATGAGGCTAAACTTTGGTTTAGTCTCTGAAGCCTAGTGCAGAGCCCAAATCAATGACCTTGTATAGTTTATTATTATTACATTTATTTTATTTATATGTGTATTTATTCATGTGTGTGCACACACAGGCTCCACATATGGAGATCAGGGTTGGTTCTTCCACCTTGTGCATCCTAGGGACCCAACTCAGGTTGGCAGGCTTGGCAGCAAGTGCCTTTACCTGTTGAGCCATCTCAAGCTTAAAGTGTTTTTATTAAACACTATAAAGGGAGTTTATTGGCTCATATAACAAGAGGAAGCTCTTATAGAGAACGGCAAGGCTGGACTTAGAAGCCAAAAGGCTGATACACACGGGACCCAGTATTTGTCTCTCTTGTCTGTCTTCTACAGACACAAGGCGACCCCACTGCTCCAGGCTCTCCACTGTGGTGTAATGTGGTGGCAGCAGATCCAGTTTCCTCCACAGCTTGCAGGGGAAAAAGAGGGCTGCTTCTCTCTCTCAGTAGCTGCAGCAAGTTCTGCTGTGATTTGTTGCTTTTGTTTAGATTATCCTGAGCCAAATCCTGAGTCTGGTAGTGAACCTGAGAATGAGGGTTTTGAGAAGAGTTGAATTCACAATGCCAATTCAGAGTAGTTTTAGACAAGAGACACAGGACATTAGATATCAAATATCCACAGACACTCTAATGAGCAAATAACGACAGTCTGTACATGTTTAATACAGATGCACTCCCCCCCAAATAATTTGAATCCCTGCCTACAGAGGCTGACTGTACCTCAGTGAGTAAAACCAATGGCTTACATTAAGCTAAGCAAGACTCTGCCACTAAGCCATACACATCCCTAGTCCTTCTCTGCACACCACCCCCTTGCAGTTTATTTTTGAGATAGGGTCTCACTAAGTTGCCTATAACTCACTTTTTGACACAGGTGGTCCTTGATCATGTAGTCCTCCTACCTCAGCCTCCCAAGTACGTGGAATTACAGTTCTGCCCCACCAGGCCCATTCAGCATAAGCTTTTTGTTTTACTTGTAGTTAAAAATATCCCTAGCTGGGTATACTTTTGGAGTTGGGACACTTTAAATGACATAATATATGTAAAGTCCTTGACAAGGTTTAACTGGTGTCTGCTATTATGTTTGTTACCAGGTTACTGACCTTATTTATGGTTCATACATATATGAACCCTCAAGGGCTTCAGCGATTTTCCTCCTTCTTCTGGAATGTTGTTGAGATCAGGCTGTGCCCTACCATAAGTTACCCTATGCTATGTAAAAGGAGGGTTTTTAGATTGTGCCTTGCTCTGAGAGACTCCATTTCATAAGAATTTGTTGTTTTGTTTTGCTGTCTTTTTGAAACAGGCTCTCCCTATAGCCACAGCTAGCCTAGAACTCACTATGTAGATCAGGTTGGCCTTGATTTCACAGAGATTTGCCTGCCTCTGCCTCTGGAGTGCTAAAATTAAAGGTGTGAGCCATCACACCCAGCACAAGAAGCTTTTGATGCCATTTTGAGAACAGAAGACAAATCTGCATCTTGGTGGACATGTAAACACCATCTGTCCATTCTCACTCATGAGACATAGACTGGTAATAACTTATTCCTTAAAGTAGAAAGGGCACCATCCAATAACTTTATCGAGTAAACTGGGACTTCTATAGGAGTACGCGGATGTGTATCAGGAAACCCAGGCCTCAGAATTAATAAGACCCAGAAGACTAGGGGAAGAATGCAACTGCTTCACCTAGACCTTATAAACAGGAGGATATATGGGGGCTGGAGAGATGACTCAGTAGTTAAAATTTAAAAGTACTGGCTGCTCTTGCAAAGGACCCAGATTCAGTTCCCATCACTCACATGGTAGCCAGCACCCATCCACCCATCCTTAACTCCATTTCCAGAGAACCTAATATACTGTTCTGACCTCCACAGGCACTGCATACACATGGTGTCCTTCATCCTGTAAGCAAAGTACTCATATACATAAAATAAAAATAAACCCAAAAAACATTTTTAAAGAGGGATCACCTAACACTGGAATGGTGACAGCCCCTACTGACCTGCCATATTACTAGGGGCTTCAGTTCAGCTGCTGACACAGCCTACTCTGATCGCCATCCTTCTAGTCACCCACTGGTCTCTCTGGGCCTGCTATCTACCCACCTGCACATTCATTTGCCTGGACCCAGTCCTGCCCTTCACCTCTACAGCTTCACCACATCTCATTCTGCAGCTCAACTCTGTGGCAAGGCAGTGGCCTGACTATAGCAGCAGCTACTTCTGAAGACCTCCAGCTGGGTATTCTGTTTGCATCCATATCAGTCCTCCAGCTCCTAGACTCTGAATTTCCTTGAATTCTGCCATGACCTCTTGAACTGTTGGTGGGCATTCAGTAACCTACATAAGCATATATAGAACCATACAGACCTATTTACTGAATGATTACATATTAAGATTAGATATCAAGGGTTAATATTAAGAATGGAATAAAGGGGATCTGGGGAGATGGCTCAGCGGTTAAGAGCCACATGGTAGCTAACAGCCATCCCTCACTCCAGCTCCAGGCAATCCTACACCCACTTCTGTCCTCCATTGGCAACAAACAACATGGGTATACTTACACACATGCACGCATAACACTCATATACATAAAATAAAAATAAATTTAAAAAAAAAGAAAATCTGAGGTTCAAGGACCCCATCAAAGAACCACACAAAGAATACACAAGCAAAAGTAACTCTGCAAGATGGCTTTTTGCAATAGGGTGTGTTGTGTCATTCAGATCAAACAAGCACATCAGATTTGGATGTTTGATAGCTTTTTATCCCTAAGGCAAGAGTACTATGTCTTTTCCCTTTTGGTTGGGTTCAACCTCACAGATTTTCAAGGTTGGCTGGTTTGAAAGAATCAGTGAAAAGGAATGAAGAGAAGGGAAAGGGTTGGACAAAAGGGTAAAGGCTCAGCTGCTCCAGGCCATTCAGTCCTGGAAAAGCAGTGGGACTTTTGCATAAATGAGTTTTACTGGGGCTGGGGTGGTAAAAGCTTTGAATTTTCTGTGCTAAACCAAAGTTTAACAGTATTTGACAGAAAAGACCAATATTTAATGTTTTTCATACAATTGTATATAATGCTTACATAGGGTTGAACCAAATGAACAAATCACCATTGTGATTTGTGTACAAATCACCATTTTACAAGAATCAAGTTTCCTTGCCAGAATGGCAGCACATGCCTTTAATCCCAGCACTCAGGAAGCAGAGTCATGGGGATCTCTGTGAGTTCAAGGCTAGACTGGTGTACATAGCAAGTTCTAGATAGCTGGGAATACAAGGAGACCCTGTCTCAAAATAAAGACCAAAAAAAAAGGTCAGGTTTCCACCAATTGAATTTTGTTTTGTTTTGATTTTATTGAGACATGGTCTCATGTAGCCAAGGCTAGCCTCAAACTTACTATGTAGTCAAGGTTGACCTTGAGCTCCTGATTTTCCTATCTCCATGTCCAAAGTGCTAGGATGAGAAACATGCACTACTGTGCTTAGTCTGTACCTGAGTTTATTAAAGTAGCCCCCAAATGATGGGATTTATAGGCATGGGTCATCACACCTGGCTCATTAGTTTTCTAAATGCAAGACATTTTCAAATTCTCTAGAAGGGCTTACTGTTTACAGAATTCTTGTAGAAAAGTACTCTTTGAAAAATGAATAATTTTATACTTTTAATCATGTCTAAAATTTGCCTATTCATATTTGGATATTTAAAAATATTTTATGTATTATTTTTATTTTATGTGTATGAGTGTATTACCTACATGTATGTAAGTGCATCCACACCATGCAATGCCCACGGAGGTCAGAAAAGGGCATCAGATCCTCTGAAACTGGAGTTAGCTACCAGGTGGGTGCTGGGAACTGAACACAGGTCCTCTGCAAGAGCAGTCAGTGCTCTTAAAGACTGACAAATTTCTCCAGCACCTAGATCTGGACATTTTTAAGTGCACGCCCAGAATTCATTCATCATTCAAGTACAAGATTTTCAGGAGCAAATGCCACCTGCCAGGCCTTGATCTAGGAGATTGGGAGATACAATAAACACTTGGATGTGGTAGTAGACACCAGTAACCCCAACTACTCCAGACCCTGAGAGAGAATGGCAGGTTTGAGCCCAGCCTAGGTGAAAAGAGAGGGAGGGAAGAAAGCAGAAGAGAAGGGAAGGACAGAACTTAGTGCTTCTGTTCAGGGAGCTCACAGTTCAGTGACTGAAGAGACCCGAGGAGAATTACAGCACGCTGAGTGGGCGATGGGGGAAGCATGGGCCATTCTGAGAGCAAGAAAGAAGGATCCTAGAGCTGGTGTAAGGAGCCGGGAGGGGGTGGTGACAGCCACATCAGGGGGGTGAAGCTGCTTTTACCCTGGGATAGCTAGTATCTGATAAGCAACAGAAAGCCTGAAGCCGGTGAAGCTTCTTTTCAGGCAAATCCAGGTGGTATCACTGATCCACATGCAGATAACAAGAACTTAGAAACTGCTTTTGTTAAAAAGTATTAACCTTCACTTGGGCCCACAAGGCAACTAAAAGTGTAAGTGGAGTTTTAGGGTAAAAGACAGGTGTGGTAGCCCCAACCAACTAGGCTTATCTACCCATTCCAGTAAGTCAACTAAGAGACAATAGTGAAAGCAAAGAAATTGTTGCTGGAGTTGATCAGGTCAGAGCTTGGGCCCTGGCAGCCCTAACAACTGAGCCCTACCATGGCTCTTATTAGACCAGTTAAACAGACAAATTAATAATGAAAGCAGAAAGAGAGGAGGAACAGAAAGGCCCAGTGACCTTCCTAAATCCATCTTCCGGTCCTGCAGCGAGGTCTTGATTTTGCATAGCTAAGCAGTGCAGGCTAAGTTAAAGAATGGTCTGTCCCTCCCATCCTCATTGTCTAGTCTTAAGGTAGGTGGAGGAACAAGTGGTCAGAACTTGTGAATTGTTTTTTCCCGAGACAGGAAAGGCTGACCTCAATCTTCAGCCTTTCCCTTTTCTCAGCATGAGATTCCTAGGGAAATTCCAATTTCTTGGGCCCATTGTTTAATAGTCTGATAGCCAAAGGGAGGGCAAAGTGTCTCTTTAGAATATCTTCATTCTCAGCTAGATGATTACAAAAGATTTATTCAATTTGGCTGCTTTGGAAAGAGGAAGAGATAATAGAGTCCAGTTGTTGGGTAGTTAATTAGGTATTAGCAGGGCTGAAGGTCAGTGGGGACAGCCCCTCCCATATAATTGGCTCTTATAAACAAGAAACTGAAACAAACTGCAGGACTCTCATTTCAGGTCAAAATAAAAGGATTTGGCTGGGTGTGGTAGCATACACTTTTAACCCTAGCTCTAAGAGGCAGACGCCAGCCTGGTCTACAAAGTGAGTTCCAGGCCAGTCAGAACCACATAGTGAAACCCTGTTTCGGGGGGATAAGAGGAGAGTGGGTATTTTAGCCAGCTCTGGCCCTTAAGAGTTAATACAAATGGGTCTGTCAACCAGGCATGGTAATGCATGCCTTTAATCCCAGCACTGGGAGGCAGAGGCAGTTGGATCTCTGTGAGATATAGGCAGCTTGTTCTATATAGTTCCAAACAAGCTGGGATTACAAGGAGATCCTGTCTCAACCCCTACCTGCCCACTCCCAGAAAAAAAAAAGGACCTGACTGTAAACAATATTCTCTTCAGCATGAACTCACCAGGGGTGGGACTTCAACCCATAATCAGTTATTTCCTTCATTGGGGTGGGGGTGGGGCTGGGTAGATAAAGTGGATAAAGTACTTGCCACATAACAATGCACACTGGATTTCAGATTTCCAGAGCTCACGGAAAAGTCAGGCAGATCTGGTGGTCACCTGTAATCTTAGCACCCAGGAAGCAAAGACGGGATCCTAGGGGTAAGCTGAATAATTAGACTAACTGGAATTGGTGACTGCCAGTCCAGCAAGAGACCCAGCCTCAAAAAATAAAGTGGAGAACCTCTACCTCTACATGCACACACACATACCTGTACACCCATGTGCCCAAACACAAACACATATATACACAACACACCAACACAAGCAAAAGGAATAAACTCTTCCATTATGGGCATTTGACTCCCTGCCAGTCACCCTGTAATACCCTAATGATGATACCATTACAATTATTTCTGAATTTGACTTCTAGATATTTCTTCAATGCAATAATAGTCCTTCCTTCCCATCTCAGATTGCTCAGTCTGTAGTTAAATGTGTAGGAATTAGATACTATCTTCAGTCTTCTTGGAGACCTCAGTCCTCTAGAAAGGTGAACCATGCTAATCAGAACCTTATGTCCACTGAAAGTTTTGCCAGGAGAGTCATCCTAAGTAGAGAGTAACAATACCAATAGCCTTTCTTAGCATCCGTATAGGCCCTCGCTTCACCCTTGGCTTTTCCATTATAATGGTTGAATGCTTTGTGCATATTACTGATAATTCTGCTAATGCCTCATCTGTTTCACTTGTGGCATCAACTCTGGCTGTTGTTCCTCAGGACTCAGTCCACTTTTATTTTATTTTATTTTGTTTGAAACAGTTTCCCACTAGCTTAGAACTTGCAGTTTGGCTAAACTGGTTAGCAGCCAGCAAGCCTTGAACATCAGCCTGCCTCTTCCCCAGCACTAGGATTACAAGCATATGCAATCATACCTTGTTTCTTTTTTTAAATGTTGTTCTGGGCATTGAACACAGGTCTTCATACTTGCATAGCAAGCATTTACGGACTATCTCCCAGTCTTTTAAAATAATAATTAAAAAAAAATTGTCTTACACTATAACCCAGACCAGTCTAGAACTCACTAGATAGCCCAGACTGGCCTTAAACTCCTGGAAATCCTCCTGCCTTGGACTCTCTAGTGCTGAAATTGCAGATGTGAGTCACCACACCTGACTATAATCTCTGGATTGCATTTATATGATGGAATTGTGCTATACCTCTTATAATCTTAGTAATGACCCTATTATTTATTAGTCATTGGGCTTTGTGTACTTAACTTTGGTCTTAATTTTAACTCCTTTTTCCTTCTTTTGTTTTTTTGAGACAGGGTCTCTCTGTAGCCCCAGCTAGCTTGAACTTATAGACCAGCTGATCTCCATGTCAGAGATCCACCTGCCTCTGCCACCTAAATTCTGGAATTAAAAGTGTGTGCCACCACACTCAGCTTATTTTATCTCTTCTTGTTTAAGTTGGTCCACTCTCACATGGGTTGGAGACAGTCTAGCTCCATCTGTTTGGGTGTCCTTGATAGTCATCTGAGGCTTGAGTTAGCCAGAATGGAGACCCTAAATCCTTCCACACTCCATTTTACCTAGAAGTAATCAGAGTGACTCAACATCTAACACTTATTAGTGGAACAGCTCAGAGATGACGCATTCACCCAGGAGAGATTCAGAATGTTCCTATTTTTTTCACATGCATGCAGTTTCAGAATTAGCAGCCCAAGCTTTTAAGATTTTCTGGGTCCAGAGCAACATATAAGCCAGGTTATATAGGGCTTCATATCAGTTAATGGTTCCACCTGGACCCTATGGCCCTTCATTTTGCTGTGTCATATTAGCTTCCTGAGTTCATCTGGTCATTATAGTTTACAAAGTAGATATCCCAGGCATGGGTCAGAATATCTGCTACCTTTTGATCTATAGCTAGGCCAGGCTAATTGGGCTAGGAATCAGTCAAATGGTCATTACAGTTAACAAAAACAGGTATCACTGGCAGAAGTTTAGCTCTCTGAGGTATATTTAATGTACAGTTTTCTTGGACTAATTGGACCAGGTGCCTCATTCAACCATTTGGTGAACTTTTCATTTTCTGAGTTTTACATCTTTATTAGTAGTTAGACATGATGAGTGGAAAGCATCACAGAGCTTCAAGATATTACAGAGCCATAAAACATCACTGAGTAATATAACATAGGGCCATTTCAAGCTATCTATCTAATAAGTAAAACAGAGGAAACTTCAAAAGGCCTAAACTTAGACATTATATAAGAATACAGTTTAGTTATGAGTTCTCCATATCATTAGGTGTGTTATGGGTTGGACATGTCTAGGAAATGACTACAGGCTCTCAATAATTGAAGGGCAATTGCTGGTAGATGTTTTGATATTAGCAGATTGAAGGTCCTTGGGGATGGAACTCCCCACCACCCAATATCATCAGTTGACAAAATCAGGAACTGAAACTGCAGGACTCTAATTACTGGTCAGAGGCATAGTATCTCTGGCCCTGAATAGAGACACCAGGTTCTGAACTGCCCAGAAGGTCACAAGATTACTGTTTAGGCATGGGCCTTCTAGTAAAGAACAAGGAAGCCTGCCACTGCTGTCCCTCCACCCGCGTGAGCCAGTCCAGATGGACTGTCAACCACCGGGAAAGGAAAATGCCTGTCAAGAAGAGCTGTTTGTTCTAGAGACTCTGGAAATAATATAAGTCTGGCTTAAAATGTAGGTCCCTTTGGCCATTTAGTCCCTCTTGCTTCTTGAGAGTACTCTGGGTTATTCTGTGATGAATTCATCTATTGTCTAACCCATACCTTCTCTGATGAGAGCCTTTCTCAGGATTATTCTGAAATAAACCTGTCTCTATCCTGGGACCATATCCTTTGCTTCTTACAGGTGCCATCCACAGTAGGTAAGTTTTCCCACCTCAGTTAACTAAATCAAAATAATTCCCAGAATTGTGCTCAGAGGTGAACCTAATCATCACAAGTGTGCCTGCCTGGAATCTTGTCTCCTAGATAATTCCAGATTCTGTCAAACTGACAATCAGCCATAATAACCATCACACCTCCCAAGTCTCCTTGGGGTCCTGACATCAAGTTCAAATAGAGGTAAGAAGTATGCATAACTAAGAAGCCCTGGTCAAGGTGTGGTCCTGTCCATTAGTGATCCATCTTTGTTTTAGTTTCAGTCTCTCTGAAAGGTGCTCTGACAAGTTACACTGTAAAATTTCTTTCCTGGAGACAACTTCCTCCTTTGGCTGGATCCAGACTTCAGCTTTTCCTTTCTTCCCGCATGAGATTCTTAGGGTCATTCCAGTATCTTGAGGCCCATTGTTCCAATAGTCTGGTAGCCAAAATGGAGGGGCAGGAGGCGTGTCTCTTTAGATCATTTTTGTTCCTGCCAGGACATTACCATCAGCCCATCAGCCCTTCTTTTTTTTTTTTTTTTTTTTTCCAGACAGAATCTCCTTGTAGCCCCAGCTGGTCTGAAACTTTCTATGTAGGCCAGACTGGCCTTGAACTCACAGAGATTTACCTGCCTGCCTTTGCCTCCTGAGTACTGGGATTAAAGGCATGTGCCACCATGATGGCTACTGTTTGCTTTAATACTATCCCATCCCAGACCTCCAAAAGATACCTAAAGTCTCTGGTCATTGTCCTAAACTCATTTCACCTTGGATTCCAGAACAAGACTGATAAAGGGCTGAAACTAACACCAATGCAATGGGCAAGCCTCGGATAGACCACCCTGAAAAAGAACTCACCCTGAAGCAGAAGTGATTACTTCTCAAGAGATGACAACTTGGAAAACAACTCCTTGGGAATACCATTCAGAACCAGAACTGAGATAGCTAGACCACACCTTGAAGAAATCTGCTTACTTATCCATGCCTCTGGTACTGCCCCAATTCTTCCTCTATTTAAACCTAAAGCTCATATCAGTGCCCTAAACATGGATTTGGGGTCACTGAATCTCTTTCTTTCCTGAGGGGGCCAAAATAATTAGATCTCTTCTGTTTTCAAGATGATGACTATGTCAACACAAAACCCAGATCTCATCTCAAAAAGAATAAAGGTATGATGGCTCATACCTTTAATCCCAGTACTTGGGAGGCAGAGACAGGTAGAGACTGGTCTACAGCCAGTGCCAGGCCAGCTGGGGCTACAAGGAAACCCTGTCTCAAAAGACCAAACAAACAAAGGAATAAGAAATAGTTTGTTCTGCCAGATGTGGTTGGTCCACACCTTTAGGCCCAGCACCTAGGAGGCAGAGACAGGTGAAGATCAGTGAGATTGTAGCCAATCTGGTCTACATAGGCAGTTCCAAGCCACAGGGGCAACAGGGAGACCCTGTCTCAAAAAACCAAAACAAACAAACAAACAAACAAAAAAAAAAAAAAGAAGAAGAAGAAGAAAAAGTTTGTTCTGAGTCAAATATGAGCAACCATGGCTCAGGAACATGGGTTCAGGGTATCCTGAATAACATGTTCCAATGTAGAAGTCATTTTATGAACTTTCTTTAGCTTTTGGGTTGATGGAAGCTAGTGGTCTACTGGGAATATATTCCAAATGTTTTATCTGATAGTAAAGAGGATGTTTGGTCATTCATAGAGGTGGGTAATGGATAGCTATTAAGGGGACTAAAAACAGTGTAATTTGGCTCTGGATCTACAACATTACAACTTTCTACAGTCACAAAGTTTGTCTCAATCAGCCTTGAAGAATCCTTGATGTAGGTGTGGCTCCCCCCCCCCCCCAGGCACTTCAGTTTCTTGTTTAACCTGGAGTAGGTGACCAAACCTGGTCTTTTGGGACTCCTAGAGCAAGGGTCTGACTATAAAACTGTCACATTACCAGGTAAAAATGGGGCTTATTGCTGAGTATGATGGTATGTACGGATCATATAATTCAGAAGACTAAAGCAGGAGGATTGCTATGAGTTTGAGGACATACTGGGATACAAAGTAAGACCCTGCCAACAACAACAAAGAGGAAGGAGGAAACAGGAAGGAAGAAGGAGGAAAGAGGCTTATGTCAAGACAAAAGACCAGGGGCCAAAGAGATAGTCTACTGGTTAATTGCACAGGCTGCTCTTGCAGAGGATCTGGGTTTGGGGGTTTGGTTCCCAGGACCCACATTGTAGCTGACAACCACCTATAACTCCAGTTCCAGGGGATCTAATGCTCTCTCTAACCTCTGTGGGCACTGCATGTGAGTGCACGTACATAGTGCAGGTAAGACACTTGTACACATAAAATAAAAATAAATAAAAGTTAAAAAAATATTTTTTTAGAAGAGGCAGTAAGCGTGGAAAATCCAGGCACAGTAATGTAATACCTGTAATCTCGGCACTAGGGAGGTGGAAGCAGGAAGATGAGAAGCTCAAGGTTACTTTGGGTTTATAACAGGTTGGAGGCTAACTTGAAATATATGAGAACCATCTCTCTTTGTCTGTATGTCTATGAAAAAAGATAGAGAGGCTGGAAAGCAGATAACTGCTAGGCCCAAGAGGATCCCACACTGAGCTGAGCAGTCTGATTTTATCTTGAAAGACATGTGCAGGAACTTTGAAGGATTTTAAGCAAACATCAGATTTGGATTCCGGAAGAATAATTTCCTGGTGGGGCTGTAATTTTATAAAGGATTTCAAGAAATGAAGAGAGAGTGAAGAAGGCAAGAATAAAATGAGAATTTTTAGGAAATGATTGGTAAGTTGAATCATATCCAAAGCACAATTTTAGTCACAATGTTGGGTCAAAGCTCATCAATTTATTATGAAATTATTGTTTTGTACGAACACGTGTGCATGAAGTGTTCGAGGGTAAGTGCCACAGTGCACATGTGGAAGTCAGAGGACAGCTGTGGAGCTAGTTCTTTCCTTCCACCTTTATGTGTGTCCCAGGAATCAAACTTAGATCACCAGGTTTTCATAGCAAGTGTGTTTAGGATCTGAGCCATCTAACTGGTCCAAAGGTGATCAATTAAATACAGCTCAACCTAATACCAGGGAGAAATGATCAGAACCTAAACTAAGGTATTGGTAGAGGAGGTCAAGCTAAATTTGGGAATTCCAATGTGACAAGGTACTATAATATCTTTGATGAAAGGGACAAACAAAACGACATAACATAACACAGTCACAGACTTACAGGAAGCCATTACTGAACCTCAATGTTTTTACTTCTGTTTGTACTGACTAAGTCTCTGCTGTACCCTGGATATTTCAAGAACATATCTGTATTAGTTTCCTGGGGCTTCTACACCACAAACTGGGTGGTGTAAACAAGAGAAAATCACCCAGTTCTGAAGCTACTAGTCCAAGATCAAAGCGTGGGCAGAACTGCTTCCTTGTGAGGACTACAGGGTCGATTCTAGGCTTGTCCTTGCCTTGCTTGTAGATGGACTGCCCATGTCTGCTGTAACTCTCAGGGTTTCTCCCTGTGGGAGAGTCTGTTCTTCATGAGACTATGTTCCCTCTGTGTGTCTATATGCCTTTCTCCTCCTCCCCCTCCCTCTCATCCTCCTCCTTGTTTTCTCCTCTTGTTTTCTTTGAGAGAGAGGTTCACTATGCAGCATCAACATCCTCCTATACCTGTCTCCACTTCTGAGCGCCAGCATAACAGGTGAGAAGAATAATTTCATTGCATTATGATCAATCTTGCTCCAGTATGATCTCAAATAAGTACACATGCAACAATCTGATTTCCAAATAAGGTCATATACACAAATCCAAAGGGGTTAGGAATTCAACATATGAAAGGGAAGGGGAATTATAATTAAATCCATAACAGAAATTTTTTATACAGTCCCAGACTGGCTTTGAATTCTATGCCGTGGAGGATGACCTTGAACTCCTCTTTTATTAAATATTTTTATTTATCATTTCTTTATTTGTGTGTGTGTGTTTATATGCATCTGTATGCAGATGTTTGTATCTGAGACCTGGAATTACAGGTGTGCACCACCATGCCTGATTTCTGAGGTGCTAAGGATTGAACCCAGGGCCTCCTGCATGCTAGGCAAATGCTTTGCCAGCTGAGCTACATTCCCAGCTTATTGTTTTCATAGTAGTACTTTTGTGACTTAAGTTCCAGTATCATTTTATGCATGGTAATCTGTTTTTTTCCTCTTTAAAAGAGGGAAAGAGGACTGGGGAATAAGGATCTCTTCTATTTTGGGTGGGTTTTCCTTTGTTTTAGTACTTTAGAACACTTCTAAGGAAGGTGATCTTCATTCTTGTTTGTTTGTTTTCTTTTTGAGGCAGGGTCTCTCTGTCGCTTCAGCTGGCCTGGAACTCAATATGTAGACCAGACTGGCCTCTCTCTCACAGAGATTTGCCTGGGATTAGAGGCATGTTCCCCGCTCCCAGCAAGCTCAGTATTCTTAACCACCTGCTGTCAACAGATTTTGATGAATTCCTAAAAACTTTTTTTTAATGTTATTATTTTTATTTTATGTATATGAGTGTATTGCCTGCATGTAGGTACAAACACCGTGTTGTGCAATGCCCACAGAGGACAGAAGAGGGTGTCAGCAACCCCTGGAACTGGAGTTATGGACAGCTGTTAGCTGGGGGGTACCCTCTGTAAGAGCAGCCAGTGTTTTTATCCACTAAGCCATCTCTCCAGGCCCTCTAAAAACATTTAAAAAATTTTTTTTTATTCTGACAATCTTCCAGCCTCTCAGCCTTCCAAGTATTAGCATTACAAATTTTTATTTTGTATTTTCTTTTTTTTTTTTTTTTTTTGTCTTTTTGAGATAGGGTCTCCCTGCAGCCCCAGCTAGCCTAGAAGTCACTGTTCAGGCTGGCCTTCAACTCACAGAGATCCTCCTGCCTCTGCTTCTGGAGTGCTGAGATTAAAGGTGTGCTCCACCACATTGGCTGCCTTTTCTTAATTTCTAAAAAATTTAATATGGCATCTATTCTTATCAACAAAAAAGGGGAAAAAAAAAAAAACCAAACAACTCTTTAATTGGCATTCCTCTTGATAAAGAGAAAGAACATACAGTTACCTGCTCTGGGTGTATAATGGGTCTTTTGCATTTCATATATCAAGAGCTGGCAACCAATTACTCTAATCTCTTCCCCAGCCAGATTCAACAGTGGCTTCAAAGGTGAACCATAGAATGGCAGGCAAATCTTGCTTATGCTTTTATTTTCTGGAGATACGGTATTTATTCTGGAATCATCAATAATGAAACAGGCTTTCTCAGTGTAAATTAAACCATATCTTGGCTGACTGAACATGGCAGACCTCAGGGCTTACCTACCAACGTCATACTAAGATTTCCAAAGACTGAGAGAGCATCCAACCTTATCCTTACTAATCCATGTCTAACTCTAGGGCTTTGGAGGGTAAAACATGACCCCAGAGTCTTGTGAACATGAACTTAAAACTGTTTTGATTTTAAGTCAAGGATGACCCCATAAAAGTCAGGTATGGTGGTACATACCTGTGATCCCAGCACTTAGGAAGCCAAGGCTGAAGATAGAAAATTCCAGAATAGTTTGGGCTGCACAGACAGTGAGTGAATAAGGGAGCAGGTGAGGCCAGCCTGGGTTACAGAGTGAAATCTTTTCTCAAAAACAAACAACCAACCAAAAAAACTCATGGCTGGAGAGATGGTTAAGAGCATTTGCTGCTCTTCCAGAGGACCCAAGTTCAATTCTCAGTACCCACATTGAGCGTTTCACAACTGCCTATAACTGCAGCTCCAGGGATTTCAATACCCTTTTCTGAACTCCACAGGCACCTGCACTCACACATGAATATACCCATACACAGATACACATGTACACATAATTAAAAATAGTAAGAGGTGGAGAGATGGCTCAACAGTTAAGAACACTGGCTGCTCTTGCAGAAGACGGTGGTTTGTTTCCTAGCACCCACATGGAAGTGAACAACCTTCTGTAATCCCAGTTCTAGCAAATCTGACCCTCTTCTGGCCTTTGTAGCCTCACAAAAACTCAAAACTAAAATAAAACAAAACAGAAAGCTCAACCGTCCCTTCCCTTTAAAAAAAAGAGATGACTCAGTTACTCAGTTACCACAGAAAGGGAACTAAGTAAAATCAGGTGCCCCCTAAATGCACTATAAAGAACCCAGCATTCCTTTCCCAAATATATAATCTATCAGGCATGTCCAACCCAAGCCCATGAGACACGGGTGGCCAAGAATGACTAGAAATGTAGCCCAACTAAAATTGTAAACTTACTTAAAATATTCCGAGCATGGCTGCAGGGGAGGGAGAGTCATTTGTCTCCAGTGGTAGAACCACTGATGCGTTTCCCACGGCCCAGCTAATGTCCCACATCCGTGTTCATACAAGAAATCTTCATTAAATTCATGGGGGTTATAAACAAAAGAGAGAGAGGCATGAAAGTAAGAGAGAACATGTTGGAAAGAAGGGTTTCAGGCGGAGTAGAAGGGTGAGAAAGGTATAATGTGAACACGTGAAATTGTCAAAGCAATTCAAAGGGATTAAAAACAAAAACATGATCTTTATAATATGTTAGTACCTATAGATAAGGTTCCCTTTAATATCTCACAGAATACTTTCACATGACTATTCTCACTTTATCTACGCTCCTTTGATGGGTATTGAGGCTCATTCTAAATTTTATTATAAGCTGTATTCTAGGGACTCTGCCACCAGGGTGGATAACCAGAAATGACCTTGGTGAGACTTAGCATATGCTGTTCCAATGCTCTCAGAAGTGGCTTGCCAGCTTATATTGCTGAACATTTTAAAACTTGAAAACTGTAAATAAACAGTTAAGATTTTATTTTGTTTAGTAACTGATTGTGTGAACTCTCAGGCCTGAACTTTGTAGATGATAATGTTGTTTTGCAATGTCAAAAGTTTAAACTCACCTGACAAATCTTATCATGAAGAAAGAATTGGGCAATCTCCAATTACAGATTATTTTGCAAAGGAACAGGTCAGATGCTTCAAAAATGTGAGCTCCAGGTAGGCTGGGGCACCTTGTCTCAAAAAAAAGTTACAGGAACACTTCTAAGTTTTATACTAGACAGACACGACATTTTAGTACAATGCTTCATCCTGAATTAAATTTGAGATGAAAAAAAGGTTTCTGGAAAAACAATATTAGTGACATGGTGGCTCATATCTGTAAATCCAGTACTTAGGAGGATGAGGCAGGAAGACTGCCAAGAGCTTGAGACTAGCTTGGGCTATATGGTGAATACCAGACTGGCCAGGGCTCCAGAGCAAATGAAACAAATGACAAAATTTGAGTATTGATTATAAATGATGTCAGCTTTGACTACAGAATATTCATCAGATTTAACTACTCAAATTTTAACTATTCAAATTTTAAATATTATTAATATTATATCAATACTGGTTTTGTTTTTGTCTTTGTTTGTTTTTTTTTTTTTTTTTTTTGAGACAAGGGCCTCAACTGTATAGATCAAATTGGCCCTGAACTCACAAAGATGAGCTGGCCTCTGCCTCCTGAGTGTTGGAATTAAAGGTGTGTGCCACCATGCCCAGCCTGGTATTGTTTATTGAATTTAATGTTGTTGTGTGGTTATACAAGAGACTATCTATATTTTTAGGAGACACATAATGAAATATTTAGGGCTAAAGAATCATCTCTGAAGTAGTTAAAAAAATTAGACAATCAGTTCAGTTGATAAAAATTCTTGCCTAGCATGCCTGAAACCTTGAGTTCTGTCCCCAACATCATATAAACTGGCTAATTCCAGTAATTCTAGAACTCAGGCGGTAGAGGCATAGGCAGGAGGATCAGGAATTCAAGGTCATCTTTGCTACAAAGAACATTCATAGGCTAGCTTGAGCTACATGAGACCCTACTTAAAAAAACAAACAAAAACCAGAAGAAATAATGAGGATCTCATTGTGTTATATACATTATATAAAGACAGATTAGGTAAAATGCTAACAAAAAGTAGGTAAAATGTATAAGAAAACTTCTTGTAATTCACCTTGCATTTAAAAAAAATATGAGTCTGTAGAAGCCCAAGGTTCAATTCCCAGCACAGACATGGTGGCATGGTGGCTAACAACCATCTGTAACGCCAGTTCCAGGGCACCGGACACCCTCTTCCGACCTCTTCAGGTACTGCATGACACGGGTGCACCTACCTACATTCGGACATCACTCTCAAACAGACACAAACAAAATTTTCAAGAGGGTGGAGTCAAGGAGGAGATGCTGGTTTGTGGTTTAGGCGGCTGGGTAGATGGCAGTGCCATTTACTGGAATAGGCAACATAAAATGAAAAATGAGCATTAGGGAGGAAATGAGTTATTTTGGAGAAATTCTACATAAGAGATGCTTGTGGTAACATTGGGGTATACACCTCTAAGCTTAGGGGATGGGTTGGGTTATAGGTTGGCTAGGAAACACCAACATATGAATAATAACTGAGGTAAGATTAATCAGGGAAAATGGAGATTTGGTGCAAGGCCTGTTTTGAGAGGATAAGAGTTGATGACTAGAACATTTCATGGCTGTGCAGAGAAAGGGCCTTGGAAGAGCACTTATGGGCAAGAAACACAATAGTTTGGATTCACAGAAGCTGAAGGAAAAGTATGTCCTAACAAAGGGAGTGAGTAGCTAGGGCACGGATTGAGAAATGCATCAGCAAACAGTTATGACTACCTTTATCATAGGCATTTCTGGGAATGAAACACAAGCTGGGGAGAAATGGGAGTGGGGATAAGCAGGGAAAATGCTGGTAACTCTGAGAAGTTGGCTACTCAAGTGATAGAACAAACAGAAAAAAAATAGGAGGACCAGACAGGAGCAGAGGGACAGCGATACCATCGTGATGAACTCCCACTAGGGGGGTACGTGGTGAGGCACTGAAGCTGCAGAAAAGGAAAAACCAATTCACTGCACAATCAGTTGACTGCCTACGAGCCCCGTCAGTGTCAGTTCGGCCACTTTCTCTTGAGAATGCAGGAGTGTAGTCCACAGCATCACCAGTTAACGTGAGGATTTACAACGGCGAGAAACCTGGCTCTCTTTAAGCTGCTGTACCTAGGGCTTCCAAGCTTGACCCTTTCCTCCAGAAGACATCCCGCCGAAAGCTACACACACTGGAACCCAAAACCGCAATGAACACTTCTGGCTAACAACAGAGTAACGGATTCCGGATGGACTCCGACAGCATCCCTCAATTTACCCTTTGCCAGGGTTCCGACCCCGTTCAGAGAGCACCTTCCACTGCAAACGCCCAACAGCTAGCTCCGCCTCCTTTCTTTCTTTGTTTCCTCTGTCCGGAGATCTCGCGAGAGCAGGCGCAAGTCCCGGGAGCGCAGAACCCGGGCCAGCTCTGCGGCTCTCGCGGTGTTTGCGCGAGACTGCTTCCTTCCTCCTTCCCCTGCTAGTCCTCCTGCCTTCCTCCCTGTCTTCCCGGCCTGGCTTCCCTCTCCTTTCTCCGCGGGCCCCCTCCCCGCAGGGATAATATGGTTTCTGGAGATGGACTCCCCAAGTGCAGGTCAGTTTCGGGCCGGCGACTGGGCTCTGGCTGCTGGCGATGCGCGCTGCCGGCCGCCGTGGTCCTGGCTTTTCTCTCGGTGTCACCCGGCGGGCCGCCGGGCCCTCGGTGTTGGGGGCGTCCAACCCTTTGGGCCTGCCCGCGGGGCCACTCTGGTGCCGAGGCCGCGGCGGGGCTGCCTGCACCACTGCCCCGCGGGACCCTAGCGGGACGGGCAGCCCCGCACCCACCTCAAGCCGGCGGCCGCTGCTTGAGACCGGCGGTCTCCAGGACCCCGGGAGTAGCGACAGGGACTGCATCTTCCTCAGCCCGCTCCCCACTTGTGAGCGTTGAGGTGTGGGCCTGTGCCCGCTTGTTTGGGGCCCAAGCTGTTAGTTGTTTATTCGGCGCACCAGCCTAGAGCCCCTCCCTCTTTGCCTCTGGAAGCAGTGAGGGGCTGAACATTAGTCAGTTTCCCTACCATTTATTTTAGCGCGGACTCTCCTCCCCCGTCCCCCTGCCTCTACGAAAGAAAAACACCATCAGTTCTGAGTGGACTGGGCTTTCTTTACTCGTTTTTGGAGGTCCTAGCGATGTTGAGGGTCGTGCCCACCCACCGTAATGACTCTGCATGATGGATCTTTTCAGCCCCAATGTTGACACACGTACACCCCTGTGTCTCCCCCTTCCTCACAAAACTAAGACCAGGGGCCTCTTCAAAATGAAACTCTTGGGCCTTTGTGTTTGTCCGTATCTCAGGCGTATCTCAGGGAGAATGAACTAGATATTTCGTTGGTCAGTCTTTTGTTGAATGTTCTAATGTCTACCTTTTGTGATTTATTTTTATTTTTGAGAAACTGTATCTCCAGCTGTCCTGGAACTCCCTATGTAGACCAGGTTGTCCTCAAATTCACAGAGATTGCCTGCCTCTGCCTCCGGAGTTCTGGAATTTAACGGTGTGTGCCACCACACCTGGCTACCTTTTGGGTTTTAAAGTTCTTCTAACATAATTGCGTTCTCACATTGTTTAGTTTGTTTCTACTTAGCTCAGTTTTTTCAGCACATGTTTTTCTGAAACATGCCTGTACATTTAAATCATCCTTACTGTCTTTTTCTAGGCACTTAACCTATTTGAAGATTGAAAAGTTGCTAGATGAACATGGTGGCTCATGCTTGTTATCTCAGCATTCAGGAGAATGAGAGAAGCAAGAGGATGGCCTTAAATTGGAGGCTAGGCCAGCCTACATAGTTGGAATCCAATTTGAGCTACAGTATGAAACCTTGCCACAAAGAAAATAATGACAAGATGATGCTTTAGGACTGTACTATCCTGAAATGATGGGGACTAGCCACATGTTTCTGTAAAGTTAAAGGTTGATCACTTCAGTCACTGTAGATGTATTTCAAGTGATCAGTAGTCAACAAGTATCTAATAGCTATCTAATTGGATAATGCAAATATACAGTATTTCCACCATTGCACAGTAGTTTGTTAAACTTGGAGATGTTTTCTCTTTGAATATGATAGTTTGTATTTATGAAAATTTTATGTTTTCCCCCCCACAGGATACACCTTTGAGTACCTTATTGAAACATTAAGTGACAATTCACATAAGAAGTTCTTCAATGTACCTAAACTTGGAGGCACCAAGTATGGTAATGTTGCTTTATATTTTTCTTAGACTGTTTAGCTTCTAGTAATTACAATGTCTTAGTCAAGCTGAGCTGCAGACATTTTGAGTGTATTTCCACAATGTGTGAACACCTACACATCTCTCTTATTTAAAAACTCTTGGGACTTTTGTTTAAGGAAGATGTAAACCCATAGTCTTTAAAAATTGGGGTTAAAGCAGTATGGTAGCTCACACCTTTAATCCCAGCACTCTGGAGGCAGACTGGGAGGCAAAGGCTTGGGAGATCTTGGTGAGTTCCAGGCCTGCTAGCACTAGACTGGGTGGCGGGGGAGCATCTGAGTTAATTAAATGATAGACATTTTCTCCAAAGAAACTAATATATTTTAAAAAAGAAAACTTTAACTGTTGCTATTGATAGTCTATAACAATTAAGTATTTATTTTCAAGTGAACAGTGCCCATAATTATTTAGGTCACCCTTAAATTGAAATCCTCACTGAGCCCACTGATTTGAATAACTCTAGTGCTAGGCATGGTTCGTGGATACTTTTGCACATTCCTAATCAGGGTCCAGCCTCTCCAAAGAACATACTTGGTTAACCTCAAGAACATTGGGTAAATGGAAGTCTTAACTTTGATTTCTAAAAATATTTCTCTAAAACCTGGGTTCTCTACAAGAGCAGCCAGTGCTTTTAACCACTGATCCCGCTCTCCAGACCCCTTTATTTGATTTGGATCTGTGCTTTGAGATAGGGTCTCACTGAGTGCCCTAGATTGTCCTTGAACTGTCCTGTTTGAGCCTCCCAAATGCTGGGGTTACAGACCATACTCCATACTGCCCAGCTTTTGACTTAACTGAAAGTTGAGTAACTTTTCCAATCAGTCCAGTGAACAAAAGACCTGTTTGGAAGAGTGACAAAC
The DNA here is from genome assembly GCA_035773235.1 of Eospalax fontanierii. Taxonomy (NCBI): domain Eukaryota; kingdom Metazoa; phylum Chordata; class Mammalia; order Rodentia; family Spalacidae; genus Eospalax; species Eospalax fontanierii. Next base: position 62,368,711 of record CM069539.1, on the reverse strand, counting down.
TTTTCTGTGAAAAGTTTATGAAAAAGATACACGGCCAACAAACATTCTGCTGTTTTGGAGAGAGCTTTTCTTTAGTCCTATTTTTCTTTTGCATGTAGTATCATTAAGGGGTTTGTTCTTTTGGTTTTTGTGCAGATTTTTATGAATTTAAATATTCTATCAAATATTCTAGACTGCTTTGTACAGTATTTATTGTGCGTTGTGAGATTACTTAGGTATTTTGGAATATCTTAAAGGGTTCCTGTCTTAAAATTATGTTGCCCTTCAAAAATTCCCAGCATTGGGAAACAGAGGTAGGTGGATCTCTTTGATTTTTGAGGCCAACATGGTCTACATAGTGAGTTCCAGGCCAGCCAAGGCTACATAGTGCGCCTCGTCTCCAAAAAACCCAAAATAAGGAGCTGAAGAGATGGCTCCACAGTTAAGAGCAATGTCTAAGCTTGCAGAGGATCTGGGTTCAGTTCCCAGTACCCACATGGCAGCTAACAACCATCTGTAACTCCAGTTCCAGGGAATCCTGTGTCCTCTTCTGACCTCCATGGGTGTTGCATGACATCAGTGTACATAGCAGGCAATACACTCATACACATAAAAAATTGAAAAAATTTTTAAAACGTCCAAATAAATAAATAGTTCATTAGAATGATAGCAATATCCTTTACTTTGTACATTGAAATGCAGTGATTTGTGTTGATAAGAAAGGTTAGTTTTCTTAGTACTTTATATCTTTCTCGTTCGTTTCATCCCCTAACTGATGATGAGTGCATTGCTTTTGAAAAATCTTGATTGTTTACAAAAAGAAAGGTCTTTGAGGATGACTCAGTTGGTAGTTTGTGTCACACAAACACAAGGACTTGAGTTCAGAGGCCCAACACCTACATAAATTAAAAAAAAAAAAAAAAAAAAAAGCTGGGTATGGCTAGCACTTAGGAGACAGGCAGGAGGATCTCTGTGAGATCAAGGCCAGCCTGGGCTGCCTAGCCTTAAGTAAAACAAACAAAAAAGCTTGGCATGGTGGCATGTACCTGGAATTCCAGCCCTGGGGAGGCAGAGAAAGGTGGATCCTTGGGGCTCACTAGACTGCCTAGTCTAGCCAAAATAGCAAGCTCTAGGTAAGAGATTCTGTCTCAGAAAATAAAGTGGAAAGCAGTAATGGAAGACATCCACCAGGACCTTGCCTTCACACAGAAGTGTACATCACATATACATCATCATACACATAATACACAGAACATTCATTAGTTTTTGTTTTGTTTTGAGGCAAGATTTTCTGGTAGCCCCAGCTGACCTGGAATTTGTTATGTAGACCAGGCTGACCAGAATCTTATAGAGATCCCCTTGCCTCTGCCTCTTAAGCCACCATGCCCTGCTTCTTTTTATCTTTTTTTCCTCCAAAATATTTACTGATTATGGCCTCTGATGGTTTTTGTTTTCTTGTTTTGTGGTGGTATTTTGTTTTTTGAGACAAGCTGATGTAGCCCAGCCTAGCCTGGAACCATGTGGCCCAAGTGGGCTTCAATCTTCTGATCATCCCTCCTCCATCTCCCAAGTGCTGAGATTGCAGGTGCATACCACATCTGGTTCATGTGGTATTTTGGATCAAACCCAGGGCCTCCTGAATGCTAAATGTCCTAGTTTGCCTTCCATTGCTATGACAAACCACTCTGATGAATACCAACTTGGGGAGGAAAGGATTTATTTGGCTTACATTTCCCATGTCACAGGTCATCACTTAGGGAGTAGTCCAAGGTAGGAACTCAGGCCAGGAACGTGGAATCTGGAGCTGAAGCGCAGGCCATGGAGGAACACTGCTTACTGATTTGTTCCCCTGACTAATGCTCAGCCTGCTTTCTTATGCAATACAGAACAACCTGCCCAGGGCTGGAACCACCCACAATAACCTGGGCCTTCCCCACATCATTTCAACAGTCAAGAAAACAGCCCACAGATATGGCCAAAGGCCAGTCCCAAGGAGGCAATTTCCCAATTGAGGATCCCTCTACCCAGATGTGTCAAGTTGACACTAAAACTATCCAACACACTAAGCAAGCATTTCACCAACTAAACTACATCCTCAGTCTTTCAGAAGTTTTTTCACCTAAATTTGATAGGTTAATAAATTAGAAGAATATATATGTACGGGTGGCTTTTGGTATGGATGAAATGTGCCTTCTTGAAGATGACTCATAAACACACAAGTCAGTAGGTAATCAATCAAAAGCAATTATAAAAGCTAGAGAGATGGCTCAGCCTTTAAGAGCACTGTCTGCTCTTGCAGAGGACGTGATCTCAACACTCACATGGAGGCTAACAGCCACTCTTAACTCTAGTTCCATGGATCCAATGCCCTCTTCTGGCAGACAAAACATTCATAAAAATTAATTAATTAAAAAGCAGTTTTGAAATGGAAGGGGATGATAAATAACCTAAAAGTTAAATTATCTCTGATGGAAAATAAATTGTTATGGGCATCTATATGTAACATATTCCCAGAATTTACAGTAGTTAATTTATTGTGACCTTAAGAGCACAATGGTTTTAAATGTCTTTAAAACAGTGTTTGGGGTTTTATTTTTGTGGAATGTTTTACTTTTGGGCTTTCTAGATAAAGCAAAGAAAGAGAAGTGGTTGAGATAGGTGATGAGTGTGAGCTAGCCTATACCATTTGTCTCCCTAACCTAATGTGCTTCCTTTATTTTATTATTTTATGAATATGAATGTATACTGCCTGCATGTAGGTAAGTGCACCTGTGTCATGCAATACCTGTGGAAGTTAGAAGAGGGCATCAGATTCCCCTGGAACTGGAGTTACACAGGGCTGTTAGCTGGGAATTGAACCTGGGTCTTCTGCAAGAGCAGTCAGTGCTCTTAATAGCTTCCCTGCCCCCCATGCTCTTTCTTAGTCTTTAGATAGGGAATAACACAACTTAGGTGGGTTGATTTCTGTATTTTTTTTTCCTTCTGCTGCCATTTTGTCTTTTTGTTTCCCTAATTTGTACTTTGTATCAATATGGAAATGGACACTTCAGAGACATTGACTGTGTTTTGACCTGACATGATTTCTTTCCTGGAAATTTCCATTTTTAATGTTGCCTCTTTGACACTAAAGTACACTAACTAGAAACGAATTATCTTGAGTGACTGTCTTAAGTGCATCTCTGAATTTTAAAAATATGCATATTTCCAAGGCAGAGAACAATCTCTTGCCTATAATAGAGACTACTTTCTGAAAGAATTAAATTCCCATTGAATAAGAGGCATGTGGAGAACAGTCAGCCTTAGAGAATTAAAATGAGCAGCATCATGGCAACATGAAAGTGCTGGTGGTAGGGAAGACTGAAGAGACTTTCTAGGGTGAAATCTTAATTTTCAGCTGGTATGAAGCCTTAGGCCCCTTTATTTCAGGTTAGATTATTACCTGTTTTTTGTTTGTTTGTTTGTTTTTTTTAAATACCCTTTCTGCGAGGCTAGAGTGATTGCTCAGCGGTTAAGAGCACTGACTGTTCTTGCAGAAGACCCAGGTTTGAATCCCAGCATCCACGTGGCAGCTAGTGACCATGTATAACTCCAGTTATAGGGGACATCCTCTTCTGACTTCTATGGGCATTGCACAACATGGGTACATTTACACACATGCAGGCAACACACTCATACAAAAAGAAGTCCTCCCTAGTTGCTGCTTTTCTTAACCAATACCACTCAGTTCTGAAATAGAACCTGTATTCAATGTTCATGTCCTCCCTTATAGCCAGGCATGGTGGCACATTTCTGTCAGGCAGCAGCAAAAGAATGACAGGTTCAAGGCAACATAGTGAGATTCTGTCTCCAAATGCCAGGGGATGGATATATATATCTCAGTGGTAGAACATGCACAAAGCCCTGGATTGGATCCCCAGTTCCAGAACAAACAACAACAGAGAAATCTGGTCCTACTTTGCAATCTCTGTAGGACAATCTGTATTTAATATTTTAGGTGTTTTGCTCATAAGAATTATAAAATGGTAAGATTGTATAAAATGTATAAAATGGTAGATTTATGTATATGTACATTATTATGAGTGTGCTTTTAATGAAAATACAGTATGTATTGTTTTGTGATTTTTTTTTTTTTTTTCCTTTCACTTAATGCATCATGAACATCTTTCCATGTCATTCAATACAAGTATCCCTTGCTGTCTGAATCGATTTGGTTTCTGAGTCAAGGAGCATGAGCTCCAGTAGAAAGGGATACTTGTTCTCTGCTACAGCTTTATTTTTTTAGTTGTTTGAGACAGGGTCTCTTTCTTATATTCCCAATTTACTTTGTAGACCAGGCTGGCCTTGATCTCACAGAGATCCTGCACTCTGCTTTTAGAGTGCTGGGATTAAAGGCCTGCTATGGCAGGCCTTGTTACAGCTTTTAATGGCTGAGTAGCATTGACAGTATTCATGGTTTTAGTTAACAGAACTATGAATATCAAAGTGGGTAACAACCTATTTTTCTCTATAATAAAGACCACAATAGCCCTGCCCTGTTACAGATGGAACCTAAGGCCTTGGACATACTAGGCAAATGTGATACCACTGAACTACATTCCTGGCTTGTACTAAGTGCGCGCGCGCACGCGCGTGTATGTGTGTGTGTGTGTGTGTGTGTGTGTGTGTGTGTGTAATACAAATACAGAATTGTTAGATTGAAAGTGTATGTTCATCCAAAGATGGCAGTGGAAGGATATAGTCTTATTCTTGTTTGTTGTTGTCCACCCTAGCCTTATGTCTATACAACCCAGTACACTCACTTTGAATAATTCCCAATATGACCAGTGTTGACCATTCTTTCTGTGTTGTAAATGTCTTGCCATCTAACTAAGACTCTATCTCTAGTTAGAAATCACTTGAGTTTAGGCTAGTTGCTAGTGAATTTGGGAATATATCACTAGATGTTCAAGAGGCAACTAGACATACAGTTTTGGAGCTGGTTTGTAGAAAGGTGGCTAAATAGGCATAATTGGAGCCATAGGAACAATTAGAAACTCTAGGGAAACACTATAGAGAAGTAAGCCTACATAGGCTTCTGCATTTAAAGATTGGTAAAGGAGTAGAGGCAAGAGCATCAAAATAGTGATACAAACTACAAAGGATCTAACATTTTTATATCTCTTACAAGTAAGTTTAATGGGGTAGGTTGACAGTTATGTGGGTGTTGCCAAAAAGCATGCAACTCTGGATCCTTATGTTAAATTCACAAAACAAAGCAGTACCTTTACTGTTGACAACTGTGTTGCTTTCCCAAGCTCCACTTTTCACACGATGATATTGAAATGGCCAGGTAATACTTCCACACACAACTGCTCAGTTATAGAAAACTGAACTTGGGGCTGGAGAGATAATTCAGTTTTTAAGAGCACTGGCTGCTCTTGCAGATGACTCAGGTTCAGTTCCCAGCACCCACATTGGTAGCTAACAACTGTCTGTTAACTCCAATTCCAAGGGACTGAATACTGTCTTTTGACATGACACAGGTGCATTTACATGCATTCAGGCGGTACACTCATAGACATAAAATATTTAAAAAAAAGAAAACTGAACTTGTAAAATTCAGATCTTTATACTAGGCTATAAGCAAGTCTACTCTTTGCTCTGGAAAGTTTTTTTGTTGTTGTTTTTCTGATTTTGATATTTTTGAGACTAGGCCTCTCTGTAGCGTCAGCTGGCCTAGAACTGCTATGTAGAACAAGCTGGCCTCAGTCTTAAGAGATCACCTACCTCTGCCTCCAGAAGGCTAGGAATAAAACCTATATCCCATGGCTGACTTTTTTCCCCTTTTGATTTGAAAGTTCTTTTTTTTGGTCTTTTGGAAACAGAACTCCCTGGGCCAGGCCCCAGCTGGCCTTGAACTTGCTATGTAGACCTGGCTAGCCTAGAACTCACAGAGAAATCTGCCTGCCTCTGCCTCCAGGGTGCTAGGATTAAAGGTATGTGCCACCACACCCAACTTGTTTTGAAAGTCTTATCTTTTAAGGCTAATCACTATATAGACCTTTGTGAACATAGCCTGAAGCAAAGGCAACATGCCTGTTGGCAATGAATGGAAAAATGTAAGGTGGAGACAATGGAAAATTATCTTTAAGCAGAAAGAAATTGGAGAAAGCTGTTCTGTGAGCCAGTAGAAAAAGTTATTTCAAGGAAAAAATTGTTAGTTTTGTTGAATGTTGCTGAAAGGCTGTTTGAACTCTAGCTAGATCTATGTGGATGTGATATGAAAGATGGTAACAAAATTTAGGGGAGGATACGGAGAAATAGAAACCCTCATTCATTGCTGGTGGGAATATAAAATGATACTACCACTTTGGAAGGTAATTTGGCAGTTTCTTAAAAGATAGGAGCTACACTGGTGGTGTAGCTCATAGTACATGCTTACTTAGTATGTACAAGGCCCTGGCTTCAAACTCTAGCACCAATGAATGAATGAATGAATGAGTAGTTAAGCATAAATTTTTTATGACCCAGCAATTTCACTCTTAAGTATTTGCCCAAAAGAAATGAAAACGTTTACAAACCTGGAATCTAGGAAGCATTTTCAGAAGAGATAAAAATTGCAGACAGCCTAAGTGTCCTTCAGTGAGTAATCTGGAAGCAAAAATTATACCATTTAGTAAAGAAAATTAACTATTGGTATATGCTGCAATATGACTGAACTTTAAAGCATGTTCAATGAAAGGCAGACACAAATGTCTGGGATTTCTTGGGATAGTGATTTCCTGGAGTTGAGCAAAAACCCTACTAATTAACAGTAAATGGGCATGAGATTTGTTAAATTGATGAGAATGTTCTAAAAACTTATTCATGATGTTATTTGCATAACTTACCACATTTACTAGAATCATTAAATTATTCACTTGCCAAGGGTGAAGATGCACACAATTTGTATACATTGTTACTTTTTAAAGAGCAGTTCCTGAGTTAAAGTGATATGATGAACTGAAAAGACAGGAAATCCAAGAGTTATGACTTTGCCTGGAAAGGGCACTGACCACAGACCAAAGAAACACTTCACCCAGGTTTAGCTTTGTGAACTCCTGAGTTTATTAGAGTGACTTACAGGGGCATGAGTGATGATTCATAGAACCTGCCTAACTTCTTGCTTGGGCTGATTGCCCAATTTGCAGGCAGCTCCACTGAAGAGTCTTTTCTACTAGCACTTGTTTACAGATTATGGGACTGACATAGTTACTCCTTAGTAGTTTGGTCTTGCAAGCCTCCTTCCTCCCCAGGAGGGGTATTTAATTCCAAAGATGTAGTTTCTTAACACTCTACCCACTTCCTCCAGTTTTTACATTCTTTAACTCCTTAACTCCCTTTTCAGAAATGTTCCCTGGTCTTTGGGTAGAGGGTAGAGAGTGTAATGTAAATGTTTCATTCTTAAATTTATGGCAGAGTATTGGGCTGTCATAGCACAACAACAGTCACTTATTCTCAGCTGTTTGATTATTAGTCTCTACAGTAACCACCATCCACTGCAAAAAAAAGTTTACAATTGAGGATGGCGGCAGAAAATATAGAATAAGCAAAAATGTTATTTGATTCTTTTTCTTTTTAAATAGGGTCTCATGATGTAGCTCTGGCTGGCTTAGAACCCACCTTAGGCAATTTCACAAGCATATCACATCTGTTTAACAAAACAATAACAGCAGCATTCCCATTAGAACCTAAGACTTCCTTAGCCTCAGATCTTTATTTACACTGGCATTCACTACCAAACATGGATCCTCTTCTGTGGATCAGGCTTTAAATCTAGTCAGAAATCAATTAATTGTACTTACAGCAGTTATGCCACTGTTTCACTAGTGGCATGTTGGTTGTATAGCATTCAGGATCCACATCTGAGCAAGGGTGTCACAATTTCCTCAGCAGCTTGTATAGTGCCAGGCATAGGCAAGGGACTTCTATCTAAGCTCCAGCTTGATTTCTTCATGTCCTGCAGCCAAAGCATGTGCTGTCTTCATCGCATCAATGAGGACTTAGCATCTAGTTGGTATGCAACCAGCAGTAGTGCCAAAAGCCTTTGTAAGTTTATGGAGCATCTCTGATCAGCACCTTGTAAAGAAGTAACCTGCTCTTGGCACTGGAATATTTTTCAGTAACTTTATGTCTTCTGAACATGCTTTTTATCTCCCACATAAGGTGCCTTCTCTGTTTTTACTCTTCTTCCAGATGCTTTTCCAAAACTGTACAAGACACTTGAGGGTTAGCGTTGTATAGGGGATATTTTTACAGAATGTGGGCAGGATCTCTGAAGTCCTGTTACCAGCCCTCCAAGAAAGTTAGCAGTTTGTCTTGAAATTCAAGAGGTAGAGAGTCATTAAAAAATTAGCAAATTCCAATATTGCATGAAAATATCCCATTAACTTCTATCAATTATTTCCTCAAAAGAGTAATGTTGGGTAAAGCAACATGGATAAGAGGCACCTTGTTTGGCATTTCATAATACAGTCAATCTTCATGAACTACCCTGCTTCCTCATTTTGGTGTGCTGCCATGGGGCTGTTGCATATCCCCCCACACCTCACATGCTAGATGGTGTTGGCTTGTGCCTTTCATCCTGCCCAGGACACCTGCCTGCTGTATTTTGTGCTTGAGTTGGCTCCCCAAACTGCCTCCACCTCCAGTATACTCAGAGGACAGCTCTGGGAGACTTAACTGTCCCTTCCTAAGACAAACCGTCGTCTTTCCCTTTTTATTCCTCCATTGATTTCTTTGATGAACTGTTGCTTGAGTTTTGAAGTTTTTCAGAGGCTCCTGAGCACTGAGTTTGTCAATTTTGTTCGTAAGAATGCCAGTTCTGCACAAACTAGCCAAATTTGCTTTCAGGGGACCTGAAGAGGCCCCTTTATCTATTTTACTCTTCTTTCATCCACCCACTTTTGATTGCTGTAGCACTTTCCAAGCCTGATTTGTGTGTTGACCTAAGTTAGTCCTCTAGAGCCTCTTCTGCTTCATAAAGACTACATTCTACCATGGAGCTCTCAGCAAAGCCACAAAAGCCCCACACAGTCCCCCTAGTCCTTAATTAACTTCTTTCTTAACTTTTAAACACAGTCCTGTGAGGCCCTGTGAACTGAGGGAACCAGAACACTGCCACTTACACGACCAATTCCCTCAGTGATAGCTGTCCTTCCTTCTGTGTCTTCAGGCCATGATATTCATGGGACTGGAATAGCAGCATGTCTCTTGTGGTTCATATGAGCAAGTCCATCAGGGACTGATTTTTCCTCATGCCTCAGGTTACCTAGCTTTTGTCTCAAAGAGGAATGAGTAGTTAAATTATTCAGCTTCTCTGCTTCCTTGGCACTCAGACTGATTCTCATTATCTGTACCCATGTCCTATAGCCTCACACCCAGACTATGAGGAACTCTTAATTTCTCAGTTAAAAGACTTTCCTAATTCAAGCATTTCAGAGACTGAATGTTCTCTAATTGTCAAAGTTTTTTGTTGTTGTTGATTATTTTTGGCTATTATTAAGGCCCCTGTCCACATACTGGATCATGGATTTTCCCTTCCTCTAAATTGTACTGCTAGCCATAAGAAATGGCAAGCCAATATCTCCCATCTTATTCTCCCATATTTCCTGCCAGTTCAGATGTTAATTCTGAGAATAGCATTCACCTGTCTTTTTCTCATTACAATTCCTCCAATAAATTGGAAAATTCATTCTGGACAGACAGTTGAACCTTGGGTTCAAAGGCCCCATAACTGCTGCCACTATCTGCTTATGATCCCACCTCAAGATGTTCTACTTTCAGGGACTGTAACATATTCTGTAGTTAATTGGCCATTTTGAGGGTGTCTCTGTATTTGTGGGGCAGACCCCATTCATCAAGGAGACGTATTCTCCCCTAACACATAGAGAAATCTGTGTACTTTTCTCTTTTTCAAAATTGTTTGACTGCTTTGTTTTGGCTCATCTGGGTAATAAACATTGTTATTTTTAAAGATTATTTTTATGTGTAGGTGTTGCCTACACAGGAGTTCTTGTTACCTTTGGAGGCCAGAAGAAGTCATCTGATTGCCTAGAACTGAAGTTTACAGACTTTTGTAAGCTGCCATCTGAATGCTGTGAACTAAATGAACTTGGGTCCTCTGCAAGAGCAAGTGCTCTTAACTGCTGAGTCATCACACTATTCCCAGCATTGCTGTTTCTTTAATTAGTTAAATAATTATTAGAGGCTAGGCAGCATGCTATCACAGTTTATATGTGGATTTAGGTCTTCAGTCATGGCACAAAGCGTGAGGACCTGAGTTTAATCTCAGAATCCGCATGGTAAAAAGAGAGAACCAATTTCTACAAGTGGTCCTCTGACCTCAACACACACACTATGTCATGCCCACACCCACACAAATAATTAAATGTTAAAAAAAAAAAATTAGGACTGGAGAGATGGCTCAGCAGTTAAAAGCACTGGCTGCCCTTGTAGAGAACCCAGATTTAGTTCCTAGCCATCCACATGACAGCTAACAGCCATCTTTAACTCCAGTTCCAGGGAATCCAACACGCTCTTCTGGCCTCCTCTGGCACTGCATGCACATGATATACTTACATACATGCAGACAAAACATTCATACGCAATTTTTTTTTGAGTGTAGAAACATTTAAAGTTCATTAAGTGCTTAACTATTTATTGTTTAAGTTACACGTGTATTAGGTGAGGTAAGAAAGACGCTCTTCACATCTCTCTTAAGTTGGTGGAGTTCCGTGCATGCGTGTGTGTGTGTGTGTGTGTGTGTGTGTGTGTGTGTGTGTCCAGTGTCCAATGGTGGTTGTCTTCCTGTATCTATCTCTACCTTATTTTTGAGACAGGGTCTTTCTCTGAACCAGGAGTTCACTGTTAGAGCTAACTGGCCAGTGACCTACCTCTATGGATCTGCTTTTCTTTAACCCCCAAGGCTGGAATTATAATCTCATGCTGCCATGTCTGGCTTTTAACATAGGTGCTGGGAGGTCCAAACTAGAGTTCCTATGCTTCCACAGCAATGCTTTACTGACTGAGTCATTTCCCCAGTCTCTGACATTTTCACTTTTAAATGTAAAAATGTATCAACTTAGTCCCTTCTCAAAGGTTATACTGTAATAAATAGCAAGTACAGACTTGGAATTTTATATTTTGAAGTTTTTTTAAAATTTATTTTCTTATGTGTATGAATGTTAACTACATGTATGTAAGTACACCCATGCATACATTTCCCATGGAGGCAAAAAGAGGTCATCAAATCCATCGGAACTGGAGTTACTGATGATTGTTAGTCCTTACATGGGTACTGGGAACCGAACCCAGGTCCTGTAAAAGAACAGTCAATTCTCTTAACTGCCACACTCTCTCCAGCCCCTGAATTTTGTATATCTGATGCCTTTTTCCTCTTCTTAGGTTTTCTTCTTTAACTACAACCTTACATATCTTTTTTTTTTTTTTTTTTTTTTTTTTTTTGGTCTTTTTGAGACTCCCTGTAGCCCCAGCTGACCTGGAACTCAGACCTGACTGGCCTTGATCTAACAAAGGTTTGCCTGCCTCTGTCTCCCAAGTGTTGGGATTGAGGGTGTGTGCAGTTAAAAGCACTGGCAACACTTGCAGAGGACCTAAAAGTTTAATTCCTTAGCACCCACATGGCAGCTAACAACTGTCTGTAACTCTACTTCAGGAGATCTGACACCCTTTTCTGACCTCCATGGACATTGCACAACATGGGTGCATTTAAGACATAAATGGAGGCATTACACACATAAACATGAAATAAAAATGATAATACTATTTTTTTTAAAGAAAATAGGGATATAAAAAGAGTGAACTCTGGTAAACTGTAGGCTTTGGGTGATTATTATGTGTCCATACAGGCTCATTAGTTGTAACAGATACTGATGGAGAATGTTGATAATGTAGACACTATGCCTTGTGAGCTGAGGGCACATGGGAACTCTACCTTTCAGCTTTGCTATGAACCTAAAGCAGCTCTAGATAAAAAAGTTTGGGGTTTTAAAAAATATATTATTAATTTATGTGTAGGAGTGTATTGTTTGCCTGTATGTAAGTGCATCCAATGTCCCATGTCGTGCAATGCTCACAGTGGCCAGAAGAGGTGGTCAGATTCCCTGGAACTGGAGTTACAGATGGTTGTTAGCTGGATTGTGGGTGCTGGGAATCAAACTGGGATCCTCTGCAAGAGTTGCCAGTGCTGTTAACCACTGAGCCATCTCTCCAAGAGCTTTGTCTTTTATTTTATTTTATTTTTAAAGGATGTCAGACTTTTTTTAGAGAAATCTCTACTGCTCACCTCATCTAAGGAAGTCCCTTCTGCTACCATCTGATATTGAACACTGCCCACTTCCCTTATGGTACCTGCTACTGTTTGTAAATATTTGTTTATAGTTTAAATCTCAATACAATGCCTGGTTTGCTTGCCTAATACTGGAACACACTAGAAAATAAATTTTTTTTTTTTTTGTCAGAGGGGGATTTAGCCCATGGTAGACTTTGAATTTCTGAACTTTCTGCCTCTGCTTCCTGAGTGCTGGGGTTATGGGTGTGTTCACCAAGCCTAGCAATGTATATTTTCTTAATAGAAAGCAAAAGTAAGAAGAAATTGGTATAATAAGTCATTGTGTATTTATCACCCGAGCATCAACATTTTCCATTTATTTGTTTCATATATATTCATATTATACCATCTTCTTAGCCGATATTCTTCAAATATGCATATTACATATATAAAAGGACTCAAAAGATGACATTATTGTGGCTAGCCGAATTAATTCTTTAACATAATCTAAGCCTAGTAGCCAGTAAATTTCTCTGGTTGTCTCCAGTCTGTTTTTACATTTAGTTTGTTTAGACAGTATCCACACATGGTTCACACATACCATTGGATTGTCTATTCAGTTTCTCTTGCTAAAGTAATAAGCAACCTCTCCCACTTTTCCATGGGACTCCCCTCTCCAACTTGCACAATTCTATGTCAGCCTCTCCAGTGCTGGGATTTCAGTCGTACACACATACAGCTGGTGCAAGTGCAATTGGGGCGGGGGGGTATGTGTGTGCGTGCTTGTGTGCATATCTTTTTTTTGAGACAGGGTCTCACTATATATCTCTGCCTGGCCTGGAACACAGTTTTATAGACTACTACAACTCATAGAGATCCACCTGCTGCTGCCTCATGAATACTGAGATAAAAGCTTGTACCACTGTACCTTGCCTAGTATATGTTTCAGTTATTTATTTTTGTTGTTTTTGTTTGGTTTTGAGATAGGGTTTTACTGTGTTGGTCTGGCTGGCCTAGAATTTGCTATGTAGACCAGGCTGGCCTTAAACTCTGTCTGCCTCTGTCCCAGAGTACTGGGATTAAAGGTTTACGTCACCATACCTGATCTTTAATCATATATTTTGTATTATATATTTAACCCCCTCTCTAAGGAAAGTAATAGGTACTGTGCACACTATTGGTACTACTTTTTCTCAATATATTCAGAAGATCATGCTTTAGTAACACATAGAACTTTAAATAACTGCGTAGTAATACATTGTGCGGGTTGCCTTGGTTATTTAACCAATCTCATACTAATTCATCCTCCTCTTTTGAATCCTTAGGAGACCATTCTTGTGTGGTCAAATAAGATGTAAGAATTTTATATGATTGGAAAAAAAAAAAACTTGAGACAGGAGCTCATTTAGCACAGGCTGGCCTTAGAACTTGCTGTTTAGCTGAGGATGACCTTGAGCAGGACTTTATGCCCCTAAGTGCTGGCATTACAGGCATGAACGACCATGCCCAGTTTATTAGGCATCCAGGACTTTGTACATGCTAAACAAGCACTTTACTGAGCTATATCCCTAGCCCTAAGTCTGGAAATTTAAAAATACTGAAATGTCTATTATATTCTTAAACAGCTATTCAAGAATGAATGAAAGCTTCCTTGAAATGAATTTTACTTGCGCAGGCATCCTGATTTACTTTTTTTTTTTTTTTTTTTTTTCCGTCTTTTTGAGACAGGGTCTCCCTGTAGCCCCAATTGACTTAGAACTCACTGTGTAGACTAGGCTGGTCTCTCTTTCACAGAGATTCACCATTAGTTCGCCGATTAGATTAATTGAGGGTGGGAGAGCGAGGTTAGCTAAACTTCCTAATATTCATCACGTACCTATTAAGGGTAGAATTGTTTGTATGCCTCGGGCTAGGATTATAGTTCGGCTATGGATTCGTTCGTAATTAGTTTGCCTCAGGAGTGCTGGGATTAAAGACATGTACCACTACACCTGGCCTGATTTACTTTTTAAACTGTTTATGATGGGAATATTTTAAATTTGGAGCCATAATAAATAGTTAGGTATCATTCTGTTACTGTGATCTATATCACTTAGGGAAAGAAAGGGTTTATTTCCAGGTCACAGTCTGTGAATGAGGGATGCCAGGGCAGGAATTCGTGCATAAGCTTGGAGCAAAAGCTGTAGAAGAACACTGCTTGCTGGTTCTCTTTTAACCTAGGGCCATATGCCTAGGAATTGTACTGCCGATGGTGGCCTTTTACATCAATTAATTATCAAGACAGTCTCTCAGACATTCCTGCAGGCCAATCTGATCTAGGCAATTCTTCAATTAAGGCTTCTCTCAAATGACTCTAGACTGTCAGTTGACAATTAAAGCTAACCAGTATCATTGTATTTAACTGATACTCTATGCTTTTCAATATTTATTTATACTGGGGATCTTGCTGTTAAAATTTTTGCTATATGTAGATATGATTGTTCTCTTGTTAATAGGAATATTTCCTCTCTTGAATCAGATGTTCTGCCTTATTCAATACGGGTCCTGTTGGAAGCTGCTGTACGGAATTGTGATGGTTTTTTAATGAAAAAGGAAGATGTTATGAACATTTTAGACTGGAAAACCAAACAAAGCAATGTTGAAGTGCCCTTTTTCCCTGCCCGTGTTCTTCTTCAAGATTTTACGTGAGTAACAGGTTCTAGCCGTATATTGTTACCTGTGCTGCAACTACAGTAGTCTCTTACTGTATTTTTCCCATGTCACTGGGCTTTGGTCACAGAATAAAATCCATATTTCTTCACTGTAGCCTAAAGTACACTACCTGTTACAAATGTCCTTGGATTTCTTTATTGGAAGTGTAAGTCCTGAGCTAAGTTTGAAGGAGCCTAGGAGTTGGCCTGAGCATCCCTTTCCCCTGTCTACCCAAACCTGGTTTCTTTATCACTAATGTATTGTACCCAGTATATGCTACTATTGTGCTGTGATATTCTGTAAACATCAATTTATTTTCCTTAAAACTTCCTTGAGCACTAGCACTGTGCCATATTTGGCCTTGTGTTGTGTGTAAAGTATATTGAAATAATTTGGTATATGACTGTATATATCTGTGATCTGTGTGTGTGTGTGTGTGTGTGTGTGTGTGTGTGTGTACACATTTGGGTGGATTAATGTCAAGAAGTAAAAACTATTGTGAATAGCTTTGAGCTAACCCAAGGGTTGTAGAGGGCAAAGGGCCTGGAGGAGAGAATGGCACAGGGATTGTCTGAGTGTTCACTCCTCCCTCCAGCAGTCATTTTTTCTGTTCTTTTTGGCACATCTACCCCTGAGCACAGATAATCAGTGTTAATTTCTCTTTAAGCCAGGAGGCATGTTTAATTTTGGATCATAAGTAAATTATCAAAAATAAACACAGACTAAAGAGATTGTTTTTCAAAATAAAAAATAAGTATTAAGCAGTACTTAGACTTGAAATTTGGTCATTCTTTCTTTTTCAGTGGAATACCGGCAATGGTGGATTTTGCTGCTATGAGGGAGGCAGTGAAAACTCTGGGAGGTGATCCTAAGAAAGTCCATCCTGCCTGTCCAACAGATCTTACAGTTGACCATTCTTTACAAATTGACTTCAGTAAATGGTACTGTAATACAGATGTTTATGAAGATAGTCATGCTTAGTTAACTGGAAGTAGGTGGGATAGAGGAAAAGGAATAGATTTCAAGCAGAGTAAAGCATGCATTTGTAATTATTGACTAGTGTATTAAAGAAGAACCAGTGGAAATTTGGGAGGTTAATGTAATTTTCTGTATACTCATTCTGAGTTTAAAGCTATTTTCATGTTTATATATTTCTGTTATCATGTTTAATAGAAGCATACTGGTCTAGAACTTGCTTTTTAGAGTAAGTTTCTGAACCAAATTAGTTTGTTTTTTTTCTTTCCAGTCTTTGGAGTATCAGTATTCAGCCCTGACTGACCTGGAACCCTCTTTGTAAATCAGACTGGTCTCAAACTCCTGCCTCTGCCTCCCAAGTGCTGGGATTAGTGCATGCAATCATCCAGCTTCATTTCTTTTTTTTTTTTTCAGTCTTATTTTCTTACCTTAGATTTGTCTTTATAATTGGTGATTGAAAGTACTGAGTCCACTAAAACTATTTTCCTGCCACTGAAATAAGTTTTATATATTTCTTAGGTTTCTATAACATATGAGGGAGTTTATGCTGTATTAAAACTGTCTTATGTTCTTTTAAGTTGTTAATCAGTTTTATTGGTACTTACTAATAGTTATTCACATTAGTATAGAACATATAAAAATGATTATATTAGACACTTAGAATTACACTTTCATGAATGCAAATTACTTAAATTTGGGGTGGCAGATGGGAAAATTGAGACAATATCTTATGTGTATCTCAGGCTAACCTTGAGATTTATAGTAGTCCCCTTGCTTCAGCCTCCCAAGTACTAGGATTACAGGTGTGGACTACTATGCCCAGTTTATTATCTCTCCTATAATCTGAAATATGCTTTGGAGATCTGAGTGAGGTAGATACATCCTTTGGGCATCATGTATTTCTAGATAGTCATGCTAATGTGCAGTTTTTGAAAGCTATGTTTGTCACTTAAATTTTTTTTTTTTTGGTTTTCTTTTTGGAATACTAGTGCAATACAGAATGCACCAAATCCTGGAGGTGGAGATCTGCAGAAAGCAGGAAAGCTGTCTCCACTTAAAGTGCAGACTAAGAAGCTTCCCTGTCGAGGCCAGACTACCTGTCGAGGATCATGTGGCTCTGGAGAATTAAGCCGAAACTCAGGAATGTTTTCTTCGCAGATTGAGAATACACCCATCCTGTGTGTCCTTTTCATTTGCAGCCAGTGCCTGAGTATGAAATTGTTTCTGTCATGTTACTATTGCTATATTATTTTTCAGTTAAGAAAATCACATTTATTCTCTATCTGATTCCTGTTGTATTGCCTTCGTAGCTTATGTGTTACTTGCTTTCTGTAGCCAAGCCTGTTCTGGAACTCCACACGGTCATAAACAGATAGATACATTTTTGGTTTAAGAAATACTAGCACATTTAGAGAAGCTAAGAAAATACACATCTGCATGGTAAATGCAAAATAATGCATTAGTTTGTTTGCCTTTGGTGTAGATCCTCCAAATTCTGTCAGGTTCTAAAATCGATGTTGATATGTGCACATGAGTGCAGGTGCCCCTAGAGGTCAGATGTCAGTCCTCTGGGGCTGGAGTTAAGGTCGTTGTAAGCCATCCAACAGGTGCTAGGAATTGAACTTGTGTGCTCTGCAACAGCAGAACAAGCTCTTAACCACTGAACCATCTCTCCTGCCCCATTGGTTCATTACTTTTCTTAAAATTTTAGGTTATGACTAGATGTGGTGGTACACGCCTTTAATCCCAGCCCTTGGGAGGCAAAGGCACGTGGATCTCTGTGAGTTGGGATTCAGTTGAGGCTACATTGAGACCCTATCTCAAAAACAAAAAACAAACCCAATATACAAAAACTTTGAGGTTATAGTAGTGTCTAATGCTTTTCCATTCTAAAGATTAAACATGCTCTGACTCCGTTGCCATAGAGCTACAATTTTATGTAACCACTCCTTATTCTTACTCCCTGTTCTACAACTCTTATATTAGGGTTATGTTGACATCAGAGATTCATACCTTTTATACAGAAATTACCTTTCTGATGGTATTTATTAATTTAAAATTACTAATTTTTAGAAAATTGTCTCAACTGCAGAATGAAGTACTTACTGAGATTTTTATTTTTTACTTTTATTTATTTGATTGAGTGTAATGCCTGCATGTGTGTAAGTACACCCATGTTGTGCAATGCCAACATGGTCAGAAGGGCATCAGATTCCCTGGAACTGGAGTTAACAGAAGGTTGTTAGCCGCTTTGTGATGCTGGGAATTAAACCCAAGTACTCTGCAAGACCAGTCAGTGCTCTTTACTGTTAAGGGTACTCTCCAGTCCCGATATTTTTATTTCTAAAAATTTAATCTAGTATAATATCTTACCTCAATTTTGATTCTAAAGTACAGATTTTTTTTTCTTTTTTTTTAGTACGTCAGTGAAGTATTGATTTTAAGTATTAATTGAAGAGTGAAAATGTTGAGAGTTTATCATTTGGGCCTTGAAATCAGTGTCATTTGAATTCATATGAGCTAATAATAGATGGCATTTGGTAGCTCTAAGGACTGTGAAAAGGTGAAGTAGTAGAAGTGTCTCTAGAAAGCTGTGCTCCCTGAGGTCCTTATACTATTCCCGTGGTTGCAAAATTCACTCAGCCATGAATTATTAAAATAATCTTTGCTTTAAAAAAGTTCACAAATGGTTTTGAGAGAGGACTCACCAGTTAAAAGCACTTACTGCTCTTCCAGAGGACCTGGGTTGGGTTCCCAATACCCATAACGGCAGCTAATACCATCCTTAACTTAGTTCAAGGGGATCCAACCATCCAGCTCCTTCTTCCAGTCTCTGCAGGCACTGTGCACATACCTGGTGTACTTCTGCATATGGAGGCAAGAACATTCAAACATAAAAAAAAAAGCATATAAAATCTTTTTTTAAAGTTCACAGAGCTAGAGAGATGGTTCAGCAATTAAGAGAACTGCCTGCTCTTCAGAGGACCTGGCTTCAATTCCCAGCACCCACATGGAAACTAACAACTGTCTGTAACTCCAGTTCCAGAGGATCCAATACCATAACCCCTTCTGATCTTTTGTACAACATTTACATGCTGGGTGCAATTACATACATATAGGCAGTACACTCAAACACATGAAATTTTTAAAAATAATAAAGTATTTTTTAATTTTTTCTACTTTTCTGTAGCTATCTTTTGTGTTATATAAAGCATAAAGACTCTCCTTTTCAAGAAAGTAATTCTGAGAAATCTAGTAAATACTTCTAAGGATTTTTTTTTTTTTTAATGTATGTCTCTAAGAGTGAAAACTTCCAACACAAGGCAAATCTTTTTTTTGTAATACATGCATTTAATACAAACTTTTATTCCTTTTAGACCTGAAACAGTGTTAAAAAATCAAGAAGTAGAATTCGGCAGAAATCGGAGAAAGGCTTCAATTTTTCAAGGTAAAATAATCTGCGGAAATTTTGTAATGAAACTTAAAAATTTAGAGAGGCACAGTTTTTATATCTAGATTTGTGACTATTCAAAGCTTTATAGAAATAGAAACTTTTTGTTTCACACAAAACAATAATATTCCAAAATGTAGAAATTCTTTTATATTTTAAAAAAGAAGAAAGAAAACTGGACTATATTTCAAGTGAGCAGAGGACTACCTTGTTGGCCCCCAGCCCCCTTTTATTTAAAATGAGTCTTTGGAACACAATTTCTGGCCTAGAACTGGCTATATAGTTCCACCTTCCAAATACTGAGATAGCAGGTATGCAACACAATGCCCAGCTTAGTTAATCTTCAGATAAATATGTTTAGACTCAGTGTCTGCATATTTTTTAGTTTGTATTGTAAGCTTTGAATTGGCCATATTTTGGCTAATATTTTTAGTGTCCATATTTATTTGTATCTTCATTATGAATATAAACTAATATAATGAACTAACACTGTTTTCTTTAATCCAAACAAAATATAGTGGAGCTCAAGAGTTTTTAAGAATGTGGCTGTCATCCCTCCTGGAACTGGAATGGCTCATCAAGTAAACTTAGAATATTTGTCGAGAGTAGTTTTTGAAGAAAAGGACCTCCTCTTCCCAGACAGTGTGGTTGGCACAGACTCTCATATAACCATGGTGAATGGTTTGGGGATCCTTGGGTGGGGTAAGTAAATGCCTAAATCTAATTGGTTTCTTTTTAGGAGGGGCTATCAACATTATCAAAGAGCCTCTCTTTGAGCCTCTCTTTTTTCATCTTGGCAGCAAACAGAAAAAAAAAACTTAATGTGTTTATTAATTATGTAATAAAAATCTACGAAAAAACGTGCACACTGCCAGCATAGCACCACTGTTGTGTGAAGTTATTGCAGTGGATGATGAGGTAGACTATGATAGTATTGATGATGGCCATAATGGTACACTCTCAGTACCTTTGATCATCTGCTGCTGCTTTTATAAATCCAAATTCCTTAAGGCTATTTTATTCGAGGTCATTTACAACCCCTTGTGCCTCACTCACAGCCTTGTTGTCCACCCGTATTGCTGAAATTTGATTAATTCCTGTTTCATGTTTAAGCACAGTAACTACTTCAGAGCCATAATTCCTTTCACCCCTCTTTTAAGAGCGTGTACTGCTTTTCCAGAGGACCTGAGTTCAATTCTCAGCTCCCATGTACGGTGTCTCAACCACATGTAACTCTAACTCTAGGGGATCCAATAACCTCTGACCTTTGTGAACACCTGCACTCAGTGTGCACATACCTACACACACAAGATTAAAAATAAATCTTAAAAAAAAAAAAAAACAGCCTGTACTTAATTATTTTGTAGGGTGTTACAATTATTGTTGTTGATGTTTTCCTTTTAACTTAGACCCGGCTTCATTAAACTAAGGTTGACAGACTGGGTTGTATTTATACCTGTGTTGATGATAGAATGTCAAATAACAAATACTCACAAAATGTTTACTGATTTAATACAAAAGCAAAAATGCCAGTTTTCTCAACAGTGTGAATGGAGTCATTGATTTTTAAAAGACTTGGGTTCAAGGTCTACTATAAAAGTACTGTGTAAGTCAAGCTCATGAAACACCTGAAGATTGTAATTTAAATTACAGTGTCCTCTGCTAATACACTTGTCCTTATTACCAGGTGTTGGAGGCATTGAAACAGAAGCAGTTATGCTTGGTCTACCAATTTCTCTTACTTTACCAGAGGTAGTTGGATGTGAGTTAACTGGGTCATCCAATCCTTTTGTTACATCCATAGATATTGTTCTTGGGATTACAAAGGTAAGTTAAAGTGTGGTAGTTCTGTAACCTATTGGACATTTTCATATAAGTGGAACAGCTCCACAGGAGCCGGACTTTGGGTTCATTCCTCTTTTCCTTAATCCTCACATTACTGGCTACATCATAAAGTTACAGTAATTAGAACAAAATAAAAAAATTTATACTAGTAAACATAAATTATCATTATACACTTGACACATGTCAACACATTTACTAAATCACCTCATTACAAGTATGTTTGGTAGGTACTATTACAAAATTTTAATTCTAAGAAGAAAACTGAGACACAGGAGGTCCAATTATTTATCAGAGTAGCCTAGGGCCAAATCTTTACTGTAAGACCAAGGATTCTGATCCTGGCAATTAGGTTCCTGAATCCATGCCCTTAACCATTCTATCTGTATTATTGCCTCAGCAAACATTGACTACATGGATTTTTAAAATGCCATAATTTGCATTGTGCCTGAGGAATCAGATGTGGTGGCACATACCTATAAACCCTAGCCCTCGAGGTTGGGGAAGGAGGATCATGAGTTAAGAGACCAGGCTCCAAAAAAAAATGTTTGTGCTTTCATGAGTATATGTGTGGGTTCATCCATATTCATGTATATGCAGGTACATGTGGAGGTCAGAAAACAACTTTGGGTGTCAGTCCTCTGGTGCCATCCATCTTTGTTTTGAGGTAGTCTCTCATTCTCACTGGCCTGGACCTCTTCAAGTAGGCTAGGCTGGCTAGCCATCGAGCCTGAGGGATCCACTTGCCTCTGCCTCTCGAGAGCTGGGATTATAGGCACATGCTACCATGCCTGACCTTTTTCAAAAGCAAAAACCCAAAAATCCTAAGGGTTCTGGGTATTGAGCTTAGATTCTCCTGCTCATAAGGCATTTTACCACTTTACCAATTGTGTTTTCTTCCCAGGCAGTACTCCCCAATTAAGTTGTTTATTGCATTTATTTATTTTATGTATGTGTGTAGGTGAAGGTCAGAGGATAACTTAGAAGTTGATTCTCCCTTTCTACTGTGGTTCCTGGGATATCAGTGATTAATCAAGCTTGGTGGCAAGCACCTTTACTCATTGTACTGTTTATCTGCCCATCCCCCTAGTTTATTAATAGTTAAATCATTTGTTTCAAAACCATTGCTATGTAATGCTTTAAGAAATATGAACTGTAGAAATGATAGTGTTAAATTTCTCTATTGGCTATTTTAACATTTCTTTGAAGTATCATATAACTTTCTCTGTACTTGTAAAATGTTGGCTGTGTAGTATTTAATAAAGTGAACAATAATACATTCTAACTTTACAGTCTAATTTTCCAATTTTCAATCATTTCAGTTAAGTCCCATTTTAAAAATGGTTGCATTTGGAACATATTTCACACATAATTACAGTTTATAACCTAGTTACCCAGCGGTTTTGATTAAATTACTGGTGTGGGTGCTGGAGAGATGGCTCAGCAGTTAAGAGCACTGGCTGCTCTTCCAGAGGATTCAGGTTCAGTTTCTAGCACCCACATGATAGCTGACAACTGTAATTGTCCTCTCATGGCATCTGTGGGCACTGCACGCATTGATGCACTTAAGTTAGTATCAGCAGGCAAAACACTCATAGACATAAAATAAAAAAATAATTGATGTGAAGACTTTGGGGATGCGTCACAGGATTTATTCCTAAAGGAAAAGAAATGTTACGTTTTGGCTTTAAAGAAATGACTACTGCAGCCTTCCTAAAAGCTAGGGCTACTGTTTAGTTCCTTCTGTTTTGGTGTAGTAATAATATTGTCATTGTGGTTGACAGTTTATTGTTAGAGAGTTTTAATCTATTAATGTTTATATGTGCTGAATTTATTTTTTAAGGTTGTATTATATTTACCACCTTTATAGTATTAACCATATATTAATTTCTTCTGACACATATTTTGGTGCCATCTTACTTTGATGAAGGCAACACGTTGCTTAGTATATCTAATCTAGTTTTTTTTAATTCTTAAAAACTATAAGTATAAATAGATCCTTTGACTTGATGTTTGATTTTTGTTTTATATGTATAGAAGTTTGTATTACTTGATCCTGAATGCCTCTAAAATGTTAGGATCTAACATTATTCTTGGGTTAAGGGCTGTTTCCCTCTAAGCCAGCCCCGTAGGCACTTTTCTCATGCCAGTTTTAGACTATAGTTTTCAAATTTAGAAAGATGAATGTTGTTTGCTTACTTGCTGATAATGACAAATGATTTTTGGAGGAATTCACTTTGAAACCACTTTAAATAGTACCAAAATGAATTTACCTATAATTAATGTTGCTGTAAATATTTGAGCCAGGACTAATAATTTGAAGACTTTCTAGTGGTATATAATTTTAATTTTACCTATAAAGTCTCATTAGTATATTAGCATTTTAGTCATTAGAAGCACCATTGTTTTTTATGCTGCTGTGAAAGAAAAAGGACTGCCAGCTATGTTAGGCATTCCAAGGAATCTAAGATACATTCTGATTTCAGAGACATTCATATGAGAACTGTATGTAGCCTTTTTAACTTTCAGACTTTTTTACCCTTAATTGACAATGACATTGGGATATTCTTTTATTTACTGTTCATCTTAAAATACCAGTAAAACCAGAATGAGTTTAAGAACAATGAAAGATTCTACATTAGTATTGATTAAAAATTAGATTTTTATACTTTTTCAGAAATCCATGCTAATTTTATCATTGCTAATATTGTGTTGTTTCTGCATATCCCTAAAAGCACCTCCGGCAAGTAGGAGTGGCTGGAAAGTTCGTTGAATTTTTTGGGAACGGAGTTTCACAATTATCTATCGTTGACCGAACTACGATAGCAAACATGTGTCCAGAATATGGTGCTATCCTCAGCTTTTTCCCTGTTGACAATGTGACACTAAAACACTTAGAACATACAGGTAAGAGACTATAAAATTGTTGTATTTTCAGTGTATATTTTGAAACAGTGGCTCTCAAATAATACCAGGTGTCTTATAAAGAGTGTTGTGTCCTCAAAACTTAGTTCCTTTCAATCTATTGACAGCAGTATAAAGGAATTATTCAAGCTACTGATCCTTATTTCACTTTTTCCCTATAAGGAAGAATCCTTCTACCCCTACTCGAGAAGTTAGGATTGAGTGATTCATACCTGAGCCACTATACAGAGTCTGAAACTCAGAAGCAGCATAGGGTTACAGGTTCCCAATTTTTTTGTCACTTGATTTGCTAGGATCTTTGATCACTCTCATAGGGTATCTTCAAAACCAGAATGTGTTGATAATTCATAAAGCCACTATACTTTGCAGAGTAGAGCTAGAGCTGGAGAGATGGTTCAGTGGTTAAGAGCACTGACTGCTCTTGGACAGGACCAGGATTTGATTCCCAGTACCCACATAGCAGCTAATGACTGCCTATAGCCCCAGTTCCAGGGTACCCTACGTCCTCTTCTGACCTTCTGGGCATTGTGTGGCATGGATGCACTTGTATACATACAGGCAATACATTCATACATATAAAATAAACTAAAATATGTTTTAAAAAAAAAGTCAAACTACTTTTTCTCTAATTAAACAAACTTTGTTTTTCAGCTTGGGGCATATTATATGAAACCCTTGACAGAATGCTTTCCATAAAATATAAAATTTTTTAAAGATCTAGATTTGGTTGGTAGACTATCTCAGAGATAAATGGTATATAGAATTATGAGTTTTAAAATGTTTGATTTTTTTTTCAATGTATACTTCTAATTGAATTTTTGTGGATTTTATCCATTTTTATATATCTAGACCTCCTCTACTATCTATAACTCCTCATAGCCTGCCCACAAGATGTCATGCATTCTGTCAGATATGTTAAGACCTATTGAGTCAAGTTTGTGTACCCAGATGTTCCTCTGTGTGAGTTCATTCACTGGAGCCTCAGTCCTCATTCCCTTCAAGAAGATCAGCTCTCCCTCACTCAGCAGTGATCACCTGCCAGTAGTTCTCCATTAAGGTTGTGGCCTCCTGTCCATTTCTCTAGTTCTATGCTGTTTTTGTCTGAGTTTACATGGGTCTTTTACCATTGCTATAAGTTTCTGTGAGCAGGTTCCCAGAAGCTTGTAAAATTCTGTTTCCTTGTGGTGATACACCACCCCTGGCTCTTAGAATCGCTCTGCCTCCTCTTCCACAATGGTCCCTGAGCCCTCAGTGGGTGAGGTTTACTACAGGAGTCCTGTCCAGGAACCTACACTCTGCATACTCTCATTCTCTACACTTCGGCCAATTCTGGCCTTCATTGCCCTCTATTGCATGAGGAAGATTCGATAATGAAAGTTGAGAGATGCATTAGTATTCCACTATGTTCCATGAACCTTAGGTGTAGAAGTTCCATTGTAGATGTGTCACTTAGGGTTGTGCATCTCACAGATAACTGTGTAACCAGTGGTAGGTCTCTGTAATACTCTGCTGTTGCTAAGGAAACTTCTTTGGTCATTGGTAACTGGTATATTTATCTGTAAATATAAGGATCCATATTTAGCATATAGTAAGAAATTAACATTTGGTACGGATATGACTGAAATAGTTCCCTCCCATTGAGTGGGCTTTAAATCCAATTAGATAGCTGTTGATTACCCCCACGATAAATGTCCCATGACTGTACCAGTATTCTTTGCTGTGGTGATCATTTTTGTGGTTATTAGGCAGGGTTGGTCTATTTTTCTCCCTTAGCAGTTTGCATAGTATCCTCCAGAACTATAAGAGCTACTCTTCAGTGAAGTGGCTTTCAGGTCAGTTCCAGCTCCATACTCCAAATCCCATGTCCAGAGTATGTCCTGTCTTCAGCAATAGGGTCTTACTTTTAAGTTCTGGGAGGCAATCAAGGGTTCTAGCAATGGCTTGTGTCATTTTGGGAGTCTCTTGGACTACTCTGACCCAACAACTTGAAGGGATATTTCTCCTGTCTGGCACTGTGTTTCTTGTTATACAGCCTTCAGCTATACAAGTGCGCTCATACAGATATTGTACGTGTATTTTTTAGGTAGCCTTCCAACCTAATACATTTCCCTCTGGTTTTTCATACTACCTGAGTATTATTTATCTATTATCTCCACTTGTTTAGCCCTCCTTCCTCCTTTCCCAGTTAAAGTACTCCAACTTTTCCCAGGAAAAGTTATCTTTTCTAGAAGCCTACCCCTATACTTTCACTGCATCTTTTCCTTATGAGCTACTCTCTGTTAATCCCCATGATTAAATCTATTAAACTTTCTATAGAACACCAACTCTTGAATTAAGATACTAGTGATATTTTTAAAAATTAAAAATTTTGTTGAGTGTGGTAACTCAGGCCTTTAATCCCAGCACTTAAGAGGCAGAGGCAAGTGAATCTCTGTGAGTTCAAGGCCAGCCTCGTCTACATAGCAAGTTCTAGGCCAGCTAAGGCTTCATGGGAACCCTGTCTCAAAAAAGACAAAAAAATAAAAGTATTTGTAAGTGCACCATGCATGCAGGGCTGGAAAGGGCCAGAAGAGGGCATTGGATCTCTGGAACTGAAGTTATGTTCTTAGCCTCTATGTGGGTGCTGGGAACCAAACCTGAAACTTCAGTGCTCTTAACTGCAGAGCCATCACACCAGCCCCGGTGATCTATTACTATACAGTAAATTATCATTAAATTTAGTGGGTTAAAAAGCAACAATAGTACTGATATGGCTCTAGTAGAACACTTGCCTTATATCACAAGGCCCTGGGTTCTATCTTTAGTATCATATTCAAAAACAAAAACCCCAACAGTAATCAGTCACTGCCTCACAGTTTCAGTGGATCAGTAATTTTCAAACAGGAAAGAGCTTGTCTGCTTCATGTCTAGATCTTCAGCTGCGTAACTCATGAGCCAAGGTGTGAGTGGAATTCTGAAGATTTTACTCACATGTCTGACAGCTGGCTGTGGGCTCAGGGCTGTCAACATATCCATTCATGTATGCCCATGTAGTTTCCTTATGTACTCTGGGTTTTTTTAAGTGGTGGCTTCTCCAGAGTAAGTAAAGGGAAAGACAAGTAATAGAAAGTTATATGATACTTGGCTCTTGCTTATCAGTGCAGTTTCATACTTAAACCTTTAGGATCTCTGAATTCATTAGTAGCCTGTTTTTTGCTATTCCTTTTTTTCCCCTCGCAGGTTTTGACAAAACCAAACTTGAGTCAATAGAAAAATACCTTAAAGCTGTGAAATTGTTTCAAAATGATGAGGATTCTTCAAAACCTGAATACTCTCAGGTATGTGCCAGTAAGTTACTTAGTATAATTAAAAGTGTAGATTCTTATACCTGACCACTTACATTTGAATCCTGGCTTTAAGCACTTCCACTGTATAATTGTGGGCAATTTATTTAGCCTCTCTGGTTATTTCCTCCCATCTGATAATATTTACCTCTTGGAATTTTTAGATTAAATACAAGTTTGTAGAACAGTTCCAGTCATGTAGTAAGTACTTTGTAAATTGTAGAAATGTGGATCTATTATTTTGATTTTTACAGTGACATTTACATAGATTCCTGTGGTGATAATTCTGAAACATTTTGTGAAGTCTAGCTTTTTGGTTTACTTAAAAAAAAAAAAAAGAAGAAGAAGAAGGTGTAGGAGGTGATACGTTGTGAGCCCACATGCCCACAGAGGCCAGAAGAGAGCATTAGATCCCCTAGAGCTGAAGTTAGGAGCAGTTGTGAGTTGCTTAATGTGTGTGGTGGGAATCAAACTCTGGTCCTCTGAAAGAGCAGTATGTATTCTTAACCTCTTAGCCATCTTTCCATTCACCAAATCTAGCTTTTTAAGTATTTAAAATATTAACTCTTAATTCAATTTTTTCTATTCTATGATGAGTACTATAATATTCTCTCAACTTTTTATGATGTCTATATCAAATTTATGGCTAATTTGCACAATTTTATTGTTACATGGTCTTACATGTTATGTTTAAAGAGATTTTACAGGTCTGAAGAGATGACTCAGCCAATAAAGTGTTGGACTCACAACCAAAAAGATTTTACAGTTCTTTTTTTAAAAAATATTTATTGTTTTTTATTTTATGTGTATGAGTGTATTACAGACAGTTGTTAGCTCTCATGTGAATGCAGGGAACCAAACCCTGGTCCTCCAAAAGAGCAGCCAGTGCTCTTAGCTGCTGAGCCATCTCTTCAGCCTCATTTATAATTCTTGTCTTTGGATATTTATATTGCAGTAGGTAGAATTCTCATTCAGAGAGAGTCTGTTTTAAAAAAATTCATTTCTGAGAGAGTACATCAAAAATCTGTAACAGATTGATGGTATCATTTTGATTAGCTTATCAGCTTTTTGTGGGAGAGGTTTTTGGAAGGGGGTGTTGAGACAGGGTCTCCCTGTATCGCCAGCTGGCCTGCAACTCATTTACATAGACCAGGCTGATCTCTCGTCTCACTGGGATCCACCTGCTTCTTGCTCCTGGGTGCTGGGATTAAAGGAGGAAGCCATCACACCTAGCCATGTCCAGCTATTTTTAGAGGAAATTTTTCTTAGCCAGCTTTGGTTTTCTTCTTAGCATGTTCTTATCTGTCATAATTTACTAATTTGAATACTTAATGTGTCTGGTTTTCCCCTAACTAGAGGGCCGAAAGTTATTTTGGTATCACATAGCTTGTAGTATTTGGTATAGTTAGCTTGTAGAACTAACTAATTCTGTGTCTGTATCTTTGAGTAAGGTCTCACTCTATAATACACACTGACTTGGAATTTACTGTTTGTTTGGCTGGTCTGGGCACTTGGAGCAGTTTTGTTACCTCAGTTTCCTGAGTGTAAGGATTACAGGTGTGAGCCACTATGCCTCTTTAGAACTTTTTTTTTTTTTTTTTTCGTCTTTTTGAGTTAAGTGCTCCCTGTAGCCCCCAACTGGCCTGAACTCACTATGGAGACCAAACCGGTCTTGATCTCACAGAGAGCTACCTGCCTCTGCCTCCAGGTTCTGGGGTTCACAGCCTGGCTAGAACATTCTTAAAGCCCAAAATGAAAGACTTAGAAATTGAAATGTTTTAGAAAAATCTTTCAGCTTAACATTTTTAAGCTCTGACATCTGTTTTATTTAGTGTTTTGTCCTCATTGCAGGCAGTGTACCACCAAGTCTGGTTTTAGGTGGTTCTGGGGATAGAACTCAGGGCTTCATGTTTGCTAGGCATGTATTCCCAAGACCTGAGCTACATACCCAGCCCCTGTGACAGTATGTTTGTAGAGCACAAAAACATTTGAGGAGTCAAAAATTTTATAAGTTGATATCAAATAAATAAATAACATTCTGCTTCAAAAAGTAATTTTTGCATTGGAATCTGCACTTCAGAAATTCTGATTTCTTCTCTTCCTCTGCTCTCTGTTTTCTTAGGTTATACAGATTAATCTGAATTCAATAGTTCCATCTGTCAGTGGTCCAAAAAGACCTCAGGATAGAGTTGCTGTGACTGATATGAAAAGTGATTTTCTGGCTTGCTTAAATGAAAAGGTAAAATAATATGTTTGTTTTGAGGTTTTTGTTTTGTTTTGAGATAGGGTATACATACCTGTTGGCCCAAGTACTACCTACCTGTGTAGACCAGGCTGACTGTTAAGATTAAAGGCGTTGACTATTATGCCCAGCTTTACTATGCTTTTTTTTTCTGTACTAAGTAGAAAGAACCAACAGGGTTAAAGGATTGACCCATAAACTCACAGTCTAATTTTTCATACATTATAGCACATCAGACTCCTAGTTTTCTCCTTCTGTCTGATATGCAAGTCAGTCTTTGGTAATATTATTCTTAGCTCCACTGTGAAGATTAGAGTGATTCTATCCATTTAAACTAATTAAATATCAAGTTAAAGTGGAGTTTCTTATAGTAGTCTCATTTCATTTGCTAGTGTGTTGCATCACAACTTGTCAGAACTTGGCTAGAGAGATGGCTTAGTGGTTAAAAGCACTGGCTATTCTACTGAGAACTGAGGTTTGATTCCTAGCACTCACATGGCAGCTACCAGCTATCTGTAACTGTAGTTATAGGGGATCCACTGCCCTCTTTTGACCTCCACTGGCATTGCATGACATGGGTGCACTTACAGACATCCAAGCAATACACTTATAAAATAAAAAGAACAAAATATTTTTAAAAAAGAAAAAAAAAACAAAAACAAATAAAACTTGAGACAGTTAAATGATCGATCAGGTGTTAGATGTCTGCTCTGTTTTCTCCCAGTCTTTCCTATACAAGTCCATAATATTTATGTGCAAATTTTATAGGTTGGATTTAAAGGCTTTCAAGTTGCAGCTGAAAAACAAAATGATACCGTCTCTATTCATTATGAAGGAAGTGAATACAAACTGTCCCATGGCTCTGTGGTCATTGCTGCAGTTATCAGCTGTACCAATAATTGCAATCCATCTGTCATGCTTGCTGCAGGTAGATTAGTATTGATGACTGTGTTCTCGCATCATAAATTATTGTTTGCTTTCTATTATATTCATTTCCTCTTCTGGAGATTATATATTCATATTTGTGTTTCATATTGAAAGACTAAAATTTTTAATTGTTAACCTGACTATAATTTATAGTATTTTGTTTTATTACATAGAGGGTAGCTTTTTAGAAACTGTAGCTTATGTATCTACTAATTTTAAATTATATCTAATATAAATTTAGAAGTGTTGCTAATTAACAAGTATTTCTTGATTTTTCTACAAGAAGTTTACCATCCCATTGTACTAGGTTCAACTTAGAGTTATTAGTAAAGTGAGGTTATTGACAAATAGTGTAAGTGAAATCATTTGTATACACAGTGATAATTCCTGAGTTGTATGAGACTCTGTAGTAAATGTTAATTGCTCTTCGTTTATTATAACTATGTCATTTATGCTGATTTAGTTAATGATAGTTATTATATGTGAGTATCCTTTTTTTCTTTTTGCATGATGCCATGGTATCAGCCTATGCCCTAATAATTTGCAGCATGACTAGTATCTACTGCAATTTTAAATTTGTCTTAAATTAATTGAATCAATAGAATAAAAAGGACAGTAATAATGATAGAAGTTTATGAATTTGAGCTTTCTAAAGTTTATGAATTTGAGCTTTCTACTCCGATATAAATTGCAGTATATACTGTTAAAACACACCCTTTCTTGGTTTTTACTCTAATGTTAAAGTAGGGAAAGATAAAGGGCATAAGTCATTGTTGATTGTGCAGGTCTTTTGGCTAAGAAGGCTGTTGAAGCTGGTCTACGAGTTAAACCGTATATAAGAACAAGTTTATCGCCAGGCAGTGGGATGGTCACACATTACCTCAGTTCAAGTGGAGTGTTACCATATCTTAGTAAGCTTGGGTAAGTGACATTTACTGTTGTTTATACCCGTATCCCCTTACTGGTATTTAGCAGGTCCTAAAGATACTTATTTTTAGACCTGTCATGAACAAAGAAAAGATTAAAAAGGAAAGATATTCTGTGATTCTACTTGCTCCTTTGCCTTTACCACCATCTCAAGCCTTAGCACTTTGAAGGCAGTTATTGGGCAATCTGATGAGCAAGACCCTATGTCTGTGTTGGCTACTTAGAAATAGGCCACATGATCTGTAGCTCAGGATACTTACTTAGAGAGATTAAATAAGACTAGGCAATAGTAATAGTGTCAGAGTTACCAAGTAGTACCTAATTTCCGTGAGCTGTATCCAGTTCAGAAAATAATACATTTTTTTTTCTTCCTTTTTTTTTTTGTTTTTTTTTTGAGACAAGGTCTCCCTATAGCTCTGGCTGGCCTTGAATTCACAGAGATCCATCTGCCTCTGCCTCCTGAGTGCTAGAATTAAGGGCATATGTGACCATGCGTGGCAGAAAAGAATAAAATAGTAAAAGTTTCATTGATTTTTTTTTTTTTAATGATTTTTACTGAACATATTGCCTTAATTG
Source organism: Eospalax fontanierii (assembly GCA_035773235.1). NCBI lineage: Eukaryota > Metazoa > Chordata > Mammalia > Rodentia > Spalacidae > Eospalax > Eospalax fontanierii. The sequence goes on along the minus strand of CM069539.1, from coordinate 62,336,543 downwards.
AAGTTTTTATAGGTTATTGGGTCTATAATACACAAATGAAATTATTTGTGAAGCTTAATGTTTGTGATTTTTATAGCTTTTACCTTATATAATTTAGAAAATATATTAATGCCAATTATATGTAGTGTTTAATTTTGAAACATAATTTATGTAAATTATTAGTTACTGGAAAGCCAGATCAATTTTAGAGTTTAATTTTCTTTTAGGACAGCAGCTGAGAGTAATTTAGAGGATTATATTCATATCCTTAATTTCAACTGGCATTATTATCATGGTGTAATTGAATGAGAACTGTAGAATTTATTCCTGCTGGGACACCTTCAGTGAAATAGCAGGGAGGCTATTGTGATGCTTATTCTAGCTTGCTTTCTGTTACTGTGATAAACACCATGAGCAAGAGCAACTTGGGAGGAAAGGGTTTATTTTAGCTATAGGTCACAGTCCATTAAGGGAAGCCAGAGAAGGAACTCAAGGTAGAAGCTTGAAGCAGACACCATGGAGGAACAACTGCTTACTGGCTCGCTCAGCTACCTTGCTTATACATCCCAGGCCCACCAGGCCTGAGATGACACAGGGACTGGGCCCTCCAACATCAATTAGCAATCGAGAGAAAGCCACACAGACATATCCATGGACCAATCTGATGTACTCACTTCCTCACTTGAGATTCCCTCTGGTATGTCTCGGTGTGTATCAGATTGACAAAATTTAACCAGCACAGTGCTTTATAGTTTAAACAAACCTTTTGGGTGGAAATGCAATGCAAATTTCTAAGAGACTATTAAATTTCTAGTTAGTTGTGTTAGAGGAGCTTTCTGGTGTGGAGGAATAGGTACTTTTACTCTAGTACCAATGGCCATAAAATATGTGGGTTCTTTCAAGATTTGCATTCAGTACAAATGCTGATAGTTAGACTTGAGTGCTTAAAATGCTGTATATTAATGTATTGATGGTTAATTCATGTGAACACCTTTTGACTAATGCAGTGATAGAAATGAGAGATAAAACTTGTCCTTATAAATATGATTTCATTTTTTTTAATGCAGTTTTGAAATAGTTGGCTATGGATGTTCAACATGTGTGGGAAATACAGCTCCCCTATCAGAAGCAGTTTTGAATGCAGTAAAACAGGTAAAATAAATTAGCCACACATCTGAGTAGATGCTTATATTTTCTGGAAAGAGGTTTTTGTCATTTGGGTTTTTGAGACCGGGCTCCTTAGCAACCCCAGCTTGCTTGGAACTCACCGTATACTGCAGGCTGGCTTAGAACTCACAGAACTCTGCCACCCTTTGCCTCCTGAGTGGTAGGGCTAAAGGCATGCACCACCACATCAAGCTTCATGTTTTGTTTTTTAATAAAAATAGTTTAGATGGTGAAGTGGGTTCGTGCCTTAAACCTCAGCATTCAAGAGGCAGAAGAGGGCAGGTCTCTGAATTCCAGACCTGCTGGCGTTACAGAGTGAGACTCTATCTCAAAAAAAGAAAAAAAGAAGAAATTTTAATGTCAGATTAAGTACCATAAAAGGAAGAGGCACTCATAAGAAAGTAAGACACGCTAAAGAGCATGGAATGGACTTCCCTGAGGGAGTGAGCTGCCTCAGCTTGTTTTCCTTAATTACATCTCATTAGTCAATTATAGAAAGTATATATTGAACTGCAAATTGATATTTACAGTTCTTGGACCTCTTAGGAATAATATTCATGAATCTTAAAATGATACAAAGAATTACTTCTAGTTATTTGATATAATTCAAGGAACTTTTAGTTTGTAGGATTTATAATTCAAGACTTGAATCTTAGTGATATGTTTTGATTGTCTGGCTCTCAGTTATAGTATTTGAGACACCTTATTTATAATTGTCAAAGTGAATAAGCTTTTGCATCAAGTGTAATTGTTTGTGTTTTCCTCCCTCAGGGTGACTTGGTTGCATGTGGAGTTTTATCTGGAAACAAAAACTTCGAAGGTCGTCTTTGTGATTGTGTTCGTGCCAATTATCTCGCCTCTCCACCCTTAGTGGTAGCTTATGCCATAGCAGGCACTGTGAATATAGATTTCCAGACAGAGCCTTTAGGTGTGTTTTCCTATGTATTATATATGTGTAAGGATGTATGCGTGTGTACTTACCACACCTTGCCTCCTAGAGGTGGATTTGAAAGAAATCCAGAGTTCTAGATTTGAAAGAAAACATGCAATATTTTGATATTTTTGTGTGAAGAATATAAAATGTACGTGTAATTAGTTCTTGTTGCTTAAACCTGAAGCAGATCCTGTTGTTATAAATCAGTTACTGGATTTCTGTGTTTATTTAGAATATGTATTGAATACCATGTTAAAAACTTAACCAGGTACCAACTCTACTGGCAAGGAAATATACCTGCATGACATTTGGCCTAGTCGAGAAGAAGTTCATCAGATAGAAGAAGAACATGTGATACTGTCCATGTTTAAAGCACTAAAAGAGAAGGTAGAGGTAAGAGTCTTGTTGCAGTTTTATTTTTAGTTTCATTTTTCATTTTGAAGCAAGGTCTGACACTATGTTAAACTGGCTTGAAATTCACTGTTGTACCCCTGACTAACCTAGATCCTAACAGTCTTCCTTAGCCTGTTAAGTGCTAAGATTATAGACATGAGCCACCACACCAGCCTGTCAGTTTCTTAGTATAATAAAGTTGTAATGTTCTATGTGTCTCATTTTCAAAATAGAATAAAAATTTAATTGCATCATTTTGAATATATAATTTTTATGACTGAGGTTTTATGTTTTTTGTTTTTTTCCATTGAGCATTAAAATGAATCTCTGGCAGTTTCCTCTTATATCATTGTACTTTCCTGCTGTTGCTGCTTTATCGTTTGTCTTGTCTCCACCCTCTCCTGCTGGTTTTCTTCCTCCCCTTGCCCACATAGTACCTCTTCTATTTTCATATGTATGTTATTTTGTTTAAAATAGATTACACATATGAGAGGAAATACACAGTATTGTATTTCTGAGTCTGACTTACTTCACTTAACATGGTGGTCTCTAGTTCCACCTGTTTTCTTTCACACATACTTTTAAATCTAGGTTCTTCATGTGAGAGACAACATATAATATCATTCTCTTTACTCTCAGTCTTTTTTGTCCCTCTCCCTTTAAGTCCCTTCCTTCCTCCTCTTTTAATATTATTGTATTACAGTCTAGATTCTGCATATGAAAGCATCTGATATTTGTGCTTCAGAGTCTGGATTATTTCCCTTAATATGATGATCTCCAGTCCATCCATTTTCCTGCAGATAGCACAATTTCATTGTTTGTAATGCCTGACTAACATTTTATTCATCTGTTATTGGGCATCTAAGCTGATTCTCTATCTTGGCTATTGTGCGTCAGTAAACATAAATGTACAAGTGTTTCTGGTAAATGCATAATTTTAATATTATTTTGTTTCTGGAATTGCTAATTACAAAGAGAGCAGCCTAGACTATTAAGATTGATTTTATTTCCTTATTATTGTGTGTGGCTAAGAGTGGTCCAGTTCCAGGGCCTCCCCAGGTATGGCACAACATAGTTGCATGAGTTATAGACAAAACACTCATGCACATTTAAAAAAACAAAAAAACCCGTTTATCATTCCCATTCAAATAGTTCAAAAGAAGTAAAAGCAAACAGTGCACTCTCACCCTCGCTAGTTCCCTTACCGTTGTTTTGCCTCTCCAGGACAGTGAACAGTGTCTTTATACACCGTTCTTTTCAGAGATGTTTTTATGTACAGATAAGCAAATCTAAGTATACAAACTTTTATGTTTAAAGCAGTATATACATTTGACCACTCAGAGAATATTGTTTGATGTCTTACTGCACATGTGGCAGCTTAAACTTTTATGTGTTTGGAATATGTCATTGAACAAAGCACAGAATTCTTGTGAGGACAATGAATTGTAAAGAAAATCACTGAATTTAAGGCCAGCCTGGTCTGCATGGCAAGTTCCAGGCCAGTTGGGGCTACATAGTCAGACCTTATCTCAGAAAAAGGTGGAAAAAAAAAATCTAGGCATGGTGGTGCATGCCTTTAATCCCAGCTTTTAGGAGGCAGAGGCTGGTGGATCTCTGTGAGATCAAGGCCAGCTGGGACACAGAAACTGTCTCAGAAAGACAAAAAAAAAGGAAATAATTAAATTACACATTGTGTTAAAGAGTGTAACACGTGAGATTGAGGCCAGCTGGGACACAGAGACTGTCTCAGAAAGACCAAAAAAAAGAAAATAATTAGATAAATTGCACATTATGTTAAAAAGTGTAACACCTATGGAAAAAAAGAATGAGGATCAGTTGTGCAAATTTGGGGGCGCAGATAAGCAGATAGAGGGAGTCTTGTTTTTTTTTTTTTTTGAGACTGTGATTATGTAGACCAGACTAGCATTAAACTCATTAACCTTTTTCTGGCATCTTTAGTGCTGAGATGTACCACCATACCTGGTCAAATTGCAGTTTTACATAGGATAGTTGAAAACATGACATTTGGATGAGCTTTGTGTGTGCATGTGTACATGGTGTGTACGCATGGGTAGGTATGTGTCAAGGCCAGAAGACAACCTCAGGTATCCTTTCTCAGACACCATCTTTGTTTTTGTATTAGTTTTTATTTTATGTGTATAAGTATTGGCCTGCATATGTGTATGTGTGTACGCACATGTATGTATATGCACCATATGCATGCCTGATGCCTGCAGAGGCCAGAAGAGGGTATTGGATTCCCTGGATGGACTTATAGATACTTGTAAGCCGCCTTGTGGGTGCTGGGAACTGAAACCAGGTCCAGACCAGCAGTGCTCCTAATTGTTGAGTCATCTTTCCAGCACTGGCCTTTTCTTTGATTTCTGTTTTTGACACAGGGCCTTTCCTGTAGCCCCAGCTAGCCTAGAATTCACTGTGTAGGCCAGGATAGCCTCCATCTCACAGAGATCTGCCTGCATCTGCCTCCCGAATGCTGGGATTAGACGTGTGCCCACCATGCCCAGCATGACCTTTTCTTTTTTGAGAAAGTCCTCTTAGCCTGGAACCTACCAGATTTTTCCCAGCTGCCTGGCTAGTAAGTCCCAGGGATCTTCTCTACCTCCCTAGCATTGGTACTACAAGTGCCAACCTTCACTTTTTAAAAAACAAAAAACAATGTACTTATTTATTGATCTTTTTGAGACAGGGTCTCTCTGAGCCCCAGCTGGCCTTGAACTCCCAGAGATCCGCCTGCGTTTACCTCCCAAGTTCTGGGATTAAAGACATGCATCACCACACCTGGCATAACAATGTATATTTAGCATCAATAATACATTTTAGAATTAAAATAACTATTTTTTAAAAATGTGGGTCCCAGGTGTTGAACTCAGGCAAACACTTTGCCAACTGAGTCCTCTCCCTCTGGTCCCTTAAGCAAAGTTTTGAAGGAAAGCAGTGAACAAAGAGCAGGGCTTTCCAGGTAAGGGTCTGTGTGATGATCTCAAGGAGGGAACTTTAATGAGTACTATGACTAGAACACAGTGAATGAGAAGGGAAGGTAGAGCCAGACCACTGAACAGCCTGATCCTGAGTTAAGTCGTGGGGAACCATGGGAAAGTTTTGAATGGGGAGGGGTGTCATCTACCTAAAAGGATCGCTGGCTGTATTGAAATTATTTTGAAAGGAGAGAGTTGAGTGAGGAAAATAGAATCAGGGAGTCTAAATAAAGTAGTCCAAGTGTACAAAGGTGTTGATGAGTTGGATCATTGGAGAAGCAGTGGAACAGTGAGAAATAGTGAAAGTTTTTGATACAAAGGCAGGATTAACAAGTAGTGATGTGGGACAAATACACTGAAAAAAGAAAACGTTTTCCCTTGTGGTAGTGTTCCTGAAGATTGATGACATACTTTATATGGATCTCTTCTGAAATACACACATATATACATATATACACGCATAAAATACCTTTCTAAGTTATTTAGTTTGGAGGTGGGGGTGTTCTATAAAGTCTTTATGTCCGGTATATGTTGAAACTTAACTTCCAGAAGATTTCCTGATACAATTTATGAGCTGAAAGTTTTTAATCAGAATTCTTCATTCTGTTGAAAAATACTATGGTTTTCCAAAAGGGTGAGGCTCTTTTACTTTTCAGTCTGATCTAAGTATTTATTTACCATGGGTATTTTTGTAAGTGTCTTTCTGATTCATCTTTATTTTGGCCTTTTCCTACCAAAAAACATATTTACAGATGGGAAATAAACGGTGGAATTCCTTAGAAGCACCAGACTCAGTATTGTTTCCATGGGACTTAAAGTCTACTTATATCAGATGTCCTTCATTTTTTGACAAACTTGTAAGTACTAGTTTACTGTATGACGTTTAAAGATTGTTATATATTAAAAAACCTTGACGAATTGAGTGCTTTTGAATTTTTGCCTTTTAGACCAAAGAGCCAGCTGCACTCCAGCCTATCGAAAATGCCCATGTCTTACTATATTTGGGAGATTCTGTCACAACAGATCATATATCACCTGCTGGAAGTATTGCTAGGAGCAGTGCTGCTGCTAAGTATTTGACAAACAGAGGGTATGTATGTGTGTGTGGTTTCAGTATGATTTCGTTATACATTCTTTTTCTTTCTGGTCTTTTTGAGACAACATCTTCCTCTATCCCGGAACTCACTATGTAGACCAGGCTGGCCTTGAACTCACAGAGATCCACCTGCCTCTAAATCCCGAACCCTGGAATTAAAGGTGTGCACCACCATGCCCAGCTTGTACATTCTTTCTCAGTTCCTCAAGAGGCTTTTCTGTTGTCATGTTCCTGTATCCAGTAAGTTGCTGCTTTCTTGGGCATCTCATTTTTGGTGCATTTGTCTTAAGTAATAACTGATGGGTACTTGTTGTCTTTCTTATAACTTTAGTAGTTGACATTCCTAATTAAATTGAGCCTTTATTTAAATAGATATAAGTAACAAACTGAACAAAGCTCTCATTAAGTCTAAAGAACAACTGATTGGAAATAAAATTCTTGTCAGTGTTGCTTTGCTTAAAATTCAGCTTTGTTTGACCCACTACTTGGAGCCTGATATTTTGGTTCTAACCATCTTCCCATCATTAAAGTATAGTAAATGTGTTTTATGTAGCCATAAAATATAAAATGTCCATCAGTGAAGTTATGATTGATGTGTGGTCAATATGTATGATCAGTATGAGAGACGGCTTCTGGGTTTTGAGCTTGAAATTTTACAGAATTTTTAATTCTTTAAAATTCTTTTTAAATTTTATCTGTATTGGTGTTTTGCCTCCATGTGGAGGTGTATCCATGTCGTACAATGCCCACAGAGGCTAGAACAAGGTGTTGGATCCCCTGGAACTGGAGTTACAGTGAGCCGTCATGTGGGTGCTGGGAACAGAAGAGCATCTGAGCCATTTCTATAGCCCAAGATTTTTTTATTTTTAGTCAGTCTCACTGTGTAGCACTGGCTAGCCTTGAGTTCCCTTTATAGACCAGGCTGGCCTTGAACTCACAGGAATCTGTCTGCCTCTGCCTTCCAAGTTTGTTTTTGCTTTATTGTCCCTTTTATGTGTATGAGTGTATTACCAGCTTGTATGTAAGTGCACTCGTGTCATGCAGTGTTCAAGAAGTTCAGAAGAGATCATTGAATCTCTGAAACTGGAGTTATAGACTGTTGTTAGCCACCATGTGGGTGCTGGGAACCGAACATAGGTCCTCTGCAAGAGTAGCCACCTTAATCTCTGAGCCACCTCTCCAGACCCCTATTGTTGTTTTTGAGACAGGCTCTCCCTCTAGCCCTGGCTGTCTTGGAACTCGCCATGTAGACCAGTCTGGTAAGGATTTCACAGAGATCCAGTAGCCTCCCAAGATAAAATCTTTCAGAAACAAACCTTTTATTATTTTTTTTTAATGTATATATGTGACTGTATGTCACATGGTGTGCTGGTACCTTCAGAAGCCAAAAGAAGGCCTTGGATTCCTTAGAGTTGGAGTGATAGGTGGTTGTGAACCACCTCATGTGAGTGCTAGGAACCAAACTGAGGTCTTCTAAAGGCAGTAAGCAGTCTTGATGCTGAGTCAAGGAGATAAAAATTTAAAACGAGAAAGATACTTCATTTCTATATGATTAGTACTATAGAGATGCTCCCTTAAGAACTATTTTGGTGTCCAGAAATTATTTTGTGCTGCTGATTAGCTTTTAAATGTTTATCTGATGCTTGAACAATTCAATGATAAGATTTTTTTCATTGAAATAATTATAAAAATCAGAGCTATACAGCTTGATTTGATATAAAATTATTTTACTACATTTTGCATGTGTGCATGAGGTTTCAGGGGGAGGGGAGTCCTGGGGATGGAACTCAGGTCATCAGGCCTGGTGGTAAGTTCCTTTCCCCACCAAGCCATCTTTTCTAATGTTCATTGGTCATGAGTATAATATGATGTCTTCCTCAAAGTAGTTCTTACCATTTAAAACTGTTTAAAAATATGGATACCTGTCCTTATGCTGTTCTCTCCTGAAGTAAGGTTTTAAGTTACAAGTTTAGAATATTGATGTTTCTGTATAAAATATCAAATCAGAGGCACTAAAAATTGGTTATTGATTTTTGAGATATTTTTGTTCAGTAGTTTCTTAACACTAAAAAAAAGGCTGAATGTATATCTAGCCGAGACAAGAATATTGCAAGTTTGAGGCCAGCCTGGGCTATATATACCTAAGACCTTCCCGTTTTTTAAAAAAGTGAGATTTGAGATTTGCTTCAAGTTAATCTAATGAGGGTGATGAGATAAGAGATACACTATGACGAAGTATGATGGCACATGCCACTGATCCCATCACTCACAGGCAAAGGCATATGTAGTTCCATGAGTTCAAATTCAGCTATAGATTGGTGATAAGGTGATGGACATTCACTGGGGCACAAGGGAACCCTGTAACAGCTTTTAAAATTCATGATTACTTTCCATCTACAATCAAAACTGTCTTTAACTTTCCTGTAGCCTTACTCCTCATGAATTCAACTCCTACGGAGCCCGAAGAGGTAATGATGCTGTGATGACAAGAGGCACATTTGCAAACATCAAGCTTTTTAATAAGTTTATTGGGAAGCCTGCTCCTAAAACAATTCATTTTCCATCGGGACAAACGGTAAGAATGCACCCAAAATACTTAGGCCATTGCTTACTTGATAAACATTTCTATTAAAGATTTTTGTGTCTCTTTAAATCTACAGCTGGATGTATTTGAAGCTGCAGAATTATACCAGAAAGAAGGTATTCCACTGATGATTTTAGCAGGAAAGAAATATGGTTCAGGAAATTCGAGAGACTGGGCTGCCAAAGGACCCTATTTGCTGGTATTGCTTCTTGAAATTCACATTCTTCTTATGTGTTCTGTTAAAGTGTATTTTGCTTATTTGCATTTTTTATAATTGGATCTCACATTTATGGATTTCTTTTCAGTGACCTTATATAATGTTTTATATTTATAGCTTCATTTTGCCACAATGAATTTGGTTAAATCTCAGTCCTTTTTATGGGAGGAGGGCTGTATGGTGTGGATAAAGGAAGAGGAAGCTTCTCTCTTAAATTACTAAGTGATACCTATCCTTTTCATTATTATTATTTTTATGTGTGTAAGTGTATTACCTGTATGCATGTAAGTGCACCCATGTCATACAGTTCCTGAGGAGGTCAGAAGAGGGTATTGAATTCCCCTGGAACTAGAGATACAGATAAATGTTAACCTGCATGTGGATGCTGGGGGAACCTCCATGTGGATACTGGGAACTGAACCCCAGGTCCTCTGCAAGAGCAGCCAATGCTCCTAAGTGCTGGACCATCTCTCCAACCAGTCACTGAATTCTTCATTAAGAGACTCAGGTAGTGGGCTAAATTTGATACACCCCATAAGAGATGAATACACCTGGCTGTCTGCCAGAAAATACTTCTCTTTAGGGTACTTCTTTGTTTCAGGGCAAATTGGTAGTCGAGACAGTCTTCCTGTGACATATGCTTCTATTTTGTATTCACAGTGCTGCTTCTCACAGTTGGATCTGTGAGCATGCTCTTCAGAGCACAGCTCTCCTACCCTGTTACACAAACTATTCTTTTGGAATCTTCAGTCCCTTTTTTTTTTTTTAATGTAAATACTTTGAGGAATTATAGAAGTAAACCAGATTGAGCAGATTGTTTTAATGTCCTGAAATCAAAAGTGATCCTTAGCTATCCATTCAGTTAGCCATTGGAAAACTGATTACAGCTCTGGGTATGGGCTGGGTTTTGTTCTTTTGTGGCCTTAATGTAGATAATTGGGTGACCGATCAGCTGTCTTTCTCATTCAGAAACAGGACTGTCTGTTGTTATCTGCTCCTGTTTTCTCTGAGGTCATTCAGTTTCTTCAAGGACTGACTTGTTTAGGATGCATAGGTTAGCTTTATCCTCCTCTCCAATCTGACAGTCTCACACCAGCCATCCCCTATGCCCAGTGTTCTTCAGCAGAGGAGATGGCCTCTCAAAGGGTGAAAAGTGGAGAAACCAGGTGTAGTACTCCTAGCTCATTTTCTGCAGAGAAGCTTTTATTAGAGAGTAGGACTATAGCTAGAGACCTTCTGCTGTTTGTTAATCAGTAGCCCCTGTGTTCTAGGACCTCATATCTCTGGCTGTCAAGGAATTTTCTGAATTTTATATTGTAGATTGACTCAGACTTTTGTGATGATACCATGTTTCAGTTTATCATTCTATAGTTTCAACATGTCTGCTAAGTCATTTACTTATTCCTGCCTTTTAGACATTATAGAGGATTTTCTTATCCTAGTCTTTTTGTTCATTTCGTTATTTCTTTAAGTGTCAGTTCAAAAACATGTATGTTAGTCCTATCCTATCTAAACAGAAGTCCTCCTGAGCTCTGTTTAAGGTCAAAGTGACTATTTTTATAAAGCACTTAGTGTGTTGTAGGTACTGACCATGTTAATTCTGGAGTGACTTTGGGAGCCAGAACAATGAAGCACCTTCTTTAAAATGGAAGAGCAATTTATAAGGGCTTCTCTGAATATCATGATACAATATTGACTTCAGTAATAGGATATTCCATCAAAAGTATTTACAGGAAGACCAGAGTAGACATTTTTTTCCCTTTAAAATACGAAAGGCAGATGTGGATCCTGGAGGCAGAAGGCAGGAAGATTGTCCTAAGTTTAAGTCATTTGGGTTTCATATCAAGATCCTGTCTTTAAAACCAACAACAAAAGTTGAATATATCGACTTTCAGGAGTGATAAAAGGAAATAAAATGCACATTTGTTCCAGGGTGTGAAAGCTGTTTTAGCTGAAAGTTATGAAAAAATACACAAAGATCATTTGATTGGAATTGGCATAGCTCCACTTCAGTTCCTTCCAGGAGAAAATGCAGATTCCTTGGGACTCTCTGGCAGAGAAGTGTTTTCTGTAGCATTTCCTGAAGAACTCTCTCCTGGAATTACATTAAATATCAAGGTATATCTAAAATTCTCAAATACATACTTGTGTATTTTACTCAAAGGGATGTTTGTAAATTTAATAAGAAATTGTATAATGTCAGTGCGTGTAAGCTATAGATGAAGAAGGCTCTGTTTCCTATTATGTGTTAATACATCTCATTGGGGGAATAGTAGAAAGAATTTGGTTGCTTAGTTCAGAAAAAAATATGCACAGCAGGTACTTAAAAGTGTAACTTTATAATGAAGGGGAAAAAGAAAGCCACAGATCCTGTGTGTAATGAATACCATAGAGTGAAAATCTAAATCATTTGTTTTAGTCTTGCAGAGTATGGTACTTGTTTAGAAATAGAGACGAAAATATCTGTTTTTCTACTTAGCTTAGCCCATGTTTTCAAGTAGCAGAAGGACTTAGAAAAATAGCAGAGCGTGATAGCACATGCCTTTAATCCCAGGACCTCATAGGTAGAGGCAGTGAATCTCTGTGGGTTTGAGGCTATCCTGGTCTACATATAGAGTTCCAGACCAGCCAGGGCTACATGGTGAGATTCTGTCTAATGCGCACACACACACATATTTCCTTTATGAAAATGTCATAAATGACATTCAGTCAGAATGTCACAAGTAGTTACTGAATATGAATACAGATGTGCTTAGCCACTTGAGTAACACCTTGAAGATTTGCCTCTTATATGAGAGTTTTTTGTTTGTTTAAAGACGAGTACCGGAAAAGCTTTCAGCGTGATTGCTTCATTTGAAAATGATGTGGAGATAACATTGTACAAACATGGAGGATTGTTAAACTTTGTGGCACGAAAATTCTCATAGTATCTGCTTGCCAAAATATCTTTCATTAACTGGTAACTACAAAGCCTTTTGTGCTGGACCCAGGAATCTTTGCAAATGGAGCTACAGATAATTACAGTATACCCACTTATGCCATCCATGGATGTAAATGATTATGAATCAATGTAGTGACTGAAATGAAATCTTACTGATTTTAAATAATATACGAATGGTGCTATTAACATTGCTAAAATCAACGTGTGAAGTGTGTTGTGGATGAGACCTGTAAGTATGGGGGGTTATATTTTATCTGACCATTTTGTAAATAAAGACAGAATTTGAACTTGTGTTGAAGATTTCTTATGAGTAATCTTCCTGAAATTGTTTAGTTTTGCACCCATAAAACTGTGTGCTAATGTTTGTTGGTTTAAGAATAACAGGTTAAAATATAAGAATCCAGATTAGATTCTAAAATTGTGGACATGGCAATCTGATTTATAAGTGGACTTTTTAAGTACATTCCTTTCCAAAATCGAGTTGAGTACAGTTGGCATTCCCAGTTTCTAATGTAAGCCAGATTTTTCCTTAGTCTCAGTTCGTGTCTGCAAGGGATAAAACCTGGTGCAGATCACAATCACTCTGACTAGTCCAGTCAAAGTTTCCTCCCCATCTGAAGTTAGACAGTTGCAGAATATAACCAATTATGTGGTATTGTTTTTCCTATGGTGCAGCCTGTAATTTTTCAGTAATGTGCCTCTGTGACCCTCTGGTGAGCCTCAGGTGGATTATTAATTTGCGTTAGAATTTGCTCATTTTACATAATACTATAACTTCCTGTAATCTAATTTAGATGTCACCAACTGACATTCCACACTCCTTATATGAATGTTAAAGACAACTTGAATCATTAAACTATCTGATTCCTCTAAGCTTGTAAATTGCCCACCCAAAGTGTATGGGTGCTCACCCCTGAGCACATTTTAAAATGTTATTATTCTTTAAGTTGATTGATTTCTTGCCATTTTCAATCATTTTACCTGGGATGCACTGTTGTATTCATTTCATTACTGCTTATTTGGTTTTTGTCAAAGCTGACCATAAGGACAAGACACTTGAAAGTTGCTGCTGTCTGTGTCTCTTGTTCTCTGTGTGTTTCCATCTACTGTACCACCTCAAATGTTCTGTCCATGTTTGGCACATTTTTTTTTTTTTAAAGGTTAGATAATTTCAGAAGATCTTATACATACTCTTCTTAAATTTAGTAACAAAAGGTTAATTACAATGATTTTATCTGACCTAGCCTCTATGCAGTTGAGAGGGAGCTCACACTGACAAAACAGAAAGTACTTGTCTTACTCTAACATGCAGGAACTACCAACCAGGGGTTAAAGAATACTGAGAGCCTTGCACATAATCAATCATACAGTCTTTTGAAAGTACTTTTCAAATATGTCTTTAGATGATAACTTGGGCTAGAATTTGACAAAGTCTCTTTAAATTTTTATAAGTATTTTTTGCTACTCTGAAATCATACTGTGTTACAGTATATACTGTGTATCTGTCGGTGCATGTGTTTTTAATTTACATGGAAACATGAGTTAGGGGTGAAAAAGTTACAAGTTGAGTGTGTACATACCAATTACATTCTGTGAAGAAATGATTCCAGATCACATAAAGGTGTACTCTGTCTGCAGTCTGAGTACAGGTATGGGCGTGGACATCTGAGGAGATAGCTATGAACAAACATCAACACTTCCAATTTAGCCAGTCCAGTAATATGACATCTCGTATGGTAGGAACAAAGTCAAGGTTCTCTTAATCTCTTGCTTAGAAACAATGAACTAAACTCTTGATAAACATGGTTTTAAATAGGGGCGGGAAATAGGGTACCCGTCCCAGTTCCTATGCCTCTAGCCAGTATTGAAAAGTATGGCATTTGTTGGTTTTTATTTTATTTACCTCCTTGATTGACTTTTAATAATTTATATTATTTTTGAAAAGTTATAAATAATGGGAAAAGGATGTATAAATAAGCACACAAAAAGCAAATTGGTATTGTGAACTTAAAGTACAGTTACTTTAAGTAACTGTACGTACAGTAAGTACAACAGCATTTAAACAATCATTTTAGAAAACATTATGCAACATGCTGGTTTTATACTTTCAGTTTTGCTAGTCAGAAGTGAAGTGAGTGAAAGGCCATCCAGTTACTGAATTGCCATTATTATTTATACCTTAAAAGTTTCCAGGGTGACAGTTACTCTTTTATCTCTGTGCTAACACTTGAGAGGCAACAAAATCTCCTTTCCAGGTTGCTTGGATCCCCACTGGTAATTGTACTAAAAGCTGTAAAACTAAGAGCTAGGTCAGAGTCACAGATACTTGCATTTGTGGTCAGAATATGTGCATTACTGGTTTTAGGAGTGATTGATGAGATGAAATTGATAGTCTCCAATGGTTGAAAAAGCACCTTTTTGCCTTTAGGTTTAGGGAGAAGATAATAAGATACTGGTAATGATCTGATACTTGACTTGGAATACAAAGAAGGGAAATGGAAGGGGACTGTGGCTTTTTCAGTGGGTTTTCCCCCTCAAGGGGAATGCTGATGTGAATATTTTGTTTTCTTTTTGTTTGATCAATTTTACATGTAATATGTGACTATACAACCAATATATCTTAAGTAACTATAAATCATTGTCTATTATTTAAAGCCAACAAAGCAGCATAGCAGTTTTAAGTTAAATAAATATTAAGTATTATATAGGAATATATTGGAGGTAAAGTTCAGTTAATGACAATTGTGTATATGTTCCTGATGCTGTAAATTATTTTTAATAAAGAAAATTGTATTATCACATTTGACTCGATTATTTTGTAGTAATTGAAAAAGTAAAAGAACATGACTTAAAAAGAAATAGGATAGTCTCCAGAAATTTCTTCTCAAATATGTTCTTTAAGTGTTCGGACTTTATTTCAGATGTGGTAGCTAGCGTGTAAATCAGTTTATCCTCATTTTGTATCAGTTCCTTTTTACTCCAAGGCTATTCAGAATGAAAATCAAGGTGAAGGTTTGAAATAAGGTTAGGATACCCTTTTGAAACAATAAGTGAATTTAATTCAGGTGGTGTTCCAACAGTGATCTGTTTATAGACTCTTGTGTTTAGAGTTGTAAAGCACAGTCTCACCTGAAGCAGGATCTTGTTCAAACATTTCCTTGACAACTTTTAACATTGAAGAGATGGAGATGAGGACAGGCATGGTGGTGCATACCTTTAATCCAGCAGAGGCTGGTGGATGTCTCCAACTTTCAGGTCACCATGTTCTATATAGCAAGTTCTAAGTCAGTCAACTAGAGGGAGGAGAGAGGTGGTAAGGTGGTGCATGTAAATTTCAGCACTTAAAGGCAGGAGGAATAATTGAGTTAGAGGCCAGCCTGGGTTAAAGCCAAGACTATATGACAAAGACCTTGTCTTGAAAAAAGCAACCAAATTATTTTTGAGCTGGTCTCCTTTTGTAGCTTATATTCACTGAACTGATTGTCTTTCCCCCCTAATTTGTTCCTCTTTTGTATGACTAAAATTTAAATACATATTTGATGAATGAGTTCACAAATGGCATTGCATATTACCTACATTCTGTAGATCTTTTGCTATGATAATTCTTATTAACACAAATATACAAGGCAGAATAGTTCTGAATTGTATGTTACAGGAGAAAGTGATCTTCATGCGTGTTGGTGATGTTATGTATTCCTGGGCCTTCATCCTTCAGGACCTGCCAGTGGTGCCACCTGCCCCCTCTGTCACAGTTTCATTAATCCTTGTGCAAAGCAAGACATGTAGAGCCAGGACCTCAGCTCTCTACTAAAGTTTTATAAATAATGTTTACAAACTCTGATCTGAAAGAGTAGGACCAGAGGTTGGGGTTTTAGCTTTGTGTTAGATCACTTAACCTAGTAGGCTCAAGTTCTGATTCCTATTGCTGCCAAAAGAAAATAAGGTAAATCTTTTTTCCTGTTAATAGCAACCTAGATGAGTGATTAAAGTTTGTTAAAAGCTTGGCAATTCAAAAACCCAAAATGGCCAGGGTTTAGAAGTCTAGTAAAAGGTTGCTTTACAAGGGTTAATCTCAACATAGCCATATCCTGAGAGTTGGAGGATTCCATATTCAATCTTGGAGGAAATAGCATCACTATTGAATTAATTATCACTTGATGCCAATTTTGCTTGATTTTATTATTGTTATTTTTTAAAAATTATTTGTTTGGCTAAGATTTGTAAATACCAAGCTACTATTGTAGCTACTTTTCTGTTGCTATGATAAGACAATGCCCAGGGCAACTTAGAGAAGGAAGAGTTTTATTTTGGCTTATGGTTCCAGAGAAAGTTCTTAATGGCTGGGGAAGCATGATGCAGGAAGCTGGAAGCTCACTTCTCCCATGGCAAATGGAATAGCAACTAGAAGTAGTGCAAGTCTGTTGAACTCTGCACACGGCACCACCAGCTTGGGACAAGTGTTCAAATATGTGGGCCTATAGAAGGACATTTCTCAACAACCACATAATACCATTTCATTCAGTAACACCACATGGAGCACTGGTTCCTAAGATAGCACCCAGTAACCATTTTAGTTGATATAAATATATTGATTCTAGCACAACAATGAAATTACCTAAAGACACATTTCTCAGAACATGTATCTTGCAGCAGGTAACAAGTGACTACTTGAAAAATGCACTATTGCATGTGTAATTATCACAAAATTTGCTCAGCTGAATTCTGAGTTTCTGTTGTGTGGCACTAAGTTTTCAATATCCATTATACAAAAGAAATATGAAAACTACAGAAATGGGCCAGTGAGATGGCTCAGTGAATAAAGGGTGTTTGGTTTGCTCCACAAGGCTGGTCACCTGAATTTGGTCACATCTCCAGTTATCCATGGACAGAAAGGACTGACTCCAGAGTACACTCTTGACAATGAGCACCATAACACACACCATCCCCACGCACACACATAGGCAAACAAATCTTTTTAATACGATTTGTTCTATACAACATTATTTGGTGCTGGGTTGAAGCCAGGGCTGAACACTATGTTTTACCACTAAGCAGTACTCCTAATAGAAAATTATATATGTAATGTCATTCCAAGTTTTTATTAATGAGAGCTAGGTAGAGAAGTAAAATAATATAGTGATATGACATTACTTCTCTTGGAGTGTAGAATTTTTATTTAGACAGGGTTTCACTATGTAGCCTCTGCCTTCTGGGTGCTAGAATTAAAGGTGTGGGCCACCACACCTGGCCCTGGAATGATCAAGATTTTATACACACACAAACACAAGCATGTGCAGGCAATGTTGAAAAAAGCAGGCTTTGGCAGCACACATGAACACATGGACCTTAAAAGATTGCTTGTCTCCAAAACAGTTTTGTTGTTGTTTTTCTGTTTTAATTTTTATGTGTTTGTGTTTTGCCTGCAAGCTGAAGGAGGCCAGAAGAGGGCTTCAGGTCCCCTAGAACTGGAGTCAGGGATGATTGTTAGCTACCATGTAGGTGCTAGGAATCAAACCTGGCTCCTCTGGAAGAGCAGCCAGTGCTCTTAACTGCTGAGCTATCTTTCCAGCTCCTTAACAGTTCCTCTTAAAGGCAACTTAAATTTAGCATAAAAGCTAAGCAAGGCTGGTGTACATCTGTCATCTCAGCACTAAGGTGGAGGCAAGGAGTACCAACAGTTAGGCCAGCTTGGCCTACACGAGACCCTTTCTCAACCAAAAACATAAAAAGATATGCAAAGGTTTATGGTTAGAGATACCCTTGAAAGCAAGACAATGTCTATATAAAGTGAAAGGGGCAAGTTATAGAGTTACTTTATTTTTTTCCTTTGCAACGGGGTCTCCCTAAGTAGCTCAGGATAGCTTTGAATTCACAATTCTGCCTCAGCCTCCCAAGTACTAGGATTACACACATGCACCACCATACCAGGCTGTGTTATTTCTAAAGAACATCCCGGGAGGGCTGGGGAGATGGCTCAGTGGGTAAAAGCACTTGCTCTGCAAGTATGAGGACTTGTCTTTGGATTACCAGAACCCATATAAAAGCCAGATATTGTCGTGCATGCCTGTAACCCCCTGGGCTGGGGTATTTGGAGGTAAGTATGGAGTACTATGGAGCTCACTGACTGCCATCTTAACAGAAAAATGATGGGGTCCAGCTTCAGTGAGAAGACCCTGTCTCAAGGGAATAAGAGAGAGAAAGAGAGCAAGAAAGCACCCCACGTCTTCTGGCCTCAGCATGCATGCACAGGTCAGTGCTCGCACATGCATATAACACACACAATGCAAGGAATGGGAACCAGGGCACATAGCAAAGGCCATTGTGGATTTAACAGTCCTGTGCCTTCACTTCTCACAATTTCGAGATTCAGTCCTCATTCTTATTTTTCCATCTCAATTGGAAAAAAAAAAAAAAAGACCAGTAGAAGTGGAATAGTGAGAGCAAGTGTAAAGCATTCAGATGTAGAGGGGACCTAAGAGAGCTGATAGAACTTCAATTCTGGTTACAGGAAATCCAAGTCCAAATCATTGACATCCTAAAGAATAGAAAGACAGCTCTTCTACTTGAAGATTAGAAGGGGAACAGTTGAGAACCATATCTTGAGGGGAGGGAGAGTGGGGGAGAAGTCTCAATATGCTAGGTGGTTGATGGAAATTTTGGGAAGCATCCAAGTTACTACAACAGGATGACTATAGACTCCCTGAGTCCTCCTGACAGGAAATAAAAAGTGAAATATGAATAAAATTGAACAAATTCCAAACACGAGTGACAGGTATATAGGGCTTTCAGGAGAGACTGCTCTGACCTATCAGGGCGTTTCCCATTGACTGAGCTACCTAAGAGAGGATTCGAATCCAATTGCCAGTTCTGTCTCTCAGTGTAATGAGTCGTTTTTTCACACCAGAATTAAATTGGGGTTCTAACCACCAGGGGAGCCTGTTGATGTGGCTTTCTCCTCCACTGTATTGAGTTCCATCACTTGGGTGCTGTGGTCAAGGTCCTAAAGGAGGTGGAGTGACCAGCGGAGAGGGTTAGGCCTGCTGAGAAACTTCTGGCAATTGCCGCCCAAAATAAGCGGACGGGGCGGAACTGACAGGTGCCGCTCAAGGACCCAAACAACTCCAACTAAGTGGCTTATCGCAGCACTGGAAGTTCGAAGAGCCAGTGCCGGTCGGGGGAAGGCGAGGTTTCAGACAGCCAAAGCCGGGTCTCTGAATACTCTTCGGGGGCGGGACCGGGAGAGGACCCGCCAGTAGTGAGCGCTGACTGGGCGGTGGCGGCGGCGGGCGGAGCCAATCAGAAGGCGTGGCTCTCAGAGGGGGTCGCTGCCTGGAGGTCAAACTCCGCCTCGGGCGGCGGCGGCGGCCTTGCTGGTCTGTGGAGAGCGAGTCCGCCTCGGGACGTCGGATCCGGGCTGGTGAGCGGGCGCGGGGCTGGAGAGGCGAGCGCTGGAGGGACGGCCACGAGGGCGAGGCGCGGCGAGGGCTGCAGGAGCCCGCCGCCCTGCTCCCGGCCGAGGTCCCGCCATCCCCGGCCTGCGGCGGACCCTGGCTGCGGACAGGTGTCTTGTGGGAACCTTCCTAAGGCTTATCTGGACCTCCCTGATGGAGGACTGGAAACCGAACCGTGTGTCCTGCCGCTGTGTTCCCGCCTCGAGAGCAGTCTATCTGCAGCCCGCTGACCCACCAACCATTGCCCTTCACCCAGCTGCAAGCTCTGCCTGTAGCGCTTCCACCATCGCCTTTGGAGAGCGGCTGGGCAGATTCCCTGCTTTACCACTTCCTACCCGCCTCGAGAGTGCGCAGCCTGCGCTCTGAGTGGGGTGACCTTTGGTTCCTTATTTAATCCTAAATAAGGCGGAGGGCAGGGTGCTGGCAATACAGATGCCTTTTTCCTGACCTTGGAAACTCCGCAGAAGGGGTTAACGAAAGTAGATAGGGAAGATGTGCTAAAGGCAGGTTTCGATGGACTTTGTAACACTGTGGGAGAGGGTGAGAGGTAAGAAGACTGACGTCTGGTCCTTGTCTGGTGTCCCTTGGACAAAAGGCAGAGTTTAAGGTTCGCTCTCTCACCTCCTTTGTGGGACAAAGATGATAAGAGTCTGGCCGAGGGGTTTTTCAGGAGCTAAATATTGTTGGCAAGATATACACCAACAACCTATAGGATTTGAATTCTCCCTCCTCCCCCTCCACATACATGGCATGTTTGGTGAAAACAAGTATTCCTCTTTTTAAAATTTTATTTTGTATTAGTGTTTTACCTGCATGTGGCGTGTGCAATACCTGAAGATGCCAGAAGAGGGCGTCGGATCCCCTGGAGTTAAAAACAGTTGTTAGCTGCAGTGTGTGCGCTGGAAACTGAACCCTGGTCCTCTGCAAGGACAGCCAATGCTCTTAACCACTAAGCCATATCTCCAGCCCCCTAAAACAGGCATCTCTGATACATTATTTTATATATATTTATTTGCCTTCAAGAGCAGATTTTGATGTGTGCCCTTACATGATATGAATTTCTTCATGTACACAAAAAAAAGGCAAATATAAACTCAAAAAGAGAGAACTTTAAATAGTATAGAGATTTGCGCTAGAAAGAACTTTAAAGATGGCCTTGTCCATTTCTCTTTTAGAGGAGATGTAACCTGTCCAAAGTTTCAGAGGTAAGGTGCAGGGCTGGGCTGAAATATGACTCTTCTAGATAAGCGTCTGTTTAGTACACAGGGTGTACATTAGTGTCCAGGCCTACCAACAATGCATTGCTTTGCTTTAGAAAGCAGGGTTCTTCAAAGGGGCTGGAGAGATGGCTCAACAGTTAAGAGTACTGGCTACTCTTGCAGAGGGCCGGGATTTAGTTCCCAGCACTCACACGGCAGCTAGCAACCAGCCATAACTAGCTCTAGGGATCTACTGTCCTCCTCCTAGTTTCACCAGCATTGCAGGACATGGGTGCACTTACAAACATGAAGGCAAAACACTCATACACATAAAAAATAATTGTTGTTGTTGTTGTTGGCTTTTTGAGACAGGGTCTTCTTGTAGCCCCAGCTGGCCTGGAACTTGGTATGTAGATCAGGCTGGCCTCAATCTCAAGAGATCTACCTACCTCGGCCTCCCAAGTGCTGGAACTAAAGGCATGTGCCACCACATGCTGTGATAATTCTTTTTTTTAAGAGATGCTTAAGAAGCCCAGTTAAGAATGTTATAGGAACATTTATTTTTCTGGAGATTGACCTTTATCAGTTGCCTTAAAGAGATATTTCAACTTTAAGAACTTTAAAAAAAAATTGTATTATGTTTATTTTATGTGTATGAGTATATTGCCTGCATGTAGATAACTGCACCCATGTTGTGCAATGCCCTCAGAGGTCAGAAGAGGTTGTCAGATCCCCCACGATGTGGGTGTTAGGAACCAAACCCAGGTCCCCTGTAAGAGCAGCCAGTGCTCTTAACTGCTGCGCCATCTCTCCAACCCCGGAACTTTTTTTTTGGATACAGAGTTTCACATTGTAGTCCAGGGAAGCCTGGAATTCAATAGGTAATCTGAACTGACCTCCACTTTCAATCTCTGTCTCAGCCTCTGGAATGCTGGGATTACACACCCAGCTTATGAACTATAATTCAGGGGCTGAAGAGGCAGCTCAGGGGTTAGGAACCCTTGCTGTTCTTCCAGAGGACCCAGGTTTGATTCCCAGTACCAACATTGTGGTTCTGTATTCCCCTTCTGGCCTTTGCAGGCACTACACACATACCAGTGAACATACTGGCAATCAAAACATTTGTACAAACAAAATAAATCATTTGAAAATATTGGTAAAAAATAATTCATATTCAATTTAGCACTGTTTTGATATCCTTAAATATTTTGGGAGTTGAGAAGTTATTCCAGAATTTCATCTTGGTGTTAATGCTTCAGCTCATATTACATACTGAATACTGGCTTAATGTGTGTGTGTGTGTGTGTGTGTGTGTGTGTGTGTGTGTATCTCCAAAAGGAATGTTAAAAATTCCTTGTCAAAAGTCTTAAACCCAAAACAATGTGACAGGATTTTGGTTCCCAGAAGCTCAGGTGCAAAGATTGTTTTGAAACCCTGCTTAGTCTTTGTGATAATATGTTTAGTGAACAAAACCCAAAGAGCTTAATTTGCTTGGTCAGAAATGATTGTCAAGAATGCAGTAACTTGACTGGGGACTTGGTTCATTTGATAACATGCTTGCTTAGCTTGCATAAGGTCCTAGATTCAACCCCAGCACCAAGCCCAGTGTGGTGGTACACACCTGTATTCCCAGCATTTGGGAGTTCAGGGTCATCTTAGGCCACATGATGAATTCGTGACCAGCCCGGCTACTTGAGACCCTGTCTCAAAAGCCAAAAATAAACAACAAAAAAGAACAAAACAACTATAGCAGGTGTTGGACACCAATCAGTGCCATGGGGGGGGCGCTACATGATTGTAGAGGTGGGAGAAAATGTAATTACTTTGGATAGGAGGATCAGGGAAATCCACTTCCCAGAAGCTGCCATTGAGATTGTACCCTTGTTTTCACCTGAGTCATCAGGCTGTATAGTCTTGAGGCAGGAAGTGAACCATATACACAAGCCCTAGGACACCTCTCTGAGTTTCAACTCTTTCCCATTAGAGTAAGTTGGGCTTTTACTGTATTAGAACTGACATGGTTATATAATTAATAGGTATACAATCCAATTTGGCAGCTCTGAGAAAGTCCTAAGATATAAACACCCCACTCCCTTAATCCCCTATCTTAGCTAGTCTTTCACAAGGACTAACTTTGTTTTTTAAGTAAAATTGACATGTCCTACAGTTAAGTTTTTAAACTACATTTTAACAGATGTATATACCCATGCAACAAAAGCCTAGTTAGGATACAGGGCTGAGGGTTAGAGAGATGGCTCCATATCAGGGTTAACAGCACTTACTGTTCTTGCAGAGGACCTGGGTTCAACTCCTAGCACACACATGGCAGATCACAACTATTTGTAATTCTAGTTCCAGGGTATCCCATGCCCTCTTCTAGCCTCCACCGGGCATTGTGTGCACATGGGTACACTTATATACATACATGCAAAACATTCATACACATAAAGTAAAAATGAGTAAATAAAACATTTTAAGTATTTTATTACTCAAGTGTATGAGTAGTTTGCCTGAATGTATGCAAGTGTACCATGTGCATGCCTTGCACATAGAAGCCAGAAGAAGGCATTGGATTTACAGACTGTTATTAGCTGACATGTGGGTTCTGAGAACCAAACCTGGACCCTCTGCAAGAACAACCAGTGCCCTTCTCCTCTGAGCCATCTCTCCAGCCCTATAAATAAAATATTTTAATTTTTTCTTTTATGAGACTGGATCTTCCTATATTCCCAGCTGGTCTGCAACTCACTGTGTAGACCAGACAGGCCTCGATCTCGCAGAGATCCACCAGGCTCTGTCTCTGGAGTGTTGGAATTAAAGGTTTTTGCCACCATGCCCAGTTTAAAAATTAAAAAAAAGATATAGGGTTGGATATGTAATCAAATGGTAGGTAAGCATCAGCCCTGAGTTTGATCCCCAACATACACACACACACACACACACACACGCGCGCACACACACGCACACACACACAATGATTATTTTCCTCTCAGAAAGTTTCCTTATTCACTCCCACCCAAAGTAACAGCTGTTGTGATTTTTCTCAACAAAAGCTGTTTGTGAAAGTCATTTTATATAATAGTGTGTTCCCTCAACAACAATCAAAGCTGTACTCAACTTTACCCAGGAGGTCATCAATCATTTATAACTTAGTATGAAGGCAGAATCAGAATAAAACTATTTGGAGGGGAAAAAAGGAAGCTGTAGTTATAAGAACCTTATACTTGGCTCCTTCCAGATACACAGATGCTCTCCACTGCCTTTGTATTCCTGCTTGCTCGGGAAATGGGCCAGTTGTGTGCCTGAGAGAGGACTTGTCAAGACAGCCTTCTGCTATCCAAGTCTATTATTTTCACAGTGTATCTATCTAGATTAGACCCCACAACTCAGTCAAAAATCTTCCTTTCAAGAATACTTTCCCTAGACTAGAGCAATCTCTGTCCTGTCTGAATGTCCATCATAGTTTTGGAAGATATTGATTTTATAGGTCACAAACCTGGATGTAGCTTTTTTGTTGATTTTAGTTTTAAATACTTATTTTTCTTAGCAGTAGAAAATAAATGCTTTATAATTTAAGGTAACCTCACTCCAGGTTTACTTCAGTCATAAGTTTATTTGGAGTTAAATCAGAGTTGTTTCTCCTTTGTTTGTTTATTGTGGTGGTGGTAGTGGTCTTTTTGAGACAGAGTCTCCCTGTAGAGCTGGCCTGGAACTCACTATACAGACCAAGTTGCCCTCAATCTCACAGAGATCCTCTTGCCTCTGCCTCCCAAGTGTTCGGATTGAAGATGTGTGCAGCCATTCTGTGGGTTTATTTCTTACTGTTTTATCATGTATTGTTTTGAGCTGTTTTAATTTTTTTTTTCAAGATTACCTTTTTTTTTTTTTCACTTTCCCCCTCCCAGCAGCCATTGGTTCCTCAGGTAGATTTGGAGTTTCTTATCCACTTCCCCATGTCTACACTGGGATTTTGTCTGTCTTGAGCTTACTTGGGGCTTGTGCATGCTGTCACCATTGCTGTGAGTTCATATGAATAACTGCCCAGCTGTTTGGAAAACTCAGTTTCCTTGTGGTCATATGCCACCTCTGGCTCTTAACAATCTTTCCACCTCTTCTTCCACACTGATCCCCAAGCCTTGGGAGGCAGAAGTTTGACATAGGTATCCAATTCAGGGATAAGCACTCTGTAGTCTCTTATTCTCTGCACATTGGCCAGTTGTAGATTTCCATGTTATCACCATCTGCTGCATAAGAAAGCTTCTCTGGGGAGTTAAAAGATGCATTAATCTATGGGTATAACAATATCGTTAGGATTTTTGAGATAATCTTTCAGTGAACCTAGAGCTTACCCTTGTGGCTAGATTGGCTGTCCAGTGAGCCCCTTGGGATCTGCCTATCTCTGCTCCCTCTCCCCACAGTGCTGGGGTTACAGATATGTACTGACACACTTGGCTTTTACATGGTTACTGTGGAAACAAACTCAAGTCCTAGTGCTTGCACAGCAATCACTTTACTCCGGGAGCCATCTTCCCAGCCCCTAGAATTGAGTTCTTGATGGAACTTACTATTAGCATCAGATACATCACTTAATCTCTTAGGGCTTATATTTCTCAGTGAAGTTGGTGGACAGAAGAAAGAACTGGTTTGGGTAATACCAAAATGTTTCCCCAATCTTTGTCTGTCCCTGGGACTATACCTTCAGTTTTGAAAGGAAGTCTAAAAATAATTTTATGGTACAAGAATTTTTATTCATTTGTCAGAACATCTACTTCTGTTTTTTAAAAATTTATTTTATGTGTATTGTTGTAATACCTGCATGTGTGTAAGTTCACTCATGTCATGCAATGCCCATGGAGGTCAGAAGAAGGCATCAGATCCCCTGGAACTGGAGTTAAGGATGATTGTTAGCCATCATGTGGGTGCTGGGAACTGAACCTCTTTTTTTGCAAGAGCAGCCAGTGCTCTGAACCACTGAGCCATCTCTCCAGACCTCTACTTCTGTGTTTTGTTTTGTTTTGTTTTGTTTGAGACAAGGTCTCCCTATGTAACCTAGCCGGCCTAGAACTTCTTAGATAGACCAAACTGGCCTGGAACTTGAGACAATCTTCCTGTCTCTGCCTCTAAGTGCTGGGATTACAGGCACAGGTCACCATGCCCTGCCAGAACACCTACTTTATCTTATTTAAAAGACATGGTGGTGAATACTTTTAATTACAGCACTCAGGAGGCAGAGACAGGCAGATCTCTGTGAAATCAAGGCCTGGTCTACATAGTGAGTTCCAGACCAGCTAGGGCTACAGGGAGACCCTGTCTCCAAATAAAATAAAGATATTTTAAAATTTTAAATTATGTGCTATTGCATATGTCTCTGTGTGGGCATGTGCATATATATTAATTGCAGGTGCCTACTGGAGTCCAGAAGAGGGTGTCAGATCCTCTGGAACTGGAGTTACAGATAGACGTGAACTGCCCATAGCTACTTGGAACCAAACCTGGGTTCTCTGCAAGTGCAGCAAGCACTCTTAACTGCTGAGTCATCTCTCCAGCCACAGAGCATCTACTTCTTGATCCCATTCACTGATTTTTTTTTTGGACAGGATCTCCCTATAGCCACACCTGGCATAGAACTTGCTATGTGAACCAGGCTGGCCTTGATCTCACAGAGATCTGCCTGCCTCGGCCTCCTGGGTGTTGGGATTAAAGGCACGTGCCAGAATTGATTTTTTAAAACTTAAAAAAAAATCTATTTACTTTTATTTTATGTGTTTGAGTATTTTGCTTGCATATATGTAGGTGCACTATGTTGATACAATGCCTGAATAAGCCAGAAGATGGCATTGGATCCCCTGGAACTGGAGTTACAGATGGTTGTTAGCCACCATGTGGGTGCTTAGAACCAAACTACAGTCCTCTGCAAGAGCAGCTGGTGCTCTTAACCAGTGAGCCATCTCTCCAGCCACAGTTTTTTAACTTTATAAATAAAAATCAATAAGTATATATTCAATATAGAGACACATTGGTCTGTCCTGAGAAAAAAACATTTAAATATCAGTATTATAATATGTCTCCTTTCTGGTTGTTTTTCCTCTAGACACGATGTCAAGTGGAGATAACCAGCAACCACAGGCTCTTGCCAAACCCACTTTTACTGAGGTACAAGCCTCTGCATTGGTAGAATCAGTTTTTGGGTTCAAGGTTTCTAAGATCCAGCCACTTCCCAGCTATGACGACCAAAACTTTCGTGTTCACATTTCAAGACTCAAAGACTCTACAGATGACCCAAGTGAATATGTCCTCAAAATAAGCAACACAGAATCTAGCAAAACTCCAGACCTGATTGAAATGCAGAATCATATCATCATGTTTCTGAGAGCAGCCGGGTTTCCAACAGCCTTTGTATGCCGGACTAAGGGGGACAACACAACCTTTCTAGTGTCCATTGGTAAGAGATGGCCAGCTTTCCAGTCTGTCCCCATCCATTCACATCACTGCATTTTAGCTTGTGAGTAGCAATATGGAATCAAGAACATAGCAGAGAGATTACTTTTTCTGTGGTTGGATGAAATCAATGTGCTACTATGATAGAGAGCAGGTCTCTGGTTCGGAAATGACT
Source organism: Eospalax fontanierii (assembly GCA_035773235.1). Lineage (NCBI taxonomy): Eukaryota > Metazoa > Chordata > Mammalia > Rodentia > Spalacidae > Eospalax > Eospalax fontanierii. The sequence goes on along the minus strand of CM069539.1, from coordinate 62,308,973 downwards.
TGAGATAGAGTCTAGTGTAAATTTTTTGTCTATGAAGGCCTTGATAATAACCCGTGAAAATCAAGAGAACATGTTTTGTTTTTAAAATATTTTATTTTTTATTTTTATGTGTCTTAGTATATTGCTTGTAGGTATAAAATATACCTGTGCCATGTAGTGCCACAGAGGTCAGAAAAGGGTGTCAGATCCCCTGAAACTGGAGTTATGGACAGTTGTTAGTTGCCCCATGTTAGCTCCATGTTATGTTTTTAACAAAAAAGCTGTTCCTTTTGTATGGGTTTCTAGAGATCAAACCCAAGGCCTTGCACATGCTAGGCACTTGCCTCTACAAGTAGGTTACATTCCCAGCTGCATTGATGTATTTTATTCATTAGATTGCCTGTATATTCTAGTATAGTAGGAAGACCATGGAACTAGGTATCAGGCATTTAGATCCCAGTCTATCATTGCTATGTATGTGACCCTGAACACTCAAGACTGTAGGGCCTCATGTGTGGGAACTTGACTGCTTATCCTTTGTTGTTGAATACTAAGATCTGTCTAATTCAGCAAGAAGTAGCGTCAAATCAGTTTCTTGGAATTTTTTAAAGTTTGAGATCTCTACTGTCTTTTTCTTACTTTTTCACCAATTCTTTAATTTGTATTTCTTTAATTTGTATTTCTCCAAAGATCTGAGACCCAGTGTTGTCCTTGAGGAATAGATACTGAAGATACAGGCTATACAGTTTCTTCCTGAAAAAGCCTGTGGAAGTGTCAATTCTCCATGCCTTATTTTTTCATTGTCACCTTATATGGTAATGTACATTTTAGGCATTCATTTACCATAGTAAGTAAACTTATGTTTAGAACTAAGGCCAGCATAGTTAGGGCTGTGTTTATGGGTAAATGATTTGTCTTTCCACCTGCTTGCTTTGATCTATCCAGCCTTGCCTCTTAGAATAACTCAGAGTAATTTTAGGTTTTTACATTTATTTCTTTCACTCTGAAAGTGTGTAATTATAAAGAAAGAATAGCTACTATTTGTTTTTTAAGAATAGTTGACAGGATGCCATTCCTTCAATCTAGACAGTGGATCCGAAATCAAAAGCTACTTGGTAAGGATGCTGACTTACCTCCCAGGAAGACCCATAGCTGAGATTTCCATCAGCCACCAACTATTATATGAAATTGGGAGGCTAGCTGCCAAACTGGATAAGACACTAGAGGTAAGATTTGGGGTCTTATTTTGTTTGTAAGAGACTTTTGTTTGGCTGGGCATGGTGGTATATGCCTTTAGTTCCAGAATTTAGAAGGCAGAGGCAAGCAGATCTCTGTGAGTTTTAGGCCAGCCTGGTCTACCTAGTGACCTGGGCTAACCAGTGCTACATAGTGAGACCCTATTTCAAAAAAAGAGAGAGGGAGAGATTTTTATTTATCTGAGTTTTTAAGTAAACTCAGGATCACCTTATCTTTTTATATGTGATGCATCCTAAGATATGTTATAAAGAGAACAGGATCCTAGATGTTCTGATTTTATAACAAGACTATCTTCTACCTAGGCCCCTCTTCACTGATACATTATCAAGGGCACCTAATTATTTATTTTTTATTTTTTAGAAAATACTGACATTCTTTGGAAAATAGTCTATACTGACAGGTTAAACCTGAAGTTTTCATTTAAGTTGCAATCTGCTAGAAATCTGTGTGAAACAATAGTTAAGTTAAAAATGGAACAAATGGCATGTGTTCAGAATATTTTTCTCCTATGCAAGCCATATCATTTTTAATAAGTGTTTTTGAGACCCAGTCACAAAACATCTTTGTTTATTCAACAAATATTCATTGAATTATGTTTAACTATTGTTGGGTAAAAAAACCAAATTTCTAAACTGTTCATTTTTGTTGTTTATATGTTCTGTTTTGGTTTTTGAGACAGCATTTGGCTAAGTAGCCTAAGCTAGACTTGAAATCACAATCCTTCTGCTTCAGCCTCCTGAATGCTGGGATCACATGTATGTGCCAGTATATGTGACTCAGCCCAAAACATATTGACTTAAAAATATGTGTGCATGTACTGTCTGTCTGTCTATGTCTATATGCCTGTGTGTGTTCTGAAATGCTCTCATATAGCCCAGGCTGCCCTCAAACTCACTTGTAGCTAAGAACTCTTCCTTCTGCCTCTGCCTCCCATGTGCTGGGATTATAGGCATGTGCTACCATGCTTGGAAAAACAGTAATGTTTTATTCCTTGTGATTCAGAGGGTTTGCCTGGTGGCTATTCTCTACTTAATGTGACGGGAGTGGGTGACTCATTGAAGTAGATCACACTGGGAGCTGAAGTGGGGCACATCAGTTCTCCATGTGACTCTCTTTTCTTTACATGATGTCTCATACTTCAGGATGGTCTGGGTATCCTTATATGGTTACTAGCTTCCAAGAGAATCCAAAGAGGGTGTACCTGGTATATACACACTTATCAAGCCTCTGCTTGAATTACATTACACTAGTTTGTGTCCTAAGGGCCAAAGCAGGTGACCTGGCTAATCCTAAAGCCACCTGGAAAAGCTACACAAGGCTCTTAACTAGAAGGAATAGATAATAAGGGCTAATAAGGTGTAGTTCACCATATGTGGTACTTGTGTTACTTGTTTCCTGTTACACATGCTTCACAGGAAGTAGAGAGCTTCTTAAGAACAGTGTGTTTTACTTACCTTTTCTTTTTTTTTTGAGACAGGGTCTCATAAAGCCCAGGTTGCCTCAAACTCACTGTCCAGCAGAAGATGTCCTTGAACTTTTGGTAGAGGACCAAAAGTTTACCTCCAGAGTATTAGAATTATAGGCATGCACAACCACACCCAGTTTATATGGTGCTGGAGATCAAACCAGGACGTCATGCCATGCTAAGTACTACTGAGCTCCTCTGCTGAGCTACATCCCCATCTTGTTTATTCATCATTTATTCTTGGTGTCTAGTACTGACAAATGTACATTGGAAGACTTCCTTTTAAAAAGTAGCACCTGGCTATGGGAGTGCACACCTTTAATCGTAGCACTGGGGAGGCAGATGCAGGCAGATTCCATTGCGAGCCTAGAGTATATAGTAAGACCCTGCTTTTCCACCCACTCCCATCCCCCCATAAAAGTAAGGAGTTTGGGCTGTATCTTATAAGCACTGGGGGTTCTTGGAAGATTTTTCTTAATGGGTAAAACTTTCTAAGTATATGACTCTGGAGTCCAGGATGATGAATAATAACATCTAGGAAACTAATTCAATATGCAGATAATCAGTAATTAGTAAAAGTTGATTAAATACTTAAGAAAAGATTTAAGTCGGATGTGGTGGTACACACCTGTTATCATAGCACTAGGGAGGCAGAAGCAGGAGGATCACCACAAGTTCAAGGCCAGTCTGCAGTGTGGTTTGCATAGTGAATTTCAAGCCACCCTGGACTATGTAACAAGACTGTCTCAATAAATAAGTAAATAAATAAACAAATTTTAAGAAGTTCAAAATGTATTTAGCAGACAGAACTATCAAGATTTGGTGATTGTTTCAATGTTAAGCTCATGAGAAAGGGAGGGGTTGAGCAAGATATGGGTTCTAATCTGGGTTTTCTGGGATATAATCACATTCTAAAGCAGGAAGCATTCTCCCTGGCTTACCGTGGGAGCTTGGGATGAGGAAAGGGGAAGAATGAAGGATGGATTCAGGACATGTTGAGTTCTGTACAAACTGAAGTTTCTCACTACACAGGCAAGCAGACCAGTCACGGTTATGTCACCTTATGTGCCTGCTGAGTTCCAAGCTCTATTGTGTCCAGTTGCTTTTCTACCGGACTGGAACTCAGAGAAATTAGCTAAAGGCCTATAAGACATAAAGTAAGAGGGGAAAGAGCCCAGAAATATATTAGTAGTCTGCTCGTGATGAATAAAAAGAAAACAAAACAAAACAAAACTCCCACAATTCCGCTATATATACTTGAAGTGTGTTTCTGATAGGAAGAATAATTTAGAGGTTGGAGGCCTTAATTTTTAAAAATCTAATCTGACAGTGTCAGTGTTTGCCAGGCATGGTGCATACTGGTACTCCAAGTACCTAGAAAGCAGAGGGAGGGTGACTGCTGAGAATCAAGGCCAGCTTGGGTTACATAGATCCTACCTGAATAAAAAACGCTTTGCCTTTTAGTTGACATATTTAGGCCATTTTACTTTTTTTTTTTCTTTTGGACATGGGCAGCCATGCCCAGTTATCCACATGTTTCTTATGCTTGCTGGTCACTGAATTTCCTTAAGAAGATTTAGTTAGGTGGATTGGAAGCAGCCTGACCCTTTTTTGCATCTTGCTTTTAATATTTGATAGGTGGGACCAGGGCAAGGTTTACTCTAAGTAATACAAAATCCTTCTAGTTCTCTGCCTAACACCTATAAACTGAAGTTTCCCAGGGTGGTCAGTAGCCACAGACACTGCTCCCAGTCTTTGATGTGTGTCCAATCTAATCCCTTCCAGTTCTTTTAGGCAGTCATATACAGTCCATCAGTTTCTCAAAGAAGATCTGGTGTTCTCTCTCTCTGCAGCTCTGATCTTTGGGAATCTGTCATGCAATTTCTTACTGCCTTGGTCTTCCTGGACTCTGAGCTCTACCTCCTCAACTCATTGAGCCCCCTGGACTCTGCCTGGGTCTTCTCTCTGCACTGTGTCACACCTCTGTCAAGGTAGTGAGTGGGGATAAACTCACCATATTTGTCTGTTTTCATTGCATAATGTCAGTGACTTAATTTTTTTCAGTATTTTCACTTTTTCTAGCAGAAAGGTAAACTAAGTCTATTACTCCTCTCGGCCAGAACTTCAAGTCCATGTTACCATGGAAATAGTATTCATTTACTCTGCTATTCCCAAATAGGAATAACCCATTTGTTTCTGGTTTAAAAACAAAAAAATTTTTAGTGACTCATTATTTTAAAAAAAAGCAAAACAATAAATATTCAAAGGAAAATCAGGAGTTACCAATAATGCCATCCTCCGGAGGTTTATGCTCAGTAAATGTTTATAGATGGATGGACCTTTTTTTATTATATTTTGTTCACTTATTCAAAAAAATTTTTATCACATATAGCTTTGAGTGGTACACATATTAAACATTTGAATTGAAATAGTTTCAATTAAGTTTGAAAAATCCCTTTGTAGATACTCGTTAAAAATGTCTAATTGTAGGGTTGCAGAGATGGTTTAGTTGGCACAAGACCTAAATTCAGATGCCCAGAACCTATATAAAAGAAAAGACACAACAGCAGGCCTATGTCCCCAGTGCTGGGGAGACAGGCAAGAAGATCCCTGGACTTGTTGCCCAGCCATTCTAGTGAAATTGGCAAGCTCCAAGCTCAGTTCACACCTTTAATCCCAGCAGAGGAAGGTGGATTTCTGTGAGTTCAAACCCAGCCTGACCAGCTGGGGTTACGGGAGACCCGGTCTCAAAAAGACCCCCCCAAAGTCATTTAAAAAAAATGGAGAGGCTGTTCGGATGGCTCAGTGGGTAAAGGTTCTTGCCACCAAGGCTGATAATCTGAGTTTGATCCCTGGGACCTAAATGGTGGAAGGAGAGAACTGACTCCCACAAGTTGTCCATAGACCTCATATTCATGTCATGGCATCCAAGCACCCACATTCATACATCCATGACACGTATACACACTCATACATGCATGGCACCCATGCATTCACATATATACATACATAAATGTAATAAAAATAAAGTGGAGAGCAATTGAGAAAGACACCCAGTGTTGACCTCTGGCCTCTACACGAACACGAGCAGCACATGAATATCTGCACATACCCCCCCCACAAAAATATACTTATGAATATTAATATACTTTGAATTTAAGTATTCAGTTCTAATTGTTATTTTAATTTTATTTATTTTTATTTGATGTGTATACGAGTATTTTGCATGTACGTGCATCCATGCATATAATGCCCACAGAGGCCAGAAGAGGGTCACAGATTTTCTGGAACTGGAGTTTCAGATGGTTGTTAGCCACCATTATTCTGTTTGTTGATTTGTGACTTGCTGTATTGCCTTGGCTAACCTGGAACTCACTATGTACCCTGGGTTGGCCTCAAATTTGAGGCAGTTCTCCTGCCTCTGCCTCCAGATTGCTGGGATTACAGGTGTAAACCATGACACCTGGCTTAAGAATATTTTTAGGAGATTTTCTTCATGTGTTAATTAATTTTATTCACAAAAATCTTTGTAGTGATTATTGCAATGATCCATAAAATTTCTATGTTGTGCCAGGTGTGGTGTCGCACGCCTTTAGCCCCAGCACTCAGGAGGCAGAGGCAGGTGAATCTCTGTGAGTTCAAGGCCAGCCTCATCTACATAGTGAGTTCCAGGCCAGCTGGGGCTATTGAGAGATCCTGTCTCAAAAAGACCAAAAAAAAAAAAAAAAAAAAAAAAAAAATCTCTATGTTGTCCTCACAACATCTTCTAAATGAATTGTTTAAACGTTTTACTGAGTATCTATTACTTTATACTTTTCTCCTTTGTCATTTAAAAAAATAAATGTACTATGATATATTTAAGGTATACAACATATTATGATATATTTACAGTAAAACAGCTACTACGGTGGCACAAATGAACACCTCTGCCATCTCAGTTATCCCTTCACTACATGACAGGAGCAGTTGTAATGGACTCATTTAGCAAAAATGCTAACTCTAGTACACTTATTAACTATGGTCTTCATGTTATCTTCATGTTCATCTAATGTTGCACATTAGATCTTTTAACTTGTTAGTCTTAATGATTTGCCACCTTGATACTCTAGTTTCTCTTCAGAAGGTGTAAAATTTTACCTTTTGTTAAATATTTGCTACATTGTATCGTTTGACCTACATACATCATTTTTTACCTAGGTTGTTCCTGTTTTGGCTATTGTGACTAGTGCTACACTAAACATAGTAGTAGATACCTTTGTAAGGTTGTGATTTCCTTTGAGTGTGTGTCCAGAAAAGGAGCTGATGGGTCCCATGGTAGTTCTGTTTTTAATTTCCATAGGAACCTCCCATACTGTGTTGTATAATGATGTACCAGTCTCCCTTCTCATCAACAGTGTGCAGAGGTTCCCTTTTCTCCACACCCTTCCCAACACTTATTATCTCTTACATGTCTGATAACAGCTATCTGTCCTAACCGGTATGAAGAGGTATCTCATAGTGGTTTGGGTTTGTATTTCCCTGATGGTTGTTGATGGTGAGCACTCATACCTACTGAATTTTTTGTGTTGTCTTTCAAGAAATATCTGTTCTAATCTTTTGCTCCCTTTTTAATTTCGATATTATCTTTCTTGCTATTGGGTTATATTGGTTCTTTACAAAGCTTGCACACCCTTTTCTCTGAAAGTAGATGTAAATGTTTTTCCCAATCTATTGATTGAGATTGTTGACTGTGTGTCTGTGTGTGTGTGTGAGAGAGAGAAAGAAAGAAAGAGGGAGAGAGATGTACCACAGAATACGTGCAGAGATCAGAGGACAACTTGTAGGAGTTGATTCTCTCCTCTACATGTGGGTTCCAGGAATTGAACTCAAGTTATTAGTCTTAGTGTCAAGAGCCTTTACGTAGTAAGCCCTCTTGCTGGCCCTCCACCTTATTTTTTTGAGACAGTCTCTCTCACTGAACCTGGAGCTTACCTATTGGCTAGACTGACTGGCCAGCAAATCCCAGGGATCCTCTTATCCCCGCTTCCTCAGTGTTGGGGTCACAGGCATGTGTCTGTAATCAGACCCTGCTTTGCACTGCAAACACTTTATTGACTAAACCATCTCCCTAGCTCTCAGGGATAGTTGACTTTTTTCTGTGTAGAGGCTTTTAGCTGGATTTAATCTTATCTATTTATTTTTGCTCTGGTTTTGATAGGCATGAAAGTATCGACAAGGCCATTGTCAAGGAATCTTTCCCCTGTCTTTTTCTTCTAGGAGTTTTCAAATTTCAGATCCTGACATTTAGGTCTCTTGTCTATTTTGAGTTGATTTTTGTGTATATAAGGTAAGTGTCCAGTGTCATTCTTTTACATGAGGAAATCCAGCTTCTCAGAACCTCATTAAAGAGCCCTTTCCCTTCCCGTTGTGTCTTAGTGGTGCCCTGTTGAAGGTTAATTGATTTATTTATAGTTTTGATACAGTAGATTTTTTAATTTTATTATTTTTTATTTTATGTGTATGTATATTGCTTGCATGTATGTAAGGGCACCTGTGTTGTGCAATGCCTGCAGAAGTCAGAAGAGGGAATCAGGTTTGTTAGCCACCATGTGGGTACTGGGAATCAAACTCAGGTCCACTGCAAGAGCAGCTAGTGCTCTTAAGCACTGAGCATTTCTTCAGCTATAGACTCTCCACTAGATTTTTTTTGTCTGCTGTTATGTTAATATCTTTTTTTTTTTTTTTTTTTTTTTTTTGCTATTGCTTGTTTGTTGGTGCTGGATATTGAACCCTGGGCCTCCTGCATGTGAAGTGCATGCTCTACCACTCCCTCAGCCTTCATACTGTTTCGGTTATGATAGCTTTGTAATATAACTTTAAATTAGAACATGGCCTTCAGCTTTGTTTTTCCCCTCAGAATCACTCTGGATATTTGGAGTCTTGTAGTTTGATATAGATCTTAGGATTTTTTTTTTCTATTTCTGTAAAGAATGCTATTGGGATTTTAAAAATATTTATTTTATTTTTATTTTTTATGAATTATTATTGTATGTATATTTTATGAATATTAGTATATGAATGTATTGCCTGCATGTGTATAAGTGCACCTGTGTCCTGCAGTGTCCTCAGAGGTCAGAAGAGGGTGTCAGATCCCCTGGAACTGGAGTTAGGACGGTTGTTAGCCACCATGTGGGTGCTAGGAATTGAACTCAGTCTTCTGCAAGAACAGCCAGTGCTCTTAACCATTGCGCCATCTCTACAGCCCCGAGATTTTTGTTTTGTTTTGAAACAGGGTCTCCCTGGAGCTCCAGCTGACCTGGAGCTCCCTATGTAGACCAGGCTGGCCTTGATCTCACAGTTAAAGATGTACGCCTCCATGCTCGACAGTGAGGGGGTACCGGTCCCAGTGAGCCAACCGGGCTACTGGGATTTTTTTTTTTTTTAAACAAGGTCTCCTTGAAAAAGACCAGAAGAGTTTCCAGCCAGAAAATCTCTACTAGACCAGGCTGGCCTTTCCCAGAGATCAGCCTGCCTCTGCTTCCTGAGTACTTCACCACTTTAGGCGTATTGGGATTTTTGACAGGGATTTCATAAACTCCTTTATCACTAACATTTCCTTCCAGCTTATCTATGTACTTCATTCACTTCCCTGTTGCTTCTGAAGTTTCAACTTTCCTTTTTTTAAAATTTATTTTTATTTTATGTGTATGAGTATTTTTGCCTACATCATGTGCATGCTGTGCCCACAGAAGTCAGAGGAGGGCATTAGATACTCTGGAACTGGAATTACAGATGGTTGTTGCCCACCGTACGGGTTACTGAAAACCAAACCTGGGTCCTCTGGAAGAGCAGCCATTGTTCTTAACCACCGAATCATCCTTCCAGCCCCCAGGTTTTCTTTCTGTGCTCTGAAATGGCAAATGTAGTTTCAGAGGAGACATCTCCATATCCTTGCTTGACCTGCATTCCGCTGTGCAACTGGCCACCTGTTGCTTTGCTTGTTAGACCCCACTCTCAGCCCGGGGACTCGAACCCCTGTGGGCCGCCTGGGTGACTAACGTCGGGGAGCCTCAAGCCCACTGACCTCCCTCAGCCCAGGGGACTCGAACCCCTGTAGGCTGCCTGAGAGTCAGTCTCAAGAATCCAGACCATCAGATGCAAAATGCAAGAAGTAAGTTTATTTCACTTGCGCAAGTGGGAGACTCAGTCTCGTTCATGAGACTCAGCCCGCCTGCCTTCTGCCAGGCCAGGTTTTTATAGTAGGAACTCACAGTATTATCATACATTTATCATATAGGGCACTTGTTACATTTGGATTGGCTTTTGGCCTACAGACCAGGGTCACAGAGAAGACAATTTTACATAGTCCAACCTTCTCTCAGAAATGCCACATACATTATTCTGCAGTTCACAGGAGGTAAACCTTCCCATAATTTATGGATGGGATGATGGAGACTCTTCCTGTGGAATGTTAAGCCCACAGACTTTATCTTGCATACCAAGGGATGTTTACACAACTCTTGAATTCCCTGGGTCTCTTCCTCCTAGTCTTATAGTTTCTTAGTTGCTGTTTTAATTAAGGGGGGAGGCCGGGCTCGTATCACCGAGTGCCTCACAAAACAAAGTGTCTCACAGAATGTTTAACCCACAGACATTATTTCACATACCATGAGATGTTGACATGACCTTTGTGGTCTCTGGGATTTTCTAGTTGGGAGGAGGTAAGCTAACAAAGGGGACCAGGTATTTTTCCATGAAAGCGGGAGTCCTACATGCTGGGCAACTTAACTTAAATTGTCTTGCAGGGAATAGGGAGATCTGGTAGACACAATAAAGTGCTCTCCATCTGGCGTTACAGTGTCTTCTGTCAGACTTTTGCTCATGCTTCACTGACCTCATACCGTGCCGTGGCCAAGGGCGCTCCTTAACCCTCCTGTAAGTACTAAGAACTGAGGCGTCTGTGAAAGATACTGCATAGGTCCAGTATTTCAGTCCTGTTCCTGTGGTAGAGGCTGTGACTATTCTGCTGGGGATTTGGTTGGGTCACTGAAAATTCCAGCAGCTTCCAGGACCACAGAATCCAGAACAGACAGGAGCCAGAAATAAAACATTCCTAAGTCAAAGGACCAAGTTGTCAGTACCGGAATTTACATGATTCACAGATATGCTGGAGGTCAGTCTTAGGAGATTTATTTAAGTTTGAAACAGAAGAAAATATAGGGGCAGTCATGTGGTCTGAGCTTTGTACTAGAGGAAGGAAAGTACTTGGAAGATGGGAGCTCTGGTGAGGGGAGAAAGGGGGGAAACTAACTGGAGGTAGGCTGACTTAAAATAACAAAGAGCACTGATTGAGCTGCTAGGAATTCAGGGTGGACTGCATAGAGCCAAAAGAAAAGAAAGGCCAGAGAGGTCAGGCAGATGAGGTGCAGATTTATATTCAGCAATCATTTGGACTGACTGGGATCGTAGCTCAGTGACAAAGTGCTATGGAAACCCTTGGGTTTAGTCCAGAGCACCATAGAACAAGCAAAACAAAACAAAACAAAAACATTTATGGAGCCCCAATATGCGAGATCTGTATTTTCTGTCTGAGTTAATCCATAAAGGATTGGTATCTTGATTTTCCTGTTAGGGAAACCCAGAGCTGAGATGTTCCGTGGCCTGTTTGTAAGTAGAAGAGGCAGCTGGCACTCAGATATGTCTGACTCGGTTCAGCATTCTTTCTACTACTGCCTGTGAGAGTTGAGATGCTGTCCTGTAAGGTGTGTGAGATAACATTGGCAGCATAGCAGAAGCTGACCCCAAGCTTTCCCTGAGTAAACTGGAATTCCACTGGAAACCCAGTAATATTGTTAGATTTACTTTAAAAAAATAAAAATAAAAGGAGGGGGACTAGAGAGATGACTCACTGGTTAAGAGTGCATACTGCTCTTCCAGAAGACCTAAGTTTACAGTACCCACATTGGGTGGCTCACAACTGTCTTTTAACTCCAGCTTCAAGGGGTTTCGATGCCTCTGTCTTCTACAGACAGCTGTACTCAGGTGTACATACCCACACAAGACACAATTAAAAATAATAAAAAATAAATCTTGAAAAAATAAAGTAGACCAGGCATGGTAGTACACACTTTTAATCCCAGCACCTGGGAGGCAGAGGCAGGAGGATCTCTGTGAGGTCCAGGCCAACCAGGGTTACATAATGAGATCTTACCTCAAAAAAAAATTTTTAATTAATTAAAAATAAATAAATAAAAATAAAAGTAAGGACTGGAGAGCACTCAGTCAGTAAAGTGATTGCTGCACAAGCACGGAGACCTTAGTTTAATCCCTGGAACTCACATAAAAATGCCAGGCATGGTGATTCAGGCTTGTAATCCCAGTGCTTGGGAGGCAGAGGCAATAGGATCCTTGGGGCTTAGTGGCTAGCCAGCTTAGCCTAATTGTCAAACTCTAGGCCAATGGGAGACCTGTCTCAAAAAACAAGCACTTGAGGAATGACTTCTGAGGTTGACCTCTGTCTTCCACATACATATGTGTGGATACACATGTATACCCACACAAACATGTCCACACAGACAGACAAACATACACCAAATGAAAATAAGATTAACTTGGGGCTGGAGAGATAGCTAAGCAGTTAAGATCACTGGATCCTCTTGCAGAGGACCTGGGTTTGGTTCCCAGCACCAAATGATGGCAAACAACCATTTAAAACTCCAGCTTCAGTGAATCCTATGCCCTCTTCTGGCCTCTTTGTGCATTGCAGCCATGTGGTCAACTTAATACATGCAGGCAAAGTAGTCATACCCATGTAGTAAAAATAAATGATAATAATAAATTTTAAATTAAGAATAAGGGCTGGAGAGATGGCTCAGTGGCTAAGAGCACTGACTGCTCTTGCAGGTTTGATTCCCAGCATCCACATGGTAGCTAACAACCATCTATAACTCCAGTTCCAGGCAATCTGACACCCTCTTCTGACCTCCGTACATTGCATGACACAAGTGCACTTACATATATGAAGGCAATACACTCATATGCATAAAATTAAAATAATAAATAAAATATTTTTAAAAATAGGATTAACATTCATGGTAAAATTTTTGGTCATATACAACAATATGAAATGAGAATTTCCTCTCTCTAACATCATCTCTACTCCTAGTCACAGTCCCATGTCCAAAGTCATGACTCCTTGAAGTATTTGGTGCTACTCTGTATTTTGTGATCTCCACATCAGAAGGGGAGGAGACTACCAGGAAGAACTGAAGGAACTAAACAGGTTTAGTCTGCAGAAGTAAAAATGCTGGGGCAGCAAGTGTGCTGTCATAATTCAGCTTCCATGCCTGGGGGATCCAGAGAAATGGCATATCCCATTCCAGATGGCCCCAGAGGTTGCATCTGGACCCAAGACATGGGTATTGGAGAGCAGAATTTAGTTCAGTGAAAGGAAGAAGAGCCATCTCAATAAAGGGGGATGGCAGCTTCCATAACAATTATTCCCGTAGAGAAGGGCAGGAAATATAGGGCAGGGGGATGAAATTTTAAATAGGGTAGTCAGGAAGTCTGGGCAGACAAGATGCTGTTTTGACTGGTGGAAATGAGTCTTTCACAGCACTGTAAGAAGGGTATCCTGAGAGAGAGAAACAGCGTACGTTAAGTCCTGAGGCTCTCTGGACTCCAGGGAGGCCAGAGTGCTGGAGCCAGTGAGCAAAAGATGCCATGAGAGGTGTTGTGGGACCAGGAGGTAAAAACAGATGGTTTTGGGTTTGGAATTTTTTAATTAATTTATTTATGTGTGTGCAGGTATGCATGCCACTGTACACATATGGGGCTCAGAGATCATTCTCTGCAGTCATGTATCTCCTGCCACCTGTGGGATCCAAGGATTGAACTCAGGTCTTCAGACCTGCTAGCAAGCACCTCTACCCGCTCAGCCATCTTGTCAGTCCTGTTTTGTTCTTTTTTTGTTTTTGAAACCGAAGCTCACATTGTAGCCCAAGCTGACCTAGAACTCACTATGTAGTCCATCCAGGCTGGACTTGAACTTATGGTCATGCTTTTTCTCAGCCTCCCGAATTCTGGGGTTATAGGCATGAGTCACCATGCCCTTGAGAGCAGCCTCTAATTCCTTTTATAAGCCGTAGGTAACAATACCTAAGAGCCTGACACAGTAGCACATGTTTGTAATCTTAGCACAGTTGGGAGATGAGGGCAAGCTCTCTCCCATTAAACTCCTTTTATGGGGAGAATGTGACACAAGACAGATCTCCCTCTAGACATAGAGCCTGGTTGTTTTTACTCTTTTTTTTTTTTTTCATATTATTTATTTATTTACTTATTTTGAGACAGGCCCAAGCTGGCCTCGAACTCACTATGTAGCCAAGGATGACCTTGGACTTCTGATCCTCCTTTCTCTACCTCTCAAGTGCTGGGGTTACAAGCATGTGTCGCCATGCCTGGCTTTATGCCAGGGATTAAACTTAGGGCTTTGTGCATGCTACACAAGTACTCTAGTGAGATACTTTCCTACCTCCTTTCTTACTTTTCACTTAGAAATTCCAGCATCCAAAGTTAGACCTTCTTCGTCGGGAGGACTTCATCTGGAATCTGAAAAGCATTCCTCTTCTGGAGAAGTATGTGGATGCTTTGGGCCAGAATCGCAACCGAGAGATTGTTGAACAGGTCATTCAGCTGTTCAAGGAAGAAGTAATGACCAAATTAAGTAATTTTCGAGAATGTGAGTATTCTCCCAAAGTATTTTTCTCAACATATAAATTTGAAAATTTCATGTCATCAGGAAAGCAAGGAGGTATAATTTGGCTTTATCAAATCTTAAAATGCTTCTGTAGTTGTTATTACTTTTTAAAGAATGATATCTTTACTATTCTTAAAATTACTGCATATGAAGCCTCCCTTTTATTCTTTAACTCAGTTTGCTCTTCTTGTTTTGAGTGTATGTCCACGCTGGTCTTGATTCACAGAAGTCCTCCTGTATCAGTCTCCTAAGTGCTGAGATTATAACCATGAGCCAAAATATCCAGCTGAAGCTCCTTATATATCACGATTCTACCTCCTCTCTCTGCCCTATTAAATTTACATATTCTATATATGATTTACAGTAGTGTTTTTTTTCTTATTTTATGTACATGGTACCAAACTGTATGTTATTCATTCTGCAACATAAGTTTTCAATCCAATATTTTATTTATTTATTTATTTATTTATTTATTTATTTATTGCACTCTTGGGAGTTGTGGGGCACACATGCTATATATAGCACATGTGTCAGAGTCAGAAGACAACTATGTAGGTCCCAGGGATGGAACTCAGGTCTTCAGTCTTGGCAGCAAGCACCCTTACCTATTGAGATATTTCACAGGTCCCCAACATTTTTTTCAGGTTTGCCCATATTAGTATACATAGTTTACTAGGGAATTTTATTCTAGTTTATTAGGGAATTTTTAAATTTTAAATTTTAATTTAAAAATTTTATGTGTATGAGTATTTTGCCTGCATGTATGGAAGTGTACCTGTGCATGTAATTGCCCACAGGGGCCATAACAGGATGTAGGATCTCCTGGAGTTGGAGTTGCAGATGGTTGTTAGTCATCATATGAATGCTGGGAACCAAACATAGGTGTTCTGCAAGAGCAACCAGTACTTTTAACCTCTGAGCCATCTCTCCAGCCCCAGTTTTTTGTTTTGTTTTGTTTTTTGTTTTATTTTTTGAGACAGGATCTTACTATGCAGCTCAGGCTGGCCGTGAGTTGGCAATCCTCTTACCTCAGCCTCCCAAATACTAGACAGATTTACAGGCATGTGCCATCGTTCTTGGCTTTTTAAATTATGTTTAACTGCTGGATAGTGTTCTGTAATATTATATTTAACATTTTTGGGCCATTGTCTTGTGAATGGAATTTTACTTTGTTTCTTTTCTGCTACATAAGTGATGTTCCATGACTTTTCCGGTATAGCTCTCCCTTGGGATGGACATGAGTCTCTCTAGGGCACACAGGCAGATATGGAGAGCCTTCCCATACTTCCCACCCAGTATTGAGTTCTGGCCCGCGGGCGAGTAACTGAAAGGCATTTCGACAAGGTCTGGGTGGGCTTTGTTGTTTGCTTCATTGTGTGGTCACACGTTAGGGTGTAGTGTAAGAGCTGACGTGATTTTTCACCCTCAAACCTGCTTTTCCTGTAGCCTTCTTCATCTCACTGAAAAAGTACCCACCATTTACCTTATAGATCTGGCCCCAAATTTAGATCAGCCTTGACTCTGTTCTTTTTCCCACACAAATATGTGGGGAATTTTACTATACTGTCCATAAATATACCACATATTATTTTACTCTTAACACATATCTGAGACCAGGTGGTAGTGCATGCCTTTAACCCCATGGGGAGGCAGAGACAGGCAGATCTCTGCAAGTTCAAAGCCAGCCTGGTCTATATATAGAGTTCAGCGAGACCCTGTCTCAGATATATATATCTGAGATGTGCCTAATTTCAGCTACTTTAAAAGATCATTTTTTTAGACTCAATATGAATGTTCGTTAGAACTTTTTGTACCTAGGTGTGGGATACCTAGGTCATATGACATACACACATACATACGAATATGTGTATGTATATAAATATACATATATATATATATATATATGTATATATGTATGTGTATATTCAACTTGACTACAGAATGTCAGTTTCCAGAAGTGGTTGAATAAATTCATACTACTTTTACCAGGATATAAAAAATTATTACTGCTCTACTTCCTTGTTATTATGAAGCTTAAATTTTTTCTAGCTTCACTTTCATGTAATAGTTTTTCGTTGTGGTTTTAAAATACATTTTTCTAGCTATTGGCTTTTTATATATACTCTTGTGAAGTGTCTATTCAAATCTTTTGCTTGTTTTCTGTTTTGATTTTTTCTCATTGACTGATTAACATTCTAAATATACTCCAGATATGAGTCCTTTGTTATTAAATTACATGTGTTACAAATGTTTCTCCTTTTCTGCGGCTGATTTGATTGGCTACAAATATTTTAATCTTTTACCTGATAGCTAGTAGAGTATAAATGTAGAAGTTTTTTCTCAACCTATTATCATGAACATATTTTTCAATATTATCTTCTTAAATTTTATATTACTTGCTTTTCACATTAGACCTACAATCTGTCTGGGATTTTATATACAATATGATTTTGTCTTATGATTGATAATTTTCCTATCATTTATTGCAGACTGCTTTTTCTTTTCTGTTTTGCAGTACTACCTTTGTTATAAATCCAGTGTATTTTAGATCATTTTATTATTCTGATCTAGTTGTCTATCTGTATCCATACAACAACATATCAACTAGACTAGGTTATGCTGCAGTAACAAGTATCCCTCAATTAATGTGAACCACAGTTACGAAAATTTAGCTCTAACCCAAGCTGCATGACTACCATAAACTAGCTGGGGCTCTGTCCCATTTTTGGATTTAGACTGAGAGAACTTTTAGTCAACTCAAATATGGCTGTGGTATTCAAAAAGAATTAACAAATTATATACATCTTTATTTTTTCCTTTTTATTAATTTCTGAAGTTAGCATATAAAGTTATAGGCTTCATCATGAAGTTTTCATATATAAATATGTGGATGTATTTTGCTCTTATTCACCCCTCCCCCACTGCTCCTGTCCCCTTTTCCTGATCCCTTTCCTTCCCCTAAACCTACTTTAATGTCACATGTATTCCATCACCCTCTCTTTTCTCCATCTCCTCCCTCTCCTAAGTTCTCTTCTTCCTCTCTCATGGTCCCCCTTCTTCTTTCATGTTCTGTAACACACACACACACACACACACACACACACATACACACACACACTCTTAAATCTAGAGTCTATATATGAGTAAAAATATGTAGTTTTTGTTTTTGTTTTTTTTTTGAGTCTGGCTTATTTCACTTTAACATAATGTTTTCCAATCATCCATTTTCCTGGAAATTTCATGATTTCATTTTTTATTTATGGCCAAATAAAATTCCATTATGTCTGTGTACCACATTTTCTTTGTCTAGTCACCTGTTAATGGACGTCTAGACTGGTCTCATTTCCCACCTCTTACAAACAGCACAGCATTAAGCATGGATGGGCCAGTATCTATGTAGACTGATCTTGAAACTTATGCTTTGAAGAGACAACCATTTATGTTCATATGTCAATGACCAATAATGGTAATGTGGCCACATTACTTTTTTAAGAAGTAGAGAGTACAGCCCAGCAGGTTCCAGGGTAGAATTTGTGATTGTCCCTAAAGATTACTACACTATTCTAATTTCTTTAGTCTTTGTATAGAACAGAACATATCTTCCTGAATTCTCCTTTTATATGAAAGTTTTAACTACTTTTTTCCTTTATATTTCCATATCAATTTTAGGATGAGCATGTCATGTTTTTTGGAAAGTCTGTAAAGACTTTTAACTTAGATCGAATCTGTAGCTAAATTTGAAAAAAATGGGCATTATAGTATATTTATAAAACTACTCTAATCCATGAACAAAGTCAGTCTCTCTGTTTATATATATTCATGGATCTTTTAATCTATAGGTTATCTATATCCCTAAGCTGTAGATAGACAAATAAATATATATACATTAAGGTTTATACATTTTCCCATAGAGGTATTATACATTTAAAGTTTTTTTACTTATTTATTTATTTATTTATTTATTTATTTATTTATTTATTTATTTATGATATACTCTATAGCACATATGTGGAAGTCAGAGGACAACTTGCAGGAATCAGTTCTTTTCTTCTACTGTGTGGGTCTTCCAGATTTAATTCAGGTTGGCAGGGAGTACCTTTACCCACTGAGCCATCCTGCTTGCCCTGTACATTTTTTTGACAGTGTTATAGGTTAAATCCAGGACTTTGCACATGCCTGGCAAGTACTCACCACCAATTTATGCCCAAGCCACACTTTCTAAGGTTTATTTTTATTTATATATTTGTGTTTGTGTGTATCTGTTGTATCTGTCTGAGTGTATGCTCCATGTGTATGGGTGCTCACTGAGGCCAGAAGAAGCTATTGGGGCCACTGGAGATGGAGTTACAGATGGTTGTGAGCCACCCCATGTAGATGCTGGTTTGGAACAAAACTCAGATCCTCTGGAAAGCAGGAAGCATTCTTCAACACTAAGCCATCTTTCCAGCTCCCAACATCCACAATTTTTTTTCTTCTTTTATTAAATACTTTATCATTTTTATTTTTTTATATGTATGAGTGTATTGCCTGCATGTATGCAAGTAAACTTGTGTTGTGCAATACACTCAGAGGTCTGAAGAAGGCATAGCCCCTGTAACTAGAGTTACAGATGGTTGTTAGCTGCCATGTGAGTGCTGGGAACTGAACCCGGGTTCTCTGGAAGAACAGCCAGTGTCTTAACTGTTGAACCATCTCTCTGTAGACCAGCTTGACCTCTCAAGTTCCTTTTGCATACCAAATGCTGGGATTACAAGCATGTGTAACTATGTCAAGTGCAACAACTCTTATTTAACTTCATTAAACATCCTAGCATTTCATTTTCTCCCCACACCTCAGGAAAAGCTTTCTTTATCTGTTGTATTGTGTGTGTGTGTGTGTGTGTATGCGCGCGCACGCGCGCGTGTGTGTGTGTGTGTAAAATTGAGCATATGTGTGTGCCAGGGCATGTATTCAAGATTGGAAAACAACTTTCAGGAGTTGCTTTTGTTCTTCAACCATGAGTTCTAGGACTCAAACTTAGGTCATCAGGCTTGCACAGCAAGCACTTTTACTGGATAAGTCATCTTGCCAGCCCTCAACGTTTAACTGGTAAGTGCAATGATTAGGTTTTTTTGTTGTTGTTAATATCTTTGGTAAGATTAAGGAATTTTCCCTGTATTCCTGGTTTGCTAAGAATTCATATAAAAAGGGTATGTTGATTTCTCCTTTAGTCTGTAGATATGGTGAATTATATTGGTTGTATCTAAGATTAAATCAACGTTGCATTCCTAATTTAAACCCAGTGTCGTTGTTATATTGTTTTCTTTTTTCCTCTCTTCACTATGTATCATCTTTCTCAGTTTGCTAATGTTTTATTTATGATTTTTCACATCTATATTCCTTAAGTAATACAGTTTTCCCTTTATAATATCCTTATTTGGTCTTATGTTAGCCTCATAAAATAAGGGCCTTCTTCCATTGTCTTCATAATTATAAGATTAGGATAGTGCTGGAGAGATGGCTCAATTATTAAAAGCACTTGCTGCTCTTCCAAAAGACTGGAATTTGGTTCTCAGTACCTAGCACTCACTACCTAGTACTCACTACCTAGTTGAACATATAGCAACTCACATCTGCCTGTAACTTCAGCTCCAGAGCCTCTGACATTCTCTTCTTTCATCTGCAGGCATCTGTACATATGTGGTATACTTACACATAGACATACATACACATGCACATAAATAAAATAAGTAAATGTTAAAGTACTTTATGTGTATGAGTGTGTTGCCTACATGTAGGTAGGTGCATCTGTGTTGTGCCAGAATAGGTCAGAAGAAGATATCAGATCCCCTGGAATTGGAGTTATAGATGGTTGTTAGCCACAATGTAGGTGCTTGGAATTGAACTTGGATCCTCTGCAATGGCAGCCAGTGCTCTTAACCACTAAACCATCTGTCCAGCCCCCCACGTAAAACTTTTTAAAAGATTAGAATATTTTGCATGGTGTGGTTGAAAACTCCTTTAATTCCAGCACTCTGGAGGCAGAGGCAGGCAGATCTCTGTGAGATGGAGGCCAGCTTGGTCTGCATAGCAAGTTTCAGGCCAGGTGGGGCTACAGGGAGACTGTCTCAAAAAAATAATAAAACAACAAAAAACCCATAAAAAGTTCAATGTTTCTTTGATTTATATTTATTTATATATTTTTATTTTTATAATGTTTTGCCTACATGTATATAAAGTGAGCTGTGTGCATGCAGTGCCCATGGAGGCCAGAAGAGGGCATTGGATCCCCTGGAACTGGAGTTACCATGTGGGTGCTAAGAACTGAATCTGAGTCCTCTGCAAAAGTAGCTAGTGCTCTTAACCACTGAGCTATCTCGTCTTGATTTTACAAGTTAAATACTTCCTTATTTCAAAAGGGATAAAAGAGACACATTCAGGCAAAACCAAAGTCCTGCAGTGTAGCTCAGTATCTAACATCTGAGATCCACTCATGATCCCTTGGGCTCCAAAGGCTTGGGCAACTTCACTTCAGCTCTGAGGTTCACAGCACACACAGCTTGTCTTGTAGGCTATTTTGTTTCCCTTACTTTGGACCTTAGTCCATGACATGCTTTCACTGTTCCATGCATAGAATGGCATTTCCTCTAGCCTTTCTTCTTTTTTTCTAATATTGAAATTTAAGTTTGCTTGGGAAAGGGGGCAGCTTGATTTAAGACTATAAAAATCTGTTCTATGTCCACTTGGTGTACAACTACAATCCAGCTCTCAGGAGGCTGAAAGAGGAAGACAGGGGATTTGATTTGAGGCCAGCCTGGCCTACATGTCAAAAGCCTGTTTCAGAAAGCAAAGCAGGATCAGGGAGATGACTCAATGGGTAAAGGCAAACCTGATGACCTGAGTTCAATCTCCAGGATCCATATGGTAGAAGAGAACAGACTCCTGCAAATTGTCCTTTGACTTCCACAAGCATGGTATAGCATACATGACACCCCCCCACACAAAGATAAATAAATCTTTAAAATTTTTTATTATTTTTTATGTATATGAATGTTTTGCCTACATATATGTAAGGCTTCTGTGTTGATCAATGTGCATGGAGGCCAGAAGACAGTGTTGGATCCTCTGGAACTGGAGTTAAGGATAGTTGTTAGCTGCCATGTGAGTACTGTGAACTGAATTCAGGTTCTCTGCAAAAACATCCAGGGCTCTTAGCCACTAAGCCATCTCTCTAGCCCCCTAAAAAAAGTGGTTTTGTTTTGCTTTTTAATTTATTTTTATTTTATGTGTATAAGTGTCTGCATGTATGTAAGTGCACCATGTGTGTGCAATGCCCTCAGAGGACAGAAGAGAGTATCGGATCCCCTGGAACTGGAGTTATGAATGGTTGTGCTGGGAACCAAACTCCAGTCTTCTGCAAGAACAGTTAGTGCTCTTAACTGCTGAACCATCTCTCCAGCCCCCAGAAATAAATCTTTTAAAAAGCAAAACAAATTTAGTGTGATGGTACACACCTTTAATCCCAGCACTCAGGAGGTAGAGGCAGGTGAATCTCTGTGATATAGAGGTATACACAGGCCAGCTAAAGCTACAAGGACATCCTGTTTCAAAAAGAAATTATCATTCACTTTCGAGTATCTTCTTTTTATCATATTTAGAAATAGAAATCTTTTTCTCAAAATTATAATGAACGTTTTAGGTTTTCTTTTTGTTGCTGGTTTCTGTTGTAATTGCATTTTGGTTAAGAAACATTTTATTAATGGTCCAATAGAATTCTTTTGCATGAAGAAAATGATCTATCTACATTGCCCTGTACAACAGTCACTATGTGGCTAGTGAGCACTTGAATTGTGGCTTGTACAACTGAATAGCTGGGATGTCCAGTTTTATATATTCTTAATAATCGAAGGCCACATGTGATTAGTGGAGGTGTGTGTGTGTATCCATCCCATTAGGTGGAGTTCCTTAATTCATGTTGAAATTCTCCCTATCTTTTGATGATCACTTTTTCTGCTTGTTCTAACAACTTCTTAGTGAAATGTATTTCAGTCTCCTACTGTGATGTAGATGATCTGCTTTTCCCTTTTATTTCTGTTGAATTTTGCTATGTATGTTTTGAATCAAGTTTATGCTGCATTCCAGTTTCAGAAATGTGTAGTTTAAAATTTATGATTTATAAAGATGCTCATTGGTATTTGTATTAGTTAACTTTTCCTGTGAGTCAGGAAATCTGGCAAGGCTTAAGAACTCTTAAAGCCTGACCCCAGTGATGTTTTTCCTCCAGCAAAATGGTACCTCCTAAACTTCCCATAACAGTGCTGCTAACTGGGGAGCCTATGAGAATCATTCTCATTCTCACTACAGTATTACTATGATACAGTAATTAAGCATAATTTGCACAATCATAATCATAGAAAAGTTAAGCTAGGCACAGTGGCTCATACCTCTAATCCTAGCACATGGAGGAGGCAAGAGGACTGCATGAAATACAGGCCAGCCTGGGCTACAGAATGAGATCCTGTCTCAAGAAAAAAAAAATCACTTGATTATTGTAAAGTATGTGACTCTGATTTATTGCCTGTGGACAAACTAATCATATCTTAATTCTAGTCAATAGCTTAAATCAGTGTTTTTCAAACTGTCCATGGTAAATACAAGTTTGGGTTTTTTTCTCCCGATACATCACAGTCTGATAATACATGGTTCTACTGTGTGTGATTAGGTCATAGCTTGTGCCACTTATGGCTAATTGCACTAGACAAAACTCAAACTGGTGTACATTCTGTTCAGTGAACCAAGGCCATGGGCCATGCTCTTGGATGTCAAATTGTTGTAACATTTTTTTCAACATGCTTAGTTTCTACTTTTTTATCTCTTGCAGACTAGTAATGGAGAACAGCAACCACAGACCCCATGTTGGGTAGTACTGATTTAAAAGACCACATCTATTCCATCAATCACAAAAGCTGGTATCATTCAAAATTATTGTCATCATAGTCTTTTAAATCCTAGATAGAAATAAAGGCACATATGATCCCTTCAAAACTGTGCTTCCTATAATGATATGAATATAATTATATTCTCTTAAAATATTTCTGGTTTTGAGCAGTTCTTTTCACTTTGCTATTCTAGTAGCCCAAGTGGGGTATTTGCAAGGACGATCATCTCTATCTTTACTTTTACACTGATGAGAAGCAAAAGCAAAGGCAGCCCAAAACTAACTGCCTGTGTCCTTTTCAGAGAAAACTGTCTTCAGAAAATAACAGTTTGGTCCTTTATCTCCACGTGCTCATCAGATTATGTGGATGGCACTGCTTAACAAAGAGAAATGGAAAGACAATGTGTTGGTCTATTAAATAACTTTTTACATGATTTTTCTACTTTCAGGTATCAATCATGGCGATCTTAACGACCATAACATTTTAGTAGAGTCCAGCAAGTCAGCCTCTGGAGATGCCGTGTATCAAGTGTCTGGGATTTTAGACTTTGATGACATGAGCTATGGCTACTATGTGTTTGAAGTGGCAATCACCATCATGTACATGATGATTGAAAGCACAAATCCTTTACAAGTGGGAGGTCACATCCTTGCAGGGTTTGAAAGCATAATCCCATTGACGGCTGTAGAAAGGAGTGCTTTGTTCTTACTGGTATGCAGTCGGTTTAGTCAGTCACTTGTCATGGCCGAATACTCTTGCCAGCTGTACCCCAAGAACAAAGAGTATCTCATGATTACTGCGAAAAGTGGGTGGAAGCACTTACAGCAAATGTTTGACATGGGTCAGAAAGCAGTAGAAGAAATCTGGTTTGAAACTGCCAAGTCCTATGAATCTGGGATCTCCATGTGACCAGAGAAAAGTTCACATTTCCTGAGTACTTAAAACTCAGTAGGCCCAAATCAAATTCGTGAAGGATTTTCCTATCTAGTTAAAAATGAATTGGTAGAACAAATCATTTCTAAACATGAAAAACAGAAATAAAGTATAGTGTTTTGAGCAATCTTAGGACCATCTTTTATACTGAAGTAAGAACTATATAAAGAGTACTTGCCGAGTATGCACAGGTCCTGGCTTCAACCTCTAGTACCGCAGAAAAGATATGCAAGCAAGCATGTTTGCCCCTGGGTCTTGCTTGCCATTTATATCAAATGTACATGATGATACCTGATTTTAAGCAGTCTTTCAATCCTTAATGACTTTTGAATTTTTGAAAAGAATTCACACATATAGCTATATTCACATATTTTAAATAACTGGACACAGCCTACACATCACCAATTTTTATGAAACCTCTAATATGTCCTCTAGGATTCCACTGCATTCTGTATTTTTTCAGTGTTTCATTTTTTGTGCTGGATTATGCTTCTATAGTCATCAACTCTGTGAACTATTTGACCATGAGAAACTTGGGTCTCTGTGTGTCTTCCCATATCTACAGTAGTGTCTTCCTCACAGAATAGTCTCTAAACATATTTACAAAATGAGCGTATGCAAGAAGAAAGGCCAAAGAAGGCACACACCATGATGCCTTAGAGAAAACACAGGTAGTATTGATGAGAAAAAACATACTGAACTTTAGAGAATAGTTGAAACTAGAGCTGCCAAGCCAGGTGCTAGACAACGCTGGAACGGCAAGGAAGCAAACTAAGACATGGAAGCAGGCCACCAACCCCTGAGCTACATAGCAGTTTCCAAGCAGATACAAGCAGGCTTCCTCAACAGATTTTTTTTGAGACAGGGTCTCACTCTGTTGTTCAGGCTGATCTTTAACTCCTTGGCTCAAGCTATCCTCTTGTGTCAGCCTCCCAGTACTGGAACCATAGTCATGCGCCACCATGCCTGGCCCAATATGTTTTTCGTTCTCCATAATTTAAGATTGCTTTTATGTGACTTTGCAAAATTAGTAAAGCATATTGTATATTTGGCTTAAATTTTACCACGATGTTTCCTTCACTGATTTCTTTTCACAGCTCAAACTGAGAGTTACACTGTTAGCGCCCCTGGTTTTCAGGCCATTGGACTTAGACTCAATTCCACCTTAAGTCTGGCTTCTCTGTTCTCCAGCTTGCAGAATATGTATTGTGCGACTTCTTGATCTCTATAACCACATAATAAATATCCATGCAAATTCTGTTTTCTCTGTTTTGTTTTGTTTAACTCAAGGACAGTTTTACTGGAGCAAAAGAGAAAACAACAGAGCAGGCAAGCTGGAGATCTCAGCAGCTACTGGGAGGAGGGAGATGGAAAAGTGAAAATAAAACTTCCATATTCAGAATCAGAATCAAGAAAGCAGGCAGGCTCAACAATGAAAATCAGCTAACAGCCGCATGGGACTGGGGGCTTCAGAGAGAGTAAGGAGGAGAACATACCTGGACTACTAGGGCAAGCAGGCTTAGAACTTTGGCCAGTGTCTGGGAAAAGGATATAGAAAGGAGGGAAAGAAAAAAGCTCACACTTTCTGAGCTGAAACTCAGAAAGCAAGCAGGTTTAACAGCGTGAATTAGTAAGCTATCCTATTGGTTCTTTTTCTCTGGAGAACACTAATTCAGTGACCTTAACAGAATAATATATTATTTTCACACCCTAGCACCATGCTAGGACCCTACCAGAGACTCTTAGTAATGATCTGTTGATTGGCTGGATGTAGTGACATAGGCCTATAATCTTAGCACTCAGGGGGCCAGAGGCAGGAGGATCAATACAAGTTCAAGGCCAGCCTGGTTCATAGAAAATTCCAGGTTGGCCAAGGCTATATGGTAAGACCCTGTATCAAGAAAAACCCAAACAACAAAAATCCATGAAGATGTGGGGGCAGGTGTTGGATGAACTGCAAGAACAAATGGTTTTTTGTCTCTTGATATGATCTCTAATGCCAGGCTGGTCTAGTGCCTCCAGCTTGTAGCAGTCTTACCTCAACCTCCCAAATGGTAGGATTACAGGTGGGAAAGTACCACACTCTCCTCAAAAATGAACATACTTCTACAAGTGTCAGTTCCTGGTCCTTCCAATCAGTGAGGAAAGAAATTTGTTCTAGACTCAGGAATCAGTGTCAACTGTCTGGCAAAGACTCTGCCCTTATGGGTCTCTTCCTAGCTAGGATTTTATCCTCTCAAATGTCAACAAAGCTTTATTTTCTGGTCTTACTCTTAATCTCTCCAGCCTGCATCCTTCATATCAGAGGCAGACAAAAAAGTCTCCTTATTCCGAGTGTGTCACGCCTTTAATCCCAGTACTCTGGAGGCAGAGGCAGAAGGATCACTTTGGGACTGAGGCCAACCTAGTCTATGTAGTGAGTTCCAGGTCATCTGGGGCTATAGGCAGACACTGCCTCAAAAAAAAAAAAAAAATTCTAATTACATATGTTGCTGTGTAACAATTTGAGGACTTAGTGACTTAAAACTTCAATGACTATTATTTTATGGGTTCTGTGGGTCATAAAATCAGCCCCTTTCTGCTTCACAATACCTGGGTCCTCGATGGGGAAGACACGAGGGTCAGGAGAGACTAAATTACTAGTGACTGGGGACTAATCTGGAGAAATCTGCAGGTACTTACATAACAGGTGATGCTGGACCCTCATCTGGCCTTTGGCCAAGCACTTGATCATGTGGTCTTTGCTTCCTCACAGAATACTGCCTGAGATTCAGAAGGTCCAGAGGACAAGACAGAACTATATATTTTAGAGTTACTATGAGAAACATTTGATACCACTTAACATTGTAATCAGGCTCACCCAGCTTCAGGGCAAGGTGGTATCAAACCTCTCAATGGAAATTATCAATGGCACGTTGTAAGAGGAACTTGTGGGATGGAAGAGCTGAGGCCTCATATCCTAAGCATCACTTTAGCTCCTTTCTTCCCATTTCCCAAAAGGGGGAGAATCTGGCATTGAAGGCACTCTACAGTTGGTACTCAAATACCTTTCCTTCATTTCCTGCATTCTCCTCCATTCAAGCCAGCTTGAACTACTCTGTTACTCAGACTTGTCAAGCTCATATTTTTGCCTTTTCGGGTGGGTGGGTGGGGCAGTGCTGAGATTGAACCTAGGGTCTCACACATGATAAGCAAGCACACAATTGCTGAGATATATGCCCAGCCTTCTTTTCTGTACATTTTCCTCAGCTGGTCCTTTAACCTAAGGAATTCCACCTCCCACAACTCAATATTGTTTGTTGAATTCTGCAGACTAAGGTAGCAGGCAGATGTGCTCGGAGGTGCCGAAAGTTACAGCATCTGAGGATGATTTCAGGTCACCTGTCTGGCTATGCCCCTCTCTGAGCTTCAGAAGCAGAAATGGGTGGCAGGAAAGACCTCAAAATACCTCCTCCACCCTCTGGTCAGGGACTCGCTATGTAGCCCTGGCTGGCCTGGAACTCACCAGGCAGAGCAGCCTGGCCTTGAACTTGCTGGGATACTCCTGCCTCTGCCTCCTGAGCACTGGCCAGGTCCAGCCTAAATGCAACTAATTTCTAAGCTACCTTGTTTTTAAAACCCAGATTCGACCATTTTGCACCCTACACACCGGCCAAAGTTCCTGCCTTCCATGTTCTGAAATGATTATATATTAACTTTGGTGTAATCAACCTACTAGCTCTCTAAAACCCCCAAAAAACTTGCTTACATGGG
The DNA here is from genome assembly GCA_035773235.1 of Eospalax fontanierii. Taxonomy (NCBI): domain Eukaryota; kingdom Metazoa; phylum Chordata; class Mammalia; order Rodentia; family Spalacidae; genus Eospalax; species Eospalax fontanierii. Next base: position 62,280,931 of record CM069539.1, on the reverse strand, counting down.
GCCATTAGCCAGTTAAGAAGGTTTGACAGGAAAGATGAATAATGAAGATAATGAGGACGATAAATGCTGCTGGTGATGATAGGACTGTATTATTATTAATTTTGAGATAGGGTCAAACTATGTAACTTTGATTGGCCTACAACTCAGTGATCTGCCTGCCTCTACTTACCTAGTGCTGAGATTAAAGGCCTGCGCCACCACGCCTGGCAGTATTTTCTGATCTAGGTTGGTCTTGGGAAAATCCATTTTGGAAGAGACTAAAATGAAAGTTCTCCCAATGAAGTTTGAAGCGGGATCTCAGAAGAAAGAAAATGAGAAGAGGTGAAAAGACAGGAGGGAAGATAAACTGTTGTGGAATAGGTCTTGATTGGTGAATTAGTGAATTTAGTTCGGTTCAAAACTATCCCAGGTTATGGAAGAGGAACCAAAAGAGACAGTGAAAGTGAAAGCAAAGCGAAAGAAGTAGAAGGAAGGAACTTCCTTCTCCATCACTGAGCTCTTCCCTCCCTCCTCAGAACCCATGCCAAGAATCCCGGGCTTTGGACCCCGGCCCCGCGAGCCGAGGTTCCGAACCTCTGGCAACCACGTGGGCATGCGACCCCGCCCCGCCCCCAGGAGGACTTCCGCGTCCTCGAGGCTCCGCCCTCTGGCGGTCCTGCGCACGCGCGGGGGCCATATTCGCCGCGGATACTTGACCCACCGTGTTGGTTCTTCTCCGGCTGAGTAAAGCCCTCAGAGCAGGTCGCCTCCATCCTCTGGTGTCTCCTGTCGGGTGAGGCTCGGTCCCTAGGGCCCGTGGAAGCGTGGTCGCTGTCCCCGGGGCGGGGGCCGTGGAGACAGGCGGTCCCGGCCTCCGGGAAGTCGTGGGCACGATGACTCTGCACCCGCCTCCTCGGTGACCCACGGGCCCGGGACTGGCCCCAGCCGGCCGCCATCCGGCGTCCTGGTGCGGGGCCTGCACGGCTCTGGGACCCACCGGGCAGGTGCGAGGGTCGGGGCGGCTTCCGGCCCTGAGAGCCGGCACCGGAAAGTTGGAGCCGCCGCAGGAACCGGGAAGTCTAAACCGTGCAGCGCCCGGCGTCTGCGTGCAGGTCGCGGAGCTGTGTCACAGGCGAATCCGAAACCCGGGCTGTGCTGCCTGCGAGGCTCGGGGCCGCCTTTCCGTGTCTTCTACATATTGATACCGGCTCGTGAAGTTACCTTGTCGTCATCCCCTTACCAGTCTGATGACCTTTCTAAAATGCTAGTCAGTTCCTATGGCCCTTAGGCTCAGTCATTGGAGTCTCGGGAACCCACTCGGCTAAGAGATAAGGTTTTGCTGGGCACGAAGATCCGTCAGAGCTCTCCTTACCTTTCCATCCTTAGTTCCTCATATCCCATTACATGGCAATATAGGAATAGGACTCCAAGGTGCAATTCTCCACCAAGTCATGCACGTTTCCAGTGTTGTGTTTCACAGATACGAAAGTGATGCCCAAGAGTACCATCCCCATCACAAAGTTTAGGCCTCTTATCAAACTTAAGCAATTTGTCTCTTGTCCATTCAACAATGTAACCCCTTTCTTAGGCTACTTACTACCGGAAATGCCCCTTTCACCCATTCTCAATTCTTCCTCTTAGACTTGAGGGTTTTCAAGGTATATCTGCGCCTCTGTCATTAATTTACTCTCATTTTCCTATATTGATTTCTCAAAATATACTTCCTTGTTCATCATCCTTCTTTCCACCCCACCTTTAATGCGTCTTCCCACGTTTATAATCTGGCTGTCCCTCTCTTCGGACTGCTTGATTCAGCTCCTCAGGACAGGCTTGGCTTTACTTTTGTCTTGGTGTCCCAGCATCTAGTACAGTTACTGACACTTGTCGGTTACACAGTGTTAGTGTAGCTGAGTGATGGGGATGGGTCAGTTTAAATGTTAGAAACATTTTTTGGGGGGCGGGGGGACGTAGTCTCCCTGTCACCTGGACTGACCTGGAACTCACTGTGTAGACCAGGTTGATCTCCATCTCACAGAAGTCCTCCTGCCTCTACCTCCCACATGGTGGGATTAAAGGTGTATATCACCGTGCCTGGCTAGAAGACAGTCCTTAAATGATCCTATTTTCTTTTCACAGGAATTATATAAAGTTCAGAAGCCATGGTGAGTTCATAACACATTCCAGTAAACTTGCCTGATGAATGTTTATGGTTTATGCTGCTAAACAGACTTGGCATGAGAAAATTAAAATGGAAAGAAAAAGAAGTGGGATGGTATCTCCTTTAAGAGCTACCTCTCCCACACTGAACTCCAGCAGGATATGCTTGAAAAGATTTGTGAGCTTCCAGGAATTGACTTCTTTTCAGTGAGTAGGAATCACTTGTATGTTTTTCCTTTGCAGTCTCGAAGATATGACTCCAGGACCACTATATTTTCTCCAGAAGGTAAGCTAGAAATTTAAAAATATTTTATACATGTATACATGTATTGCCTGCATGTATGTTAGAACACCCATGTCATGCAATGCCCTCGAAGGTCAGAAGAGGACATCGAATCTCTTGGAATTGGAGTTACAGACAGTTGTTAGCTGCCATGTGGGTGCTGGGAACCCAACTTGGGTTCTCTGCAAGAGCAGCTGGTGCTCCGAATCACCGAGCCATCTCTCTATTCCCAAACTCGAAATTTTAACATGCCCCAAAGAAAGTTGTTTCTGTTGTTGCTGGGTTTTTTTGTTTTGTTTTGTCTTTTATTTTTAAGACTTTTAGTGAAAAAAAGTTACAGACCTTTTGAAATCATTAAGTTCATTCTTTTTGTACTTTGAAATAGGTGTTGTCACTAGGTTGGTTACATCATGCATTATTTAAGAGTGAAAGTGAGACTGTTGTTCATAACTTGTTAGTATCACTGTTGATTTCTCTTAGAACCATGATTCAAGAGCACAGAGGAGCCTGGCATCTCATTGATTGTGTTTTGTAGGTCGCTTATACCAAGTTGAATATGCTATGGAAGCCATTGGACATGCAGGCACCTGTTTGGGAATTTTAGCCAATGATGGTGTTTTGCTTGCAGCAGAGAGGCGCAACATCCACAAGCTTCTTGATGAAGTCTTTTTTTCTGAAAAAATCTATAAGCTTAATGAGTAAGTGAGGTCTTGGGAAAGTTTGCATTGTTTTACTTTCTCATATAAGTGTATATATGTAAAGAGGTTTGTCCATGTGACATGGTAGAATTGAAGTGAGCAGTTTTATTTTTTTCTTATAAAAACTTGTGCTTCTGCTTTATATTGCCTGGAACCTCCTTGAGGAGGTTATTTATTGTATTGTGTCTAGGTATTTTCTGTATGTGTGCGTGCAATTCATTCTATGTACAGGGGCTAAACACTGCAGAAATAGTGTTGTAGATTGATAAAAGTATAGACTTAATAGTCACACAAGTTTGAGTTCAAGTCTAGGGTCCACCCACACAAATACAAGGTGTGGTATGTTCCCATTATTTAACTTTTTAAAATTTTTTTGATTTGTGTTTATATTGTGTGTAAACGTGTTTTGCCTGCATGGATCTAAATGTAGCACATGTGGCAAACCCAAGGGAGCCAGAAGGAAGTGTTGGATTTCTTGGAACTGGAGTTACAGGTTGTTAGCCACCATGTGGGTGCTGGGACCCAAACCTGGGTTCTTTGGAAGAACAGCCAGTGCTCTTAACCACTTAAGTGCTCCAGCCCCCTTATTTAACTTCTTAGACTTCGCCTCCCAGGGTGATTGTGGAAATCTAATAAAATATGTGTGTGAAATAAACTAACACAGTGTCTAGCATATAGCAAGCTCTCAAGGTATTGTTTTGAATAGCTATTCAGGAATTTTGGAAAGTTTTACTGACTCTTTACCAAAGAACAAGGCTCTTGGTGGTCCAGACAGTTTGACCATACTCCATACACTCTGTTTTCTGTTCCATTGGGGTGTGCAGAACTTTGTAGTTAGTGGAGAACTGGCCTGCTACTTAGAGACTTGGCCTTCAGTGATGGGTCTGGTGGGACCTTATTTATTTACACACCATGCGTACCCCCACTCCCTTCCATCCCTTTCCACTTTCGCTGTTCCCCACAGATCTCTCGTGTCTATTCATTGTGTGACCCACTGAGATTATTCAAGACTATCTCTGTTGACTTGGTTTGGAGTTATCTGTTGGAGCCCAGTGGACTCAGCCGTGGGTACATAACTAAAGATAATGATCCCCCGAATCTATCAATAATCAATAGTTCAGAGGGCCATGAGGCCCTCTTCTTCCTTGACTGATTGCTGACAGGACTGGTCTTGTGTGGGCCCAGTACAGGTAGCTGCAGTTGTGTTAATGGTTGCAATGGTTATTGAGTTTAGAGAATGGCATTTGACAGCCCTTTACCCTATCTCCTAGCTCTTACATACTTCTACCCTGTTGGACAGTTTTCTCTGAGCCTTTGAGGGAGTGGTATAAGCAACTTCTTTAGGTCTGGGTCCACAACTGTTGCTTATTCTCTGCATCTTGGGTAGCCATGAGTCTCTGCATTACCACATAAAGTGTAAGTAAGTGAGGCTACTCTGGTTAAGGCTGGGAGCCATTTGGTCTATGAGTGTGAGCATAGGTGTTTAGAAGGCAGTTTGGTTAACCATTAGAAATATGCTCCCAGCATGAGCCTACTACCTCTCATTGGTGTCTTTGATACACTCACCTGACATAGTATCTTTCTTCCACAGAGCTTCTTTAAACCTACTCGACGCTTGTGGGCTTGCCTAGGTACAGGCATAGTTGGTGTCTAGACTGTATAGAGCCAGGGCAGGCATTAGGGAACAGGCAGAAGAGGAAGTGCATGCCTCGGCCACTTGAGAACTCCCTCAGTCTCTAACCTGTCACTCTCACACCCATCACACCAGGCCTTAGGAGGTGAGAGTTACACTCAGAAGTGTGGGATAGTCTGTCTAGCAACTTTGTGTTCCTTCTCTTGACCTGTTCTCATTCCCAGAGAGAATGAATTAAGAATTAAGGCTGCATTTTCTATCATTCATATTGACTGACATCATTTAAACGTCTACAAAGATAATACTTTCATAGCTTTTTTCCGGGAGTAGTATCTGAGAAGCAAATCTGGTAAATCTTTAATAGTTCTTATGAGCCCACCAGCAAGCATCTTTCCTGCCTATAGTCAGTGTCTTTTTTCTCCCCCCTCAAGGGACATGGCTTGCAGTGTGGCTGGCATAACTTCTGATGCTAACGTTCTGACTAATGAACTGAGGCTGATTGCTCAAAGGTATGGACCTAAATAGCATAACTGACAACATGTAAAGTAAGTGTTTCCAAGGGGAACTTACTGTTTTGGGGAGGTTTTGTTTGCTTGTTTGTTTTTGAGACAGGGTCTCACTGTGTAGCACTGGCTGGCCTAAAACTGGCTATGTAGAATCAGGCTGGTCTTGAACTCAGAGATCCACCTGCCTCTGCCTCTGCCCCTGCCTCTGCTCTGGAGTGCTGGGATGGAAGGCATGCACCAACATGCCTGACCTAGAGCTTACTTTTGGCCAAGTTTAAAGTCATTAAAAATCCATTCCTTCACAATTACAGTTTTGCTCCTCAAACTTAAAAATGGTATGTACCCATAATGATATTAGAATGGTGACATGTTTCTTCTTCTTTTTCTCTTCAAATTGCAGTGACTCTACTCTGTTATTATTAAGATGTCATCTCTTTGCCTTAGGTATTTATTACAGTATCAAGAGCCAATCCCTTGTGAGCAGTTGGTTACGGCACTGTGTGACATCAAGCAGGCTTACACACAATTTGGAGGTACTGAGTTTTTTGAAATTTTTATTTTTTCTTGTATGAGTATTGCCTGCATGTATGGAAGTACACCCATCTCATGCATTGCCCACAGGGTTTGGAAGAGGGCACCAGATCCCCTGGAACATTCGGACGGTTGTTAGCTGCTGTGTGGGTGCTGAAAACCAAACTTGGGTCCTCTCCAAGAGCAGCCAGTGCTCTTAACCATTGAACCATCTCTCTAGCTCCCCAAACTTAAAACATTTAAAAAATAATAAACTATTTTGCTTCATTTTGCTTTGAGCTGTTATGTTTTGTTTGGTTTGAGAGACAGTCTTACACTATAGCCTAGGTTGGCCTGGAACTCCCCCTGCCTCAGTTTCCCAAGTGCTGAATTATATACCTACATGTCCAGCTGAGCAATAACCTTTTTAAGACATTCTTGCTTCATGAATAGATCTTTTTTACATGTTGATTGACAGGCTTTATTAACAGGATACTCCAAAGCCATTTTCAGATCTGGAAACAAATTCTTTTTATATAATAATGAAATTCAGCACTGGCCTTCTGTGTCCTTATTTCCTCCCCAGGCTGTGTCCAGATCCTAGAAACCGAGGTGGAATGTATGATTGAGCTTATCTGTGGTGGCCAGAATACAAAGCAGTGTATGCATGCTTCACAGAAAAGGCTTCAGCCACTAAGCTCATGACTGGTAGCACTAAATTTAGATTGGTGATGTTTTTCTTTTTCTTGTTAAAGGAAAGCGTCCCTTTGGTGTCTCGTTGCTGTACATTGGCTGGGATAAGCACTATGGCTTTCAGCTCTATCAGAGTGACCCTAGTGGGAATTATGGGGGATGGAAAGCCACGTGCATTGGAAACAATAGTGCTGTAAGTATTTCTGTGACACTGTAAAACCTAGTGAGAGGTAGAAGAAGGACTGCAGTGTTGAAGTAGTGATGAATATAAGCGATATGTTAACATAGCTGTAGCAGCCTTAATAGGAAAATACTGATTTCTGGTGCTTTGTACTGGAATTTGTTGTCTGTATCTGTAATTAAGTACTAGTAGAAGTTATAGAAACATAGATGAAGTTTTTTTTCTAATATTTTAATTCATACCTGAAGTCTACGGATAGGGCCATTGAGACTAAGGACCTAAGTTAAGGATTTTATTCCAGAACATCTGTCTCCCATCTCTTGCTACCTTCCCTGCCATTAGTTGTTTATACTAGTTGTAATTGTCAATATAGATTCAGGCATTAATTCCTCTAGACCAATTTATATTCTTAAAAATACGCAAACTTAAAATTCTCCATGTTGATTCTTTGTTTTCTAGGCAGCTGTGTCGATGTTGAAACAAGACTACAAAGAAGGAGAAATGACTCTGAAGTCAGCACTTGCTCTAGCCATCAAAGTGCTTAATAAGACAATGGATGTTAGTAAACTGTCAGCTGAAAAAGGTAACCCTCTCATTGAGTGAAGGGAATTGGTTGAATGGCTACAGATTTAGGTCTATTAGCTTTAGATGGCATCATACCTATTTCCTAAATGAGTACACTGGAGCTCCATGAGCTTAAGTGACTTGACCAAGATGAGCCTTGATAAATCTGAAGCCTTACTCCTATCCTGCAGGCCAGGCTTGAGGACTTGAGCCTGAATGTAACTCCTTGTTTGAGATCTGCACCATGCTGCTCTAGGTAGCTGTTACCTCTTCAGGGCTCTCAATGACTCTGGGTGCTTCTGTGCATGTGTGATTAGGTGTGTGTATATGATTACGTATATGTAAGAACATTCAGATCCAAACACTTTATCCAACTGAAGCTGTATAACTGTATAAAATAATGTTTGACTGGACACAGTAGCGCATGCCTATAATCCAGTACTTGGAAGGCTGAGGCAGGGAGATTGCCAGCCTGGGCTACAGTGTCTCAAAAAAACCAAACACACACAGACATATATTTTCTAATTAATACTGATTAAATAAATGGTTTAGTATGGGATAACTTAGCTCATAGTAGCTTTAGAAAATGTCATTTGCTTACAGTTTCAGAAAGGATGCACTCAATTTCTCCATGAAAAATTTCTTCCCCTTTTGATGTCAGTTTGTTTTTCTTGCCCATAGCGACAGAGATGCTTTTTTGTTTGTTTGTTTTGCTTTGCTTTTTTGAGACAGAGTCTCACTATATATATGAAACTCTGGCTATATTTGAACTCCCTATTTTAGACCAAGCTGGCCTCAAGCTTGTATTGATCCCTGCCTCTGCCTCCTGAGTGCTGAGTTTACCAGTATGCATCTCCATGCCTGACTGAAAGCTGCTTTTTATGCCATTATTTTGAAAAGAAATTAGAAAAGTCCTTTAAAAGAAGCATTGTTTCTGGTTAAAGGTCCTGGCTAGGGTTTCCTCTGGGCACACTTGAGTTAGAATTGTTGATTGTACTTTTACTAGGTGATAAAAAATGGTTCCCAAGGGAGAACTCACTGAAGAGACAGTTGAGCACTGGGTGTTCTTGCAGAGGACCCAGGTTCAGTTGCCAGCATCTACTTGGTTGCTAACGACCATCCATAAGTTCAGCTCCAGGGTATCTGATATCTTTTGGCCTCCATAGGCATTGCACATACCATGTGATGCACTTACATACATGCAGGCAAAATCACTCATATACATAAAAACATTTTTTTTAATGTTCCCAAGAAAATTGGATTGTATGAGGAAAAGATCTGTAAGTAAAAGTTATAATCAAGACATGACAAGGTCAAAGTTATTTTGTTTCTATAGAAGTATCTGGCATGGTGGTGCATGCCTTTAATCCCAGCATCCCAGAGGCAGAGGCAGGAGAATCTCTGGGAGTTTGAGGCCAGCCAGGAGGACTACATAGTGAGACCCTGTCTCGAAAAACAAACCAAAAAAAAGTATCAATGAGTCATTACAGTAAATATGAACGTTGGAAAAGGGGCTCACGCTCAGATAACAAAGCAAATAAGCTTCAAGTGTGCTTATCATTCTGAGTACTTCTGCCTCTGATACAAATGCACTTGTGTGTGTGTGTGTTTTTTTTTTTTAAGTGGAAATTGCCACGCTAACAAGAGAGAATGGAAAGACGGTGATCAGAGTTCTCAAGCAAAAGGAAGTGGAACAGTTGATCAAAAAACATGAAGAAGAAGAAGCAAAAGCTGAGCGTGAAAAGAAAGAAAAAGAACAGAAAGAAAAGGATAAATAGAAGACAAAAATCATGGATTTGAGACCTCTCTGGGGCCCCATTTCAGTGTAAAAGCTGTCCTGATCTTGCACCCTGGAGTTTTGTTTATTTGGTTCTTTAACTTGGGCGTTGGGGAAGTAAGACATTACGTACTGAATTGGGCCCTTGTCGTAGCTGTCCAGCTGGACACTTCATTGTAATGGTGATGATCACTCTTTATGGACATCTAATTGCAACTTTTTGGCGGGGGGGAGATTTTGGAATAAAACTTGGAAAGAATGGTTATGGTGAAGGAAAAATTTCTCTCTAGCAATAATTGTTAAAGATGCCAGGGTTGGGGCTACAGAGATCACTCAGTTAAGGTCAGGTACTGCTCTTACATAGGCCCCAAGTGTGGTACCAGAGACCCACATCTGGCAGCTCACAACCACCTGCATCTCCAGCTCCTATGAGATTCTGCACCTCTGGCATCTGAAGGCACTGTACTTAACTGCACACACGTATACATAATTTAAAATAATCTTTCTTTTAAAAAGATACCAGAGTCTCTAGGGCTCTCATCTTTCCATGGCTTATGTTTACTCCTTCACCAAAGTGGGACAGTTACCTGCTGTCTCCAGGGATTGGTGTTGAGACTAAAGTAGCAGACCAAGCAAGGCCAGAATGGAGGTATATAAGGAAAGGATGCTGAGGATCATGGTACTGGGACTAAGGCTGCCACCATCATCAGCCCAAGCTCCATAAAAGATGGTGAGGGAGCAATTAAAGCCTGAGGAAAGAGGGACCACCAGGGGAGAACAGTTCCAGTGTGGCTGAAAGGATCTGCATTGCGAGGTTTCTTTAGCTTGACAGAAATCATTGAATGCAGTGTTACTAAGAGTGTGGTTCATAGACTACCAGCAGCAGCTACCATAGAAATGGAAACTTAGGCATTGTACCCAGACCTACTGAATGAAATCATTAAGTGGCAGCTGGGTCCCACCTGTCGTTGTCATCATCCTCATATCTGTCCTTCCCAATCACTCAGGGATTGGACTTGGAGTCTTGGGCATGGAAAGCTAGCACTTTAAAACTTGAGCACAAGCTGAGCTCTACATCCATTAGATCCCCGTTTGGAGGGGGACCCAGGCATAGGCATGACTGAGAGCTCTTGGCTGATTCCTTTGGCAGTCAGGATGAGAACCGTGGGTTGAGCTTTAGCCTCCTCTTGCTTAGCTGCTGTCAGTCTCAGATCAAGATCTCGGTCTCAAACCTCCAAAGTGCACTGAGGGAATAGCTGTTTCTTGCAGCTTGTCTGTGTTTGGGGTTGGGGGAGCTGTATGTGCATGCAGGCTAAGGTATTTCTAAGCCCTCTCAATGGCTCTTTTGAACTTCTGAAGTATTTCCTGTCACGTTGGGGCCTTTCAGCTAAGATCAAATGTATATAGCTGGTCATCTGTTAATCAGTTCCTATTGCCTTTTACATGTTTATACATACAAGATCCCTTATTTTTCCTTGAAATAGTGTTTTTCTATGGCTCCTAGGCTGGCCTGGAACTCAGGGTCATCCTTTTGGATCAGCCTCCCTAGTGCTGAGATTACAAAAGACACTATTTAATATATACTTTTGATCAACAGTCCCAACCCACAGGATATGGGTAATTGTATCTTTTCTGAAGGTACATCATAATCATAGCCTTCCTATGCCTAGGAATGGTGATGATCAAGCACTATGCCTCAGGACCATTTTCAACCCAAATCAGCAGGAGCATGTGCTGTGCATGGGAAGAACATGGCACAAGATAGATAGTAAGAGCTCAGAGTGAGAGGTGAACCCAGAAGGTCGTGTCACCTTGTTAGACCTCAGGAGCCTATTGCCTCAGAGTTCTCAAAAAGTCGTCAAGCCACACAGAGCAGTGAAAGCACTGAGCACCAATATTGGGGTTGCAAGTACATTTTTATGAGTAGGCAGGTTGGTTCTCAAATCACCTAATTAGAATGGGCATCTTTAAATGACCCTCTGAGTCTTGTTACACCTGAAAGTAAAGTAGGCGGAGAAGTGAACCAATAAAGGTTTATCGCTGTCATATCACACAGACTCCATCTGCCACCATGGGGATCAGAATGGTCTAAGACCACGATCTCTCACCAAGACCAGAGCCTTGAACTGGTTTTCTTTTACTTTCTTCCCCGCAGTCCGTACAACTGTCTCGGACTCTCCAGTGGCTTCCTCTCTTGCTCTGTGAAAGTCTCAGTTCTTCATTCTGGCCTGTGAGGTATCCTATGTGATAGTCTAATTCTTCATTCTGGCCCATGAGGCATCCTATATTCTGGCCCCACTGCTGCCTTTTCCACATTGTGCTCTCCCTGCATTCATCCAAATGCGTCTTCTGGCAGTCTTGAGCCTGTAGACCTCATCATGTAGTCCATGTACCTGCCAGTCCCTCTGCCACGGGAGTCCCTTCCCCTGGGTATCTGTGTTGCCTGCTCCCCCATCTCCAGCCTGATTCTCTCTTTAGTTGGCTCCTCCAAAAGAATACACTCCTGTCCATTCTCCTTGCACCTTGCCCTGCTCAATTTTCTCCATACACTCATCACCTGCTGGCATATTTGTGTCTCTCCCCTGCTGGAATATGTTTCCAGAGAAAGGACTTTGTTTCCTTTCAGTGGCTGTATCCTAGCATGGACAACAGAAAGGCACATCCTAGGCAACAAGCACTGATGAATAAACAATATGCTACAGTGAAATTCTGCGAACCCTTTTTCCATCCAGTTTAGTAGAACTGTAGTTCTACTTAGTAGTACTGATCACTCCCTTCACACCTCTAAAGTTAGGGCTCCTTGGGGCTGGAGAGATGGCTCAGTGGTTAAGAGCACTGGCTGCTCTTGCAGAGGCCCTGGGTTCAATTCCCAGCACCTCCATGGCAGCTAACAACTGTGTGTAACTCCAGTTCCAGGGTAGCCGATGACCTCTTCTGACTGCAGGCTTTGCACTCATACACAAATAAAGTTAATACCCCTCAAAGGCTGCAGATAAGCCAGCCCTAGGTATTTTACCATCACATTAGGAAACAACCTTTAGAGTTTTTCCCTGACAATGAACAATTTTCAGTACACTCCTATTCCATTTACACCTGGGAGAAAAGTGAAAGGTAGGGGCGTAGCCAAGGCTGCTTCACAACTGGATTTTCATTCTCCTGCTTTGGGACTGGCTAGCCCAGAATCTTATCCAACCCTCTCGTCTGCTCTGTGGCATATTTTTACCCAGTTGTGGGGCTTTCTGGTTTCTAGGTTGTTGCCTGATGAATCCCAAATGTAGCCTTAGCTGCCCTCATCGCCAGGCACCCTCCACCAATAGCAAGCATTGCATTCTGCCATCTGGACAAAACTCACATGTTTCTCACAGGGGCACCTCTGACTCAGTAGCACCTTGATATACATAATTAGAAAACCAAAGAGAACTGGGTTTTGAATCTTGAGTCAAACTTTAAAGCCAAAGTCTTGATTTCATTTTAGTGAGTTTCAAATCATGCTTTTAAAAACAGTAATGTGAGGGAGCCGTGTGCTGCTGTGTATAGTTCCGCTGCTGGTGTTCTTCCTAATCAGAAAATAAGCCTCTGGAACTTCTACAGTCTAGCACTATCAAAGTTCCATGGAAGCATTTGTTTTAGCCATTAAAAGAAATAATTCTACATCTTAGGGTAGGGAGGAAAAAGTAGATTATCGAATATGTACATTGTCTGGTAATTTTTGGTGATGGGGATGCATGGATGAGCCCCAGTCTTGCAGGAAGGACAGGGCTGCAACCAGCTATTTAATGCTGTGTGCTAGACTAGGTGACTGTGTTTGCAGGTTCAGGAAGAAAGGCAGAGGACCTGCATGTGCAGAGTCTTGTCTTGAAAATGGGGCATCTTCTTGTGTTTGTGGAAAGTTTGCACCCCACAGAGCTAAAGCACAGCTCCAGAGAGGATGCTACAAGATGATGGGAGACATGCACCAGGACCAGACCAGTTTTACAGTTCGTTCTCTATGTGGAGCAGAGGCTGCTGAGATTCTCAAATGGATGAGACAATTACTCTCTTGTTTAAAAATCATCTGGAGACTCCAGCAGATGGGTTAAGTAAGAAGAGACAGAAGGCAGGGAGAGGTGTTAGGAGCCTACTGAATGGATAAGATCTAAGAGGGAGGAGGCTACGAGTCTCCATACAGGTTAGGATCTCATCTACAAAGCATTGTTTTTTGTTTTTGTTTTCCTTAAGACAGAGTCTTGCTGTGTGTTGGAAGCTAACCTAGAATTTACCATGTAGTCCAGGCTGGCCTCAAACACATGATTTCGTGCCTCAGCCTCCCAGGGCCTCTCACTGGGACCCAGGGTTCACCAATTATGCTAGGTTGTCTGGCTAGGGAGCCACAGAGATCTGTCTCTGCCTCCCCAGCACTGGGGTTACAAGTGTGTACCACCATACCTGGCTTTTGCATAGATGCTGGAGATCGAACTCAGGTCGTCTGGTGGCAAGCACTTTTACCCCCTGAGCCACCTGACTATCCCAGTTTTCTGAGTGTATTCTACTTTCTCAAAATTATTACTATAATTTTATAATTTATAATATTACTCTTATTATTATTTAATTCCACATGCTGGAATCAAAAGCATGTGCCACCATGCTTGACTCAAAATTCATTTTAGAGTTCTTTTGAATTTTTAGAAAGCCAGGGGTATATATATATATATACACACACACACACACACACACACACACACACACACACACTAAGAGGTAAGTGTCAGAGCACTTACCTAACATGCACAGGTCCTCAGTTCAATTCCCAGCACCACACACATGCAAAAAGCAACGTTGGGTCATTTGTAACAGGCGTGTAGTGCATGCCTGCAATCACAGTACTTGGGATGAATAGAAAGAAGTATGAAGAGTTCACAGTCATCCCCAGCTGCACAGAGAGCGAGGCCAGCTGTGACAAGCGTCTTTACCTACTGAGCTATCTCACCAGCTCATCTTGGTTTATTTTTAATCCATCCTTACACCACACCCTCATATTAGGGTTACACTTTATAAAATGAGTTTATATTCCCCAATTTTTCTAAAATAGTCCAAGAAGGGTGTGAGAGAGGCTGATTATCCGAGTGAGTATATGTGATTTTGTTACTGTTGCAGTAGGTCTCACAGCCGAAGAGGGTTTTTGCCTTCTTTCACATTGACAGGAAGAGTTTTTTCTCTAAATTCTTTCATTCGTCACACCAGGAGAAGCCAAGTCTTTGATTTTACACCTGAGAAACCTTATGTAGCTAGGGATATGGCTCAGTTACAGAACCTTATGTAATGGCATTTTCTGAAAATTTTAGAATCATACAGCCTGGGAGAACCCAGGCTAAAATGCCGACTGAATCTTGAAGAATAGAATAATTATAAAAATAAGACATGATCATTTTTGGAAAATAAACAATAAAAGTGGCCTATCACATCTTACCTAGGGACAGCCACTGTTAACTTATCTCATTGGCTGAGTTTCCATGCTAAATAACTGTACTGGTAACCTTCAGCCAGTTGAGGCCAGCTGTTTAAAAACAGTCTTTTATAAAAGGCAGGGTCTCACTATGAAAGGTGGCTCCCTTAGGCTGGCCTAGAACTCACAAAGATCCTCTTGCTTCTCCCTCTCGAACGCTGAGGTTAAAGGCATGTGCCACCACACTCGGCCTGAAAGAGTCTTGAGGGAGCATTTAAAACATACTTTCTCTTACTGTTTTTCTCCTTTGCTTCCTTAGAAAGCCCTGTTTCTCTGCACAACACAGCAGAAGCTACAATTGTTGAGCAAACAGTATGTGTCAATGACTTCAATATTGTGAGCACTCATCCTTGCAGACTTGCAAACCAGTATTATAATCACAACATGCTCAGGCAGTTCTATTATTCAGCTGAGAAAACCAAAGCTCAGAAAAGTTGAGTGACTTGTGCCAAGTCATTCAACTCCTGGACACTGTTTCAATGCAAGCCATCACTGTCCCCTCCATTCTTCAGCTGCTGGAGTAACAGTCTTAATACATAAAGCAGAGCACATAAGCACGTCTTAAACACTGCACTGGTTCCCCAGTAGAAAACTAGACACGTTTATTGTAACAATGAAGCTTAAGCTTCAACCCCCCTTATTGAGCTCTTTCCAATGCTAGAAAGGGCCCTAAAATGTTTTTGTCTTGCTTTGTTTTTTAAAGCCCTGGCTGGCTTGGAACTCAATATGTGGGTCAGGCTGGTCTCAGACTCACAGAGATCTGCCTGTCTCTGCCTTCCGAGTGCTAGGATTAAAGGCTGGCCAAGAATGTATGCTTATGCTTATGCTAGTATGTTCTTCATGAATTCTGCAAAAGTAAAATCCTTTGAGCCTGATGTGGTAGTGAACACTGTAGACCAAGCTATTCAAAAAGCTGAAGCAAGAAGTTCCCTTGTGCCTAAGAGTTCAAGACCAGCCTAGCTAATATAGTGAGATCTCAACTTTTAAAAATAAAACTTTAAAAGATTTTTTAATAGTCTAAAATTTTTAATAAATATTTTTATTAATTTTGGAGACTTTCATACAATGTATTTTTATCATATTTATCCCTAACCCCGCCTCTTAATTTCTCCCAGACCCACCCCACCTTTGTACTCCCCAGCTTCATGAAAATATGGACACTTCATGAATGTTCTTGTCATCCTTGCACAGGGACCATGTTAATTTTCTCGGTATCATTCCAATTTTACATGCTGCCAAGTCGAGCGCTTTTTAAAATAGATTTTAAAATTTATATACGTATGAATGTTTTGCCTGCATATATGGAAGCATACCACATGCGTGCAATGCCAGTAGAGGTCAGAAGGGGGCATCAGATCCTCTGGAACTAATGTTATAGACAGTTGTTAGCCACCATTTGGGTGCTTGGAAACAAACCTGGGTCCTGGTAAGAACAGTCAGTGCTTTTAACCCTCCAGCCCCTTATTAAGATTGATTTAGTGTGTGTGTATCAGTGTGAGAATGGGTGTGTGGGTGCCGTGGCCCAAGTATGGAGGTCAGAGGACAATTTGGGTCTTTCATTGTTTCTGCTGCTGTACTGCATACACAAGCTTCTGGCTGATTCTCCTGTCTCTGTCTCCCATCTTACACAGGAGGGCTGGGATTACAGATATGCATCACTGCATCTGGCTTTTCTTGTGGCTTTCAGGAATTGAACTCAGGTTGTCAGGCTTGCATGGTTAGCTCTTTTACCTGATGGGCCATCTCTTCAGCCTGTTCTCACTTTAATCAAGTAATATGAAAATCTGATCTTCAAAAGTCAAAAAAGTCAAATTTAAATATATTTCATTTACATGTATAATTTGCAAACTATCTGTATCAGTTACTTTCCATGGTTCTCTTCTCAGATACTGACAAAAAGAAACTTAAGAGAGGAAGGCTGAATTTTGGCTCATGGTGATAGAGGATACAGTCCAACATGGCAAGGAAAGCAGGACACCAGGCAGCACTTATGGCCGTGGGAGCTTGCGGCTGGGACTCCTTACCTCACTTTTGAGCAGAACAGGAAGCAGAGAGAGATGAATGCTGGTGTTCACCCGGCTTTGTCCTTTCCTCAGTTTTATTCAGCCTGAGGCCCTCAACCCCCGGAGCCGTGCCACCCATGTTTAGGGCGGGTCTTCCCTCCTTGTTCAACCTCTCTGGAAACACTCTGAGGAATGTCTCCCAGGTGATTCTTCATCTGGTCACACTGGTGATTAAGAACCATCACAGCACTCTAACGCCAGAGAAGTCAAGGCAGAATGAAACCCAGTGGAGCCACTTCCGTAGTGTGGGTTCCCATCCAGTCTCCTAATTTATTTAGCCAGAATTCACTTTCCATCAGCTTCATTTCCTGTGGAATACTAATTAGCATCAAAAAACAAACGCTCCCTTGGAAGGTTAGAGTAATGTATGCCATTAATTGTTGCAGAGAATTGATTATCTTTAATGTAATTCAGCCACCTGATCCTAATCTCTTAAAATTGGAAATCATTTCATAATTCCCAGTTCCACAGCTGTCTCACAGAAGATAGACTTTTTTCTTAGTCTTCTAATAGCATACCTAATTAATAGTAGATATTTCCATTTTTAGAAAACTGAAAATTTCTTGAAGTCACCTATATGAGGAAGGGTATTTTAATCTTTGGTTATAGCTGGTCTTCTCAGCTATTGGTGAAACAGTAACATTTGGTTATATTTTTAACACACACACACACACACACACACGCATGCACACGATCTTTCCAACACTCTGTGGGATAACAGATTGGAAAATATAGAAATTTCCTGGAATATTAGGAACTATGCAACTTGACTCTGATGTCAGATAAACATGAGCTTGAATCTTCATTCTTTCACTTTCTAGCTGTTCATTCACACATATTTGAGGATCAACTATACAACAAATTCTAAAGAGGATACAATGAACAAGACCTTAAATGTCCCCATCGTCACAGAACTTACTGAAGAGGGGACAAAGAACAAGCAAACGGGACGGTGTCAGAATCTGCTAGAAGTGCTGAGGAAACGCACAGAAAGTGACGAAGGTTCTGCTTTAGATTGAGTCAGCAGAGAATGCCTTTCTGACAAAGTGACCTAGGTTAGGGCGGGAGACAGAGGGAGTGCTGGTCATACAGAGTCCAGAGGCAAAGGAGGAAACTCGAGATGAGGGAGGCACAGAGAGGACCAGCTGAGGTGCAGGTGCAGGTCAGCACGAGGAGCATGGACTTTAGACAATGGAGAGTAGGAACTGGTTCAAGTTGGTATGGAAGATTATATTATTTGGGAATGTGAGTAGTCCTCTGTCACTTGTCTGGTTATTGTGACAGGTATTTTTATACTTGACCAGCTGGGTGTGGTGGTTCATGCCTTTAATCCCAGCACTCAGGAGGCAGAGGCAGGAGGATCTCTGTGAGCCCAAGGCCAGCCTGGTCTACATAGAAAGTTCCAGGTGGGGAAATCATAGCAGCAGGAGACTGCAGCAGCCGGTCTCATCGTGTCTGCAGTGGGGAAGCAGGGAAAGATGCATGTTGGTGCTCAGCTGGCTCTCTCTTTTATTCAGTCCAAGACCCCAGCTCCAGTAAAGGCACCGCCCACATCTAGGGCAGGTCTCCCCTCCTCAATTGATCTATTCATCCTTACAGAAATTCCCAGAGGTTTGTTTCCATGGCAACTCTAAATCCCATCAAGATTGTCCGTCATATCCTCTTCAAGTGAAATACAGTGATACAAATTTAATATACGGTTGGATACTTACATAGAAGAAAAAGAACTTTTAAAATGCTGACAAACACTGTAATACCTAGGAAATTATAGCTCAACTAATGACCTGTCACGCCGTGTTGTCCTTTTTTCTCCTCTACTTCTTCTGGTTGATCATAACTGAATCCTTGGCTTATAATAGCCATCTGAAGACTGAAAGGGTTTGCCATAGTCAGTTTCGACTCTATCATGTCTGACTTTGTTCTTTTCCACCATTTGTAAACTTCCAGGGATGGGGTACCAGAGAAGATGCTGTTCATGAGGTGACACAGCTTCTTTTTAATATGTATTTGGTGTGTGTGTGTGTGTGTGTGTGTGTGTGTGTGTGTGTGTGTGGTGTGTGTGGCACATGTGCACTTGTAGAGAGGTCAGAGGAAAACTGTGGACCAAGTTCTTTCCTTCTGCCTTTATGTGGGTTCTTAGAATGGAACTAGATCACCAATCTTGCATTACAAGCACTTTTACCTGCTGAACCATCATCAGGCTGATCGGGTGACACAATTTCTGCCCTTGCCTTTTCTTGTCATGATCACAAGAGGGGAGAAGGTGTGTGAGGGGCAGAGGGTGGCAGGCATCCTGGGAGCCATTTTTACATGGAAATGGGTAAGCTTTCTGTACATGAAAGTAACCATGAATAAATATATTACATTTCACCATGACCAAAGGAGAGGAAGTTTCAACAGAAATAATGTACTTTCCAATTATAGTTAAACATTTTATTTTAGGGGTCTGAGAGGTAGCCTAGTGGTTAAGAGCACTTACTGCTCTGTAAGAAGACTCGAACTTGGTTCCCAACACCCATGTCCAGGTGGCTCACAACAGTGTCACACCAGCTCCAGGGTATCTGACACTGTCTTCTGGACTCCTTGGGCACCTGAACTTACATGTGCACATACCCACAGTCTCACGCATATATACATAATAAAAAATAAAAATAAGTCTTGGGATTGGAAAGATGACTCAGCGCTTAAGAGCACTGGCTGCTCTTGCAGAGAACCCAGGTTTGGTTCCTAGCACCCACAGCACAGATAACAACCATCTATAACTCCAGTTCCAGGAGCTCCAACACCCTGTTCTGGCTTCCGCAGGGTATCATACACACATGGCAGTGCACTTAAGTACATGTACGCAAAACACTCACATACGTAAAATAAATATAAATAAAATATTTTTAAAACAAACAAAATAAAGTGGCAATAGTCTAAGAACAACTAAATTGGCAATCAATTAAATTTCTTTTCTTTTTTGGAGACATGGTCTTCCTGTAGCCCTAACTGGCCTGGAACTCACTATGGAGACCAGGCTTAGCCTCAATCTCACAGAGATCCACCTGTCTCTCCTACAGAGTGCTGGCATTGAAGGCACGCACCACCATCTTCAGCTCCTACTTGTTTTATGATTATGGGGAGGCATGCATGCATGGGGCTCAGAGGACAGTTTTGTGGAGTTGGTGCAGTTCTTCCAGGTTCATGTGGGTTCAGGCTTGTGCATAAATGATTTTACTTGCTGAACCATGTTGCAAGCCCTCTTGGTTTGTTTTTGTTGCTGTTGTTTGTGGTTTATTTTTTTTTAGACAGGGGCTCATGTAACCCAGACTGGCCTTGCCGAATATCAGAAGATTACCTTGAGCTCATGACCCCCAGCTTTTACCTCTCAAGTGGTACGAATGTAGACATGCACCCCCATGTCTGGTTCAATGAATTACACTCTAAGACAGTAGTTCTGGTGTGCAGCTACAAACACCTGAAACCTCTATGGTCATACCTGGAATATAATTTCTACTTTGAACTCACCTTTCATTTATGTAGTAGTAGCTATAGCTAAATCTATCTAGAACAGAAAGATAGAGGGAGATATACACTATTCAGTAAGAATATATTAAGATTTGAGCTACAGAGATGACTCAGTGGTTAAGAGTACTGGATGCTCCTGCAGAAGAACCAGATTCAGTTCCAGCACTCACATGGCAGCTAACAACTGTTTGTAACTCCAGTCTCAGGGCATCCAATGCCCTGTTCTGGCCTCTGTAGATATTGCACACATAGGTATACTTACACGATGGCAAAACATTCATATACATAAAAGTAAAGTTTTAAAAAGGATATTTAAATTTCATCTTTTGTACAGAACTTAATATTTATAATTGTGTCTTGAATAGATTAAAATAAAGATCTATTTCCTTGTTTAAATTTATAATAGTATCATCTATGGAGAACCAACCATTTAACACAAAATATTTATAATAAGTTGTCTTTATTAAGCACATAAATATTGAACTTTTATATACTAACCACATTCCTATGCTGAATAAAACAATGCCCTAGTTAACAAGGGACTGAACGTATGACATTTTAAAGCCTCAGGATTATATAACTTAGTGATGTCACAGCTGTCTTTGTGAAGACACACTCTGATGTTCACACAAAGAGGGAACACATTTCTGGGAAGAGATCACCTTTGTTAAGTGAGGCGTGACTATAATTGCATTGACTTTCTATAGAAATTGAGATCCATCTAAGAGGAAAAAAATCTTTTGTAACATGATTTATCACTGCAGATTTAGAAGATTTTAACATTTAGAGGGACATGGAATATTACATTGTCCTTTCCTAAGGTGGAAGTAGTATCTTACTGTTTGTGTGTCCTCAGAGGTGACTATCAGGTGTCTTTCCTTTATCTCTCTCCAACTCATTTTTTGAGACATAGTCTCTCACTGTCCTGGGCTCACCATTTTGGTTAGTTGGGTTGGCTGGTGAAACCGAAGGATCTGCTTGTCTCTGTCTACCTAGAGCTGGAGTTACAGGTGTGTGCTGCCAAGCCCAGCTTTTTATGTGGATGCTTGAGATCTGAATTAGCTTTTCACACTTACTTACATTTTACCCACTCTGTCATCTCCCCAGTCCCAACATTGTCATTTTTATCAAGAGCTGATATTTGTTCAGGATACATTTTAACTTACTGTTTTATAGGGGAATTATCATTTGCTTATTAAACTTTATTTTTTCTACTGGCAATTGGGTCTATGACATTGTGCTTATTCTGTTGGGACAGCTGAGCTTATATATAATTAGAAATCAAATAGTTACAATCTAATCAAAGTATAGCTAATTAATTTTCTTTCTTAAAACTCTGTAGTAAGGCTGATGAGATGACTTAGCGGGTAAAGGTGTTTGTCACAAGCCTGATGACCTGAGTTTGATCCCTGGTACCCTTATGATGGAAGGAGAGTTCTGACTCTCACAAGTTGATGTCTGACCTCCACATGTGTGCCATGGCACTTGCACCATACAGACACATACACACAAACACACACCCCCAATCTAATTTTTAAAAAACAAGCTTTTTACATTATTCTATGTTTGTAACTTTACATTTTGATTGTGCTATTGAAATCACCCTTGAAAAGGACATTTTCTTCTTATAGCATTTGTTTTAAAGGACTGAATTTTTTAAATGTTTTATTTATTATTTTTATTATGTGTATGAGTGTATTGTCTGCATGTAGGTGCCTGAGGAGGTCAGAAGAGGGCATTGGATTCCCTGGAACTGGACTTATAGATGGTTATTAGCTGCCATGTGGGTGCTGGGATTGGAACCCAGGTTCCTGCAAAAGCAGCCAGTGCTCTTAACCTCTGAGTCATCCCTCCAGCCTCGAAGGAAGGATTTAATTTTAATATCCTATTGACACTTACTTTTCTTTAATTTGCAAAAATGCATTTACTTTCAGCAATAAAGTTGACAGCATTCATTTTTATCTTTAATTAACTTCTGAGTTTGACTTTCATTTTAAAGGCTCACAGCAGAATTTATCACCAAGCTGTAATGGAAGCCACGAATGGAAGATTCGAGGAAGCTGCCTCACTCTGAATTTAGCTCAGTTGACCCCATTATAGAAAAGAAAAGCCAACAGCAACATCAATATAAAAGACAACTCATTAGACCATACCAGTTGCAGATGACAATGTTTATTTTTGACTCCCTTTTTTTTTTTTTTTTTTTGACTCTTAACTCCCTTTCCATGCACTGCTTTAACTCTGAAGTACCAAGTTCCCTTTGCTTAGGGGTTTTGTAAATGCAAAAGCACATCCAAAAATAATTGTCACATTAAATAATAGCTACTATCCATTGAATACTTGGGCACTATGCTAAACACTCCACAAACTTTATCTCCTGCCAAGCATGTTTTAAGTCACTATGTTAAAGATTACTTATGGGGTTCAAGGAGAGAGATTAAATTCAGTTTAGAAAGTGGTAAAGTCTTTGAAGTCAAATCACTTGGGTTTGAATCGATGCTTACTATTTCCTAGCTCACTAGCTCTGAAATGGTGGGCTAACAAATTAGCATTCATTTATTCATCCAACAAACAAACATTTTGAGAATCTAGCATACTTGCAATATACTGGCCACACGCTGGCAAATAAGCCAGGCACAGCTGCTGCCTATCAGGAGCAGTTATCTGCAGGGGGAATCAGACACTCACATGCTTAACAAATTGTAACAAATGTAACTGTTAGGATTTGGATCCTAAATGCCCTGCACTTCCCCCCACCCCCACCGGAAGATTAGACCCTACTTGATGGTGTTATTGGGAGGTGTGGAGCTTCTAAGAGGTAGAGGTAGAGTCTAACTAAAGGAAATTAGGTCACTAACAACATTCCATTAAAGGTTATTGGGATCTTGGCCCCTTCCTCTCATTCTGTTTCCAGCGGTCATAAGGTGAGCAGCTTTGTTTCAACACGTCCCCCCCAACATGCACCGTGCTCCCAGAGGCCCGAAGCCGCGCGGTCAAAAGACCATGGATTGAAGCCTCTAAAAGCCAGGAGCCAAAATAAACTTTTCCTCCTTTCAAGTTGACTTTCTGAGGTATTTTGCCGGAAGGATAGCAGTCTGACTAGCATTATAGTAAAGGATAGGAACAGGGACCATGACAGAGACTGACGGCCTGGGGGAGCGGAGGACTCACATTATTGGTTTGTCTTTCAAGAAGTGACAAATAATCCGAGGGGTGAAGCAGGAGTAGGAATTAGGAAAAGCAGGGAATCAGAGGAGTGAGGGTAGAAAGGTCCAGAAAGGTCCCTGGACCAGAGTGGATTTGGTTGCTCTGGGGACTGAAGGGACCAGTGTGGCTGGAACCTGGAACAGTAGAGCATGGCAATACAGCGTTAATGGAGGTGGAAGGACCTCTCCAAAGGTCATGGCAAGGTTTGGAGTTTAGCATCTAAGACGGTCCTGATGCATCTGCAAACTTGCTGGAAAGTGCCGGGGAAAGGGCCCAGTTGAGAGGCTGTGGGGAAGGCTGAGCTACCGCTGCTTTTGAAGAGAATGGTAGTAGAGAACAAAGGTGTGGATACGCATTCAAAGTAAAGGGAAGATACTGCACTTAAAGCTGAGTGTGGCTCAGTGAGTGAAGCTGATGGAAGGACCAGGGATGACTCCCAGGTTTTGTGTTGGGTATTTAGCTGAATAGTGGAACCATTGATTGAAATGGGAAGGCCAACAGAAAAGAACAATTTGAGAAATATTATGATGTTTAATGTTAATGATTTCAAGTTCATTATCAGATTTACTGGTGCTTAGACTTAAGACCAGTACCTGCATATGAATCTGGTTATTGTCAGTACAGGAATGATAGTCATCAACTTGGTCTTTTTGCAAGTGTGTGACTGTCTCCCTGTGTGACCTAGGCTTGTTTGGGACTCAACGATTTTCCTGCCTCAGCCCCTCCTGAGTGCTGAGATTACAGGCATGCACCACCTTACCCAGCATATGGATGGTATTTACCCAGGAAGATGGATAAGATCATCCGGGGAGAACATACTGGAGTTGAGCCTGTGGAATTCCCAAAGTGAAGCGCATGCAAGGTGGCGAGGAACAGGCCAAGACAAAGCAGTAGTGTTTCGTGAGATTAAATAAACTAACATAGTATGCATTTTTATTTTACCCTCATGCCTAAACTTCCCTAATATATTTTTGCATGGTTACTACATCTCCACACTCCATTCTTCTCTCTCTTCCTCCCTCTCCCCTCTCTCTCTGGTGTACTATATGGGTTCAGAGGCCAAAGGGGCATGTCAGGTATTCTTCCGAATCACGTTCCTCCTCATTCCTCTGAGGCAGGGTCTTTCGTGAATGTGGAGCCAGCAAACCTCAGCAATTCTTTCTCTGCCCCTACAGTGCTGGGGTTATAGGCGCATGCATGTAGCCACACTCAGCCTTTTATGTAGAGGATGTGATCTTCATCCTTGGGTAGCAAGTGCTCTTACCCACTAGCTACCTTTCCATGCTACTTTCTGTGGCAAGACACTGACTGGTTAGTGGGTATCATAAAGATGACTAAGACATAGATCCTAGACAAAGGAGCTCAATATAGATTAGAGGACATAAAATTTATTAAAAAAAAAAAGCCAGGCATGGTGGCACACTCATTTAAACCTAGTATTCAGGAGGCAGAGGTAGGCAGATTGCTATGAGTTTGATGTCAGCCTAGTCTACATAGTGAGTTCCAGACCAGCGAGTGCTGTATAGTGTGAACCTATCTCAAGAAAAGATTTATGAAGAAAAAGACAAAAAGAAGGCAAGGGGCATTTGGAATGGGCCTTGAGGAAGACCGGATTTGGATATTTAGAAAGTGCAGATAGCAGCTGAATGAAGACGGGAAAGAGGAATACAAAGCGTGCGATCTGGGGGCGACCAGCATGAAGAGTTCAGCTTTCGGCTGGCAGCGTTGCTCGGTGGTACAGCACTTACCAGGCCATGTGATGTTCTGGGTGATTCCTAGAACTGAAAAAAGAAAAAAAAAACCACATTGTTTCAAAGGAAATGGTGCCTGGTATACAAGACTGAGAAACCGACGCTGCAGAGATAGGGACACACATAAGTAAACCCCAGCATTTGGGAGGCTGAGGCAGGAAGATTCCAAGTTGGAGGCCAGCTGGGGCAACATAGTATGACCCTTCTCAAAAAAAAAAAAAAAAAAAAAAAAGAAAAAGCCCAAAAGACTGTGTCATAGTTCCTGTGGCTAAATCTCAGAAATTTTGGTGCATAGATGCTATTTTAGGAGGACTTTGGTGGTAGCTAGAGTCACAGCTGCAGTTTTTTATTGCCATTTGATTAGTCAATGTCTCCTAGCAGTGTGAAGATGCCTGTTAACAGGTGCAGTCACAACATCTAGAAATTTGAAGAATTAGCATATCATTTTAGAGGGGGAAGACATCCAAGAGGCATTCATTATATTCTATGATTGTTTACTTAGATTTTAAAGTACCCAACATATTGCATGCTATGTCCGTCGCTTAAAAATGACAGTAAATGTTTTGCACTATATATACATATGTATATATATATATACACACATATATATGACTTTCTCATGATTATTGATATAACACTCTGGGGAGGTCTAGAACTTCCAATTATGCTTGCAGTGGCTGAGCTAACAACCATTTAAGCCCAGTTTTGCAACTGACAGGTACTGTCACCTTCAACAGTTATTCAGCTCTTCTCTTTCAAACCCCTTAACTGTAAAAGTGGAGTAAGCCTCTGAAGTCATCCAAACACTGGTGAGGATGCCATGCATAAGTAGCTGTAAGCCCCATAAATTTGTCAGAGCAAAGTATAAATTTGCAGTGAAGGGTCGTTAAGCACTGTCTTTCATTCCTGTGGAGAGGGGTAATTAATGGCCAGTCTTGTTACCATGCTTAAAACAGACCAGCTCCGTTGGATTTTGTTTCCATTTTCCATGTTATACTTAGATCTAGGTTAAAAAAAAAAAAATCTCCCATGAATCCGGCTGTTGAGATTCTTTGCAATCAGGTCTCACTTTGAACAGATTTATGCAGTTTGAAGCATGGAGTGAAAGTTCTGCTCATAATGAATCTTAGAGGTGTCAACTCCATAATTTTCTGTGAAAACTCAATGGCATGCTGTGCCACTGAAGTTTAAAGATAATTTGCTTGCATCTCTTCAACGAAATGAAGCTTTTTAATCAATTATGAACAGAAGCAATCAAATACAGTCTAGGGACTTGAGGTGCAGTCAGCATCAATCTCCATCAGAGTTGCTAGGTGCTGTGGTAGACAGAGGCACTAATATTTACAACGCCAAGTGATGGCAACACGAATGGCACAGCCCACGCTGGAAACAATCTTTTCCGCCGATGGCTTGAATGTGTGTCAGAGTTGTCAGTCACAGCTGTCCTTCAGAGTCCTCTAGTTTCTTCCTCGTGTTTAAAGGAGGAGGACAAGACCCGTAGAGAAAGGGTGACTGGCAAAGGGTGGCCTCACGGGTCTAGCATCTAGGTCTCCTGATGGGAATCCCTTGGCGTCCACACCAGCTGCAGGAGAGGCAGGCAGGAAGCGGGGTATAGCGACTAATGCTGGGAATCCAGCACTCTGGAGGTTGAGGTAGGAAGACGACCGGGAGTTCGATGCCAGCCTAGGCTGCACAGTGAAATCCATAGTGAGATCATGTCTCAAACAAAACAAAACAAAACAAAACCAGAACAAAACAAAACTAAACTAAACAAAAACCAAAACAATCCAAGAGAAGGCAACGCAACTCTTCAGAACTGGGGCCTGGGGGCCAAGCCAGGGTGACAAGGCAAAGCGTGGAGGAGGCGGAGCTACGAGCCGGCTGGGCGGGACAGGGGCGAGGCCTAGAACTGGGAGCGGCCCGGGCAGGGCCGAGGGGGCGGGGCCAGGCGCCGCCAGCTCCTGCCTCGGGCGCAGCCTGCCGGCAGCCACTCCGCGGAGTGGGCTTGGCGCGGAGCTGAGGCGCGCGGCGCCCCGGAGCGGAGCCGCAGCTCCTCCCTCCCGCGGGGCTCAGCGTTCTCGGCGCGGCGACCACCGGCGGGCGGGAGATGGCGGCGCCGGGGTCGGTGCGGCGTGCGCTCCGCCTGCTCTTCGTGGTGCAGCTGGTCGCCGGGCGCTGGTGGCCGGTCGGGGCGGCGGGCGGCGCGCGGGGAGGTGAGCTGGGGCGGGGCGCGACCGCGCGGCGCGGAGCCGGGCTCCGCTCGGGTTTTCTTTTCCGTCTGGAACCTGGGGAGAGGCTGCGGGTTAGCCCGGGTCTGTCCGTTGGAGTGGGAAAGGCCGGCGCCGCGGTCGCCCCTGGCTGGGCGGCTCCGTGTGGCTTCCCGGCAACTTTCTCCGGAGGAAATACCAGGTACGGTCGGCTTCCCGCTTGTTGCCGGGGCGCGGGCGCGGGCTCGGCGCTGTGTAGGGCTGGGACTTTATTCCATCCCGCCCTCCTTCCGCACCTCGCGGCGTCTGTGGATGTTTCCTTTCCCTAGATTGAAAAGCTTTTGTTGTAGAATGGCTAGGCAGCCGGGCTCCTCGCTCACTCCTTTGGAGGAGCATGGCTTTCCTTCAGTTTTTCTTTTTCTCCAGGTCTGTTTTTCAGGATGTTGTGGGCTGGAGTACAAACAAACAAAAGTAGTACTTGACTTCACATTTCCAGTGCTTTAGCATGTGTTCGGGTCAGTCCTCTCGGTACCTGGGAGGAAGACGCTACGGTTTCTGCAGCATCCGTGATGTGCCCCAGGCCAGAGCAGGTGCGGCTCCTTAAAGCCAGATGCAGGCAGAGGTTCCCCGTATCTGTAGCGCCGTTTCTGAGAGCAGGCATCCAGAGCCTTCCCTTGCCTCGGTTTCCTTAAGACTTTCAACTGTGATCTAAGGAAGTAATAAGCTTGAAGACTAGAATTACCGATTACAGGACGCATACACCAAATCAGTTAAATCCTTTGCAGGCAGAGTGTAACTATATTGAGAGGAATGTTCTGGATTCAGATTATGGCGCCAGTGTATCATGTCTTAGGACAAACTTCCGTCAGCTCCTTCTAAAATTGAGGGTAATGCTGCGTGCTTCTTCTCCTAGTCATTTTCCGAATTAAAAACGCATATAAAAGGCCCAGGGCCATGTCTGGCGAAAATTCTAGAAAGCGATACTTCTCTGCCCCTTTTGACAAAACTGGAAATTTAAATTTTTGTTGTTTTGTATCCCAATTGGCCTGGAACTCACCATGTAGACCAGACTGGCCTTGATCTCACCAAGATCCTCCTACCTCTGCCTCCCGAGTGCTGTGATCAAAGGTGTGCACCACCTTACCAGGCTTAAAATGTTTTTCCTGTTTTAAAATGAAGCTTTGCTGCTGATTCTTCAGTGGTCTAAATAGCTTACTGTTCTGCGTGGTTTGGGGTTATAACCAGAGTTGATGATTTACTCTTTTCTGCTCCGGCTCAGTGAATACTTCCAAGATAACCATCTTTCTGTATTATATTTGTTTTCTTTGATCCATATGGACTCCTTAAGATCTATGATTCCTTTGTATGTAGGTATATGGGTGTTCATGTCCGGCAGAGGTCAAACTAGGGGGTTGCTCCTCAGGAGCCATCCAGTGGTGTTTTTTTTTTTGGACCCGGAGCTCACAGATTAGGATATACTAGGAGAGACTGGCTGACCATCCAATTCCAGGGATCCTCCTGTCTCTGCCTCTCCAGTGCTGGGATTCCAAAGGCAGGCACCACCTTCCTGGGCTTTTTATGTGGGTGCTGAGGGTCAAACTTAGGTCTTCATGCTTGTGCAGCAAGCATTTTATCAAGTGAGCCAGCGTCCGAGATCTGTAATTCTTTACTGTTTATTTTTGTGTCCTCAAAACCTAGTTTATCAAGGAGCCCAGTAAGTGTTTCTGAATAAATGAATGGAACAGTAATATCACCCTGGATATCTCCTCAGCTCTGAGGAAAAGGTCTTAGAGATTCCTCCTTACACCACTAAAATACCTAAGTTCTATTCACTCTAAATGGGCCGCAGAAGAAGGTATGATACTAGGTGGGTGATTTAATTGCATGCTTGTGCCAATATGTTAATATGCCCTTGTGTCTCATTGCCTTTGAATGCAGGGGGACTGAAAGTCCAGTGTGGAGTTGAGAGTCCTGTTAACTGGCTGTGTTTCTCTGTGCATATTCAGCTTTGCTGATTCCGGTTTCTCCCCCTGGGAGCAGACCTTTTTCAGATCATTGATTCTGTGTTTATATTTTATTATTTTCATATTCATTTTTGGTTCTCATAAAAATTTAGGGTTTTTGTGAGCCAATTCCCAGACAAAGAGAATTCTGATCTAGTCAGCCAGCAGCCATACCTATTTGGCTAATAGAAGGTCACAGAGCTGTGGAAAGTGGCCTGGAACATAGTTTTGCCTGCAATGAAATATAATTTACTAGTCCATTAAGATAACATAGGTCTTTTGAACTGACCTGTGATGAGGACAGTGATTTATAGAAATCAAATAGTCATTAGTCAGGTATAATTCTTAGCTGCATGACGACATTTTAAACGATCGAAACTTTATTTTTAGTATATGTATTAGCTAAGTTCTTCAGTCAAACAAAAATAAAATAATTAATCAAAAATGAGAGTGCTGAAGGATTTTTTTTTCTCACCTGTAGTGATTTTCATTAACATTTTCAGAAACTAACAGAATTACACTTAAAGTAGCTCTTGCCTTTACTTTTGTCATCTTTGTGTATGTGCTCAGTTAAATAACTTCATAAAATTTATTTTGAAATTAAAAATGATCTTGGCCAGGTACAATAGTATTTACCTGCATTCCCAGAATCTGGGAGAAAGAGGATCAAGAGTTTAAGGCTGCTGGGCCAGGTGACTCCACCTTTAATCCCAGCACTCTGGAGGCAAAGATAGGTGAATCTCTGAGAGATTAAGGTCAGCCTCGTCTACATAGTGAATTCTAGGCCAGCTGGGGCTACAGAGAGACCCTGTCTCAAGCCCCCCCCTTCAAAAAAAAGTATTCAGGGCTATTTAGAACGAGAGAAAACCATTGATAGCTATACATCTGACCATCTGGCAGAGGATTAATATCTAGAATATATAAAGAACTAAAACAAAACAAAAGCCACCCCTAAGTACTCAAAATTCAACCCATTCACTAAGCGGGCTAGTGAAAAGAACAGACCATTTTCCAAAAATGAAACACAGGTAGCCAGTACACATATAAAAAGGTTTAATATCCTTAGCTATCATGAAATAGAAATTAAAACTACACTGAGACCCCTTCTCACCGCAGTCAGAATGACTATCATTAAGAAAGCAATAAATGCTGGGAGCTGAAAAGATGCCTTAGTGGTTAGAAGTGCCTGCTGCTCTTGCAGAGGACCAAAGTTTGGTTCCCAGCACCTACATGAAGTAGCTCACAACCATCTGTAACTCCAGCTCTGAAAGATCTGATGCCTTCTGGCCTCCACAGATACTGCACACAGTGCACAGATACTCACACAGACACATAAAAGAAAACAACAAATGCTGTGAAGAAGGGTGGGGAGCCCTTCCACACTGCTGGTAGGAATGTAAACTAGTCCAGCCACTATGGAAATCTGTGTGGTGATGTCTCATGAAAACTAAAAGTAGGATTACCATACTACCCAGATAGACCACTCCTAGGTATCTACCTCAAGGCCTCTCAGTCACCGTATATATGCAGAAATGCTTGCATATACATGTTTATATACACATTGACAGGAAAATAGAAGTAAGCTTGTCTGGGGTAGGAAGCAGACTAGCAATAGGAGAGGGAGAGAAAAAAATATGGAGATGAATATGGACAAAGTACATGATATACTTGAATAAAAATGTCTGCATGAAACTCATCACTGTGTATTGACTGTACAGTAATACATTTCAAAGCTAACCTGGACCACATAGACCCTGCCTCATAAAAGGAAAAAAATTGTGTTTTAGAAAATACTAAATATACTCTGTGATCTAGATAGTGAATACCTAGAATATAGGGTCTTTGTGAAGTTCATGGTATATTGAAGGTATACCTGAGCATTGGACAGATCGCATGTAGCCTGGGTTGGCTCAATTGATATGTAGTCCAGGATAACCTTGAATTCTTTATATTCTTGCCTCCACCTCCCAAGTACTGGGACTAGGTGTGCTACACAATGTTGGCACCTGTATTTACTAAAGTAGCCTGTCAAGGCTGGAGAGGTGACTAATCAGTTAAGAGTGCCTACTGCTTTTGCAGAGAACCCACATTAGGCAGCTCCCAGTCACCTGCAACTCCAGCTTCAGGGGACCCCACACCTAGACTCTGGAGGCACATGTACTCACACGTACATACCATACACACACAGATACACATTTTCTTTAAAACCACAAAGTAGGATGGGTAGATCTGGGAGGAATTGGGGGAGGGGGATATGATCAAAATACATTGTATGAAGTTCTCAAAGAAGTAATAAAAATATGTGAAGAAGAAAAATAAATAGCCTGTTGATGGAACTCTGATAAGGTTGTTAGTCTGATAAAGGTATCTTTTTCAATCTATAATTACAAATTAGATCTAGCAAGTAATTTTTAGAAGTTTGGCTGAGTACAGTAATTTCAGCACACCATCTTCAGATAACATCATTTTTCTTTCATTACATTTGGAATTAAATACTTTCAGATTATTTTTTTGGTTTAATATTAAATAACCAAATTGACACTGAGAGATGTTAATATTAGAATAGTTTGAGAAGAAGTTTAGAATTTGTTTAGGAAGTTTCTTTGGAACAAAACTGTTTTACAACAATATGTTGTAAAAGATGATTTCTGATGATCCTTTTCTATGATACAATTTTAACTTATACATTTTATTCACAAGTTAGGGCAACATGGTATTATTACTCCATCTGCATTTAATTCAATCACATCATTTTCTCTTTTAAGTACAGTTGTAAACTCTAGCCTTTTGCCAGTAAAAATAGAAGTGAGATGTGAGCACGAGTGTTCTGACAACAATCATAATTTTGAACCTTTGGAATTTAAAACTTTCCTTTTGTGAATGGTCACTGATATATATAGAACTGGACAAAACCTTTCTTCTGTGTTGGGTTGGACCAGGGAAGTCTTTGCTGGGGGGAAGGGAAGGGTCCTGGCCTTCTAGCATATTTAGCTTTATCCTTGGCCTGTACTCAGGAAATGGCACTGGCACCACACTGAAAAATGGCTCCAGAGACTTCTAGATGTACCCTATGGGGCACAATAGTTCCTCTCACTTCTCACCCTTTGAGAACTCTACTTTTGGTTTTATTGGACAGGGCTTTTCTTAAACTTTGATGTGCCCAGAGATCCTTTTGGATATTGTTAGACTGCAGATGCTGATTCAGGAGGTCAGAGGCAGGCCCTGAGACTTGACCATGTCTAACATGGTCCCAAGTGAGATTGTGAAGTTCATGATATTGGATATACCCGAGTATGAATGTATTTATTTATCTTTGACACAGGGTCTCATGTAGCTCAGGTCTCTTTTTGATATATAGACGTTGTTAATGAGATTACTGCACCTTAAGCAAAAAAGCTATAGATAAGTCCCCATTTGTTTCACTTAGGTGAGTTCTCAGGATCCAATGACAATAATTATGGAAATAGTGACTTTCCAATGAATTTTAACCTTAATGGCATAAGACTAATAGAAACCAAAAAAATAAGCATTATACTAAAGCAGGTGTCCCTTCCTCCTTTTCGCCCTCCCTCCCGTCCTTTTATTCTGTTTCTTATTTTTTTTATTATCTTTAAAAATATTTTTATTTTATGCATATGAGTGTATTGCCATGTATGTAAGTACACCCGTGTTGTGCAGTGCCCACGGATGTCAGAAGAGGGTTTTGGATCTCCTGGAACTGGAGTTACAGACAGTTGTTAGCTGCCATGTCAGTGCTGAGAATCGAACCCAGGTCCTCTGCAAGAGCAGCCAGTGCCCTTAACTGCTGAGCCATCTCTCCAGTCCTTTGTTTCTTTAAAAATTTATTTATTTTTATTGTATGTTTATAAGTGTTTTGCCTGCATGTCCTACAGTGACCACGGAGGCCAGAAGAGGGCGTTGGATCCCCTGGAAGGGAAGTTATGGATGGTTGTTACACACCACGCGGTGCTTTGAACAGGGTCCTCTGGAAAGACAGCAAATCCTCGTATCTGCTGAGCCATCTCTCCAGCCCCCACCACTGTCCACCCCCACTTTTTTTTGAGACAGGTGTAGGCCCAGCTAGCCTGGAATTTGCTATGTAGACCAAGTTGGCCTCAATCTCACAGAGACTTATTTGCCTATGCTTCTGTCTTCAGAGTGCTGGCATTAAAGACATGGGCTATGATGCCCAGCCCTGTTCCTTGTTTCTTGAAACAAGGTCTCTCTATGACCACATAGATTAGACTGGCTGCAAACTCAAGATCCTTCTGCCTCGGGCCCTTGATTCTAGGACTGTAGGCATATATCTAACTCTTATCTCCAATTTTCTGTAGTTCTTCAGCCACTGTTTTTTCATAACTGGACAGTTCTAAAGTCTACTCTAGGTCATGGTCTAGGCCATGCAGTTGAGAATGACCTTGAACTCCTGATCCTGCTGCCTCCATCTCCCAAGGGTTGGAATTACAGGGGTGTACTGCCACACTTCATTCAAAGAAGGAAGTTTATATAAGTTTTATCAAGGTCATATAGGCTTTGCAACTTCATATGCCATTAGATGTTATTTCCTAACTATAAATGTTTAAATATGTATTTATTGCCCTTTGGTCTCAAGTTAAAATAGTGAACTTTGCATTTATTTGATTTGATGATGTTGAAACTTTTTGGGACTCCTTGAGAACTATTGACTGGGCCTAAATTTAGTGCAGCCTAAGGTCATTTTGTTATTGCAAGTGTTTTGGGAGTCAAGGGAAGATGTTAAATTAAGCTTAGTAAGTCATATCAGTTATAATGTAACTTTATCCTATAATTCTGTTAAAAATCAATACAAAATATAATGAAAATCCTGAATAAAACAGGCTCTGCATTTTATCTGTAGTGCTAAAATAACGATTAATAAGCTACTTTACTTGTCACATTGAAAACGCTAGATGTGGTACACATTTATTTCCCCTGATTAACAAAATGGTTGATTATGTTCCCTGCTTTATCCTGCTGTAGCTTAAAATAGCTTTCTTAGAACTGCTGCAAAGAGGATTTTTTAAAAAGGTATAAAAGTCATTGTTATTTTAACTTAAAAAAAGATCCAAGGAGACTTAGAGGGGAGGATTAACTACTCCAGGAATGCTTCATTGAAGGCATATAATATCTGTCACTCTCACAGACTGTTTAGATACATGTTTTATTGCATTCTTATGATAGCCTGTGAAGAAGTTAGGGAAGGCTGCCAGCAGAATCTAGCACAATTTAAGGCAATGCATACCCTTGACTCAGCATTCCACTTTTAAGAGTCAGTGCCTATATAGGTATGGAAAGATGTGCAAGGATGTTCGTTACAGCATTTTCCATTGTAGCAGTATTAGAAACAAACCAAAAGTGAGCACTGCATAGATGCTCATCCTTGGCGAGGACTTCAAGTGTGATATACCCATTATGCAGACCACGTTCTGCTTATGAAGAAAGGTTGGTCATGAATACATACCTACTGGCATGGTTTTGAATGAAAAAAAATCAAGTCTCAGAACTTAACAAGGAAAATGTTTGTTCTTTATGTGCATGTATGATGTGCATACTTATTTGTAGTTAAAATGTGTTCACTTCAGACTTAATGGCTAACCCTGTGAGGGAAAGGAGAAGAGGAAGAGTTCTTTATGAACTTCTGAGTTTGAATAGTGATGATAATTATACTTTACATTTGCTATGAAGGCATCATTCAGAGGAAAAAAGTTCTGGGACCTAGTCATACCTCTGCTACTTACTAACTATTAATATTAGAGCAGGGGGCTCTAAACAGCATAAGGAATAAGCAGCTTCCAGACAACAAAGTATTATCCATCTCAAAATGTCCATGATGTCAAGTCAAGAAATCCTGTATTTAGACTTAAAGGTTACAGCCATGTTCAAACCTACAGGTGCCAGGAGGGCATCATTGTCATTGTGGAGTTCCCTCTGCAGGACCATAAAGTTATAATTATGACATAGTTAACGTGAATACATATGTGAATTTGCCCAGGAAGACAAGTACCATGTCTTTGTGTTTTGCTCTGTTCCTAGTTCAGGCTGGCATGGTCAGCAGCCAACCAACACTTGTTGAATGGATACACTGAGCTAGACACCATATTAGGTGTTGGTATTCCCAAGGTGTAGCAGATGCTAAAGACTTAAGAAATTTTGGAAGAAACTAAACATTATAGCACATGTTGTCTGTAATTTTTGTCTGAAGATTGGGAAAAGATTGGTAATATCCATATTTAGTTGCAGAATATGTTGGTGACTTTCCAGAATCCTTGCCTTACAATGAGAAAAATCATTATTCTTCATGGAAAAGTGCCAATAGAGAACAGTATTAAGTATTCCTAGAAGTGGCTTTTAAAATCCTTAACTGCCATTTTGGCTATATAGAATCAATAGTAGAGGACCTAAATATTAAAAAAAATTACTTAGATACTGACACAGTAAGAAACTTTAATTTCATTTTATTTGTACAATAGTGAAACAGCTAAGCAGAGGTTTTCCTTTTTATTAATGTTATTTATCTATTTAGAGACAGGATCCCACTGTGTAGCCCAGGCTGGCCTTGGAACTTGTGACCCTCCTGACTCAGTCTCCTTTGTTCTGAAATCAAAGGTGTACATCATCACATCTAGTTTATTTATGTTTTAAAAGGGAAAAAATATAAAAATGGGTCCAGTATAATC
Organism: Eospalax fontanierii; assembly: GCA_035773235.1. Lineage (NCBI taxonomy): Eukaryota > Metazoa > Chordata > Mammalia > Rodentia > Spalacidae > Eospalax > Eospalax fontanierii. Next base: position 62,245,032 of record CM069539.1, on the reverse strand, counting down.
AGTTCTGGTGACTTAGGCCTGTAACCTCATCCACTTGAGAGACTGAGGCAGGAAGATCACAGTTTCAAAACCTGCCTAGGCTACAAAGTTAGTTCAGTGCCAGCCTGGGTAACTTCCTGAGAGCTTATCTCAAAATAAAAAGTAAAAGAAGGGCTGGGGACATGGCTCAGTGGTTGATTTATTGACTAGAAGTTACAAGGCCTTAGGTTCAATCCCCAGTGTCTAGGAGGTAAGAGGAGGGACTGGGAAAAAGGATCCAGTATAATGGATTGAAGAGTTCTGCCGTATGTGATTAACAAGTACGTTGTGCCAATGAGATGTCCCTGTTTTATACAGATTAGAAAATTGTTGCATGTGGAAGTTAAAGGCTTGGAGGAGTGCCACATATTCAAATGAAGCCTTTCAACTTTGCAATTCTGTTCTTTCTTCTCTATAGTAAAATTAAGGAGCAAGCTTTTTCTTTGAATATAAATGTAGTTTCACTAAATTACCTAACCAAGATTTTTTTTTTTTTTTGAGACAGCCCAGGCTGACCTCAAACTTGCTATGTAGACCAAGCTGAAATGGAACTCTTGATATTCCTGCCTTAGCCTCCTGAGTGTTGGAATTATAAACTGGTTTTATGAAAAACTTTAAAAATATTCTTTATTTTTAGCCAGGCGTGGTGGTACAGGCCTTTAATCCCAGCACTCAGGAGGCAGAAGCAGGCAGATCTCTGTGCGTTCAAGGCCAGCCTGGTCTACGTAGCAAATTCCAGGCCAGCTGGGCTTACAGGGAGACCTGTTTCAAAAAGACCAGAAAAAAAAGAGCAAACCCAAAACAACAACAAATTTTTTATTTTTATTTTTAGGTGTGTGAGTGTGCCACATATGTGTATGTATACTGTATGTGTGAGTGTACCATGTACATGTATATGTACCATATGTGTGCGGTGCTCAACCAGACAGAGGAGGGTGTTGGATTCCCTGAAACTAGAGTTTCAGATCCCCTGGAACTGGAGTTACTGTGATTGTTAGCCACGATGTGGGTGCTGGGAACTGAACCTGAGTCCTCTGCAAGAGCAGTCAATGCTCTTAACTGCTGAGCCATCACCCCTGCCCCTGTTTTATGAAAAAAATTTTAAATGTTATTCTTCTATTGCCCCAGACTTGAGACAATTAATGATATTCAGAACTAAAACTGAATTTGTAAAACCAAAGTGTAATCTTTCAGGGTGTAAATAATATATGCATTTTAATGTGTTAGTTACTCAGTTTAGTTTTTCTTTTGCTGTACTTTTAACTATTCAGAAGAATCACCCCATTAAGTTTTTCTTTTCTTTTTTTTTTTTTCCTGTTTCATTGTGCTTAACTACTTTGTTCCCTCGGTTTCCTGAGATATATGATTTATATGTGATTAGTATGTTGATAATACACTTCTTAGCTTTAAGGACTAGAAACTTGAAGGCATGTGTGGTAGCATGTACCTGTAATTCCAGAACTCAGGAGGTGGAGGCAGTAGAATCAAGAATTGGATGCTAGCCAGGCATACTGGTGCATGCCTTTAGTCCCAACGCTTGGGAGGCAGAGGCAAGCAGATCTCTATGAGACTGAGGCCAACCTGGTTTTCATAGTGGGTTCCAGGCCAGCTAGGGGTACAGGGATAGAGATCCCATCCAAAAACAAAAAAAGGATGCTCAGGGGCAGGAGAGATTGCTCAGTGGTTAAAAGTACTGACTGTTCTGGCAGAGGACCTGAGTTTACTTCCCAGCTCCCACATGGTGGCTAACAACTATTTGAAGCTCCAGTTCCAGGGGATCCAACACCATCTTCTGGTCTCCTTGGCATTGCGTACATGTGGTACACTTACATACACGCAGACAAAACACTCATACATAAAAAGAAACAAATAAAATTTAAAATTAATTGGATTCTATGCAGCTGGAGAGATGGCTCAGTTAAGAGCACTTGGTTTGGTTTATTGTGTGACTTAAGGAGGCAAGCTACCTAGCTTATTTCAGTTCCCAGGACCCACATGGTAACTCACAACCATCTGTAACTCCAGTTTCAGGGGATCTGATGCTCTCTTCTGTCTTCTGAGATCACCAGGCACACATTCAAACATTCAGAGAAAATACTCATACACATAAAATAATTTTTTTGTTAAAAAAGAATTTGATGTTAGGCTGGGTTACATGGTAAGATATTGACTCAAAATTTACAAAAAGATAAAACCAACCAAACAAAAAGTTCCTGGAGACATGATGAAAGCTTTGTATTGAACTGTCATTGTACCAGGTTGAAATGCCTTGTTCCACAAACACATTTTTCCTTTATATGTTTTCAAGGTTCTATTGCCTAGGATGATCTGGAAACTATCTTTGTTGGATATTGGGAGGCTTTAGAAATCAGGGCTCTGCAGGCCACTGCCTCTTGTGGTCTTTCACTTTCCATTATTTCCATTTAACAATTCTGTGGAGTAAGAACTTATGCAAACTCTTAGCCCTCACAATAGCCTTTTAAGGTGTGTAGTATTTTATGCTTATTTCACTGGTACAGGAGCTGATACACAAACAAGCTAGATAACTTGCTTTGAAGTTACACAGTAAACATTAGAGACTAATCTGACCTGTACATCTTTAAATTCTGAGTTTTGTATTTGAGATGGAGTCTTGAATTGGCAGCCCAGATTGGCCTTAAATTTCTGGTCTCAAGTGATCTCCTGCCTCAGCCTCTCTAGTAGCTGAGGCTACCAGTGCACTCTATGTGGTTCCTAAACCCTGACTTCTTAGCAAGTCTGTTATATTGCTCTTTATATTCAAATCTGAATAGGACAAGTGTGGGTGGAACAGATGACCAAGGGGAGGCCACAGCAGAAGAGCTAGGGTTAGACCCAGGAGCACTTTGGTCAATCTTAAATGTTAGAAAGCTGAAGAAAGCTTTTAGGCCAATGGATAACAGTTCTGTCTTTTGAAAAGATTGCTTGGGCATCTGCAAAGAATCAAGTGGTGGTGGTGGGCAAGTGGGTGCTGAGAAGATGGCTGTGTGACTAGTCAGGTGGCTGCTGGCTCTTTACCTGGATAAAAATAATAGGCAGGCAAGAAGAAGCTCCTCATATGCTGGTCTCCAGCAGCGTTTGGCAGCAGTAGGCAGGCAAAGCAGTGACAAGTGACATCCTCCCATGTTAGAGTCCTCAGATAGGCCTTGGGTATCCAGAGCCTCCGCCCTTGGCAGTGACCAGGATTATAGCTGTCAGCTGGGATCTGAGACCCCTGGTGCTGAAGACTTGATGGCTCTTGGAATTCCTCTGGCAACCAGGGCCTCTAGGATCTTTGCAGGCGTTCCATCTTCATTTCAATTTTCTACTCTTTACTTTATTTCTGCTGCCTTTCTTCTTTCTTCCCTGATCAGTCTTGAACTGTTCCGCTTCCACAGCTTGGCTACTGCTGTGTCTGCTTCCACTGGGACTGTTCAGAGTGGCTACTCAGGAGCCAGGGCTGCCAGTGAGACTCATACTACTTCAGCTTAGATGACCAGCTTCGTGGCTGTTGCTGACACTGCTGTCCTACTGCCCCTGCCTTTGTCTCACCAGCTCGGTTTGTGCTACTGAAAAAGGGCAGTTGGAACTACCCTAGCAAGGGCCTCTTGCTGTAGCACTAGAAGAGGCAGTCTATAGCCAGCTCACTGAGCCTGGGCAGCTTGCTGATACACTTCAAGCTTTTGACCAATCCAAGCCATTTTTTTGGGCCAGTCTTGCCTCTTCTTTTAGAATTATATAGATAGAGTGTGTGCGTGTGTGCGCATACTCATGCACCACAGTGCTTGTGTGTTGAAGTCAGGGCACACTTGTGGGAGTCTCTTCTCTCCACTGTGTGGGATCTGGGGATCCAACTCAGGTCATTAAATTTGCAGCAGGTACCTTTACCACTGAACCATCTCACCAATCAAGGCAGTCCCTCTGCTAAACTACCAGTGGAAGTTCTACCTTCTTGCTAAAGTAGAAATGGTTGTAGGTTCATTGGGGCTTGTGGAAGCAAAAGTCTGGTACAAATCGTTTCAAACAGCACTGAGGCTGCGGCTTCAGGAACCAGAGCTATCAGCTGGAGTCATCCTATGGTTTCTTTAAGGTATCTGTGGAATGTGCAGGGTAGCTGGTGCTGGCGTGAGGATAATCTGGTTAGCTGTTAAACCCATTAATCCTTTTGCTTAAGACAGTCCTAGCCTCAAAGGAGAGTTCAAGACTTGCTAATTAGGATGTCTAATCTCCCCACTTCCCAGTATCTACTTACTTCTAATTAAATGTCATTATAAGGAGTAATTACAAATATAAATTTAAAGACCGTATCATGGATACTAGTTATAACTGATTTATTAAAAATTTTTAATTAATTTATTTTTATTTTATATGTCTGAGTATTTTGCCTGCATGTATGCACCTGTGTTGTACAATGCCTACAGAGGCCAAAAGAGGGTGTTAAATCCCTTGGAACTAGGGTTACAGACAACTGTTAGCCTATGTGTGGGTGCTGGAAACCAAACCTGGGTCCTGTAAGAGCAGCCAGTGCTCTGAACTGCTGAGCCATCTTTCCAGCTCCTGATAACTGATTTTAACACTACTTAGCATCTGCTCAGTACTCCAGGGCATAGTGTGTCCCTCTGTATCAGTCAGAGATCAGTTTTAGCAGCAGACTTGCTCTAGTGCTGGTGAGAGATGCAGATAGCTTGTGGTAGGCTGGTACTAGCTAGAAGAGAGGAAATAGTGCATTTGAGAAGTAGTTAGGGCTAAAGTCAACAGCATCCTAACGGATTGTGTTTAGGGGTAAGGGAGAACGTAGTGTCAAGGATGACTCATCATTTTTAGGTTACAGAACCAGACAGATGATGGAACCACTCACTGAAGGGAAATACCTGGCAGGGACCATTTGGGGGAAGATTATGATTATGCCCTTGGGAATGACCTTGTAGGATTCTCTGTTATAAATGAATATATAGCTAGAGTAGAATTTCTAGGATCTCCTTGATGAGTCTCCTTAAGACTTAGGCTCTAAAGTAGTTTTATAAAAATGTGTACCAAAGGCTGGAGAGATGGCTGCTCTTACAGAGGACCTCGGTTTGATCCCAGCACCCAAATGGTGACTAACAACCATCTGTAACTCCAGTTCCAGGAGAGTCTGACACCCTCTTTTGACCTCTGTGGGCATTTCACGACATGGGTGCTTTTACACACATGCAAGCAATACACTCATACACATAAAATGAAAATAAATAAAAATTTTAAAATGTGTACCAAGATAAATTTAGTTCATTCAATATATTTTAAAATATTTTTATGTGTATGAGTGTTTTGTGTGCATGTATGTAAGTGTACCACATGCATGCAATGTCTGTGGAGGCCAGAAGAGGGCGTCAGATCCCCTGGAACTGGAGTTGTGGGTGGTTGTTAACCACCTTGCTGGGACCAAAACCTGGGTTCTGTGCAAGAGCAGCCGGGGCTCCTAACCTCTGAGCCATTTCTCCAGCCTCATTCAGTATTTCGTGTGGGTCATGCCAAGCTGTGGCAGTGCGGTGCGGCATTATGGCAACGCCTGAACAAAGGTAGCCTGACTCAGCATCTGTTAAAAGCAGGAGTGGAGTTCATCTGTTCTGAGAACTTGTTCCTTCAGATTTCTCTCAGAGCTGCCCTCCCGAATAAAGCTTACTCTCCTTTTATCGAAACAGTACATCCAGCATGATGAAGGGAAAGAATAGGAACTTATCCAAGGACTTTCCCCATCCAAACCCTACTAACCCGGAACAGCAACAACCACAAACAGACGTTATTAATCTAATCCCACCTATTGTTTACAACCTAAATGAGATAGTTCATGCTTCCAATGAATGTGCATTGCTTTCAGGGCTTGATAGTTTCTTTTTAAGAATATTTTCATTTTATGTGTATGAGTGTATTTCCTGCAGGTAAGTATACCTGTGTCATGAAGGAAATGCACTTATGGGGTGCACTTACAAACCTGTAGGCATAATACTCATACACATTAAATAAGTAAATAAAGTTTTTTTTAAGAGTGTGTATTGCTCTTGCAGAGGACCAGAGTTTAATTTCTAGCACCCACATTGGGCAACTCACAACTGCCTACAACTCCATTTCCAGGGAGATCTGATACCTCTGGTCTTTTGGGACACCTGCACTCACATGCACATACCCACACACAAACACACATGTAATTAAAAAATCTTTTTTTAAAAAAGGCATATTAGAAGCTAGATGAATATGGTGGTACATGCCTATAATCCCAGCACTTGTAAGGTGGAGGCAGAAAGATCAGGAGTTCAGTGCCAGCTAGGATTACATGATATCCTGTCCCTGAAAGCAAGACAACAGCTAGGTGTAGTGGCACACACCTTTAATTGCAGCACCTGGGAAGCAGAGGCAGACACAGGCAAATCTCTGTGAAAACCAGGTCTACATAGCAAGTTCTAGGATAGCTGGGTCTACAAACTCTGTCTCAAAAAAACCCAACAATACATTAGTGATTTAAATTTTAATTGGGCCATTAATGTTGATTTTCTTCAAGTATAGGTATTTGCTGGAAGAGAAGCCAGCATAGAAGTTAGAACACTAAATTCTAAAATTTTGTTATGCAGGATTACCTGAACTATCCTTTGTTGCAAAACATGAAGACAGCTTATTTAAGGATTTATTTGAAGACTATGAAAGATGGGTTCGTCCTGTGAAACACCTGAATGACAAAATAAAAATCAAGTTTGGCCTTGCAATATCTCAGTTAGTGGATGTGGTAAGTGTGCATGTTCTTACATGTTCCATTTCACACTAGTTTAGAGAGGGTCTGTTTGTGTCCAGGAACATGTCAGGCACCAGGGATTACCAAAGTGACCAGACATAGCCCGTTGCCCCAAGGAACTCTCCAGGGAAAAAAGTTACTGCTCTGCTGCACACATAGCAATACCCTGTGTTTGTGTGATATTGTGTAGATTAGCAGTTGTTTTTATCCCATTTGCTAACAGTAGGTTTATCTTTCACAAATTTAAGGATATTAAAACATTTTCTATTGAAATTCCTTCTTAAATGTATTTAAGCATATAATGAAAAAGTTTTGAATGGAACCACGGATTCGGAGGACCAGAAAGTATCTTAATATTGTTCCAGGATCACACTTAAAAATCATTTAGAACTTTTTCTATGTGTCATTTGCAAGGGAAAATATATCTCCTTGATTCTCACTGTTAAACTCTAAGAAATTCATACTTTTAAAACTAATTTCTTTTTGTTCTGATATTGCCAAGAGTTATTTCCCAGTAGAGTGCATAAGTATTTATATATATTAAAAATGTTCTTTACAAGTGTGCCTTTATTTTATTAGAAAAATAATACATGATTTTCAAAAATATATTTTTAAACTTTTTATATGTATAAGTGTATTGCCTGCATGTATGTGAGTGCACTCATGTCATGCAAGGCCCATAGAGGTCAGAGGAGGGCATCAGATCCCCTGGAACTGGAATTAGCGTGGTTGTTAGCTGCCATGTGGGTGCTGGGAACTGAACCTGGGACCTCTGCAAGAGCAGTCAGTGCTCTTAACTGATGGGCCATCTCTCCAACCCTAATACATGATTTATTATAGAGAATGAGCAAAGTGCAAAAGAATACAAATAAAAATTGATTATAATTTTACCATTCATTGATAATTAATGATAAGAATTTTGTGTGTGTCAGGGTAGGGCTTGGTGCACACTTAGAGACCCAGAACTTGGGAAATGGAAACAGGAGGATCAGGAGTTCAAGGTCATCCTCTGATACACAGAGAGTTTGAGACCAGCCTGGACTACAGAAATCCTGTCTCATACACACATGCTAGCAATACATTCATACACATAAAAAAAATTTTTTTTAAACCCCAAGAAACAAAATACCAATTTGCTGTGGTTCTTGCCGTTTTTTTGTGTGTCTGTTTCACAAAATTGGAATGGTTTTTGATAAAATTTTGCTGAGACTCTTTCTCCCTAGCTACATGAAACTCCATGTATAATTTATTCATATTCCTATTGTTGGTGGAAAATTACCCAGTTTTTTTATTATAATAATGATGATGATGATGTTTGCATACAAACATCTGAATTTCTCTCTTCTTTAAAAAAGGCAGCCTGGGTATAGTGACACATGCCCTCCCCTCCTGCCCTTCCCTTAGAGCTAAGTATGTAATGCTCTGTTTGTGTCTTAGATTCTGTCTTAAATTTGAAGAAATATAGAAGTTGAGACCATGAAAATAAAATACAGAATTGCCAATGGTGTGCTTTAGGGTAGTTTATCTGAACTGTAGCCTGTATTGAGAGGAATAATGTGAGATTAGCCTGAAAAAATTTGTAGTTTCCTAGGAAACTAGATTGATGGTCAGAATATTAATTCTATATGGAGAGAAGTTTATATAAAAATGTACAAATTCTTCCTTTTTTAATTTTTTTTTTACAACTCTGGGGCCATTTTATTAGAGTTTGAGAGAAAAACAGCAGGGCAGGCAAGCCATAAATTCCAGTGGCTGCTGGGAGGAGGAAGATGGAGAAGAGCAGAAAAAGTCATGCCTTTTGAGTTAGGGTCCACAATAGAGGTCTGCAAGCAGCTGTAGAATTGGGGCTGGGTCTCCAGTAAAACAGTGGAATGCTCAGAGTGTTGGGGAAAGCGTGGTTAGGATTTTGGCTGATATTCAAAGAAGAAATAGAGAAAGGGAAACAGGGCAAGTTTCAGAAAAGTGGATTTAGCAACAAAGATCTACAAGCATCTGCTACAAAGTTATACATTCTTATTGAAATAATTTTTGTTTATGTAACTGAAATAACCCTTTTTATTTTATAGGATGAGAAAAATCAGCTAATGACAACCAATGTCTGGTTGAAACAGGTATGTATAGCATTCAGACAGGTGCCCAGCTAGCAGCTGACACTGCTGTTTATCATAGACCTTGAAGCAAAGGGGCATGAGTATATGAGCTGTGTGATTGCCGGGGTGCAGAAAGATGTGAAAAGACGGACTGGGTCTTCTTTTATGTATGTCCGATTTTTCTTTAAGCTCAAGTCTTGTTTTAAGTGGGAGCTCGCTTGAAGGAGAGGCAGAAGAGGCATTGTTTTCTTTGGGGGCTGACCTTCAGCTCTTTACTCTTCCTGCTTAATCCTCCCAGGTGCTGGGATCATAGGTGTGTGCACTGTGCCTGTTTTTAGTTAATGCTTTTTGAGGGTCTGGTATGTGCCAAACACTGGGGAAACTGCAGTGAATGAAAGATAAAACTCCCGGCCCTCTAGCAACTTCATTCTAGCAGGATGAAAATGAACAGTTAAGTTTCATAGTACATTAGAAACTAATAATCTTAGAGACAGACACATTGGGAAAGAGAATGAGAAGTGTACAGGACTGTACTTAGAAAAAAAATCAGAAAAAGAAAAATTCGAACAAAGCCTTGAAGGAGATGAAGCAAGCCTTGTGGACATGTGCTGGAGAGGAGTATTCTGGGCAGGTGGCCTAGCAAGTACAGAGGCTTAGAGGCTGCATTGTTCCTAGTGCATTTGAGGAAGAGTATGGAGGCCAGTGTGGCCATAACTGTGTGAGCCATGAAGAGGGGTGTACAGATGGGGTCAGGCGAGCAATTGAGAGGCCAGTGGAGCTACTAGTAGCTCATAGGCCACTGCAAGGATTTTGGCTTTTAATCTGAGTGCAACAGGAATGAACAAGAACGTAAGTAGTTGCTTTATTATAATTATTAACATGTTAACTGTACACATTATTAGGATTCACTGTGCTACTTTTAGGTTCTTTTGGTTTGACTTGGTTTGGTTTTTGTTGTTACTTTTGAGACAGGGTCTCATTATGTAGCTTGGCTGGCCTGGGACGCTCTGTAGATCAGGCTGACCTTGAACTCACTCACTGATATTTTCATACATGCATACATCATGCATTGATCCTGTCTGTCCATCCTTTTGTTGTCACCCTGCTCCTGCCTCCTTGTCTTCCAGCAGCCTTTCCATCCCTAGCAATCCTTTTCTATTGAGTTATTTTTATGTACAGAGTACCCTTTATGAAAAGGACTGCTTTCTTCTGGACCACTGTGCATCTGTCTCCGACTGCTGTTGAGTTCTTCCCATTGTTTATTTTTTCCTTATTCCAAATTTTTTCTATGTATAAATGTATTACCTGCATGTGTGCAAGTGCATCTGTGTCATGCAATGTCCATGGAGGTCAGAAGAAGGTGTTGGATTCCCTGGGACTGGAGTTACAGTTGGTTGTCAGTGCTCTTAACAGCTGAGCCATCTCTCCAGTCCCCTGTCCCAAACCTTTTATACCTACCTATCAGTCCCTAACCCCAAACTCATGAAATACGGGTATGATTTGGGATGGGGGGCATTCTTAAATTGATGTTATTTGTTTGTTTTTTCTCTGGTGCTGGGGATTGAAACCAGTGCCTCAAGTGTGCCAAGTAAGTGCTATACCATTGAGCTACACCCCCAGCTTACCCCTTAACTTGATAAGTTTGCAGAATTGTTACTGCAGGGAGGTTGGGCAAGGTGTTTAAATGTATGGAATATGTAGTAAATCCAATTCTCTTGTGCATGTACCAGAACAGCTAAATCGGTGCCCAATAGAGTGGTTCCTCTAAAGCAGGATATTAGGGACTCATGGCTTCAAGTACTGAGTATGGTCAGCCGGTGGGAGGAGAGCTGAGCAGAAAGCCATGAATGCACCTGTTGAAGTTCTCTCTTGTGTCTTATGAGGACCATGGCAGGAGCGACTGTGCAAAGGGACATGTTGTGCTTTGTGGAGAAAGGTTTCTGCATTGGTGGAGAGCTGATTTATGTCTAAAATTTCTGGATTTGACAAAAAGTATAGTTTAAACTTATTTTGACTATCAACTGTAATGGAGGCAAAATTTCTCATTTTAAAGGAATGGATAGATGTAAAATTAAGATGGAACCCTGATGACTATGGTGGAATAAAAATTATACGTGTTCCTTCAGACTCTCTCTGGACCCCAGACATCGTTTTGTTTGATAAGTAAGTTATATTCTATCATTTTATGTTTTCAAAGGAAAATTTGTTTTACTACTAGGTACTTTAATTTTTCCCTCTCTTCTAAAATCTGTTGACTATAAAATCAGATGAACTTATATTCTTTTGTTTTATAGGTTATGTATCCTCTTTCTCTTTGGGTATATTTTTTAATCACAAAATTGTTATCTGATTTTTGCAGTTTGCAAAAAAATTTGGTAAATATGGAAAGACATAAGGAAGAGTCTGGAGATTAGGGGTAGCCATTGCTATTAGCTTACATATACAGTAAACTTTATGTGCTTGGCCATGTGCTAGCAAGTGTCTTCAGTGCTCCCAACAATTTCATATGCTGGGTGTGTCATATCCATTTATGTGAGTCTAAGGTTATACCTTGCTTAAGATCACACAATTCACATGTGGTAGGGTAAGGTTTTACCTCTTAAAATTATTTTATTTTTTGAGACAAGATCTCCTTGTAGTTCCAGCTGGCCTAGATCTTACTATGTAGATCAGACTGGCCTCAGTTTCACAGAGATCTGCTTGCCACTGCCTCCCAAGTACTGGGATTAGAAGCACGTGCTACCATGCCCCGAATTTACCTTCTTATTTAAGACAGACTGCCAATGTTTTTTGAGGTCATAGTTTGTATTCAGTGCACATTCTTCTAATTTTGTTTAAATACTACATTGTCATTAGAAAACAAGATAGACATTTTCCCATAATGAGGACTATTGGGTTAATCATTAACCTGTCTTTATGGGCAGCCTATCTAGATGTGTTTTGAAGATAATGGGAAAGAGGATAATTCTCAGTACCACCTGCATTTTTTTAGGGCCTTCTCAATATGGGAATTTGTGCTTATCTTAAAATACTCTGTCTTATTTTCACAAAGGCTTTTAGCATGAGGATAGAGGAAATGAGATGCAAAAATGATCTTTCAAAACTTTTATTTCCATGTTCCTCAATATGGAAGGGTGAAAAAAGCTTGTAAGGCAACATAAGACAGCTTTCTGAAGCATCACCTTACTCTTAGTATTTGAAAGCACTCTGTCTTATTTGCACTAAGGTTTTGGCATGAGGATAGATCTTTTGAAACCTTTTACTTCCACATTAATAGAAAGGCTGAACAAAGCTTGTAAGGTAACATGATGCATTTTCCTGAGCATCAACTTACTTTCCGTAGTTGAAAATGTTTTTATACTAGATATGGATATATTACACAGTATTCTGCAAAAAACCCTTGAACTTGAAGATACAGAACAAGGCTGTGAAGGAGTCACACGAAGGGGCTTCCACCAGTAGTGGGACCTCCAGCATAGTTCATTTGCAGGAGACTCCAGGAGGCACTACTGTCTTTGGGAGATATGCTTGTCTGGTACCGATGTTCTTTTCCTCTTATTGGAGAAAGCATTGTGTGGGAAGACAAGGGAATATGGATTCAAGCTCTGTCTCTATAGGTGCCTAGTGTGTAAAAAGCCTGATTCTCTGTTTTGTATAAAGTGAAGTCTTTTCAACCACTATATCTCTGTTCTGGGAAACATGGGTTTGTGCATCCCAGAGTGCATGTGGAAGTAAGTTCAGTTCCAGTAGAATCAGGTGTGTCAAGATGATGTCCACAGAGCAGAGCCCTGTAGGTGAAGCAGGCATTTGGATGGGTAGTAATTTAAAACTTATTTCAGGCTCCTTTTGTTGGGCTTGTAAAGTGTGTGCTTGCTTGGGTTTTAATTTCTGCACTGATGTTGTGTGTTTATTTTAGTGCAGATGGACGTTTTGAAGGGACCAGTACGAAAACAGTCGTTAGGTATAACGGCACTGTCACCTGGACACAACCAGCAAACTACAAAAGTTCCTGTACTGTTGATGTCACATTTTTTCCATTTGATCTCCAAAACTGTTCCATGAAATTTGGCTCTTGGACATATGATGGATCCCAGGTTGATATAATTCTAGAGGACCAGGATGTAGACAGGACGGATTTTTTTGACAACGGAGAATGGGAAATTGTGAGTGCAACAGGAAACAAAGGAAACAGAACTGACAGCTGCTGTTGGTACCCTTATATCACATACTCTTTTGTGATTAAGCGGCTACCTCTCTTTTATACCTTGTTCCTTATTATACCGTGCATTGGGCTGTCATTTCTAACTGTGGTTGTCTTCTATCTCCCCTCAAATGAAGGTGAGAAGATCAGTCTGTGCACCTCAGTACTTGTCTCGCTGACTGTGTTCCTTCTGGTTATTGAAGAGATCATACCCTCATCTTCCAAAGTAATACCTCTGATTGGAGAGTACTTGGTGTTTACCATGATTTTTGTGACACTCTCTATTATGGTGACTGTCTTTGCCATCAACATCCACCATCGCTCTTCCTCAACACACAATGCTATGGCGCCCTGGGTCCGCAAGATATTTCTTCACAAGCTTCCCAAACTGCTGTGCATGAGAAGTCATGTAGACAGGTACTTCACTCAGAGAGAGGAAACGGAGAGTGGTAGTGGACTAAAACCTAGAAACACGTTGGAAGCTGCACTCGATTGTATTCGCTATATCACAAGACACGTCATGAAGGAGAATGATGTCCGAGAGGTCTGTGGCGAGTATTTACACATGCAGATCCACTTCCATTGTAAGACAAGAAGTGACCGTAGTCAGTCGTTCAGTGTGGCCATTAAGGAGCATAGACTGAGGGCCAGAAATGCTGACACACTTTTATTTTAAAAAATATTATTTTTATTTATGTGTATGAGTGTATTGCCTGCATGTATGTAAGTATATCCATTTCATGCAGTGTCCACGGAGGTCAGAAGAGGGTGTCAGATCCCTTGGAACTGGAGTCATGGATGGTTGTTAATTGCCATGTGGGTGCTGGGAATTGAATCTAGGTCCTCTGCAAGAGCAGCCAGTGCTCTTAACCGCTGAGCCATCTCTCCAGCCCCTGATGCACTTTTCTATAAAAGAACTCTACTAAAATTTATTTCCATAAAATCCGCACAAAATGGGACATCTACACAAATCTCACTTCTCCATTTGCCCCAGCCATATCTTAAGTGACTTTTAAAGAAAATTTAGCTGTATGCATTTGAAGGAATAGTAATTCCTTGGTATTTGGCTTCAAAATAATTTACCTTAAATTTATTTTCAGTGATTTTGTTTCTGAATTCTGAATTCAGGCATTATAATTTTATCAAGTTACTTTTATAAGAATGAGCCTAATGTGTGCTTTATAAATACAGCCAAGAAACTTTCAGAAAAAAATCTTTTTGTGGCTCACTTACAGGAGAATACTATTAAAATTGAAAAGATTAAGGTGCTTAGCAAGGTAGCACATGCATATAATCCCATCCTGCAGGGGGACTGAGGCAGGAGGATTAAGAGTTAGAGACCAGCTTGGGATACTTAGCAAGTTCAAGGTCAATCTATGTTTCATAGGGATACCATGTCTCATAAAAAAATAAAACCAAAACCAAATAAATAGCCATAAGAATCAATACAAGGAGGGCTGGAGAGATGGCCATGGAAAAGAAATGACCTTGTAGGAAAACAGCCTTTGAGTGCTCAGTGGTTGGACCCAGCAGCTCTTCCCCCGAGGTTACTCAGATTGGGACGCCAGGTTCCAGCCTCATGAGTTCAAGTTAAATGGTCATAAGGAAATCCAAAAATAAATAAGTAAATAAAGTAGGTGAAAGGGAAGAGAAGAGTAACAGCTCTAATACAGATTATTATGAACCAGCTTTTAACTTGGCATAAAGTGAACTCTTAATTTCTCTCAAAAAGTTAAAAGAAATAGGGGCTAGAGAGACAGCTCAGCGGTTAAGAGCACTTGCTGCTGTTGTAGAGGAGCCAGGTTCAGTTCCCAGCAGCCACATGGAGGCTTACAACCATCCACAGCTCTAGTTCCAGAGGATATGGTGCCCCCTTCCAGCCTCCGCAAGCACTGCACACAGATACTGCACTTACATCCCTGCAGCCAAACATTCATACACATAAAAATATATTTTAATTAAAAGAAGTAAACACTACTTACTAAGGCAAGAATAAATAATAGAAATAGGTATATGTAGGAAGAAAACTATTTTTAGATTGTTATAATGTGTTATTATGCTATTAAGCCACTGTAAGCTGATATGAAAAGGAACACATTTTGTATGTACTTAAAAAGATTGAGGAGGCTGTATTTGCTATAGACTGTCTCTTACACTAGCTTGTCTTGAAACCCTAAGTGCAGGGTCACTTACAGTTGAGAGACAGTAAATTATTATCTTCTAACTCAGTGTTTTGTATCTTAAAATATGTACACAGTTTTAATTTACATACTTAATGTGTGTGTGTTTTTGTAACAGGTTGTTGAAGATTGGAAATTCATAGCCCAAGTTCTTGATCGGATGTTTCTATGGACTTTTCTCCTGGTTTCAATTATTGGAACTCTGGGGCTTTTTGTTCCTGTTATTTATAAATGGGCCAAAATAATAGTACCAGTTCACATTGGAAACCCAATTAAGTGAAACTTCCCAAGAGGTATACTCTGAATTTAGTTAGCAGTCATATACATCTCTTATGATACCTATATAATTATGAAAATATGAAATTGTTAATAATTTGTTATAAGATATAACAGATTAACAGTTGCTAACATTGAGATTGTCCATTAGAACATGACTGAAGTAATAACCACAAATAGCAACAAAACATTATTCAAACTGTACTAGTGGAAATATGTTTGTGTCCTGATAATACTAACTTGCAGTTAATAATGAAGTTCATCTTTTAAGCACTGGAAAATCCAGTCCTATTTGAAGACTGATTTTAAAACTTTTTTAAGGTTTAGTAAAAGTATAAATTTGTGTGTTTTTGATTTTTCAGACTGGGTCTCATTAAATTGCCCAGGTTGACCTCAAACTCCTGGGCTTAAGAGAGCCTCTGTCTTAGCCTCCTGGGCAGCTGAGACTATAGGTATGCTCCAGTATGCTCAGCTAATGTATATACTTGGAAATCCTTTCTGTTCTGTATTCACTGATGTATACATTCCACTTCTATATTAAGTCACCAGTTACTCAGTCAGTAATGACAATATGATGCTATTCTTTACCAGCATTTTTAATAAATGAAAAATGGGGACTAAGAATCTCTGTAAGGCCACTTTATTCTTTTAGATTCTTTTCTTTTTTGTTTTGTTTTTTTTGAGACAGGGTCTCACTATGCAGCCCTGGCTGGCCTAAAATTTGCTATGTAGACGTGCTGGCCTCAATCTCAAAGACATCCACCTGGTTCTGCCTCCCAAGTGTTGGGGTTAAAGGTGTGGACTACCACACCTGTTTTAGACTCTTAAATGGAATAACTCTTTGTTAACACCTTGTATAATTTACCTTCTGTTGTGGACATACAACAGACAACTCTCGTGGACATGCAGTGCCATATCCTTCATATTGACTTCAGTTCCCTGTTCCTCACAGTTAGTAGAGCCATTTTTGAACATTGTGGCAGCATCTCTGTAACCCTGATCTCAGAGTAGTGTCCTGCAGTTCCACAAACATCATCTCAAAATGGGATGGCATGTCTCTGTCTAGATGACTTTGGGAGAAAAAACATCTTCCAAGCTTAAAGATATACTCTAAGCCGGATGTGGTGGTTCACACCTGTCATCTCTACACTTAGGAGGTCAAGGCAGGAGGATTGCTATGAATTCTAGACCAGCCTCGGCTGTAAAGAGAGATGCTGTTCTCAAACACCAACCAACCAAGCCAAAGGTGATATTCTAAGTTGATATAAGCACATCTTATGTTTCAGTGATCTCTTTCTCCCCGACAGTTATACTAGAATATTAGAGTTATCAGGTGCTTCCGATGTAATCTAGTTTTAGTCTACTACTAGGTCTGACATCAGTCAGTACAGGAGAATGTTTGCATTTGATTTAGAACTCTTAGCTGTTGAGATAGCAAACACCTCATTGATGTATAGTTAGGTTACTTGCTCAAGTTCCAGTCAACACTCTTTGTAAGGCAAGATGGACCCTTGCATTTTATTGTGTTTAATGTTATTTAGTAAGTAAAAGTCTGTACTATAGTTTGGCTAAGTGGACATACAGGCTCATCTGTTAAAAGCTGGGTGGTCAGCCCGTGGTGCTTTGTGGAGGTCGTGGAACCATTAGGGCTTAGTAGAAGGAAGTTAGGTCTTAGGGGTGTGTCCTTGAGGAGGATATTGATACTAGCTCTTGTCTTTGCTTCCTAGCCACTATGAGTAAACAGCTTTGCTGTATGTGTTCCCTGCCACAGGCTCAAAAGCAATGGACCAAGCAAACATGGACTGAAGCCTCTGAAACCATGAGCTACAACAAACCTTTCTTTTAATTATGTTGATTATCTCAGGTATTTTTCTCATAGTATCAGAAAGGTAATACAGAATATTAACACCACGAGCCGGAGAGATGGCTTAGTGGTTAAGAGCACTGGCTCCTCTTGAAGAGGACCCAGGTTCAATTCTCAGCAACCACGTGGTGGCTAACAACCATGCATAACTCCAGTTCCAGGGGATCTGACGCCCTCTTCTGGCCTCCTCTGGCTCTACACAACACAAGTGTACTTATATACATGCAGGGAAAACACTCATACACATAAAATAATAATTAATTAGTTTAGACTCTTAATACCCCAAAGTGTAATCTGTTGTGGTACTTTTCCTGGAGAGTCTACTTTTATTCCCTAGATTAAAAAGGGTAGCAATAGAGCAAAGAAATAATTCTCTCCAAGCCTAGCTTGGTAAACCAATAAGTTTATTGGAGTTACTTACAGGAACATGGATGAGGGGTTACTTACAGGAAAATGGATGGCTTGGGAATGGATGACTAAAAGCCCACTTCAGCACGGGCAACAGTTATGAAAGCCGCATCACGGGCATCCCCTGTGCAGTTGGCAGACAGCAACACCACTGAAGAGCTTTCTCTTCCTCAGCAATTGTTTACTGCCTTTACAACCTCAGGTAGGGGCCTGGTGAGTCTGGGAAGTGTAATGTGAGTTTCAGAACACAGTGAGGCTCCCTCCTCCCTCCAGAGGAGACAGCTACACAACAGGCTAGTTATTATGACTATAACTAATGCCACGACTCAGAAGCCTTTGAGATTGCTTTATGGAAAGAATTTGGAAAAGTCTGAAGAAACAGGCTAGAGAGAACCTGGGTTAACAGGTGATTCTGTAAGGACTCCGATCAGGATGTTGATAGATGTAGGCAATAACGGTTATGTCCAGAAGACTCCAGAGGAAATTATAAGGCAGCACAGCAGCTGACTATGGCATGGGTATTGCTGGCCGCTTTTGGCCAAGTTTACAATGAACATTTAGAGTAAAAAGCAGAGTAGAAAAAACCTTTACAGTTTTTCTAGGAAATTGATGTATTTAAAGGTGCAGCCATGGGAGGGTACATTTGCCAAAGTGAATAACACCATTTAGAAAGCCATGCATTTTACACAGGGACAATAAAATGCCTTGAAAACATCTCAACAATTGTTATGAACCCACCTATTATAGGCTCAAAGGAGACTGCTTAGCATGCCCCAGGACAGCCTAGGAAACTGCCAAGATTTCTTCCTCACATGCAGATACTCTGAGGCTTCTAGAGTTGTGGTTCAGTTGGGCTCTGTACAGTTTATGCTGGTCACAGATGTTGGCACCATCCATATAATGCTGGTTTTGCAGTCTGAAAAATGCATAGAGACTTTCACCAAGGTTTCAAAAGACAGCCTAGGATGCTGAGTACTGTGTGGCAACACAAGGATCACTGTAAGGAACTCACAACAGGGCAATGTATGAAGATGGGAGTGTCAAGTCAAACCTGAGGGTAGACCCTCTGCAACTGAGAGGTGACAGGAATGTTGAGTACTTGCTAAGGGAAGCTGTTTGTAGTGAGCAGAGCCAGCCCGAGTATGGAATATGGGCTGCAGCCTCTTGAGACTGTAGGAGGAGGACTGCCCAAGCCCTTGGCCCCTATGAGCTCCAGATGCTGGATGTGGAGACGTACGAGTTTAATGTTTGCCCTGCTTGGTTTTAGACTTGGTTGGTCTACCATCTGTGCCTCCTTTGTGGAACTGAATGGTTACCTTGTGCCATTATATCTTGGATGTGTATAATCTTTTTTTTTTTTTTCCTTTTTAGAGGGACTCAGCTGAGTTTGCCTTGAGTCTTGAAGAACACTTTTGACTTGGACTGTTGAGCAATTCTGGAATGATTAAGACTTTGGGGACTCTTAGAAAAATGACTAAATTCTGAAATGAATGAAGACTTTGGGGGCCAGGGGTAGAATGTTACACTTTGGATAAGTACCAGAGGTCAGTATATTAACAGTCACCGGTTTGTTAATGATACTAGGAAGTGATGGAACCTTTAGCTGGAAGAAAGTCCAGTCACTGGAAATGTGTGTTTTATGGAGGTACTGAGAACCTAGCCTTTTCCTCATTCTCTCTGCTTCTGGGCTGTCATGAAGTGAAAAATCATGTGTTCCCACAATGATGTACTGTCTAGCCACAAACCCCAAAGCAGCAGGCCAAGTGAATGACTGGACCGAAGCCTCAAAATCATGAGCCCAAATAAGCATTTCCTCTTTATAAGTTGATTGTCTCAGGTATTTTGTTATAGTGAGGGACCACTAATAAAATTTGGTTTGATGTAAATTGATCTTAGTTTGTATATATGCCTTATCTCTTATATCGTCATTATTATTAAAATATTTATAGATCAACAAATTTGATAGAACTCCTTTTGACTTACTGAAATATGAGTCACAGTGAGTTGAAATTGTCAGTCTTTATTTTTACATAGAAAAAGCACACGGCTATGTAAATCTTCATGAGAAGATTCAAACAATCTCTTCAGATCAGTTTGTTGATTGTTCAGAAGTGTAATATGGGGACTTCCATTTGTTTAAAGCAGTGTTTTCCAACCAGAACCAGTTTTGTCCTGAGGCAGTATCTGACAATATCCTGCCAATTTCTAGGTGTCTCAATAGCTGAGGGGGGCTTGTCATTGGCGTCTGGTGGACAAAGCCCACAGGGCTGTGCGGGGCTTATAGCTCCCATCCCCAGCATTAACTACAGCTCAAAACATTGCTAGTGCTAAGGTGGAAAAGCTCTGTTCCTAAGGTTCATCCTGTGGTTTGAATGTAGCTCCTGACAATTCATGTGGTAAAACTTAATATGCAATAGTGTTACAGGGGGTGCTTTGGGATGTGAGTAGATCATGAAGGAATTAGTGCCCTTATGAAAGAATCCAGATGAAGACACACTGGAAAGTGCCCTTAATGAAGAGCCCTCCCTTGGGCACTGAATCTTGCAGGTGCCTTGATCTTGGACTTCCAAGGCTCCTAAACTACAGGAGATAAATTTGTGTACAAGCTCTCCAGTTTATGGGATTTTTATTAGCAGCTTGAATAGGCTAAGATAACAGTTCACTAGTAATAAGTGTGTGACCTGGTATAATTTCTCAGGGCATAATAACATGGAGTTAAACAGGTAAGTACTGAAGTGGAGCTAGGCCTGGTGGTGCACACCTTTAATCCCACAGAGGCAGGTGGATCTCTGAGATAGATGCCAGCTAGGGCTATAGGGAGACCCTGTCTCCAAAACAAAACACACACACACACACACACCCCAAAACTGAAACAGAGGCATGGCCCTTGGACTTTTGAAAGATAGGGTGGGGATACTGTTGAAATAATGTGAAACTTCAAGGAAATTATGGGCTAAACAAAAATGGGGAATCTATAGTGAACCATGCTAATGGGGTTTAATATTTCTGAACAGGAAATTTTTCTATCCAGCTAGGTTTCAACCACAATAAAAAGAACCTTTTGACATGTTCTGTCCACATTACAGTGAGCATGGTTAATGAAATCTTCATTTATCTATAATACTAGACATTTTCTTCCACATTTTTTTTCTGCCCAAAATCAAGAGGATTAGAAAATAAGTAGATGTTGAAATACCAAAGTAAAAGCTGGCAATTTCATAACAAAGTGGGGTGCTATTAAGAAACTGTGGTCTGGGGCTGAAGAGATGGCTCAGCAGTTAAAAGCACTGGCTGCTTTTGCAGAAGATCCAGGTTGGTTCCCAACACCCACATGGCAGCTAACAACTACCTGTAACTCCAGTTCCAGGAGATCTGATGCTGTCTTCTAGACTCTGCAGGCATTGCACACACATGGTGCACTTATATACATATAGGCAACGCATTTGTACAGGTGAAATGAAAAAAATTTTTTTAAAGAAACTGGCAGTTTCAACACTGCTTCAACACACCAGTGAGCCTCAGGTAAAAATACAGTCTGGAATTTAGGTGTCATCTCTGATCATCAGGGGCTGCAGAAACAACCCTGCTGTCCCTAAAATGCATACCAGGATAAAAACCCACAGAAAGATTCGATCAATCACCATGGCAACATACTTCCAGTCATCTTGAATCTGAAAAAAGAAGTGAAAGAAAACAGCATGAGGGAGAAGGCAAAGTGAGTACACGTTCAGTGCTGAACAAAGCTTCAGTAATAGATGCTATTTTTTCTCTCAGATGCAAGAAATCTTAAACTTGGTATGGTCTGAGGAAACCTGTGATGGTTAATACTGTAAACTTGACAGGCTCTAGAATCACCTAGGAGACATGCCTTTGAGGGATGATCTAGATTGGGTTAAGCAGGAAGACCGCCTTAACTGGGGGACACTGTTCCCAGCTAGGCTCCTAGGCTAAATGCAAGGAAAGAGCAGGCTGAGTGCTTGCGCTCCCCTCTGCTTCCTGACTGCGGCTGCCACCAGCATCTCAAGCTCCGGCCACCGTGATTTCTCTCCCCCGACAGACCATTCACCCCTCGAACTGTGAACTGAAATGCGCCTTTCTCCCTAAGGTGTTTCCTGTCAGGTTTTGGTCACAGCAATAAGAAAAGCACTAATATGCCTACCAGCCTCAATTCTCTACTTAACAGCAGAGAAACAGGTGTAAAGTACATGTTATGTAATCTGTTTCAATGAGAGTATTTTTTTTTTCTTTTGAGGCAAGGTCTTAGAGCTTGTGAAGCTCAGACTGGCCTGAAACGTGATTGTGCTGTTTCAGCCTCCTGAATGCTGTGATATAAATGTGTACCAACATGTTTGATTTCAAAATTTTCTTTTCTTTTTTTTTTTAAAATAATTTTGAGACAGGGTCTCCCTGAAGCCCCAGCTAACCTGGAACTCACTATGTAGACCAGGCTGGCCTTGAACTCACAGAGATTTGCCTGCCTCTGCCTCCCGAGTGCTGGGGTAAAAGGTGTGTATCACCAAACCTGGATGACTTCAAAAAATTCTTAATATAGATGCAACCTGCTTTTTCTGAATTGAATTCCATCATATAGAGTGACTAAAGCTGTGTATTCTATGGAGGGATCTAGAACCTTTGTTAAAATGACTATTACATTGTTTCAAAGTACTTATTTGTATTCAAACGCAGATAGTAATGTCCTTTTCACATCTGTTCAAAAGTGAAGCAATCACTCAGGCAAGCCCACTGCTCCTTTCCAAAATGCCCATCTGACCAAATGCTACCTTCAATTGGAATGCCAAGGCACGGAATATCCAGCCAAACAGGCTAAACATCAAAAATAATGGCTGACAGTGAAGTAGACGACAGAAGGAAGTACATAAATAATTGTATATGATGCAGCTTCAATTTAGGCATGAAACAGGACGGAGACACTTAAAACTAGACAGTCTGGGAAGCAAAGAAACCACAATTGAGTTGAGGCAGAATCCACAAGCCAATTGGTTCTGAAGCAATAATCGCATAGTATAGAAGGAGCATGTAATTTTGTAATTCAATTAAGCACACCAAAATGGGGCCGGGAGATGGGGCTTTTATTTCACCATCATGAGCTTGAGTAAATGCACCTTCACAGTGACACTATGAAAATCACAGGTAAACTTAGAATACTAAATGCCCTGTTTGCCACAAGTTATTTTATTTGAATTCCTAAGACTGGTCTGTAATTCCACAGACTGATTCCTACTCACCTACCTACAGGCTAAATAACCCCGCCCAAGGCTGTAGGAGGCCATGGGGAGAAGGCAGAAGTGGAGACAAGCCAGTTATCATCCAGCTCTGCTCCTTTCTAGTAAGACTCTAGGTAAATTCTGTCCTCTCCCTCCGCCTCAATGTCCTCATCTGAAAATAGGGTTAGGGTTAGTGTGGTCTCGGGGGGCTGTTTCAGCACAGACTCCTTAATGAATGGAACTTTCATCATCAAAGTTGGTGTAAGAAATGGCCTTTATCCCTGTCTGAAGCTGAGGGTGGATACAATGACACAGGCCTGGAATCCGAGCACTGAGGCTGAGGCAGTATGACTGAGTTCAGGGCCAGCCGGGACTATAGAGCAAAACCTTGCCTTTAATAAAACAAAACTCTTTCAGCAGGAGTGCGTGTGAAGGAAGACAGAATCCAAGGAGTGCTACAATCTAATTCTTCAAAACATAATGACCATTCCCTGGAAACATCAGAACTAATGAGTCACAGGAAGAAGTGTGTTAGGCAAGAATAATGAGCTGGCCCAAGCTCCTGACTCCCTTGCCCAGCCCCTTCCTAGAGATGGCCCAGAAGCAAGAGACTATGTTCTAAGACTGAGAAAGTGTGGAAAGTGGGTGCTGGAGGCACGGGCATGGGGTGGCGTGGCAGCCAGCAGGGAAGGCTTTTACATGGAGGGTCTGCATGGAGAGCTCTGCTTTTCTTTTTACCCTGTTATATTTTTAGCTAGCCTGGAGATGCAGAGGCTGGGGATACCATCAACTAAGCCAGCTGGGCTGGCAGGAAAGACAAAGAACAAAGCCCACTGACTGGCATCCCAGCTCTCCACCCATATCAAGGACCCAATATCAGTCCAACAAAAGGGACCGGGGGGTCAGAGCCAGGCAGGGGGTAGCCAGATGTACCTTCAGGGACAGGGTCACTTGGAAGAGAGGCAGCATCCTTGAATAATGATCTAGCCCAGTTTGTGATCAGGTAGATCCTCACCCATAACATAGCACCAATAAGGGCTGACTCTCCTGGAAAGGGGGGCTTTATAGCCCCCAAACACTCAGATTTAGCTATCTGAAATAAAAGAGCAGATAGACCAAGGACTTAAACATGGTATCCTCAGAAAGAAGAATGGACCATGAACACAGTCAGAAGAACCAAGCATAAATGGTGTGAAAAGTGACAGATGTGAAACGTGTGTCCAGGTATATATGTACTGAGATGTATGCACAGGTATACACAGGGTAAAATTCACTGAGCAGTACTCTTAAGGACAGACATTTTACTACATGTAAATTACACCTCAATGGAAAGCACATGATTAGAAAGTAAAAATAAGAATGCATGCTCTGGCCAGTACTAACTGGACAGATCCAGCCCATCTCCTAATCTGCTCTCTTGGTGGCCCTAGCCCAGTAGTTAACTTTGGAAAATAATATACTCAACAAGCTTTATCCTCCAATTTACAGATAAGGAGACAGGCTCAGAGAGATGAAGTAACCACTATACTGAAAAACATCTAACTGATCTGAGCATGGGCTACTGACAGGAGTCCAATTTCTTTTTTCAATTAATTTTTATTTTATGTGTATGAGTGCTTGACTGTATGAATGTAAGTACACCCCTATGTGCAATGCTCAGGGAGGCCAGAAGATGGCATCAAATCACCTGGAACTGGAGTTACAGATGGTTGTTAGCCATTGTGTGGGTGCTGGAAACCAAACCTGGGTTCTTTGACAGAGCAGCCAGTGCTCTGAACTGCTGAGCTATCTCTTCAGACCCTGAATCTGATTTCTTTAAAAAAATTTTTTTTTAGATAGGGTCTCTAGCCCCAGCCTGCCTGGAACTCACTATGTGGACCAGACTGGCATGGATCTCACAGAGATCCACCTGCCTCTGCCTTCGAAGTGCTGGGACCAAAGGTACACTCCATTATGCCCAGCCCGGATCTGATTTCTTAACCTTCATCTTATGCCTTGCCAACAAGGAAACCATAAATGGTTGCTAAGTGATTGGATGATTGATGTAATAATAACCATATATTTACCTCTTTGGCTACATTCTGTGCTTTCATATTTTCAGCAATATACTTGACACTTTGGATGGCTTCTCTGATTTCTGGTGACAGAGCAGAGAGGGACAACACAGCATCAACAGACTCAGAACTTGAGCTTCTCGTGAGGTTAGCACTGAAATTTGAGATTTTTACTCTGCGGTGGTGGCAGCAGCTACATGTCCCGTCCTGGCAGGGGTAGCCTTCCTTGCAGCCTCTGGAGTCTGCGTGGGTGAAGCAGTTCAGATTGGAGAGCTCAGCACTGTAGAGTGACCTCTGCTTCTGAGTGTCTCCCTCACTGCTGGCCGGCCTGGTCATGAACATGACCCTGGGGAGCAGGTTCAAGAACACGGCCTTGACCCACGTGGGCATTGTGTGCGTGGTTGGAGTTCTGTAGTGCACGTTGAGCACGAAGACTGTGATGACGATGGACAAGGTGACGAAAATCATGGTGAAGAGGAGGTACTCCCCAATCAGGGGGATGACCAGCGAAGTGGACGGGATGGTCTCTGTGATGACCAGGAGAAACACAGTCAGAGAGAGGAGCACGGAGATGCAGAGCGTCACCTTCTCACCGCAGTCGGAGGGCAGGTAGAAGACCAGCACGGTGAGGAAGGAGATGAGCAGGCAGGGGATGATGAGGTTGATGGTGTAGAACAGGGGCAGGCGGCGGATGTACAGTGAGTACGTTATGTCGGTGTAGATCTCCTCACAGCAATTGTACTTGATGTCATGTTTGTAGCCGGGGGCTTTGATGATGGCCCACTCACCACTCTCCCAGTAGTCCTTGAGGTTCATTGAGGAACCAATCTGGACCAGGTCGATCTTTGCCTTGTCATAGGACCAGGAGCCGAACTTCATGGTGCAGTTTTGGTAGTCAAAAGGGAAGTAGGTCACATCAATTTTGCAGGAGCTCTTAAAGATGGCCGGGGGGATCCAAGTCACTTCTCCTGTGTGCTTGAGTAGGGCTTTGGTTTTGTCATCCACCTGGAAATCTCCATCGGCACTGTGAAGACAGAGGGGCACAATACATGGTCTTCACTGCATGCCGCCAGCCTGGCTTCCTACAAGGGATGATTTGTAAAACTATGGCATCTGAGATCTCAAACTGCCGTAGTAGGTCACCATCCCAGTGCTCCGTTCACTAATGGAGATACTGAGGCTCAGATACTCCCTACCACATGCTTGTCACCCCCTGGTCACATCACTAGTTCATTCCATGGCATACAACTCCTGGCTTGATGTTTAGAGACACATACTCCCCAATGCCAAAAAGGGTCCTCCCCTGTCTGCTCAGAATTAGAATGAGATGAGCACTGTCTCGGAGATCAGTGTTTGGCGGTCTTGGGGAATATTTGCTTGCCATCTGCTGTCTGAACCTTGTTAACATCCTGTCACCCAGTCTCCACTGGACACCCAATGTGTGTGTGTAAAATCCCACAGCAGACCTGGAAGAGTTTTCATGGACCAGCTGTGGGGGCTCATGTCATGAAACTGATCCTTGTGTGTATGTGTGTGGGGGGATTGTTTTCAAATCCTCCAGATCCCAGTTCTACCACTTGCCCTGCACCCTTTCCAACACTGTTCCCTAAAAGAAGATTACGTTTTCTGATTCCTTTGGGCACACTCGGATTCATGCTCAGCTAACCGTTTCCTTTGCCTCGGTCCCTGTATTTCTCCTCTGTTCCTTTTCACTGTGTGCAGTGACTTTCTTTTTATACACATACACATTTTTCTTAGAATCATCCTGTTAAGAGTTTATAAGCTGGTGTCTTAACAGAAGATCTGATGATAATTTCAGTACCTATAGAGCTTGCATACAGCATTGTGTCTCATTGCCCAAGGAAAGTCATCAGACAGCAAGTCCAGTTGTTCCACACAACACTCACTGAAGGTTTTCCTTGTTCTTTTCCATTTTTTATTAGTTTTTATTTTATGTGTATGAGTGCTTTGCCTGCATGTATGTAAGTGCACCCACATCATGCAATGCCTGTGGAGGCTAGAAGAATGCAATGGATTTTGTAGAACTGGAGTTGTGAATGGTTGTTAGCTGCCATGTGAGTGCTGGGAACCGAACCCCAGGCCTCTGCAAGAGCAGCCAGTGCTTGTAATGGCTGAGCCATCTCTCCAGCCCCTCTTTTCTTGTTTTTTGTTTCTTTCTTTCTTTTTAGATAAGGGCCTAGGCCTGTAACCTACGCTAGACTCAAACTCACAACATTCTTGCCTCAGCATCTTGAGTGCTGGGATTACAGGTATATATCACCATGTTCAACTCACTGAAGATTCCTGACACCACGGGTCAGTCCCTCTGGATTCTTAGCTTGCAGCATTCAGAGGCATTCACACCCTTTAGCCCCTCTAGTTGCCATGTGAAGAGCTGGGTTAGAATTCTAATCATTTAGGGATAACTTTGTGTTTTTGTCACTGGAAAGGACCCGAGAACCGGTAGTGTTCCCGTGTTCAACCCTCCCTGCTGGTCTCTGACCCTAGCACCCTCCTGCACTTCAGCTGAACAGGACAGTGGATACCGTTGACAGCTGGATGCCAGAGCCCCACTCACGTCCCTCCAGCTAGCTGGCTTTCTCTGCAGTGACTCTAGGGCAGTGGTGGGAGGAGACAAGGCCCTGTGCACACGCCAGGTGGACTCTGCTGAGACTCAGCATCACCAGAAGCCTTGTGAAGGCTAAACAGAAGCTGGAAGGCCCTCCAGGACACAGGAACCTCATGAACAAGGTTCTTGAGGGCATTAGGGCAATCTCTATGAACAAATGTCAGGGGAGGAAGGACCTTCAATGCCTGGGGCCAAATCTAGGGATTGGCAAATTATCTGTCCATATTCCTACAATTTTTTCTTTTTTCCATTTGTGCATGTGTGTGTATGTGAGAGATGCTTATGTATGTACATTTTTGTATGTGTGGGTACCCATGGTATATGCATGCACATGGAGGCCCAAGGTTAATGGTCGGAATCATTCTTGATTACTCTTCTACCTTATTAATTGAGGCAGGCTCTCTCCAATATGACTAGTCTCCCTGGCCAGCTTGCTCTGGATATCCTCTGTCTCTGCCTTCTGAGGTTGGACTTACTGGTGAGCTGCCACATCCGCCTGGTATTTACATGAGTTCTGGGGAGCCAAACCCCAATCCTTACACTTGTGTGGCAAACACTTCAACCATGAGGCATCTCCCCAGCCCGCAGTCCCATAGATTTTTACTGGAACAGGGCTACTGCGGTTTTGAGTCTATCGTGTGGTTACTTTGAGTTGTGAGGACAGAGTGGAACAGATGCAGCAGAGACTGTGTCACCCACAAACTAAATGTTTTACAGATTGACCTTTCTGGGGAGCTTGCTGCCCCCGCTCTAGCTCAAATGCTTCATGCTGCTGAAAAAGAAACTGAGGGTCAAAGAACAGGAATGATTTACTAAAGTCCACCAAGCAACCGTGGGCAGAGCCTTGGCCATTCAGAACTTCAGTTCCCAAGTGAGGAGTCACCAAAATGTTCCTGTTCCCAAAAGACAAACCCAAGAGAGAGGTCAGCCCTGGCTCCTGGCTCATTCCTGTGGTCTCTGGGAGTCCTGGTCACTGGTTACTACCACAGAAGGCCAGGCTGTGTCTGCCCAGACCAGAAGACCTGTTTATTGTTTAGAGCAGGATTAACAGAAAGATCTCTGCCTTCAAGAGTCAGAGAACATGAGGACCCAGCTGGGGACTGCAGTCTGGAATAGCTCTCGCTGCTCAAGGCACTTGAAAGTATTTGTTGACCATATGAGTGGTCCACAACCTAAATGAAGCTCTCCCCTAGCACCTACCCAGAGGGAGCTCAAGAAATGGCTGACAGTAGGGACAGCAGAGGCGGGAGGGTCCAAGCCAGCTCACTGCTGAACCATGTGAGCTGGCTAAAAGGAGAAAAAGCAGGGTAAACTCAAAGCAGAAGAGGTGTCACATACACGGGGCAAGTAAGCATGCAGCTGCGGCAAGGGCGAGCAAACCCGTAATGGTGGAGGCCTGTGAAATCGCCAAATGCCTTCAGAAAATAGGTCACCTAGGACAGCAGGATGAGCCCACTGTTCGCGCCAGCAGTGAGGGCTTCGATGTCCCATGAACTTCAGCATGAGGGCCTGGGGGCAAAGCATCGTGAGACCTGGGGCCCGGACGGGCTGCCAGGTGGAGGTGGCCTGGGAGGAAGAACAGGAATTCTCAGGCGCTAGGAATTCCAAACTCAGAAGCAGTCAAGGAATAGCTGTCCTCTACAGAGCAGGTGACACACAGAGTGTGGCATTATACGCCTACAATTCCTGCCCTTGAGGGGATAAGGCAGAATCATGAGTTTGATGTCAGCCTGAGCTACACAGTGAAACCCTGTGTCAAAAAGTAACAAAGACAGTACAAAAAGACCCAGTTCTGTACTGACTCCTCAGCAGCGGGGATAGGGCTTCCCAGGTTCTAATTTGTGTGAGAGAACAAAGAGCTGGCAGAGGGCCAGTGCTGGCGAGAAGGCTCAGCAGGTAATGATACCTGCAGTCAAACCTGAGGACCTGAGTCTGATCCCCAGATCCCTGAACCCACTTGGTGGAAGGGGAGAACTGACTCTGACAAGTTGTCCCCTGACCTCCACGTGCAGAAAAGATCATCCGTTAAATAAAAGCAACAGAATTCTACACAAACATCTCAAAAGAACGCTCTGAAACTGAAATCTGTGCAATACAAGCAGCTAAAGCAGTCAGTGACCAAGGGTTATCAATTACACAACTAAAGGAGATGAAAGTTTTACAAAGTGAAAAGACAGCATCAATCGAATAGAAAAAGACAAGAAATGATTTGACCAAATAGCAAGGCCATATGAAGAACTGACAGAATGCAGGGAAGAACTGGGAAAAAGGAAGAAAAATAAGCATTTAAGAGCTTGCTTGGTGGCACATGCCTTTTGATCCTAGCACTAGGAAGCATCAGGAGCATCAGGAGTTCCAGGTCATCCTCAGCTACATAATAAGTTCCAAACCAACCTGGGCTACATGAGACCCTACCACAACAGATGAAAAAAATAAAAGCAAAACCCACAGAAATAAAGACTAAACTAGAAGAACCAAGAAAAGCAGAACATAGTATACATATGGAATATAGGCAAAGAAGTTCCAAAATATGTAAAAATGGAGCTCTGGGAGAGGAAATCAAGTCAGCATAATAGAAGCAACCCAGAAAACTGCAATTTAAAAATCTCTTCAAATAAAAGCTTCTTGAGAACATAGTACATGGTAAACAAATAGACCGTGAAAAAAGGAAGTGGGGGCACGAGCCTGTAGTTTCAGGAGGCTGGGGCAGGACCTGTGTATCCAGCCAGGGAGTCTCTAACACAGCTAGAATGAGTTTGGACTTGCAAGAACCATATTCATGGACATTTTTGAGAATTCTGTTAGAGAATGAACTTCAGAAAACAAGGCATCATAAAGATGTTCTTGCATAAGAAAAAAAGCATTCTAGTATGAAAATGAAGAGAACCTCTCAGCTGAGGAGGGCGGGGAGAGGCGGAGGCAGGCAGCTCTCTCAGACCTGCTGGCTGCTGACCCCAGTGGAATTCCTTAGGCTAGCTCTTCCTCTTCAGTTCCTGTTGGAAGGGTTTGTTGCCACGCCACCCATCAAGGAGAACTCCAGCTGATCACCCAAAATTGCCAGCAAGGAAACAGCTATGAACCCCAAACAGAAGAATGAAGTGTTCACCCACGTTCTTCTAAATTTGAGCTTAGCAAAAGTTCTCTGCATTCTGCCAGGTCCCCGTGAGCCTTCCGACCATGGGATTGCTATGGCTCCGCCTACTGGAAGGGAAGAATTCTTCAAACACAGTTGGCCCAGTTCTCTAACATCAAGTTTACAAACACAAATTACATGGAAGAAGCATTTCTTTTTTTTTTCTTTTTTGGGTCTTTTTGAGACCGAGTCTGTAGCCCCAGCTGGCCTGGCACTCTCTATGTAGGCCAGGCTGGTCTCGATCTCATAGAGATCTGCCTGCCTCTGCCCTTGGAGGGTTGGGACTAAAGGTGTGTGCCACTACGCCTGGGTTGGAAGATGCATTTCTAAGCACTGTGCTTCCTTGAGACAGTCTTGGAGTGATTAAAGATCTCACTCTATTGGGGCTGGAGACAGGAAGGGGGGCTTTAGAGAAATGCACAGCTTCTCCAGTCTGATACTAATTGTCATACCAGCTAATATTAATGTACAGGAGAAACCTATGAGTGTGCAGTCTCTCTCTCCCTCCCTCTCTCTCTCTCTCTCTTTCAAACACACACACACACACACACACACACACACACACACACTCACACAGCCAAAAGCACAAACACAGGATGTTCTATGGTGTTTAGTTTCTGTTTTTTATTTTGAGACTGGGTCTTTAGGTAGGTAGTACCGGCTGCTCTTCCGCTAACAATGATCCTCCTGCCTCAGCCTTCCAAGTGCTAACATTATAGGTGTGAGCTGTCACACCTGGCAGAATCATTAAAATCTGATTCATTAAAATCAGATCAAATTAATCTATGAAGGGATTCTTCTGACAATATTTTTATTGTTATATTTGATTTGTGTGTGCATACAAGTGTATGCGTGTGTCTGTCTATATGTCTGTATGTCTTGCACATGTTAAGCAAGTCTGTCTATCTGGTTGTCCATCTGTCTTGCACATGCTAAGCAAGTCTTCCATGCACCAAGCTACAACTTCAGTGCCCAAAGTGATTTTAAAAGTTAAAATATGCTGGGCGTGGTGGTGCACACCTCTAACCCCAACACTCAGGAGGCAGAGGCAGGTGGATCTCTGTGAGTTCAAGGCCAGCCTGGTCTACATAGTGAGTTCAAAGCCAGCTAGGGCTACAGGGTGACTTTGTCTCTAAAAAGACCAAAAGAAAACAAAAAAAGTGCTTGCAGCACAAGAAGGAGGATGTGAGTTTAGATCCCGCGCACATAAATAGGCAGGCGCGGCAGTGTGCGCCTGTAATTCCAGTACTGGGAAACAGACACAGGAGATCCCTGGAGCTTGCTGCTCAGCTAGACTTGCTGACTTCGTAAGCTCTATGTGTAGTTAGAGACCCTGGCAATTAGGCCATCCTTTGGCCTCCACACATGTGTACATGTGCACATATGTGCTCACACACAGAAACAACACACGCAGAGTTAAAACACTGAAACTCCAAAGAGTGAAACAAAGGTGAAAAAATGTTTTTCAAGCTTTCTCCACAGAAGGCTTGGAGGGAACTCTTGTACAGCGAGGTAACTGCGCACTAGCAGGTTTGCTGCCGGGGAGGGAGGGGAGAGGTGCAAGGGCAGGCGGAAAGATGGCTGAGGGGGTCTGACGGAGCCCCTGACCACCACCTAGCCTCCTGCAATCACTGCTCTTGGCAGGCAAGTCAGAGAGGACGGGCTCTGCCCTGGGCCACTGAAGGAGGCCACTTGTGTTATGGACCTCACTCCTTATCGGATAAATGTGGGAGATAGGTAGCAGTCATGATTCCCAAAGCACATTCCTGGGCCGCCCTGTGCCTATTCTTCAGTGTTTCTATGGGGCATGTATGGGGAGTTTTGGGGGTAACAATTATAGATGTATACACATATGTATAGCATAATACATATTAATTTAAAAAAAGACAGTGAAGAACAAAGAAGAAAATATTTTAAACACGGGCAGCTGTGTTTAGCAAGTTTCATGGTAGGTGTGTTGGCTTCCAGCTTGGGAACCTAGGTTCACCCATGAGGTTCATCCAGCCCTGTCTCTCAAAGAAAAAGGTGGAAC
This sequence comes from Eospalax fontanierii, assembly GCA_035773235.1. Taxonomy (NCBI): domain Eukaryota; kingdom Metazoa; phylum Chordata; class Mammalia; order Rodentia; family Spalacidae; genus Eospalax; species Eospalax fontanierii. Next base: position 62,212,162 of record CM069539.1, on the reverse strand, counting down.
AGAGCCATCTACTCTGATTCCTGTCTGCAGAGCTGGTAACTGGTGCTGCATGAAAGGTCCTCCCTCTGCCATCTCAGGCTCTCCCACCATGCACTGGGGCCACTCCCTGATTCTCCAAGTCTTGTGCCTCATGGTATAGCCAGTGAGTTACTCTGACTGCTCATGACGTACTTTCCAGCCTCCCTGGGCCCTCTCTGCTATGGCTCCTCTGTTCCAGATTCTATGTGACCTTCAAGGCCCACTTCAACAACATTTCTTTCCTTCAGCGCCCCCGACCCCAGTCATTCCCTTAGGAGCCACTCTCTGCATCCTGCCACTCTCTGGCTCACTGGCATCTGTGCATACCCAGTACATAACTGATGCCAGACCCCACAGAGTGAACACATGAGCAGAGCCTGTGTGGAAGGGGCTGAGGAAGGCCAGGCTACAAGCACAGTGAGTGGCTGGACTCAAAGCCCAGCTGCCAGCTCCTTACTTGTTATACAGCACAATGTCTGGCTTCCAGATCTTCTCTGCAGGAACGCGCATGAAATCCACCCCTTGGTAGTCAGAGGGCTTCCACTTCAGCCTGTAGTCATTCCAGATCTGGTGGAAAGAGGCAGGGAGGGAAGAGACAGTGAAAGGACCAGCCAGGCTTTACTTCTGACACAGCATCATGGTCATCATGGTGACGGCCATCCCTCCTTTGGGTCACCGAGCCATCTGCCTGCTGCACACTGTATTGACCCAAATCCTCACATGGAAGCAGCAGGCCAGACACCATGGGCTGAGTCTGCAGGTCACCCGTGCCTTAGGGAACCAGGCCTCATGACTAGAGAGCTCATTCTTCATCAACTGAATAGGAACCATTAACCAGTGTCTTCTCTGCTCACTGTAAGTTAAGGTCTAGCCTTATGTACTTCTCATAGGTCCATACATTAAGCTTCTACTATTTATACATCTTGAAATCACTCTTCAGGCCAGGTGTAGTGGCAGGAGGTTGAGGCAGGAGGGTCGTGAGTTCGAGGTCAGCCTAGGCTACATAAAGAGTTCCAGGCCAGCCAGGGATATAATATGAGACTCTCTCTCAAATGTAAAAGAATGTGGGGAGTGGGGGGACAGTTGCAGGGAGATGGCTCAGTGAATAAAGCACTTGTGTTAAGTATGAGGGCTGGAGTTTGGATCCTCAACACCGACATAAAAACCACCCCCTCTTCCCATAATTCCAGGGAGGCAGAGATGGAATCCTTGGGGCAAGCTGGCCAGCTAGGCTAGTGCAATCACTGAGCTCCAGGTTAAGCAAGATACCTTGCTTCAGTAAATAACATAAAGAGTGATTGAGGAAGACATCCACTATCAACCTCTGGCCTACACATGCATGTACACACATGTGCATGCACACCCTCAAATGTGTGTCTAACACAAATTCACACACATACATGTATACCACACATAAAATCGTAGAGCTAGGGATATAGCTCACTTGGGTTAGTATGCTTGCCTAGAAAGCACAAGGCTTTGGCCTCAAGTGCAAGGTCATACTCAGCAAAATAGTGAGTTTGAGGTCATCCTGAGATATTCATGAGACCCTGTCTCAAAATGAAAAGTACTTTCTAACTCAGTTTCTGGGGAGGGAGCCATGATCCTACAAAGCCCTAAAAGAGTGTGGGTGCAAAGAACCAGAGGGGAGAAGGGTAAGGCTGTGGTCGCAGAGGAAGCACGTGCATGGGTGGGACACTGCACCTGTCTTGCCAGCCTCCTGAGTGCTAGGCTGATTGAGCTAGCAGATAGGCAGCTGGTGGGCCATTATGTCTCTTAGCACATCTGGTTAAAGCCTCCCTGGAGAAGGCATGTGGGACCCAACATCATTGCCTCCATCTGAAGAATATCCAGGATTCCCACCCTGCCTCGCACCGCCAGGGGGCAGAAGTGCACAGAACCTGATCACTTACTTGCTTGAGCCACAGGTTGGTCTCCATGATCTGGTTTACTTCATCCTAGAAAGGGAGATTGAAGTTGACAGTAAATGACAAAAATAAGACTGGCTCCAAAGGCTCTCCCAGAACCCCATGGCCACAGATCATAACTCTGGCACTTACCACCTTCACCAGCTGAGACATGGACACCTCAAAGTGGATGATGACTGGGTCAGACACGTTGGTCACAGGCCGGATGATCTCATTGTACTCTTCGAACAGATACTGGAACAGGCGCTGTTCAGCTTCAGAGGCACTGACCACTGGGGAGACAGCCCTATCAGTTCCTGGGGAACTGCTACTTATCTCTCCCTGATTATCTCCCACCTACAGACTCCCACCTGCCAGGGTACTCTGCAAACCCAGACTTCTAGGCTAGTAATGGTCCTTCAAGTTACAAACTAGGAAATTAAGGTCCAGGAAGGACCCAGATTCTATTAGGTCACAAGCATTCAATGGTTAACCAGCCTGGACTTTGAAGTGGGGTAAATTTGGGATAAATCCTAGCAAACCACTAGAAGGGGTGTGACTTTAGGCTCGTAGCTTACAGTCTCTGAACCTCAGACTATCAAGATAAGAGTATACATGAATCCACCTCAAAGGTGGAGTGAAGCACTCAACTCAGCAGTATGTGCTCAAGAGCTGTTAGCTTGATGGGACTCTCTTGAGCGGTTTGCACTTCTGTGTGTTCTACGGCCATTTTCTTAGCTCATTCTCTCTCTCTCCCTCTTCCCCTCCCTCCATCTAAACATGGACTACCTTTAAAAAAAATTGTATCACTTTTTTGTGGGGGTGGGGGGGAGCAGGGGCAGGGTGCATGCCATGTCAGGCTGTGGAGGCCACAGGGCAACTTTCTAGAGTTCTCTCCACTATGTGGGTCCTGGGGACGAAACTCAGGTTTTCAGGCTGTTTATCTGCTCAAACTTTTATTTTACTCCAAGGAGGGTTGTGGTTGCCCCTGTTGTCCAGGTACAGCCATTCATTGCCTCCAGGATGGAAAGACCCAACTCCCAGTCAGGGTCATCCAGGCCAGGTGCTCGGCGTCCCAGGCTGTGGGGAGCTGCAGCCCAGGCCCGGGTTTCACCTTCATCCCACCTGACATTCCCCAGGAAGGTTTGCCACCAGCTTCTTACAAGCCAAGGCGTCCACCTAGCTCAACTTGCCCATCTCAGCCGGTGAGCTACGGTTCCTGCAGATGCTGTCTTCAGACCCAGTTGGCTTGAGTCCCTTATCTCTCTGAGGCCCTGAGCCCTTCTTTGTTCGCAAGCCCATCTCTGCCCGGCAAGGCATCCTGGCTCGGCACTACACTACTTTCCACTTACAGCCCCGAGGGCAGTCTGGGGAGGGTCTTGGGGGAGGGGGAGTCTGATGCAGCTTCTTTTAGGCTTTGATTTAGCCGGCCAAGCGCAGGGGCGCAGAAACAATGGGATGTCGCACAGCCACAGGCCCTAGTCAACTGTGCGCTCCGGCCGGTCTGCAGGGGACCTCGCCGCCCAGTCCTTGGCTCATCTAAGCAGCCATCCCGGGCCACTGGAATAGCCTCCTGGCAGCTGGCCAGGGGCAGCTTCCTCCCTACAGGGTCCTCCGGAGCCGGGCTGTCGGCAGGAGGTGCGGTCCAGGTTGAAGTTCTCCAGGCAACACGATCACTTCACCGAGAGGCGAGTCCCTGGACCAGCGGCTGGCGCGCCAGATCCGGCTCCTGTTCCCAAACGCTTCGCATCTCCTTCAGGTGGCCTGGGACAAGTCTGTAGACCTCTTCGACCACACGTTCTCGCGTGGTTTCATAGAATCCGGCTGTGGGCGGGCAGCAGGGACTGCCGCCCCTCCAGCAGCGCCCGAATCCGAATCCCTGACGCGCCGGGCGGGGACTCGAACCCCTGAGTCTCTATCCCAGGATGCGGGGAAGAGACGGAGGCTCTGGGCTCGCCCCGCGCCTCCACCGTCGGGCTTGGGAACAAAGGAGGTGCCCCGGGGCTCGAGAGGTAAGGGTCGGGATGCGGGTGCTTCGGCGGGACCGCGGGACCGCGCCGTCGTCTGGAGCCAGATGGGCGCCTTGGTGCCTAAGTGGCTGGCGGCCGGAGCGCTGCGGGATGCCGGGCGGGGCGAAGCGAAGCCCCGGCTGGGCGGCAGCCTCCCCCGGCGGTCCCGGGCTGCGCTCCCGGGCACTGCCTTCGCAGCCCGGGCTCCCGCCCCTGCCCGCCCCGCGCCCCCGCCTCACCAAAGCCCGGGCGCGTACCTGACCCCAGAAACAGCGTCGGCATCACGGTCAGCATCGCCTTCAGCAGCGGCGGGGCGCCCATGGCCGGAGGCCGCGCGGACGGGGCGGGCGCAGCCCGGGAGCAGAGCGCAGGCGCCCGGCGGGAGGTCGCGGGATGCGCGGGGCTCCTCCCGGCCTCGCGCTGCGGAGCCCCCGCGCACCCGTGCGCCCGAGGGAGAGAAGCCGCGCGAGCCGGGGCCTGGAGCCGCCGCGGGGCGGGGCCGCGAGCTGGGAGGGCGGTGGCCGTGGGAGGGGCGTCCGGAAACGGTGGGAACCAGAGGAGAGCAGGCAGTGTCCCCGAAGGGTGCAGCTCCAGCGGGGACTAGGGAGCCGCACGACGAGAAGGTCCCTATGCCTGCAGCTCCGCACAACCTCAAAAGGAGGCCTCGGGGCGTTGACGCTGTTTAAGTGATTAACGATTTTCAACCAGATACTGGTATTCTTTAAAAGCCCTTATAATTTAGTGGCGGTCGATGGAACCGAAACAATATTGGTGATAAACTGATCATCTTTGAGGCCCGGTAATGGCACCTAGGAGGTTGTTTTACTAGTCTCTCTACTTTCGTCTGTTTGATATGTATGCCTTAATAAAACATAGAACCCTAAAAAAAAAAAAAAAGAAAAAGCACGGTGCTGAAGATCATAGTTCAGCAGCGGAGGGCTTCCCTAGCGTGCTAGAGACCCAGGGTTTGCTCCCCAACATAGTAAATAAATAATTTTAAAAATGAAGTTGAAGCAATTAGAGGGGTACCTGGATTCCCACTGACCCTGGCAGACCCTCCTTTGTCTCACCACCACTTGCAGCTCTGGGTGTCCAGTGGATGACCAGTGACAGGGTGGGTGCTCTGGGGTTCCTTGATCTTCCTGACCATCCACAAGGTATGAAAGATGTGTCACTTAAGGCTCCCTTAATGTTCCTTAAACACAAGTTAACACTCTTCTTGGTGCTTAGTAAATGAGTGATTTTTATTAGTTACAGAAGGGACTGCTAGTCCATATTTGAGCCACACAAAAGGAGACAAAGTGAATGACACAGAAAATGTAAGAATTGGGGGGTCCACCTCTCAGGTCCCCACTTCTCTGGTCCCCACATCTCAGGTCCCATTCTTACTCTCTTGAAAAAGTTTCTTTTGAAAATATGGTAAATCATATATTCAGCAAAGGACTTGGTATCCAGCATATATAAAACTCAAAACTAAATGGTGAGTATAGATGGTTGTAAGGGATGATGCAGGTGTACAAAATTGGTTTATGGTGGTAAACATCAAAATTCAGAAGTTTGTCCACTGTAAAATGAGTGAATTTTATGTTTGTAAATTATGTACTTCAATAAAGTTTTTTTTAAGTGTATCGTGTGAGTAGAGATGCGCATATGGAAGTCAGAGGACAACTTTGTGGAGTCAGTTCTCTCATCTTTAACAAAATATTTTATTATTTTTATTTTATGTGTATAAGTGTATTGCCTGCAAATATAAGTACACCCATGTTCTTGCAGTTCCTGGGAGATCAAAAGAGGGTGTTGGATCCTGGAGCTGCAGATGGTGGTTAACTGCCATGTGGGTGCTAAAAACTGAATCCAGATCCTCTGTAAGAGCTTAACCACTGAGCTACCTCTCCTGCCCCTCTCCTTGATCTTTGTGTTGCTAAGTTTTAGTGGCAAGCACCGTTACCCACTGAGTCAGTCATCTTGCTGGTCCAGTAAAGTTGGATCTATCTACTTACCTGTTTATTGGCAGGGTCTCACTATGTGGTCCTGGCTGACCTGAAACTTGCTAGGTATACCAAGCTGGCCTGGAACTTGTTCTGGAGACCAACCTGGCCTCAGACTCACAGAGATTGTCTGCCTCTGCCTTTTGAGTGCTGGGATTAAAGACATATACCATCACATCTGGCCCAAAGTTGTTTTTAAAAAGACTTAGTGATAAGAAAATTGCAACACCCCCTCCCCTTTTCTGAGACTGGGTCAGGGTCTCATGTATCCCAGGCTGGCCTGGAACTCACTTTGTAGGCAAGGATAACCTTGCAGTTCTGCCTTGACCTCCCCACTGCAAATTAAACCCAGAATGATAGCTACTTCCCATCTCTGTGATGGCTAAAAGGGCAAATGCTGCCAGCACTAAGTGTGAATTGCTTACACTTTGGTGGTGGGGTTGTGACGGTATAGAAACTCCAGGAGTTTGCTTCTTATAAACATCCTTACCATGTGACCCAGGCCTCCACTGCTACTTATCTAGAGAAATGAACACTTTAGCTCAAAGCAGTCCTATATATGGTGGATCTATTTGTAATTGCTAAGCACTGGGAACCACTTAATGATGCTTTAATATCCATAGCTAGAATGCTGCCTCAGCACACAGAGACTGGCCACCAATACGCTCAACATCCCAGATGCACCTCAGAGACACCATACTGAGCAAAAGAAGCCAGTCTCCAAAGGTTACATCCTATAGGATCCATTTAAGTGAGAGGCACTGAACCACAGTGGTGGAGAAAAGGTAAGTGGTGGCCAGGGCTAGGTATGCAGGGAATAGGACTACACAAAACAGTAGCAGAATAAGTTTGAGTGACAGATCTCTGTGTCAGTGATGGTTATACAATGTATACTTCTGTTAGAATTCATAGAATTATATACAAAAGTTAACTTTATTATGTGACAATTCTAAAAACAGAACTCTTTAGACTATTCCGTTCATTCCACAAATATTTTGAGTGCCTACAATGGGCCAGGCACTGTGAGAAGAATGGATTAGTGTGTGTGATCGAGAGACAGAACCTGAACCAGCCTCAAGGTAAAAGCAGAAAGTAGCCAGAGCTGTGGTGTCCCAGAGGACAGGGCCAATACTTCCAGGGTTGGGGACCAAGGACAGACACTCAGAGGGAACATGTGAGCTTAAAGGAGGAGTATGAGCCATTCATTCGTTGAACAAACATTTATTTTGCACCTGCTGTGTGCCCCAAGCCCCAGAGTGAACATGAACAAACAAGCCCTTGTCCTGTGGAGTTCGCACTCGAGACATGGATGATTAGCGTGCCACTGAGTAAGAACTGCAGGTGCTGAGGGGGCTCAAGAAGGTGGCAGATAACAGTCATTGGAGAGGCTTCTTTGGAATGTGTGACTAGGAAAGGCCTCTACAGGGAAGTGACATTGGAGCAGAGGACTATGGGAGAAAAGCCCCACTAACATGGCTACAGGAAAAGCTTGAGAAGCTTGAGTCTGAGGAGAAGGTTTGAGTAGAAGGTACAATAGATATAAAGGCTCTGGGTTGGGAAGAATCTGGAACTGTGTGAGCGGAGGGGGATGGGAGCGGAAGGGCGATGGGAGTGGAAAGGCAGGCCAGGATGTGCCTGACTCCGGTGCCCAGTGCGTGGAAGGAGGAGAGGCTGTACTTTAACAGTCTAAAGCCCCCTCCTGCAGGGCCTCCCTCAGAGGTGTTCAGAGAGGACTGCGCAGGCCACGGATCCCTGTTCCTCTCATGGCTGTGGTTGGTTTGATGACTGCCAATGATCACACATTTATTTATTTATTTATTTATTCAGCTGTGACCCAGAGGAAGCAGCAAACCGCCCACGTGACCGCTCACGTCCTCTCCCACTACAGCTCAGGGGCCCTTGACATGCTGGGTAGCCTAGGGGCCCTTAGAAGGGGCAACCTAGGGGCCCTTAGAGGGGGCATGGGTCTGGAAGAGGGGAGGCAGGAAGAGCCCCACCGTGCCCAGGATGCATACAAACACGAATACCCACAGGAACAGCCGGTCGACCACCATGGCCACAAACTTCCAGTCCTCGATGACCTGCAGGCACACAGAGGGATTGGTTATAGGTGCCAAGCACAAAGCACCTCCTCCCTCTGAGTCACGCTTTCTCACCTGCTGACCAGAAACTCCACAGGCTACACGGGGACTTGGAACTGTGGTGTGGGAAGTTCTGAGGTCCAGGCCGGCCTCCTCTGAGCAACTCTGTGTTCCTCTTGGTGCCTTCCAACCCCACCTGACCTGACCACCTCAGCATGGCAGAGCCACTGGGAATGTGGGCTGGACAGTTGTCCTTCAGTACCCTCAAGGAGTTGGTCCTAGGACCCCCTGTGAATACCCAAATCCCAAGGATGCTTCAGATATGCTTAGGAAATGCTTAGGAAGCATTTGCATAGGACCCATCTCACCCTCCCTTGCTTTTTGAGTCTCTACAGAGCATGTGAATATTTACACGTAGTTGTTGCACTGTATTGTGGGAGGCTGACAAGGAGGAAGTGTGCATTAGCGCAGACACTTTTTCCACTTTACCCACAGTTGGTTGAATCCATGGCTGCAGATACAGAGGCCCAAATGTACCACATACTGTGATGTGAAAACCAAACCTGGCTATAGGAAAAGGGAGGAGAGGCGTGGGGATCACAAGGTTCCTTCCTCTCGTGTTCACCCCAAACCCTCTGCTTGAGATGGCTCTGCAGAGAGGGAGATGCAGGGCTCACCTCTCGACGGGGTAGCTTGCAGAACACCTGGAAATCCGACTGCTTAATTTTTTTATTTCTGTTCACAGCAGTGCCTGCTATTTCCTATAATTAAGACCCAGCCTCCTCCAGGCTCATCATCTGGCTTTCTGGCTCTCTCTGCTGCCCTCACTCTCTTGTTCTGTGGCCCCTTTGTCCAGACACTACTGTGGGGTCTGACGTTGGCAGAGACGTGGCTGGCCTCTAGAGATGCCACCACAGATGTACCTGCCTCCTTGGTGCTGGGGGAGACCCTCAGAAAGAGGCCAGGTGCCCAGCATCCCAGCCTCCCTCCCCCACTCCCTGGCTGAGAAGGCTCTGCAAAGGCTCTGGAGCTAGAAATGCAGTAACGGGCAAGCTGACGTCAGTGACCCAATTTGCCAGGGCCCCATCAATGGTGTGTGTCACACTCCAGGATGATCCTATGTCAGACCAACCGCCATTGGCTCCCTAAGATCCAGAAGGCAAACAACTACTCCACATACAGTGATCTTGGGTTCTTTTTGACAGCCCTAATTTCAAATGGTATGTGTATACCTGGGCCTACATACTCTCTCTGTTTTTGTGCTGCTTAAAGTGACTAGTAGTCACCAGGAAGGGCAAAAGTGCATGTAGATGAGAAACAGAGCCTGGGATGACGTGGAGGTTGGCCTGCCTGAGAGGGAAGACAGACTTCTCCAGCTACACATGGGAAAGTCAATCACCCAGTTAAGTCCACCATATGCTCTGTGCATAGCAAGACTCTAGAAGGGGCCCCAGAGTTTTCAAATGGCAGCTGTGTGCCAGCTATGTGAGCACAGGCAAGTCAGAGAACAAGAAGTTCTTGCTTGCCAACTGCCCACTCACCAAGTCTGGTTCCAGGGCAGACACTGCAAACTGGGACATCCAGCAGGCCTAGAGGCCAGGGGAGGAGGGACAAGGAAGTCTAGAGAGCTAAAACCAAGAGAGGATGGGAACCAGGTCTCTGGGAAGGCCAGTCACCAATGCTGCCGATAGGCACAACACAACCATATTAAAACTGTGATTAAAAAGTTCCTGGAGAGAGAGAACATGCAAGTGGCTTTCTAAAGTGGGCGTCTTAGCTGATTAGAGGACAGTGAACACCCCAAACATACTCTTTAGCCATCACTGCAAGTTGCCAGCAATAAAATACATTCCAGTATGGGCCAGTGAGATGGCTCAGCTGGTAAAGACACTTGGCATCAAGCCTAACAACCTGAGATGGAGCCCCAGAACCCACATAGTGGAAAGAGAGAACCAACTCTAGCAGGTTATCTTCTGACCTCTACATGAATGTCATCATCGCGGCACACACGAAAAATAAATAAATATAAATAAATACACACATCCTCATAGGGTATCTAATTTCTGGTTACCTATAGAGAAGATAAACAAGGAAATACTCCTGAATCCAGACCACACTGAGCTAGGTCTCAGTGGGTCCTTGCTGAATATTTTGGCTCTCACCACATCTGGTACAGGGTAGGGGACATGCCAACTTCCATGTTGCTGTTGCTTGGTTTGATTTGGTTTGGTTTGAATTGGGGGAGGCGGGGGTGAGGACAAGGTCTCATGTAGCCCAGGCTGGCCTCGAACTCACTGTGTAGCCAACGATGACCCTGAACTTCTGATGCCTCTAGCTCCTTAGGGCTAGGATTACAGAAGTACACTGCTAGATGGACTTATGTGGTGCCGCCTCAGTGCTACATAAACACTATAAACTGAGCTAGATCCCCTCCCCTCGAAAATATTTCTAAATAAAAAACAATAATTAGATGAATAAAATAAACATAATTTTTTTTTTTTGTCTTTTTGAGACAGGATCTCCCTGTAGCCCCAACTGGCCTGGAACTATGTAGACCAGGCTGGCCTAGATCTCACAAAGATGAGTCTGACTCTGCTTCCTTAGTGCTGGGATTAAAGGTGGTCACCACTACACCTAACCAAATAGACATAATTCTTGAGGGCCTACCATGAATAAGAGAATGTGTTAGGTCCATGGAAGGCATAGCAATCAAGCAAAACACAGGTCCTTGGAGCTGGAGAGATGGTTTAGCAGTTAAGAGCACCTACTTATGATGGTCCACAACCACCTGTAACTTGGGTTTTAGGAAATCCGACACTGTTCTGGCCTTCACGGACACACACAATCAAGTGACATATGCTCACACAGACACACTTATATAAAAATAAATCTTTAAAAAGTGGCCCACATCTTAATAATCCCAGCATTCAGGAGGCAGAGGCAGACGGATCTCTCAGTTTGAGACCAACTTGGTCTATACAGTTCCAGGCCAGCCAGAGCTACGGGAAGTAAGACCCTGCCTAAAAAAAAAAAAAAAAAAACCCACAGGTCCCATAAAGGAAGTTAACAATAACCTAGTTGTTGATCTTTCATCTCAGAGACAAAGAAACTGAGACCTAGGCACATAACAGTAATTAGCAATCATGGTTGGAGAGCTGCCTAAAGCTGCCATGCTTAACAGTTTACACAGATTATTATGGGATTCACACAGAAACCTATGAGGTTAGTAATATTTTATTCCCATTTTACAGGTAAGAGATCAATAGAAAGCTGAAGCAACTAGTTAAAGATAATTTACATGGTGATTGATTGAGCCCAATTTAGACACATGGCAGTCTGATTAAAAAATAAAATCAGGGCTTGATAGATGACTCAGCAGTTAAGAGCATGAACCAACCAACCAAACAAACAAAAATCCCACTCCTGGGGTTGGAGAGATGGCTCACTTGCTGTTCTTACAGAGGACCCAGGTTCAAATCCCAGCACCCACATGGCAGCTAACAACCATCTATAACTCCATTTCCAGGGAATTCAACACCCTCTTCTGACCCCCATGGGCACTGCATGGCATGGGTTCACCTACATACATGCAGGCAATACACTCATACACATTAAATAAATATAACAAATACATTTTTTAATTAAAAATAAAATAAAATCAGTAATACTATTGTGCAATACTGCCTTAAGACGGCAGAAGATGCAGAGACTGGGACCCAGGGCTCTGAACTTTCCTGGTGACTCCGGCAACTTTTTTCTTTCCTCTGCTTCTTAGAGGCCTACCTGGGGTATGGGTCCATTAGCATACTCACAACAGCATCAGCAAATAAAACCAGGACTGAGTATAAACGGGAGTAGGGTTGTCTTCTCAAGTGTTTTCTTGTGAGCCAGCATATACGAATCAAATAATTTCAGGAAAGTATACTTAGAGCTGACATAAAACCTAGGAAGGATAAGTAGGTAGAAGCAGGGCCATCTTGTCTCACCAGCCTGTCACAGACTTACCTTCTATTTGTTTCTTCTCCTATTTGTTTATTTATTTATTCTGAGTCAGGGTCTGTAGCCCAGGCTGGCCTAGAACGCCCTGTGATGCTAAGGATGGCCTTGAATTCCTTCCTTCCTCTCTTCTGTTTTTAAAAAATATTTTATTATTTTTATGTGTATGAGTGTACTTCCTGCATGTGAGTAAGTGCACCCACATTGTTTGTTCAGTGCCCACAGAGGTCAGAAGAGGGCATTGAATCCCCTGGAACTGGAGTTATAAGCAGTTGTGAACCACCTGATGTGGGTGCTGGGAACCGAACTTGGGTCCCCTGGAAGAGTAGTAAATGTTCTTAACCACGGACCAATCTCTCCAGCCCCCATGACCTGGATTTCTTATCCTCCTGTCTCTATCTCTCATCTCTCCAGTTAAAAGACTAGAGGTGGGGAATTTTGGAGAGGAATAGGAGGGTGGTAGAGTGAATATGATCAAAATACGTTATATACATTTTTAAAAAACAGGGACAGGGCTGGAAAGATGGCTCGGCACTTAAGAGCACTGGTTGCTCTTGCAGAGGACCCAGGTTTGCTTCCCAGCACCCACCTGGTAGCTAACAACCATCTTAACTCCAGTTCCAGGGATTCAGATATCCTCTTCTGCTCTCCATAGGCATGACACATGAGTTCACTTACGTCCATACATACAAACACTTGTACACATACAATAGAAATAAATAAATTCCAAAAATGTAATAAATAAATAAATAAAGCTAGCCAACTGAGAAGGAATATGAAGTTGGATCTCAGCCAATGGGGAAATGACATAGTGTTTTGTATTATGAATAGAAGTCTATCCAACTTCAGGCCAACTGTGCTATCTATCCAAATAATGTACTGCACCCTTTTGCAAAAGTAAAATAAAAGCTGCCTTTCTGAGTGTGTGGTGTTAGTGGGGTCCTGACCTCAGATTGTATTCCAAACAAGCCTAAGCCATGAGACTTTGTCTTTTTAAAATATTTTATTACTTTTTATTTTATGTGTATGACTGTATTGCCTGCATATGTGTGTATGTGCGCATATGTATGTGCACCCGTGTCATGCAATGCCCTTAGAGATCAGAAGAAGGCATCAGATCCCCTGGAACTGGAGTTATAGACAGTTGTTAGCCGCCATGTGGCTGCTGGGATTTGAACCCAGGTCCTAAAGAATTAGATTATGTCATCTGCAGGCAATCGGATGGATTTAGAGATCATGTTAAGCAAAGTCAGAACGAGAAAGACAAATCTGATGTGTTTTCTCTCCTATGTGGCATCTAGACTAAACACACATTTGATATGAATATGGAAAGCAGAAGTGACATTATTTAGGAAGAGAATGTAGAACAGAGGGAGATGGGGTTGACAGGAGAGAGTAAGGGGGATGGAATATGGTTCAAGGATGTGACCCACTTCTACAAAACCATCCTAACGAAATCCAAAATGTTCTACAATGAGTATACAGTAGTAAGAGTTTTCTTTAAAGGTACCACCTAGGCAAGGCGTCACTGTGGACCAAGCTATGATGGAAGATCTCTCCATCCTCACGTCGTGGGCCCGCCCCAGGCATCCCTGCCTGTGTGTACACGCACCTACTGCTGACCAATGGCAGCGCGGATGGAACTAGACCAGGTGTCTATCAAAAAGAGACCATGCAAACAGACACGTATGTATTCACCCCATGCTACAGTATTCATCAATAACCAAGAACAAACTATGATACAATATTCTGAGTCAAAAATGCCCTATCAAAAGACTATACCACAAATCATCCCACCTAGGTGAAATGCCAAAGCAGGCCAGACTAACTTATGTAGAAAAAAAAAAAGTCAGGACAGTGGTTGCCTGGGAAAGAGCACAGGGAAAAATGCCTGTGTCTTGAAAGAGGATTAAGGTACCTAGGCACTTGCATTTATTAAACTAATCAAATGGAGTGTTTAAAATCACTGCATTTCACCATTTTACCTAAAAAATAATTACCGAATTTTAGTTAATGATATGCATATGCTCTAAAGTAAATGATGCTTGCAACTTACTCCCCTATTCAAAAGACCTAATTATTGAAGCCATAAACACGTCTTATACCAACGCCTGAGCCCTTATTATTACACTTATTGCAACATCCCTCACAGTGTCTACAGTACACGTATCATCTGTTTAACATCTGAATATTCATCACCAACACACCACTTCTCTGCCCTATTAGGCTTCTTCCCCTCTACATTCCACCGATTCTTACCAACTAAAAGTCTTAAACTCAGCCAAGATGTTGCCTCAAACCTTATAGACTTAATCTGATTAGAAAAAGCAATCCCCAAAACAATTGCATGCTCTAATATCCTAGCCTCTATAAAAATTACTAACCAAAAAAGTCTGATCAAACTCTACTTCCTTTCATTCTTTATTACTATGATATTAATCCTACTTTCACAAACACCTCATTTCCACGAGTGATTTCAGTAATAATAAAAATACTAACAAAAAGAGATCAACCAGCCTCTACTACTATTCAACCAGCACAACTATATATAGCTGACACCCCTACCCCATCTTCCCCTACTAAACCAGTCTCTTCCCCCTCAAAAGCAACTCAATCTCCTACACTATTAAATTCAACAACCAATTCCACATTTTCTACACTTCCAAATCTCTCTCTCTCTCTCTCTCTCTCTCTCACACACACACACACACACACACACACACAAAACGCACACACAATAAAATGTAATAAAAATCTTAATATAAGGAAAAGTATTTTAAGTTAGGGCCTGTGTGCCAGTGCTGCAGGCCCCGCCCCCTGGTGACCTCACAGAGGGGATGGTCAGGACCTGTGTGACAGTGCTGCAGGCCCCGCCCCCTGGTGACCTCACAGAGGCGATGGGCAGAATGAGGCTGTCAGCCCACAGTTGGGTCCCATAAGCCAGCCAGCCCCCAGAAAAGAGCAATGGGACAGCCACAGGTACGATTCACTGCTCCTGAAACATGTAACGCGGGCCACCATCAGAGACTCAGGCTCAGGTCCAGGCCCAGGCAGCAGTGCTGTGGCTCCAGGAGGCACAGCACAGGTCAGAGCCTTTGCCACCTGTCCAGAAGGGAAGGAGGGAGGCTGGACCCACCCAATCCCATGCATTGACCCCAGAGAAACAGCCCCCTACTGCTATCCCCTCCCCAGGCAAGCCAGAAAACCACAACTGCCAAACCAACATTATTTTCACCACCCCACCACCCCTACAGCCACGACCAGAACAGTAATGATTTTCATCAATCCCCACACCCACCACCCTCTCTGCCTCCCCAGTTTGGCTCGCTCCCTTTCTTAGATCGATGGTTGCGGCGTCCCGCTCACCGCAGGGACCCTCACAGGGACCGTCGTCACCACCGCCATCAAGGCCGACCCCAATGCCGCCTACCGCCGGAGCTACGGGCCATCGCCCACTCCATTGCGGCCGGTACGCGGGCCAGCTCCCAGGTCAACGAGGCTGTGGCAACCGCCACGGTCGCAGTCCGCGACGCCTGGGCCACTGTGTCCGACGCCGTGGCCGCGATCCACTACTCCACGGTCCGCGACGCCTGGGCCGCTGTGGCCGACTCCGTAGCCGCGATCCACTACTCCACGGTCCGCGACTTCTGGGCCACCATGGACATCTCCCCAGATAACAACACTGATGACGCCCGGGACTCCGCGGAGGACGACGCCGAGGCCCCGGACGCCCCGGACCCTGGGGACGACGTCTGGGCTGCTGTGCAGGATACCAACCCGGCAGACCAGAGAAGGCAGACAGATAATCCCTAATTAAAGGGCATTATCATGAATATATGTTCAGTATGTTCAAAGGCCCTGATTCCTAGATATTTGGAATAAAGGACTAATAACCTTCAGTTTCTATTTTATTTTGTCTTTTGTTTTTGAGACAGGGTCTCACTCTGTATCCCACAGTGGCCGTGACCATACAATCCTCCCTTGGCTTCCTGAGTGCTGGGACTTATAGGTGTGAGTCACTACGCCCAACTTTTATTTTTGTTTTTGTTCTTTTGATTTGGTTTTTGGTTTTGTGAGACAGGATCTCCCACAGCAGTCACGGGCTGGTCCAAGACGCTAACTGTGACGAAATGCACTCTCTTGTCTGCCACAGCCCTTACCACTTCCATCTGGATAGCTTCATTCACTCAAGTTCCCTGCCTGCCCATGAAGATATGTGCTTCTCTGACTAAATGACAGACTGCTCCACCATACAATGTCATGCGTGTCTGAGTATGGACTATCATCATGCACATATGAGGCTCTGGATTTTGTATTTGATCATTCTCTGTGCTTTGAGGAACTTCTTTGGATCTTTACAGACCCCCAATATTTTCTCCCCTAAATCCTCTGAAACCTATGGAGGGAATCAATGAATAAAGAAGAGAATAAATGAAATATAATTGTGGGGATTAGTGCATGTATGTACTTTTAGGGGTGGTGCACAACTATGCCAGAGGCTGTTGTTCAGGTGTCTTTCTCAATCTCTTCTCTACCTTACTTTTTGAGACAGGGTCTTTTCATGAGTGCTGGGGAACTAAACTCAGGTTCCTCATGTTTGCACAGCTGGCACTCCACCCACTAAGCCATCTCCCTAACCTCTGAAAGAAGTGTAATTTCATTGACTGTTTAATACCAAAGGTCCTGCATCACAGAGTAATGATGAAGCCTAGTGCTCTTAACCACTGAGCCATCTCTCCACCCCCAATACACAGCATTTCTAAAAGGAGCCGTTTGTCAGGCGACAACAGACGGAGTCCACAGCTCATGGACCATGATTTTCCACTCACAAGCCATGATCCCAAAAGTTGACTGAGCACGCATTCTGTTACAGAGTACAGAAACCCACTTCCTTTATGCACTGTGGTTAAATCCCAAGGTCCCCAGTAGGCAGCTAGAGCTGTAGATAGCACCAACCTTATAGACACCCTATATATATATATATATATATATATCATGAGTATATATATATATACTCATGATAAAATCTAGGTCTAATTCTGAGCACAATACAAAATGTATGCATTGTTTTCTTCTAGAATTTTCATATATCCAGGACATGCATGGGTGTGGGTAACTGAAACTATGGAAAGAGAAATCTGGACTAAGGAGAAGATACTGAACTACAGATAGAGAGGGAATAATAGAAAACCTGCTTCCAAGGGGGCTGTGTGCCAGCGGACAGCTCAGCCATAAAAGACGGTATGTCACGATGGTGGTCAGAGCCAGGGGGAAAGAAACCAGAGAAACTCTGGTAGGGTGGGCTTCAGATTGGGTCTTCATGGAAGGAAAGTGACGTTGGAGCAGGGACCAGGGAGGTGAAGGGCTGAGTTCGTAAACACAGGGAAACTGTTCTGGGCAGAGGAGGCTAGAAAGGCCCTGAGGAAGGAGTGTGACTGTAGCCTTCACAGAGCAACAAGGGCCCAGTGTGAATGGCTGCCAGAGGAGCCAAGGTCAGAGAGAGGTGGGGGTGAGAGCACAGAGGGCTGCCGCCCAAGTAAGGACTTCGGCTTTTATTGTGAAGAAGGAAGCTTCTAGAAGCTTCTGGCAAAGGAACAGTATACTGTCAGACCTGATGTTCTTCAGGCTTCTCTGCAGGGATCAAAATCCAAGCCTTTTGGAGGTGGGGAGAATCACAGAGGCTCAGGCTAGCTACGGCCAGCTGTTCATGTCTGGGGGCAGGCAGGGGCTCTATCCTCACCATACACATTCAGTCCTTCTGCCATCTCCAGGGCTCTTTCTCCCCCACACAATCTGTGTGGCTCATTCTCCCTTCCAGTTCTCCTTATTCCCAAATCCCCTTATCTAATCTCTGGGAGAAGAATGGCCCATATCATCCCAGCTCAGGGAGTACTTTCTGGACATCACGGTTTCTGTCTTGGTTTGAACTGTTACAGGAGTTCTTTGTGTCAGAGCCTGGAACCTGGCAGCCCTAACAAGGTGTTCTCAGACCCTGCCCTTAATAGGCCAATTAAAGAGATAAATTAGGGGCGGGGGAGATGGCTCAACAGGTAAAAGCACTTGCCACCAAGCTCGATGACCTGAGTTCAATCTTCAGAATCCACATGGTGAAAGGAGAGAACTGACTGCTGCAAGTTGTTCTCTGACCCCCACATGTGTGCCATCACACACACACACACACACACACACACACGCACATACACACACACGCACAATAAATTTGTTTTAAAATAAATGTAGAACAGTTGTACTTCTGTTTTACAAAAATACAACCACAGAGCTGGGGTGATGGCTCAGTTAGTCTACCTTGGTAGGACTGCCAGATTCCAAGCTCTGACCCTAAAAACTGCTGGAGCTAGGAGAAGAACTAGAAGTGTGTGCTGAGGGTGGCGCCCTTTCCTGCCCCCAGCCATGGAGGCTGGCTTTAGTTGTCCTGAGCCTCTAGGAACCCCCACAGGCTGACTTACTGTGTAAGCAGTACTTGCTGTGTAAGCATGAAGATCTGAGTTCAGACCTCCAGCACCCACATAAAATTGGGTGTAGCCATGTGCATCTGTGATCCTAGTGCTGTGGGAGCACAGACAGACAGATCCCTGGAGCTCAGTGGGCAGCCAGTCTAGCCAATCGGTGAGCTCCAGGTTCAGTGAGAGACCTAGTCTCAAAAAATAAAATAATAACGTGGAGAGCAATGGCAAACGAAGGCATTGGATGTCACCCTCCACACATACACACACCTGCATTAACACATACGTATATACCACACACACACACACACACACACACACCACAAATATCAAAAGCAAATGCTTCTGTAGAATGTTAACAGACAGCAGTTATACTGTTTTACAAATATAACCAACAAAAGCAAATATTTAAAGAAGACCAGTCTGAAAATTAAAAACTTGTTTACAGATGTATCCCTTTGGTGACCAATATCTAATACCTTTTCATTATTAAGAGGCTCTGCTTGGAGTGTACAGTAATGGGCATGTCTAATTATCATGACTTAAAGAGAATAGCTATGATGCAATTAAAAATTTACAAACACAAATCTGGAAAAGGTTAGCACTGTTAACAATTCTAGTTTGTAGGATAGCAGCTTGGTGAAGTGTTCTCCTAAGCCTTGCACCTTAGAATATCAAATAACCAACAATAATTAGCATCATTATACAGAAGAGCTACAGACAAGTCCTTTATCTAGCAACTCAGCCTCTACTATTAAGGCAAAATTTAGAACCTTTGACTCAGAAAGATAATAGGGCTACAACATTGACAAAAACCACAATTTTAGATCTCTTACAAATTTAAGGAACAGCTCGAGCTTTGACTCTGTGATAATGGGTTAATAAAACTGTTTCATGATAATGTGGAGAGGACAGAACCCAATCGGGAAGCACCAGGCACAGACTCACCTACAGGGAGGGCTCTCTGAGGTACTGTGACCTCTCCCGTGATCACCTGGTTTTCTACCCAGGTCTCAGCCTCTCTCCCTCCCAATGGCAGCCTGGAGGTTCAAGTCCCTTCTCCATCATCACTTAAACATCGCTTCCATTTTTCATTTGCTCAGATATTTCCTTGGTGTGTTGCAACTTGTTCCTGTCTTCTGGGATCCTTAGGCATACTCTAGCCTGTGCTATTTTCCCTGTTTGAAATATGGTGCTCTGTCCTCTCCTTGCTCAGCCAAACCGGCCTCTTTCAGTCCCTGGCATTCCTTCACTGTGTCCCAGCACTTACTTGTTCTTGCATCCTTTGTGTTGGTACCCAGGTAACTGCTGAAAATTTGTGTTCCCATCAGCCACCGATGCTGACCCACCAAGTCTCTCCTCACAGGGATGGACACCTGGGCCACCGTCTTAAGGGCTGCTCAGGCCTTATTGCCCTGGGTGTTCTGTGGCCTTTGCTGGACACTCTGGGGCCTTGTCACCTTCCTGGGCACCACTGCCCTTGGGTCTCACCACTGACCTAGGTGATATTCCAAGGGGAGGCCTTTCTTTTGCAGACACGCCCAGGTCGCCCTCCCCACTTCCCCCGACCCCCGCGTCGCTCATCTCTGCCAACCTTCCCCAGCTTTCATCTTGATGACTTCTGAACTTCAAAGTCAATAACTGCACGCCTTTTTCTTTGTCCTCTCTGACTCGGTGTCCCCATCGTGGGAACACAAGGACTCCACACACTGGCAGTGGCCTCCGTCCCCTCAGCACAGCCAATGAGCCCCTCGCAAAGTTCTCTGCATTACTTCCTCCTGCCCAGTTGGAGCTGGCAGTCATTTGGCCAGCCTCCAGACCATCACCTTATGATCCAAATAGTTTAAACTGAGACCCAGAGAAAGAGGCAGGGACCTGCCCAAGGTCTGAGTGGAGGAGGAGGAAAAGTCAGGCCTCAAAGTCACATGCCAGGCCTCCTGCCCGATGAGGCCTCAGCAGACCCGAGGACGCAGCACGAGCGTTGGGGACTGTCTGTGGCCATGCTCTGAACTGTTACAGGACAGCCCAGGGTTTTCCAGCCACCTGCCTTCCCCAGGTAGGTTACCTATGACGAAGTGGGACTCACTGACCCTCTTGGGGATATCTCAAAGGGTGACAAGAGAATAAAGAAATAGAAAAGTCAAAATGAACATAGAAAGAATCCAGTTAGCAGAGAAAGTTTGGATGCCCTTCCTCACCCAAGGATCAGAACATGCGCATAAAAATCCCCACCCCACAGCCAGAAGCTGGGTCTAGTAGCCACACCTTAATCTCAACACTTGGGAGGCAGAGGCAAGCAGATTCTTCTAAGTTTGAGGCCAACCAGGTCTACCTAACAAGTTCCAGTCAGGGTTACAGAGTGAGAGCCGGTCTCAAACAAAGCAAAGCAACAAGCCTGCCATCCACAGAGGTGGAAAAGGCGTGCTATTTAGAGGTCCTGGAAAGGGCTCTTCACGCCCAGGCCCCATTTTTGGGGGCCTTTTTCCTCAGCTCACTAGCTAATTCATGTTCTCAGGAGTCTTCCTTTCTTCATAAACCATCTCTTTCTATTTTTAACCATGCATCCCTGGTGTAATTCTTTGTCTTGGGACCAAGAACCCGGAATCTGGCCCCGCCGGACTCAGACCCATGGCCTGCTACTCAGTATGTCTTTCCTTTTCCTTTTCCTTACCTGTTTTTCAGTTTAAATGGTTTTTCATAACTCTCTGGGCTTCCTCACTGCTTCTCTGGCCCCAAAGCCTACCGTGACTTTCTATCTGCCTCCTCTGGCACAGTTTGGGATTTTCGCCATACCTGCCCATTGCTTTTCTCTCAAATTCTAATAAAATTGTTCTCAAGCTTCCTTCTGAGTCTATCTTTAAAATTTTTTGTTTGCTTGCTTGCTTGCTTTTTGAGGCAGGACCTCACTATATAGCCCTGTCTGACCTAGAACACCCAGAGATCTACTTGTGCTTCTGCCTCCTGAATCCTGGGATTAAAGGTATGTGCCACCAACCCTGGCCTTCTAAATTCCTTTATAAGTGAGACTAAGCAACCACAAAAGGAAACCCTAGGGGCTGGAGAGATGGCTTAGTGGTTGAGAGCACTGGCTGCTCTTGCAGAGGACCTGGGTTTGAGTCCCAGCACCCACAAGGCAGCAAACAGTCATCTGTAACTGCAGTTCAGGGATCCAACACCCTCTTCTGGCCTCCACAAGCATTGCATGCCTGGGCGAACTTATATACATGCAGGCAAAACATTCATACACATAAAATAAAATAAATCCAAAAAAGAGGGGACCCTAATTTTCCCAGCGACAATAGGAATTCCCATCAAGATCTCTGTATACAATATACAATTTGCACCAAATTAAATTTTGTTCCCCCAAATTAATGCCCACCCAGAACTTTGGGGAATTGCTTTATTTGGAAATATAGTTTTTGCAGGTGTAATTAGCTAAGATGAGGTATATGGGGTTGTGATGGGCCCTGTTCAAATGCCTGGAGGCCTTATAAGAAAACAGAGCTGTAGACAGTCAGAGGGAGGACAGCCATGGAAAGGTAGAAGGTGAGTCAGCCTTGGCATCTACAAGCCAAGGAAGATCAAGGAGGGTCAGTGACCCACAGACACTAAGAGGGAGGCAAGCAGTTTTCCAGAGACTGGAGAGAATATGGCCCACCTCACACCTTGATTTTAGGCTTTGAGACTCCAGGACCCCAGAACTGTGAGAAAATGCATTTCCATTGTTTTAAAAAAGATTTTATTTATTATTTTTATTTTATGTGTATGAGTGTATTTCCTGCATGTAGGTAATTACACCCATATCATGCAGTCCCGCATTTCCATTGTTTTAAGCCATCCAGTTCTTTCTTGGCAGCCACAGTCCACCTTAGAGGAGATCTCTGGTGTTCAAAGTGCCTGCCCTGGTTCATTTCCTCCATCTGTATATGGCTGCATGCAAACCAGTGCTTAGCACTCTTACTTCATGTAGCAGAAGAGGACCAGATCATGCTTGTGTCTAGGTGACCCTGGATGGCCTCCTTGGGTCTCCAGTCGTGCTGCTTCAGTGCAGGTGTTTCTATGAGTTATATAGTCATCCTTGGTGCTGGCAATGCTGCTTTCTGGTCCTCATACTTTGCTCTTTGAGAGCAGGAGCTGTGGGCTCTCCTGTGGTCGCCAACACAGGCCCTGGAACCAAGCGCTGGGGCAAACCCTCCTGAGCTGCATTCAAACTGTTCAAGCTGAGGCTGTGCGTGGGCATTAGGACCCACAGCCACCCTACGTTCAGGGTCTGGATTTGTACTAAGAATCCATTTTGCTCCAAAGTAGCTCTTTAAAGACAGCGAGGAGGTTTTCTGGGGGCCTAGAAGTCCTAAACCCATTGGCCTGAACTCCTGGGAGAACAGGGACGGATTTGCATCAAAAAGAACACTGGCTTCATTGAAATTCTCCTCATCTTGAGTGCCACAAAACCAGGAAGGAAAGTTTTAGTCCTGAACAACTTCACTGCCCAGGAACATTCTGAGCTTCTAAAAATAGAGAGGAAGTGGGACTCTTTGGGTCACTCCAGGCACCGCCTCCTCCAACCCCATGCCCGCTCCTACTGCCCACTCAAGGCCAACCTCTCTCTGTGGGAGATTGCGCTGTCTTCGGTGGATGCCCGCAGCAGATGCCACGCAGTTCTGGAACTGGATATAGCTGCCTGCCCAGGGATCCCAGCATGCCAGACAGCAGAGAATCCTCGCAAGAGAGCCAGCTGGGTGCCAGCATGGGGACCACTCAGGACAGCTTACAAACCAGGTAAGTCAGAGAGTCGGGTTTCCATACATGGAGCCTGGGACCAAGGTCTAGACATCACTCTGCTGTGTGACCCTGGGGCAAGCTGTGTATCCTTCTGAGCCTCGGTTTCTTCATTTGGATGATCTCTGAAATGGAACAAGCACTGGACAAGGACACTTGTCCTTTGGAGTAAGATTCAGTGTGTCTGCCTCTCTGGTGGCCTTAAGAGGTTTAAGTGAGGAATGAGTTATATTCCAGGATGTACTGGCATAAAGAATTTTCCAGTCATTAAGAATGCTCCCTTGTCCTCCTGGTGAAGGAGGTAACACATGGCATATGGGGTCAATGACAGATGAGTTGAAGAGAAAGCCCATGGTTCGAGCTCCAGCTTGCTGCATGATCTTGACAAGTCCCCGGCCCTTCCTGTCTATAAATGAGCACAATAGTCTTCTGATAAGAGGGACTCTTGGACTCTGACTCTGAACATCTGCGGGTCTGGGACCCCAGGAGGTTTACAGCCCAGGAGAGGAGAGAGAAACTTCTCTCTCTTCTGCCTGAGATGCTGAGTAAGCCCAGGGTGGCCTGGAAGGCCTGAGCAGTCAGAGGGAGGAGGAAGAGTGGCAGGCAGGAGCCCATGGGAGCAGTGGAAGGCCATCCGTGCCCTGGGTGTCTGAAGTATATACAGTTTAAGGCTAAGTGCCAATGCCTGAACCTCGGCAGGAATGGGGAAAAACTGACAGTATTTGAGCTGTAGGAATATGGCCACTGTACTGAGGGTCAGGTAGACAGAAAGGCAGGGTAGACAGGCCATGTTAACACGCCCCACAGGCCAAGGTGGGCTGCTGTCCACCCAGAAGCAATGGCCCCTCACCTGTAGAGCCCTCAAGAGTAAGAGACCCAGCCACAGCCCTAAATATGAGCTGTCAGCACAGGGAGGCCCGGCCACTGGAGGAGGGTGAACTTGACTTTCTTCTCAGGAATGAGCTCTGGTCTGCTCTGGGCACTGTCATTCATAGGCTAAGAGACCAGAGGCTCATGCCTCCTCCCAGGGGATGCTTGCGGATGCGTTAAAAATTCAGTTCTTGAAAATGAAAAATAAAGTCTGATGGTTCTCAGGGTCCTCCATTCCGCTGAGTAAGGAGACAAGTGGAGTCAGCAGCCCCAGTGTTTTCTGAGTCCATGTCCTAGATCCATGGTGAGAGAGGCCTGATCACTAAAGAGGAGGCTGCACACCTGAGGTCACACATCCTGGGCCTGCTTTGCTGGTTAACACTGAGGTGGTCAAACCTGGGGGCAGCCCCAACCTGGGCAAGGAAAGGACTCCACTGTGGGAAAGCAAACAGGCTCAGAGTCCCATAGGAAAACACAAGGGCTAAAAACCAGGATTGGAATATCATCTACACTTTCTTACTGAATGTCTTTGGGTAAGTTGTTAAACCTCTCCCAGCCTTAATCTCTCTCTCTCTGTAAAGGAGGATAAAAGGCTTGACTTTGACCATGTTTGAAGATTAGTCTAGAACTCCAGGGACTTACAGCACAAGCAATGGTTACCCCCAGAACAATCCCCCCAGGGCTACCTTAGCAGCAGGCTACAAAGCTTGGGACTTGGGTTCTGGACCAACTCTGTGACTCAAAGCAAGATATACCTTCTCTGGGCCTTGGTTTCCCCATCTGTCAATGGACAGTTAATGTGCCCTGAGAGCCTTGCAGAGCAGCAGCAAGGAAACCACACAGCTCTAAAGTCAGGGAGTTGCCACGGCTGCTGCTTGGCTGCTCCCTCCCTTTCTCTTCCAGGCAACTCCAGCCAGAGACCCTCACCTGTGGCTGGGGATGGCTGCTCTTGGGGTAGGAGGCGGAGGACAGGCCTGCCTTCTTCTGCAGCCTGGGAGCTTCCCATTCCCTCCCTGTGCTGCAGAGACGGTAGTTGGAGGTAGGAGGCAACACGGGTACCTGGCACTGTTGTGCCTTTTGAGACTGAGGCTGTAGACCACACCATCTATCCAGGGCTCTACTGAGTATGCCTGGGGCTGGATCTTGCTGCTGTCAAGCCCCCCTGTGCCTCTAATGGATGTAAGTCTTCAAAGGAACCTGAGAAAGGAACAGCTAGACCTAGGTTTGAAAGTTGTGGATCCCTAAATGGTAGGCAGGGGCAGAATGGTTGTGGAGGAATTCCAGGTGGCAATCAGACTGACAGCCTGGTTAATTTGTGGAGGAAGAGGTGGAGGAGGAGGAGGAGGGGGGATGCAGGGAGTCTGGCAGGTGTCGGAGCAGCTCATAGGAGGTAGTGAATCTAGCAGTGGTCAACAGGGTCTGGACACGCGATCACAGGAGGGAGGGGGTCAGCAGACGGGCACTGTGGAGCCTGCTTGGTCCAGGGATGGATGACTTGCTCTGAGCCGGCCACATTCGCCCTGAGTTGCTGTTGTTCTTTTAGCTCTGCCTGACAAAAATCAAAAATCCACGTGGAGAGGAATCTTCAAGCCAGGGTGGTGGGCAGTCACAGGAGGCTGCAGCAAGCCAAGCAAACAAAGCTGTTCTCAGTGAGGGCCGGTCTCAGAGTGTGCTAACCTCGGCAGAGAAATCAGAATGGAATGTCACCATGGGGTGCCTTTAGTGTCTGGAACACTCGGGGCCTTCCAGCTCTGAAGTTCTTTCCCACTCCTACAGCCGCCTCCGGTCACGTGCATATGTGGCTTTGCTTTTAGCATTATGCTTTGGTGTCACTAATGTTTTTCTCTGTTTTCATAATGTACTCATTTATTTAAAATCATTCATTGATGAATATTCAGGCATTGTGCTAAACACTAAAGAGCAAGTCTCTGCCTTAAGGAGTTTACATATTGACCAGAAGGATGGGCATTAGCAAATTCTTATGAAATTATTTACTAAATTGTAACAGTGATAAGTACCAAAAAATTTTTTTAAATATGGAGAAAACATACTGAGGAGTGTGGCTCAGTGGTAGAGACAGAGAGACAGAGACAGAGACAGAAAAGAAGTGAACACACAGACAGATAGTTCAGTGTATAAAGGCACTTGCCACCAAGCCCGATGATCTGAGTTCCATCCCTGGAACCCTTATGATGGAAAAAGAGAACCACGTTTAAGTTATGGCCTCCACACTCACACCTGCACATACATATACATACATACACACAAATACTTTCTAATGTAGTAAAAAGGAAAAAAAATATATAATTAGTGCCACTGAATTATGCACTAAAAATCATTAAAGATCAGACTAAGTGGTGCACACCTTTAGTACCAGCAGTTGAGAGGCAGAAACAGGCGGACCCCTGTGAGTTCCAGACCACCTACTGATAAGAAGAAATGCTAAGAATTTCCAGGAATGGCCAGGCATAGTGGCACATGCTTCTAATTCCAGCACTGATGAGGCTGAGGCCTAAGGATTAGAGTTCAGGCCACCCTGGGTTACCTAGTGAGACCCTGTCTCAAAAAAAAAAAAAACAACAAAAAAAAAACCATGCAGGCTGGGTTTGGTGGCACAAACCTTTAATCCCAGCACTCAGGAGGAAGATGCAGGTGATCTCTGTGAGAGGGAGGCCAGCCTGGTCTCGATAATGAGTTTCAGGCTAACTTGGGCTACAGGGAGACTCCATCTCAAAAACCAAATGGGCTGGAGAGATGACTCTTCAGTTAAGAGGCCTGGCTGCTCTTGCAGAATACCTGGGTTTGATACCTAGAACCCACATGGTGGTTAACAATCATCAGTAACTCCAGTTCCGGGGGATCCAACAATCTCATCGGATCTCTGCAGGCATTGTATGACCCGGCTATACCCAGCTTCATGCAGGAAATACACTCATACACATAAAATAAAAATAATAAATGAAATGTTAAAATAAAAATACAAACAAAAAAATTGCAGACATGACTTCGACCTATCATAGCTGTTCCTTTGTGAAAAATTCTCCCAATTTTCATT
This sequence comes from Eospalax fontanierii, assembly GCA_035773235.1. Lineage (NCBI taxonomy): Eukaryota > Metazoa > Chordata > Mammalia > Rodentia > Spalacidae > Eospalax > Eospalax fontanierii. The sequence goes on along the minus strand of CM069539.1, from coordinate 62,184,995 downwards.
TAATAGAAAATGTCATTATTCCACCTTGCTTTTAAAGGATATATTTGCTGGGAAAGAATTCTAGCTTGAATCCAATTATTTGCTTTAACACCTGAAATACATTGCTCTGACATCTTTGGTCTCTTCGGTTTCTTATAAAAATGGAATGGTCACTTCCATCTTTTATATAAACGGTCTTCTCCCACCACCCTTGGCTCTTTATAAAATACTGTCCTTGTCTTTGTTGTTTTATTTTTTATATATTTGTTTTTTTCAGTGTGTGTATAGTTTTAAGCTATTTGACTATGATGTACTTAGGTGTGATTTTTTTTTTCTTTTTGTTAAAATCCAGCTGATGTTCAGTGATCTGTAATTTCTAGATTTTCACATGAAATTTGTAGGCTGATATTTCTCACCAAACTTAAGAATGATAGACATGATTTCTTCAAATGTCTCTTTTTTTTCCTATTCTCCTTTTCTTCTTCTCAGGGATTCCAGTTAAATGTATGTTCGACCATTTGATATTATTTCATAGGTCTTTATTAATATTTTTTTATTTTTAAATATTAAAGCTTTATTGAGATATACTCACATATATAAAATTCCCATGTTTAATGTGAACAATTGATCTTGGAGCTTGTTCACCAAGACATGCAACTGCTACCACACTGACTTTAGAACACTGTTCTCACTCTGCACCCATGAGCCCTTCGATGCCTTTAATCCTAGGAAACTGCTAATTTAAATCTCCAGATTTGCCAGTTCTGGGCATTTCATGGAAATGAGCTGATATATGATCATTGTAGTTGACTTTTTTCACTTAGCATTACTGTTTTCACAATTTATCTATGTTGAAGTGTGTATTACCTTCTAGGGAGGGTGGTCGAGACAGGGTCTTGCTATGCCAACCAGGCTGGCCTTGAACTCATAGCAGTCCTCCTGCCACAACCTCCTGAGTGCCAAGATTAAAGGTGTGGCAGTATTTAATTTCTTTTATGACTGAATAATATTCCATCATATATCATAATTTATTTACCACTTCATCAGTTGATGGATGCTTGGGATATTATAACTATCGGACTATTATGGATATTCATGTTCAAGTTTGAATGTCAAAATCTGTTTTCATTTCTCTTGGGTTTATACCTAGGAGTGGAGTTGCTGGATCAAAGGAAACGCAACACAGTCTTTTGAGAAGTTGAGTAATTGTTTTCCAAAGTAGTTGCACTCTCCACACCTCTGCCAACACTCTTATCCTTTCTGATTACAGCAATCCTGGCAGGTGTGAGGCGTTATCTCATGCAGTTTTAATCTCTGTGTCCTGGCGACTGAAGATGTTGAGCAACTACTCATGTGTCTTCTATCCGTGCTTCTATTTTCATGAGAAAAATGTCCTTCCAAATCTTCTCCCTAGTTTTAATTGGATTCTTTGTCTTTTTATTATTTAGTTGTAAGGGCTCTTTACATATTCTAAATGCAGTTCGCCACATACCTGATTTGAAAGTATTTCCTCTCATTTTCTGGATTGACTTTTCATGTTCTTGATAGTATTCCTTGAAGCTCAGAGGGTTGTACTTTTTACAAAGTCTAATTTACCAGCTTCTTTTAATTGTTTTGTTTGGTTTGTTGAAACAGGGTCTCTCGGTAGCCCCAGCTGGCCTGGAACTGGCTATGTGGCCCAGGCTGACCTCAATCTCAATCTGCCAGCCTTTGCTTCCTGAGCACTGAGTTTAAAGGAGTGTTCCTCCACACCTGGCTAATTTGCTTGTTTTTCTTCTGTTGTTGTACTTCTGATGTCATATCTCAGAAGTCTCTGTCTAACTCAGGGTTATGAGGTTTACAAATACTTCCTTCTAATGTTTTTACAGCTTTAGTTTTACATTGAATAATTGAAGTCAATTACATTGAATATTATTTTGGTCCATTTTGAGTTAATTTTCGTGGCTGGCAGAGGAAATACTGCGGCTTTATCTTTCTGAAGTGATATTCAGGGACCCCAGCTTGTTGAAAAGACTTGTTTCTCTGTGGGATTGTTTTTCACCTTTGTTGAAAACCAATTCGCTGTAAATCTGCAGAGGACTTGAACTGATTTCTGATTTTAATTCTATCGTACTTGTTCATGTGTGTCTGTCCTTATGTGCTAGAACTGTTTTGATTACACCAAGTATTCAACAGACCTTGAAATCAGGAACTGTGAATTCTCCAACTTTGTTCTTTTTCAAAATGGTTTTGATTATTCTAGATATCTTGAATTTTCATGCGAATTTTAGCTTTTCTATTGTTGCAAAGAAGCTACTTGGAATTTTCACAGAGCTTGTGCCAACCTGGGGCCAGTCTGGCCAATATGAAAGCTCCTCCCTCCTCTTCTTCTACTGGGGTCTTACTGTACAGCCCAGGCTGACCGCTCAGTCTTGTCTCAGGCTCCTGAGAGCTGGAATTTCAGATCTGTGACACCATGTAGGCTCCAACAATATTTTCATGAGCCTAAAATAACTATTTATTTAGTTCTTCAGTTTCCTTCAACAATGTTTTGTTATATTCAATCAAAACTGTCTTTATTCTTTGGATTGAATAACTTCTATTATTTTGTCTTCAAGTTCACCAACCCTTTTTCAAATGATTTTATTTTATTTTTTATTATGTGTATGTGTATATTTGTACACATGAGTACAGGTGCCTGTGGAGGTCAGAGATGTTGGATTCCCTGGAGCTGGAGTTACAGGCAGTTGTGAGCAGCCTGATGTGGATGCTGGGTGCCTGGGTCCTTTGCAAAATCAGTACATGCTCTTAAATCACTGAGCCATCTCTCCAGCCCCACTAACATTTTCTTCAAGTTTCAGTCTGAAGTCAAGCTCATCCCCTCATCTGGTGAACTCCTCAATTTAGAGATTGTACTTTCTTATACTTTGCATTGTTATGTTGAGATTCTCTGTCTAGGGGCTGGGGAGATGGCCTGGTCAGTGAAGCACTTGCCTCAAAACTGTGAGGATCTAAGTTCAGACCTCCGGCACCCATGTAAATGTTGTGTGGCTGTGGCAATCTACTCGTAATCCCAGCATTTAGGAGGTGGAGACAGGGGATCCCCAGGGCAGGGATCCTGTCTAAATAGACTAGCTCAGTTGGTAAGCTTTGGGTTCATGTGAGATGCTGCCTCAAGTAATAAGGGAGAGAGTGATGGAGAAAGACACCGCTTTCGATCTCTGACCTCTACTCACAAATGCGCACATGTACCTACACATAAACAGGTACCACACACATGAGAACACACACACAGAGACAGATACACCACATGCATAGGTGCACAAGCACAAAGATGATGCCTGTTTTTTTTCTTTAATTCTCCAGTTTATCTTAATAGCGCCTATACAGCCTGGTATGTTTAAATCCATATCCGAGAAATATCAAGGTTTGTTTCTGTTGACTGATTTTTTTTTCTTGGTTTTGCATTTTTTTCAGATGTCTAGTAATTCTTTGCTATATGCTAGATATCATGAATGATATATTACAGGGAATAAGATTCTGTTGATTTGAAGGATTTACAAATACATGCCCATTAAACTAGTACATTAGCCACTAAGTCTGCTGTTTTGGGTCAGTTGGTTCTGAGAAATCATTGTTACTGAGACGTGCAGAGAGGAGTTGGAGCCTCTACAGAGCCTCACTCAATTTTAGGCAGTGTAAGTTGTAGTTAAGACAATGAAACATGAAATCTGGGACTGAGGTATAGCTCAGTGGCAGAGAACTTACCAGTATGCACAGAACCTTGGGTTCCATTCCCAGCACACACACACACACACACATACACACACACACACACACAATCTAGAGTCTGATTGTCTGAACGTAAATCCCAGCCATCCCTAGCACTAGCTGTTTGACCTTTAGCAATTTATTTCATCTCTCTGAACTTCTCTTTCCTCATAAAGTGTAGATCATATCATGATTCAGTACTTTCTTGATAGGATGGTTAAGACCGATAAATGAGTCAATACTTATAAAGTCACTGGAATATTGCCCAGTACATGCCAGTGCCTAGGAAATGTTAGTTCTTCTTTTTCTGTTTTAATTTACTTTATTTTTATTTACTGTGTATGAATATTGTACCTACATGTATGGAAGTTCACCTGTGCCATGCAATACCTGAGGTCAGAAGAGGGTGTCAGATCCCCTGGAAATGGAGTTGCAGACCATAGTTAGCTACCACGTGGGTACTGGGATTCGAACCCAGGTCTTCTGCAAGAACAGTTGGTACTCTAAACCATTGAACCATCTCTCCAAATCTTAGTTCTTCATTTTTAAAAAAGGAAAGTGAATTCACCTCTGCTACCCCATGGCCTCACAGAAGACCCCTTTACCTACCAAGTTCAGAGATGCCTCTCACAAGTACAGATGGAAGATATGTCTCACTTCTTCATGCTCATCTTTGACCAATGTGTCATCCCAGGACAGGGGCCAGTCTAACAGCCAGCATCAACACACAGCTGGGCGCAAGACATGGCCGCATTCTGCCCTATGTCATGGAAGTCCTTCTGGGGCTTAAGGAACAGGCAGGGCTCTTCCTTCCTTTCATCTCCCTGGGAGAAGCGTCACTTAACATTATAACTGGGCCTTAGCGGCCACCCCATATACTGATCCTATTTTATAGAGGGGTAGCTGAGGTCCTAATAGGAAAAGGAGCACACTCAAAGTCACATTTGTGGAATGTCAGATAAAAACAGCAATGAGGGGCTAGAGAGACGGCTTGGCAGTTAAGAGCAGTGACTGCTGTTCAGTTCCCAGCACCCACATGGCTGCCAACAATCATCTGTGACTTTAGTTCCAGGGGATCTAACAACCCTCTTCCTCCCTCCGTGGGCAGCCACACATGTGGTACACGTGCATATGTTCAGGCAAACACTCATACATCTAAACATAAAAATATGTTTTAGATTGTTTTAAAGGCAATCAGTGGAGAAAGGGTGATCTTCTATAGTCTTTGGCTGGAATTACATTAACTCAGAGCTTCACACTGCCTTCCCTGTGGTGATCAAGTCCACCAGTCCTGTCTGTCATCAGTGCCACATAAGAAGATGGCTTAATTAGGCCAGCAAGATGACTTAGTAAAAACATTTCCAGCCAAGCCTCACAACCTGAGTTTGATCTCTGGAGTCCACATCATAGAAGGACTGACTTCCACAAGTTGTCCTCTGACCTCCACATATGAATGTACATGGGTTCACACATAAATAAACAAACAAACAAATAGATAGATAGATAAACAAATGTTAAAAAATCAAAGTGCAGCTGGGCATGATGGCAATATGCCTTTAATCCCACCATTCAGGAGGCAGAGGCAAGCAGAACTCTGAGATCTAGGCCAATCTGGTCTACATAGTGAGCTCCAGACCAGCAGGGGCTAAACAGGGAGACTCTGTCTCAAAAAAGAGAAGAGAAGCAAGAACTTTTTTAGAAAAAGAAGATGACCTAATAAGAATTTAATGTCTGCACTTTTATTTGCACTTTGTTTATACAGAACATATACACAAACATTGGATGAGGGATTATATGATAAAAGGTCTGATAATAAATGGTCAGAAATAGATTTAGATGCAACATCCAACCTTATAGCCTTATCCCTACTTGATGAGGCAGAATTCTAGCCCAGGCCCCTCATCATTAATCACAATCATGAAATTGGAGAGCCCTTTATCTGTGATATCTCAAGATATGGAACCCTGGAGAAGAAACAAGATTTGCCCAAGGCCACATAACCAAGGCAAATTCTGGGCCAGAATCCAGAGACCTGGTCCAGATCCAGAGAGCTTTGCCTTCGGTTTGATCAGACTGTTTGTTGGCCAACTCCTTTGGGGATTTCTAGTAGAATTTGATGACTGCTGTATTTATTTCCAGTACAATACAGTGGAATCTGAATTGATTGTTGAATACACTCTAGGCACTGCCAGCTGGGTTAAAAGTGAGCTGGTGAGCTGGCTGCCCCACCCACCAAGGTGGGAGCCAAGGTCAAGTCAAGATGAGTCTTGGGAGGGTGAGGCCTCTCAGTAAACATACTCCTGTTAGGACTCAGGCGGTCAAGGGTCCAGGATCCCTGTCCCAATTTGTTCCTGGCTCTGGGCATACCCTAATCCTTTCTCAGACACCACGAATACTCATCCAATCTTTACCTGACCCAAAGCCCCACCCATGAGCTGGGAACGAAGACTGGATGACCCCTAGCCTGTGTCTATCACCTGCACCTGCCTCCCCTCTACTCTCATTGCTTTACATGAAGTAATCATGTCTTCCCGAGGCCCTTGTCAACATTTTCTCTTTGCCCTTTCCAGGTCTACACTGATGACCCCTCCCCCAGTAGCCTTGAAGCGTTTACATTCAGTAGCCATCACGCCCATCGTCCCTAAGCCACACCCTTTGCTCACCTCTACCTCCATGGCACACATACCATCTGGCACATGGGAGGCACTAAGTCAGTACTCAGGGTAAGAAGGAAGAGCCTCAGAAGCCAAGACAGGGAGAAACTGTTTCCAACTCTGGGAATAAGGACTCAGTTAATGTTTTTATTTCCTAGCAATCCTTAGTCCCTAAATGCTAAGTGCCTTGGACTAGCCAGCCAGCTCCAGGAAGAGATGGGACAGCGGGGGTTCCTCCCAGAGTGCTTATTGGAGCAAGAGGGACTTGGCCAAGTAGATTCAGTCAGGAAGGACCACTTGGTCAGTCTTCAGAGAGATGGGCAAGAGATTACATACTTCCCAACGCTCTGAACCTCATTAATTTGGAAAGTCTATCCAGCTGTCAGGGAGGCTGAGAAATCAGGTATGCAGTGTGGACATTTCTATCGCTGCTCCTGCCTCTGGTCGGTCCCAGTGCTGGTCCCAACTACTCAGCCAGCACTTAGAGAACTAGAGCAGTGGGAAGAGAGCTCCACCTTTAGCTCTCCAGATGGGGAAAGGTCTGCAGGCCTTTCACAGACTCATAATGTTGGGGTGTTGGTATAGCCTGGGCTCCTGAGGCCCCACAAGTCCCTGAAATAGCTAAAGCAACTTAGGGCTTGAGTTAAGGCTGGAAGTCTCCCCTCACGCTGGCCTGACTGGGGTCCCTCCAGCCTCCTCACCTCAGCCAGGGGAGACAGTTTGGAGTTTTAGAGTTTGCCTCCCAGGTGATAGCTAAAGATGAAGAGACAGGCAGGTGTGGTGGTATACACCTTTGATCCTGGCGCTAGGGAGGCAGAGACAGGTGGTGTCTGTGGAGATGGAGGCCAGCCTGGTCTACATATCGAGTTCCAGGCCAGCTGTGGCTATAGGGAGACCCTGTCTTACAAAAAAACAACAAAAAAGAGAGAGAGAGAGAGAGAGAGAGAGAGAGAGAAAGAAAGGGAGAGAGGAGAGAGAAAGCAAGTGAGCAAGAGAACGAGAGTGAGACAACTAATAACCATTTGTAGCTCCAGTCCCAGCGTATCTGACAGTCCCAGCATATCTGGCACCCTCTTCTGGCCTCCCTGGAAACTGCACACACAGATGCACTTACATGCAAGCAGAATACTAACACACATAAAATATTTTTTTAAAAATCTGAGGAGATAGGTGAATTTTTTGAAGGGGGTAAGGGACAGGGAACTCTAAGGTGATCTGAGGGGACATCCAAAGTATAGGTGGGCAGAGGCTGTCATGGGAGCAGGACTGGGCTTTAGAGGCTATAAAAGAAGCTGTTTGGGCTAGAGAGATGGCTCAGCAGCTAAGAGCTCTGGCTGTTCTTGCAGAGGATGCGGGTTCTATTCCCAGCACCCACATGGTGGCTGACAACCATCCCTAACTCCAGTTCCAGGGGATCTGATGCCCTCTTCTAACCTCCATGAGCATTGCAGGACACATGTAGGCAATACACTCATACGCATAAAATTAAAATAATTAATAAAACATGTTTTAAAAAAGAAACTGTTCCAGGTTTAAACTTGTCAGTCTCTAGAGCAGGGAAAAGGTAAGAAGGGCATTAGAAGGCAGGGACATTTGTTTCCACAGATGGAGGTCTCCTGAGTCGGCGGACAGGTGGAATGACTGACAGTCTTATAATGCAATCTGTGTGCCCGGCAGAGCCCAGGCTTCAGACCCAGCTGTGGAGACCTAGGTTTAAAACGCTGGCTGTACCTTTTGCTGCCTGTGCAACATACAACAGGCCTAGCGCTCTCTGGGCCTCCATCCATTTATCTGGAAAATGGGACTAAAACTGACATTACCGAGCTGGAGACAGCATTCAGGGAACCAACCCATTTGGCATGGTATGTGTATTTAGGAAAAGCAAAAATGACACCTCTCCAAACCCAAAACAAATAAATAAACAAGTCAGTTTTCTGGCTCAGTCTCAGAAGCCCAGGGCGGCCTCCCAGGTAGATGTTCCAGCATCAGGCAGTTTCTCCTGAGGCTCTGCCAGGGACAGCAGCCAGCAAACTACCTCGCCTACTGCACCAGCAGGTCCTGGTCCTGCCTCCCAACCCTCTTATGTAAGAGCCACACAGGTGGGCAGCTGGGGCCTATGCCATGTAGGTCAGAGGTATCTGGGGCCACACCTTGCCGGCAGCCCCAGGGCAGGCTGGGGCGGGTCCCCACTCATGCCCAGCCCTTGTGGCTCATCATCCGGAACCTGGGGCATTGCCACAGTCGGCTCCCAGACTCACCATGCCGTAGCTGCACGAGCAGGGGGTGTGCGGCCCTGAGCCTGCTGCTTCCAGGAGGAGGAAGGTGAGCTGGGGATCCGGGGTTAAAGGCTGCTAGGCAAATGCTTTGCTGTGAGTCTGCTGTGGGGGTGTGTTGGCTAGGAATAAGGATCAGGAGAAAGCTGTTGGAGGCCCAATCTTTGAGACAAGATAGTCCACGTTGAATTTAAAAGGCCAGGGTATAAGATCTGGTGCGTAAGGTAACAGGGTGGCCAGTGTGACTCAGAGTCCTTTAGGGAACCTTAGCATGTGCCAGGGGCTGACATATATGGCCAGGGTTGTAAGGTCCAGAGTAGCGACTGCTTCTGTCTTTGGACCTTTTAGGATGCAAGGCAGTATTTAGGCAATACTTCCATTGAGAACATTCTCTGGAATTCTAGAAGTTGGTTCTCCCTTTGCTTCTGAGCAGAAAAAAGTGAGCCTTTCAGATACCAGAGAGGGCAAAGAACAGTGATCAGAAGGACTGCAAAGCAGGAGTCCTGGAAATATGATTGATTGATTTGCTCAGCCAGGTGAGCAATTGGCTGTAGGGAATTCGAGAGCCCAGTGCTCTAAGGCAGCCACCTCCCATGAGCTTGTGTAGTTCACAGATCGAAGGAACGTGTGGGTTTAGGAGGCCGTAAATCGCAGTCAGGTGCCCGGCCCTGGGAGTAGTGAGTCATGCTGGAGGGCACTGCCCCTCGTCCTGCCAGGCCGAGGAGGTGACTCACGCTGTGTCTCTGTTGCAGGGCCTCCCTGGGGGACGCCGGGACACATCCTCTGGGGTTCTTGCTCTCTCCCGGGTGAGCTCTCGGGGTGCAGCCACCCCACAGGGACCATGCCAGAGGCGTTTCTTCTCAGGTCTGCGAGCTCCATCCTGAGGACTGTGTAAGGAACCAGGGTCCACCTTCCTCCCACCTCCCACCCCACCACCATCTCCCAGGGAGAGTACTTAGCACAGTACCTGGATCCCAGACCGGGTTTGGGCTTTTCACCCGATTCACTCGCCCTCCCTATCTCGCCCAGGAATCTGCTTATTTCTCAAGCAATCCATGACGGTTCATCGGTAGTAATGATGACAGATGATTCTGCATTAAGCATTTTTCCTATATCATCTTCTCATGATGGCACAGGATGTAAGTAGAAAGCAGCTTAGAGATACAGCGCATGTACCTTGACCATAGTCATACAGCTTGTAAAGTGAATTGAACTCTGGTAGGCAGGCAGACTCTGGTGAACTGGTGAACCGGTGAACCACAGTGCTAGGTTGTCTCAAGAAAACAGTTGTCATGCACCTGCTGGGTGCATGATAGCAGTGGCTGCTGGGGCCTAAACGGGAAGAAAAGACAACAAAAATATACAGGAAATGGCTCCTCATCATAAAGGGTCTGCATAGGAAACGAGGGCTATCCTTGACTTATATGTCACATACAGAGTGACAACTTGATGGGTACATCCAACCAACATTTACTGAGCTCCAACAGTGAGCACTCACTCATGGCCAGAGGACATGAGGAGTGACCCCCTACTTTTCAGAAACTCTTATGTGTGGCCTTCAAAGCCCAAACCTGAGCTGGGGGATATTGAAGGAATCTAGGAGGGCTTCCAGAAGGAAGGGTCAAGGAGGCCGAGGAGGCTCTATGCCCAAATGGTTCCCACTAGCTCTCTGTCAAGCCTGGACTAGTAGGTGAGGTGGGACGATGGTTAAGGGGAAGGCAGCAGGCAGGCCCTCCCACAGGTCTCTACTCCGAATGCATCATATCCTAGGTGCTCAAACACACTTTGGCTTTCTTGCTTCCTGTGCAGCTGAGGAGGTGGGGTTGTGTTGGTTAGTTTGTGAAAAGCAAACAAGATGATATGCTCATGTACAAAGATGCTTGTCCTCTGGGTGGAAGGCAGTCGGCCCTCCACCCTCTTGATGGCTTCCTCCTAGGAATTCAGCACAGAGAGAAGCCAGTCAGCCTCTTCAGGCCCTTCTCCCACCACCATTGTCACTGTGTCACTTGACATGACTTCCTTCTCCGGGACACCTGCCAGCTTCTGGAACATTCTAGGAAGAGTATAATTTTCCAGAATGACAGGAATAAAATGTTAATCACCTTCGACAGGCTCATTATGATCATGATTAAGACCGTAGTATAACCTCACCTGCCGGGGTCATTGACTGGCTGCCTGTCTGGAAGGAGCAGGGACCAGCAAAGGACATCAGGTGCTTTTTCCCCTTCTTCAGTGCTAGGGACTGAACATGGGGCCTCACCTCTGCTAGGCAACTGTTCTCTCACCCCAGAACTCCAAAATGCTTTAGAAGAACCTAAGCAGAGTAGGGTTTTGAAGAAAGCATGCGCTGTTCCGTTTTGGAACATCTCCTGATTTAACCTGCGGTTTCAGTAGGCGTGGTGCTCTTCTTTCCCATTCTGCTACAAAGTGATGCCTTGCTAGAAGCCAGCATGGCCACTGGCAAAAAAGTGATGTAGAAAAGGGTTAAAAACAAGACCAGCCTCTTAGCAACTACACCGCTCTAAGACCACATGTGAGGCAGCGTCACGCCAGGAGTGTCTGGGGTCGGCTCTCTTTACAATGCAGTTGGACCCATTTCTGTGTAACAGACAGTCTAGGCCAGTGACGTCTGTCTCTAGCAAGAACCCTGAGTGAGCAGTGAAGAAGAAAAAAAAAAAAAGGTGCAGGGAGGCTCAGCACATTCAAACTCGGGTGACATCCCTTCGAAGGGACTCAGCTTCCAAGGCCTGAGCTAGGGGAAGAGCTTCTCAACTTGTTTGGAAAATTCCTTTCTGACTTTTTTCTTAATCAGGTTCCCCAACTTCTTTAAGCCCAGGACATGAGGGTTGAATTTGACCCTCTGTGGGCCAGCCGCAAGGGTGAGTGAGGTGTCCCCTTCCACCAAGCCCTGGTGGAAGAGCAGGGTCCACCCTCTCTGTGGAAGGAAGGAGAAGAACAGGGTTGTTGGATAAGGACAGAAATTTCTACTGCAGTGGGTGCCAGACCTGGAGAGGCCTATACCAGCGGGAAGAGGTGCTTCCCCTCACTCTATAAACAGAAACTGTCATCAGGATCAGTAGGTTTGGCCCTTGACTTTTTTTTCATTTGCTCTTTGTGTAGCTATGTGAAAGCCAGAAGCAGTACACCCAAATTTAGTTAGGTGGAGAAGTATGCCTGTACCTTTAATGGTGAGGATGTAAAAACAGACTTGTTTGTAGGAAGCTGTTAAGATGGTGGGAGATTAAAGGCCATGCTAATTTGGGGTGGCTGTCCAGCCTGTGATTTCTAAGATGGATTAGCTCTGAGCATAGCGTTTGGCCCTGATGTCTAGGCCCCATCTTTTGAGGACACAGACTGAGAGCAAGGATGATCTTACTATGGGAGGTCAGAGGCTATTTGGTAATGTTACAGTCTTCGTCCCCAAGTCGGGCAGCTTCCACCCAACAACCCTGAAAAAGAGTCATCAAATCCAGAGTGCTGGGAAACTTCTGCTTTGTCATCCTTTCCATCCTCCCTAGAACGGGTCACCATAGCAACAGAAAAGATGTTTCAGCCCTGTGACCCATACTCACAGTATGCACAAAAAGGGGTAAGCTCAGTCCTCCTCGTCAGCCCGGGGTCGTCACAACAACAGAAGGGATGCTCCAAATCCTGTGGCCCAGGCCTTGCTCAACAATGCCCACAAGAAGGGGCCAGCTCAATCTTCTCTTTCTCTCTCTTCCCCTGTCCCCCTCCCTTCATAACCTCTGATGTCTTTTGCTTTAAAACCTATCTCAGGTGCTTAAACAGACTGCTGCCAGGTGGGCCTGGGTGTGTTCGAAAACTTAGTTTGAACCTGCAGTACCAACAAGGAATAAGGCCGAATGTACGAAGCAGGTAATTGGCCTGGCTTCCTGGGAACTGGGCAGGGATGGGGTTAACCCCACCCTGACAAGATGGGACTCCCTGGAGCCAGTGTCATCCCCTCAGGGCATCCATGACCAGCTGTGCAGGTTGCCCACTGCACAATTCCAGTAGGTTCTGTTTACATAGCTATGACTATGTGGTGTCCCTGGCGTTGTACAATCTTGCAGCCCTATGTATAGTAAAATCCCTCTGCTCATCCATCTAGGAGGTGAGATACAGAGAGCTGAAACCTGGGGAGGACTGGTGCTGAGAGACAGCGAGGCTGCAGTTATGGTGGACGTGAAAGAGGAGACTCTTCTCCAGAGCCACCCAGCCTGAGAGGCCAGAGGGAGGTGGGGGGAAGGGAAGGCAGTGAGCCCCAGGCCTCCCTGGTCCATGTCCTCTCCAAGCAAGTCAGTCATGGGATGTGCTTACAGGAGCCATGGAGGAAGGGAGCCTCTTAGGAAGCTAAGAGCCTGGGGGAGCCCTGGGAATGTCCTCAGTTCCACTCTGAGTTCCTAAGCAAGCCCCAGGATTGGCAGGTTTTAAGAATGGACGCTGATGAGGGGGTGCTTTTCATAAAGCCTGAACTATATTGGAGTGGGGGCTCCGAGTTCCTAAAAGTCAGAGCCCAACCCTTTTCTCATCCAGATGGAAACTCTGAGACCCAGAGAGAGGTGTGACTTGCCCAGAGACACACAGCAAGTCAGAACACATCAGGACTTGATTTCTTTTCCTACTAGGGAAAGGGAGGGGCTGGACGAAGTGGGACAGGCAGTTAGCTCCTAAGAAATTCTGATGTGCTCTAATCAATGTTGCACCTCTCCTTCCACCAGCTCCTTGATTGATGTGCAGACAGTCTCCAAAGAGTCCCCAAGTCATGGTCTTGAGCTCTTGACTCCAGAGAACTCCAAGACTGCCCTGCTGGATGCTGCAGGTGAGTTGACTGGGGTGGTTGAGTGTTTCTGGAGGGGGATGTTGGGGCTGCTGAGGCCTTAGCACAGAAATCTGGGGAGGACCACATAGAAATCTAACTCTAGGGACTCCAATTAGTTCTTCATTCACAGCCACCACAGCTGCCATCAAGGCTGGGCATAACGGTAGATTGTAGGGAGCAGAGTCCTTCAGTGAGGCTGGGAAGCAGGCCAGGCCTGGATGCTCAGGTTGCTGAGGACAGGAGGAAGCCCATCCAGATAAGCAATGCCTTGGGAGATTTGGCCTGGTTAACTAGGGCATGGGGCAGGCAGATGGGTGCAAGCTAGCAGGGTTTGTTTTGGAGGCTGGAAAGTCACATGCTTTTTCAGCAACCTTTCCCTCAGATAAATGTCCTTCGAAAAAGATAGAGTTATCTTTCACCCTGAAAAGTTATCTGGACAATAATAATAATACAGAATTGTTCACTTTTATGAGTGCAGAACAATATTTTAACAATATCATAAGGATTTTTTAAATCAGAGAAGAAACGATAGGTGCCCAGCTCAGAGGATTTCAGCCTCCTATCGTCTGTACAGGCCTTGGGACCTAACTATTCTAGGCCTGGGTCACCTTTCAGGGCTGAGCACTGTGTTGCAGTTCTTCCCAGTGGTGTGTTTACCAGCTGCAGGCTCCTTCCGGAGTAGAAAGCCCGGGGACCATCTCTCTCTGTGGGCCTCTGGTCGGGGGAGCTGGTTGGGGTGAAGGCAAGTTGGCAGTTAAGTAGCTGTGTTGGAAATGGTCGTGTGTTTTGTAGAATGGACTTCCATTTGGGAGTACCTGTGTTTCCCTCATAGTTAGAGTGGATGGCAGAGTATGAAATCAGACAAGCTAAGGAAAGAACGGCCATTTCTAAGTTCCTGAACCACGAAGTGACATCAGGACCAGGGAGAGGGGAAGGAGGAGTCTTCCTCTCCCGTGTCCTCTTGTATGTCTGCTGACAGGACTTTGCTGAGACCCCAGAGTAGCCAAAGGAAATGATGGGGCCTTGCTTCTCTGTTCTGTCACAAGCATTGCTGCGAGTCTGAGGCTAGCCAGGGCTACATGGCAAGTTCTAAGCCAGCCAGGACTATTTAGAAATTCTAAACTAATCAATCAATATAAAATAAAATAACCCAAACGGCAACCAGAGAAGCCCGGGACCAGAGCTCTGGGCGCTCCATTCTCCAGTTCCCCTCGACTGAGCAGGCTTGCTGCTGCCCAGTAACAAACTGCCCCTGAGTTGTTTCATGTGACCTTGATAAGAGTCTTGCCTGAGGGCTGAGGGTACCTTCTAGGGGAGATGGTGTCTCTCACACCCTTTCTCAGAGGTGAAGGAGAAGGAACTGGCCCACAGACAGGATCCTGGGTTTCAGAGAATGGTTTGATAGGCACGAGAGAGGGTAGGAGCTGAGCTAGTGTGGGGCCCAGGCAACCTTCACTGTCATCCTCCTAGAAGCCCAGGTACGTTTCTGACCTCCTGGCACCCAGGACACCACCCCAACAGACACACCAGACTGCTTACACAGACTTCCTAATTGCTTCCTATGGCACTTAAAGGACAGGTGCCAGCACCAGGGACTTAGACCAGGGAAACCCTAGGGCTCAGAGGTCCTGGGCGTGGGTTGGCATTGGCATTCTTGCAATTGAAGAAGAGCATCTGCCGCCCCTAGGAGGAGCGAGTAGGCCCAGCCTGTGGGCCTCAGCTGCCCAATGGGAATCATTGTTAACTGCAGGCAAAGGAAAAGGCACGTCTGGTCAAGCTGGGTAGGAAATCCCAGTGAAGGTCCCATCAGAGGGGCTGGGCAGCGCCCTCTGTGCCAATGGGGACGGGTGTGGCAAGGGGAGGACACCGGCGTTAACATAGGGTGGGAGCTCTAGGGAGGCACAAAGCCATCGCAGCCAGTCTACAAGACTGTGGGACATGATGAAGGGCGAGCCAGCTGGCCCTGTACAGAGACTCTCTGCCTTGTGTTCCGGGCTAAGGTGGTGAGCTAGGCAAGCTTTCATTCCTACGCTCCATGGACTCCCAGCCTGAAAGCAGACAGGCCTCAGGGAAAGGCAGAGGCAGAGGAAGGCAGACCTGCTCCTGGGGACCTGGGTGATCATCCTAGATGTGGAGGACCTCCAGTCGCCCTTAGACCCTCTTGTTACTCGGGGCTGGCGATAGGAAAGAAGGAACGGTGAGGGAGGAGCTAAAGGGGCTCTCATCCCATGGCTGTCAGGAGGCACCCGGAGTAGATGCTTGGGCTCCCACAGGCTCCAGTCATGCCAGCCACGTCCCTGGGGTAGGGAGGATGTGGACAGAGATCCAGGTACAACCGGACTGAGTATATGCTCCCAGCATGCCAGGCCTTGAGCTTGGGTCTGGAACCCTACGGCTCCTTGGCTGAGGAAGTTCCCCGGCTCTGGGCTTTGGTGGCCATTAGGGGAGGCTGGGAAAGTGGACTGAGAAGCTGCTCTTTTGCACAGTGATTTTCCTAAGATTGAAAACAGGCAGCAGTCTATTTCAAAGGCAAGGGAGGCACATTTGTAGGATTCAGATAGGACAGAAAGCCCCATGATCCTCTCCAGCAGCATGTACACATAGACAGCGGCCTCTTACCACACAGTAACTGTAGTTGGGCCCTGTGCTAAGCACTTTGTTCTTACTTTAAGAAGCAGAGGGGAGACGCCTTCGTCACTTCCAGTGGAGAAAAGAAACAGCTCAGAGCTGTAGTGATTTGCAGTTTTCTCTTCTCCCTCCCTCCCTCCCTCCCTCCCTCCCTCCCTCCCTCCCTCCCTCCCTCCCTTCCTCCCTTCCTTTCTTTTCTTCTTTCTTCCTGCCCTTTTGTTCTTCAGCATCTCACCTCCTCCTCCTTGAACTTGCTGTCATTCTACTTCAGCCTCCTCCATGCTGACATGACAGACGTGGACTACACAGCCAGAAGTAATCTCTGAGCCACTCAGCTTACCGAAGGAGGAGCTCCTGATGGTCTGTTCTGTGTCTTTGGGCTGTAGATTCCATTGCACATAGTGTAGTCCCCTCCAGTTCAGGCCGGCCCCAGCCTCCCTCCACCTAGCTACAGAGCACTTGGATTCTTGCCTATGAGAGTCAGAGTTCACCCCGGGCCTCTTAAAGGCTGCTTGGTCTCCTTGAGGTCCCAAGAAGTTTGAAGGCCCTGTACTCAAATCTCCCAGGCTGGACTCCCAGGGACTAGTGGTGTCAAGCCAGGCCACGGAGCTGCTGGAATCTGACCTCTACACAAAGGCAGCCTTGTGCCAGGCCCTGAGACACAGTTCTTTCCAGCCCTTTCTAGGTTGAGCATGAACCCCAGCTAAAGAAAGGGAGGGGTCTCAAGGAGGACAGCTGCCCGAAACAAAGCTGATGGAGGTGCTGGCCAAGACTTCCCCTGGGAAACTCCACTCCCACCAAGGAGTTCTAAGTTGAGGATTGGGAAGTGGAGTGCTCAGGTCAGCTTGGCGCCCAGCTCAGGGAGGGCCAAAGAATTTATACCCTTCCTTAGTCCCTCACTCTCACCCCAAGAGCATATGTTGGGGCTCAGGCTGGAGCTATGAGGTGGGGAGCCAAAAAGAAGCAGGGTTCAACCCTTGTCCTCAAGGAGCGCGCGGTCTGCAACTGGGGACCAGCAAAAGACCCAAGGGTCAGTGGGAGACAAAAGACCAGTTATCGCTTTAGCCTTTGTGGGGCTAGGGCTAGGGGAAGGTGGGAAGGCTTCCCAGACATCTGGAGAGATGATGTAGGTGCTTCCTCATCTATGAGATAAGAAAGAGCAGAAATCTCAGCCCCACCAGTTAAAGAAAGGGGAGTCCTCTGAGGTGTCTCTGGAGAGACTTTCCTACAGGGTCAAGGCACCAATTTAGTCCCTGCCAGACATTCTTCAGACACTGTATGATGTTCCCACCCACTGTCCTTGCCTGGGGCACTGCCTTCATGGCAAATCCAGGGCATTCTAGACTCTAACAGGTGGTCACTCGACCCAGAATCAGGGACTCCTGTGTGTCTTCCAAACATGTCCATTACAGGATCAGGTATAGCCTATCTCAGTGTCCTGACTCTGGGGTCCAGGCCTGGACATGTGGAGTCTAGACAGCTAGATTAAAACAATAACCCAGAAGGGCTCATAGGAGCTATCTTGTCTATCCTTGTTGATATTCAAATGTGCACCTGAGGTCCAGGGATAGAGAGGTCTGCCTAGGGTCACTCTGCCCCGACCCTCCAGTGGGAAACCTAGAGAGGGCTCCAGCCGCAGAACCTCTCCCAGCAGGCACAGAGGGTCATTGGCCTTTTAGTAGAACAGTCTATACCACACTGCCAAGTCTTGACAGGTCATTGGCCTATGCCTTGCCTTTATCGCCCCTCATGTCCTGAGGCCAGTGTGACCTTTTCATCTTCTGTATCTCTTGAGTGTCCCACATAGGGGCAATGGGGCACCCAGAGACCCTAAGATTGGATCTCTGGATTGGAATAAGAAACCTCCTGGGGCTGGTGGTCACTGGGGAAGAGGCCATATGGATAATACTCTGATGTCATTCATTTGGTCTTAGAGAAAGATCTGTCATTGGCCTGGGAGTCCCTTTTCCTTAGAACCAGTGTATCTCTCCCCCATACAATATACTTGGCTTCTGAGGCTGTTGTTCAGACTTCAGGAAATACCCCATCCTCAGCTCCCCACCCTGCAGCTCTCTGTGCCTGCCTCCCACCGCATGCTGGTGCTTTTCTCTTTCCTAGAAATAGTGACTTCCTCTGCTGTGTAGAGACCTTTATTCCCGAGCCTGAGAGAACACACCTCCCTGCCTGCCCAGCATGCTGTAGCACAATAGGTGAACTGATATGAGCCAGGGCCAGGCCAAGATGAGTGGCAACATGAAAGGTAGCAGACAAAGAGGGAGGCAGCAGTGAGTGGGGCAGGGAACGCTCACTCCACGTGCTCAGTGGCCTAACTTTTGAGTGGACAGGACCTGACTGGCTGCTGGGCTCTCTGCTAGCTTGGTCCCACTTTCTGGTTTTCCATTGCTGTTTGGAGTCTACTCCAAGGGAATCAGGGGTGCCTTGCTGGGTGCTGGAGTTGATAACCGGCTGCAGGTTGCGGCTCTCATTCCAGCGCTGACCTTGAGTCAGGCACAGCAAAAAAAAAGCTGATAGTAGTGCCCTGTTGAGATTTGAGGATTGGGAACCCGATCTAATTCCCCAAGTCTTTCCTGCCCCTAGCAAACCACCCCAGCAGGGAGACAGAGATACCATAGCAAACCTGGGCCAGCTCATGGTCTTTACCCATCGCATGGTTCTGAACAGCCTATCATAACCTATGGACCACGGACCTATCCCGGTTCACTGATCAGTCTTCCTTGACACTGGATACAAGGCAAATGCCAAGACCAATAGAGATGGTGTCCCAACTGTTCTGGATGTGCTGTGACTTTGGTTCGTCCCCTGGGATTCAATTTCCTCCTTAAAAGCTCTCTCGTTCTCTCTCTTCTTTCTCTCTCTCCCTCTCCCTCTTCCTGTTCCTCCCCATACTTTTATTTGCTTCTTTACACGTTATATTTTGGTGTGCATGCATGTGTGTGTGTGTGCATGCATGTGTGTATTTTTGTGTATGTGTGTGCAGGTGTGTGTGGAAGCCAGAGTCAGTATTGGGTATCTTCCTCTGTTTTTTTCTGTTTCTTCACCTTTCTTTTCTTTTCTTTTTTTTTTTTAGATAGAATCTGTAGCTAAACTCAGAGCACACAGATCGGCTAGGCTGGCTGGTCAGTGAGCTTGGGAGATTTCTCTATCTCAGTTCCCCAGTGCTAGGGTTACAAGTGCCTGCCAACAAGCCCGATGCTTCTTTCTATCTCCTTCCTTCCTTCCTTCCTTCCTTCTCCTCCTCCTCCTCCTCCTCTTCTTCATTTTCATCTTCATGTTTGCCTTCATCTTCTTTTTAAGAAAGGATCTCACTATGTAGTGCTGACTGGCCTAGAACTTACTAGGCTGGCTCAAACTTACAGACAGTAGGCTGCCTGCTTTTGTCTCCCTAGTGCTGGGATTAAAGCCCTGTAATACCACACCTGGCTCACACCTGGCTTTTTCACATGGATGCTGGGAATCTGAACTCAGGTCCTCACGCTTACATGACAGGCGGTTTATCAACTGAGCCATCTCCCCAGGGAGCTCCTTTCTTCATTCGGTGTTGTAACTGTGTTTCCTCACGTCCTTACATATTCTTTTAGTATCTTATTTTAAGGGTTGTCTAGGAATCCCTGATAAAGCCGTCCCACAGTGCATCTCAGTCCCTATTGGACATTGAGGCCATTTCCAACAGAATGTACGCTCATCGCCATAGTGTTGCTGTATTTGTATGAATGTTTTCCTTGCATAACTCAGGCAAGGAAATGTTTTCCCTGGATAATTATACACACCAGGCTGGCCTCGATCTCACAGAGATCTGCCTACTTCCATCTCTGGGATTAAAGGTGTACGTCACCATGTCTGGCCCATGCATAATTTCTTAACAGTGTTATTGCTGGTTCCAGAGCATTCCTTTTGCCAGATGGCATTACCAGACACACTCAGGCAAACTGTATCAGTTTGTGCCCCACGCGGCATGGCGCCCTTTCTAGCAGTAGAGCCTCCTGCTTCAGCTTCTTTCTTCCAGAAGAGTCCTAGGAGGGCTGGGAGGGTGGCAGGCGGTGAGATGGATGCAGAAG
This sequence comes from Eospalax fontanierii, assembly GCA_035773235.1. Taxonomy (NCBI): domain Eukaryota; kingdom Metazoa; phylum Chordata; class Mammalia; order Rodentia; family Spalacidae; genus Eospalax; species Eospalax fontanierii. The sequence continues at coordinate 62,164,813 of CM069539.1, read as the reverse complement.
ATGAGCTGGGATTTTTCTTAAGGATAAGAAGGGGAGAAAAGAAGTGTAGGCAGAGGCCAGTGGGGAATGGCAAGAAAAGGACCTCCACGCTTGGACCACACCAGCGGCTCCCGTCTGCCCCGCTGTCTCTGCACCCTCCTTGTTTCTCTCCACCCCACTTTCTGTGAAGTGGCTTCTAACACCTCATCATCTCAGCTTGCCTGTCCTGATCTCTTCCAGGCACTCCTGGGAGGGAAGGAAAGAGAGGACTTGGGATTCTGTTCTCACTTCTGTGGCCCAGCTAGCAAGGCCCAGCACCTAGAGGTGGGGACCTTCTCCCCGCTCTGCCCTGCATTTAGCACACCTTGCCTATAATAGCTCAAGTCCAACCTCAGACCTTTTAACTTGTTATCCAGACATGGCCCCTTCACCACAGCTGGAAGCCGGGGAGACAGTACAGTGTCAGCAAAGGCTCAGGGGTAGGAATGTATGGACAAGCAAGGGTGAGGGAAGGGGCACCCCAGGTTGGAAGATTCATCTATTTACCCTTCTTTCAGTTTTCAAGTCCAAGGGCAAGCTTTTCAATTGACACCAGAAGTCTAGAGACCAGAGCGCTGGGGTAGAGTTAGGCCAGAGGGACAATGAACAGTGTAGAGTCTCACCAGGCCCCATAGGACTGGGGCTTAGCCTGGTATGTCTTGCTTTGTGCACCCCCTCCCTCTTTCTCTCCACTTGGGCATATGTCCTGCCCTGTCATCATTCTCAGGAGCCAGAGTGAGGTAGAGAGATAAAGGCCTTGGTACCTTTCACGCACAGTCGCTAGGTCCAGCTTTCCTGAACTGGCATCTGCTCTGGGCCAGGCTGCTGGCACTCAGACTCAAAGAGGAGGCCACCTGTGTTGGCAAGCAGGAGAGGCAGGTGCAAGCATGGATCAGCCCACAGGTGACTTGGGCATGGTCATCTGTAGGTAGGAGGCAGCGTGTAGGCCCTAAATTGTCATGGGGTGTATCTATGTGGCAGAGAGATGATCTTCCAGCCAGAGTCACAGCACGCACAAAGGCACAGAGGCAGGAGGTGAAGAGAACAGGAGCAGCTCAGGCTGGCAGTGAGGAAGGAGAGGCCGAGGCTGGGGTAGGTGAGTGGAAACCATGGGAGAGGGCCTCCCTGAAGCAACGCCGAGGCCTCATTCTGTGGCTTGTGAACACTAAGAAGGATTTTTTAAAATATTGTATTTATTTTAATTTTATGTGTATGACTTTTGCCTGCAAGTCTCACATGCATGCAATGCTTACGGAGGCCGGAAGAGGACATCAGATCTCCTGGAACTGGAGTTAGGATGGATGTGAGCTGCCATGTGGGTGCTGAAAACTGAACCCAGGTACCCTGTAAGATCAGCCAGTGTCTTAAATGTTGAACCATGCCTCCAGCCCCATATCTTGAGCAGGTCTGATTTGGGTCTAGAAAGGTCCAAGGTCACCAAGACAGGTTCTGGGCAGGAGTCACAGTCTTTTCCCGGGGGCATATGGGAACTGGGGTCATGGTGAACCCACTACAAGGAGCAGCACACCGAATGAGAACAGTGTGGGTGTCAGGCTGTGTGGCTCTGGACCCCGGTTCTGCCACCCAGCCTTGCCAGCACTCAGCTTCCTGGAGAACCGCAGCTTTAGCCAGGAAGTGACAGAAGGCTGTGGGTGCACAAAGTAGCGCCCAGTGCCCAGCTCACATAGCCATGTGACTCCTGGCAACAAGGAGGATGGGGCCTCAGGGCGGAGAGAGGCAGCCCTTTCACCAAAGTCTTTTCTTCTGGCTGGTCTAGGGGCTCAGATAGGTTCTACAGGCCCAACTTGGCCTTTGGACAAAGGGGGCCAGCCAGATTCATGTTGCTGGCCTTCAAGTCCTGTTTCTTGTAGTGGGGTCCCCCAGGGGCCAAGGCTCTAGTCTGTATCATGAATCATTTTGGCTAAGAGGAGGCTGAACTTGCAGACCAATCTTCTCATTCCTTCTTTCTACTTTCTAAGAAGGTGGTGAGCTGACCACTAAAACCCCATGGGGACCAGGAGATAAAGCAGAAATGGGATAGAAGAAATTAGATGAAGAACTCTGTCCAAAAATGTCCATCAAAATTTTGAACACACCTGGGATTGGCACATGTGGTAGAGCACATGCTTAGTATGCCTGAGGCCCTCGATCTGCTCCTAGGCATCAAACTTCCTAGAACCAAAAATGCTAAGAAACATTATTTTCTTCTGATCCAGTAATCCTGCCTGTAGAAATCTGTCCTCTGGAGAAGCTAGAATGAGAATTGAGTGCTGGAAATGCCCCAAGCCCTCCAGCAGCTGAGCAGATTAGAAAGCCAAAGAATGGCATATTATTTGACCAAAACATACAACAAAGGACACACAAGTATCTCCAAAATTAACATGGACAACTTGTTTAATAACTATGTTTGTTCCAATCCATATAATTTAAAAATATTTAGATATTCAAATAAAAATACAGATAAAAAATATATAAACAATAAGGTTTCTGGTAGCTCTTGGCCTCCATTCCTATGGGTCCCAGATCCCATCACCAGGGAGGAAAGCCCTCTTTCAGTGAGACACACCCTCTCCTACCTCCTGAGTAGTTCCCATCAATCCCTGTTACCTCCCTGCTACCAAGGCTCAGACGGTACAATTATTGTCTTTACACTGTAGCTTTTTCCCTTCTGTGGGGAAAAAAACATTAATAGGGGCTGAAGAGATGGCTTAGTGGTTAAGAGCACTGGTTGCTCTTGCAGAGGACCTAGGTTCAGTTCCTAGCACCCACATGGCAGCTAATACCCATCCTTAACTCCAGTTCCAGGGGATTTGATGCCCTCTTCTGGCCTCTGTGGGCATTGTATGCCATGTGGAACATTTACATATAGGCAGGTAAAATACTTTAGCAATTGACCACAAGACCTAAGCTTACCTCTATTCATCTTGACAACCCAGGGAAGAAGATGAGTGCAGTGCGGCATGAATTTCTAGAAGTGACCATAGGAAGAAGCCACTTTTTTGGGTCAAGCAGTCAGAAGATTCTGGCTCTGCAGGGAGGGAACAGAACTATCAATAAGACAGCAGCTAGGTGCCAAGCTGCATGCATACCAAACAAGGACCTCCTTGGGTCCTGCTCTGTTTGGAAGATCAGAATTCTTCCCTTTTTTTAAATGACAGAGTCTAAAGTAGCCAAGGCTGGCTTCAGACTTGCTGAGAGTGAACTTGAGCATCTGATCTCCTTGTCTTTACTTCCTAAGTGCTGGAATTACAGGCATGCCCCACTACATTTGGTTTATGTGGTGCCAGGAATTGAACCCAGGGATTCATCCATGCTAGACAAGCTGAGCAATGTGTCCCATCCCACATCCCACTTTATTAAAAGCAGTTTTAATGTGTAATTTACATGCTATCTAATTTACCTATTCCAAGTGTACAATTCAAATTTATTTTTAAGTTTTATTGATTTATTTTTATTTTATGTGTATGAATGTTATACCTGCATATATATATAAGCGCACCCATGTTGTGCAGTGCCTGTGGAGGACAGAAGACAGCATCAGATCTCTCAGAACAGGAGTTACAGACAGTTGTTTGTGGCCATGTTGGTGCTGGAATTCAAACCTGAGTCCCTTGCAAGAGCAGCCAGTGCTATTAACTGGTGAACCATCTCTTTCCAGCCCCTCAAATATATTTTTTAACAGTCACTTGTTTATTGTGTGTATGTGAGGTAGAGTCGGGGGTGTACATGCCGTAGAACACATGGGGGAGTTAGGGATAACTTGCAGGAGTCGGTTCTCTCCTTCTACCATGGAGGTCCTAGGGATCAAAGTCAGGTCATCAGGTTTGGCAGCAAGTGCCTTTACCTGCTGAACCGTCATGCTGGCCCCAATCCAAAGATTTTAAGACATTTATAGAGTTGTATAATCATTAACACAATCCAATTGCAGGACATTTTCATCATCCCCAGAAGGTTCCTTGTACCCTTTTTATGGTCACTCTTCAGTTCTAACCCTAGCTTTAAGCAATCGATCTTGTTTCAGATACTTTTTATCACTATAATCATGGACTACACGATCTTTTGCGTCTGGCCTCTTTCACTGAGCATGGTTTGAGCTGGCTCCGTGTTTCAGCCAGTACCAGCACTTGGTCCTTCTTTAGAGTGAAATTGTATCCCATTGTATGGATAAAACACATTTCGCCTTTCATTGACTTATCTGTGATCATCTGAGTTCTTTCCACCCTTGGACTGATACATAATGTTGCTATAAACATCTATAGACAAGGTTTGTGAGAACACATGTTTTTGTTTCTCTTGGGTGCCTGGTGGTGTAGTAAATCTCTGGGAAACTGCTAAGCTGATTTCCAATGGGCGGGACTCCCTGCCCACTCCCACCAGCTGTGCATGAGCATCGATAGGGCTTTTCTCAACCTTGCAACCCTCCCACCTCCCGTTGCAGAGCAGTCAAGAATGACTTACTAGGGTGGAGCAGTGGTCAGGGTTTGGAACCCCGGCTACCCAGATCCTGCAGGCAGCCCTCCATCTTTTGGCTTAGTGCATAAACCCACAAATGGCGAGGTTAGATATTGAAGCAGATGGTGGGCCTGCTGGGCTGGGGTTGCAGGGTGTGGGACAGAGCTTGGAGAAGTCAGAAGACGGACTTCAAGGGGCCCTGCAGCCCTTGGCTCACACTCCACCCAAAAGCAAGGGCCTCCAGGAATAGCAAGACCTAGATACCAGCCAGTTTGGCTTGGCGTCTGCCAGTACAGAGCAATAGATAAGACCTTCTCCCCGGCGCCCTCCCCCGGCCCAGCCTGCATCTCCTGGCCCATGTTGCCGTGTCCGCCGCTTCGTATTCCCTCAGCTGGGCCTGGATATGCCTTCCTGTCCCAGTCCTGGGAACTTTACCTCTTTCTACCAAGTTCAAAATCTACATATGCAGCCCAAGAGTGTTTCTAAGAAGGACAACGGTATCTGTCCATCTGCATGGCTCACACAAAGGCCAGTGACAAGGCACTGAGTTGGTACCAGCTCTGAGATAGGACCACTTAGTACATGGGCTCTGAGACTAGCACTACAGGAGAGTCAGCCTCCACAGGGAGATGATGAACACTGATGAACTGAGTCTGGCCAGTAGGCAGCAGTATATCCTCAGGGGTCCTGGCCAGCCTACCCCTGCTCCCCATCAGGATCATCTTTCTAGAATGATCACCCTTCCCAAGGAAAGGAGGCCCAGCTAGATATGGTGACACATGCCTGTAATCCTAGTACTTGGAAGGCTGAGGCAGGAGGGCTGCAACTTTGAGGCTAGCTGGCAGAAGACCCTGTCTAATAAAAAAAAAAAAAACCTCCATCCAAACTGCCTTGAGAAACCAGAGAGAGAGGAGAGCATTTGTTGAGCTCTGAGCTATTTTATACGTACGATTTCTTCCGATTCTCATATCTACTTAGTGACAAATGCTCACCTTCCCTCTGAGGAGGCAGATTCAAGGGTGTACTGTTTGCCCCAAATCCCACATTCTAGGCGGTCTGGGCTCTATTCCTACCCACCATGCACAGTTAGCCACCTGACCCTCAAAGACTGGGTAATGCCCAGGCAGTGTCCCCACTGTGGGTTGAGACACCAGGCACATCTGAGTTTAAGTCCCGCTGCTTCCTTGGTTTGTGACCTTGGGAGAGGGAGCGAACCTGTCTGAGCTGCTTGTGACATGAGGCTATGTCAGTCTTCATCATGGAAAGAGAAAGGGAGGGTCCAAGGCACAGGAGAATACACAGGCTACTGCAGTTAGTTCTCCACACTGAAGGTACCACCAGCTAAAGGTTTTCAGTCAGCTAGAGGTTTTCTGCCTGCTGGTTTTCAGTCCCCTCAGAATCTCTTTGAAGCCTTGACTTTCTGTCCCATTGGCTCTGTCCCCACTGCTAACAGAAGATTGGAAAAGTCTGAACCCAGAAATAATTCTATTCTTCTGAGGCAGCTTACACTCCACCCCCACCTACCACTGACCTGGGCAGGCCGACTCCAATTGGGATAAAAGCAGAGAAAGGCCCAAAAGCCTCCGTCTCTGGGTTTCCAGCTACTTCCTTTCTCTTCCTTGTTTTATCCCCAAGCTGCAGTCATTCTCTAAGGTCAAGCCTGACTGCCTTCTCCAAGCAGCCTTCCAGCTTACCCCAGCCTTGGCTTGCCTGCTAGCTCCCAAGGCCTGGTCTGCAGCAGGCATGAAGGCACTCTGTGGACAACCCAGGTGGGCTTGACCAAGTTGTGGTCTTCTACCCCCTTGCAGGGGAGGCTCTGTGGACCACTCAGGCCGATGGGAGGGTTCGCCTGCGCCTGGAGCCGTCCTGTACGCAGCCTCCCTGTACTGTGCACCACATGTTCTACAAGGCTCTGGATAAGTATGGGAACCTCAATGCTTTGGGCTTCAAGCGCCAGGATAACTGGGGGCACATCTCTTATTCCCAGTACTACCTGATTTCCCGCAAAGTCGCCAAAGGCTTCCTGAAGGTAGGTCCCTACTGCCACACACATATCCTTTCCTCTTCCCATCCTCCTTTCTAGCTGGTCCCTTAGAGAAGGCCTCCTCCCAACTACCCACCAGTCAAGACACTTAGAAACCATCGCTGCAAAGCCAGCCCCCATTAACTAAGCCCATACTTTGTGCTGGGCCCTGTGCTAATTGCATCTATGGAGCCCATATCACCAGCTAAGCACACAACAGTTACTTTTCAGCCGCTTTCACATTCAAGATGGGTTAGGAAGTCTAATGGGCTGAGTTCCCTGGGAAGGCAAGGTCTGTCAGATTCCTCAGGGGGTTTTTGGTGGGGTTGGCTCTAAGATGGGCCTGCCTGGAGTGTTCTCTGCAGGGGTGTAGGGGAGAGGCCCCCTTGCTTTACCTAGCTGACCTGTCTGTCTACCTTTGGCCTGGAGCTTGGCCTGGAGCCAGCCCACAGCGTTGCCATCCTCGGCTTCAACTCCCCAGAGTGGTTCTTCTCCGCGGTGGGCACGGTGTTTGCAGGGTGAGTGGCTGAGCAGGGACGGGGTCTCCTGTGGGTTGATGGTGTGTGGAGAGTACAGAGAGCGTTGTTATTTCATTGCAGAGCCCTCTGCCAATCCCCAACATACATGCCTCCCCTAGGGCCTTCTAGGCGTGCTTTTGCCCTCCCTGTCTGCAGAGATGGCTGAGAGCCCTGCCTTAAGGCCTGCAGAGCTCCCTGGGGATGGGGACTGTGAGGGTGTCGGGGGAGGATGGCTCCTCTGCATCTGATATGCGTCTCCTGGGCCTCTACAGTGGCATTGTCACCGGCATCTACACTACCAGCTCCCCAGAGGCCTGCCAGTATATTGCCCACGACTGCCGCGCCAACATTGTAATAGTTGATACACAGAAGCAGCTGGAAAAGATCCTGAAGGTTCGGAGGTGGGAGGGTGGAGGGGCGCGGACGGATGGGGCATGTGGCTAGACGCTGGCCCTCTACTCTAGTGTCAAAAGGATGCTTCTACTCTCCCATCCAGAGTTCCCCTCATTTACCACAGCCTACAATGAATGTGCAACACACATGTATATGTTGAGCAAGATGGAAAGCCGAGAGAAGCAGATCACCAAAGAAATGGGGGGCGGGGCAGGGAGATAACTCAGTCAGTAAAGTGCATGCTATGCAAGCATGGAACCTGGGTTCGATATCCAGAACCCAGGTAAATAAACTGGATGGGCAGCACGAGTTTGTGATCCCATGTTGAAACGAGCAGACGCCCTGCGCTCACAGGCCAGCCAGACCAGTAAGGGACTGTTTCAAAAAAAGAAAAGTAGATGATGTTTGAGAAATGACATTCCGGGTTTTCCTTTGGCCTCCACATTCCTCAATAAGGTCTGAGCAAGGACAGGGGTCAGCAACCTAAGGGTCAGTTCTTTAGACTCAGGGCTAGCCTGGTGAAGTGTGATTCATACAAGTCCTCTTGAAATCCACAATGAGGTAGGAGGGCCTGTACTTGCATCTGGTACTTGGCTAATCTGTGCTGAGTTCCATCCCCTGGGGGGATTGCTCTAATCTAAGCCCCACGAGCACAGCCTCTTTTATACTAATTTAGGATCATTTTGAAAACTTCCATTTTGGAGCCCCTTGGCCTGCTTCTCCTCTGCTGTGAAGGATTTCTGCAGCGTCTCTTTTCTGGAGGATTATCCTACCCCTCTCTGGAGCCCTTCTCTGAGCCCTGCTTTCAGGATGGACTGAGCATTAACATTCTGTCTGACCTATATAAATGCATGAGTGGGAAAGAACAACTAAGCGTGGGTTGTGAGGCCCCAGTAAATGCTCTAAAACAAGAAGGCTCAGCTATCCTGAGGCACCCTTCTCCCCTCCCCCAAGCTCTTGTCTGAGGATCAAGTGGTCAGTCTTTCAGAACCATGGGACCTGGGTCTCCAGAGAGTCCATGGCAGGTGCCTTCCCTCATCTCTACTGGTTTAGTCATCAGGGATACTAATTACTGGCTGGCCCAAGCACCCTGAGACTCACTGTGCTCCAGAAGTCCTCAGAGACTAGCCTGAGAACCACCTAGGTCATTGGGTCATTTCCTGAGCCTTACTTAGCACAGCCTAGCCCAGAGCAAAACCAGGCTTCCCCAGGCTCACTTTGACTTAAGGCCTTGCTGGTTTAGGGGGTTTCCATTTGTTTGTTTTTTGAGACAGGGTCTCACTTTGGAGCCCTGATAAGCCTAGAACTCACTATGTAGACCAGGCTGGCCTCAAACTCACAGAGATCTACCTGCCTCTGTCTCTGCTGGGATTAAAGGCAGGGGCTACCACATCCAACCTAAGCCTTGATGGTTTAAGAACCAACCTGGCTGGGCTGGGAAGATGGCTCAGTCAGTAAAGTGCCTGCTCTGCAAGCATGAGAACTTGAGTTTGAATCCCCAGTACCCGTGTCAAGAGCCAAGCATGGTAGCAAGTGCCTGCAACCATGAGTGCTGTGGGAGTGGAGATCCCGAGGTTCACTGGACAGCCAGTCTAGTCAAACTGGTAAGATTTGGGTTCCTAAAGAAGCTTCATCCCAAAATTTAAAGTGAAGAGAATTGAGGAAAGACAATATGTGTACATGTACACACACACGCGCGCACACACATGCATACACATGCACACACACGCACATGCACACACACGCGCACGCGTGTACACACACATTCAACCTGGCAAGTACTGTAGCCAATAGTATGTCCTCTCCTCAGCCCTCCCAGGGAGCCAATATTCCTAAGCATTCACCCTCACATCTGGATGCCAGGTGTGGAAGGCCTAGACCCTGGATGGGGAGAGCTGGAGAGCCTGAAAAGCTTCTCCCTCGGTTCTTCCACGCCCCTCAGGGAGACCAAACACCCTCACTTTGTAGCTCCTAGAACTAGGACTTCAGGAAAATGACTGCCTTAGATTTGAAACAAAACATCTCAAACAAGGTCTGGAGAGCTGGCTCAGCAGTTAAGAGCACTAGCTGCTCTTGCAGAGGATCCGGGTTTAGTTCCCAGCACCCACAAGAAGGTGGCTAACAACTGTCCATAAACTCCAGTTCCAGGGGATCCAGCAGTCTCTTCTGGCCTCCAAAGGCACAGCATACATGAGTGTACTTACATGCTTGCAGGCAAAACACTCATACACAAACATAAAAATAAATAAATAAGGCTGGGCATGGTGGCATATGCCTTAAGTTAATTAATTAATTAAAACTTTTCAGGTGAAAATAGAGATCCCCATATCTAATCAGATTTAATGATTATCAGTGAACTCTTACCACTTGTTTATCTTTTTTCTGTATTTTAAAAGGCAAATAAATCTGACATCATGTTATTTCATTCCCCAGATACTTCACTATGTATCCCTAAAAGATGTAAAATCTTTGTTAAGTAATCATTGTTAGCAGGAGCTAGGAATGTCTGTCACTCAGTTGGTAGAATGCTTCCAGGACATCTTGGTTCAATCCCCAGCATCACATAAAGCAAGCACAGAAGTATATGACTATAATCCAGCACTCAGGAGGTAGAAACAAAGAGGATTAGAAGTTCAAGATCATTCACTCACTATACAGAAAGTTAGAGGCCAGACAATACATGAGACCCTGTCTCAAAAAACAAACCAAAAAAAAAACCCACCAAGACAAAATATAGAGGGATGGCAAGATGGTTTAGCAGGTTTAGTAGCCTGCCCACCTGAGTTCAGTCTCCAAACCCACATAGCAGAAGGAGAGCACCAACTTCAGCAAGCTGTCCTATACAAAGAAAGAGAGAGAGAGAGAGAGAGAGAGAGAGAGAGAGAGAGAGAGAGGTGGGCAAGTGGTATACACACATACAGACATGCACAGACAGACAGAAATAAATAAATAAGTAAATGTAACTTTAAAAAGAACCCATTGCCTCAGAGGCACATTAAATTAAAACAAATATATTAACAAAATTTAATAAAGTCTTGCCTTTTGTTTTCCATGCCACAGAGCAACATGAGTCCTACCTGGGAGCTTACTAGAAATGGACATTTTGAGAAACTCGAGGTGCTCCCGTCCCCCACAGTCTAGATTAACACCAGTTGGGTGGTGCTGATGCCTGCTGGAGGGTGAGAACCTCTACCACAGACATGCTAGAGAAACTAGGTCAGCTGTCTTGTGCAAGGTTCAAGATGTGTGTGACTGCTTCCTCTCCCGTGACTATCTGCCGGTCTGTTGTTTAACTTGTTCCACTGGCCTCTGTTTCCTGTTGATCTGTAAGCAGGATGCGCTTTGGATAAGACCTTTACTAGCAAGCACACCCAATTAGGTGGTACCATGCACTTCATTGTGTCCAGTTTGTCATACTTTGTGATGCTGAGACTCATCTAGATCTATGTAGTGACTACCAGATCTTTCCCTAAGAACATTCCTAGTAATCTTTCTCAGTGATTATAGCATCCACTGGTTCTATTGGACTGAATTAGTTATTTTTCTAGAAGTGAGAAATGTTGATTCATTAATTTATCAACTGGAATTTTCCCTAAGAACTTAACCTTGTAACAGGATACTCTTTGATACCTGAAATGCCTATCTGCCCAGGGCAGGGGATGGATATGCAAACAACTTGGGCAAGAGTTCCACATACGGTTTGAAAGCGCGTGTATTCTGGAGTTACTGGGCAGAATCTTCTGTCTGATTGGTTGGATATCACTATGGATTTTCTGCCTGCTTGTTCTATTGAATACTGAGAAAAGAGCCAGGTGTATAGATCAGTCTTAGAGCAAGAGCTCAGCATATATGAGGCCCTGGGTTCAATGCCCAGTACAGAGAGAGAGAGAGAGAGAGAGAGAGAGAGAGAGAGAGAGAGAGAGCACAAAAAATAAGAAAACACAACAAAAACTAAGAAAGGGGATGTTGAGATCTCCACTTTTTACTGTAGTTCTATTTTTCTTCTCAGCCGTATTTTTGCTGCATGTTTTTAAAGCTCTGTTATTAGACTTATATTTAGATTGTCACTTCCTGAATGAATTAGCCTGTTATTATTAAGAAATGCTCCTTCAGGGCTGGAGAGACGGCTCAGCGGTTAAGAACACTTGCTGCTCTTGCACAGGACCTGAGTTCGGTTCACAGCACCCACCTGGCAGCTCACCATCCATAACTCCAGTTCCAGGGGATCCGATGCCCTCTTCTGGCTTTCGTGAGCATGGCATGCATGTAGTACACTTACAGGCAGACAAAATACTCATATACAAAATACTCATATAAAATCAAAATAAGTCAAAAAACCTTTAATACCTTGAGGGATTTTAATCACACGAATGTTAAATTTCTTTCTGTTGTCTTACAGATCAATTTTTTCTGCCCTGAACTCATTTTGAGGCTTGTGTTTGAGACTCTTTAGGGCAAGTCTAGATAGCCTTTAATTGAAGCTAATTTAGTGCCCACAGACATGGCCCTCTGATTCTCTGCTTCACGCCCTACAAGGTGCCTCACCTGAGTCCTGTGTCTTCCAGCACAGCCCCTCTCTCCTTCCTTCCGGTTTCATGTGCTTTCACCCTGTGCCTGTCTGGATGCATGCTCAGCCAGTGAGTCAGTGAGCCCCGAGAGGATGTTGGGGAGCCTTCCTCTGCGTCGTCTCTCTTCTCCGATATTCTGACCCATTGGTCAGCCGTCAGAGCTGCTTTGGCTGTCCTGACTCACCTCTCACTCCAGCTCAGGAAGAGCTGCATTCCCACTCACCCCTCCCTCCCTCTCTCCATCTTTCTCTCCCGCTTTTTTCTCTCTCTCTTCCCCGTCTCCTCACCCCTTCAGACAGAACACTGAGGTCTCGGAATCTCATCTTACCCATTTCCCTTCGCTTAGGAATGTGCATATATACGCACATTTAAATTATTAATTCACAGTGATATTTCTGTTTCAAACATGACATTGTTACATGGTAGGGATTTAACTGATTTTATTCTTGCATTTGTCTTATTTACTTTACAATCATAGTTCCTAATAACATTAATCCTATAATACATAGCAAATAATTTTAAAATAATAGCACAGATTTCATTCCCAGAATAAGACAGCGGAAGCTGGTGTGGTGGTCCATGCCTGGAATCCCAGTATTTAGGAAGTCAAGCAGCCCAGGCTGCATATGACAAGGTTGAGGCCGGTCTGGACTGTGTGTTTATGTGTGTGAGACCAACTTGACCTGTAGCCTTCACTTGTATTCGCTTGGGTTTTGTGGGGTTGGTTTCTTTTATTTCGCTTGGAATGGGCATTCATTGCATAGTGCAGGCTGGCCTTCTGCTCCTCCTGCCTCAGTTTCCCCGGTGCTAAGATTAGTGCTGCCACACTGACTGCTGTCTTCACTTCTTTCCGATTGTCTCAAGTGCCAGCGAATCATCTTTTCTCTTTTTGGTGCCTTTTTATTTGCTAAATAGTGATGACATTCACAGGATTCCAAAGTCGGATTGCAATGTGCTTCGCCCCCAGGCTTCCCGCTGCCCTCTCCTTCCTCCTCACCCCTGCTTCCTCTCTCGGCGGCCCGTACACACTGGTGGAATGAGTTTTTGGTTTAACCTTCCAGAGTTCTTTGCGGCAAATATGAACAAATGTCTGCTTGCTTCATACATCGTTCATGCATGTCCTTTCTCATGAAAAGCTAGCATGTGATAGGCATTCTGTAAACATGCTTTTTGTCGCTTAGTAATATATCCTGGGAACCACTCTATTTTGGCAGTTAGAGTGCTCCCTAACTCTCTCTCTTTCTCTCTCTCTCTCTCCTTCTGTCCTTCTGTCACCTACACTAAATTAATGCTCTATTGTATGGTTAGATCGTTGTTCAGTCAGGCCCGAGGTCCCCTCCATCACTACACCTAAGTTTCCTTAATAGAAACCTATGGACAGTTGTTCCACTGGGGTCAAAAGTCAGAAATGGGATACACCGAAACCTTTGCCACAGACTAACACAGGCAGCTGGGGTTCTTTCTTTCAAGGTGTGACCATCTCTTGTTGAAACCCAATTTGTGTTCCTGTCAGTGCAGATCTGGAAAGACTTGCCACATCTGAAGGCAGCAGTGATATTCAAAGAGCCCCCTCCAAAGAAGATGGCCAACGTGTATACGGTACGAAGAGTGGATCCCGGGGGGCAGGTGGGCCTGTCTGTGTCCACCCAGCTGACTGGGACTGACTACTGCACCCCACCTGGCCACAGATGGAAGAACTCATGGAACTGGGGCATGAAGTACCCGAAAAGACTCTGGACGCCATCATTGATGCCCAGCATCCCAACCAGTGCTGTGTACTGGTCTACACGTCAGGCACCACTGGGAACCCTAAAGGCGTGATGCTGAGTCAAGACAATGTAGGACGGATACATAAATGGTTGGAGTGGGCTGGAGGTGGATCTGGATTGGGGAACCCCTCTGGCTGTTTAACTTGTCCCAGGAGCTGGGGTAAGCAGGAGAGACCACCAATCTGTGGTCCAGACTGAGCCTAGCAGAGGGAAGAGAGATGAAAGCAGAGGGGAGGCCTGTCCCTAGGGGTTCCAGGGCCTGTAGAAATGCCTCAGAGGTCATCCGCTCAAGGAATCTCCAAGAAAGTAGCCCAGGTCCCCAAGGTGGCCTCAGTTATAGCACTTCCAGGACTGTGGACCCGGCCGGGGCCCGTCTTCTTTCCCCCCAGATCACGTGGACAGCACGGTATGGCAGCCAGGCCGGGGACATCCAGCCAGCTGAAGTGCAGCAGGAGGTGGTGGTCAGCTACCTGCCCCTCAGCCACATTGCAGCCCAGATCTATGACCTGTGGACAGGCATCCAGTGGGGGGCCCAAGTCTGCTTTGCAGACCCTGATGCCCTAAAGGTCAGTCTTTGTTCCTGCCACATGAGTGGCCAGTGTATGTGCAAAAGCACCCAGGAGCGTGTGCATATCCGTGGGACCTGCGTGTGCATGCCTGGGCCTCAGGCTCCCTGGGCATATATCAGTCAGAATTTTCTCAGCAGCTGTTTGCACAGCCAGACTCAAAAGACAAATATATAGGGAAGCTGGTGATATTACATAAAATGCCTTAAAGTAGTTCCCCGGGTCTGAAGCACTATCAAGCCAGGGCTTCCTCAGAGGACCACCACAAGATGGTCACAGGGTGGCCACAGCTTCCTGCACCCCGGTCTCATAGACTACACCTATTCTTTGTATCTTTCTTTTAACCATGAGGAAAAGCTCCCAAATCCCCCTCAGAGGCTTCCCTGACTTGTAATCTCAGTGGCCGGAACAGTGTTAAATATCTGTTCCTAAAGCTAACACTGCTGGGGGAATGGGCTTCGCATGTGTTTGTTTGGCTAGTGGGGTGTGTGTGTGTGTGTGTGTGTGTGTGTGTGTGTGTGTGTGTGTTTCTATGTGTGTATACTACATGCATGTGAATGCCCTCTGAGGCCAAAAAAGGGCATCAGATCCCTGGGAGTCAGAGTTATAGGAGATTGTGAGCCAGTATGGATTCTGGGTATTATTGAAAGTGGATCCTCTGGAAGAGCAACAAGCACTCTTAACTGCTGAGCCACCTCTCTCACCATTCTCTTGTTGAATCTGGAGCTCTCTGTTTTGACTAGATTAGCCAGCCATTGAGACCCTTGGGATCTGGCCTCCCAACACTGGGGTTACAGGCACATGATCAATGTCTGTCATTTAACGTGGATGTTAAACTCTGATTCTCATGCCTGTTTGAAAGCCAGTTCACTAACTGAGCCATCTCCTAGTCCCTTTGATTTGTTTTATTTTTAATTAATTTTTTATTGTGTGTGTGTGTGTGTGCACATCCATGACGAGAGGTATGGAGGTCAGAGCACAGAAGTCAACCGTGTCCTTCCACCATGTGGGTTCTGAGAATTGAACTCGGGTCATCAGACTCAGCAGGAATCACCTTCACCACTGAGCCATCCCATTGGCTCTTGATTTTTGTTGTTGTTATTATTATTATTGTTTTTTTTAGACAGGGTCTTGTTGTTTTAAACAGGCTGGCTTTGAACTTGCTATGTGCCCAGTCTGGGCCTTGAATTCACCATCCTCCTGCCTCAGCCTCCCAAGTGCTGTGATCACAAGCTTGCACCACCATACCCGGCAAAATGAGGTTATTGTGTTTGAGTTAGAAAAATGGGAGAAATCTGAGGGAACCAAGGTACTTCTCAAGCATCAGACCACAGTGGTCAGCAAATGACACCAAAGTTCTCTTAGCAAACAGTGGGGGTACAGCTGTTGAGCCAGGGCCAGCAGCATGTGCCTCACACAGGGCGCAAGTATGTGTGCCCTTGCAGGACCATTTGTGGGCATTATCTTTGCTGTGAGGCCTGTGTCTGCAAGTCCTGCAAGACCTCTGTTTCTCCCTGGCCTTGAGCAGGGGAGCCTGGTGAACACACTGCGGGAAGTGGAGCCCACCTCCCACATGGGGGTACCCCGTGTGTGGGAGAAGATCATGGAGCGGATCCAGGAGGTGGCAGCTCAGTCTGGCTTCATTCGTCGCAAGATGCTTCTGTGGGCCATGTCGGTGACCTTGGAGCAGAACCTCACCTGCGATAACAAGTGAGATGGAGGGCAGGGAACCAGAAAGGCGGCAGGGCTGGCTTACAACACCATAGCAACCAAGGACTTCACAGACTGTCTTGGTTCCAGAAGACTTCAGTTTGGGGCCCCTCTGTCCATCAGCCTTTTGGCAATGGGGCTTATACCTCTATGCCCACTACAGATCCACTAGAGATAGTTGGCATCTTTGGGCTCTGGCTAGGAAGACTGACTTGCTTCTGAAAAATTCACTCCCTGGGGAGAGCTAGGCTTTGCCAATAGGTGACTGCAGAAACTACTACAGCAGTGATGTGGCTCAGCTGCTCTAGATTCCCAGCATCCTATGTGACTACTACAAATCTCCCACACCCTTTGGTTGCTTATTATTCTTATTACTATTTGCTTCTGGGCTTGGGGACAGAGGCTCAGTATGTAGCTCAGGCTATCCTAAACTTTGCAATTTTCCTTCCTCAGTCCTCCAAGTGTTGGGATTACAGGTGTGTACCATCACTCTGTATAACTGAGTCTGTCTGATTTCATGACATATTTGCATGTAATCAGGGGCACTTCCACCTACATGTTGTATACAAGGCCAATGTTCAAAATAGTTAACAAAGTGGTCACCATCATCAAAACTGAAAACCTGAATAGCTGTGCCAGTAAGTGCCCCCAGAATATGTACCCTTTGTGTGAGTATATGTTTACTTATTCTGCACTGACTATTTTCCTCCCCCCCACAGTGACCTGAGGCCCTTCACAAGCAGACTAGCAGATTACCTGGTACTAGCCAGGGTCCGTCAGGCTCTGGGTTTTGCCAAGTGTCAGAAGAGCTTCTATGGGGCAGCCCCCTTGACCGCAGAGACACAGCGCTTCTTCCTGGGCCTCAACATTCGCTTGTATGCAGGCTATGGCCTCAGTGAGACCACAGGCCCCCACTTCATGTCCAGCCCCTACAACTACCGACTCTATAGGTAAGATCTGAGGCTGGGACACTTCACATGCCCAGAGGTCCTTACTGACACCCTTCAATTGCCCACCTGCTGAGTGCCCTGGGGACCTGCTCCTCTTGCTCCTCTTTCTTTCCACACTGGAGACCTGGCCTGGGGCTGTCAAACCCTAAGTGTCAACAGCATCATCCTCAACCAAGCCCCTTGCTTGCTCTCTGCCATGCAGAAATGATCTGCACCACATGACATGTGGTCTGTGGCTACCCACACCCACCTGAAGAGGGCTGCCTAGTGGAGGGATGTCCTTCTTTCATTTCCTCCACTAGAGTGGGGCATGCTAGATTGTGCCCCTGGAGAGCTGATGGACAGGATCCTGTCAGGCGGGACTGGGGCATGGAAGGCCACTTAGGGGCGTGGTTTGAAGGGTGGTCTGTTGTGCTTTGGCACCTCCTTCCATGTTCTACTGTTGGTGTTTTGGTCATTCATCCACTTATTCATTCAGTGAAGACTGTTTCACTGGCCCTACCATACGCCTTTAAAGTCCCTATTAAAACATAAAATCCCTGGGTTGGGAAGATGACTCCATTGGTAAAGTGTTTACTACACAAGCATGAAGACCCAAGCAAAAGCCAGGTATGAGGCAGAGGTAGGTGGCTGTCTGTGAGTTTGAGACCAGCTTGGTCTACACAGTGAGTTCCAAGTCATCTAGGGCTTCATAGTGATTACTGCCTTAAAAAGAGCCAGATGACTGGAGAGATGGCTCAGCAGTTATGAGTACTGGCTGCTCTTGCAGAGGACTGGGGTTTGATTCTTAACACCCACTTGACGACTGACAACCACCCACAACTCTGGTTCCAGGGGATCTGATGCCCTCTTCTGAGGGTCCATGCTTGTAATCCCAGCACTGGGGGAGAGGCAGAGACAGGAAGATCCCTGGAGTGTCCTGTCCAGCTACTCTTGCCTAACTGATGAGTTCCCAGGTTCAGTAAGAGACCCTGTCTCAAAACATAAGGTGGAGAAATAGAGGAAGACACCTAACATTGACCTCTGACCTACATACACACACATGCACACACATATATGCAAGCACACACACTTGTACACACATGAACATGTGAGTATTCCACATATGCACACCAAAATAATAATAATAATAATAATAACAATAATAATAATAATAAAGCCATGAAAGGAACAGAATGAAGAGATGGCTCAGCAATTAAGACCATGTGCTACTCTTGCAGAGGACCTGAGTTCGGTGCCCAGCACCCACATCAGGTGGCTCAGAACCACCTGTAATTCCAACTCCAGAGAATCCAACATCTGGACTCCACGGGCACCCACACATGCATATACCCACTATACACATATAATATAATTAGATTAAATCTTTTTCTTAAACCCTGGGAGGGCACCCCTGCCACCAGTAAGACTGGCAGGTTAGAAGCCCTGGGGCTCCCCAGCTGGGGCTGATCCAGGACTCTCTCTGACCCTCTATCCCCAGCTCTGGCAAGGTGGTGCCGGGCTGCCGGGTGAAGCTGGTGAACCAGGACACAGATGGCATCGGTGAGATCTGCCTGTGGGGCCGCACCATCTTCATGGGCTATCTGAACATGGAAGACAAAACAAGTGAGGCCATTGATTCTGAAGGCTGGCTGCACACAGGCGACATGGGCCGCCTGGATGCCGATGGCTTCCTCTACATCACCGGACGCCTCAAAGGTGAGCACTCCTGCCTGGGGGCAGATGGGAATCAGAGGCTACAGTACAGGAGGAAGTTTGCTCTCAGCACTGTTTGTACCCACTGCCACCCCTGAGCCCTCACTGAGCACCGCCAACATCAGTTTGCTCTCTTCCGGGCCAGGTACCATCACTGCTGCAAACAAGGCTCTGCAGACAGGTGGTGTAACCAGCTCAGGGTCACCCAGCTGATAAATGTGGGAACTGGGATTTACATCCCCTACAGAAGCAACAGGCAAGACTTTCTAGATGACTCCAAGATATAAGCATTATGTACTTTTAAAATTCTTCATTTTATTCTCTGTGTATGAGTGTTTTGCCTGCATGTATGCAAATGCAACATGTGCATGCAATGCCCATGGAGGCCAGAAGAAGGCATCAGGTCCCCTGAACTATGTTAGCTACCATGTGTATGCTAGGAACTGCAAGAGCAGCCAGTGCTTTTAACTACTGAGCCATCTCTCCAGCCCCAGCATTCTGTATTTCCATATAGAATCATGGATGTGATAAAGTAAATCAGGGTGGATACAAATTTTAAAATAAAGCATGAAAGTAAACTGGGACTCCTCCGGGGAAAGGTGTTCTGCTTACCTTGTTAGCATGAATGTAAAACACACAGCCACCAGGTGGCACTCTCGCAACCCTTTGGAACTGGGAAAACTGAAGCTTGGTGACTTTCTGGATCAAACAGGCAGATGTGCAGTGTGCCCAAATTCCAACTGATGGAGGCTCCGACCCTTCAAGGACGGGCCAGGAGATCCCAGTGTCAGGGCTTGTTCAGGTCAGTGAGCCCCGGATCTGAAGCAGCACGTGGCTACTATGGGGTACTGTGCACACTTGCACCCCCTAGTGTTCAATTTTGTGATGGCACGTGAGGGGACCTGCATGCCTGTACTGGGACAGTCTGGTTCTACCTTTAGACAGTATGGTGAAAGGTAAGAATCCTGATGCCTTTTCTCCAAACACACAATTGGACCAGCATCATTCACAGAGAAGACCTTCCTTTCCCCACTGGCCTGCAGCACCACCCTTCTCATTTATGAAGTGACTGTCATTGAGAGGCTGACCCTGGGGCTCTGTTCTGTTCTGTTGGTCTGCTTACCCATCCCGTACCGGTCTCCCAGGGCCTTTAGTATGGAGCAGGTGTCTGGTGCTGTAAGCTCTGCATCCCTGATCTTCATCTCCAAAGTGACTTTGCTATTCCTGCCCTTTTCATTTTCATTTGAACTTTTGAAATCATTATGTTAATGTATTCAAAACGTTGGCTTAAGTTTTGATTTTCATTTTATTAAATTTACACACTAATTTGGTAGTATATCTTTCAGAATTGAGTCTGCCAGTCCCTAATATGGTATATCTATCCCTTCATTTACTTAAGTCCTTTGAATTTTCCCTTGACTAGGCATTCTAGGTTTCAGTGTGGAGGGTTTTTTTTTTTTTTTGGACTTCTTTCTTTATATTTACTCTAAGTAGACTATATTTGTAGACTATAGTTAGTAGTGTCATTTAAAATTTTTGTTTTCTATCTGTTTATTGCTGGAAATCAGAATTTGATTAGCTGTGTTTTATATGTTGGCCTTGGATCAAATGACTTTTTGTGGTTGTTCTAGAGACAGAGCATAAATTCTTGAGCATATCAGGCAAGTACTCTGTCACTGAGCTATTCTAAGACTCCATTTTATTTTATTTTTTGGAAACAGTCTTGCTACATTGCCCAGGCTGGTGTGAACTTTCAATTCTCATGCCTCAGACATTTCAGATAGCTGGATTGCAAGTGCTAGCAGGCCCTGATTCATATGACCTTAATGAGTTCACATAGTCCTTGTTTAGGGATCTTGGATTTTTGGTTTTGTTTTGTTATTTATTTGTTGGTTGGTTTATTTTATTTTATTTTTTATGTGTGTGAGTGCTTTGGTCTGCATGTATATAGATGCACCACTTGCATGAAATATCCATAGAGGCCAGAAGAGGGCAATGGGTTCCCTGAACTAGAGTTCTGGATCGTTTTTAGTCGTCATGTGGGTTCTAGGAACCAAACCTGGGTCCTCTGCAAGAGCAACCAGTGCTCCTAACCACTGAGCAATCTCTCCAGCCTCAGTTGTTGGTTTGTTTTTTGCACAGTGAATTTGCTAGGTAGCCCCGCTGGTCTCAAACTCTCATAGCAGTTCTGTCTGAGTCTTCTGAGTGCTGGGATCGTAGGTGTAGGCCACCATGCCTGGCTGTTTGGGGGTTTTGTAGTTGTTTGCTTGGGTGTTTGGGTTTTTTTTTTTTTTTTTTTAGGTTCTGTGGAATGAAACCAGGGCATTGTACACAGCAGACAAGTGCTCTACCACAGAGCTACATGCTAGTTCTAGCAGTGTGTTCTTTTGAATGTCCATGGAATAATCATATCGTCTGCATCATATCATATCGTCTGCATCATATCATATGGTCTGCATCATA
Organism: Eospalax fontanierii; assembly: GCA_035773235.1. NCBI lineage: Eukaryota > Metazoa > Chordata > Mammalia > Rodentia > Spalacidae > Eospalax > Eospalax fontanierii. The sequence continues at coordinate 62,143,688 of CM069539.1, read as the reverse complement.
TCATCTCGTCTGCATCATATCATCTCGTCTGCATCATATCATATTGTCTGCATCATATCATATGGTCTGCATCATATCATCTCGTCTGCATCATATCATCTCGTCTGCATCATATCATATCGTCTGCATCATATCATAGCGTCTGCATCATATCATAGCGTCAGTTTTATTCACGACCTTTCTATTCTTTGTGAAAATTTTTAAGTTGTTTTTTTAAACTTATTTATTTTTATTTTATGTAGAGGAATGCTTTGTCTGCATGTTTGTAAATGCCCCATATGCATGTAGTGCTCACGGAGGCCAGAAATAGGTGTTGGATCCTCTGGAACTGAAGCTACAGACAGTTGTTAGCCACCATGTAGATGCTGAGAACCCAATCTGGGTCCTCTACAAGAGTTGCAAGTACTCTTACCCCATGAATTTTTTTTTTCTTCATCATTCGGGTTAGGAAAACCCGCCCCTCCACAATGCTGAACAGAAATGGCAATAGTCGGGCTGGGGGTGGAGCTAGTGACCGAGCTCTTAGCTACATGTGTGGCACCCTGGGTTTGATCCTCAGCACTACAGAAAAGAACAAACGGAAAAAGAAAACAGTGAGAAAGACAATGCTTGTTTTCTTCCTGGTCTCAGGAGAATATCTTCAGTATGTTATAAACATCTTTCTAATTGTGCGTATATGTGTGCCTGTGTGCATGTGCATGCACACAGGTATGTTCATGCCATAGTGTATGCGTGAAAGTCAGAGGACAGATTTGGGAGTCCTTTTTCATGTTCCACCTTGTTGACACAGGCTCTCTCTTGTTTTTACCATACTGCACTCTGCAAGCTTGCTGGCCCATGAGCTTCTGGGCCGTTCACCTGTCTCCACCTCCCACCTCTGTGCAGGAGTGCTGGGACTGCAGATGCACACCACTGTGTCGGTTTTTTCACTTGGGCTCTGGGGAAATCGACCTTGGGTTGTCAGGCTTTTTCTCTTTCTTATGAGTCTTGTCCTTAGTATTTTACCATTAAGTCTGTTTGCTATGGATATTTTGCAGACATTCTTTATCAGATTAAGGGAATTCTGTCCCATCTTAGTTCGCTAAGGGTTTATGATCTCTTACTGGGAAAAGATGGGAGTGACAGAGAAGGGCAGGAATGAGGTGCACAGAGGTCAAGGCTGTGCATGAGGTTGGAGCGGGCACTGGGATTGAAGGTGTGCACCACACTGCCTGGCCTGATCATTTAAACTCTTATATGGTCCGCTCTGGCCAGCCTGTTCCTTTGTAACACTCTTCATCCCAATCAACCAGAGTAGACCACTCAGTGCTTCCCACCTACCTGCTCTTGGGCCAGCCCCATGGGTAGACTGAGGCCTTGGGATTGGCCCTGCCCCCCCTTCACCTGGCTTTAGTCACTTACTGCCTCAGCCCCAAAAGGGCTGTCTGTCTGCTCTGTCCTAGGCTCTGCCCTCTTCAGGCTTAGCATCTGCAAGCCATGTGCTTCCTGACCCGCTGGCAGCCTGGCTGTGCTGTGAGCTCCTAGAAGCAAGGCACTGCCTTGCTGTGTCTGTTCTGTGCCTAATGTCAGCCTGGACTTGTGCACAGAATGTGGCCAGTCGTCTTTATTGAGTTAGATATCATAGGACATAGACCATCTCACTCATTGAATTTTATTAGGTTTTTTTTTTTCCTAAAAGTAATGGTTTATCTCCGATTTTGGCCAGAACTGGGGGTTTGGTGTACTCAGCTCTCAACCTTGCCTGTAGCCTGCTGTGCCGCAGCTTATAGAAGGCCAGGAAATACGCATATGCAGATTTAACTGTGAATAAAGAAAAGTTCTGGGAATCTTTTTTTCCTGGAAGACAGTTCCTTCTCTAGTAGTTAGGGCTTTGGGCTATTCTCATCCCCAGCATGGATTTACTGGAAAATTTTTAGGAATTTCATTGAGTCTGTTGCCATCTAGCCTGGAAATATATCATCACACAGAACAGAAGATGTAACTTTGAATGATCTTGGTCTTTCCCACAGAGACACCTGATAGATATTAGAATGAAACAGGCACAGTGGGTAGGTAGAGGAATGCCATGAAACCAGCTCCAAGAAAGCAGAGGTCAGTGTGGGCTGAGAGGGCTGGAGAAGCCTTCTTGAAGCAGGCTACTGATCAGGGTCTGGAAGAACAGGAAGTACACTGGGCAGACAGAAAGAAGGGAAAAGGGCTGTCCAGCAGGAATGGTACCATCCCACGGGGAGGGAGGAGGTAAGGGCACAGGCTCATAACTGAGCCAGATGGCTCCGTTCCTCACTGCAGCATAACATTCCTGTCTGCAAAAATAACAAGAGAGCCCTTCTTTAGAGACTAATTGTGAGAACTGAATGAAGCACTGTACACACGGCACTAAGCGTGTGCACCTGGGCATGTGAGTGCTGTGTGAGTGACAGGTTGCTCTCAGAGACAGATTCAGGAGCAGAGTGGGAGATCAATGAGAACCAGGGGCATCAGGGATGAGCAGGCTGAGCAGGGAAGGTCTCAGATAATGCAGAATGAGAGACATGGTGAGCAGGTGTCCTCAGAGGCGACCACTGCCCCTGTGAGCTGTTTTGGAAAAGCCAGGCCTGAGTCTTGGCTCCTGAGAGGGTCTCTCCCACACTGTGCCTGCTTCTCAGGCCTCCCTGGCTGCGGTCAGGGTGGGACTGTGGTTCAGCCAAGGCTTGGCCTTATCTCCCCAGAATTAATCATCACTGCTGGCGGGGAGAACGTGGCCCCGGTGCCTATCGAGGAGGCTGTGAAGACAGAGCTGCCCATCATCAGCAGTGCCATGCTTATTGGGGACCAGAGGAAGTTCCTGTCCATGCTGCTGACCCTGAAGGTGTGTCAGGGGTGTGGCACAGGGGTGGTCGTGGTTGGGCCCAGCAGAAGCCACACACAGCCCAGGGCATATGGAGCAGTCACAGCTTTATTCCAGTCACGCAGCCAGTGCTGGGCACTATCCCAGGGCATATGGAGCAGTCACAGCTTTATTCCAGTCACGCAGCCAGTGCTGGGCACTATGAGGGTGGGCGGGAATTCTTCCGTCAGTGGAGTACTGAGACGGTCCTTTCCGAGTGGCGGTGCACTCCAGATCACAAAGCGCTGCTGCCCGCCTGAATTCGCCACAGCAGGTCCTTGGACTCTCTGTGTCACAACCAGGCAGGAGTCTGGCTGACTCTCAGCTGGGGGCTCCTTCTACCCCACCTATGGGCACGGTGGCATCCTGCTCACTCTAGAACCATCTTTCTGAAACCGAGCCCACAGCGATGTCTCCCCTTGCCATCTATGACTTCCTCCTAGACCAGAGCTTGGTCCTGTGGACCAGGGGTGGATCTTCATCAGTCCTCTTGGCTTTTCAGTGCACCCTGGACCCAGAAACATCTGAGCCAACCGACAATCTGACGGAACAGGCTGTGGAGTTCTGCCAGAGGGTGGGCAGCAGAGCCAGCACCGTGTCCGAGATCGTGAAGCATAGGGATGAGGCTGTGTATCAGGCCATCCACGAAGGGATCCGGAGGGTGAATGCCAATGCGGCGGCCCGACCGTACCACATCCAGAAGTGGGCCATCCTTGAGCGGGACTTCTCCATTTCAGGTGGAGAGTTGGGTAGGTTTTTCTTTTCTCTGTCCCTGGGCCTGTGTGAGAGGGCCAGAGGCCATGGAGTATCAGGGAGGAGTCCACTGCGAGGTAGCCATGCCAGCAAAGGTGTCAGGAAGGGCTTTGGATGGCAACCATGCCTTCCTCCCTCCTGTGGAATGCCATCAACTGCTGGGTGTACAGGCTTCTAGTTGGACTGAGCCTGCAGAGCAAGCAGTCACCTCCAAATCCGCTGGCTGCAACAACCTTGGATCAGAAATACCGAGAAGAAAAATGGCAACCACCCTGAACACAGGCAGGGTTTTTCTTTCTTGTCATTATTCCCCAAATAATAAGAGTACAATATTTTATACAGAAGTTACATTGTCTTAGGTGTCAGCAGTCATCTAGAGACAACTTAATCCACAGACAGGAAAATGGGTGTTGAGCATGTGCAAACACATGCCATTTCATCTAAGGGACTTGAATGCTTAGGCATGGATATAGTACACATGTGCCAGAACTTGAAACATTAGCTTTGCCTTGACTATAAGATCATTTTCTCCTTTGAATCACAATGGACCCAGGATTCAGGAACACACCATGGCCCTGCAGGTGTTGAGGCTCTAGAGTGAGACCACTGAAATCTGTGATGTCAGCCACAGCTAACAAAGGGACAAAACCATCTGGACCACAGTCCAGGCCCAGAAAAGCCTGTGGTGCAGCCTCAGCCGGCCAGAGGAGTTACTCCTGGCTGGTGTATCCAGAGGTGCTCATGGCACTGGGCACTGGACATGGCTCCTCAGTGAGACTCCCCCCAAGCCACCATGGCTGAATGTAGCCACACTCTGCAGTAATGTTGAGTTGTGTTGGAGATGCTAATATTTAACCAGATTTGTTCAAATTGTACGCAAGCTCAACTGAATAGAAGAGTCCTCTTTAGGCAGTGAATAGGAGACCCTAATGTTAACGTTTCTAGTTGAGGGCAAACTGGACACAAAAAGAATGTTAAGCTATCCAGGACGTCAAATCAGAGCCCTTTCAACCCTGCTTTACAGGCGAGAAATAAAGGTCAAAAAACGTGGTTTGGGGAAGTTTTGAACATTAAGACCCTGTCTGGTCTTAAGCTCTTCCCATCACAATCCCTCAAAGCAGAGTCCACCACTGAGATGCAGGCATGATTTATGTATCAGTTATTTACTGCTGTAAAACAACCACTCCCAAAAAGAGGGGTTTAAACAACAGACATGGAGCTAGGTGTGGTGGGCCGTGCCTGTAATCCCAGCACTTAAGAGTTAAAGGCAGAGTTAAAGAGTTAAAGATCAAGAGTTCAAGGCCAGCTTCTGCTATATAGTCAGTTCAAGAAGAGCCTGGGCCACATGAGACCCTTTCTCAAATAAAGAAGCATTAGACACTATCTTAATTTGGTGGACCAGGAATCAGGAGCAGCTTATCTGGGAGTCTCCCATGAGGCTAGTCAGAATGATATAGGTGGCAGTCGCCTGAAGCCTCAGGTTACATTCCTAAGCCCGCTCATTCATATTTGGGGCCCTGTGTTGGCTGGGTGGGACCTGAGGTTTCAGTTCTTAGTGGACATCCCTATAGGCTGCTTCCATGTCCTCAAATGGCAGCTGGCTTGCCCTATAAAGATACAGGTATATGTAAGATATATATACATATATATATATAGGTGTGTGTATATATATATATATATACATATATATATATAGGTGTGTGTATATATATATATATATATATATATATATATATAGAGAGAGAGAGAGAGAGAGAGAGAGAGAGGTATATATAAGATAAAGATATAATCTGCTCAGGCATGGTGGTGTCCACCTTTAATCCCAGCACTTGGGAGGTAGAGGCAAGTGGATCTCTGTGAGTTCCAGGCCAGCCTGGTCTACATAGTGAGTTCCAGGCCAGCTGGGGTTACAGGAAGAGTCTGTCTCAAAAAGACAAAAAAAAAAAAAAAAAAAAAAAAAATCTGCGAGCTGAGATGGCTCAGTGGTTAAGAACACTGGCTGCTCTTGCAGAGAACCTGGAAGCCAGCAGTTAACTCCAATTCCAGAGGATCTGACGCCCTCTTCTGTCTCCCCTGGGCATTGCATGACACTGCTGCACTTAACATGCATCCAGGCAAAACAATCGTACACATGAAACAAAAATAATTTTAGAGTAATTTGCAAGCACCTGAGAGAGAAGCTGTGCATTTGAACTGGCATAATCAATTATTGCTGATTGTCTGCATCCATAGATCCATCTGTGAATCGAGTCAATACCACATAAAAAGGATTTTAAAAATTTAGGCCTATTGAACATGCAGACACCCCCCTCCCACCCCCAGTACTGGGGATTGATTCTAGGGCCTCAGACATGTCAGGCAAGAGTTCTACCTCTTAGCTATATACCATTTTTAAAATTTCTGTGAGACAAAGTCTTACTAAATTAATCATGCTGAACTTGAACTCATTGGAGATCAAGCTGGTCTTGAACTGTGATCCCCCTGCCTTCTAAGTAGTTGGGATTGTAGGCCACTAAGACTTGACTATGTACTTTTTTATTTGGTGTCATGGTCCTTAAACAATACACTGTAACCTTTGTTTATATGGCATTTGTATTGTATTTGGTATTTTAAGCAATTTAGAGATGTTTCAAGTATATGGGAGGATATGCATGGGGTTTGTGCAAATGAAAAATCATTTTGTAAAAAGATTTGAGCATTTCTGACTTCAGTATCTGAAAGGGGTTCTGGCACCACACCTCTGTATCTTGAGGAATGGTACATTCATTCAAGGGAGACTCAGTTGAGAATTAGGATGCAACGGTCAAGGGTAAAGTGAGCACAGCTACACTAATATGCACTGGAAAGAAACTGGAGTCATTCCCATTCCCACCCCACCATTTCCTCTCTAGAAGATTGCAGACCAACCCTGCTTCACTGCTGAACAGGGTAGCTGAAAGGGTATAATGCCAAGAGGTTCCCTCATCTTGGAGGCTGGTGATTCTGGCCTGCTTCTCTGCATTTCCTGACCTCTGGGTCTCACTGCAGCTGCACTTTACCATGTCTTCTCAAGTCTCTGGGCCTCACTCATTTCCAATTTTTCTTTTAGGCCCTACCATGAAACTGAAACGGCTCACAGTTCTGGAGAAGTACAAAGACATCATCGAATCCTTTTACCAAGAGAAAAAATAGCAGTCAGAGGGGTGTGCTTGTGGTTTCTGCTGGACAGAGGGCGGCCTAGGAAGCAACTGCCTGAGCTCCTCTGGCGTCTCCAGCTGAGCACAGATCTGACAGGCGGTTCTGTCCTTAGTTCAAGGCACAGCACTGACATCTCCAATCCCCTCAAGTGCAAATAGTTAAAATTTCCAGTACTGCTTTGCCGTTTGGATGTCAGATGAGATTACTCTCCTTCCAGAACAGAAAGGCCGTTCATGTTGACCTTAGGTCCAGGCAGACTTAACAAGCTTCTGGCTCACATAACAAGTCTACCCGGGCAGGCTGTTAGGAGGGAAAGAAAGGAATGATGATGGGTCCTGCTACTAATGTGTGCTGCAAAGAGAAGCAGTCACAGCTCACCTAATGGCCTGACTTAACTCTGAAATCTTCTTTGACAATCCATCTTGGATGGGCTTGATGCTTAATAAACTGCTGATGCCTCTGTGGCTGTATTTAAAGTGTAATTTGAGTATTAAAACTTTTAACACAACTGCAACAAGTACCTGATGTTTTTGTTGATGGAGCAAGCGGGGCACAGTAAAGTGAGCAGTTAACCCACAGAACTGGGAGTAGCCGTCAGTACAACATTAGTGCACTGGGGTACACCAAGGTGCAGGAAGCGGGTCAAGTGGAGCATTCTAGTTAAAGCAGCCAACTCTAGTATTACCACCTTTCTAGTCTTAGCAACAAGCTCGTCCAAAATGCCCTTAGGCACCTGACCCAGAAACAGGCAGAGAAGGCAAATACCTCAGTCAATTAAAAAATTTTTTTTATTACTATGAACCCAAGAGCCACTGGTAACTAGAACAATCCAGTAACACAGAGGAAGCAGCAGTTTAAAGTAAAGATTAAGTCTGAATACAAGCTTGAAAACCCAGACAGGGATATTTGTTAAGAAATCCCCTTGTGACCTGGGTACATTATGCAAAGCACAGGTTTGCAAATTTACACAAGGACCAAAGGAAGACACAGGTGACTTGGGTGTGAGCCAAAGGGTAACTTCGTGCTGTAGTGAAGTCAGAGGCTGTGGGGTCGGGAGCCTGACGATCACAAGCTGGCAACATGGGTTCCAGCTTGGCCCAATTTGTGCATCAGGTCAGACTGAGTGAGCTCCACCAGAGTCAGCTCAACTTCCACAATGGGGTCTTTTATGGGTGCTCCTGGGGCAGAGGACAGTGATTTGGTGCTCTGGGGGAAGCAAAGGGGCAGCTATGGAACTCCAGCATCCCAGGTTCCTGAACTACAACCAAAACAGGTGACCAGGCCTTTCCAGTGTTACGGGCAGCCTTGGCTGGGGTGTGGCCCCTTTCCAGGGACATGCAGGAGTGAATGTGCAGTGGCTGGCTCCCTGACTCTGTCACTGCAGGGGTCTGGACAGCTCCTGATGCCAATGTGTCTAGTGAAGAGGAATGACCTCCCTTTACTTTGTTAAGCTCTCTCTCACTAAAAATAGTAAATCTAAGTTAACAAAATAATTGAATCCACAGTGTTTCTGGGGCTTTTGACCCAATGTGTTATCTATATCTCATTAAACAGAAATTACATCACCCATCATGTACTTCTTGGAGCCGACATTTTTATTAATAGTGATTCATGTAAAGGACAAATATATTTTCCATACTGCTAAGAAATATAGCATGTTTGCTGTTTTTGATGTGAACTCTCCCAGGAAATTTCTTTTGTGCCCATTTAATTTTATAAGAATGTCATCTTGTGCTATTGTTAATATCCTGTTTTATTCCCAATGTTTTTCATAAACCAAAGAAAACAGGGCCTTTATTTAAAAAGTTAGATGTTTTCTCATATTACTTCTGTATCATAATATTTACAGCTGAAGAAAACTTATTCTGGCTGAAGTGTAAAATGAGTTACAATGATAAACGATACAGTCCACTTACAGTTTACAAAAAAAATGTTTACCAGATAGACAATAAATAAAATAAGCACTTGAGAAAATCCTTTGAAAGCAGGCCTAGACCATCGTGTGCATCCTCTGCACAGGTTTTGTTAGGAAAAGGACAGATTGGAAAATGTGCTCTGCCAAGAAACAAGCAAACCAATGCAGATGTAATGGCGGGCATTCCAAGAGAGGATTGCAGGTGTCCTTCAGGAGTGACTGACAGCAGCAAATCCACCTACAGAATTGCTAATCTAAGTCTTTTACCCGGTGACAGATTTCTTCTGTGAAGTCAGAGCACTTTGCCGTGCCTCCCAGGTCTTTTGTTAAACTCTAAAAGGAAAAAGCAAGGGTAAGCATGTATTTCCGCACTGAATTATAAGAAGGGTCTTTTCATTTTAAGTTCTCAGTGAAATGTGAACTGAGCAAGGTACCTTCTCACTGATTTCAAAATGCGGCCCCACCACAAGCCATCCATTTAGCCAGGAAAACTCCATGAGGCAGTGCATACAAGACCACTCCCAAGCCACGGCTGGTGGTGCCTGCAATCCCACACTCAGGAGGTTAAGATAAGAAGACTGCCACAAACTCAAAGTCAGCCTAGTCTATATATCAAGTTCCAGGTCAGTCAGGGCTACCTAGCAAGATCTTGTCTTACAACAAAGAATCAGGCACCACAAAGAGGAGCGGGGAGGTGTCCAAAGTCCCCTTATGCATACTACTAACCAAAAATACTGGTTGACCATGGATAGTTAAAGGATAGCAAATCTGAACATAAAGTCAGTGAGAAATTTTTAAAGCTCAAAAAAACTTAAGACATGTTCTAATCTATTTTTGCAGACTTGGAGACAAATAGCATGAAAATATTTAAGCAGCTGACGCCTAAGTTTCCCTCTTTAGGAGAAGTCTTTAGTATAACCAGTCTGTTTTTTTACTAGCTCATTCTCTCTTTTTGAAAAATTTTATTTACCGTTTTTATTTTACACCTATGAATGTATTGCCTGAATGCAGGCAGGTGCATTCGTGTTGTGCAATGCCCACAGAGGTCAGAAGAGGGCATCAGATCCCCTAGAATTGGAGTTTCAAGACAGTTGTTAGCTGCCATGTGGGTGCTGGAAATTGAACCCAGGTCCTCTGCAAGAACAGCCAGTGCTCTTAACCACTGAGGCCCGCATTCTCTCCTTACTGCAAACAAATATCAATATATTGACTTCTTCCTTGTAGTTACATCCTACACAACTAAGAGAAGACACTGTAAGGCAGGCATCTTTCTATTCAGTTCTACATTATAACTTCCCAAGTAAAGACTCAGAATAAAAGACAAACACGATCACATTTCAGGCTCTTAAAAACATGTTTGTGTTTCTTAAAATTTTGGCCATATGAAGTATCTCAACTTGGGATATATTTAAAAGAAGGGGCCAGCTTTGAAACATTTTGCTGAGTACCTGACCTAAATCACAGGGCTAACAACAGTACAGCTGGGTGTGGGCCTGTCTCTGGCTCTCTCTTACCCTACAGTGCCCCTTACTCTTTTGGAAGAAACATTTGGTTCCTCCCCCAAGAAAAATGCACACATCCATTCACTAAGTTCAATTAGGGATCCCACAGTACAAATGTCTGTTTAATGTCAAATCCTTCAGCTCTGTTCCCTTCTCCCAGAGGAAACACACAGAAGAAATGCACTTCACTCAGTTTATGGCTGTCAGGATTACAGATACCTTTCCATCCTTAATTGTAGCAAAACAGGCAGTCTCAATTTTTGCAGCATGGTCAAAAAGTCCCATGTGGCGCAGCATCATCACAGCACTGAGCAGGAGGGCTGTGGGATTGGCCATGTCCTTGCCTGCAATGTCTGGGGCTGTCCCATGTACCTGTGCATGGTGTAGAGAAGTAGCATCAGCAGGAGGGAGACGAGAAAGGGAAGTCTCTGCCCGGGACTGCAGCTCAGCGCTCAGCACGTACAAGGGTTTAGTCCCCAGCATCAACCAAAAGAAAAACCAAGCAGCCGTTCTGGAGAGGCCGGGGTCTCAATCCTCTTTCTTTGCCAATGAGAAACATTTATTTATTTTATTTATTATTTTTATTTTACGTGTATGTGTCTACATGTGTGTAAGTGCACTTGTGCATGCAATGCCTGAGGAGGCCAGAAGAGGGTGTAGGAATCACTGGAACTAGAGTTATAGGTGGTTGTTAGCCACCATGTGGGTGCTGGGAACTGAAGCTGGGTTTTCTGTAAAAGCAGCCAGTGCTCTTAACCATTGAGCCATCACTCTAGGCCCCCAAAAATACTCATTAAAAGCTACTGTGTGCAATTCATCTGATACAGGGCTTAGAAATAAAAATAAGGCTGTGACAGGCACGGTGGTGCACACCTTTAATCCCAGCACTCAGGATGCAGAGGCAGGCAGATCTCTGTAAGTGTGAGGCTAGCCTGATCTACAGTTAGTTCCAGATCAATCAGGACTAACACAGTAAGACCCTGTCTCAAAAACAAAAACAAAACAAAAGGAACACCAGGAAGATGGCTTGGTGGGTAAAAGCTCTTGCCTCACAAGTGTGAGGATCTGAGTTCAAATCCCCAGAACCCACATAAAAAATCAGACATGTAGTCAAAGTATGAGGAATCTCAGTGCTCCTATAGGAAGATGATGAGTGGAGACAGGAGAATCCTAGGAAACTTGGTATACATAGTAGAAAAACAAGTGACCCTGTCTCAAACAAAGTGTAGAGCAGGAACCAACACCCAAAGTTATCCTCTGACCTCCACATGTACACTGTGGCACATATGTGACAATACCCCCCCACACATAGAAAAAAAACTGTGGGCCAATAATCTTTTTGCTCAGGAGGCTGAGGGAGGGAGGGAGGGAGGGAGGGAGGGAGGGAGGGAGGGAGGGAGAAAGGAAGGAAGGAAGGAAGGAAGGAAGGAAGGAAGGAAGGAAGGAAGGAAGGAAGCGGGGGGGGAGGGAGACAAGGAGACAGGGAGGGAGACAAAACAAGGCTATATAAAAAATAAAAGTTGGGCATAGTTGTGTATACCTTTAATCTCAGCACTTGGGAGACAGAAGCAAAGGCAAACAAATTTCTGGGAATTTGAGGCCAGCCAGGTATGTACAGAGTTACAGGCCAGCCAGGGCTACACAGTGAGACTCTGTCTCAAAAATAAAATATACTTAATTAAATATAAAATAGATCGTAATTTCGTCTGGCAGTGTGCAAAGCTCCAGAGTTAAAAGATCTTTGAAGACACTGTAGTGAACCCAGTGATGGGGCTGAGTGTTTTCCTCAGCTGCACAAGTGCAGATACGAGAGGGCAGAGAGTAGGTCTACCCAGAGCAGTGGACTTTGTAAGTCAGAATTAGATCAAAGACAGAGGGATGCAAAACAGAGGGATTCTAGTGGGCCATGAACTCTTGGAATCAGGCTCACAAAGATGAGGCTAGAGAGACAGGAAGTGGTGGCCCAAGAAGGGACACTCGACATACTGAAAGCTGGGAGTAATGGCATACACCTGTAACCCAACACTCCAGGGACTAGGGCAAGATGATCTGGGCTACCCAGTGAGACCCCACTATTCTGACCTACATTCTGTGTAGGTGTTAGGGTCCTTACCGACTCAAAGATGGCAACGCCATTGGCTCCAATGTTGCCACTTGGAGTCACCCCAAGACCTCCAATCAGTCCTGCACACAGGTCACTAAAGACAGAAAAAGACATTTAAAAAAAGAATATATCTCAGCTAATAATCAGATTTCATATTTAAATATAATTCTCAAGAAGGAACCAAAGTTCCTTGAGGAAGTGGCTTTTTCAAACCCTCAGGTTCAGAAAACGCAGATGAGCTTGGAGTAGTTTATTGTGCCAGAAAGTAAGGCCAGGTCAAAGAAGGAAGGGCCAGGTCCCAGGAACACAGGAGCCATAAAAAGGAGGCGCCTAGGCTAGTCGGGACAACCTGAGCCAGTGATAGACTCACCACTGAATTAGAGAGAGAACTGAGTCTGATGTAGTGAACAGGTGAACAAATAACTGAGAAGGAAAAGCCTTAACCTCACAGCAAAATACCAGGTAATAAATGTAGAAGGAATGATGGGTTTAGAAAGTGACCATTTGACCAACACCCCTCAGTAAGGGGAGGGGAGGAAAAGAGAGAGAAACTAAGCAAGCTGGTCAAATATCAACATCTAGGGAATTTTAGGTGCTGGGTGCAAGGGATTTCTTCATACTTCTGAAATTATGTCAATAGGTACCTGGGGGCTGGGGGTATAGCTCTATGATTGAGCACGTGCTTAGCATAATCTTCAGCACAAAAAAGGGGGGAGAAAGGAAGAAAAAACTGTGAAAATGACCACCCACTTTGCTAGTTATATATATAATGAAACATACTGAAAAGACCAATTAAGTAAACATCTGAAAAATAGCAAAAGTCAACCAATGATTAGAGAGTATCAGCCCCAGAGCTCACAGTGACGGGGCAGGTAATGAGCAGGCCACCCATAGCGCAACCCCAGGCACCATCTGGGCTATTAGACTTCAGCTCCACTCTTGTGACTGATGCTATAGCTTATAATGGTCAACTGACAACTTAAAACTAGGATTTATTTTAGATGTTTATAAACTACAGGCCAAAAATATCAAAGGTACAGGAAGACTCACCTAAGGATGTCTCCATACAAATTTGGCATAACAAGGACATCAAATTGGGATGGATCTTGAACCATCTATAAGGAATATATTTATGCACTTAGCGTAAACTGCACCATGGACACACAGTATTCACGATAAAAAAGTAATCAGTAAATGCTGATACATACTTACATTCAAGCACACAGTATCGAGGTACATCTCATTAAATTTAATATCTTTACAGTTCTCAGCAACTTCTCTGCATTTTTGTAGAAAAAGCCCATCTGACATTTGCCTGTATATTTAATTAAAAAGAAGTTGAAAATGAAGATTTGCTGCAAGAAAAGAACCAATCAACGTAAAGTAAGTTTGAGAAATTGATGTTCCAAGGGCTAGGGAGAGGACTCAGTCAGGAAACTACTTCACAAGCATGAACACCTAAATTCACATCTCTAGCACCTGCATGAAAAGCTGGGTGTGGTACATGTACTTGCAATCCTAATGCTGGGGAGGGAGAGACAGGAGGATCCCTAGAACTCATTGGCCAGCCAGTCTAGCCGATCAGTGAGCTCCAGACCATTGAGAGACCTCATCTCATGGAAGGCAGACAGTGTTCCTAAGGATGACACCTTTGGTTGTCCTTTGGCCTCCACACATAGCCACCCACCCCCACACACACAAAAAAAGATTTTTAAAAAGAAATTTAAGATGCAGAAGCCACAATCTCTGATTTCAATTATAACACAATTATAATTAATAAATTAATTAATTTAATTTAAATTAATTTAATTTAATAAAATTTTAAGTTAATAAAATTCAAGTTGAAAAGGCTTGAGGATCCTTACAGATGCACCAAAGTGTAAAAACAAATTTGTTCCTAACAGAGAAGACTAGATTTTCATAGTATTATTCAATAAGAACTAAGAAATACTTGAATTAAACTTATTTTTATTTGGGGGGAACTTATTTTATTTGCAGCCCAGGGTGGTCTTGGATGTGATATGTAGCTGAGGCTGGCCTTCAGTTCCTGACCCTTTTACTTCTTCTCCCAAGGGCTGGGATCACAGGCATGTGTAGCCATGCCCTGGCTCATATTAAAACTGCTTTGGGATATTAACCATTATTTAAATGGTTTTACTATGTTTTCTGAGGTTAGGAAAGCTATTTCTTTGCATAGTTAGAGATGGTCTTTAATAGACTGAACTTGAGAATGTAAATTGCCAGAGAAACACTTCTGAAGTATCTATTTTAAGCCCTGAACACATGGTCATTTCTCCCCCTGAGAAGTACGAACTCTGTGGCCTTTGCTAACCTGGCCACAGCGTCTGCAGGCCCAGCATTTCCCCAGCTCCCTTTTCTCTGACGCCACAGGACCTGCATTCCTGCTCTCCTCACTCACTCCCATCATTTACCCTGAGGCCAGTTGACAGGAGTCAGGCTACTTTGTGACTGGTACAAGTCTCTTTTCCAAACACTTAAAGAGCAAGCTGGAAGACAGTGCACAGGAAGCTCCAACCCAGCACCACAACAGAAAAAGGCAGGCCCTGATCCCACAGGGACTCACATGATGTTGGCTTTATGCACAGCTGTGACGTTGCTCCGGTGGTTGTTGCGGGCATACTCAAAGGCAAACTCAGCGATACGCTTGCTGGCTCCCTCCGTGATGAGCTTGATGCTCTGCACAACGCCATCAACGATCTGAAAGAGAAGTGGCAAAACTCTGGCACCAGCCAGCCTCGGAGTGTAGACCATGTCATCACAGCAGGTGGCCCCAGCCAGCATGGCCAGCATCACACAGGCCGCATGTCAGAGGAGGCAAGTCTAACAAGCCCCACTATAGAGTGAGTCACCAGCCAAGAGCACAGCTGTGAAGTGAGGGACTCAAAATGTAGAGGGCAGATTCCCAAGCCTGTGCACCACACGAGGCTGAGTTCCTCCTCATATCCAAGTAGTCAGTAACATGGTCAAATCACCCAGCACCAAAACCAGAACCCACCAACTCCCCCCAGAGGGAAAACTGATCTGTCTTTGGGAGATACTGTCAACTAAAAATGTGAATAACTGCCCCAAGTGCACAGAAAACAATCCAACTTGGAACAAAAACCTTCCTGAAGTGAACGTACCACGTGCTCAATCCCACTGTATTCTCCTTCTGTGTTCTCTCGAATGGTGACAATGTTTACATCGGTATAAGGGGTTTTATAGCCTTCGATTGAGACACATGGTCGGACATTAGCATAAAGGTCAAATGTCTTACGCAACAACAAATTCATAGATGGGTGGCCAGCTGCTATTGGGGTCTTTAAAGGACCTGTAAAAAAGAATAGCCAGAAGACAGGAGACAACAGGATATATTGTGTTCTCACAGGGGACTATCCCACCTGGCTCCCCTGTAAAATGTTTTCTGTCTCTAACTTCAGTCTCTCCCCTCAAACCCAGGTGAAGGAGGAAGGTGTCCTCAAGGGACCCTTTAAATACGAACTGCATTTCCCATCTTGATAGCCCTTTAAATACGAACTGCATTTCCAATCTCGATAGCTTCTGAGGACCAAGCATTGCGTTGGGTGCTTGATGTCTAACCTCATCACTCCACAGAGGTCGCTTAAAAATGAAGGAAAGGGCTGGTGAGAGGGCTCCGTGGCTATGAGCACGGGCTACTCTTGCAGAGGACCCAGGGGTTCAATTTCTAGCACCAGTAAGGCGGCTAACATATGTAACTTTAATTCCAGAGAATCTGACACCCTCTTCTGACATCCATAGGCACTGCAAGACACAGGTGTACTTACAATCAGGCAAAACACTCACACACATAAAATAAAAATAATAATTTTTTTTTTAATGAAGGAAGAAAACAACCTAATACTAAGAACTCTGTCCAAGTTCCCTAGCCACGACCTGGCAGAAATGAGATTGACATTTGAATCTGAACATGTTTTTAAAGCCTATGCCAAATTTCAATCTGGCATGGGCTAACAATTCTGAATCATGGCCTTAAGCATGTATTCAAATAATAAAAGCATGAAAATTTGATAAAAGACAAATGGAATTGAAAATAAATGGGCATGGTAAACTGATATAAGCCAGAAAAATTTTAATGTTTTTACTAGTTTGAAAATAAATGTCCCAAATAAGAAATAAACCATCTCAGGGTGAGAGTATGGTTCCATGGTAGAACATGTACCTATATATACAAGGTCCTCAGCTCAATCCTTAGCATAGCAAACAAACAAACAATAAAAGCAAGCATCATGAGTGGGACGTGGTGATGCATGCCTATAATCCCAGCACTCAGAAGGCTGAGGCATAAAGAATCCCAAGTTTAAAGGTAGCCTCAGATACAAAGCAAGTTCAAGGCCAACTGGACTACACTGTGAGACCTAGTGTCAAAAAAGCAGTTAAAACATTATAATAAAGCACCTTATTACAAGTGGATACTCCATAAAAGGGGGTCTTTACTTTTGAAAGACTGTCAGGCAGCCCTTACTTAGCTGACAAAATGTAATGCCTGGAACAGAAACTGGCAGCAATCGATCTCTCTTCAGTTGTACCTTTCAAGCCCATCTTGTTCTTATCCATGGACTCTTTGGCTTCTGGAGGGATCATCCACTTTCCTCCTGGTCCTTGAATGGCAGTGACATTCCGCTCTTCCCACTGAACAGGTGCCTAGAAGCCACACCACAGCACAGTGAGCTACATAGGCTTGAACTCCTCTGACATTCAGGCTACAACTGATAGTTTATCAATCTGTATGCAACTAGTAAAAACACACACAATAGGACCAAAAAGTTCCTGGAACCCATGAAGAGATATTTGCTGGCGTGCTCAGAGGGATTCTCTGTATTACCCTGGCCCAGTCGTCATTCCAGCTGCCACCTGCCCACCTATGTTCTTCACTAGGACTCTTAAGGGGGCTATTAATAGATCACCATAAGAAGTGAAGACGTAAGGTTCACAGTAATGGTTCACAGGACTGACATGTGAATGAAACTTGGAAAATAATGTCAGTGCTAAGAGCAAGAAGCCCACCAGAAAAGATCATGCAAGGGTCGACTGATATGAAATGTCCAAACAGGTAGGCAAATCTATAGAGAAAGCAAATGAGTGATTGCCTAGGGCTGGAGAGGGAAATGGACAGGATACAGAGTGAGGGAACAGAAACAAGTGCAAGCTATGGGATGTCTTTGCAGTGATAAAAACTGTACTGAAATTAGTCTGTATGGATGGCTGCACAACTCTGTGAATATACTAAAAACCACTGAACTAGGCTGTTATGTATGTGTGCATTTTCATGTGTGTGACCTGTGGGCATGCACATGCCACAGTGAGTGTATGGAGGTCAGAGGACTACCTTGGTTTTGGTCCTCACTGTCCACCTTGTTTGAGACAGGGCTTCTTGTTTGCTGGTGCATACGCCAGGCTAGTTGGCCCTTGAGTTTCTGGGGAGTCTCCTGTCTCCACCTCCCATCTCCCTGTAAACATGCCAGGATTGTAGACACACTACTGTATTCAGCTTTACGTGGGTTCTGAGGATCAGGTCCTCACACTTGCATAGCAAGCTCTTTATCTATCTCCTCAGTCCTGGATTGTACACTTTAAATGTGTGATTTCAAAAGCAAGTAAACTCTATCTCAATAAGGCTGTCTAAAGGACAAAAATATTCCATAACCTCTCGAGATACCAGTTTAAAGTAGAATCTAGTGTCCCTTTCTTTCTATCCCCATCTTCGAGGTGGGAAAACATATTCAATAACCAGCACACTGCCTATGCGTTACTACATACAGAAAACGTGGTCCTTGTTCACGAGGTGCTTACATTTACAAACCGTATCCCTTCTACAGGAGCTTCAAGTAGAAACTCAGAGGAAAAAAAGTTCATATAATTTCAGTCCTCAACTTGCTGCTATTTGCATCATAACAGCACGTCAATCTCACACCCAGCAGCTGTAACAGCAACAAAATAGGTCACAGTCCAAACGTCCCAAATCCCCAAAACAAAAATATCTTAAAGTATCGGCCTAAAGTAACAGCTGGACTGTTAGGAGTCATAATAACATAGTTTTGATGAAAATACAACAAAACTTTCTTTCAAGGGACTAAGGAGTATAATTCAGTGATAAGAGGACATGCTCAGCATGTACAGGGCCAAGTTCAATCTCCAGTGCCACGAACACAATAATATAAGAAAAGCTTCTTTCAAAATCTCCTATATAGTTTTTGAAGCATCTTTGCTGGAAGATATAATAAGGTAGCTGGCAGGATTTACAGACTTGAAGAGTAGGCCGGGATTAAAGCTACAAGTACTGCAATACTACTTTGATTACTTTCTATGTAAGAGGTGTTAAACTAACCTAAGAGCAGAGACAGGTGGCACGGAGCATCACCAAAGTGACTATCACTCAGCACTTAGGAGACTGAAGGAGGAAGATCACTGCACTTCCAACGTCAGCCTGGACTACATAGTGACTTCTAGCCTAGGCTATAGAGAAAGACTGTCTCAAATAATAATAAAATAACATAAAATTTTAATTTAAAATATCTTATTGCACATATTTGCTCTGTATATGCACGTGAAGGCCTGCTCGAGGGTAAGGGTACACCCATCATGTGTGTGGACATTCAAAGATAACTTTAACTAATAGGTAGTCAGTTTTCTCCTTCCACCATGTAGAAGTCAGTAATCAAACTCAGGTCTTTAGTCACAAGTTCCTTTACCCACTAAGTCAGCCTTAGTTTTGTTTTGTTTTGTTTTGTTTTGTTTTAAGTAGAAAATCCATGCAGAATAAAAAAAGACCCTCCCAACTTTATAGAAACTTGTACAGTTCATTTTAAGAATTCATAGCATCCACCTGGCAAGGAAAGTTTTCTATGGAGTATCGTTAAGTAGATTTTGAGAACACACTTACTTTGGCAGCATCAAAAATCTTCATAACTGAGGCCGAAATTTCTGGGCCTATTCCATCTCCTGGAATTAAAGTTACTGTCTGAACCTGGATATAAGAAATCATTGAAGAAAACAGTAAGAACTGGTTTTTCTTTTTTTTTCAAGAGTATCACTCATAGAGAAAATCACTTTCCCAGGGTACTGAAAACCCAAATGCTGTTAAGAAAACAGACAAACCTCCCACCAGGATCATGAATATGAAGCAGAAATCAATGGACAAGAGACTCCATAACTCTGCTCTAAGAACTGAGTTCAGAGATTTGAAAAGAACCCAAATGATGCTCTTTAGAGACAATAAAAATAAATTGCCAATTAAAATTTCTAACTGATATTTCTTTTCAAACTATAAGACCAACTGATTCAAGTCTGGAATCCAAAAACAAAGTATCTCAGCACTGCTCTTGAGCCACAACTCGAGGAGGTATCTGTTTTCCCGCCCATGTAATCTTGGAAACTATGAAAGGTCTGTTCTGATGCTCAGAAAAATCAGATTTCAATATGTGACTTCAGATTTCACCTGCAAGTGTGCACACGCACAAACACACACACACAGAGACCACTTTTCATAGTTCCTCTGTAAAATTGGTTCCTTAGTATAATCTAAATGAGCAGGGGTATGATATGAACCAGTAGCAACATGTGACCAGATCAGCAAAGCTAGGGCAGGGGTATACTTAGAATGACAGTATGTGTGTACCTGGTATGACAGTGGTTATGTGTTCCAAAGGCCTCAGACGAAAGTAAGGCAGCATTCTGGGTTGGGAAGGTGTAGCTATAAAGTGCTAGCTTTACAGTCATGAAGATCTGAATTCAATTCCCAGAACCCACATTTAAAAACACACACAAAAAACAAGTGGGCATGGCATCACATGCCTTTAATCCCAAAGGCCAGCACCTGGGAGGCAGAGACAGGCAGATCTCTGTAAGTTCAAGTCTAGCCTGGTCTACATAATGAGCTCCAGGGTAGTCGGAGTTGCACAGTGATTCCTTAAGAAAACAAGCCAGCATTAAAAAAATATTTTTTATTTATTATTTTTATTTTACGTATATGAGTATATTGCCTGCATGTAAGTAGATGCACCCATGTTGTACAATGCTTGTGGAGGTCAGAAGAGGGCATCAGATCCCCTGGAACTGGAATTACGGACAATTGTTAGCCTCCATGTGGGTGCTGGGAATGAAACCCAGATCCTCTGCAAAAGTTGCCAGTACTCTTAACCACTGAGCCATCTGTCTAGCCCCTAAATTTTAACATTCTTTTTATATATGTGTGTGTAATGTATGTGTGTATATATTTTTTAATTTTATGTGTATGAATGTATAGTATGCATGTATGAAAAGTGCACCTGCCATGTACAGTGTCCTTGGAGGTCAGAAGAGGGCACTGGATTCCCTTGGAACTGAAGTTATGGGTGCGATGAGGGTGCTGGGACTTGAACCCGGGTCCTCTGTAAGAGTAGCCAGTGCCCTTAACCACTGAGCCATCTCTCCAGCCTGAAGCCAGCATTTCAAACATAGAAGAAATTAAAATATGTAAGAGGAGAGGATTTCTCTCTTCATTTAGAAATCACACATATTATTCGAGGATATTATTCTACCTGGCCTTTTTTAGTTCTAGTTTCTTGAGCTATGTATTTTTTAAAAAATCATAGACTTTTTTGGAGACAATTTTCCTGTACCCCTGGCTAGCCTGGAACTTGCTATACAAACTGGCCTGGCCTTGATCTCAGTGAGATCTGCCTGCTTCTGCCTATGGAGTGCTGGTATGCATCAAAACACCCAGCATGAACAGATTTTTTTGAATCACTAATTCAACTTTCCCTGGTCCTCTTCCAATGAAACCTCTCAATAAAACAGGTCAACTTGCCGCGGACCGTCCCTCTTGGAGACCGGACACCGAGGGAGATCAGGGGTGAAGGCTCAGGAGAATTAGGATTCGGCGAATGACAGACAGACACAACTCAGGTTTGAATCTGCTGCAAATTTTACTAAAGCTTCATCTGAGGTTTTATAGGGTTACAGAAGGAAATTGGCAGGGTGACAATTTCAACTATACAAAACATTAGATTTCAATCACTATACAATTTTTAGATTGTCACATCATATTCTTAAGGTTTTATATATGTTCTGTGGTTACAGCCGGCTGAACTCAATCCAAAGGTCACGGTGCCTTGTTTCATACAATTATGTTTGGCACTGCCTGCTTACAAGTTTGTGGTGATTGGTTAATAATGAAACTCTCATGAGAAAGTTTTTACCAGAGTGACAGAGAATCAGGCACCTGTGAGACCCTAGCTTTTTCTTTCATAAGCTCATTGTTTTATCCGTATAAATGTTTTTGCTAAACTTTCCATGGTGGGTTCTAAATCTTTTTAAGATGTTATTCTTTTCATGCTTGGGAACTAAGCACCACGGGGGTCGACTTTGGGTTAAACATTCCATGAAGGGGAGTGTGTGCCACATGTGTCTCTGGGCATCATAATTCACCTGTTGATGTCCACCTTCATAATATGCTCCTATACAAGGTAGGGGGTCTAAGTAGACACCAGCTTTAGGGGTCCACCAACCACTCTTAAATTTATACTGTAAATACCCTAAAAATTACCTAGTGGGGATTGTCAATTTCTGTAATTCTTTTTCTCTAGAAACTCTGTTATGTTTATTTCCAATTAAGTTTTTTACTTTCTCTAATTCATCATCTTTTTTCTGTATCATGAGCTCTTTCCGCTTGAGCTAATCCATAAAAGCCTCAACCCCCTTTTCAGGTTTTACTTTCTATTCTTTTATTACTTGAACCAGGGCTTGCATGACTGGGGGAGCGCTTGTACGGCTTCCATTGAAATTATTGATTCATTAAGGACATTTTCTGCTTTGGCCAGAGGTAAGAGATTACAGGAGAGCAGAATAATGAAAAGCACAAGAAGCAAGAAGCAGATAATAGTCCAGATCAGAAAGCATTGTGTTTCTGGGTACCGATGTTCCAGGTCATAAAGCACGAGCTGACTGCCAGGAACCAGCCGAGGGCAAAGCTCCGAGAAGCACGCGTCCCTCTATCCACTGCTTTTACCACCGGCCTGTTATGGCTACACAGTGGCTTTTGCTGTGGCTGCTGCAGTTCCCCGTTTTTTGTTTTTTAAATGGAACTCGAATACCTCCTGTTTCATGCTTTCTACAGAACGAAAAAGAATTCGTAATATGCAAGGAAAGAGTAAAGTGGCACAAAGCACAAGACATCCAATAATTACTATAAATATTATGTACTGTACCCAATTCACGGGGTTGAGAGCTTTTATGTTTCCCTCAAGGCTAGAAGCAAGGGATTGTAAATCTCCAAATTGTAAATGAGCCTGGCTCATGGCTGAAATATCTTTTTGAAGGGTATTTAGATCATGAGTGATATCAGTATTTTTCCAAATTCCCTGTAAATGAGCTTTAACCTTGTCCCATGGCTCAGAGACATTATAGGGGAGAGGAGTGACACAAATAGAATGAAAACTGTTGTGGCAACGAACTTCCTGTTGAGCTTTCAGATTAGCTACATCCTGTCCTAAGGCTAACACTACTTCTTCCAAAACATTGATCTTAGCCTCAAGCTTATTATCTATAGCCACTTGTTGCAACAATGCAGAGGTAATATTCTTATTAAGGTCATTGACATAATGAGCAGTATGAATTTCCTGCACTAAAGCCGTGGTGGCTACAGCAAAAGTAGTCAAAATGGAAATTAAGGCAGTAATGCCAAGAATTAAGGCAGCAACAAATCTTTTGGGTCTAATAAGTGAGTTTAAAGAATCTAAAACCATCAAAGCAGAATTATCATACCAAGGATCATTTCCTAAATTTACAGGTAACATTACAAATGGTGGGCGACGAACAATTAACATTATTCCCAAATCTTTGGGTTCAGAAGAAGAGATACAATTGGTCAGTTTACAAGAAGAACAAGATACTTGATAAGAATTTTCTTTTTTAGTAATATTAACATGAGTAGTCAATTCTAATAGTATTGCATTAGGGTACCCAACACAAGCTTTAACATGCACAAACTCACCATAAGTTTTATTAGGCATTATTTCCATAAATGGGTCTGCAGCCACTACTAGTCTAAACAAGTCTTTGTGGACTACTAAGGAAGCATCGGGTAGCTGCGGATTGCGAGCCACCCAGATGGGCTCCACAAGACCTGGAGAATACCATCTTGTTAAAGGCTCTCCATACATTCGTGGAGTATATCCATGGAATTTAGCATTCTTTTCTGTAATATATTTTTCATACTGTCTATCTCCGGAAGGAACAGAAAAATCCCAAATCTCCACATCCGTTCCCACTGGTATATGCTTAACAGCCGAATGTGGGAATCCACAGGATAGCCAAGTGGGAAATTTTGTAACAGAAGCATCCCAAAACTGATTAATATCTCTATATAATTGTACACAAGCAGGAATAGGCATAAAAGTCACCTTCTGATAAGTCTCATTATAATTAGAATATCCCAAGGTCAGCAGGCTAAATTCCCACATCCACCTTTTACCTTTGTCCTGACTGTCAGGAGCGTCAGTAAGAAAAGTGCGATGGCTGGTTTTAAGGCAGCCAAAAGGCACCTTAGCTCCTTGCAGAACAATGCAGATAGGCAAAGTATCTGACTTACCCTCATAAGTTATATATGAGGAGGTTCGGGGTCTTACGTCAGAATCTTGGAGTCCCCCCAACCGCATTGTATCATTCACTAAGATCTTAATAGGTTCCGGGTCAAACCATCCCACAGGTTGCAACAGGGGTGGACGTGGAACATAAGCCCAAAATGCTGTACTTTCCACAGTGGGAGAAGCAGAAATCAAAGCAAAAAAAGCAATAAAATACATGCAAGGCGACAGGGGCTTTCCCTGTTGCAAAAGGAGAGTTTTTGCTGCTTTAGTCAGGTTGCGTATTTTCGTCCACGACATCTGCGGCTGCTTCTCCTCCTGCAGTTTCAGTTTTTTCATATTCCTCATCAGCTGATGTATCTTTTTGCTGCGCGGCTTCCAGTGTCTGCGCTTCCTTGACAGGCGCGTGCCTGACAAGTCTGTCCGGGATCCAGATGGGGGAGTCGGCATCCTGTGGAAAAACACAAGCATACCCTCGACCCGAAGTTATGAGGACATCTGGTCCTTTCCAATTCCCAGAAAGGAGGTCTTTCCAGAGTACTTTAGGCAAAATTTGCTGTGTTTCCCCTGCCCAATGCGTCAGGGCTGGGGTTTTTCCGTGCTCATTAGCATTCAAATGATTAAGAACAAATAATGAATGAGAAAGAAGATGATGAGGGGTAAAATATGAATTTGCCTTTTGTAAGCGTTTTAACTGATGTTTCAATGTTTGATGTGCTCTTTCAATAATAGCTTGCCCTTGAGGATTATAAGGAATTCCTGTAACATGACTTATTTGCCATTGTGAGCAAAATTTTTCAAAAGCTTTTGATGTATAAGCCGGGCCATTGTCAGTTTTAATTTGAAATGGCTTTCCCATATATAGGAAGCATTGACATAGGTGTTGAACAACATCTTTAACAGCTTCTCCTGTCCTAGCTGAGGCAAAAATCATATGTGAAAAGGTATCTATAGTCACATGCACATAACTAAGTTTTCCAAAAGACGGTATATGAGTAACATCCATTTGCCATAAGACATTGGCTTTTAGCCCTCGAGGGTTAACTCCTAATTTTTGTGGATGGTGTACCTGTGGGCAATTTGTACAGGATTTAACAATCTGTCTGGCCTGTTCCCTGGTGATAGCGAACATACGTTTAAGAGCCAGAGCATTTTGATGATGTAAAGCGTGACTCTCTTGAGCATCTGTAAGTGCTGTCAAGATAAAATTCTTAGTTAACAAATCAGCAGCTGCATTACCTGCAGATAGGGGCCCTGGTAAGTTAGTATGTCCTCTAATATGTCCTATATAAAAGGGATTTTGTCTTTTTAAAATTAATAGTTGAAGCCTTTTTAACAGGGGTAAAATCTTTGAAGCTCCTGAAAGTAAAGCTGTTTCAATAGCAGGAAACAAGGAAGCCACATATTTTGAGTCAGTATAAAGGTTAAAGGTTTCTGAGAAATTTTCAAAGGCTAAAATAACGGCTGCAATTTCTGCCTGTTGAGCAGAAATTGATTGTCCTTGCTTTATTATAGGGGGGTCATTTTTAGTATAGACCACAGATCTTCCTGTTGAGGAACCATCTGTAAAAAGTATTTTTGCTTTGCTTAATGGTTCTGTAGAACACAAACGGGGAAAAATCAAGGCTACATTTTTAGCAAATTCCACCATAGGATGTTTTGGAAAATGATACTCAATTTGTCCTGTATATCCTTGTAATGCTATTATCCAATCTTCATTATTCTGTATCAAAAAATCTACTTGCTGTTTATTATATGGTGTAATTATACTATTCATTTCCTTCCCAAATAACTCTTTAGATCTTTGTCTTCCTTTTATGATTAATAGGGAACACATAAACGGAAAATCTGCTAACATCCTGGACTGAGTGTGAGGCAAATGTAGCCATTCTAAAACCCCTGCCTGCCATAGGCAGGCCGTAGGCGTATGAGAAGTAGAAAATATTAACAAAGACCAAGGTCGAGCATAATTAACTTGTTTAACTTTAGCATCAGTGAGGGCTTTGTCTACCAATTGTAAGGCTTGTAAAGCCTGAGGAGTCAAACTTCTTGTGGATTTTGGATTGGGGTCCCCCTGTAATAAAGAAAATAGGGGACTTAATTCTCCTGTGGTAATTTTCAAATGTGGTCTGATCCAATTAATGTCTCCTAACAGTTTTTGAAAATCATTAAGAGTTTGCAATTTATCTCTTCGGACGGCCACTTTCTGTGTTGTTATAAAATCATTATGTATATATTGTCCTAAATAGGACAAAGGTTTATCTCTCTGCACCTTTTCTGGAGCAATTATTAGTCCACATTCGGTGAGCTGTGAAATAGTATCTGTTAGCAGTTTTTCAATTGTTAATTTACTTGGGTGTGCTAACAAGATGTCATCCATATAATGTATGATATAGGCATCACGGTATAGATTTCTAACATACTGCAATGCTTTATCTACAAACTTTTGACATAAAGTAGGACTATTTTTCATTCCCTGAGGGAGAGTCTTCCAATGATATCTCCTAAAGGGTCTCTGAAAATTAGGAGAAGGGACACTAAATGCAAAATGTATACAATCCTCAGGATTTAACTTTATGGTAAAGAAACAGTCTTGTAGATTTATTATAACCAAATTCCACCCTTCAGGTACTGCCACAGGTGAAGGGAGTCCTGGCTGTAATGCCCCCATGTCTTCCATGACTGCATTAACAGCCCTAAGATCTTGCAGTAGCCTCCATTTTCCTGATTTCTTTTTAATAACAAAAACAGGTGTATTCCATGGGCTATTAGTTTCTTCTATGTGCCCTTTCTCTAATTGTTCTTGCACTAAGCTTTCTAGAGCCTGTATTTTTTCTTGAGTTAGGGGCCACTGACTCACCCATACAGGCTCATCAGTTTTCCATTTAATCTTATCTGCATATAATGCATCTGCAGCGGCCCCTATGTAAAATGCTGATCGCTCAAATGATCGGCAGTAACCAACTTTAGCTGTAAAGTTTCCATCATATCCCTTCCCCAAAGGGAAAAAGGTAAGGAAGGCAGAATGTAAGGTCTGACCATTCCAGTTTTCCCTTCTATTTCCCATTTAAGAGGCATTGTGCTCTGCATGACTCCAGTAGATGTTCCTAGACCTACCAATGTGGATCCTGTTCTCTGTACTGGCCAGTGAGCCGGCCAGTCCTGGGCAGCTATACAGGTCCTATCAGCCCCTGTATCTAACAATCCTCTAAACCTTTTTCCATTTAACTTAATCTCTTTAAAAGGGCGATCCTGTAAATCTTGGACCCAGGCCACCACATCAGTGCATCCAAACTGCCCTGCTCCTCTTGATGCTAACAAGGTCTTATTAGGCAAATTGATATAGGGGAGCAATATTAATTGTGCAATTCTCTGCCCCTTATGTATCTGTAAAGTTTCTGTCAATGGTTTAACCATTACCTGAATTTCAGCCTCAGTGTCTGAGTCCACTATGCCTGGAAGGACTTCAAAATTTTTCTTATAGTTAGAACTTCTTCCAATTATAAGGCCAACTGTCTGAGGCAACAGCTGTCCTTGTGTCCCAGTAGGGATTAAGGTCACACCATCCCACTGGGAAATAATCAAGTCTTTAGTACTTGCCAAATCCAAACCTGCACTTCCTGGAGTGCCTCTAGGCAAGGAATGGATAGTGAACTCAGGGGCTTCAGCCCTTAAGCTAGAGACTTCAAAGTCCCCTGTATTCCTATCTTCTCCCTTTGTATCGGGGCTAGGAGAAAGCCCCTTTTCTAGTTTTTTGACTGTTGGGTTTCCCCTTCCCCTTTTTCAAGAGGAGTTCCATCCTTATGAAACTTAGATTTACATTCACTCTTCCAATGCTTCCCCTTTTTACATCGGGGGCATATTCCAGGGGTACCTTTCTCTTTATGTGGCCCCCTTTTTTGTTTACATTCTCTTTGTACATGTCCAGGTTTGTTACAATTGTAACAGACCACTTCATCCTGAGGATTCTTTCGTCCTCCAAAGGTTTTCTTTATATAGGCGCTAAAACGTTCACCCTTCATAGCTGCAGCGTAGGCCATTCCCTGGACTACTGCTGGTGAGGCATCCATACATGCTTTAATGTAATCTTGCACTGTTCCTGTTTTCTTTAGAGGTCTGATAAGGTCCTGACATAAGGCATTGGCATTTTCCCATGCTAACTGTTTAATGAGCATATCTGTCCCCTCTGACGGGGGGAGCATTCTGTGAACTGCTTCTTCTAGCTTGGAAATGAATTCTTGATAAGGTTCTTCAGTCCCCTGCCTAATGCTTGCCAATGCCCCGCCCTTGGCTCCAGGAGGAGGGATTTTGCGCCAAGCTAAAACAGCATTACTCGTTATGGCCTCAAGAATTTCCCTGGGGATAGTAATTTGAGATTGAGGGGTGGCATATTCATTAGTTCCTAGGAGCATGCTCATAGTTGGTTTTGGCCCCCGTTTCTTAATTGAATTAATAACTGTTTCCTTACTGCGATCCTCATACTCAGTCCTCCAGAGAATATAGTCTCCGGGTGACAGGGTCGCTTTTGCAGTTTGATGCCAATCATAGGGAGTCAGCCAAAGGCTAGCAATCATATCTACAACTTGAAGAGTATAAGGAGCAGAAGCCCCAACAGATTTTACCGCAGATTGTAATTCTTTAAGAGTTTTGAGTGGTAGCGGCTCCCATTGAGGAGCATCGTCATTATCAAGCGACTCGGCGACGGGGAAAGTGAAAGTACAATCCCCAGCGCGCCGTGCTTCAGCTAGAGCTCCCCTAAAACCTACAGGAGGCAAAGGGGGTCGTTTCTTATTTTTAAATGGTCGAGATTTCAAAAGATTGCGAGAATCATGATCTCTGTCCTCATCCTGAAAAGTGACCTTTGCCATTTCATCAGCCAAATCAAAATCATCATCATCATCTTGTTCCATTTCTGCAAATATTTGTGGGGTTTTCCCCGAGCATGTCCCATACTTTGAAGGCTGGCCTTCATTCTCTAATATAATGAGTGATTCATGGCTATCTTCTGCCGAGGCAGTTTCCTGAATCAATCCTTCAAAATCACTAGATTCAGTAAGTAATTCTCTAATTTGTAACCATAATGGGTAAGCTTGTGCTGGCAGGGTTTTTTCCCCATTCTGCTGAACGTAGCGGCGCATTTCTTTACCAACCTTTTTCCATTCATCTATAGTCATGGCACCATCCTCCACGAACCAAGGGCTAACTTTTTTAATAAAGGTTAAAAATTCCCAAAGTAGATGTTCAGAGACCTTAAACCCACGAGTAACCAACATGCGCTTTATCATATGCAAGAACATTTTGTCATTCTTAGTCATATGTTGCCCCATGATTACTGAGATTACTCACACTTAACCGGTCAGCCTTTACCGGCGGGACTGCAGTTCCCTGGTGAGATCCGATCCTAAATTCTGAAAAGAGAGAAAAGAAAGAATTACCTGTCCTTCAAGTCCCTGTTCGAGGCGCCACCTGCCGCGGACCGTCCCTCTTGGAGACCGGACACCGAGGGAGATCAGGGGTGAAGGCTCAGGAGAATTAGGATTCGGCGAATGACAGACAGACACAACTCAGGTTTGAATCTGCTGCAAATTTTACTAAAGCTTCATCTGAGGTTTTATAGGGTTACAGAAGGAAATTGGCAGGGTGACAATTTCAACTATACAAAACATTAGATTTCAATCACTATACAATTTTTAGATTGTCACATCATATTCTTAAGGTTTTATATATGTTCTGTGGTTACAGCCGGCTGAACTCAATCCAAAGGTCACGGTGCCTTGTTTCATACAATTATGTTTGGCACTGCCTGCTTACAAGTTTGTGGTGATTGGTTAATAATGAAACTCTCATGAGAAAGTTTTTACCAGAGTGACAGAGAATCAGGCACCTGTGAGACCCTAGCTTTTTCTTTCATAAGCTCATTGTTTTATCCGTATAAATGTTTTTGCTAAACTTTCCATGGTGGGTTCTAAATCTTTTTAAGATGTTATTCTTTTCATGCTTGGGAACTAAGCACCACGGGGGTCGACTTTGGGTTAAACATTCCATGAAGGGGAGTGTGTGCCACATGTGTCTCTGGGCATCATAATTCACCTGTTGATGTCCACCTTCATAATATGCTCCTATACAAGGTAGGGGGTCTAAGTAGACACCAGCTTTAGGGGTCCACCAACCACTCTTAAATTTATACTGTAAATACCCTAAAAATTACCTAGTGGGGATTGTCAATTTCTGTAATTCTTTTTCTCTAGAAACTCTGTTATGTTTATTTCCAATTAAGTTTTTTACTTTCTCTAATTCATCATCTTTTTTCTGTATCATGAGCTCTTTCCGCTTGAGCTAATCCATAAAAGCCTCAACCCCCTTTTCAGGTTTTACTTTCTATTCTTTTATTACTTGAACCAGGGCTTGCATGACTGGGGGAGCGCTTGTACGGCTTCCATTGAAATTATTGATTCATTAAGGACATTTTCTGCTTTGGCCAGAGGTAAGAGATTACAGGAGAGCAGAATAATGAAAAGCACAAGAAGCAAGAAGCAGATAATAGTCCAGATCAGAAAGCATTGTGTTTCTGGGTACCGATGTTCCAGGTCATAAAGCACGAGCTGACTGCCAGGAACCAGCCGAGGGCAAAGCTCCGAGAAGCACGCGTCCCTCTATCCACTGCTTTTACCACCGGCCTGTTATGGCTACACAGTGGCTTTTGCTGTGGCTGCTGCATCAACTATTTCTCAACTTTTCTATACAGCGAATTGGTTCTTTTAAATTTATGTATCTTCTTAAGAAAATAATCCTTTCTATGAGGCTAATTAAAAAAACAAAACAAAACTGGAAGCCTGAAAAGTAAGTAACAGCAGAGAACAATGATCATTTCATCCATTTTCCAAACGTGCTGTTTTTCTTTTTCTTCTGTTATACTTTGGTGCAGAGGAATGAACTCAGGGCTTTTGTACATGCCAGACAAACACTCTGCCACTGAGCTACATCCCTAGCCCTTTTTATTTTTTAGTTTGAGTCAGGGTCTAAGAATGAGTTTGAAGGGCAAACCTCATTCTGCATTCTTGGCCTAAGCAGGACCAAGAGCTTTTTCCTATTCTCCCAACATACAATGCCATCAGGATGGCCACCAGAGAAGCTACTTTTCTACTCAGGTACAGAAGTAAATAGGGAGGAAATGTACTATGGTGTCATAAATCCCTCGAGACATAAAATGTTATGCGGGAGTATAGGAATTCAGGAATTATGAAATCCAAGTCTGTAAAAGGGGATAAAATAAAAATAAGTGGGAAATCAATGACCACAATCTTAGAATGTTCCAAAAATGTGGTATCAGCTTTTAAAGCACAGAACTCTAATGTTGAGAATTCAAAAAGCAGCAGATTCAATGAGCAATAGCAGATTCACTAACACAGCAAAGACTGTAAAAGGAAAGTAGAAGCCATAGTGCTTACAGATGCTTAAGCAATTCCACATTGGTGATCAATCCACTGTTTTCGGGGAGGCTCACAAAATAAAAATGCAAAGCAGGTTTTGAAGCTTCTCAACAATTCTCTCTCAACTTTCACTTATTTTTGAAATAAACAAACTTTGACTGTCTTACTGGAGTGAGATCGTGAAATAAAGTAACAGGCTGGGGCTAACTTCTATTTTTATCATGGCTCCTTCAACACGTTCAAGCAACAGGCTTATCCAGCCAGCTGTAATATAATTCTTTTAAATATAAGAGTTACTTAATAGATTTGTGTAGGTAGCCAATAATTTTAATATACATTAGAAGTATGGCCAATTTCCCTTAGTTTTAAGTAAATGAAGGTTAAACACTATATAATAAACGTATTTGAGCAACTTTCTTGAGAAACTTCTAAAAGGAAAAAATAAAAGATATACTCACACCACCGACAAAACCTCTTGTCACCTGTTTTGTGTTGTGGAATGCACCCAGCAGCCGAGAGACCTACATTAATATCAACAGAGAAATGTCACGCACAGAACGAAGCCACAAAAACAGTAGAGACAAATCATTTCTGAGAGTTAATACTGCAAATTCTTCTTGGGAGAGTCAGAAGACCTCAATTCTTTTTTCCTTTCAAAAATATTTTAGTATTTCTTATTTTATGTCTATGGGTGTTTTCCCTGCATTTAAGTGCACTTGTGTCACGCAATGCCCGCAGAGGTCAGAAGAGGGCATCAAATCCCTTGGAACTGGAATTACAGATGGTTGCTAGCTGCCGGGTGGGTGCTGGGAATTGAACTTGAGTCTTCTGCAAGAGCAGTCATCTCTCCAGCTCCTTCCCCCTTTTTTCTTTAATTTTTCTTATTTGGAGAATTTTTACTCCAGGACTTCCTCGGAATACTTTACTTGAATATTAGCTCAATGTGCTAACTTGCTCAGATTTGAAAACCTGGAACTGAATACTATTCTTTTTCTTTCTTTTTCAGTATATTGGGGGAGGGTGAGTACATGTACACTGTAGAGGTCAGAGGTTGACATGAGGTGTCTTCTACCTTTGAGATAGTGCCTCTCACTGAACGTGGAGCTTACCAATTCATCAAGACTAGCTGACCAACAAGCTCAGAGACCCTCCTCCTGTCTCAGTCTCCTCAGTGCTGAGATTACAGACATGTGCCACCACCCTGGCTTTTTATGTGGGTGCTGGGAAGCACTTTACAGACAACTATCTCCCTAGCCTCAGCACTGTGCTTTTTCAAAGTCGAGGTTTTTTAAAAATATTTTATTCATTATTTTTCTTTTATATGTATGAGTGTATTTCCTGCAAGTATGTAAGTGCACCCAACCATGCGATGCCCATGGAGGTCAGAAGAGGGCATTGGATTCCCCTAGAACTGGAGTTATAGACAGTTGTCAACTGCCATGGAGATGCTGAGGATCTGGTGAGTTTTGTCAAAACTCTTGACATTCAAAGGATGACACATACACTAAGAAAAGGATAGCCAGTTTAGAGTCAGCAGGGTCTTTATGAAACCCAGAGGACAACTCTTTAGGGTTTTTTGTTTTCTTTTTCCACAACTCACCTTATAGGCAGAGACACTGGCACAAAGATTCACCTAAGATCTCACAATGACCAATCAGCAAACTAGAAATAATTTTGCCTGGCCTAGTGGAACAGACCTGTAATCCAGCTACTCAGTAAACTGAGGAAGGAGGTTTAAATTCAAAAAAGGCCTCTCTGGGCTATAAAGGCCACCTGGGACAAGTTGCTGAGACTCTAAAGAGGGATGGATATGTAACTGAGTGGCAGGGCACCTGCTAAACAAACCCCTAGTTTAAGCCCTAGTATTGCCAAAAGGAAGAAAGAAAATTAAAAAATCCAGGTCTTCTGACTTCTAGGCTAGGTCTTCAACCATATGTTAAATCATTCTCTGGAGAAGATTAGTTAACACTTTATAATAAAGCCCAAGATAGTTTACTTAGAAGTATTTGAAGTCAATGCCATAAAGAATAACAATTTTAATGATTTCTTTTGGTAATACAGGTAATATAATTACTTATATTAATTTTTATGAGACTATAGAGAAAAATACAAAAAAGAAAATTCATCCAACAATCAACATTCTAGTACATTAACACTACTACATTTTTAAAATCATATATATACACACACACACACACAATTTTAAAAGGTATTTCAAACTTTAATACATCATTCCATCAGATCTAATACAAAATCATATTACAGTAAAATCAAAATATAAATAATTGAACATAGTTCAAAGGCACTCAAATTTGCTAAAAATGCTAAATGTAACTTTTTCATGTCAGACACAAGAGTAGAGAGACATATGTTACAAGCTGTCTTAGTCTTTGCTTTCAGAGACTAACCCTCTGATGAAATTTTGTTCTCTACTAATGATGAGACAATCAGCAGTCAAGAAAATATGAACAAATTTTCAGGCATGATGGCTTTAAATCCCAGCATTTCAGAGGCAGCAGCAGGTAGGTCTCTGTGAGATTGAGGCCAGCCTGGTCTATATAGAGAGTTCCAGGCCAGCTGGAACCTCAGGAAGACCCTGTCTCAAAATAAATAAATAAACAAATAAAATTATTATATTCATTATATTCTCTAATCTTGAGTGTCCATAGTCCTCTCTGCACCAAAAATAAAAGACAGGGCTAGAACCAAAGCACATCCTATGCCAAAATCATTGACTCAATCTTAATCCTAAAACATGTTGCATCTCCCAGCAGACAGACTGCTGCAGGAAAGTTGTCCAAGGCTACTCTGTGGCAAGCACCTTAGTAAAATTCCCATGAGGTCTCCTTGCCCTACTCCCTGGAAACAAGAGAGAAAGATAGTCATATAAAACAGGCTCACAACTTTTGACTTAAGACCTAACCAAAAGTCTAGCGTCGTGGCTGGAACCTATAATCCCAGGTACTCAAGAGACTGAAAGAAGGGGATCAAAAGTTCAAGGCCTGCCTAGGCAACTAAAATGAGCCAGGCCTGGTGGCACAAGCCTTTAAGCTTAGCACATAGGAGGCAGAGGTGGGGGTGATTCCTGTGAGATCCAGTCTACATAGCAAGTTCCAGGCCACCTGGGGCTATAGGGAGACCCTATCTCAAAAAAAAACAAA
The DNA here is from genome assembly GCA_035773235.1 of Eospalax fontanierii. Taxonomy (NCBI): domain Eukaryota; kingdom Metazoa; phylum Chordata; class Mammalia; order Rodentia; family Spalacidae; genus Eospalax; species Eospalax fontanierii. Next base: position 62,109,177 of record CM069539.1, on the reverse strand, counting down.
CTATAAAAATGAAAGGGGGTTAGGGGAGCCTGGAGATTTACTCAGTGTAAAGTGCCTCCCTGGTAGTAGGTTGAATCCCCAGGACCTCAGATATAACAAATAAATAAATAGATGCAAATCCCAGGCATTTTTATGATGTATTTATTTGTTATTGTATTTCCAGGGCTTGGTATATTGCCTGCCTCCTAGTAGGTACTCAATAAATCTCTTTTAAAAAACTGAGGCCAGTCTCAATTCCATGTATAGCTGAGGGCTGGCACCCAGCTTTCATGCCTGTAATGATTTCCTTTACCAGTCACTATTTTCCATGTTTGCCATCTCTCCTCTATAATCCTAGACTAAAACACCTCATTGTCAAAGTTGCTCAAATAGAATTTTAAATAGTCTGGCACACACGGCCTTCTATTTTATACTTGTACAACATCATTTCATCTCTATAAAACCTAAGGAGATGGGAGTCTGCCTGGAGAGATGGCTCAGCACAGCATGTAACAACCATCTTAACTCCAGTTCCAGAGGATCCAATGCCCCCTCTGGCTTCCTCAGACATTACACACATGTGGTGCACTTACATACATGCAGGTAAAACACACACACACACATAAAATCAAAATAAAATTAAAAAAAAAATTTTAAAACCTAAAGTGAGTTTTCAAGTGAGAAAACAAGCCAGGCTCAAGGGGCCTAGACTGGCTTCCTGAACTTGATTTCAGGCCCTGGACTATCTTAATACATGACAATTCATTTCCATTTTTATTTATTATTTTTATTTTATGTGTATGGGTGTATTGCCTGCATGTATGTAAATGCACCTGTGTCATTCAATGCCCACAGAGGTCAGAAGAAGGCAGCATCAATGCCCTGGAACTGGAGTTATAGATGATTGTTGGTCACCACATGGGTGCTGGGAACTGAACCTGAGTCTTCTGCAAGAGCAGTCAATGCCCCTAACCACTGAACCATCTCTCCACCTCTGACTCATTTCCTTTTTTACCTTCACATTCCAACTTAGAAACAGAGATACCCTGTGGGAAGTAGGGCAGGGCTCATTCAATAAGTGCTTGTGGATGGAAATTGGCTAGTCTTTGGGGCCTGAAAAGCCTTTAGAAACCTTCTATTTTCTCTGTGGGAAAAATCCTTGAGCTAAAAGTGCCTCTTTTCTTTCTTTCTTTTTTTTTTTTTAAAGCCAAATAACCCCTTAAATGGAGACTGGGTGTGGTGGCCCAGGCCTATAAACTCAGCACTTTGGAGATGGAAGCAGGAGGATCAGCTTAGCTATAGCCTCAGCTACATAAAGAGTTTGAGGCCAGCCTAAACAACATAAGATTCTGTCTCAAACAAAACAAATCAAACCCCTTAAATGGAAACCTGGTAAACGGACAGCTCTGTCTGTAACCCAAATCCCACTCAACACCTCACCTTGGGTCAGTCTCAGGAGCCCCTTCTGAGGTGAAGCACTGATCCCTAGAGGGAGAAAATGACCCAAAGCTTGGGCCATTGTGCCAAAGGACACAGAAGGAGTCATGTCCCAGAAGACCATCTTCTGACTCCACAGCCAATGCTTTTAGAACTCCTACTGTATGTAGATCATGCTAAGGGCAGACAAATTTCCCAGTACATGCAACACCAGTGTTGCTTTAGTTCCATCTTTAAATGCAGAATGTACCTACCAATGATGGATCAGGTAGTAAGTGTAAACGCTGACGTTAGGGGATTGGTTTAAGTGACACATAAGCTGCTATACCTTTTAAAGCATGTATGACCTAACAATTACCCTCCCAGTCTAAAGACAGTGATAAAGAAAATTCTAGTTACTAAGCAAAAGCCCAGTGATTGATGCCCAAGAATACTATCGACTTGACAACTGCCAAGATACATACACCGATAACCAAGAAAGTATTAGATTTTCATGTACTTCCGCACATGTCAGGTGTTTTCAAGTACAGACAACTCTGTGACACAAGTACAGATATGTTACAGGTGAGCCAAGAGAGGTTAATTTGCTCAGGGTCACACAGCAAGTCCGTCAATTACCAGGACTTAAACCTAAAAACCCTAAACTGAAGTGTAGAGATGCTATCATCAGTAAATGATAGTAACCTCTCTTTAAACTTAAAAAAAAAGGGGGAAATAAACAATATATTAAAAATGTACATTGCTTGTGGTAGATTTCTGGGGAATCACCCACTAATTATAACAGAAGACCCAAGCCTGGCCAATACTATATCCATAATTTGCTATGTGACCTTGGCCACAGAACAGGCAGAATGGAACTGAAAGTCAAAATACTTGGGTCCCTCTCCCAGCTGACACTGACCTCCTGCATGACCTTGGGCAAGTCTGTCTTCAGGGAAAAGTCAGCTACTCTGGGAAACCAAGGAATTGCATATATAACCTGAAATGCTTTCCCACTCTGAACCTGATCCTTCAAGAAGAGCTAGCGCTCTCTCTAGAACTCAGGATTCCCACCAATAAAAGGTGAAAGGTCGGAGCTGCGGGTTTCCCTTCCTGAGTGTCCCTAACACTGTTTCAGGTGCAAGATACCTTGTGTTCTCCGAAGGGAAAATAGCTAGCACATCACCAGACGCCAGACCAGGAATGGTTCCAAGAGCGAGAATAATCTGGCAGGCAGGAACGCCCCGGGATTCCCTCACCTGGGACAACCTCTCACACCCATGGTTAAGCGGGAAGAGCGACCAGAGTCCTGCTGGAGGTCCGGGAACCGCACGGGACAGGGCCAAAGCCCAGCAAGCGGCCAGGGCGGCGGCTCGTTGACCTTCCCCCGCTCGGCGCGAGGTCTGTGCCGCAGCCCCGGCGGAGGCTGGGGGCACACCGCAGCAGCGCCGGCAGCCCTGACCTTGACGCCGTCCCCGCAGGCGCCGCCGACCCGACTCTGGGCTGTCCACACGCCGGTGCCCCGCACGCAACGCGGCGCGCGGGCCGCCCAGACTCTCCTAAGCTGTCCCGGAGGCGCTCCGCGGCTTCCTCCACCCGGCCCGCGGCGGACCAGCAGCTGGCCCTCCCGGCCCGCCCGCCCGCGCACGCCGGCCTGCCAGCACTCACCTTGGAGATCCACGCGGACCCGGCCATCGCGTCAGCCCCTCTTACCGCGGAGACAGCGGCAGCAGCACGGCGCGTGCGCAAAGCCGGCGCCCCAGCCCGCCCTGCAGGGCCCCTCCCTAAGAGCCCGCCCACCGTCCCGCCCCGCCCCTGGCTGGCCGCTAGCTGGCCAATCACCGGCCTCTCCTAATAATGATGCGACCAGCCGCTGCAGAGGTGCAACTCGGAAACGGTGTGCTGGGCTTGTCCCGGAAGCCTTCTCTGGTTTCATTCATTGACTGGGTAAATCGTCTGTTTCCCAACTGCGGAGAGGCCAACTGGCCTTCTATAATTGGGGAATAATCCGCTCTCACAATTTAACAATCTCAAGAACTGCAACAGATAATTTACTGATTTCCCAAGTTTCGATTATTTTATTTGAAAACAGTCTCATCGATCTCAAACTCACAATGTAGCTTAGGCTGGATTTGAACTCTTGATCCTCCTGCTTCCATCTCCCAAGTACTGGACTACAGGCATATGCCAGCTAGCAGCTAGTGGTTCAGAGGTTAGGTTATTTCCACTGTAACAGAAACTTAAGGCACCAGGACATTAGCCTACACATGTACACCAACAAAGGGTCTGCATCCTCAAAGACCTGATGCCATTATAGCACTTAAATTGTGGTTTACACTTCTCTACTTTTTTGGAGATCATGAGAAGAAATACTCAAAAAGGAAGATCCTGTCCATCATGATCTAAGACAGAAAAATCATCAACTTACATCATGAATATACCACTTAACTTCATAAATACTGATAAAATTTCTTTAAAATCCACAATGCTTAACTCATATGGAGCTCCCTGCATTAGGGAGTCAATTCTAAGATCTCTTTGGAGCACTTTATTTACCTACTAGGCTCCACCCCTCCACCTCCTTCAACCCCACCATCCTCTACCTAGGCTGCCCCCAACCTTGGATTGGAACAGCCAACTCTAGTCTCTCTTCAGAGTTCTCTGACTAGCTTTAATTAAATTACTGTTTTGCTAAATACACTTCTGGTTAAACTATGTCTCTTGACTGAATTTGTTCTTTGGAGAATAAAAAAACTGAGACACCCTAAGAGACACAACATCCACCACAGTAATAATTTCATGAAATTCTTGTAGTAACAGAAGAAAAAGTCATAGGACACTTTTTAAATACCTTGGTGAGAACATCAGGTAGATGGGTTATAGTAAAGCCAGGAAATATCTGTTATAGGTTTCAGGTGTCGTCTGATGGCATTTTTAGCCTTATGGGTTAGTGAAAGGAAGGAATCAGGAAGGAAAGGAAGGAATTCCAAAAGGAGTCCTAGTAGTCACAAGGATGTTAGGTCACTCACCGAGGTTGGAAATAAATGGCTATTTAGGAACTACGATTGCCCAGGATGATTTGGGCTGGGCCTGCAACATTCCAGCTCTCCACAGTCAATCAATCAGCCTTGTAGAATGTTTAATATAGATTTTTTTTCTGGGAACTTAAGTTCACAACCATTGCCACAGTCTAATTTTTAATATATAAAATTGTTCCTCGGGTCTATGCTTATAGTCAGTTCCCGTTCCTACCTCAGTCCCTGGCAACTATTTAGCCACATTTTTTTACATTTATTTATTTATTTTGTGAGGGGGAGGGAGGTATGCATGTGCCACAGTCAGAGGGCAACTTGCAATAGCCACATCTAACTTTCTAGTTCTGGGAATCAAGCTCAGGTTATTAGGTTTGGTGGCAAGTGCCTTTACCCATTGAACCATCTCACTTGCCCTTGACCCATCTTTTTATCTTTACAACTCTATAAACTTTTGTCGGCAGTGCTGGGGAAACTAGGGCCTGGCCCAAGCTAGGCAAGAGAGCTACCAATGAACTGTATCACCAACCCTCTTTATTTTCACTTTTTATTGCCAAGACAAAGCCTCACTAAGTTGCCCACACTGGCCTTAACCCCATTCTATAGCCTAGCCAGGCCTTGAGCTTTCTAGCTCCTTGTCTTAGCCTCCGGAATAGCTAAGATTACAGGCCTAAACCACTAGGCTCAGCTTCTACAAACATATACCAGGCACCTATTAAATGCTAGAGTTTTCTAAGTCCAGTTAGACAAGCAGGCATCAATCAAGTCTTGCACAAGTATGTAATTCAACTATAGTGTCAAGAAGCAAAAGTGAAAGTGTTGCTGATGATGAAGTTTGGGGAGGTCTCAGAGATAGACCACACCAAGACCTCTACCCAGGGCTTCAAGTTTCTAGTCACATGGAGAGCAAAAACTCAGAGGAGATAAAATAAGGAAGTAGCCAGGCAGGCCCATTCTGAAGTGTTCTCTCATAGTGCCCGCACTGTCACCTCCATACCTGACCATCTTGTGCCCTAACGATGATAACAGCCTCTCTAGCCCACCTAGTCCTGTCTCCCAGCCTTGCATATGCATACACTGTACAGGTGCATGTGGGTGCCAGAAGATAACTTCAGGTGTTGCTCCTCAGGCACTGTCCACACCGTTCTTTGAGAGAAGGTCTCTGCAGGCCTGGAGTTCTCCACATAGTCTAGGTGGCGGCCAGCGAGCCCTAGGGGTCTGCCTGTCTCTCCCTTCTCAGCGCTGGGGTTATAAGTGTGGAATACCACGTTCAGCTTTTTTTTTCCAACATGAGTTCTGGGGGATCAAACTCAGGTCCTCATGCTTGCAAGGCAAGCACTTTACCAACCAAGTTATCTCTTCAGCACCCCTCTTACCAGCCATCTTCTTTAGGCACAGCTCTGGCCAGAGTTCACCCATGCCTTTAAAAGATTATCTCCCTTACTTTCTCTTACCATCAGTGTATTTTTTCAGCCTAATTCCTATCACTCTCCCCAACCTCAAAGACCTGAGGCACCAGCCAAGTAGGAATTCAATTCTGGCTGTCTCCCAGTTGTCTCCCATGTGCCACCCGCCACACTGATCTCTTGACATTGCCATCACCCCTGCCCTCAAGCCCTTCTGCCCCATTCTTGCCTGCTGGAGTTCCAATCATTTGTCAAAACTCAGCTCAGATGTTGGTTCTTTGAGGAAGCGCCCCCAGACCTACCAAGAGTGCCTAACATATGACTCCCATGCATCCTAAGAAACATTACATTCTCTCCCGCTGTGTGCCATCAAGCGCAAAGACTAGCATTTATGTAGTCAGAGGCTAGAGCACCAACATGCTTGCTGCTAAGCCAGGAGGGGTGGCATATGCCTTTGTCCCAGCACTCAGGAGGTAGAAGCAGGTGGATTTCTGTGAGATCAAGGCCAGCCTGGTCTACATAGTGAGTTTCAGTCCAGCTGGGGCTACAGAAAGACCCTGTTTCAAAAAGACAAAAAAAAAAAAAAAGATACTTTTGCACCTGTTGCTTGGTGATTAAAAAATAAAAATACCTCATGACTGTAATCCGAGCATTCAGGATGCTGAGGCAAGAGGATTGCTACAAGTCCCTGGAAAACCTGGGCTAAAGTGAGATCCTGTCTCCAAAATATAAAAATTGTCAAAGATTCTGTGATGGGGAGCTGACAGGCTCAGTCTATAAAGAGCTAGCTGTGAGCTAAGGACCTAAGTAGACATCTTTAGTACATGAACTATCTGGACCCTTTAGTACCTACCTATAACCCAGCATGGGGATGGGGGAGGAGAAGGGGGGTTATACAGGATGATCCCAAAGTTCATGGGTCAGACAGCCTGGTCTAACTGATGAACCCCAAATTCAGTGAATGACCCTGTTTCAAAAATATAGTGGAGATTGATCCAGGACATTTGATACCAGCCTCCAGTCTCTACATGGGTTCCAGGGATTGAATCCAGGTCTGTGGGATTGAATCTTGCCTGCCAACTGCTGTACCCACTGAGCCATCTCACTGGTTTTCTTTTTACGTTTTAGAAAAGGCAAACAAATTCACTTCAACAGAATCTCCTAGTTTATTTTAAATACTTTTATTAAAGTATTACTGGTAACTGATATGGTGGCTCATGCTTGCAATCACAGTATTCAAGAGACTGAGGCAGAAGGACAACCATGAGTCTAAAGCTAGCCTGGGCTACAACACAAGACTTGTCTCAAAAAAAACAACCTTTTAGTAAAAATATTATCAGTGGGGCTGAGAAGATGGATCAGCAGTTAAGAGCACTGGCTGCTCTCACAGCGGACCTGGGTTCAATTCCCAGCACCCATATGATGACTAACAACTGTGCATTAACTTCAGTTCCAGGGTATCTGACACCCTTTTCTGATCTCCCTGGGCATTGTATGACATGGGTGTACTAATATACACACAGGAAATACATTCATATACATAAAATAAAAATAATAAATAAAATATTTTTTAAAATATTACCAGCAAAGTGTGTATTTCTCTCAGTTTTAGGGAAAAATCCAACAAATGGGAAACAAGATATTAGGAATTCAGTAGATAAAAGGACAGAGGATCTGCACAATCAGTTCACAGCCAAAGACATGATGAAACTTACCCTTAATTGTAAGCAAGTACATGAATATCAAGAAAAGAATGGAAACTTTTTTACCCCTTTCATTAGAAGGTAAACTAAAACTCTAAAGTAGACCTACTCCAATTTATGGTGAAGCTGCTGCTCTTAACATTTTGGCTGACCTTAAAAAAATTGCCACAGTCTTTTTTGGAAAACTGTTTAGCAATGTGTCTCAAGAGCCAGTAAGTATTCTTACTCTTTCATGAAGCAGATCCATTCCTGAGACTTAATCTCTTGCAAAACTTTAGAAAGAGACCATCAGCACAAAGACGTAAAGGGTTACCTTTACTTTTGAACTTTTTCACACAGGGTGTAATTCTTTACTTGTCTCTTACTTGTGTCAAAATACTTGACAAAAACAGCTTAAGGAATAAAAAGTTTACTTCAGTTCACAGTTTGAGGGTGCAGTCCATCATTGTAGGGAAGTCCTGGCAGCAGGGGCTTGAGGTAGCTGGTCACAGAGTGTCCACAGTCAGGAAGCAAAGAGGGATGAATGCTGATATGAAGCCAGCTTTCTCCTTCCTATGCAGTCCCAAAATCCCAACCCATGGAATGGTGCTGTCCACACTGAAGGTAGATCTTCCACTCCATTAACTTGATCTAGATAACCCTTCACAGACACATCCAGAGGTTTGTTTCTATGATGATCCTAGATTGTGTCATAACAAGATTAATCATTATACAAGATCTCATGTAACCCAAGCTGGCTTCCAACTTGCTAGGTAGTTGAGGATAACCTTGAACATCTGCTTCTCCTACCTCCACTTCCTAAGTGCTGGGATTACAGGTGAGCTACCCAGTTTATGCAGTGCTGGGGTTTCAGGATTCAGTCCAGGGCTCCCTACATGCTAGGCAAGCACTTTAACAAAGAAACTTGGTCCCAGTCCTTTTGTTTGTTTGGGTTTGGTTTGGTTTGGTTTGGGTTTTTGAGACAGTGTCTCACTATACAGCACTGGCTATCTTGGAACTCCCTATGTAGACCAGGCTGGCCTCGAGCTCTCAGAGATCCACCTGCCCCTGCCTCTGGCTCCCAAGAGCTGGGAATAAAGGTATGGGTCATTCCTTGTTGAATGTTCAGGGAAAAAAAGACATTAAAATGCTATCTATGTTCCGTTAAATCTTCTTTCTATTTGTGAGCAAGGACTCTCCCACCACTCAATAAAACCCAACTTCAGTCTTACAGTTGCTCAACCCAAAAAATTGAAGAAAGGCTGTTCTATTTTGGAAAATGGACCTTTTCAGAATGAAAATACTTCTCACCGCCCCTGCTACGAGGCGATCTAAATCAGAGTCATCTCTCCCCTGAACCAAGACAGTAGCCTCCAAACTGACCTGCTTCTGAATTTACCCTCTTACAGTCCATCTCTTGCCAGAAGAATCCTGTGAAGACATAAGGTGACTAGGACTCTCCTTCGCTTGAAAGTGCCAATGACTTTCTGCCTCTCCAAGTAAAAGACAATGCGCACGAGGCACTAAAAAATCGAACCCCGCTAACCCATTCTGTAATCTCATCTCCCTCTACTGTCCTGCTTAATGTATGCCTTCCCCCTTCCTCATGCACACGAGGCAAACACTGCCCCCTGAGCTGATCTCAGCCCTGCATCCACCTCCTTGCTATGCTTTGATCCCATCACAAGTCCTCCCACCTCAGAGCCAATGCCTAGAAAGCTCTTCCAGAGACTCTCCCCATTCCCCCAGTCACTAGCAACTGCGAATCTACTTTCTGTATTTGCCTGCTCTGAGAATTTCATATAAATGGAATCATATGCTCTGTGGTCTTTTGTGATGAACATCCTTCACTTAACTTATCCATGACCAGCTTGTACCAGTACTTCATGTTTCATTATTGCTGAGTTATAGTCCTTTGTATGAATAGACCATTTATTTATTCACTCATTAGTTAGTAAACATTTGAGGTTTTTTTTTTCCTTATTTTATTTCAGTGCTGGAAATTTAACTGAGATCCTGTGCATACTACCTAAGCACATCCCCAGCCCTGATTCCATAGTTGGCTATTACAAATAATTGTGTAAATTTCTGTTCACATTTTTTCTTGTTCTTTTCTTAAAAAATATTTTCCTTTTGTGTGTGTGTGTGTGTGTGTGTGTGTGTGTGTGTGTGTGTATATCAGTGTACTGCCTGCATGTATGTAAGTGCACCCACGTCGTGCAGTGCCCACAGAGGTTAGAAGAGGGTGTTAGAGCCCCTGGAATTAGAGCTACAGATGGTTGTTAGCCACCTTGCAGGTGCTGGAATTCTAATCCGGGTCTTCTGTAAGAGCAACCAGTGCCCTTAACTACTGAGACATCTCTCCAGCCACTCTTTATTTGTTCTTGTATTGTGCATAATGCAGGGTGGGCCTAGCTAGGCCACTTGCCAGGAGGAATGAAGGAATGGCTCTCGTGGGTGTGGTGCTCCACACCCGTTGGTTGTGAAGCCAGTTTCTGCCCAGCACCTGGAGAGAACCTGATCCACCTGGGAACAAACTGCAATTGGCTGTAGTCAGGACCTCACCCCATAAGGCTATTGGCTGACAAGACCTATAAGACACTCTGCTCTTTCTTGAATAAAGGAGTTTGCAGCAGACCACCACTGCTGGCTTTCCGCTCAACTCCTGGAGTCTGTGTGTTGACTCTGCACCTACACATCCCCTCCCCTACGGCAGAGATCCTTCAGTCCCCCTCCGGCTGGTCCTGAGTGCTGGGACCAACATTCTTGAAATGTTATTGTGCAATAAAAATTATGTATTCCCCCCAAATCGTTGTACCTTGACCCAGTACTACATCTATTTCCAGAAGCACAGTATACCACACCCATCTGCCATATGGAACTGAAGTCTGGAATTGTGCCCTGCCCTGAGGTAATGAAAGATGCCTGAGATAAACTCAATTCAGAAATTTGTCCCTTTGTCACGATTCCCTGCTAGTAAGCTATCCTTAGGGCTTGGCAATGGTAAGCAACTAGGACCTTGAAAAATTTGCTCTCGCTTGTTCTACCAGAATGGCCTCAAGTCAAAGAAAATTTCTCTGGATTCTGAGGTTTCCACAGACAGGTTCACTGTGTGGCTCCCTCCAGCCATTACTGCTGCACTGTTACTATGTCAGACTGCAGGTAAAGCTGCTGTGGACACTAGCGATGAGGGAGTCCATCCCCTACCACTGAGGAAGCATCATCCTCCGGAGCTTGGTGCACATGGGGCCCCGGAAGAGATACCTTTATATTGGCATCCCTGCCCCCACCCGAGATCCAGTCATCCTGCAAGGATACAGCAATGTGTTTTCATCCGAGTGACTTTGCACTCCCACTCTTTTCAAAGTCACTTAGAGAGTAATCAAGGCCTGCAGAGCAAAGACTTAAGCACCTTCACCTGAACATTCCCCAAACTTAACACCAAGGCGTGGTGGCGCACCCCTGTACTCCCATCCTTTGGGAAGCTGATGCAGGAGGACTGAGAGCTGTTCCAGGTCAGCCTGAGCTACAAAGTGAGGCTGTCTCAAACAAACAAAGATTATGTCTGGCTGTTATATTCTGAGCCTTATGTGAGGCATATGGTGACTATGGAGACACAGGGGAGGTGACATCACTGACTCTTCCACCATAGGTTGGTTCTCAAAATGCAAGACATTTCCTTTTAATAACAAAAGTACTGAATGTCCTCTTTATCATGCTGAGATGAAATTTATGGATAATATTATCTATGTATAATAAAAACAAAACCAAATGCTGCAACTATAATACAAAAGAGAAATTAAAGGAGCATTATAGTAAAATAAATTATGTTTCAATATGTAAATGCTCAGGTACACAAGTGTATCTACTCAATACAAATGTGTTTGGGTTTAAGAAAAGATGACATTCAGCCAATATTTATTTTTACTTGTGTGTGTGTATGTGTGTGTACATATTTGTGTGTGTGAATGTAGGCACATATATGCCATAGCTTGTGTGTGGAGCCAGTAGACTACCTTGGGAGTTGGACCCTACCTTCCACCTTGTTTGAGACAGGGTCTCCTTGTTAGTTTTCTGTTGTACACACCAAGCTAGTTGACTCTGGAGCTTCAGGGGACTTCCCTGTCTCCACCTCCTATCTCCCCATGGAGTGCTAGAATCAGAGATGCTCACATTAAACACTCTTTTTTTTTTTTTTTTTAATAGAAGCTCTGGGGATTTGAACTCAGGTCCTCATGCTTGCTTGGCAGGCACTTTTACCAAGCTGTCTCCCCAGTCCTATTTTTTCTAATATTTTTTACACTTAAGAATAAAAATTTTTAAATGGCTTTTTGCATGCCATGAATTACAGTTACAACTGAAAATATAAATACAGGTCTATTTATGAGGATTCATACCATTAGGCAACCAAAATAAGCCTGCAGGTCTCTGGATAGACTAGTTACTTTCCTTGTGACTGTGATAAAATGCCTGAAAGAAGCAACTCAAGGGAGAAAGTTATATTTTGGCTTGTGGTTTGGGGGACACTGTCCTTCACGGTGGGGAAGGCCTGGCAGTGAGTGTAGGTCCCATGGTGGCAGCAGCTTTTCACATCTGGATGAATCAAGAAGCAGAGAGACAGTTCCGGAAGATGGGATGAGTTGTACATCTCAACGTCCACTACTCAGTGACCCACCTCCTCCAGGAAAGCTGCATCTCTTAAAGGCTTCACAACCTCCCAACCACCAGCCGGAGACCAAGTGTTCAAACACATGAAACTGTGAGAGACATTCTATACCCAAACCATAATATATCACCCTGAGCCACTATAGGTTCTTGATCATCTCATAATGCAAAATGCAATCCAGTCCAATTTCAAGAGTCCCCAGTCTTATAGTTCCAACACTGTTCACAAGTCCAAAGCCTAAAGTCTGTCCTGAGACTCAGACAAATTCTTAGCTATGAGTCCTTGTGAAATAAAAAAGTGAGTTTATTTCCAATATAAGAGGGAACAGAATAACAATTTCCCTTCCCAAAGAGAGGAATGGGGGCATAGAAAGGAAGGATCAAACCAAAACCTAGCAGAGAAAACACAAATTCTACAGCTCCTGGCTCAGCATCTGGGGCTTATTATGGCATCATCTATGTTCCAAGGGGCTCGAGCAGCCCTGTTCCTCCAGTTCTGTTGCCCTGTGATACAGGGGACCTTTTCTTGGCCCAGCTCCAATCCAGTCTTCAGTTTTCTTCAGCAAATACTCCATGTTTCTGGCATCTTCAATATTCCAGGGTCTGCATTTCAGCTTAAGGTTCACCTTAAATAGGTTCACACATAGCCCACTCCATAGCTTTCTGGAATCTTGGTATAAGCCTCCATGACTCTATAACCTTTGCATTTCTATGCCTGGAAAACTACCACCACATAAATGATGCCAAGTTCTGCTGCCAGCTTGAGATGTAACCTGGCCCCTAGGACCATATTCCTCCTGCACTGAAAACCTACAAACCACATGGTCGGGTTTATCACAGCAAGGCCCCACTTCTTGGTACCAATTTTCTGAATTAGCTACTCTTCTTGATGCTATAACCAAATACCTGACAAGAAGCAACATAAGGTTTTCTTTGACTCATGGTTTGAGGGAGCATTATGATGGGAAAGGCATGGCAGCCAGAGACTCTGTGATGGGGTTTGGGGGTACATGTGGCAGGCAGTCACACTCATCAGCAGTCAAGCATCAGAGAGGTGAATGCTGAAGCTCAGCTCACTTTTTCCTTTTCCTTATTTTATCTCACCCAAGCCCAACCCATGGGATGGTGCCACTCTCATTCAGGGTGGGTCTTTCCTGGGCAGCATAAGCAAAGACACAGAAGTAAGTGACAATCTGATGGTATCTGGGGAAGTAAAGGACTGAAGAGCACGGGGCTAGGTGGGAAGTGGAAGGAGAAAGGCAGAGCACAGATAATCACATATTTCATGGTAAGTGGCTTGGACCCTGTCCTGGGTAGATAATGGGCCATCATCTGACAAATCAGATGTTTTACTTTAAATACATTATTTTGCTTAATGACTCTAGTCAGAAGATTTGTCCTTTGAGGTCTTTGGGGGATAATATCTCTGGGGTCACCCAGAAATAAGACCTAGAAACGGAAAATAGGGAGCTGTTCAAATTGAAGTGATGAACTGTCTCTCCTGTTTGCTTACACTGCAGAACCTGGCTTTGCTCTATCTGCGGAAGTCCACAGGTGTAGTGCTCAGGACACTACATAAACAGTGATAAAGCTTCCCTCAAAGGAGATAATGAGTCCCAGCCCTGCTTTCTTCCTAGAGATGCCTAAGGCATCAAAGTCTATAATCCCAGCTACTTGGAAGATTGAGTCAGGAAGACCAAAGCTTAGGGCCTGCCTGGGATGCAGAGTAAGTTCAAGGTCAGACTGGACAATTTAGTGAGAACTTATCTCAAAATTTTAAAAAAATCCTGGCCTATAACTCAGTTATAGTACACTTGCCTAGCATGTGTGAAGTACTAGGTTCAGTACCCAGTACCACTAAATAAAGTAATAGGGTGAACACCTGAAAGTCTGTTGCCTATTTCCCCAGTACCTACAGTGGACAGAACTTATTGCCATTGTCAAAGGTATGACTTCTATTCTCAGTGAAGGTGTCATGGAACTAGTGGACAATCCCCAAGCAAACATGGGTCCTGATTCTCACTAAAGCATTCTCTAAATGTGTGAACTTGAATTTTCCCTTCCTTAACCATAAACGGAGTTATCAAATCCACAGATGGCTCAGTGGAGTACGATTAGTGCAAATGACACATCATCTTTAAATGCTTGAAGCCAAGTGTGGTGGCACACACACTTTAATCCAAGGACACAGAAGGTAAAGGCTGAAGGACTGGGAGTGCAAGGCCAACCTCAGTTACATGAAATATGCAAAGCCAGACTGAACTACAAGGGACTATGTCTCAAAAATGCACTATAAAGCCAACTAGACGGCTCAGTGAATAAAGGCACTTGTCGACAAACCTGAAGACCGGAGTTCAATTACTGGGATCCATGTGGTGGAAGGAAAGATGCAACTCCCAAAAGTTGTCCTCTGTTTTCCATGTATATACAATGGCATGTACATTCACATGCACACATACACACACACACAATTAATTAATAATTTCCCAAACATAAAGTAAAATAGTCAGAAATAAAATTAAAGTACTTGACTAAGCAGAAACTAATATAATGGCAAAAGATTTATTGAAACTTCCCTTTTCTTGACAGATTACAGGGAAATGAGTTAGATCAAAATCTTGGCTAGACTGACTTCCAAACAATACTCCAAACACAGAAATGGACATTTGTTTATTCATGGCCTGTCTTTGAGAAACCCAGTCTCAGAAGAAGTTGTATCTTCATAAAGATCTTGCAGGTTCCAGGATTATGATACATGTATGTAATTCTAGTACTCAGGAGGCTGAGGCAGGAGGATTGACTTGAGTTTGAGGCAAGCCTGAACTACATAATTAGTTCAAGACCAGCCTGGGCTACAAAGGAAAACCTGTCTCAGAACTAAAAACAACCTTGTAGAATGCTTGACTTTGGTTGATTACAATATGGTAGCTGTGGAGAGATGGAATATTGTAACTTATGAACCTAACTTGTCTTGGGATCTTCTGGGCCTTTTATTTTTTGGCATTACTTGAACTTTTGTACCTGATTTAACCTTCTCATGACTATCAGGTGGACCTCTTAGAATGTATCACAAACCTCCAGCGACCCTAAAACTCTGAATGCTGCAAATGATGTAAAAGTTAAACATTTCCCTGCTTGGCTGCAGTCCATCCAACTGGAATCAGTAGATGTATTGATTTATGCCTTTCTTTTGTTCTGTGACTACAGAAGTTCATGGAACCTTTACCATAGAAGAGCACATCACTCAAGATAACGTGCACCCATGTTTCCAGGCTACGGTCACTCATATTTGGGCCATGATGAACTGTTTTCTTATTTCCTTTGGAGCAGAGTTGTCACTGAAGGAGCTTCCCAGATCAACATAGGGGATCGTGTTAGGATGTAGAACTGATGTGGCCCTCGCTGATGGAGTTGAGAAGCAGGGAGAACCCCCCAGAAGGATTCCTTGATTACCTCAAAAAATATTTACTTATTACTTTTATTTTTGTATGCATGAGTGTATTGTCTGCATATGTATAAGTACACCTGTACCCTTCAAGATCCCTAGAGGTCAGAAAAGGGCATCAGGTCCCCTGGAACGGAGCTACAGTAGCTAGCCACCATGTGGGTGCTGGGACTCAAACATGGATCCTTTGCAAGAGCAGCCAGTGCTCTTAACTGTTAAACTAACTCTTCAGCTCCTCTTTGGTTACTTTTGTGGAAATCATGACCTGAGAACTCTCTGCAGCCATAGAACTTCAGCTTTCTGAGATTCTTAATCATCTTCTGGATGATTAAGAGCTGTTCTCATCAAAGGTGGGGGTACAACTTGCTATTCATTGGCATGTGTATGGCATATACATTTGTATTCATGTGTGTGCTTGTGTATGAGCAGGTGCATGTACATGTGGAAGCCAGACATCAATATTCAGTGTCTTCCTCTACTGCTCTCCACCTTATTTTTTCTTTGAGACAGTGTTTCTCGGTGAACCTGGAGTTCACTGATTAGCTAGAATCATTGACCAGTGAGCCCCTGGGATCTTCCTCCTCCACCTCCCAGTACTGGGAGTTCAGGTATACACTGTCACACCCAGCTTTTTACCTGGGTGCTGGGGATGAAACTCAAGTCCTCATGCTTGTGAAACAAGCATTTTACCCAGTGAACCATCTCTTCAACCCTACAACCTGTTCTTAGAAAGTGTGGAGGTCTAGGGGCTGGAGAAATGGCTCAGTGGCTAAGAGCACTGGCTTGTTCTTCCAGAGGATCCAGGTTCGGGTCTCAACAGACACATGGCAGTAACATGACTATCCTTAACTCCAATTCTAGGGGACCTGACACCCTCTTCTGCCTTCTGTGGGCATTGCATGCATAGGTCCACTACATACATGCAGGCAAAACACTCATATACATAAAATAAAAATAAATTTAAAAAGAAAGCATGGAGGTCTAGGGCTGGGAACATAGCTCAACAACAGAGTGATTGCCTAGTGTAGCATGCACAGGCCCTGGGTTCCATCCCTAACACTACAAAAAAACAAAAATGCAGGGCTGTAAGGCATTTAGAATATCATTGTACCCCTCAAGCATTCCTACCTTCCTCTCTGATACTGAAAGCTTATTTTACAGCCAAATAAGTTGATATTCAAAGAGGAACAATAACAAGCTCATTGGGGGACTAAGCTGGGTTTGGAAACCCAAATCCAAACTAATTACTGAACATCAAGACCACCCGTGGATATGTTTAAGAGAGTCCTCCCATGGAACTGTCCCATTCATTCAGTCGTCAAATGAAAGTTCTAGGCTGGAGTGCTTTCCTATTGTTTCTGGTTTTGTTTTTTGAAACAAGGTCTTGCTCTGTAGCCCAGACTGACCTTGGACTTCCTGTAATCCTCCTGTCTCAACCTCTCAAGTGCTGGAATTACAGGTGTGAACCACCATTAGGCTGTGTTGTTCAAAGCTGATGGCACTAGCCACATGAGGCTATTAAGCACTTGAAATATAGCTAGTTTAAATTGCAACATATATTTAGTGTAAATGCATATCAGCTCTCAAAGCTTAAATTCTATTGAGATGACAATGTTTCAGATATATTTGTTCAAATAAAATTATTGCTAAAATCAGTTTCACATTTTTTTTATATATTAGAATGTGGCTACTAGAGAGATTAACATTATACATGGCTTAAATCATATTGCCATCTTTAAGATTTCTCAAAGACTAGGAAGCTAGGCCTTTGATGAGACAGAGCTGATATATGGTTCTTGGGATCCTGTTTGCTAGTAAGTGATGACACATAATACAGAATTCTGTCTATTTCCTTCCATTGCTTCAGACCACCTTTATACAAGGTTGGAGGAAGGAAATCTTTTGTTCTGTAGCAAGGGAATCCAGTTGTGGAGGAATTGGCTTCTTAAGTCATTTCTGTATCAAAGCTATCACAGTAATCCAGGACAGAGGTGCAGAGGACTTGGACCACAGTGATAGAGATAGAGTGCTCAGAAATGGCCACATCCTAGATCTACCAGGCTGTGTTGAGTGATGGGCAAGGGTCAGGCAAAGGGGAATCCAGGGTGCTTCTGAACATCCTAAAGGCATCCAAAGGGGTGGGAAGGACAGGTTGCTCAGGGAAGAGGGGGATTGATTCATCTCCTTCAATAGCAGGACAGTCACCATCACATTCAGGTAACATTCCAGGCCATCCAAGAATGTCATTCATGAAGGGAGAAAAGAGTTTTACATTTTTTGCTTGGTGCCAAATGGCTGGTCACTTGATCCTCAAGCAGGAAAATCTTTTCCAAATTAGAATATTTAGACATTTAGTAGATTTACTGTGTGACCAGGTCCAAAAGACTGTATTATTTTTAAGGATGTTTGTTTTGTTTGAAACAAGGTCTCACTATGTAACAGCAATTCTCTTGTATTTGACTCCCAAGTGTTGAGATTACAGGGGTGTGCCACAATACCCAATCTTTTCTAGAATGTTGATTCAGGGGCTAGAGAGATGGCTTAAGTGGTTAAAAGCACTTGTTGCTCTTGCAGAGGACTCAGGTAGTTCCAGGGAATCTGACACCTTCTGGCCTTCTAAGCATAAAGTACACCTGTGGTTCACACCCATACATCCAAGCAAAACACTCATGTACATAAAATAAAAATAAAGAAATATTTTCTTTAAAAAAAAAGTGTTGATTTAATATTTATGAAAACTCTTATCTTTAGACCCTGAAGATACTGAACCAAAATGAGATTCTAGATTTGACTAGGAGGAAATAATACTTCCTCCCTTGAAAAAAGAGATAACCCCAGGTTGTTATTTATCCACCAAAAGCTCACTAAGAATCTACTATGTGGGCAGACTAATAAATCTCTGGAACCCACAGTAGAAGGAACCCACAACTCCTTCAAGTTGTGCTCTGACATCCACATCCACATCATGGCATATATGAGCCTACACTTAAACATATCACATATACATAACATCAATAGCAATAAATACTATATTAGAGATCCAGGAAAATTCCAAGACAAGGTATTCAGGGCCAGGTTAGAGGCCAAATTTAAAAAAGGCTGCGGAGTGTGTGTGTGTGTTAGTTACTGCTCACAGAAGCTATGTTAGAGAAGAGGACTAGGCAAAACTCTGTAATGAAGAAAATGCTTCAAGGACGAAAGAAGTTTGACCCCTAAGACAGAGAGAACTTATCAGAACTATACAGTGAGAAAGAAAATAATTAGACTCAGGTGAGCCCAGATATCAACCTTGAGTTGACAGAAAGTAGAGGTGGGCCAGCAAAGGATCTGAGCAAGTCTGCAGATGGCACACTGCACCCACAGGCTGCTGTAAGGCAGGCTTAATCATTTATTTAGTGATGGTTCTCCCTGACCTTGGGCCTCAGTCATTGCATCTCTGCCACTGGGATCCCATTTTACATGTGCTAATCTTAGAGGAACAACTCATAAACCAGTATAATCCCAGTTCCTTGGGAGGCTAAGGTGGGAGGACCATAAGTTCAAGGACTACCTGGGCTACAGAGGGAGTTCAAGGACAGCTCAGAGAACTTAGTGAGACTTTGTCTCAAAATAAAAGGTAAAAAGCGGGTTGGGGATTCAGCTCAGTGAAAGAGTGCCTGTCATGTGAGAAGCAAATCCCAGTACTACAAATGAAAGAAAGAGAAAAAGAAAGCAAAAAAAGAAAGAGAAAGAAAAAGGAAGAAGGGAAGGAGAGAGGAGAGGAGGGAGGGAGGGGAAAAGGCCATTGTTTAGGGCTGAAGGTCCGGAAAGATGGAAAGACAGTAATACTTTATCATGTCTACTCAAACCCTTTACCTTTTGTCAATTCATTCCTTAGGTATTTGGTAGCATTTATTTGCTTTTCTTCCAAATTTTAAGTTCATTGTGACAATCAGAAATGGGGGTTGGGGGATGCTAACATTTTATCAGTATTTGCAAAGTTTCAGGTACAACTATGTTATTCCTAACCTCTGCCCTGCCATCTATCATCCCACAGTCTGCACTCCTCACCGCTGTCCTGTGTTACAGCATCTACGAGACTGCTTTCGGCTAGGAGAACGAGCCTTTAAATAGTGGTAACCAGCCATACGTTCCCTCCCCTGCCCTGGACAGTATGGTCAAGGCAAGAGTCAGAGCTCAGTTCTTTTTTAAATTTTGAGACTGTGTCTTAGTAGTTATCTCAGACTGGCAGGAACTCCGTATCCTCCTATCACAGCCTCCTATGTGCTAGGATGACGGTGTGTACCACCCTGCTCAGTAGGATTTAAATTCACACATTAGCCAGGTATGGTGATGTATGCCTGAAATTCCAACACTCAGAAAACAGATGAAGGTGCATTGCTACAAGTTTGAGGCCACCCTAAGCTATATAGTGAGAACCTATCACAAAATCAATCAATCAATCAATCAGTTTACCCATTAGCAGCTGTGACAGGTTACTTTCTCTGATACTATTTCTTCATCTGTGAAACAGGAAAGGGCTCTAGGCACTTATAGACTAATCATATTCAGTCCATATAAAGCATTTGACTCAGTCCTGCACACCAGGTATATTCTTGATGTTTTATGTCCCTTGAAGTACACACCTCTTACTCAGGACCCACACCCATCATCTGGAGGCTTAATGAATACATTAAAGCCTTGTTTTGCCACTTCCCAGCTGGATGGCACTGGGCAGGTCACCTTGCCTCAAACTTACAGTTTCACATCTGTAATACAACTTATATCTGCTGACCTTCCCACATGGGATTATTAATAGCTCAAAGGGCAGGATTTCAGTTAGGGCAAAGAAAATAACAATTAAAGGGAGTTTTAAAAGGGAACTTAGGTTGGCTGCCTCTGTTTTCCAGTGAGAGGTTTGTGGAGTTCTAGATTTTCTACCTGCAATGTGTGGTATGCAAATAAGCAGCATGTTAGCAATTATATAAGAATGTCCCAGAACAGGATCTGAACACAGAATTCTGGCTTGTTCCTGGGCACTGTGAGCTCTAGGACAGGAAAAAGGAAAACCTTTGCGTTGATAATCATGTGCTTTTAAAAAGCTTCTGTATCCCCAGCAATCACATGGGAGAAAGAGGTGCACAGACCTTTGACAGATGCCTCTCTCTGCTGTACAACTCCAAGGTCCCTGAATTTCTGGGAACAATCCCTACCTTCTTTCCCAAGGCTGCAGCCCCAGTCTACAACAAGCGAAAGAGGATAAGGTGGCCTCTGAGGGCTGCTGAACAATTCCCCAGGCTGCTTAATTGCCTCCGATCCATCTAAAAGCAAATGATTGTGCCTCTAGGGACACTTGTGATTTCCACAGGGAGGCCTGCCTGTTTAGGTGACAGCTGCTGTCCTGACTGGAGGCTGGCAGACTAAAATCCTGACCAGTAACCTCAGTTATGAAGAAACATGAAAGTACCAGGGCTCATCTGGCAAGCTTTGACTGCTCCCATGACAACCTACAGCCTTCAGCCTGAGCAGACAGAGGTTCAGGTGTGGTCCTAGACCATAACCTCAACATTAAGTAGGAACCTGTTAGATACCCACAAGCTCAACCAACCCAATCCAACTAAATCAGAAACTCTAGAGTATACCCTCCCACATGCTCAGTTTCGAACCTAAGAAACAAAATGGAGACCTTCAAATCTCCATCAAGGGTTCAGGGTCTGTGAAAAGCTTTCATGAGATATGCCAAGTTACAATGAGACAATGGGTAAGAAATCCCTGGGATTTTTCTCCTCAGAGTCATCTCTCCCTTCTCTGCTAGGAAGTTCTGGATCTTGACCTCCATGGGCTGGCAGCTGCTCTTCTATTTTTTTTTTTTTTAAATTACATTTATAAGGCTGGAGAGATGGCTCAGCAGTTAAAGGTACTGGCTGCTCTTGTAAAGGACCCAGGTTCAATTTCCAGCACCCACATGACAACTAGCAACTATCTGTAACTCCAGTTCCAGGGGATCCAACACCCTCTTCGGACCTCCACGGGCATTGCACAACACAACACAGGTGCACTTACATACATTCAGGCAATGCACTCATACACATTAAAAAAGTTTAAAAAGTCAGTATCAAATATGAACGAGGTTTTATACAAGTAATTACAGAAATAAAAACCAGACTGAGTGCAAGTTCTTGGGCAAGTTTTAATTGGAAGGAAAAGAATTTGAGCAAGAAGGAACATCACTGACCATGGGACATTTAGGTTGCCCACAAACAGGGCAAAGAATGAGTAGCTTATCTGGACAGAAGGCTCACTGTTTAAGCACACTTGTTGCTCTTCCAGAAGATCCAAGTTCAGTTCCCAGTACCCACATCAGACAGCTCACACCCACCTGTAACTCCAGATCCAGATCCAATGCTCTCTTCTGGTTTCCAGGTGTACCTGCACTCATATACCCATAGATGCAGACAGACAGACACACACACAGAGACAATTAAAATGAATCTTAAGAAGAATTAGCAGCAAAGCATGGTGGCTCTTGTCTGTAGGTCTAGCACTTGAGAGCCTGAGGCAGGAGGATCACTTCAAGTTCAAGACCAGCCTGGAATACAGAGTGAGAACCTGTCTCAACAAACAAAAAAGTTAAAGAGCTAATGAGCAAGCTTTTTATGGGGCTTTTGGAGGGAATTTTTATTTGAGATACTGTCTCACAATGTAGTTAAGGCCTTAACTTTGCTATGTAGCCCCAGGCTGGTTCTTGCCTCAGCTTCCTGAAGACTAGGATTTCAGGCATGTGTAACCATTCATAGCTATCAATTGAGGTTTTAGTTTTGAGAATGGTAATTTTGTTTGTTTAGGAATCTTTTCCTCTGGTGGGTATGTAGTTCATATAGACTACTTGCCTAGCAAGCACAAAGTGCTGGGTTCAATCCCTAGCACCACATAAGGTACACATGATGGTGCATGCCTATATTCCTAGTAGTTGTGAAATAGAGGCAGGAGGATCATAAATTAAAGGACATCCTAGTATGCATGAAACCCTGTCTCAGAGAGGCAGAGAGAGTAAGAGCAAGAGTGAGAGCTTCCTTGTGGTTTAAGGGGGCCATGTAAGACACAGATTGATGGACAGTTGATCCCTGGAGGAAAACCTGATTTTCAGGAAAACCTGAAATCCTGTAGGTTTTCTCTCTTGTGATGAGGTAAGAGGATGTGAGACAGGCATACTCCACATGTTGCTAACAAGGGAAGAATCTGGTGGGGAACATGCCTTATGAGGCCAGGGCATGAGGCCTTCCCATCTCATCCTCATGAGTGTCCCTATTTCTATTTCGTTCCCCATTCAAGGATTTCTTTTTACTTAATTGTAAGGTGGTTGCTGAAGTGTGAAGATCTGATCTCTAGAAACTGCTTTAGAGTAGATTTGAGAATATTGGAGGGCACCTTGGACACATGGCCTAATGAGGTCAGGATTAGCTATGTAGGCTCTCCATTTTGGATATATTGAAAACCACAAACACACATCACCATGACTTGGAACTGGCAGCATCCGGAAGCACAAACTTTACAAGCACTTCAAAAATAAAAAGTAGAATAATGGTGACTCATGGCTCACAACCTGGTAGAATTCAGGCAAAATTAGGCAACATTTGGAGTATACTCTTAGCCATATTATTGCCTTGGTTTTAAATTGTTATAGTTTATTTGACTTGTATGTATATGTATGTATTTGTGCATGCACACACATTCATATACTTGTGTAGTACAGTGCCAGTGTGGAGGGCTCTTATAGAGGACAACTTGTGGTACTCTCTGCAAGAACAATCAGTGTGCTTAACCACTGAGCCATCTCTGCAGCACCAATATTTTGTTTTTTTGAGACAAGGTTTCATTTACTATAGACTGACACTGAACTCCTGATCCTCCTGCCTCCACTTTCCAAGTTCTGGGATTACAGAAGATCACACTTGGTGAATTCATCTTGGCCTCATCATTCCATGATGGAGTCACCTTCTAGAAGGGCCACTAGCGGTGTTTGGCTCAGGTTGCCCTAGGTATAGATGGTAAGGACAAACCTGGCCCTCCTTGTGGAAGTGAGCACACTGATTGAGCCCCAGGGTTGCCAGGACTCCCAGGCTTCTAGGAAGGCTCTTTTCAGTGGTTATCTTGATGGGGCTGGGTTAAGGCCGCCAATCATTTGTCTGGGTTTGCTTCCTCTGCCCTGTCTCTATTATTAAATGCCTTGAAAGCCTCATTTTCCAGAGACTGATTTCCTTGTTTTAATTTTCATAATTTTCCCCTAATACTTTGGGGCAACTGGGTAATGTAATCCATTGCAATTAGAGCCCTCCCTTCTGCTGAAGTAGAATCTACATTGACATGGATTTTCTAAAGTCACTGAAGAATCTGATTAAGAGGGTTTTCATCCCTTTTAGAGTGGCCTCTCACAATGTGTTGGTTTCATTATGTACCTCTTAGTACACTTAGTTACCTCACTATTTTGTTGTTACTGTTCGTGGGTTTCTTAATCATGAGGAAGGCATGTTGGTTTGGGGTTATTTGGTTTTTGTTGTTTGTTTTGTTTTTTTCGGTCTTTTTTTTAATGTGTATGAGTATATACAGTGTATATAGCCTGCATGAATATAAATGCACCCATGTTATGCAGTGCCCTTGGAGGTCAGAAGAGGGTGTTGGATCCCCCAGAACTGGAGTTACAGATGGTTGTTAGCTGCCATGTGGGTGCTGAGAACTGAACCTGGGTCCTTTGCAAGAGCAGCTTGTTCTCTTAACCATCTCTCCAGTTCCTGTTTTTTGGTCTTTTGAGACAAGGTCTCCCTATAACTCCAGCAAGCCTGGAACTCACTACTATAGACCAGGCTGGCCTCAATCTCACGAAGATCCACCTGCCTTTGCCTCCTGAGTGATGGGGATTAAAGGTGTGCACCACCACACCTGGCTGCATTTTGTTTTGGTTTGGTTTTTTTGAGACATGGTCTTTCTGTATAGCCCTAGTTGGCTTCAGAATGCAGCAATCCTCCTCCCTCAGCTTCCCAAGTCCTAGTACGATAGGCGTGCACTATCACACTTTGCTGAGGATGGTAACTGTTATTATTATTTGTCTTTAGAAATCTCTTTCCTGTGGTTCAAGGGAATTTTGTTTTACGCCAAATTAGTGCTCAGACTCGGACTGAATTCCAAGAGGGCTTTATTCTCCTAAAATGACATTTCTTTAAAACCCCAAGAAAACATCCTGGCCTTTGTAACACTTCTCTGAGCACTGTAAGTTCTTTAAATTCTCTCATATATCAAAGTAAACCAAGAAATTCCCTCCTCAAGGAACCCAGAGGGCCTGACATAAGCTACACATGTCGGGGTCAAAGGCCAGTTGAACCTGCCAGGCTTGAAGTCTTTATTTCCCTTCTACCCCTCTCCCTTTTCTTGTTTTCCCTGGTGGAGAGCGAACTTAAACCCTCACACATATTTCCTAAGCATTCTCTTACTTGAGCTACAGAGCCACAGACCCAGTACTCCCGAAAGGGACCGGGCAAAGGTGAAGTGTTCATTTAAGGTCCCCATGAGACGTGCAGAGCCACGTACCAGCTAGACCCCCTCATTCGAAGTACAGAAACCACGCGCCGCAGCAAGAGATACCAGGATTGTATCATTCGCTCTCTTACACTATGTCTCAGGATTTACTCGCCCTCAAATCACTCGGAGTAAGTGACACCAGCTCACCAGGCCGTCAGTGCGGGGAGAACCGCCCTCGCCTCCGGGCCCCGCCTCCGCCTCCAGGCCCCACCTCCGCCACCAGGTCCCGCCTCCACCTCCGGGATCGGCCTCCACATCCGGGCCCCGCCTCCGCCTCCGGGCGCCTCCGGATCCAGGTCCCGCCTCCGCATCCGGGTCCCGCCTCCGCATTCGGGCCCCGCCTCCGCCTCTGGGGCCGGCCTCCGCCTCCAGACCCCGCCTCCGCATCCAGACACCGCTTCCGCCTCCGGGCCCCGCCTCCACATACAGTCCCCTCCCCACGTCCGCCTCGGGCTCCACCTCACATCAAGGCCCCGCCTCCAGGCCCCGCCTCCGCTCCCTTGGCTCCCTCCCTCCAGTCCCTGCCTCCGCCTCCCGCCCGGGCGGGGCGGGTCCCTTCCATCAAACTGCGGGGCCGAGCGGGCCGGGCTTGGCCGGCGACACTGCCAGCCGCTGGGCTGGCAAGGGCCGCGGGCGCCGGGCTCCGGCGGCCGCGGGTGGGAGGCGGCACGGAAGAAGGCGAGCGAGGACGCCGTGGCCACGATGGGGAACAAGCAGACCATCTTCACTGAGGAGCAGCTGGATAACTACCAGGTGAGTCCCGCGCGACACGGCCGCTGTTGTGGCGCCCTCTCCTTTCTGTCTTTTCCCGAGGCCTCGAGAAAACAGGGTCACCTAGTGTCAGGTCAGCCCTGACACTACTACCTTCAGCACGCAGTGTGACCTTGGGTGGGTGACTTCCTCTCGATGAGCCTCAGTTTCCCCTACCGGGGAAATAAGAAAGCGTTCCAGTTAGAGGATTGATGCGCCTATCTTCCCCTACCCTCTTACTGCTCGCCCAGGCTGGACCCTAGCCACTCCTCCCAGCTCACGGGGCATGACCCTCATCTCAGGAAGATCTGGGAGTAAGGACATGAGCCCCCAAATATGGTTATAGGTTGGGGTAGTTTATTTATCTGCTGGAATTTCTCCCTGGCCCAAGGACGGAAATAACTAGATCAAGGAGGTAAGCTAGGTACCATTCTTACATAGCTACCCCTATCAACTGGCTCTGTGCTCCCAGTAGCCAACCTTTAGCCCCCATCCTTAAAGTTCAGAGCCAGCTGTCCAGATCAGGGATCTCCAGCCCTGTGAAAACTTTTCTTTGGGTACAGAATGACTCCCCACCTGACTGGCCCAGAGTCTTGGCCAGCTGCCTGACTCACCTCTGAAACCCCAGTCTCTCCAGATGTTCCTGTCCTGCCCTTGTACTTCAGTGCCCTGGGAACGGTTTAGCCAGTTCCCCCACTGGCTAGGTTCATAGGCAGTATCCTAGCTCTGGGATGACTTTCTCCTCTCCCTCTCGGAGGACTGTTTCCCATCCTTCAAGTCCCCAGTCTTGATGCCTTCTTTTGACACAGTGGTTGGGACTGGGTGGTCACCTATGTTCCTAGGAGAGAGGACCACAGTAGCTGTCTGTAGCCTTCATGGATTTTCAACTGGGGTCAGGGAAAAGGGACTCCAAAGCGTAGGTCCTGTGCTGTGGATGAAGATAGATAAAGTCTCTCCTGGAAGTCCTTGTTGTCAATAACAGATTTCCTAAGTCTCTGTATGAGTCCCTGAGAAGAGAGAAACCGCATTTATGGAGCTTATGCTGTACACCAGTCATTGTAGTCAATTTATTTGCCCATTACATGGAGGTGGATTAATACCCATTTCATAGGAGAGCAAAGAGAGGTTAAGGGCCATCAGGACCACTACATGCTTACACAGGACTATTAACCATGCTCTGAGGGTTGCTCCCTTCCTTTGGCGGTAAGATGGACAGGACCTATGAAGGCACACAGAATTTGGTAAGACAGACATTACCTCCAGTGTGGCCAGTGCAGATGACAGTACATTCTAGAGAAGAACCCTGATGGCAGGGAGAGGCCAGTGAAAGGGAGCTTCTGCTTTCACTGGAAAGTTCAGAAACAGTGCAGAGCTTACACAGGCCCTTAGAGAATTGCGACTTTTGCCCAGCAGGGCCCAGAAGGAGACATTCTAGGCGGAGATGGGCTCAGGTAAGTCACCCAAACCCAAAAAGAAAGAATGGCCTGATGAATGTGGGGACCCCGAGTCCTCACTTGATCAGCCTGGCATTGAGTTACTGGTTGGGGAGCCAGTCCTAGTGCTGGGTTCTGATCCTTTTCCAGGGCCCAGGTAGACCCTGCCAGAAAAATGAGAGCCAATGAAACCTGAGAGTCTCACAGCTCTGTTCCTCTTGCTTTCTAGCATGGCCAACCAGGACTGGATAAGGAGACCTGAGTTATTTTCCCTAGCTTAATGAACTCTGGGTTTCCTGGGACTTCCCAGCCTGACAGTCTTCCCTTCCCAAGGCAGGGTGTCCTATCCCTGGTTGCCAGGTGCCACTAATTCCCAGGCCACCATCTGCATTGCAAACCCATCCCCTACCCCTCACATCCCACGGTAAGCCCCACTGCCTACCCCAGAAGGAGCTGCACTCCTCCAGCCATTTCAGCTCTCTGCAGTCTTTCAGTTAAGCTCTGTAGCCGGGCGTGGTGACACTCGCTTTTAGTCCCAACACTTGAGTAGGAGAGGCAGGTGGATCGCTGTACATTTGAGACCAACGCGGTCTACATAGTGAGTTCCAGGCCATCTGGAGCTATCGGGAGACCCTGTCTCAAAAGTCCAAACAAAATAAAAAACAAAGACTAAGCCCAGTGTCTCAGCCTACTTTGCACCTCATCTTGACATCCCCTTCTCCAGTCCCAGGAACATGGCCCTGGCCAGTCCACCACAGCCTCCAGTCTCCTGGAGACAGAGCTCTGACATCCCTCTCCTCAGCCTACTGTCTAGCCACAGTCTGTGAACTCTACTTTGTCTCTCTTCTTTCTCCCCTTCTGTCCCCTACTTCCTCTTCCTTCCTCCCTTCCTCTTCCTTTTAAGATACATAGTATGCCTAGCTAATATAAGACAAGATTTTTCTATGAAAATAATCCAGGGACCAGGAGTTGCATTGACTGTGTCCTAGCCAGGCCACTTTGCTGCGGAAGACACTAAGCAGCCATCCATGGGATCTAGATGAATGAATAAATACAAGCATAATGCCCAGCTGTAGCAGGGAGCTTTCTAAAACACAAATACAGACCTCTTCAGGTAATGCCAGTGTCCTGGGATGACAGTCTCAACAAAGTCCAGAGCAGTGCTCACTCCAGCCTGGCCTCAGCTGGTTTCCAGCTTCATTTCTTACTCAAGGAACACTGCTCAGCTTCTTGGCAAGCCGAGCATCCCTCACCTCTGGCCTCTTCTTCTTGGTGCCATTGCCTCAGCTCTTCACCAACCCGGTTTGTCCATCTGTCTGTCTAGGCCTCACCTCTTCAGGATGAGTTCCCTCATCTCATCCTGGCCTATTGATCTGGGAGTACTCAGTGGGCCTACGAACACATACCTTCCACTGTTCTCCTCTCTCGCCACTTAATGGCTCCTATAGGGTTGTGTTGCTGTCAGCACTCCCTCCCTCTCTGTTCCTGTGAGGCCTCATCTAGGCCTAGAAGAGACTCTCAGTGAATGAATGGATGAAGGAACACAAACAAAATGTAGAGCTCTAGGAGGGCAAAGAGCTCTACACAGGGACTCCGAAGTCCTGGGTTCAAGTTGTAGTTGGGCAGTTGATGCCATGGGTATTAAGTTGATGTGCTTTGCTGGGTCTGTGTTCCCACCTCTCAAATGGGAATTCCAACAAATCCGGTGATACTTACGTCACAGGGCTATTGTAGAGATCAGCTGAAGTCACTTTGGAGCCTGACCTCCAGCCATGGGAAGGTGCTGGCTCAGTGCCTGACTACTGCACAGGCAGATAGGATGCAGATGCCACACTGAGCCCGTGAGCTGAGCTTTGAAGAGGAAAGGATTGACATGCTGGAGTGGGGGAGAGCACTCAGGTGGGGAAATGGCTGCACAAGGCTTGGATGCAGAGCCAGGTCTTACTGGAAATGACTTCAGATTTCTATCAGAAAAGCCCAGCCTGGGCTGTCTGCTGCTACCAGAGTGCTGAGCCTCTGATTCTCCAAGGCCAGGCCCCCTGAGACTCAGTTTTCACACCTGTAAAATAGGGAGGTAATGACTGCCTTCTCTCCAGGCTAGAATTGAAGATTAAATGAAATGGGCTATTTAAAGTCCCCCATGCTAATTGTCTCCCATGGCTTTGAGGTGGTTGTTTTCAGTCTTTGGAATTACTGAGTGGCTTTGTAGGGGGTGGGGATTGAACCTAAGGCTTTATGCATGCGAAGGATCTACTGTTGGGCTATAGCCCATCTCTAGTGCTCTTTTAACTTTTTAAATTTTTAGACAGAGTTTCACTGAATTGCCTCACACCAGCCTTGAACCTGCTATGTACCCAAGCAGGTTTTAAACTTGTAGTCTTAAACTCAAAATCTTCTGGTTTCAGCCTTCTAAATAGCTGAGATTATAGACCTGTGCCACCAAATCAGTCCTTGGAAGGACTGAATGACTGTGAAGGCCACTAATGCCTAGAAAGACTTTCCCCCCACTTCCTTTTTCATTGTCTGCCTCTTTCATTGTCTGAGGGGTGGCGGGGGACCAGATATTTTAAACTGCACCCTAGGTGATTCTCCTCAGAGCAGATGTCTTCTTGTTAGCCTGAATCAGCACCCCTAGGGTTTTTTAAATGCAGAGTTTCTGACCCAGGAGTCTGACCTGGGAGTTTTTTACCGCATTTCCAGGAGGCTACCACTGCAGACCCAGGCACATTCCTTAATGACTGTTACCCAAAGATAGACTTAATTATGACCAGGATTATATGGGAAATTTTCATGTCTTTTGCTAGCAGAACTCTTGAACCAAGGCCTGTATATTTCCTTTCTGATTAAGGCTGTGTGTAGGAGCAGAAAGAGGCTGAAGCCACGACACCTTCTCATCCCCCATTTCAGTTCTGCAACAGCTCCTCTAGGTTAGTTAGCAAAACCCTGGCCCTCCCACTGGGCCTCTTCAGATGGCAGAGCCAGCCCTGTGGGTAGGGAAGTCTATTCTGGAAGATTCAGGCAGGCTCCCTTTGCTGCCCGCTCCAGGTCTCTGCCGATAACTGAGAAATCAGCCCACCGTTCCTAGCCTGCCTGAGTCTCAGGCTGAGTCTTATCATCAAATCTTAATCCAGGTGTGACTGCTGCTTCCCCTCCTGAGTCTTCCCTGACTCCTACAGAGGAGCCATTGCCAAAAGCAAAGTTGAGCCCTCCAGGAAATGCCCCTGCATTTCCGAGATGTGCACAGGAGCATGGAGCCCTCAGTTTGTCTCCCAGGAGGCAGCCGGTGACTCAGAAAGATGGGTTCTTTGTTGGCCTCCATGGGACCTAGAAAATTCCTCCCAGCTTCTTCTCTTCCCCAGTACAGAAGCAACCAGTAAGACCCTAACTGTCACTTTTGGCCCACCTCAGTGTGCAGTCCAGTCAGCCTGGTGTCTAGCAGCTTCAGGTTTTCCAGTGCTCGCTTGCCTGTCTGCACGGCTGGGCCGCAGCCATTCAGCCCCTCATCAGAGAAGCTCTGTTTAGCATTTGGCCCCAGGAGGCTCTGTGGGCTCTTGGCTCTGCAGAATCTGAGGCCTTCTTCCTTCATGCTGCAACAGTGGGCAAAAGCAGAGGAGCCAGACCCAGCAGGCAATAAACAGAAAAGCCCTGTGCAGGTGAGGCACGGCTGGGCAGTTTCACTTCTTTGCTTCTCACCCAGGTCTGGTATAGTAACCATCATCAAAGACCCATGGACAGAGTGGCTCATCCAGGCAGACAGTCCCCTAAGAAGAGTCCAGATGCTGCTTGTCCACTCCCCTTCTCGGCCTCCTCTCCGTACCTCGAGCCTCCACTACTCCCTCAAGGCCTTGTTCTAGGGCCATCCAGTGATGTGCCAAGGCACCTTGCTTGTTTTCTTCTGAGTGGTCTCTGGAATTTTCTCTGCTGCCTCCCTGCTCTTTCACAGTGTGTTCCATGGGCATTCAAAACTGCTTCAACTTGGGACTTGCCATCTTCCCCCTCACTATGCAACCCCAAAAGTGCCACTCAGCGCACTCCACCTATGTGTTGTTACCACAGGCCCAGCCCCAGGAGTCAAAAAATTTTGGAGGCATTTTCTGGACCCACTAGAATCAACTGCTCCCTTTGGGAGGATGGGGAGGGCCATCAGGACTTTTCTACCTCAGACCCAGTGGTGTTGAGCTCTGAGGAAGGCAGGAGTCTGGGATACTTAGCCCGCTGTGTCTGTGCTTTTCCTCCACAGGACTGCACCTTCTTCAATACGAAAGACATCCTCAAGTAAGTGCGGCTTCTTTTTTTCTTATTTATTTTTGAGATGAGGTCTCACTGTGTAGCCCTGACTATCCTGGAACTCCTTATGTAAATCAGGTTAGCCTCAAGCTCACAGAGATCCACTTGTCTCTGCCTCTTGAGTACTGTGGTTAAAGATGTGTGCCACCATGCCAAGCAAGTGTGTCTTTTTTGTCTATCTCTCTAGGGCTGGGGTGTGGTGGGATGAGGCCAGGGACCCCATGTGGGCTGGCTGAGCTGGAGCTGAGGAAGGCTGCGAGACCTGAGATCAGTCCTCAGTTGCACATCAGACCTACAGTATAGACTCAAGAATGTCTCACTGTTCTCCAGGCTCTGATCCTTCTTCAGGGAATGGGCATCTACTACATGCTAGACTCTGAGATAAAGGATATGAAGCACAGTATCATTCAATCCTCATGTGTCCTTGTAACAAGAGAATCTTGCTGGCCTCCCTTACAGATGGCGCATCACAGCTTGACCCATATCATGACAGCCAGGGTCTGTATACCTGCTTCTGACTCTAGGTCTCTGGCTGTTTCACCCTTTCAGGGCCTGCTACCACAGACTAGAGGTATCTAAGGCCCTTTGGCCCTGATGTAAAAAAACGAAGGGCATGCCTGCCATCCTTGAGCTGTTCATCAGGGTCTCCATCCTTCACAGGATAGCCCCTGTCCTTGTGGGTTTGAGGGAGAGGTCCTGGACAGGAGAGATGACAGGGTTGGCTGTCTCAGACCACTGAGCAGGCATCATAGAATGCCAGGAAACCTACCCTGCAGCCTTGCTGGCCCCTCTGCCCAGGCTATCAGGTGTCACTAAAAGCCAGCAAAGTCTCAGGATCATTGATCTCAAGAGATCGATGCACAGGCTGGGGTTAGAGCTTGGTGCAACCTCCTAAAAGAGCTGTGCTCTGTTTGTTACTGTGTGACCACTCTGTATGGACAGTGTTCCTCTTATACAGCCTGCCATTCTACCTTCTCTTTTGGATAGGCAAGACACCCCACTTCTACCCCTCAAAAGGGCAGGGGAGAGGCGGAGCCCCCAAACCTCACCAGACCTGGGCTGTGCTCCCATGTCCACAGCTCAGGGGTTCTTTGGCCTTAGTAAGGTTTGATCCCCTGGCACCTTACTCTAGGAAATGGGGTTCTGGTACTATTGCCAAAGAGCAGGAATCCAGGACATGCTGTCTGAACAATGGAAGTGGCTGAGCCTTAGTGATGTGTCCCAATTTCTAGTGGTGCCTCTATTTTCCAGAGTTCTTGGCACAAACCTTTTCTGTTCCACTATATTTGTCCTCTATTGCAGAGTACTCCCCACTTCCTGAGCCCTCACTCTGTAGATGCCATACCCAGACTTGCCCTCTGAGGCTTACATTTTCCATCCTGGCCCATGTCTTTGCTACCCAGCTCCTAACACCCAGCTGGGGCCCTCTAGGTTTGTGGGCTCAGGTACTTGCTCCCCCTGGAGCAGAGCTCAGGTGCCCCTACCCATGCCTGGCACCCCAGTATGGAGCCTGTTAGCTACCAGTTAGTGCTTGAAGAGCATGTGGTGCCTTCCTCCCAAGGCTTTGAGCAGCCTTCTCCTCCTTCCCTCCCCACCCCACTGCCGGTTTCCTTGGTAAGCTGCATCCTGAGTACTGACCAGATGGCGAGAAGGAAACTTGAGCAGGAGGCTCTTTTTACAGCTTGGAGCCTGGTTCTCTGGCAGCCCTGGGTCAGCGATAGGAATCACAGATAGCCATGAGCCAGTGTGCAACCCTCCCCCCACCAACATGCCCTGTAGATCCAGTTACTCCCTGTGCATGGCTCTTCCACTCCCCCACTGAAGTGAATGGGCAGCCCACCCCACCACCCACCTCACCCACCCCACCACCCACCCCACCACCCCCGGACCACCCCCGACTACCCGCCCCACCACCCCAGGCCACCCACCCCACCACCCACCCCACCCGCCCCCCCCGACCACCCCTGCCTTTCAGCCTCCTTGATTTCTGTGGGTAGGAGCTGAGCCCTCCAACTCTCTTGTCCTAATGACACTATATTCCCAAACAAATGGATAGGAGTCCTTGTCCCCTCTATCCAGAGACAGGGTTGCCCAATTAGCACGCAAGGTGTTTGTGGTTACTTTATTGTTTATTTTCTTAAGTTTTAAAAATTATGTGTAATCTATTTTAAGCTTTTTTTTTTTTTTTTCAGTTTTTTGAGACATGGTCTCCCTATAGCCCCAGCTGTCTTGGAACTTACTCTATAGACCAGGTTAGCCTCGATCTCACAGAGTCTCACCTGCCTCGCAAGTACTTGACTAAAGACACCGTCATGCCTAGCTCTACTTTTTTTTTTTTTGTTATACATGTAATTCTTAAAATTTTTTAAACTTCTTTTTATTATGGGTATGAGTGTTTTGCCTTCATGTATTTAAGTGTACCACTTGTATGTAGAGTCCACAGAGGTCAGAAGAGGGCATAGGATCCCCTGGAACTAGAGTTACAGCTGGTTGTTAGCCACCATGTGGGTGCTGGGAACTGAAACTGGATTCTCTGCAAGAACAGCCAGTGCTCTTAACCACTGAGCTGTCTCTCCAGCCCCCATACATGTAATACTTTTGACCGTAACTTTTTTTTGTCCTTTTGAGACAGTCTCCCTATAGCCCCAGCTGGCCTGGAACTCACTATGTAGACCAGGCTGGCCTTGAATTCACAGAGATCTACTTGCCTCTGCCTCCTGAGTGCTGGGATTAAAGGCATTCACCACCATGCCTGGTGACCATAAAATTTTAAGAGAAATCCACTCAACAGAAGACAAAAACAAAATTTATGATTGTATGCTCCAGAGAGAACCTTTTAGTATTCATTGTATGAGTACTCTTTTTATATGTGTTTATCAGGAAGTGAGATCCTGTTGTTCTTTAATGTGCTTAAGATTATTTTACCTTAGGCAAATTATAAAAGTAGATGAGAAAGCTATGGAAAACAATATGATGGCTCCTCAAAAAATTAGTTAGAACTACTGTATGAAAGAGGATTGTAATCCCAGCCTCTCAGGAGGTTTAGGAAGAGGATAATAAATTAGAGACAGGAGCCACAGAGTGAGTTCAAGGCCAAGTTAGAGATAACCTGTCTCAATCAATCAATCAACTGGAGAAGAATTATACTCCAATAATTCTTTTTCTGAGTATAAGCCCCAAAAGAACTGACAGAAGAGTCTTGAGGAGATATTTGGAAACTCTCAGTCACAGGATTATTCACAGTAAAAAAAAGATGAGAGCAGCCCAAATGTCCATCTGCAGATGAATGGTGAAACAAAACAAGTTGTATGCATTGAATAGAGAGACTGTTATTCAGCCTTCAGGTGGAAAGAAACGATAGGTACAATGGTGCACATCTGTGGTCCCAGTACTTGGAAGGCCAGCTTTAGCAACATAGGAAGTTTGAGGCCAGCCTAGGCTACATGAGATCCTTTCTTAAAAAAATCAATAAAACAAGCTGGGTGTGATAGTGCAAGCCTTTAATCTGAGCACTTGGGAGGCAGAGGCAGGCAGATCGCTATGAGATCAAGGCCAACCTGGTCTATATAGCAAATGCCAGAACAGTTAGGACTATAGGGAGACCCTGTCTCAAAAAGACCATAAAATAAAATAAAATAAATAGGAAATATTGTCATGTGCTACAACATAAATGGACTCTTGAGGATATTATGCTAAGTGGAGTAAGTCGTTTCACAAAAAGATGTATGCATACCATGTTAGCTTGCATTTGTGAGGTACCTAAAATAGTCAATTATATAGAGGTAGGTGAATGGTGATTGACAGGGTCTGGGAAGAGGGGGAAATAGAAAGTTGCCATTAAATAGATCCAAAGTTTCAGTTTTGTAAAATGAAGAGAGCTCTGGAGATAGATGGTAGTGATGGTTCACAGCCGTATGAATGTGCTACTGATGTACCATTCAATACATGTAGAAATAGGCAAGACTGAAAATTCCATATGAACTTTGTGACACTTAAAAATAAAGCCTTCTTGGAACTGAAGGGATGACTCAGTGGTTCAGTGCACTGGCTGCTCTTGCAGAGGACTTGGGTTCAATTCCCAGCACCCACATGACAGCTAACTGGGGATCTGACACCCTCTTCTGACGTCCCAGGGCAGTACACAACACTGTGTCACCTACACACATGCAGGCAACACAGTCATACATATAAAATTTAAAAAAGAATTTTAAGAACTTTGTTTTCACTGACCATAGTGGCAGGGGGAATCTCTCAGGTAAAGGCCAGCCTGGTCTACATAGTACCAAGCCACAAGGGTCTGCAGGGAGACCCTGTCTCCCCAAAAATAAATAAGTAAAAATAAAGTCTTCCAACTGGGCATGATAAGCCACACCTTTAATCCCAGTACTTTGGAGATAGAGGCAGGTGAATCTCTGTGAGTTGGAGGCATAGTGAGCTCCAGGACAACCAAGGCTGCATACAAACAAACAAATGAATGAATGAATAAATAAATACTTTCCTTAGTTTAGTCTTTAGTTTTCTTAATTAATTAATTTATTTAGGGTTTTTGAGACAGGATCTCTTTGTAGCCCTAGCTGGCCCAGAACTTGCTATGTAGACCAGGCTGGCCTTGAACTCAGAGATCTGCCTACCTCTGCCTCCCAAGTGTTGTGATTAAAGGCATGCACCATCTCACGTGGCTTATTTATTATTCTTTTTGTATGTGTTTATCAGGAAGTGAGATCCTGTTGTTCTGTAATATGTTTAAGATTGTTTTACCTCAGACAAATTACATTTGTGTGTGTGTGTGTGTATATGACAGAGCACATTGGAGGACAACTTGTTGGAGTCAGTTCTTTCCTTCCACCACATGTATTCTGGATATTGAACTCAGATCATCACCCTTGGCAGCAAGTATTTTTACCACTAAGTCATCTGGCAAACTTTTAAAAAGTTCTTAAAAGAGGATCATTCTAGGGGCTGGAGAGCTGGGCTTAGTGGTTAAGAGCACTGGCTGTTCTTCCAGAGGATCAGAGTTTTGTTCCCAGCACCCACATAGTGGCTAACAACTGTAACTCTAGTTCCAGGGGATCCCACACCCTCTTCTGGCCTCTGTAAAACAAAGTTTTTTTTAAAGAATATCATTCAAATATAATAGGCTTTCTTCATTTTACCTTGTATGAACAATTTTTTAAATATGTACTGGAGATGGAACCAAGGCCTTTTGAGGGCTCAACATGTGCTCTACCACTAGACTTTCAATGTTATTGGATATTCACCTGTAACATATTAAACAGCTGCTTTAGCTGACTGTCCCCTAATTGATTTAGCTGGACATTGAGATTTCCAAGATTTCATTTTATTTTAATTCATTTCATTTTAATTAGTGCTTCGCTGACCAATGCCATGTCTGGGATGATTTCTGAAGAGCAAATGTCTAATGCATTTCAAGTAGGATCAAAAGTAGAGATATTTTTAAGACTTCTGAGTTGTGCCCACACTGCTTTTATATCTTTCTGGTCTTCTGGCCCAGATCCTTTACTGAATGAATAATCCAGGAATCTGAAACTCAGCTCTCCTCAGGGGCCAACCTGCACTATGAGCTGGCCAGTCCCAGGCTCATTACAACCGATTTCTGCAGAAACACCTGCTCCCAACCCAGCTGGGTCATCAAACCCAGATGTAAGATATGAAATCTTTTAATTTATAAATGTTGGCAAATCTCTACAGCCATTATTTTTACTTTTTAATTATGTGTGATTTGTCTGTGTATATGAATTTGTACGCATGAATGCAGTGTCCATAAAGAACGGGGGAGGACATCAGATCTGTGGAGTTAGAGTTAGAGGTGGTTATGAGCTGTCTGATGTAGATGCCGGGAACTGAACTCAGGACCTCTGCAAGAGTAGTATGCACTCTTCAAAAAAAAAAAAAATATATATATATATATATATATTTATATATATATATTATTGTGTATGAGTATAATTGCCTGAATATTTTTAAGGGTATCCATGTCATGCTATGTCTGTGGAGGGAGGGGATTCCCCTGGAACTGGAGGTATGGACAGTTGTTAACTACCATGTGACTAACAACCATCTGTAACTCCAGTTCTATGGGATCTGACACCCTTTTCTGGCCTCCATAAGCATTGCACACACATGGTGCACTTACCATACATTCAGGCAAAGCATTTGTGTACATAAAAAAATGATAAAAAATATTTAGTAAAAAAAATTACAAATTAAACATTTTAAATTGTATTTTTAAATAGGTTCATACAGCTCCTGAGGACTGAGAGATGGCACAGTGGTTAAGAGCATGTACTGCCCTTCCAGAGGACCAGAGTTCAATGCCAAGCACCCACATGTCAGGTGGCCCATAGTTGCCTCCAGCTCCGGAGGAGGGGAGGGGCACTGACACGGCCGACCCCCATGGGCACTGCACGCATTCTCACACATACAGATAATCAAAAGCAATAAAAGTAAATATTTTTAAAATATAGCTACTGGGCTATTTTTATTTCAAATCGTTTTTTTAAATGTTGTATTTATTTTTATTTTATGTATATGATTGTTTTGCCTGCATGTAAATGTACCACATGCATGTAGTGCTCATGGAGACCAGAAGACAGGGTCAGATTCCCTGGAACTGGAATTACATATACTTGTGACCTGCCATGTGGGCGCTGGGAACCAAACCTTGGCCCTCTGCAAGAGCACCCTGTGCTCTTAACTACTGAGCCATCTTTCTAACCCCTCAAGTGGTTTTTAAGCTGATTACTTTTGGATAATTTGCCTCCTCCTAGTCCAATATTTAAATGTACTGGTGGTTGGTTTTTGTTTGTTGTTTGTTTTGTCTTAACTAATTGTTTTGCCTGGCATCCCCGAGTACATACTATATCGTAATGATTATAGGCATCCTACTTTTATGAGTTTATCTCCAATATTTTATCACTTAAGTATGGTATTAGGTTTTTTTTGAGATGCCTTTTTATTTTTGAATAAAAAGTGGAAACTCCTTTTTTCCCCTATTTTACTAAAAAATTTCAGGATTTTTTTTTTTGTTGTTGTAAAAAATAACGCAGATTTTAATTTTTGTTAATAAGTACTTTATTTATTGTTTTTATTTTGTGTGTATTTCCTGTATGTAAGTGCACCCCTTTCATGCAATGCCCACAGAGGTCAGAAGAAGGCATCGGATCCCCTGAACCAGAGAGCTCTGCTGCCCTCTTCTTGCTGCCACAGACACTACATGCACATGATGCACATACATGCATGCAGGCTAAACTCTCATATACATAAAATAAAAATAAATAAGTCTTTTTAAAAAGTAGCTGAAGTCATAAGTGGAAATCAGCCTATTTTATGCCCTACTTCCCACCCACCTTAAAGGGATCATTGGTGTAAGCATGTGGCATATTTGTCAGACATTTTTCTGTGTACATAATCATAAATGTATCTATCAAATTGATTTTTTTTAAAAAGGAAAGACAAATTCTTGCCTGTTAGTGTGATGTAGTCACAGGTTTCTAAATACTGAATGTCCTTATGGTCTGAAATAAATCCTACTGGGTCCTTACCTGTGACTGTTCTGAACCCTGCTGACTTGATTGAGCAGTGTTGTTTCATTGACTTCTGTTCCTGTGTGTGAGGGTGCCACTGTTTCCTTCTGAGTGCTACCTGTTGGGTTCTGGGTTGAGGACTGGATGTTCATGCTCTCTCTCTTTCTCTCTCTCTCTCTCTTCTTCTTCCCCCCTCCCTCTCCATCTCTCTCCCTCTTTTTCTCTATATTTTTTGGCTTTTAGTTTTTGGAGGTGTTCTGTTTGTTTTGTGTTTTGAAACAGGGCCTCATTGTAACTCAGGCTGGCCTCGAATTTGTGATCCTCCTGCCTCTGCCTCAGCACTAGGAAGGGTTCTATTAACGTCCTGAAATCACCTGGTGGCTTTCACACTTGGCTTCACACTCTGGAGCAGCTCCAGCAACACAGTTGTCATTCTGATCCTGAATATTATGATGGGACAAATGTGTAAATCCTCTTAATCTCAGTACCCTTTGGAGGAAGGGGTGACAAAGTAGAGTTTTTTTAAATATCATTTCCTCCCATAGTAATTTGGGTTTTCAAATTATTTGTGGGTTTTCCTTAAAACAAAAACAAACAAAACCCCAGCATCTTTCTAGTTGCTGTTTTAGAACAGATCTATGTAGCAAGGCTTCTCATCACAGAAAACACCTTCCTACCCAGAAGGGGCACCCATAGCTCCAGCCCAAGCCACCTCTCCTGAGGAGCCTCTGGCAGACAGGCAGGCAGGAGTTTAGAAATGGAGGTACTTGAGCTCCAGGTGGTGTGTGTGTGTGTGTGTGTGTGTGTGTGTGTGTGTGTGTGTATACATATATATGTGGGTATTCATTGTGAATGAATGCATGTGGAAGCAAAGAACAACCTCTGGTATTGTTCTTCAGGCACTTTTTTTTTTTTGAGATAGGGTCTCTCACTGGCCTGAATTTGC
This sequence comes from Eospalax fontanierii, assembly GCA_035773235.1. Taxonomy (NCBI): domain Eukaryota; kingdom Metazoa; phylum Chordata; class Mammalia; order Rodentia; family Spalacidae; genus Eospalax; species Eospalax fontanierii. The sequence continues at coordinate 62,069,040 of CM069539.1, read as the reverse complement.
CAAGCATGCTAGGCTATCTGGTGACTGAACCCCAGATGTTTGATGTCTCAGACTCCCCAGCACTGGGCTTACAAGTGTGTGTGCCACCATGCCTGGCTTTTTAAAAACTTTATTTTATTTGTATAAGTGTACTTCCTGCATGTATGTATGTATGTACGTATACCTGTGCATCTAGTAGGTCAGAAGAGGGCATCAGATCCCCTGAAACTGGAGTTACAAATAGTTATTAGCTGCCAAGTGGGTGCTAGAAATCAAACCTGGGTCTTCTGCAAGAGCAGAAGTACTCTTTACCTTTGAGTCATCTCTCCGGCTCCCCGCCTCTCTCCCCGCCACACACCGCAACCTTTTTAAACAATATAGATTCTCGGCTTCTCTCCAACCCCCAAACATAGATTCTAAGAATTGAATTGATCTCATGTCCAGGTCCTTTGTAGGCAAGACCTTGCTGTCCCCCCAGTCCACCAGGTATTCTATGAGTATTGTCCTATTTAATCCTCACAAGTGGGAAAATTCTGACTGGAAATTTTCCTCTGAAGTTACTCCATTTCCCTAGGTCCCTCTTCTAGCTAGTGAGAGGCTCAGCTCCTACCTCAGCCTGACTTCAAGGTCCTGCAACAGTCCACAATTTTGTCAATGTAAACAGTACCCACATCACATGCAGAACTTGTCGGGGGGAGTAGGTGTCAAGGTCTAGTCTGAAATGTCATCATTAGAAACAAAATGGATCTGTTACGAGTAAATGAATTGGGGCTGGAGAGCTCTCTCAGTAGTTAAGAGCACTGACTGCTCTTGCTGAGGACCCACATTCATTCCTAGCACCCAAATGGCTGCTAACAACCATCCATAACTCTAGTTTCAAGGGATAAAACACCTTCTTCTGGTGTCCATGGGCACTGCATAATGCACAAGTGTACTTTCGTGCACGCAGAGTACTCATACCCATAAAGTAAAAGTAAATAGCTCAAAAAAGTTTCAAGAGCGAATTAATTAGTCCAGAATGGTAGCCTACGCCTGTATTCTCAGCACTGGGAGGCTGCAGGCTGCTGAGGTGGGAGGTTTGGAAGGCCTGGGCTACATACTAAGTCCCTGTCAAACACCCCACCCCATCCCCCGAAAAAGGTACACAAATTTCAAAACATAAATTTGGTTGTAAGGTCTGGGAACTGTGAAAAAAAGGCAAGATTTTCTTCACGTCAAGAAGTAACAGAAAAGCCAGATGTGGTGGTGCACACCTTTAATCCCAGCACTCAGAAGGCAGAAGCAGGCAGATCTCTGTGAGATGGAAGCCAGCCTGGTCTACATAGTAAGTTCCAGGCCAGCTGGGGCTACAGGGAGACCCTGTCTCAAACAACAACAACAACAAAGAAATAGTAGAGAAAATCCAAGTGTCCTCTTGTGGAAAATCTTAGCTTGATCCAGCCACCCTGCTGTCTGCCGACCCACTCTCACCCAAAGAATAGACCTTTGGAGTTCCTCCCTCCAGCTCTGTCTCCTTCCCTGTGATTTCAGGTCCTTTGATGGAGATGTGTGCCTGGAGAATGAGCTTGTGGCATTTTGTCTTCCATTTTTCTGGACAGGCTCTGTACTAGATTAGTTACTCTGTAGGGTAGCTTGACCTGCACGGGAGAAATGATTGTCCTTGGGTTCAAGTCTCATCCTCACTGCTTCCCAACCACTCTGTGATCATTAAAAGTGATCAAGACAGTTCATATAGCCATAGTCCAGGGCCTGGCACAGGGTAAGCACCTTATAAATGACTGTGGTAGTCGTTACCTATCCAAGCCAAGGAGGAAGCCAAATGCTCTGCTAGTCGGGGGAGTGGGGAGGTATTCACAGGGAATCCAGAAGGGCATGAAGGCTGCTGGGAGCTCTCCAGAGACCAGTCTTTGGGTTAGGAACTGGGTCTGGGCTTCAGAAGAGCCCCAGGTGTGGCAAGCAGAGGAGTGGTTCTAGACTTCCAATTCTGGGTTGTAGCCACAGACCCTGATGTGTCCTAGTTGTGTGACCTCAGACAAATCTCTGACCTTAGTTTGCTGAGCTGTAAACTGGGGTCTCAGTATGTCGTTCTACACAATGATGACGAGGACATTAAATTAGGTGACAAGTGTCAAGTAGAGTACCTGGAGCATAGAAACTCTTAAAATTTTTTACATTGATTGAATGATTGGTTGATTGGTTTGTGTACATGCTAATAAAATGTGTGTAGAAGTCAGAGGACAACGTATAGGAATTGGTTCCTTCCTTTAACCATGTGGGTTCCATGGTTCAAACTCAGGTTGTGAAGCTTGGAAGCAAGTGCCTACTTACTAATCCATCTTGCCAGTCCAGCATAGAAGATTTAAGAAAGCCCAAAGGGAGAGGAAGTGAGAAAAGGGGGGAGGAAGAGAGAGAGGGAGAGAGACAGAGAAAATTGATAGAACTGATCTAGTTTCCAGGCTGGGAGAGGGGGCAGGAAGGGAGGAGAGTAGTGTGGGGAGGACAGTGTGGTAGCGTGGGGAGGACAGTGGTGGCAGCGTGGGGAGGACAGTGGTGGTAGTGTGGGGAGGACAGTGTGGCAGCGTGGGGAGGACAGTGTGGTAGCGTGGGGAGGACAGTGTGGTAGTGTGGGGAGGACAGTGGTGGCAGCGTGGGGCGGACAGTGGTGGCAGCGTGGGGAGGACAGTGTGGTAGCGTGGGGAGGACAGTGTGGCAGCGTGGGGAGGACAGTGGTGGTAGTGTGGGGAGGACAGTGTGGCAGTGTGGGGAGGACAGTGGTGGTAGTGGCTTGTGTACATGTGTATGTTAGACACAGGGAGGGCCTGGACACAATTGGGTCATCAGCAAGGATTTGGGCAGAACCATCCCCCTTCTAAGCTAAGCTTCCTCTAGGCAGAGCTATTCCTATTGGTCCCTCACTCAGACCTTGTTGAAGACAGTTTTCCTAAGCCCAGATAGGGTGCCAGCCTTGGGTCACTGGAGCTCAGGACTGGCACCCTCTAGTACTTTTCTTCTGTTTCCCTTGAAGGCTCCATGCACGATTCTATGAACTGGCCCCCAACCTCGTTCCTATGGACTACAGGAAGAGCCCCATCGTCCACGTGCCCATGAGCCTCATCATCCAAATGCCAGAGCTCCGGGTATGTGAGAGGCCACTTCTGGTAGGCTGGGGCGCTGGGAATCCACACCTCTGGGCAGGCAGCAGAGGCCCAGATCCAGACTGAACCCTGGCTTTACTTCTTGTGATCATGTTGCAGATCTTCAGTAAGCTCTCTGTGCCTCAGTTTCCTAATCTACAATCTGTACATAAATGAACTATGGCAGGGGTGGGGGAATGAGGCTTAATAGATATGATGTGAATTGGTGGCTACCCACTGCCCAGCCATTGATCTATGCTCACCTGCCTGCCACCTATCTGCTCCTCTGTGGAGTGGCCTGGGCTATACTTGGCAGCCCTTAATCTGCTCTTTCAAATAATCCCTCCCACAACCCGCCCCCAGTCTGGTCAAGGTTCTTGCAGGAGTCAGTTTGGCCATCTGTAGTGACACTTCTCAGACTTGAATCTCCTGGGAGTCTTCTAAATGTCCATTTAGGTTTGGGCCATTTAGGGTGGCTCACCTAGCTCCCATGAGGCTGTTTTGTGGTCCTCAGACCACCAGTACATTGGATGTTGCTTGAATTCCTTACGCAGGATATGGAAAGGACACACCCAAAGTAAGAAAGCATTTGGGCACAATTCCACAGTGCTGCAGGATTTGGCAGGCCTACGAATTATGGTACATGGCATCCCCCGGGGCCTGCATTCTGGTTGACTTCTGTCCTGAGAGATCATGAACCTAGATTTGGTCCTGGATAAGGACCACCTGGCCTAGAGGGAGTGGAAGACCAGGCTGAGTGTTGTGCACTCTAAGAACCACAGATTTTGTCACCAGGTCTCTAGGACTGATCTGAGCTGACTGGTTGGGATAGTTGTAGTATGGGCCCCAAGTGATGTGGGGTATTAGTCACTTTTCTGTTGCTATAATAAAACACCATGACAAAGGCAGCTTATTGAAGGAAGAGTTTATTGGGCTTACAGTTGCAGAGGGGTAAGAGTTCATCCTGGTGGGGGAGGCATGACAGGAGGTAGCCAGAGCAGAAAACAAGAGCAAGAAGTGTGGCAAGGCTATACATTCTCAAATAGTGACACGCTTCCTCCAGCTAGGCCATACTTTCTAAAAGTTCCATGATCTTCCCCAAACAGCACCACCAACTTACCAAGTGTACAAATACTTGAGCCTATGGCCAGGCATGATGGTGCATACCTAGCACTTAGGAGGCAGAGGCAGGCAGATCTCTCTCTGTGAGTTCAAGGCCAGCCTGGTCTACATAGCAAGTTCTAGACCAGATGAGGCTACAGGGAGACCCTGTCTTAAAAAGACCAAAAATAAATAAATAAATAAATAAATACTTGAGTCTATGGGGGACATTCTCATTCAAATCACTGCGTTGGCACCACAGGAAGGAGTGAGGCAGTGAGAATAAAGGAGCCACCCCTTGCCTGGAGGCTGGTAGCAGACTGCCTTGGACTTGTGCTGCTTGTGTTGGTCTAATCATCTGATGTTAGGGCCCTGCTTCCATCTCCCCCTGCCTGGCCTGACTTAGGCTGAGCTAAGGGCTGTCTTCTTTTGTGGAGGGCAGAACCCAGTACATGGAGACAGCCTGTGTGTGTGCCTCTGGAAAATGGGATGGATGGCACTCCTGCCTCCGTGAGGCCAGGGCTCCTGCATACTTAACATGGTGTTTCCTCCAACAACCCATTAAGTAGGTATGATTATTATCTTACTCTGAAGGCCACACACTGCAGACTGTCCACAGCTGGACTCTGAGCTCCCCAGCTCACCTACCCCCAGTGATGACTGTGCTTCTCTTCAGGAGAATCCCTTCAAGGAAAGGATCGTGGAGGCCTTCTCTGAGGATGGTGAGGGGAACCTTACCTTCAATGACTTTGTGGACATGTTCTCTGTGCTCTGCGAGTCGGCTCCCCGAGAGCTCAAGGCAAATTATGCCTTCAAGATCTACGGTAAGGATGGTCAGGCGGCAGGGCAGAGCACTGGTGTTGAAGGGAGCAGCATGTGGGTCACTGGGCCATCCAGTTACTGCTAGACACACTAAGGCTACCTTCTGAAGAATGCCTGAAAGACATCTTCAGGAGCATCTTATGAGCAGAGAAAAGAGAGACTCACCCACCCTGGGTGTGTGATGAACTTAATCAGGGCCTAGAGAACCAGAGGGACAGGAACCATAATAGAGGAGGTAGGCACCCTGGCAGAAGAGACGGCAAGAAGGTACAGTGCTAGAGGAGACAGGAAAGGTTTGAGATGTGGTAGGGAGGAACCAGTGAGGTCTAGAGAGGTAAAACTAGGTCCAGGCTGTGAGGAGTTCGGACCAATACTCAGGACCAGGCACTGTAGAGTTTAGGGCAGGGAAGAGCATTGTGATCTAGAAAGATCACTGTGCAACTTTGAGTTGTGAACTGGAAGAACCAGGCTAAAACTAGAATAGCCAGTGAGAAGGCCTGGGTCATGGTGGTGAGGCCAGATAGCGAGAGAGCTCCCCAGAATCACCCTCATAAGACCCCCTGATTTCCTTAGCCAGTTGTCTCACTGGCCACTAGAGGGTGCCAGGCACCCATGATTCCCCCACAACTAAATGGAGGAAACCTCAGAGTTTGCGTGCTATGTCTGGGGAACAGATGTCTAATCCTTACTAAACCCCAAGAAGAGGCTTTCACTTTTACTGGACTGGAAGAGACCACAGACCTGCTCTCAGCAACCTTTGAGCAGCCGGTGGATTTCAAAACTGTGGGGCCCATCGGGGGCTGGCTATTTTGTGATTATCATGTTTATTTCAAAGGACTTTAAGTTAGATACATGGTACAGCACATTGTGTTTGCATATAAGAAAGACAATACCTTCCTCTCCAACCTCCACATATACAGCTTCCTGAATTCCACCCATCACAGTGTTGTCCCTGGAAAAGGCTTTGTCTCCTTGAGAGGAGGAAATGAAGAGCAGGGGTCTTAGCTTCTTACTGCCAAGTGGACCCAGGAATCTAGCCCACAAGACAGCAGCAGGTCTTTCCACAGAATCTTCTGCAGGCCCACCAAGTGCAGGGTTAAATCCCACCTCATGCCCACTGTGTAGACCTTCACAGGTCTGGGTAGAGGTGAACAGTGCAGGTTACACTGAAGGGCTTGGGCTCTAAGTCCAGCCCTTACAGGGCTGTGACCTCAGGCAGGCCCTTGTCCTCTTCCAAGTCTTCTTTATTGCAGTGAAGTCATGGTTTTAAAGTAAGGAGAGGCTCAGGTCCTTATCACTACCATTCATGCCAGCCCAGTGAACAGCTGGCATGGGGTGGGACCTCCTGTCTAGAAAGCCCCATCTATGAGGTGATGTTGGAAGAAACTTGGAGGATGCTGGGATGGCACTGCAGGCCAGAGAAACCATGTGCACAGAGCCAGCAATTGGATTGAGAGGGTAAGAAGGAGCTGCCCTTGATGAGCCTGTACCTGACTCAGTCCTTGGAACCACCACGCTGTGCTTTGAGGCAGTGGTAATACCTTTGCCCAGTAGACAAACCACATTCCCTACTGTATATACAAAGGCCTTCCCCACTGTGGCCTCTCTAGAGGGATCCTGTATCTCCGGATTCAATTTCTGTTTTTTAATTGACAGATGAAGTTGTACATACTCACTGTGTACAACATGACATGTGTGTTAATTAGATGTATGTGTCTGACTTGAGGCCTGACTGAGGCAATAAGCCTCCATTTAGAAAGGATGGATGTTATAGTCAAATAGGCCCAGTTGAGTCCCTGCTCCATCTCTGACTGGATCTCTGACCTGGACTTGGGCATTTAGCTGGGCCCTGGCTTCCTTGACTGGAGTACACTGTGAGGTGGGTCACGAAGGCTGTTTGAGTGGGGAGTTCTCAGGCAGCCTCAAATTTAGAACTGTTCAGGTATGGCTGTACACACCTTCATTGTGAGGGTTTGTGGGTGCTCTGAATGTTATTTGTTGACTGCAGGTGTTTTAAGATATGCTTTGTGTGTGAGCCTATTGGTTCCTATCAGTTGGGGACAAAAATCCAGTATCCCAAGAGTGCATGGTAATGCTTTGGGGACTCCAGAGGCTGGTTGAGAGATCATGGTATGGTCAGCTGGGAGGAAGCAGTAATATTGGGCAGGACCCCCTGGGACTCCCAGGGGAACCTAGCCCTGTCTTAAACATCTCCATCCCATTCTATCTGACCCCACAGACTTCAACACTGACAATTTCATCTGTAAGGAGGACTTGGAGCTGACACTGGCCCGGCTCACTAAGTCGGAGCTAGATGAGGATGAGGTAGTGCTCGTGTGCGACAAAGTCATTGAGGAAGCTGACCTGGACGGCGACGGCAAGCTGGGTTTTGCTGACTTTGAGGACATGATTGCCAAGGCCCCTGATTTCCTCAGGTGCTGTCACCCCAGAGTTCAGGCTTGGGTGAGATAGACCGGACCATTAGGGCCACAGCTGACGGCTCGGTCTCATGGGACCTCCATGGCATGATAGGCAGGCTTGAAGTAGCAGGTCAAGTTCAAGGCCCAGCTCCCCTGATACATGACTGGCTCCCCCTTTACATGACTACTCTCACGAGAGAGATCAAGACCTTCAGTGATACACGGGGGGCTAGAAACCTGGGGACAACAGCCCCTTGGTATGATGGCTCCTATCCCCATCTCTCCTGTGATTAACCTCTGTGCAGCTTCCCTAGGGAACTGATGAGGACTAAGTTAGCTTTTCCTGTAGAACCTTGTGCGTAGCCCAGGGCTCCCTCTCACCCTATCTGCTCTTTCTCTCTTTCTAGCACTTTCCACATCCGGATCTGAAAATACTGCCAAGGCTGCAGGGGCTGGACGCTCATCCTCTGCCTGGTGTCTATGTAGGTATGGTTCTAAGTACTCTAGGAAAAGAGCTGTGGCCTTTGGGGCTCATACTCATGGACATTTCCTGTGGCCCTTTCAGCAAAAAACAAAACAAAACAAAAACAGTGATGGGGTTGTAAGGAGCAGGACCCATCCCAGGCCTCCCAGGGGTCTGGCCTCAGGACCTATAGTCCCTTTGTGGGCCCTCCCAGCCACCTCCTTGCCTAGTCCTCTTCCTTTCTAGCAGTTCCCCTGGGAGAGGAAGGTGGGAAACACAGCAGGAAAGGTGGGAATGATTTAGCCATGTACTGGGCAGAGGCCCCAGTCCCCTAGTGCACAAAACAGATTGGAGTTTTTAACAAGCTATGCAATCTTTTACCAAAACCAAGGTTAAGCTATATCCCACTCCCACCTGATCCTCCCCCACCCACTTTCCCAGTGTGAAGCTGTGTGAGCAGTGAGCTCAAAGGGCTCTGCCCCTGTCTCTGCCCCTGGGTCATAAGCACTTCCCAACCCAACCTCCCCAATGACGTGGCATCTCTGGTGTGTGCTGACCTCAGATTTGTGAATTCTTAATAGTAAAACATTCTTGTATCCTGCATTTTCTGTGTCAGCTTTAAGAATGTTCAGTGGTACATGTTTACCCAGTCCTTGAAACCTCAGCCTGGGTGAGTATGCCGTGAAGCACTGCCTCTGTATCAAATTTTAACTTTGGTTTCAGTGTTGTTTCCGTGGGACACTGAGAGAGAGGGTTGTCTCCATTGCACTACTAACAGTTATCAGTCTGACTAACTTTCAAGTGCCCACCATTGCTAGACTCCAGGCTAACCCCATTACTCTTCACCCTACTACAGGTAGGGGCTTCTACGCAGAGGAAAATCTGCATAGCCAAGGGTCCCCCAAGGAGTAAATTTGCCCTATAAATGTGCACTGAATCAGGTCTGCCCAGGGCCTGGGTGGAGAAAAGTTGGGGAGCGGGGCTGTGGTCTTCTGTCAGGAGTCGGTTGGTTTTGGTCCCTGCCTCCTCTGTCTGGAGACAGTGTGAGAAGGGGCGGGAAGGTCAGTTGCTCACCCTGCTGAGGTGGGGACACATAGATGAGAGGGAAGTGGTATAAAACAGGAACGATCCCTGGAAGAGTCAGCCTGGCTGAGGGAACAGCAGAAGTAGGAGGTCCGAGTGCCCTGCATCTCAGGCGGTGTCTAGGTACAGCCCTGGGTGCTCCCTGAAGGCAGAGCAACCAAGTTGACAGTCTAAGAGTCACTGCAAAGGTCAAGACTGGCTGAGAGTAGAGGGCACGTGGGAGTTTCCTAGTCACAGAGGTACCCTGGCTGGTTCCAGATGCCACCCAAGCTTGATCCTGTCTTACTGAGGGTTCTGCCCAGGCCCTGACTAGCTGTGTGACCCCAGATAGGTTGTTGAGCCTCAGTTTCTTCCAGCACAAAGCAGGAGTTTGCATGATGAGGCTGGGAGGAAGATGGGGTGGGAGGAGCAGTTTTGGGGAGATTGGCCTGCTCTGGGGTCAGAGTCATGGCCTTTGAGGCTAGGCCTTAGCTGCTGTAGCCCAGCTTCTTACTCTAACCCCCACTGGGGCAGGGACAGAGGCTGTGGTTGCTGTCCCTCTCCTCCTTTCTTCTGACAGGACCACAAGGAGGGGAACTGGTTTTGTCCTCGGAAGTAATTACACAATGTCAGTCAGTTTGGAAAATGTCCGTCTTGGCTCAGGACCTGCCACATGTTTGGCAAGTGTTCTGAGAGCAGAGGAAGGCTCAGTCCACATGTTCGCCCGGCCCCTGCTCTTTGGTCAATCCTCACTCTGGCCTTACTCCTTCCATTGCATGGATGGGAAGCATTGAGGAAGCAGGACACAGCCAGGAGCTGCAGGGCACCGTAAGGTCCCTTCCACCTCCTCTCAGGAAGGTATCTGGCTCCTAGTGGCTGGTTGGGTCACACTTTCAGGCGAGCTCACAGTATACTTGGGTACCAGGAAACCTTCTAGATGCCAGGCTTTTCTCAGAATTTGTGCTTCTTGTCTGTGAAGAAGAACCTCCGGAACTTGTCAGGCTGTAAGGAAGGAGAAGATGTGGGACCTGGGATTCCCAGTAGAGAAAGAAGGACCCAGCCTCAAAGCCCTTAGCACAGGGAAATGATGCCACAGTAGAAAGCTGGTGTGGTTCTCCTAGAGCCTGAAACTCCACTTTCAGCCCTCCAGTTAAAGATAAGGATTTGCCTCTGTCTAGCTAAAAAAGGAAGGTAGGAAAAGAGGAGTGTGAACAGAGGTGGAAAATACTACTGAGCTCCACTTTCCTCCCCAGATGCCCTAGTCTGTCTGTAGTCCCTGTTCCCATTTCTCTGCTCAGCTGGGGCCTTGTTATGCCTTAATGAGGCAGGATACGGAGGGGTTCTAAACAGGACCACCAGGGTTGAATGACATGGAAAATGCAGACAGGACTTCAGAGGTCCTTAAAGACTGTCCACTACTCAGATCTGGGAGGAGTCACACCGCAGAAGCTGTTGGGGATGAGGAGAGGAGGAGGAGGAGGAGGAGGGCACAATCCTGCCCATGAAGGCTTTTTGTCTGGAAGCTCAGGATGTCCCTGTTCAGGCCAGGAGCTTCAAGGATCCTGGACCTGAGGCTGGGAGAGGCGGGTGGGGATGACTGGCAGATTTTCCATTCATATTATTTTCAAGTAGAGGCACCTGAGGGCTCAGAGGGCTCCTTTGTCTCCCTGGGTACCACCAGTTCCACCCTAGTCACCTCCTTCTACCCTCTGACCTCATACTTTCTCCTCTTCTTCTTTATCAGAAATCCTCAGAACTACTAGCCCTGTTCACTAAGAGCTACCTCTGGCCAGTGTTCTGCCTCAAGAGGACGTGGAGCACTGTCCCCTAGACAGCTGCTGCAGATACAACCACATAATGAGGAGGAGAAGACTAGGGTAGACTGTCAAATAAAAACACAGGCTGCTCAGTTAAATTTGAATTTCAGGTAAATAAATCATCAGTGTTATTTGAGACATAACTACAAAGTTTTTGTTGTTTATATGCAATTCAAATTTAGCTCGGTGCCTTGTATTTTATCTTGCTAAATTAAGCAACCCTAGTCACCAAGAAAATTGTCTTGGCTAAAGCCACATCCTTACCCATGACTAGGGCTAAGGGCACCCCCTCTACCTCCCAGAGGTTCAGGAGCCCTACAGTGGCTGAGAGGAGCAGGGAGCCATGCTTTGCTGCATAGGAAGTTCTTGGGTGGGCTGGTAACCCCCACTTTGTATCCCAGTCTAGCAGCTGCTTCTCCCACCCCTACACCACCAGGTATTTCTGTGAATGTATGAGAACCACAGTGTCCCTGCTATCACCGAGTACTCTATAAAAGGCCACCCACCCACTAAGGGAGCTCACCTTGTGTGTCCGTCCAGTGTCCTTGCTCTTGGATGCTGGGATTTGCTCATAGGTGTTACCTGGCCCTGGGAACAATGAGGTTTCCGAGATCGTCTCATAGCCACAGTCCATGGGCCCTGACAGTTGGCTATATGTGGGACTGATCCCAGGGTATGGGGTTCTGGCTGTGCCACCCCAGGAGGCTGGAATCTGCTCATAAGTGCTGTCTCCTTGGCCTAGTGCATCCCTGGCTTCCTGTTGAAGGCCTGCTGTCCCAACAAGATGGTATGCATCTGGAGAACTAGTCTCAGAGGAAGACTGAGCCTCATGGCTCAGCTTCAGAAACTCCTGCCTCCAAGTAGTAGCCCGGGATCCAAGAGCCTCAGAACTAGGGGGCAGGAAGAACCCTGAGGAAGTAGGAGACACTGTAGATCCCTGGCCTGCCTTCACCCCAGACGGTGCAGGCCCGGGACCATCAAGCCTGTTCTGAGCTCCATCTGAGAATTTCCATGAGGACTCCTTCCCTGGGGAATAAGCCAGGGTGCCAGCTGGAACTGGCCTGTGCTTCCCAGACTCCTCTGTTTCCAGGCCTAGCCGTGCCTGGTTCGACTTCCTCAGGTCTGCGTAGATGATGTCACTAGAGCCTACAGGAGGCTCTTCCAGGAGGGAGGGACTCCTCTGGGGTCTAGGGGATACCCTCATGGGAGCCTGGGAAAGAAGGACAGAGAACTTCTTAAGCATCCTATTGCTATATTACCTTCAGATCAATAAACTGACTGTCACGTGAAAGCATTGGTTCATAATCTTCAGGGTCCCTGTCTCTAGGACTCTAAGTACAGTCTTTACATGTCATCTAAGACCCTGGGCCACCAGCTCAACAGCCAACCCAAGCTTCCCCTGTCCCGTTCCTGCCTCCAGTATGACCCGTTGGCTCTTGGCACCCCCTGAGCCCACCCACTCACTGTTTTGTCCCTCCGCAGAGTGGCCCACCCCCAAATCCATCATTCATGGATTCTTTGAACTATTTAGTGAATGCCAACTATAGACATGTGGTCTGAAGAACCAGGGTGAGCAAGACCAGCCATGGGAGTTCACATTCTAATCTGGAAACAAGCAGCATAGGGCTGTGTTATGAACCATGACCAGATTTGACATGAGTCTAGTGTATGACAGACTCGTGTCACAGGCAGTGTCATGCCAGGCCATCATCAGTGCTGTGGAGAGCAAAGCAGGAGTAAATGACTGATGGGAAAGGCAATGTGTGCAGTAGTTCGGGTGGGCCTTCCTGAGGAGAGAATGAGGTGCAACGGGAGTGTGAGTTACAGAGATATCTGGTAGGAAGAGCATACTGCACAAGTGCAAAGGTTTGATGAGCTTAAGAAAGATCTAGAAGGCTCACGAAGCCTCCATGAAGAATGGAGGGAGAAATCAGGGCACTGTTAAGTTTCTTGTGGACCTGAAGATTTTCGGTTTGAATCACTTTTGGTTTGGGGATTTTTTGAGACAGAATATTCTGTAGCCCCAACTGGTATGGAACTCACTATATAAACCAGACTCCCAAGTGCTGGGGACCAAAGGTGTGTGCTACCACACCCAGTCCTAGGTTTGATTCTTAACAGCCCTTGATTTGTGATTGTGTACCAAGCAAAATCTCTCTAAGCCCCAGACATGAGGTACTGGGGAGAAGAACCAAGAATCGACTCAGACACCTCATTCTACAGTTTGCTCGGTGATTTTCAGGTACATCTATAACCATTCTTTCAAACCTCACAAGTGCCTGGGAATGGTAAACAGGCTCAGAGGGATTGATTGCATAACTTGCTCAAAGTCATAGAGTGGGAAGATGTATATGTCTAGACTTGAAAACAGTTTAACTGGGCATTGCAGACCATAGCTTGATGGATTGCTGGATAAGTCCAGACTGTGCCTCCATCCCTCTGGGCCTGTTATTCACTCTCCACGTCTGAAGAGACTGTCCTAGTGACCTCTAAGGAGTAGACTGTGGTGTGGCTCCATGTCCCCTGGACGTCCTCAGCCCGCGCAGCCCAGAGCCCTCCTCACCTCTGCGCTTTCCTCCTCCGAGAGGGTCCGGGGACTCACATCCATGCCCTTCTTGGTGTGCAGGAAGGAAACCTGGGGCTTTGCAAGGAGGCAGGGGCCGGTGGCCTTGTCAGAGCCCACTGTGGGGGATGGCATGGCAGGTGGGTTTTCCAGGCCCAGGCTGGTCTGCTGGAGGCCCATGTTGATGGCATCATACAGATCGTTTTCCTCTAGCTGGAGGAAGTAGGGACATAGTAGGCATGTGGTCATACAGTGCTACCTCCAGCTGCCTGCCGGGGACTGCAGGGGAAGGATGAGAACAACCACCAGGCTTCTCACCTTGGGTAACACACTCTTTGAATTGGGACCATGACCCTCCTCTGAGGGCCCTCAGTGTCAGTAAATAGGAAAGGCATGTGCCTGTGTGATCACCACCCCAAGCCTGGACGCCTTACCACATCACCCTCATCCTGGGAAGAGGGGTGCCTACCCTGGGGCAGGCAGCAGCCAGGGTCTCCCCGAAGGGCTCAAGCTGCACTTTCTGGTAATGGCGTAGGAGCTCATCCAGGGTACTGTGGCTGAGGGTATCCCCTGAGACCAGGTAACGCCGGTTTTGTAGCTGGTTGATGACAAAGTGGCGGCAGCGATCATTGCCCCTGCAACAGAAGCGCATGTGGACTGGACTGTGCTACTGGTCATAGTGGCTCAGCTCTGCACCTGGGTATTGGAGAGGACTTCATCTCTCTGGTGCAGACCCAGGGCCACCCTCCTAATGTGTATCTGTGTACTCAGAGAGCTAGGGAGAGGCTTCAAATGACTGGGGGCCTGGGAAAGTCCTACGTTTCTTCTCATGGAGAAGGAACTCAGGGCCAGGACTAGGGTCATCAAGTGAGACACTCATTGAACACAAGTTTGAAAGAGATGGGAAGAGATGGCTCAACAGTTGAGTATTTGCTACTCTTGCAGAGGACCTGAATTCTGTTCCCAGCACCCACATGGCAGCTTACAACCACTTGTAACTCCAGTTTCAGGGGATCCATTGCCTCTTCTTGGGCACTGCACATCCATTGTGCACATACATACGTTCAGACAAAATACTCATATACATAAAATAAAAATAAATAATTTTTTTAAAGACTCAAAGAGATGCCAAAAACATTCACCAAGAAATGTAATTATACAATTGTTGTTGTTGTGGCACTGGGGAGCAAACTTAGGACCTCATGCTCGGCAAGTGCTGTACTGTTGCACCCAGTCTTTCTATTTATTTATTTTTGAGACAAAGTCCCACTCTATATAGCTTAGCTGTCCTGAAACTATGCAGTCTAGGCTAGCCTCCAACTCAGGTGAGTCCTCTTGTCTCAGCTTCCTGAGAGCTGGAATTGTAAATATAAGCCACTATGCCTGGCTAATACAGTATTTTAGAAGATAAAAATGAATGTAAAAAAAAATTCATGAGGAAGAAAATACCAAAGCTTGAAATAAAGACAAAATCCAGCCTTACATCTTTACCATTCAGCCTCACGCTACCCCAGCCTCTGGAACAATGGCATGCCCCTCCCCCAACACGTAATACCATACTCTCTTCATTTTCCTTTTCTATGGAAGAACTTACACATAGTACACACATCAGAGGTATGTAGTAAGATGAATTTCCACACATGAAAATGCCCGTGTAACCACCATGCAGATGAAGATATAAAAACCTTCCTGTCCCCTCCTAGCCATATACCCTACAGGTGCACACACCACCCAGCACCACAGGGTAGTTTCTTCCTTTATGGGATTTCAAATAAATGAAATTAGGCAAAATTCCTTAGTTGTATCCTGGCTTCTTTCACTCAACACACACTTCAGATTCACCGAGGCCCACGTAGAATGAGCTACTTTCAGAATGTATGTGCAGTATCTCATCTCTTGGAAAATTCAGTCTGTTTTATTGTTGGGGGTTTAGCTTATTTCCTTATTGATGTTGTTATAAATACAGCTGCTGTCAACATTCCTATGTTTGTCTCTTGGTGAGTGTGTGTACTTGTTTCTAGAGCATAAGCCAGAGAAGCCCTGGTGAGTCAAGGGTACATCTGTGTCTTATGTTAGTAGATTCTGCCCATTTCCTGGGCACTGTGTACAAGAGTTCTGGTTGCTCCATATCCTCACCAATGGTTGTTACTACTTGTCCTTCCATATGATCCTTCATTGTTTGTGTAGGCCTATGAGGCAAACATTTACCCCCTGAACCATCTTGCCAACCCTGTAATTTTAATTTGTGTTAACCTGATAACTAATTATGACAAATGCTCTTTTATATGTTTAGGGGTCTTTGGATATTTCTGAAAGCCTGTTTAAACCTTTGGCTTCCATTTATTGATTTGTCTGCTTTTATTTATTTGTAGGGGTCTTTCATATATTCTACATGAGTCCTTTTTTAGATATCTGTATTGTGATATGTAATCTCTCTAAGACCATGTTTTGAACTTTCCTTAATGAAAATGATTTTTTTTTTAATTTTAAGGAAATTATATTATCAGTCTTTGGTAGTGAGTACTTTTTGTAGTGAGTGCTCTTGTGTTCTATTGAAGAAATTTTTGCTTCTCATTTTCATAGGCTTTTCATTTACTTATGGAAATGTTTTCCTGTTTTCTTCTAGAAAGTTTATTGTTTTCTGTCTCTATGGATCTATGATATATGGTCCAATATTAATTTTTATACATAGTACGTAGCAATGGCCATTTTTTACATTTGAATATTCAAGTGCTCTTGTGCCAGTTATGGAAAAAAAAAAAAAAACAGAATTAAGAGTGGCACCTCTGATGCAAATCAGAGGATCAGCTGTTTAGATCATCCCCGGACCCTCTCATTCCTTCTATTTATTTGTATTTCTCTGAGCAACCCCATTTTGTGATCTTTCATAAGGTGACATTCTGTTTAAGCTTATGAAGGAGAGAGAAACCCAAAGTATACAAAATAAAGAAGAGCCCCAAACTGAAAGGAGACTTTAAAAATGTTGACAGTCTATTTCAAAGCACCTAAATGGTGTTTGGCCCATAGGTGGTGGGAGGGGGGTTAGCAATGACTAACAAACCTGTTTAGTCCTTTCATATTCTATGCACTGTGCTAGGCACTTTCAGATGTATGATCTCATTGGGCATTTCCAACAATCCTATAAAGTGGATACTAGAAAATTTCCCGTTTACAAACAAGACAGCAGAGGCACAGAGATGCCGAGAAGCTTGCTCGAAGTTAGGGTCTGAACTGGGGGAGTCACTCCCTCCATACATGATCATTTTGAATCAGAATCTAAAGCCTCAGAAATATGCCCTGGAGCCCTGACCTCCCTCTGCTTTCCAAGTGCAGCCTACTCTCAGGTCAGGGTCCTACATCACCACCTCTGACTTTGTCCTAGCCTTGTGTGTCCTCCTTTCCGGCTCCACAGCCTACCCTAGCTTAGATCTCGGCACTTCATATTCGGTCAATGACATGGGGCCCCACAGCCCCCTCAGCCAGCCTTTCCTCTCCCAGTCCTCCCTTCTCCAGGCCTCCCTCCTCCTGGTGAAGTAGAAGCCTGCCCTGATCCTCCTGACCCCCATAGTCTGCAGACTTACTATAAAAGGCCATCCTGAGCTTCCCCTTTGCCCTAGACATTGCTCTCAGAGACCCCGAGTCCTGCTGCCCTGAGATACCTGTGATTCCCCGACCCTCTTACAGTCCATATGCCTGAAATACCTTCTTACACCCCAGCCGCACCTTCTTCCCACTAACAAAGGGCTGTTCCTCTTATACTGGGCTCAGAGTTCACTTGTAGGAACCTTTCCCAGTGTCCATGGGATGATATTTTCCCTGGCTTGGCTCCATTCTGAAGACTGCAGTGCTATCCCTAGCATATGGCCACTGCTACTACTCTAAAGTGCTGACCGAGCGTGGGATGGATGGATCAGGAAGTGGAGTACCAGGGAAAGCCAGGCAGTAGACTGCCTAGCCTGGGTGCTCATAGGCAGGCACTGTCCCTTCACTGAGGACTTACCTGTAGGACAAGATGTAGCCAGTAGACCGGTCACTGAGGCGGATAAGAAAGGAGCCAAGAGCTTTGTCCCTGAGTAGCTGCTCCGTCTGCCTGGGCACAGGACAGGCCATTAGCTGGGGTCTGTACCCTGCCAGTACCTAAGCACCCTGAATCAGACCTGCCTCAGGATCCCTGAGGGTCATGGCCTTAGGCCCTAGAACCAGACAAACTTTCAGTTCTTGATAGAGAATTTTCTTAGCCCTTTGACTACCTCTGAGGCCTCATCAAGTACAGCCTGTGGTTTGTCTGGACTCAAGTGAGCAAACTATTGAATCCTGAGGCTACAAGTACCTTCCTACCCCTCACTGCACACCAGAGGGAGTGCTAGTCACTGCCTGCAGCTACCCGCTTTCCATACAGCTGCAGACCTTTGCACTGGGGGCAATCCCTTTCTTGGAAAACTGCAGTTGTGCAAGATGTGCGCTGCTGCAGGGAAGAGCTGCTGCTGTGTCTCTCAAGCTTGGTTACAAGAGCAGCTCACAGGAACTCACCCCACCCCCTTCATGTCCTTCTACAGGGTGCCAAGTATTTTGGAGGCATGGTGGAAAATTCCAGCTGTCTTCTGGCTTGGCAGTACATACACCAGATATTTCCTCACCCTCTTACTAAAGCTTAATAGATTGCCCACTCTAGTTAGGACGAGCTTCATAATTTGCAGCAATCAATGCCAAATGAATGGGGTGGGGGCTTGTTCCAAAATGAAGACTATCATGATAGCAAAATTAGAGTGTCAAACCAGGAGTAGGTTCCTCCTGAGCACAGAGCCACACTTGATCCATAAAGTTATGTCTGGTACTGTGTCAGGCACTGGGACAGGACCTAGTGACTAGCTGTGCCTCATTCCTTCTTACATCTAGTACTTGGAAAGCTTGATGATCCAGCCCAACCAAAAAGCCAAATCTCACCTTCTGGCCCCTATGCCAGGATAACACCATGTCCAGGGTTGCCTAGCCAGTTCTCCAGTTTAGTAACAATAGCATTCCAGGGCTGGCGATTCATAACCCAATCTCCTCTCTAGTCATCAAGGTATTCAGAGCTGGTCTAAACATGCCCAGCTCTCAGCTGGCCCACTTTCTGACCTTGCCATAGCTTGGGAGCTACAGACCCTACCAGAGAAATGCTCTCCAAGCCTGCCCTCAGAAGCTGCCACCCGAACGTGTAGCTTCCTCAGTCTGTCACCACCACCACCACCTTCCACCCCCAGGGAACCTGTATAGTGCAGGGAAAGGGCAGGACCCTACAGTTGTAGAGTCCTTGGGCCAAGTGCTCAGCCCGGAGAGGCTGTGGGTCCTGCTGGCCATGTGGTCAGGGGCAGCCTTACTTGCGGGTGATGAATCCATGAAACCAGGGGGGCAGAGCCCCATTCTGCAAGATGGAGGGGGCCTGTGTCTCCATGAACCACTCCAGGGCCAGCTCCTGGATCTCAACCAAGGCCTGGCTGTCCCCTGCCTCTCTTGGCACTTTGCCCAGACTGAGCTGCTCTGGGCTGCCTTCCATCCTGGTGAGCACTGAGTCCTGCTGGTTGCAGGCTTCTATATCTGTGTGTGCTGTGGCTCATTTGCCTGCACGCACACCCTCCTTAATGCCTGCAGCACACAGAAGCCCTATTGTCACCTCTGAGCTGGCAGATGGTTGTCCTCTCTGATGCTTTGGGACTAGGCATCTTGGCTGGTTAGAGTCACTAGCAGGAGGCCGTCATAGCAGCCTGAGGAGGGTTGGGCAGGCTATTCAAGGGGAGCTGCCTTGCTGGCTTTGGCCTCTTTCCCCTACTCAACCTCCAGTGTGTCACAACTGAGGAGCAGACTCCAGATTCAGTGAGACTAGCTGGCCAGTACTGCCCCTGTGAGCAAAGCCCTGGATTTAAATTCCCTATAACCTGCCCTCATAGAGGCTTTTTGTATTTTGTTGGGGGACATTTGATGTTGATTAATTCCTCCTTCCACTTCAGATTTATCAAGAACTTGCCATACACCATATAAATCTGGGAAAAGCATTTTTGTTCGTGTGTGGTGTCTGCATGTGTGTACACATGTATGTGCAGGGAGGACTGCCCAACCGTATGCTTGTAGAAATCAGAAGTTGACATTGAGGGTCTTCCTCTATCATTCTCCACCTTATTTTTCAGGACAGGATCTCTCTCACAGAATTTGGAGCTGCTGTTTCAGGTAGACTATCTGGCCAGCAAGTCCCCAGGGATCTATTTGTCTGAGCTCCTCAGTGTGTCCAGCTTTCATGTGGGTACTGGGGATCCAGACTCAGGTACTCATGCTTGTGCAGCAAGTGTTTTACCAACCAAGCTATCTTTCCAGCCCTGAAAATCTGTTTATCACTCATGGAACATACAGCCTAGTGGAAGAAGATGAACAATAAACATGTGCATGAGTGAAGAATACAGAGCAGAAGGTAATCGGCCTTCAGGAAGCAGGGAGCAGAAGGCAGTGCACGTGGGCTATATGTCAGGGGTTAGAGTCAGCCTTGTCCAGGGGTGACAGTGGGGCCTTGAAAGAGAAATCCAGACACCTTGGGGAAGAGATGCATCTGCCAACCAGGGGAACAACATGTTCAAGTTGGGAGGTTTTGGATTAGTTTAGGGCAATGGGATGCTTTGTTCACACAAATATCCTCAAGCCCCTGTACATCTGCGTTCTACTGCAGAAATCCAGTGGGTGATACTGAAGCAGGAGAAATCAGTCCCAAAGACTTGAGTTAGAATCCTGCTTCCATCACATGTTGGGATGGGCAATCAGAGAGTTACTGGGACATTGGAGATACCTCAATTTCCTCGTGGGTAAAGACCCCGAGGTCATTATAACAAGTAGGTGAGAGAGCAAAGTGGTAAGTAATGAAAGAGCACTTACAGACATTCAAAGTAAGGCTGTGGTGCTGGCGGCCATGGGCAGGTAGTGGCTGGGAACAGGCAAGGAACTGCTGAGTGCTGAAAAGTTTCTGTTTTCTGATATGGGTGGTGTGCTCCCTATGAAAACCCATGGAATGTAGGCCAGAAGAGACACTGGATCTCCTAGAACTGGAATTGTAGGTCGTTGTGAGCCATGCGGTATGGGTGTGGGGAACTAACTGAATCTGGGTCCTCTGAATGAGCAGCAAGTTCTCTTAACAACTGAGCCATCTCACTAGCCCCAGTTACAAATTTTATAACTTTGATCTCTATATTTTTGAAATGAAGACAGCAATATGACCCGTACATTAGTTTCAGCACTAATGGAAAACCATTGCTATTATGACAGACCTGAGGTGAGTTACTTTGTAAATAAATGAGATTTAACTCACAATTTTGGAGACTGGAAGTCCAAGATTGGGCAGATCCATCTGTTTGATCTCTGGCAGGGACCTCCTCGGCTGTATCACAGGGTAGTGGATGCCCTCATGGTCAGGGCATGGGTGAGCAGAGAGGGCCAGGCTAGCTGTTTTACAATCCAGTTTTATAAGAACAATCTGGAGTTCCATGCATACTGAATGAAGTTAATTCCTTCCCAGGACAATGCTCATCAATGACCTACCTTCTAGGCCCCTTTAAGGGTTCCACCACCTCCCAACGCTGGCATACTGAGACCATAGCAGCCTATTGTTAAGAGGGTTACATGAGTTAATGCCTTTGAACTCCTTTGAAATAACATAATTAGGATTAGTCATTGCTTTGATGATGATGATGATGATGATGATGATGATGATAGTGGCGGTGGTGATGACAGTTGGTGATGATATATTCTTAAATTTAGACTGTTTACCCTATTGGGCAGATAATTGTTATCACAACTTCATCAAAGTTATCTCAAATCAAAATTTAAAATGTGTTTGGGCAGGGCTGTGGCAGTACACACCTATAACCCTAGGACCAGGCAGGCAGAAGCAGGAGGACTGCAGGTTTGAGGGTAGTCTGGACTACATAGCAAGTTCCAGACCAGCCTGGGTCATGTAGCAGGAACCCTGCTTCAGAAAGGAAACAAAACAAAATGTGTTTGGCACGTTTTAATAGATGAGGTTTAGAGGAAAGCCAGGGCCATAAGACAGACCTGTGGCCTGGAACTGGCAGCTCTGCCCTCATCTGTGTGAAGGGCCACAGCACTTAGCTCTCATGGACATGGTGGAAATAATCAGCACAAGACAGGCACATGGCTACATAGCGAGCGTTCTCAGATCAGCTACTCAGAGCATCAGTTTATAAATGATTAAATTCCAGCCTTGACAGTGGGAGAATCAACAGAGACTGTGGGGAAAGAGGCCATCATTTCTGAACCTGCTTTTTTGTCTTCCCCACACAGGCAAGCCAGGGAGATCACAGGGTCAGAAGTCCCAGGCTTAAGTTGCAAGGGTTGGATTCTCTATAATGCAGAGGCTGGGAGGAAGGAGAGTTCACCTTTATTTTCCCTAACTGAAATGCAGTATTTCCTTCCTGGTAAACTGGGTTGATAAACTTCATTAACATTAGCGACACCTGCCACTTTATTACCAACAGAAGCCACAAATATTTTCCTATTATGTGATGACAGCTGCAGACATGGGGCCATACTGTTTCTGATTATCATTTCAAAAAGATAAAAGTTCAGCCCAATGCTGGATCTTGCTTTTTTTAACATATTAAAGCACACTGTGCTACTAGACGACAAATATTTTGCTATGACCCTTTGTCATTGAATCCCACTAGATACGATTGTGTGCATTAACATATATCTATTCTACAATGTCCCTAAGCCTCGGTGGATTCCACAGCGATCCATGGCACAATGAAGAGGATGCTAGGGTCCATCCCAGAGTTGGTTTGCTGCCAAGCTAACATCCTGGAAGTATTCAAATGCAAAGAAATGTGCTGCTTTCATTTTCCATGAGGCATTCTCTCCCCACCACCCTTTAAGCTCATATGTTTATGGGCAGAACCTGATCATTTTCCTAAGAAGATAAAGACTTTTTTGTACAAAAGGGGATACAACCCAGATGGCTGTGGACCAGGGGTGATGATTCTGAAGTTAAGCAAATAAGGGGAAGTCTATATTTAGACACGAAAGAAATGTGGAGCTGGGGAGGGGCAAGGCCCAGGTTTGGGCAGAATCAGGTGAGCTCTGTAAAGGATTGTGGGTAGGAAAAGATTGTTCTGGGAGCACTCTGTTTCCCATTTTTCAGTTCATGACTTGTGGTCACCTCCAGGGTGCTGAGCTCTGGGTGTAGTGAAGACCATACAGTAGTCTTGTGCTCTTTTGCTCTGGAGGCCAGAGGGATAGGGGGAGAGGTTTAAGCAGCTTCAGGCTCTAGTCAGAATCCCAGCTTCCCACTTGCTGGCTTTGAGATCTCATTGTGTCTCAGTTTCCTCATCTATAAAAACAAGAGTGGAGGTCATGCTGGGCTAATGGCTCAGTCATTAAGTCTCAGCTGTTAAAAGTATTTGCTGTGCAAGCATGAGGCTGAGTTTGGATCCCCAGAAATCACATAGAAAAGTAAGTGCATGGTTTGTGCTTATAATCCTTGTGTTGAGGAAGTGGAGGCAGAAGAATCTGTTAAGGAGGTGGAGATAGGAGACTCCCTCGGGCTAGCTCTGGCTATCTAATCTTGCTGAACCAGTGATCTCCAGGTTCTGAGAGATCCTGTCTCAAAAAAAAAAAAAAAAAAAACATAGGTGGAGAGTGGTAGAGACACGCAGTGTTAGCCTCTTTCTTCTGCATGCATGCACACATGTGCACATGCACCTGTATACACACACATACACACACACACACACACACACACATACACACACACACACACACACACACACACACACAGGGAGGAGGAATATACCTGGTTGAGTTTGGGAAGTGAATGAGCTAATCCCCACAGCACGTTGGCCAGGAGGGATTCTTACCCCAACATCAAGACATCCCAGACTGGGAATGTTCTGTCCCTATCAATACTTCCTGTCTTCCTGTCCTGGATCCTCCTTTCTCAAGGTCCTCCTTATCCAAATAGATGACAATAGACTATCCAGCAAACGACTCTTCTAAAGGTGTTCAGCCTGGCTGACTCTCCTGCAAAAAAAATGTTCAGAGAGTGTCTTGCCAGCCATCTGAAGGAGCCCAGAGTGGAGCCAGAGCAAGCACCCGACTTGCTTCTCCTTTCATGAGGCCCTGCAGTGGCAAAGGTATCCACTGTGAGGTGCTGCTGGCAGCCAGATTCCTGGGTTGAATGCCAAAGGAGACTTTAGTAAAGACCAGTCATATGCTTGTCCAGGCACTACATTTTCATACCCCTGGTTACCTATGATTAGGTATGGCTTTGTTCCATGAACTTGAGGAGTGGACAAAGAATAGTCTGATTCCTTCTTTTTCAATGAGTCTGCCTCATTTTCTACTGTATCATGCTCCAAACAGTGCTTGCTGGGCACAGGAAGATATTCAGTAGTTATATTTAAAATTGTTATTCAAACACATTGGTATGTTTTTAAAAACACACAGTGAGGTTGGGCCTGGGGATGTAGACCTATAGTCTAGCTGCTCAGGAGGCTGAGGCAGGAAGATGGAAAGTTCAAGGCTTGCCTAAGCAACTTATTGAAACTCTGTCTAAAAAAAGAAAAAAATCCCTGAGAGGTTGGAGAGATGGCTCAATGGTTAGGAGCACTTGCTCCTCTTGCAGAAGTGGTTCCCAGCACCCACATGGCAGCTAATAACCCTCTGTAACTCCGGAGATTCTATGCTGTTTTCTGGCTTCCATGGTATTACATGCACAGGTGCACTTACATACATGCAGGCAAAATACTCATACACATTAAAAATAAAGATCGGGGGCTAGAGAAATCCCTTAGCAGTTAAGAGCACTGGCTGTCCTTTCAGAGGACTTGGATTTGAATCACAGCACCACACAGTGGCTAACAAACATTCATAACTCCAGTTCCAGGAGATCCAATGCCTTCTTCTGACCTCTGTAGGCATTATGTGACACAGGTGCACTTACATACGTGCAGGCAATATACTCATACACATAAAAATAAAGAAAGAGAATCACTTATGAGACAAGTCTCTGGGAAAATTTGTGAGGGAGTTTCTAGACTGAATTATTTGAAGTCGGAAGACCCACTCTGACTGTGTGCAGCTTCATTCTATAAACTGGGGTCCCGGAATGAATGAAAACGAGAAAGTGAGCTGAACATCAGCATTCATCTCTCTGCTTCCTGACTGCAGATGCAGTGCTCATGTTCAAGCTTCTGTTGCTGGCTCCCCCCGCCCCCACCATGAACTGTACCCTTGAACTGTGAGCCAAGATAAACCTTTCCTTCTTTAAACTGCTTTTGTCATGTACTTTGTCAGGGAACAAAAACAAATAGCTAAGGGCTGGAGAGATAGCTCAGAGGTTAAGCGTGCATAGCACTCTTGCAGGAGATCGAATTTGAATCCCAGTACTCATACAACTCTAGCTCCAGGGTATCTAACACCTCTGGCCTCGGTGGGCACCTACACTCACATGCACAGGCCCTCATACACAATACACATAGTCAAAAATAATAAAATAAATCTTAAAAAAGAAAAATAACTAAGACAGAAAGGAAAGGAAGAACAGAGAGGAGAGGGGAAAGGGAGAAGAGAGAGAAAAGGAGGGAAGGGAATGAAGACATTACAGGTATCCAGGGGTCATGGTGCGCATCACATCTGTATTACCAACATCCAGGAGGCTAAAACAGGAGGATCAAAAGCTCAGGGCCAGTCTGAGCTAATCAGTAAGTGATTGTCTTTTAAAATAATCGACATTAGGGGCTGAGGAGATGGTGCAGCAGTTAAGAGCACTGACTGCTCTCCCAGAAGACCCAGTTTCAATTCCCAGCACCTACATGGTGGCTGACAACAGTCTGAAACTCCAGTTCCAGGGGATCCCACACCCTCTTCTGACCTCTGCAGGATGTACTTACACAGGTGCAGGCAATACACCCATACATATAAAATAAAAATAATAAACAAAATGTTAAAAAATAAATAAGTAAAAATTTAAAAAAATAATGAGAAGCTTCTTTTTGCACCAGATGGAGACCATTTCAGAGTAGTACAACTGGTCACACACAGTGTCTGTGAATTGCCCAAATCTAAGTGGCACATCTACAATATAACCTCTACACCAAAACTCATGGAACACAGAACAAGGGATAAAGAGGTCACTAGTGAATCTCAGTTCTCATTAATGAAGCTCCCTCATGCAACAGAGGGCCAGGAACACAGAAAGTCAAAAATGGCCAAAGCAGTCTGCAGAATGCTGGTTCTTGGACAGGACTCCTATATTAAGCTTGACCCACCCAGGGCTCAGGAACCATTGCAGAAGAGGGAGGGTAAAGATTGTATGAGCCAGGGTGTATGACCATATGGGAAAACGGTCCTGTAGGCTCCTGGATCCCTGCTCATATGAACCTACAGCAATGATGGCAGCATGTGCGGGACCCATGCAAACCCAAGTAGACAAAAACCCAGCATAGAACTGGGGAAATGGGCAACAGACCCCCCATCTTAGATGAAGAAATATTGGCAACTGATTACTGCTGGATGAGGAAGAACTGATCTTCCTTAAGCGAGGTACTCTAGATAGGCTGACTGGACCTTAGTGAGCAAACTTGCACAGAGGAATATTTGGGGACACTAACTTGACACAATAGACCTTAATACAGATGACTGTATGGATTCCAGTTGGGGTGGTATGGCGTGGGGAGGTGGGGAAGGGGTTATAAAGATGATTAAGATTGAGATGTTCTGTATGAAATCCACAAAGATTAAAATAAAAAAATGAAAACAACAAAATAAAATAGTTAACATTAAAACTCATTTACTCACTTCCTGGTCCCACCATAAATCGCCACCACGACCCATTCCTTGAATTCCCTTCCTGGATCACTGGTATGCATATCCAAATACATAGGTATATTTCTATTTCTTTAGTGGTTTCATGATGACATTTCAAATTGCCTTCTTTAGGTGATACACTGATTTGTGTGCAGTATTATTGAATTAATGAATAGCTTACCTATTTTCCAAGTTCAGTCATTTGGGCATAGAGAGATAGAGAATAGACAGATAGACAGACAGGGTTGGTATAGCTCAGAAAGATCACCAATTTTACTGTGACTCATTTGGCGACTTGAGGCCCCCGAGTGGCTTAGTCTTATTGTGCAGCATGACTGCAGGATGGGAAAGCAGCATCTAGAGATGGTGCCTCTGTCCTTCCAGAGACACAGGACAAGAGCCAAGTACTGGGGCTTTTCCTACGGCCTCTATAAAGGTCTGAAACCTTGAAAAACAACAAGAAATAAAACAAAATAAAAACAGTCTTGACTCTAAAATCCAAAAGGAGAAAACTATAAACTCACAATGAATAAATATATAAATAAATGTCCTGATAGATATCTTTGTTTATTACTTTTTAAAAGATTCATTGAAATTAATTAATTATTTTTATTTTATGTGTCTGAATGTTTTGCATGCATGTATGTAAGTGCACCCGTGCTGTCCAAAGCTCATGGAGGCCAGAAGAGGGTGTCAGCTTCCCTGGAACTGGAGGTAAGAACAGTTGTTAGTTGTCATGGGGGTGCTGGGAACTGAACTCTGATCCTCTGGAAGAATAGCCCACTCATAACTGCTGAACCATCTCTCCAGCCCCCAAAAGATGCATTTATTTTTATGTGCATTAGTGTTTTCTTTGCATGTAGTTAAGTGCGCCACATGTAATGCAATGACCAAGGATGTCTGAAGAGGGCATCAGATTCCTGGAACTGCGGTTACAGAGGGTTGTCAGCCACCATGTGCGTGCTTCGAACCAAATCTGGTCTTCTGGCAGAGCAGCAATTGCTCTTAAAATAGTAGCTATCTCTCCAGTCTCCCTGCCCCCGTTATTACTCTTAAGAGCTTCCTCACATGCAAAATGGATTGAAGGCCAGATTGCCTCAATTGCAGAGGAAGACTGCCAAGGAATCCTTGCCAATTGCAAATTAAATGAATTCCTCAAATCCAAGTCATTCCAAACACAAAAATCAAAAGTTCCAAAAGTTTAAAGCAAAACCCCCCACATTTTTGGTGTGCGTCATGTATGCATGTGTGTACCTGTTGTGTGTGCACATATGTGTTTATATGTGTGTGTATGTGTATGGAGACCATAGGTCCATGTGGAGTGTCTTCTTCTATCCCTCTTATTTTTTGAGGCATAGTCTCTCACTGAACCTGGAGCTCACTATTTCAACTAGGCCAGCTGGCCAGTGAGCCCCTGAGACCTGCCTGTCTGATGGCCCCTCTCATCATCCCCAGAGCTGAGGTTACAGATGTGCACACCACCATGCTTTTACATGGGTTCTGCCCAAACTCAGGTCTTTGTGTCTGCACAACAAACATTTTACTAGCTCAGCCATCTCCTCAGCCCCTACTTTTGTTTTGTTTGTTTTGTTTTGTATTTGAGACAGGATCTCACTATGCAGCATTGGCTGACCTGGAACATACTATGTAGGCTAGTTTTAAACTCAAAAAGATCTGACTACCTCTGCCTCCTGAACGATGGGATTAAAAGCATGCGCACTACATCTGGCCCAGTCCTCACATAATTTTAATGTGCAATGTGGCCATGTCATTTGAACATTTTCATAGAATCAGCCTTTTGAATGTGGTGGTTCCACATCAGTGAATCTAACCAGCTAGTGATGGAAAACAATAAGTAAAAAATTACATCTGTTCTGAACATATACTGTTTCCTATCATTATTTCCTAAATCATACAGCCTAACAACCATTTACATAGCATTCATATCAGATTTAGTGTTGGAAATCAGTGTGGCATGGTGGCTTATGTCTCTTGGGAGGCTGATTCTAGGAGGGATAGGGAGGATCAGGAGTTCAAGGTCAGCTTTGGCTATATGAACCCTTGTATCAAAAAATAAAAGAGTATTATAAGTAATCTAGAGATGATTTAAGGTTTACGAGCAGGATGAATAGGTTATATGCAAATATATAGTTCTACTTATTTTTTGCCTGCATGTATGTAAGTATACCGCATGCATGCCTGGTACCTACAGAGGCCAGAAAAAGGCATAGGATCCCCTGGAATTGGTTTATAAATGAGTTTCAGCCACCATGTGGGTGCTAGGAACTGAACCTGGATCCTCTGGAAGAGCAGTCAGTGCTCTTATCCACTGAGCCATCTCTAACCCCCAACAGATACTTTATTTGAGTGACTGACTTCCAAGAATTTTGGTACCCATGGAGTTCCCTGAGGATAGTGAGAAATGACTATACTTGAGGTGTAAGTGGAATGAGAAATGCAAAGGACCTTGGACCTACCATCATCTTAAAAAACATTGCCAGTTCCACCTCACCCATGAAGTACTCATCTTGGGTCTGTGCTTTCCTGACAACCCAGAGGATCAGGAAATCACACCCAAGTAGAGAAGCTCCTCATGCCCCATCCCTCTGAGCTGCAGAAGCATGATCAAGATGCAAATGAATGTCTCCACAGAGACCCTAGCCTCACAGGGTCACACGCAAGAAGGAAGCGCTGAACTTCTGCAGAACGCTTTAGCTGACAGCTAAGAAAGGACGAGCACTTAGTATCCATTTAGGCCCATTGGGAAGATCAGTACCAAGGATCAGACCTTGAGGAAACCTGTTCTACAGCCTCTTGGAGGCAAGGAGGCCATGGGGCCCAGCTGGATAGACCTGGTGTACCTGGCTTGGACTTCTGGGGCCCCAGGAGTTGCCTCTCATCTTACACTGGCCCTGTTATTCATTTTACTGCTGAGAAAATGGAGCCTTACAGTAAATCTCTACGTAGTTTTATTTGTTTGTTTTTCAGAGGTGGGTATTTCACTATGTAGTCCAGGCTGCCTTGGATTTGCAACCTTCTTGCCTCAGCCTCCTAAGCAACTTGGGTTACAGATATGATGAATTTTGAGTCCCCATCATATGGGAAACTAAACATAAGCATACAGGACTTCCATCACCTTTATAGCATAAAATGGAGTATTATGCCAGTATCACAATGGAGTATAAAACAGGTAAACTGAGGCCCAGGACTAGGCATGGACTTTTCAAGACATAGAAGAAACCCAGTCCCAACCCTATACCCAGTATCACACAGCCTTGCATGAATTTGCTTTTGTTATTGTCTCTGACTCAAGGTCTGGAAATACTCTTAAAATACATTGAACCTGCTGGGCATGGTAGAGCACGCCTTTAATCCCAGCACTCACTTGGGAGGCAGAGGCAGGTGGATCTCTGTGATATCAAAGTCAGCCTGGTCTAATATAACCAGTTCCAGGTCAGCTGGGACTACAGGAAGATCCTGTCTCAAAAAAAAAAAGTTATTTATCCAAAGTCAGTGAATATTTACACTCCACCTACTTGGTTGCAAAACAGAAAACAAACTTAAAAAAAAAAAACATTTCCCCTTCTACTTTAGCATCAGCTCCTTCAAGATCTTTTCTAGGCTTATTTTCATCGTGTCTGGCCTTCTGGGGTCTGGCCACTTCACTTTGCTTGCATAAGCACTTTTTTTTTAAGACAGAGTCTTACTATGTAGTCCTGGCTGGCCTGGATCTCAGTATATGAACAAGGCTGGCCTGGAACTCATAAAGAACCGTGAGTTATGTAGATTTGTCTATCAGCTTGCTAGGGAAATGAGGTCAACAGTAGGAGTCCTGGGCTGCCTTGAAGAGGGTCTCCCCCTCCCCATCCCCATGCTCCCTACCTGCTACGTCTAAAATCTGGGGGCAGGACCACAGGAGCCACCCCATCCCAGCAGAGTGGGGTGGTCATAAGGATGGCTTCCCCAACAGGGCACAGGGTAGAAGCCAGTGTCATACCCCAAAGCAGTCATGGTTGTCTAATTGCAGTGGACAGCCAAGGCCACAGGAAGCCAAGGGTGCTTTAAGTATAACGACTTGAATAAGCAGAACCTCCATGGGCCTGGGAAGCTTTGGAGGGATGACCATAGCCCACAGATGCCCCCACCCAACCTAGGTGTCATGTCACTGTTAGGTTGCAGAGCAAGGAGGAGCAGGACCTGGGAGATTATTCAGCCATCCATTTTCAGGGTATACAGGTGGGAACTAGGGGCCAGAGAATACAGGGGTTTTTCACAGGACCGGGAGCTCCTCTTGCAGCAGGTGGTAAGTAGAGATCTTTAAAATTTTTATTTATTATTTATTTATATTTTATTAGTATGAGTGCTTTGGCTGCATATAGACAGGTACACCACGTGTGTGCAATGCCTGCGGAGACCAGAAGGAGGCATTAGATTCCCTGGCACTGGAGTTAAGGACAGTTAGCTGCCATGTAGGTGCTGGGAGTTGAACCCAGCCCCTCTGCAAGAGTAGCCAGTGCTCTTAACTACTGAACCATCTTTCCAGCCCCTAGGTAGACAAGTTAGTTAACTCAGGCTCCCTGGGATCTGACAGGTCTAAAGGCAGTATGTGGTTGGGGACTTCTCCAGAGCCTCTGAGTGTGTCCCACCCTCTCTGGGGAAACTGGAGATGAGTCCTTGGCTTTGTATTCTTTGGGGCTTGCCCAAGGGCTGACAGCGTGCAAGCAAGTTCATTCCCCAAATTTCCCCTTTTCAGTAAACAGTGGCTACTTCCTTATAATCTGGCCACTTCCTCCCAGTCACTGGGTTCCAGTAGGCTGAAGGGGGTAGGGGCTGTAATGGCACAGAGGACAAGCCCTCGAACACAAAGTACACCTAGACACAGGAAAACACATAGGCTTTGTAAAGCCAGGCCCTAACCACAGGACATTGGTGCTTAAGAGCACTCAGGTACTACAGTATCAAGAGGCTACTTACTGGTTGTGAGCTGGGTGCTTGTCCCCTCCAAAATTCTTCTGAAACCTAGTCCTCAACGTCATATGTTAATGATGGTTGGTGGATGGGGCCTTTGAGACTCTTTTAGGTTAAAAGAGGATTATTTATGAACGGGCCCCTAATCCAATGGGGGCTGTATCTTTAGAAGAGGAGACAGTCAAGCTAGGACTATCACAGGGTGTGATGCCCTGGGCTGCCTTGACAATGCAGTGAGTTTCCTATCCAGCAACAGTGGAATATTCTTCATCTACTATACTGGGACACAATAGTGTCCTGGCCTGCAGGTTTTAGAGGGACCTGTGAACTCTTGTAGAATAAGACAAATGGCATCTTGAAAGGTGGTTGCATGTGCCTGTAATGCTAGCACTTGACACTTGGGATGCAGAGGCAAGAGCATCACAAGGTCCAAGCCAACCTGGACTTCATAGAGAGAATCTGCCCCCCTCCTCCCACCAAAAGAAAGTAAACAGGAATGTATTGATTTCAAAACCTACATAGAAGCCAGACGTGGTGACACAGGCCTTTAATTCCAGCACTGGGGAGGCAGAGGCAGGCAGGTCTCTGTGAGATCAAGGCCAACTTGGTCTATATAGTGAGTTCTAAGTCAGCTGGGGCTACAGGGAAACCCTGTTTTAAAAAACAAAACAGAAGGAAACAGAAACAAAATCCAAATCAAATGAATAAATGTTTACTTAAACAACTAGAAAGTGTAGCATATTGTCTACTTTCTAGGAGTCATAAATATGACATTACCCTGGAATAGAGTCTGAGATTTTTCTCATTTGGCCTAAACTGCCATGTAGACATTAATTTCCAAGAAATCAGTCAGTCAGATATTAAAATGAACAACTCATTGCATATACTATCAAGAGCACAATTATGAATGTATCTTTGAAAGTTTTGTAGTAAAAATTCTGTATATGTTTACTGTGGGACATGGGGGTTTCAGTGTGTTTACTATGACATGAGATATGGCCTCCAAAAGGAAGAGGGCATGGTCCTGCTTTGTCAAAGGGGGGATCCCAGCTCCTCCAGTGTGAAGGAGTGGTCAGAGCAGAGTCGGGCTGGCTCAGCTTGGGGTCTCTTGTACAGTACCATTTGTCCACTAGCCCAGGCTCTCTTCCAGGGAAGAGGCTCTCTCCCTATGCCCAGGAAGGATGCTGTCTTCATTCCTACCAGACATTTATCTCCATGAGACACCCTACAGCGCCCATTTCTGTCCTGAGGGATTACAGTTCATGCCTGGCCCGCTTTCTCACCCCTCACTGACTCACTGACTGAGCTGAGATGGGCCATATCCTGCTGCTGCCTCTGGGCCTGCCCTACCTCAGCTGCATGAACTGGCTGCTTCCAGCTCTTCCCCTTTCCATGTAGTTCAAAGTCATACCCCATTCTGACTGCATTCTCCACAAGTCAATTAGTCACAGCCCCTCTTATCCCCAGTGAGGCCCAATTGAACATGTCCCTCCTGCCGTTGGTTATGTTGCTCCTTCACATCAAACAGGGCTTTGCTCAGTGTCATATCCTCAGATCTGTCTCCCTGGTCAACCATCTTCCTTTGCAAAGTCCATTCTCTTATTGAGCTATATTATGAAAAATTAGTATTTAAAATATCTCATGAAGTTCTTGTGAGAGTTCAAAGGAGTTACTAAAGAAAGCACCGAGAAGCTGGGTGTGGAAGCTCAAGATGGTAATCCTAGCACTTCCAGGCAGATGCAGGACAATCTCCAGCTAAAAGATCAACCTGGGCTATCCAGTGAGAAACTGTCTCAATCCTCTACCCCAGGCAAAAAGAAAAAGCCACTAAGTGGTTAAGTGCTATTTTAAGTAGCAATCATTATTTAGAGGTCATAGCAATTTATGCAGCAAAGCAATTGTTTTATCTGCTTTTTTTTGTTTGTTTTTGAGATAGGGTCTCCTTTTAATCCCGTCTTCTCATAGAGGAGTCACCCAATGTTTGAACCCTACACAGAAGGCTTCCATAAACATTTGTTTAACACAATGAACGAACTAAAGGGTGGAGAGGCGGTAAATGCTTGGCTTTCATTCATGAATTCTACAAATATTTACAGAGCACCCACTCAGTACCAGGCAACAGGCACGCTCATTTTCTCAGTAACAGCCTGTGACTCTGGTTGGGCACAGATTTAAAAATCAAGGTTTATACAGAGAGCAATGCAGTTTTAAGGGGACACTCCATGGGTTTTGAGAAATCCTTGAAAAACAACTTTGCTCCCTGGGGGAGAGCGGGACTTGAAGCCAGGAGATGAATGAAGGCTGCCGAGCCTAGAGAGGGTCGCTAGGGAACCCCACCCGCGGTGCGTGGGCTGGGCGGGGCGGGACTACAAGTCCCAGGAAGCTCCGCGCGCCGCGGCCGTGCGGAGGGCGCGGCGCGGGGAGGGGGCGCAGCAGCGGCGGCGGCAGCCCGTGGGTCTGGGCGCGGGGCGCGGGCTGGCGCTGGGCGGGCGATGCCGGGAGCCGGGGCGCGGGCGGAGGACGGCGGCTGCGTGGAGGGCGCGGCACCCGGAGCCGGTACCGAGGCTGGGGCGGCGGCCGGGCGCGAGCCCGCGCGACTCTGCGGGTACCTGCAGAAGCTGTCCGGCAAGGGCCCGCTGCGCGGCTACCGCAGCCGCTGGTTCGTGTTCGACGCGCGCCGCTGCTACCTCTACTACTTCAAGAGCCCGCAGGACGCGCTGCCCCTCGGCCATCTGGACATCGCCGACGCCTGCTTCAGCTACCAGGGCCCCGACGAGGCAGAGCCGGGTGCCGAGCCCCCCGCGCACTTCCAGGTGCACAGCGCGGGAGCGGTCACGGTGCTCAAGGTGGGACGACCGGGCTGTCCCGCCTGCGACTTTTCCCTCCACCTACCTTCGTTCCCCAAAGGCCTGCCTCTGTCCTGTCCTGTTCTATCCTCCCCTCCCTTCCTCACTGCTCCCTCTGTTTCCTTCCTCATTCTTATCTCTTGCCCTTTACCTAGTGAGGCCACAGGGCTACCCAGTCCGGTTCCCCCTACTCAGACCCTTTGACCCATTGTCTCCCTTGGCGCGGTCTCCTGGTTCCCTCTCCTTTCAACCCCCACTAGCCCGTAGATGTACTGGGCATCTCTCCCGCAACTGTGGGCGTCCACCTTCCATCCTTGCCTTATGACTCTTGAGTTTGACCTTGGTATGCCCTTTGACCCCTCTGTGCTTCCTCTGTCTGCTCTGTAAAGTGGGAACAGCAGTAATATCTACCTCATAGGGGTGTTGAGATGAAGTGATTTACACTAAACCACTCAGTAGATGTTGGTGCATTTAGTGCTGTAACCAAAGGCAGGTGATGGCAGGACCCCTGGAGATAATCCGACACAGCCCCCTCCAGAGTGGGCAGGGATGCTCTAGCCATGGTCAAGCTGCTAGAAAGAGCCAAAGCCTGTTTTCTTGCCCTGTGTCTTCACCAGGAGTGGTGGAAGGAGGTTGCTTCAGCTAGTTATGCCTCGCTTATGACAGCCCTGGTGCAGGGCGGGTCTCGCCCCCTCCCCAACTCCCCCCCCCCCCCGTTTTTGGGACTTCAAGAGGTCTAGGCTCCCTCTTCTCCTGGGGACTGGCCTGCTTAGAGTTGGGGCCTTGCTCTCTGCTTGGTCCTTTGAGTCTCCACCCTCTCTCTCCTTTCTGGCTTTTCTTCTGTATTGCAAGCTGGGCTTTCTCCAGAGCAGCAGGGTTGGGCTTGAAGCAGCAGCTCTGTCAAAGCTAGCCAGATGGAAAGCAGAGTGGGCAAGCGCCCTGGCCTTGTGAGCAGGAAACTGTTCCTGAGGCTTCCAGAACCAGCAGCAGCTGGTTCCAAGTCATTTCTTGGAGTTCTGTCGACTCAGCTTTTACCAGTTGGAGCAGAGTCTGATTCCCATGGTCTCTTTGGGCCCCCCTCTTCCACCGGAGCAAAAGCATTTCTCCAAAGAAAGTCAAACAGGCCTGCAGTTTAACTTGAAGTCACAGCGTCAGTAAACTTGGGAATGACCCCAGAGAATTCGCAGGGACTTTTGTCAAAGGCAGAAGCTTGTCCTCAGTGTACACGTGGACACTGATGAATTTCCGGTGTAATTGTTTGTTAAAAAAGAAAACAGAGCTTCCTGTTTCAGATTTCCTCAACTGACTTTCAAGTGTTCTCTCTCTCTGTCTTTCTCCTAGTTCTTCCATTTTAAAAAGTCTAAATAATGGCAGTATCTACACAGATGAAGTTACAAAGCTTAATGTCACGAGTCTGCTTTTAGACTTGGATGTATTTGAACTTGCAGCCTGAGTCTACCTCTCACGTATGTTGGACACATTTTGCCACCTCTGTCCAGTTCCTCTTTTGGTCTAGTATGAATCTTAGAGGCTTCCTTATTGAGAGGCTGTGAGGGCTTTGGAAAATGACCGGTATATTGTAAGTACTACCTGGCAGCCATATGAAACACTGTGCACTGTCTTTGGATATGTGGTGTAGTCTTAATATTCCTATCGTGGAATGTTATGGATAGTGAATGTAAAGGAACAAGAGCTGTGTGTGTCACTGTGTATGACAGTTTCAAAACTGAGCAAGAGGTTAAGCTGCAGAATGATACCATTTACGTGAAGATTACGAAGTTCATGTAGGGCCTGGAAGGATGGCTCAGCAGTGAAGAGCAATTTCTTACAGAAAACTGGAATTCTGCTCCCAGGACCCATATCAGTTCATTGACAACCATCTGTTATTCTAGCTCCAGGGGATCACATGTCCTGTTCTGGTCTCTGGAGGGCACTTGTACACATGTGACATGCACAAACACAGAGAAATAAATTGAAATAAATAAATCTTATTTTAAAAGAAACTTTCATCTGAAGCGCTAGTACAGATTATAAGGATACATGTGTCATGTAGGTAGTTAGGGAGTTGTGTAAGGGCGACAAATCCTGAATTCAGGGTGATGGTTACCTCTGACTTGAAGACAGGAATGTGGGTGGGGTAGATACCCTGAGCCTTCCACTGCTGCCTCTTAGACTGGGTGATAGTTGAGCCAGGGTTGGCTATATTATTGTACTTGTCTTTTTGTGTGTGCAGACTGTTTGTTCTTGTTTGTTTTGGAGAAACACATCCACATGTGAATTACTGACCCAACTGAAATTTATTCATGGTTTTCACTGGCTTCATGACTATCCATGCAGAACTATTTTACATATAAACTTAGAGAAACAGACAAAATATCTATGGTCAAGTGTTGTTTTGATAGAAATGATGGAAACAGAAACACAAAGCTTTCTAAAAGAAAGGAACAATTGAGATGTAGTGTTCCAGAGTCCACGTGTATTTTTCTTTTCTTTTTTAAAAATTTTATGTGTATGAGTGTGCCTGCATGTATGTAAGTGCACCCGTGTTGTGCAGTGCCCCGGAGGTCAGAAGAAGGCATTGGATTCCTTGGAACTGGAGTCACGAATGGTTGTTAGTCACCATGTGTGTGCTGGGATTCAAACCCAGGTCCTCTGCAAGAGGACCATTGGGCCATCTCCAGTCCCAGGGTGTAATTTTTTTTTAAGTGAAGTTTAAGGAGCTGGGAAAGTGGTTCAGTTGGGAAAATACTTGCCATGCAGGCATGAGGACCCGAGTTCAATACCCAGCACCCAGGTCAAAGCCTGGGTATTATGCCACACACCTGTAATTCTATTGCTGGGGAGGCAAAACCAGGTGGATCCCCCGGACCTGCCAGTCTAGCCAACTGGGGAGCTCCAGATTCAGTGAGAACCTCTGTCTTAAAAAGGAAGGTGGAGAGTGACTGAGGAAAACATGCAGTGTTGACTTTTGTTGTGTGTGTGCACACACACACAGACACGGACACATAGTGGACTTCAGAGCACAGTAATTCCTTTTGAGCTGCTGGAGTAAAATTTTTATGGTGATAAAAGTGGAAAATAATTATTTTCCTTTCACGTGAACTGATTCCCATGAGCATTAACACTTCATAGTGGGGCTGTTCACCCACAGGGAGGACCCTGATTTCCAAGGAACATTGTAGGCTAGTGAAGATTTAACTCTGCTTGAGTTCAGCTAGTTGTATGTAACAGTGCAGATACCATTTCTTCTGACAAATGGGTTAAAAAGAGAATAAAACCCAGTGATTTTCTTATTGTATGATCATGTTGTTCTTACTTTAGAGTTATCTCCAAGCCTTCTCTGGAGAAGCTGTGGCTTTGTGAGCATTTTCAAAATGCTTCCCTGCTTAAGTCTTAATGAAAGCTGATACTGGAATTTCTTGGTAAACTACTCTATCCCTAAATTCAGAGATCTGGGCAGACGAGGGAAAGGAGACCAGAGGGATTATGTGATCTGCTTGAGATCAGGAGGCTGTACCTAGACCCTTTCAAAGTAAAGTCTCTGGGGACAGGGAGTATCCTGATTGTACTGTCTGTTTTGATGAGTCTCTCTCTTCTGACTTTGGATATTGCTTGTTTTGGATTAGCTGAGGCACAAACTTTTCCGCTTTGATCTCATTTCAGTCTCTCCTTTTCATTCAGTAAATACCTGGAACATTGTCCTACCTGATTATTATTTTTTATTATTTTTATTTTATGTGTGTGAGTGTATTGCCTGCATGTATGTAAGTGCACCTGTGTCATGCCTGCCTGATTCTTTACCAGGATACATGTTAGTGTTGAGTAGACATTTGAAAACTACTGCAAGGTGGACGTTTGCTGTGGGTTCTGTGTGAGTGTGTACGTGTGTGTGTTTACGTGTGTTTATGGAATGCTAGAGGCTTCTTGCTAAGCTTTACTGGAATCAAAGGCACAGAGCCAATTCTGGATTGAGCTGGTACTTGAGGATAAGAGAGCATGTGACTGACTATGGATAAAGCTTGGCCAACTCTGGCCTGCCAGATCTCTATAGTTCCTGGAGCAAGGCACGTCATCAGACTGACCACAAGTGTGTTCCCCTCTTTTTTCCCTTCCGTATAGGCATTTGGTGCTCACATGGACATGTGTGTTGGTTTCCGAGTCACACGTACAGAACAGCTATGCGTCCCTATTCTTAACCCCATTTTGTGGGAAGAATGCCCATTCTCTGGTGTTGAAACTGCTCTCAGCTTAATGAGAAACATTTGTTAGCTTGGATAATCATAGTGTGCTCAGTACAAAATAGATGTGGTGAACCAGCCTTCCTCACTGAATGGTTCTGCTAAGCTGTTGTTCACTAGGGCATTTGTTTAGGGGTCTTGAAGCT
The DNA here is from genome assembly GCA_035773235.1 of Eospalax fontanierii. Classification (NCBI taxonomy): domain Eukaryota; kingdom Metazoa; phylum Chordata; class Mammalia; order Rodentia; family Spalacidae; genus Eospalax; species Eospalax fontanierii. The sequence continues at coordinate 62,030,641 of CM069539.1, read as the reverse complement.
TTGTTTCAATCTTAAGATGTGGGGATTTGGCTTCTCATAGATTTGTTGTGGCTTCGCAGGTAGTAAATTCCTTAAAGACAAGCATACTTGTTCAGGTTCCTGATACCTTAATAGCTTTCTGTCTTCCACTGCCTCTGACATAGTCCTTATTATAGGTGAGTCTCTACACTGTATTGTCCAGTCCAGCTTCCTGATGACTGCTCAGAATAGTACCTTGACAGAATAGGTGTGCTACAGACTGAATATTTGGGTCTTCTTTAAAATTTTGTTGAAGGCTTCACTCAGAAGGTAAGAAACCTTTAACTCAGAATGTGATGGATTTTGGAAGTAGAGCCCTCATGAATGAGATTATTTTCTAGAAAAAGATTCCAGAGAGATGGTCTTCCAGAGAGATAATCTCTCTATACCTGTAAGGACACACCACTGAAGTGCCTTTCCTCAACAATTAGTTGAGGGCTGATTGTATGTCACAGGCAGTGACAGGGCATAGGTTCGCAGTTCCTAATGGAACTAAATTGGCCAGCCCCTTGATGTTGGATGCCCTGTCATTCAGAAGTATGGAGAATAAACTTTTACTTAAGCCACTCAGTCTGTGGTACTTACTATTGTGTGTGTGGTACATGCTTGTGAGTATGCACGCATGTGGAAGCCTAAGGATACTGGGCTTCTTCCTCTGTTGTCTGTATGTTCTCTTGAAACAGGATCTTACTGAACCTGAAGCTCACGGTGGCTGACTGGCCAGCAAGCTTCTGGGATCTGCCTGTTTGTACCTTCCAACGTTGGGGTTACAGGTATGTACAGCTAAGCTGTTTATATAGGTGCTGGGAATTCAAACCCAGGTCCCTGTGATTGCACAGCAGGCACTCTTACCCACCAAGCCATCTTCTCAGCTCCAGTGCATTTTTTTAAGTACCTAAACTAAGACAAGGAGCCCAGACAGACTTTTGCTGAATTAAAGGCTAGAAAGTCATCACCAGTTAGTACCAGTTGGGTGTGACCTCTGACCCTTAGAAATAAATGATCAACCAGAACTCTGAAATGTACCAATGTCATAAGTATCACTCTGGCCACATGTTATGGAATTGGCTGCTATTCAGTAAAATGTTACAGGCATCAGGAATCCAAAAGAAGGTTTTTATTCAGCTTCCCACAGAAGAGAGTGTTTACTGTCAGTCTTTGTTGAGGAGTGTCTTGTAGATTTTAGAGACCCTGTTTGGACCGTGGGAACACTTTTCTAGAAGGGCAGACTTTTAAGCAGAAGGGCCATATAGTAAGTACTTTGGGTCATGCAAGCATTGCCATCTCTGTCACTCCTCTATCCTGTCCCACAAACGCAGCCAGTTAATGGTGTAGCTGGTTTCTGTGTTTACTCATAGACTCCAGAATTTGAATTTTATGTAATCTGTGTAATATTCATCTGTCACAAAGATTCTTTTGATTTTTTTCATGAACAATTTAAAAATGTTAAAACCATTCTTGGCTCTTATACAAATAAAAAGTAAACAGTGGCTCTAGGTGGAAGGATTTCAGGCATTGTAGAGTTGCCTGTTGGGGATGTGGCTGAGCCTCCAGGTACTGGCCTTGGGACTACAGCAGTATTTTGATCTTTGTCCTAGGAGCTGTAGGGATCTGTGAAGACTGTTAAGCAGGGATTGATGGGATTTTTTTCTCCCTTCCCCAAACTGATTGTCATAATCCATTTGGGTTGGGCTACTGAAATAAAATTCCATAAACTGGGTAATTTATTAATAATAATATATTGCTTGAATTTCTAGGGACTGCAATATCCAAGTTCGAGGTATCAGCAGATTCATGTCTGCTGAGGGCTCACTTTCTGCTTCACAATTGATGCCTTCTGGCTGTGTCCTCACAGGGCAGAGCTAATGTACTTGGTGACTTAATCACTTCTGAAAAAGCTCCATCTTTTTCTTTGAGATGTGTGCTGAGTATTGAACCCAGGACCTTGCTCGTGCTAAGCAAGCACTCTAACCATACCCCTAGTCCACCCACCTCGAACTACTGACGGTTGGGACTTCAACATAAGAATTTTGAGGGGCATACACATTAAGACTAAAGCATTGATAGTTTGGTTATGTCCAGTAATCTTGTTTAACTGTTGGAAGATTATTTTGTCTGTATATTAAGGATAAATTATTCATATATTTTGCATTGGCAAGCAGGTTTAAAAGTAGGTAAGGAGCCAGATGTGGAGGCTTATTCCTGTAATCAAAGCCCTCAGGAGGCAGAGGTAGGAGGATCTCTGTGAGACTGAGGTCAGCCTGTTTTTCATAACAAGCTCCAGGCCAGCTAGGACTACAGGGAGATCCTGGTTCCTTTAGCTTACCCTTTCCAACAAGGAGCTTCCCTTGTAGGAATTCTTTATTTCAGAAGGGTAGACAAAGTATGCATACAGGCGTATCAGCAAAATCCAGGTAATTCCTGAGACCCTGTGTAGCAACAGAAGTTGGAGATGGAGCCAGGCACATTCTGGCACCTGGGGGTTGGGGGATATGTGCTGAGTCTTACTATGTATAGTAAGACTTATGCACCTGTGAAACAGGATTCACTTTGGAAGCTTAAAGTCTTCTATGTCATCTGTCACCATCTGTCACTGTTGTAAACACAAGCAGGGGATCCGGTGGGGTGCCTCTAAGAAATAAGGAAGCTTTATGTCAACTCCAGAATGCTTCTTGTACCAAAAAGATGGCAACACCACAAACGAAAATGCAAGTATTTCCCTTCTGTTGCCAACAGCCTGATAGGGGATCCTTTTTGATGACTCAGACTTAATGGAGTCTGTCTGCCTTCCCAACAAGCCTTGAGGCAGAGAGGAGAACTCAGCAGATACAACTGTTAGGAGACCTGTGTTCCACGCTCAATTCAATTTGTTCTTTTTTGTACCAGGATCATTGGAGGAGAGTGGAGTTTCCCGTGTGACGACATTTTTACTAGCCACTTGGACTTCCCTTGTGTTATTGTTAGGGAATTCTCTAAGATATGGAATCTGTTAACAACTTGGGCCCTGGAATCAGGATTTCTGGGTGTAAATTCCCACCTCAGCACATGCCTGCTCTGTGAGTTGAGCAAGAGATTCCATAGATAATGGTAGTTCCTACTTCATAAAGTAGTCAAAGAAGTTAACTATATAGAGCATTTAGACAAGATCTGGCACATTATTGCCATTATTATAAAGTGAAATTTAAATGTATGACTGAGTAAAGAAAATGTATCGTATCTACAGTAAGGCTTTGTTCAGCCATAAGGAAGAATGAAATTATTTCGTTTGCCGGAAAGTGGATGGAACTGGAGAATATCATGCTAAGCAGAATAAGCCAGACTCAGAAAGATAGACATTATATCTTCTCTTTCATGTAGACTCTAGAATTCAAAGATAATGTGTATGTGAGGTACACAGGAACATGAAGGTAGAAGAACTACTTGGAAAGGGGAAAGGGAGAAGTGGGAGGGGGACAAAAGAGGGCATAAAATAGGGTCTGATCAGAATACTTGTGATATGTGTTTGAAAGTGTAATGAAACCCATTGTTTTTGAAACTCATATACAATGAGTATATGCTTATAAGAAAGTAGATCTGTCTACAGTAGTGGCTTCTGAAGTACCCTCACTTTGGCGTGGTGGGTGCTGAGGATGCTGGGGTCTGTCACACTGGCTTTGGAGGCCAGCCTGCCTTGCCATTTCATTTACCCTTTGGAAATAATAGTTTCCTGGGAAGTGGAGAGTGTGTCAGGTGTATTTGGCACTGGTTTCTGCCTGGCTGGGGTATCTGAGACCAAGACAGGTCTCTTGGTCTGAGCCTCTGTCCTTCAGTCATAGGTGGCAGCCTTCCCTTCTCTAGTCAGAACAGGATATAAACAATAACCTTCTACCTCCCAAAAGAAAAGGACAACCTTGCTGTTGTAGAAATGATTTTCAGATTGGGGAAGGGAAAATGGTTTTGATTAGGAATTTGGCTTTCTAATGTCCAGAGACATCTGATTGGGGTTTGGTTTGCTTTCAGAGTGTCTGCTTTATGGAAATGGGGAGTTGTGTTGATGCATCTTACCTAGTGTTCTGTAATCCCAGGGCACTCAGTTCAGTAAATGCCTTGAGGACTTGTATGTGTAAGGCCTTCTAAGGGCAAGGAGCTGAGGTTCCTGGGGAGACCACAGTGTTCATGATCAACTGATAAACTGGCTCACCAGGCAACGCCAGAAACCCTAGAGTGACTGGAGACTCAGATGCTCTTATTCCTGGAGTGACCTGATCCTCTTCTAGTCTCTGAGTATCTGGTACTGAGCTGTGTCCTATGTACTATGTCCTACTGGAGCACCACTGTGTTTCTAATACTCAGAGGGGTGCATGGTACCCAGTTGATGCTCAGCCTGTGTTTGTTGGGTAAATAAATACTTTGAGCCCTCAACTTCTCTTGCAGAAAGTATTATGGGTGTGAAGGTGCTTGGTGTTCTTTGATGTGATGGTTAAGGAAGATTTGCAGTGCCCATATATTTAGCAGATGTTTTGGGGTTTGTATCATGTTCTAAGCATTGTACATCTTGATGCAAACATATCAGTGAAATATTTCCATTGATATAAGAAACTATAATGTTAAGATTTTAAAATAGTTCATGACTTGCTGTGATCAAAGAAGATTCTATTTGTGCTGGATGAATCTATTTGTAGTTTTGAGCATTGTGAGGTAAGTATCAAATGTCTACATTCTTTTGGTTCTAGGAGTGTTCTGGCATCTCTCCATAGTAAATGAGTGGGGAGGGGCATCCTTTACATAAAATAATAATTTGGATATAGCCTAGGGCCAGAAATCTTGGGATATAATAATTTCTCTATTACAGATTTTTTTTTTTTGTGTGTGTGTGTGTGTATGTGTGTATGTGTGTGAGTGCCAAACTCTTAGAGGCCAGAGCTTGACTTCAGGTGTCTCTCACTCTCCACCTTAATTTTTGACCCAGGGTCTCTCACTGATCCTGGAGCTTGCCATTTCAGCTAGACTTGTTGGCCAGTGAACCCCTGGGATCCACTTTTCTCTGTCTCCCCCAGCCCTGGGGTTACAGGCATATATGCCCTGCCTGGTTTTTAATCTAGGTGCTAGGGATCTGACCTCAGATTCTCATACTTGCAGAATAAGTTGAGCCATTTCCCTAGGCCCTGTCTAATTTTATCAAGAAAAACTCCCTGGAGGAGGTAAGGCAAGGGAGTTGTTAGACCTTGGTGTAATTGTGGAACTCCTCAAAGACTTAGCACCCTGTGGGTCAACAGAGGCATCCCTGGTCAGATTAAAGTCAACATTTTTCAGTGGGTTTTCAGGGTGCCATTTGTTCAACTTTTGCAGAGATTGTGTGGGAGAACTAGAATTAGGGGAGAGGGAACTTCAGATGGTGGGATCCTTTGGGCTGCCCCTCCTCTGCCTTCTTGAGGCCAGTATACTAGAAGGAACAGGCTTTGCTCCAGCAGACTGCCCCAGGCCAGCCATGGTCAGGGCATGGCTGGACGTGTGCAGGCCAGGGTTATCAGGGATGTTGATCTTGGATTAAAGGAATTACTTCTAGGCAGCTGGCCCAGTTTGCATTTCCCTTTCCAGTTCTCTGATGTTCAGGAAGATTGCTTGTAGAGAAGGTGGCCTGCCTTTCTGAATGTGATCTAGCCAGCCATTTACCCAGCAGGGCTGATGGGCATCCAACAGGATGCCAAGTGGCCTTAGGAAGCCTGTCCTGTGTATGTTCTGGGGTATGATAGGACATTGTCATTAACTGGCTCTGAGAGCTAGAGGTCATTTGATATTTGTGTTCTTTTTTTAAAAATTACTTATTTTTTACTTGTATGAATGTTTTGCCTGCATGTATATATGTGTAACCATGCATGCAATGTCTGTGGAGGCCAGAAGAGAGTGTTGAACTCCTGGAAGTGGAGTTATAGATTGTTGTTAGCAGCTGTGTTGGGTGCTGGGAACCGAACCTTGGTCATCTGGAAGAGCAGCCATCATCTCTTAACTGCTGAGCCATCTCTCTAGCTGTGGTGTTTGTGTTTTGTTGGTCACCCCAAAGTCAGAACTAGAGAGGCCCTCAGAGATTAGCCTGCCTTTCCTCTGCATAACATAGTGACAAAATTGAGTCCCTTAGTAACTTGACAGACTCAGTGCTAAAACCTTCTCCAGATATGTGAACCAGATTGTCTGAGGATACTTACGTCATACGGATATCTGTTACTAGGAAGTTAGGCTTTGCAGTTTGGGGATCTATGCAGATACTCAATTGGTACATTTAAGTATTTTGGACTGGGGCATAAATTTTAAGAAGTTTTGTGGCATGAAGGGCGGAAATGAATAGCAGAGGTTATAAGTTTCTAGTGGGAGCCAACCAAACAGGAAACAGTGCCGGCTTCCTGCTGCATCCCCCTCAGGGCCTCTCTTTGAGGTAAGCAGACCCTTGGCTGTTGGCTGGGGCAGGCCCTGCAGCCTCAGGAAGGGAGCTTTACAGTTTACCTAACCCTTACATATATACTGTTCCAGAGGTAGTGTGTTAATAAGACTTTTTTCCCCCTTTTTTGTCCTCTGAAAGGAAGCGGCTTCCTCAGAATAGTGTGTGGAGGACTCCTCATGGGTGCCGTTGAACTGCAGACGGTGGGGTTCCTGGCCTCCCACCTTTCCAGCTGGCCTCCCAGCCCTTCTGCTGCAGATCTCTGTGGTGTCTCCTGTGCTCTGGGTCATGAATGACTGTTCTTTTTGGTCCTGTTTGATGGTAGATAGTGTTCACTTTTTAAAATTACATTTATTTATTTGTGGGTATGTATGTGAACCATGATGCACATGTAGGGGTCAGAGGACAACTTGGGTAAGTTGGTCATCTTCTTCCACCATGTGAGTCTTGGGGATCAAACTCGGGTCCCTCAGCTTAGCAAGAGCTGTCTTGATAGTGGCTTTCTAGTGGACTAGAAATAACTGAACTGTGTGGGTGGAGATCAGTGATGTGTGAACCCTTTATCCTCAGGTTAGCACTCTGTGGTTTGTAACTGCATTGGTCTTTGCATTCTGAGTTTCTATATTCTAGGGCTGTGGTTTTTCATTCAGTCTCTATCTGCCTTCGTCCTTTCTTCTGTGCTGGAGTTCCTCCATGGGCAAATCTGAGGCAAACAGTGTTTGCCTAGCATCTTGAGATGTTTCTACAACGAGTTCTATTGAGAGCCACCACCATAGCTGATAATTACTTTCACAGCCCTGAGGTCTTCATGCAGAAGGATGGGTGACCGGATGATAGAGAACCACCTGATACTCCCCCCGAGGTTGACCAGCTCTCCCTCAGAGACTGCTGGAAGTTAGCATGGCCCTCACCACCCTGCCAGTGCGAGAGTGGCTAAGCAGCTTCTCTGCTTCCAAATCGTTGTGTGTGGAGCCAGCCTCACTTCCTAAACCATCATGCTGTGTGGAAACCAGTGGGGTGGCATTGGAGTGGGAACGTCTAGCAGGCTCCTGGCTGTTGCCGCAGGAGTTCTTATTTATCTGGAGTGCTTACACTCGGACTCTCCTGCATGTGTATCACAGAGTTGATAAGGAGCCATAGTCTAGCAGGCTTCTGGCTGTTGCCGCAGGAGTTCTTATTTATCTGGAGTGCTTACACTCGGACACTCCTGCATGTGCATTGCAGAGTTGATAAGGAGCCATAGTCACAAAGCGCTCTGCTGATGTGGAGCTCCTGTGCTCTCTCTGTGAAATGGAAAGCATTTGACAGGCTTTGCCATTTTCTGAGGGGAAGAGCAGGCCCAGGGAGTGGGCTTTTCCTTGTCCTCATGAAATCTGCATGTAGTCCGGTTGGCAGCCTGGGCTGAGAAACTGTGGTATGGCCAGTCTCTCACAGGCCAGCTGTGTCCCCTGGCCCATTCCTGCATACTTTCTGGCTTTTCTCTTATCTGCTTGTGGACTTTCTTTTAAGTCCATCCCCAGTATGTATCCTCTTTCCCCCAACAGGGTCCTCCTTTAGTCCAGGCTGGCCTGGAACTTAACGGTGTAACTCAGGTTGGCCTCAGACTGGCAGCAGTTCTCCTGCTTCAGCTTCCTGAATGTTAGAATTACAGGTTTGAGCTACTATACACAGCTGCTCAGCTGTTAAAAAGCAGAATTAGCTAAATGTCCTTTAAGAAGTGGCCTTTCCTTCAAGGTGTTTGCTTTCTAAGGGACATCTTCAGTGCCACAGATGGTGATACTCTACAGCCAGCACCACCAGAGGAAGTCAGTAGGCTGGGTTTCCGCTTCACTCCGCCCTGGAAAGGAGTTATGTTAGAGTTCAGTGACTATTTTAAAATATGGGAAGATGCTCACTTTAAGCTAGTGACTTAAAAAGATAAAAATGAGAATCTCTTGTGTTCCCCAGATGAATGGAGGTCTGTGAAATTGCATTCTGTCTTCCAGGAATGGGAGGTCCAGCATTACTTGCTTTAGTCACTGACCCCAAACAAGATTTCAGAAATCTTCCAAGGGAAAAACTACATTTTTCCCCATTAGTATGGAACCTTGTCCCCTGAGATTGTTTCCAGACTCTAGATTTTGAAACATGACAATGAAAATTGGAAGCTACAGTCTTTTGTCAGATTTGGGGTGTGTCTGCCTTTCATCTGAATTTTGTTTTGTGTTATCAAGCTATGTTCAGTTCTTGTTCTTTTTATTGGTTATGTGAAAAGTACCTTAGTCATTCTTAGGAAATGGAGGTGTCTTTCCTTAGGTTTAAGAATGAAGAGATCTAGGCCTGGCCTGGTGGAGCACACCCTTAATCCCAGTACTCAGGAGGCAGAGGCAGGTGGAGCTCTGTGAATTCAAGGCCAGCCTGTGTACGTAGCAAGTTCCAGGCCAGCTGGGGCTACAGGGAGACCCTATCTCAAAAGACCAAAAAAAAAAAAAAAAAAAAAAGAAAGAATGAAGAGATCCTTCACTTAAGCACCCATTGCACCCTTAAGAAACTTGAAAAGCCATCCATGTGGTTTACATAGCTTCCTGTAGGGTGTGCAGACTTAACCCACATTTTTGTGGCTGATATATGACTGTTGGCTATACTATTCTAACTTATAAATGAGGTGGGACCTGAGCAGTGTGTCCTAAGTGGGTGACTAAGGTGGAGCATCATCACATAGAACATATTGGAGGAATAAATGATTGACTCTGCAGGGAACATGGATGGCCTCATAGACAGAGTCTCTGAACCAGATCCTGAAGGGCCAGTAGGAGTTAGGTGAGAGTTGGTGCAGTAGGAACAGAGCTGACTTTGCTCATCTGTCATGTGAAAGGAAGGTCATGGTCCTATGAAGTGCTGGTCGGTGTGGGTCTGATTATAGTGCCAGGTTACTTGGCATTTGAAAACATCTAAGGATTTTAAGCATGGAATGCCTATGACTTCATTGAAGAGGGAAGACTAGGTGCAGCAAGTCCAGTTGGGGGGCTTGTTGCTTGTTGTCAGATAGAGTAAGTTTGAGAGCCCAGCTAAGGTGTCAGCCCTAAGTAGAGCAGATCTGGTGAGCCTGCTCTGCTGGGGAACTTTTGCTGTCCTCTGTATTTGTATAAATATGACCTTGTTGCTTGCTGCTTTCTATCTCTAAGCTGTCCTTAGAGCCGAACTGTGGCTGGGAGTGTTCAGTCGAGCCCTTGGGGCCTTGCAGCGTGCCAGCACCTCAAAGTAGAGGCCCAGGAGATCTGTGCACTGAAGGGTGTGTGGCCTTGAGTGTGCCGCAGAAGTGAACACGCAGGGTTTTAAATTGAACTTTGCTGTTACTTGAGGTCATCAGCCTTTCAGCATTTGAGAAAAGCCATAGAGGAACTTCTGGTTCCTGCTGAAATGCTGAGTGTGGAGTTTGTCTTGAGCACACACACGCTCATCCATCTTGAGAGTGGGTAGTGCAGATGTGGGTTTGAAAGGGACTGGCTGTGAGATCTTGGTAAGTGCAGTAAGGTAGTGAGTACTCACTGTGTGCCAGGTGTGCTTCTGAGCTTAGCACCTGTTGACTTTGTCAACTTGGAATACCACCCTGGAGCAGGGTCCTGCTCTTATCTCCATTCTACCAGAGAGTTCTTAACTCCACTCAGCTAGCAGGTGGTAAAGTGGGGATGTGCAGCCAGGAGCTTAGGCCCATGGGCGGGTAGATGATGCTATTTGGGGAGATTATTATGGGACTAAATGTGTAGAATGAAAGCTCATTGTTTGGAAGAGGGTAATTGTTTAATTGATGGTATTTAATATTACTAACATGCATTTGTAGATTTCAGCAAAGTCTGCCTCATTCCAGTTTTTTATTTTTATTCAATTATGTATTTTTTTGGGTTTTATGATGCAGGGTCTCCCTGTAGTCCCAGTTGACCTGGAACTTGCTTTGTAGACCAATCTGGCCTTGAACTTTCAAGATCTTCCTGCCTCTGCCTCCTGAGTGCTGGGATTAAAGGCATATGCTACTATGCCTGGCTTCATTCCAGTTTTATAAAGAAAATGGACAAATATATTTATGGGCAAAAAAATATTCAGAAAGCAACGCACCAGAGTTTCGGTAGAGACTATATCTGATGATGTGGTGGTAGGGTCTCCCTGTAGCCCCGGCTGGCTTGGAACTCACTTTGTAGACTAAGCTGGCCTTGATCTCACAGAGATCCACCTGCCTCTGCCTCTGGAGCATTAGGATTAAAGGCATGGGCCATCATACCCAGTTCAGTTTCCAAAATTTTCACAGCAAATGCAAATTGCTATTATTATTTGAAATTAAAGTCTAAAATGTACTTTTACAAAAGTAAAAATAAATAAGGTGTTGACTGGGCAAGCAGAACTCCCTCAGTTCAGGCTGAGTGATATTACTAGGAAACAAATGTTAGGACAGTGATTTCTTCTGTGTTGCTGGGGAGAAGAATCAAGCCTGTGATTCTTCAGTGATTCCTGGCAATGTCAACCTGGAGCCAGCCCACTAGAGTTGCCTATGGGAGAAACTGCTGGTGGCCTGCAGTTTGAAGGGTCTTTCCTCCTAGGTGTCACTCTGGGCTCAGTCCTAAAAGAGTGGTTTGTGTTCCTTGTCTGTGGCACCTTGGAACACATGGTATTCATCTTCTGAGGAGTCTCCTGGCCAAGGACTGGTCTTCACCCAGCTCCCAAGACCCAAGATCTGTGCTAAAACCTCCTCCTGTGAATTTCTGCTCTGCCATGTGGCTCTGTTTGAAGTTGAACCATCCCTTCCACTTCCTTAAAGATCTGGTAGAAATCTGTATAACTTGCTTCAAGAGGCAGGAGACAGATAATCTTAATTATATAAACATTTTTTTCTTATAATTTAGTTGAGCTTATTCCATTCATTAATTTATTAAGCTCTTTAATTCATTCATCTAATCATTTGTATTCAGTTTATTAATTTATTAAATCATAAATCAAATTTGTGATTATTCTTTATTATGACAGGTTTCTTATGTAGGTCATAGATCATGGTGATTTTATTTCTTTCCAGGTGTTTGACTGAGTTGTCTTTTTAAAAAAATATTTTATTTATTATTTTTATTTTATGTGTATGAGTGTACTGCCTGGGTCAAGGTATGCCCACAAAGATCAGAAGAGGATGTCAGAGTCCCTGGAACCAGAGTCATGGATGGCTGTCAGCCACCATGTGGGTTCTGGGAACTGAACCCAGATCCTCTGTAAGAGCATTCAGTGCTCTTAACTGTGCAGATATCTCTCCAGCCCTTTGACTGGTTGTCTTAATTCCATTATTTAATAGTTAATACTTTCTCCCCTGGTTGATTAGAAATGTTATTTAAATACATTCTTAGTCCTGTGTTTGGTTTGGGCAGTATACACTCCTGCTTTAATTATTGTGACTTTATAATATGCCTAGCTATGGTAGGGCAACTCCTCTCTTATTTATTTTCAGAACTCTCCAAAATTAAACTTTAGGTGAATTCTATAATTTCTTTGCCATACTTTGGACTAGACTTTTTTAGTTTGTAGACTGCATAAGGATTTCTTAATTATATTGCTGAATTTTTTTTTTTTTAAATCTTTGAGACTGCTTTATTCAGAGAGCCGTCAATCTGAGATGATGGTTGACTGCTGTGCTAGATGTCTGTCTTCCACCTCACCTCAGGCCAACTGGACGTTTTATGTTGATTATGATGTGAACGTGTTTTTCATTGTTTGTAGCTGGGTAAAAGAAAACATTTGCTTTCTAGGAGTGTCTCAGTGGCAGGAATTGATAGTCTCCTTGGGTTCTGTGGCCCTATTGTTAACTTCTGGGACCTGGCCCAAGCTAGTCTCTCTAAATATTTGCAGAGTGAATGATAAAACATTTTATCTGTATAAGGAATTGTCCCCTTTTCTTCTTTTGAGGCTTTTAGGACAGATTCCTAGGAATGGGACTGTGGGTCAGAGAATTATTATGATTTCTAAAATGTACTGTTTGTGTGTATGTGTGTGCATGTTTGAGAGTGGGGCTGTGCATGTATATCTGTGCACTTGAGTGTGAAGGCCAGAGATATAACTTTGGCTGTTGTTTCTTCTAGCTTTCCTTTTTTTTTTTGAGACAAATTCTCTCCTTGGCTTAGAATTCATCAAGTAGCCTAGGCTGACTCACCAGCAAGCCCCAGAAATCTTTCTGCCTCCCCAGTACTGAGATTATTGCTACCATACCCAGCTCTCCATCTCCCCTAATATGTAGCTCTGGAGCTTGGTGTGTAGACCAAGTGGGCCTTGAATTCACAGAGATCTGTCTGCCTCAGCCCCCTGACGGCTAGGATTAAAGGCATGCCACCAAACCTGACCTTTTTTTTTTAAATGTGGATTCTGGAGAGAAGGTACAAAGCAGGCACTTTACTGACTGAACCAGCTCCCCAGCCTCTGTACTGATTTTTTAAAATATATTATTTATTTATTTATTTACTTATGTGTATGACTGTATTGCTTGCATTTGTATAAGTGCATTTGTGTTGTGCACTGCCCTTGGAGGTCAGAAGAGTGCATCGGATCCTCTGGAACTGGAATTACGGATGGTTGTTAGCCAGGCTCCCCAGTAACATGTTTCCTACTGTGAATAGGCCCTTAAGAAATGTCTCCTGAAAAAGTTTACAGAGTTAAAGACATATAAGCCTAACACCCTAAATGACCAGTGTTTTGTTTTATACAGTGTACGTTATACCGATGATCAACATAGAAAATGACCAATAAATTTTTTTTACCTCTAAATTCTTTTTTTAAAACAGGATCTCACACCAGGCTGGTATTGATCTCATAAAGATCCACCTGCCTCTGCCTCCCAAGTGCTGTGATTAAAGGCATGTGCCACCATACCTGGCCTAGATTTTTAAAATTAAAAACCATTTATTGGGGGCTGGAGAGATGAATCGGTGGTTAAGATCAGTGTGCTCTTGCAGAAGGTGCAGGTTTGGGTCTTAGCACCCACATAACAGCTAACAACTGTCTATAACTCCAGTTCCAGAGGATCCAGTGCACTCTTCTGGCCTCCATGGGCATTACATGACATGGGTGCATTTACATACATGTAGGCAAAACATTCATATACATAAAATAAAAATAAATATTTAAAAATGTGTATTGACATTTACAATATATCAATAGGTACATTTGTTATATCTAGTCTTGTGATTATTAAAGGCTTTATAAGTAATAGAACCTTTTATTTCTCCCAGATGAGATTCCTAACTATGATAGGAAACTCTTCTATTTTTAAAAAAAAAAGAAAGAAAAATCTAAAAAGAAATGTGTGTTGAAACCAACTAATTTGGGATTAAAGTTGTTTTTTTGTTTGTTTGTTTTTGATTTTTAAAGACAGGGTTTCACTGTATAACTCTGGCTGGCCTCAAACTCATAGATCCGCCTGCCTTCGCCTTCTGAGTGCTGGGATTAAAGGCATGTGCCATCACACCCAGCTATAGTAAATGATTTATTACAGGATTATTTTGAGCACTAAATTGAAAGCTGGCTGGCTTTGAGGGGAAAAAAGTCCATGACATCCAAGAGAAGGGACAGATGGCCAGGGCCTGTCTCATCTGTGACTGGGCCTCAGGGTTCAGTGCTATGGTGGCCTAGGCATAAGGACTTGTGGCAGTAGCTGGAACATTACATGGTATTTCTCAGGCAACTAACTGTCAAGGATAATTTCTTCTTAGCTGAGACATGCCTGGTTCCATTCTCTAAACTAGCGTTTCTTGTCATGGCATCCAGATTGTGTGCACACAGCCTTTGTCTGCCCCTCTTCTCACAGATGTGTAGGAGACAACCAGAGTAGTTTGGCTTGGTGTTTTATGTCGGGATTGGTGCTATATTTGGACAGGCATCTGAGCAGTTTTGAGGCAGTAGCAACAATTGGATATAAGGAACAAGTCACATGTTTGCCCTGCATCCAGGGCACTGATTCTTGTATCTATGGTAATCAACTGGTTTGGCCTGTGCTTCAAAGAGTTTAGGTTAGTGAGAAACACATAGAAGATGTCCCTGACCCTGTGGGGGGAGGGTTCCATGGTCTACTTGGTAATTCTCATTCAGAAGATGGAGAGGAAGTGTGTGCTCAGGTCCAGGAAGCTTCTGAGGAGGAGCCATTTGCATTGGGCCTTGGCTGGTGAGTGGGAGTTTTAGCAACTAGTGTTCAGGGAACCGACAGCAGATACTCACACCTAGCCTCTTGTTGGGAGCTCGTCTGGCATCAGGACTCAGTTTCTTCCCAGCAGTGGAGCTTTGTCTTTCTCTGTTTCTTCAACTATGAGGAAGAACTGTTTGCCTGACTCTCCACAATGTGGAACTATGTACAGCATTTTAGGTGGTCGGTCTGAGGGTGGGGGCAGATGCTGATCTTCTCAGTCTTGCCTTATCCCTATGGCCATGGCTGTATGGTGATAGGCTCATCGTCACCAGTTGAGCTGAACTGAGACTGTCAGGGTTCTGTCTCGAAGCCACATTCTTTAAAAGTCCTGCCTGCCCTGCTATGGGAGTCATCAGCTAGACCAGCCTCTCTTTGGTAACCAGGAATGTGGAACACCTATTTAAAGAAGAGAGAGGCTCTGGTGAATCAGAAAGTGCTGTGGACAGGCCTGTCTGTGTCCTGTGAACCCTTGCCTTGGTTTGCAGTGTGATCCTCTAGGTACTGCTGCATGCTGTGGAGGATCTCCCAATCCACTGGACTCTCAGAGTCCTACCTGCCATCCTGATGGAGACCATACTGCTCAGAAAAATTGAGTGTGAGTCATATATGTAATTTAAAATTTTCAAATAACCATGATTAGCAGTTGAAGTTAATTTTAATAGCATTCCATCCAGTGTGTCTTAACTATTGTATTATGTGGCACTGGCTCAGTAGACAAGTGTATCTGGTGGCTGTGTTGGACAGGGCAGATCTAATTCCACTAGGACCTGGGCCATGGAAAGATTAATACGTGATTATGTGATTACACATCTCATTAGGACTAAGTGAAGCCAAATTGCAGTCATTGCTCTGTGAAAAGATGTCAGGCGAAACCATGGGCTTTCTAGGTGTTGGCTGTCCTCACATGATCTTATTTTCCGCTGTACCTTGTATTAGAATCTGGCTGTGTTTCTGTTTGGGCTTCATTTCCCTAAGGGAGGTTTTTGGGGGCCTGCTTTTGCCTCCTCAGCAGAGCCTGGCCACTGTAAGCATCCCCCCGCTGCTGGGGATAGGGGTCTGAAGTCATATTCTTCTAGGGATTTCTAGATTTGTTTTAAAAAGTTTTTAAATTAGCATGTATTAATTGTACCTAATAACAGGTTTCATTATGGCTTCTCATACATGTATGTAATGTATTTTTATTATATTTTTTCCCATTACCCTCTCTTGTTCCTCCTATTCCTTCTGATTCCCTTCCTTTTCTAAAAATTAAAAAGAATATTATTTTTATTTTATGTATTGCCTGCATGTGTGTAAATACACCTGTGTTGTGCAGTGCCCTCAGAGATTAGAAGAGGGCATTGGATCCCCTGGAACTGGAGTTCCAGACAGTTGTTAGCTGCCATGTGGGTACCTGGAATCAAACCTGAGCCTTCTGCAAGAATAATCAGTGCTCTTAACAGCTGAGTCATCTCTCCAGCCCCTCCCTATTCTTAACTGGTTGTCGTGTGTGTGTGTGTGTGTGTGTGTGTGTGTGTGTGTGTGTGTGTGAGAGAGAGAGAGAGAGAGAGGGAAATGTGAATTGCTTACAGGATCATGGGTGAGTGGTTGGTTTTTGGAGCAGAGGCACCTTCCAGTGGTTACACTACTGAAGAGAATGATGTCTCTCCCCACCCAAGCAACCATTAACTACCTGTAGATCCTCAGGGAGCCATGGAGCCTTATGAGCCCCTCCTCCCATAACAGAGTTGCTGAGCCCAGTTTTGTGCAGGTCTTGAATTTATAGCTGCTTTGGGTTCAAGAGTGCAACAGCCCTGTCATACCTGGAGGACAGTGTAACAGCACCCCAGCCCTCCTTTCCACTCACTCAGCCAGTGTTCCTGAGCCTTAAAGGGGATGATAGAGATGTCCCATTATGTCTGAGCACACTCAACAGTTACTTCTCAGCGCTTTGACTAGTTATGAGTGTCTACATAAGCTGCCTACTGTAAAAAGAAGTGGGAGAACTAGTACTCGGCCCTGTCCTAGGTTCTCCCATGGAGGAACTGGGCAGGCTGGGAGCAGTAGGCGGGCCGGGTCCCTCTCCATACTCCTAAGTACTTGCCTGTGGAGGCAGATGGAGGTTAGAAAGTCACTTTCCTTACTGGTCTTATAGACATTCTAGGTTCTAAATTTGGCCACAGCTGTCTCTTAGTCCCTGACTTACCCTGGGGTTCCCTTCCCTCTCAGTTAGCGGGGAATGGGGTGGTGGTGGTGGTACTTGCATTCTGTGTTTTGCCCCAGGGCCCAGCCCAGCCCTGTTATTCTGCCTACTACCAGTTTGCCACTTAACCCCAGGTGCCATTTGTGTGTCTTCAAAGTGGGCTCTTGGCTTCTGGGTCAGTACTCTGCCAGCTTCCTGTTCCACCTCTTTAGGGAGGGTCTGTAAGGGGTGAATGGGAGGCCAGCCTGGGTTCTGCCAAACCACCTCCCTTGCTGGCCACCTTTCCTGCCCTGCCTGGGATTCTGCACAACCACTCTGCCTGGTGTCCCTTCTTACCCCTTGTTCTGGATACTGCCTGCATCCCCTTTTGTGTGACACTATTCCTAGGGAGACATGATACATGAATACCTATTCACCCCAGATAGGGAACCCCCAACAGACCAATGTAAAGACACCACCAAAGTCCAACTTGGTGAACCAGTGATTTTTTGGGGGGTTTATTTACAGGAGTGGGTGAGGGGTCATTATAGGAACAGAAATGACTCAAAAGACAGCTAGCTACATTACTGAAGCCCATCCCAGCATGAGTGAAAGCCCATGAAAGCTGGAAACCTGCAGCACACTACACAACCTGCAGGCAGCTTAACAGATGGAGACTGTCTCTTCTAGGTAGCTCAGTTAGTCTGAGCCTCTTTCAGGCACTGAGGTCTGACTCCTAACCGTCCATATTGCTCACATATGCTGGAGAAAGGAGGGGCCTAGTGAACCCGGTCCGTTTCAGGAACTCCCTGAAGCTTCTGAGTTTAGTTCCTGAGCTTGACAAATTTCTCTGCAGGATGGTATGCTTCACCTCTCTCCTAGAACATCCTGTTAACACACATCCCTTTTAACATTCTGCTTTAAGGAATGTCCCTCTAGGATGGACTGTCTCAGCTGGGAGGAAATACTATGTAATAATATCTTAAACTAAACCCTGGTTACTGCCTGCTTTGTTTTATTCCTTCACTTACAAATGAGTGTCCTGCTATGTGCCTGACACTGAGCTAGGACCACAGGAGACACCTAAGACACTCGAAGAGCTTAGGTTTATTGAAGATAGACAGTAAGCCGGTACTTCGAAGTTTTCAGACCGCAGGCGGCAGGTGCTAATCTTTAAGTACCTTTCCCCTCATTTCATGTGTGCTGCTTGAGGAGGCGTCCCTCTGTAGAGCTGTCCACTCTACCCCGTGCCCTTTGTCAGAACTCTCAACACACCCTGGAAACAACTGGTTGTTTTCTAATGGGTCAAGCCCCAGTTCCTGATACTTGAGAGATACTCAGTAGAAGTTGTTGGATGAGTTGATGAAGTGAGAGCTTGGCTGATAGTTGGAAGAATTTCCCATAACTACCCAGAGATCCTGTGGTACATGATTTTCCTGACTTGGGGCCACTGGTGCATATGTTATCAGAAAAAAGCCCAGACTGTAACCACAGGAACCTCAGTCATTATTTCCTTTGCTTCTAGATAGTAACACTTTAGGCTCTGGGAACCACCGAACTGTTTCCTGAAGCAGTTGTATCATTGTATATGTCCACCAGCAGTTTATGAAAACCTGAGTTGCTTGAGACCCTTGTCAACACTTCATACTGCTCTTTAAAATATTAACCATTCTAACAGGGCATGGTGACACTTACCTGTAATCCTAGCACTTGGGAGGCTAAGGCAGGAGGATCACAAGGTTTGAGAACAGCCTGGGCTGCATAGAGGACCTGCTGAAATCTGACTGACTTGACTGAGCCTTCCTGATTGATGTAGCATTGGATATTCAGCTTGCAGTTTTTGTTTGTCTAGCCTTGGGTACGGGAAGAGTTTAAATTTGACTTGAGATTTGGCGAGGTCAGCATCTGTATATACACTTAGATTTGATTTCTTGAGGTGGACTTTGTAGAAACTTAGTGTAAAAGAGCAGCAGGATTGCCAGTCTTTCCTTAAAGTCTTGGAGGAAAGTGCTAGATTGCATCATTAGCTAATATTAGAATTTTAAAACATTTTTTAACAAATTGGATTAAAATCTATATCTTAGAATTACTGTTTACTTAACTAATTCAGGAGCAATAGCTTCTGATCCTGTGGCTGAAATCCCCTTGTGTTCTCTCTCTCTCTCTCTCTCATTGTGTGTATTCAGTGTGTGCATGATAAGGCAGGGTGGGGTGCACATGCTATTCATGGTGCATGTGTGGAGGTCAGAGGACAACTTTGTGAATTTGGTTCTCTCTGTGGGTCCTGGGGATTAAACTCAGATCGCCAGAATGGCAGGACAGGTACCTTCAGTCAACACTAGCCAACTCTAACCTGTCTCCCCTTGTCTTCCTCCCTCTCTTCTTCTCCTCCTCCTCCTGCTCCTCCTCCTCCTCCTGCTGCTGCTCCTCCTCCTCCTCCTGCTGCTCTAAGTTTATTCTCTGACAGTTTTGTGCATGTTTATACTGAATTGCAGTCATTTTCACCCCCATCACTCTCTCATCCCCCTCCCTCTTCCACTGAAATCCTTTTTCCTAAGAAGTCCTGTGCCTGCTTTTACGTCTTTTTCTGTGTGTGACCCATTGAGTTCAGTTAGGGCTGCTCGCATGAGCATGGGTGGGAAACTGTTTACTGGAGCATAGGATACTTTTCATTGGCTACACCACGGAAGAAAATGACAATCCCACTGCCCCAGTTAGCATTAGCTACCACTGAAGCCCCTAAAGGAGGGGTGGGCCCTCATCAGCAATTCCTTATCCATAATGAAATGTCGACAGCCCCAGTCTTGTGCCACAGCAGCAGGGTTCATGAGTGCAGCAGCCATGTCATGTCCAGACGTCTTTTTGCAGTACCCTTCCTTACCATCCAGCCTCTCTTCCCAGATCTTACCTGAGCCTTGGAGGGGGTGATAGAGACGTCCTGTTTAGGGCACTTTGACCAGTTATGAGCTTTTCATTCATTGCTACCTGCAGCTATGAAAAGCTTCTATGACCAAGACTGAGAGCATCAGTAATCATTGGGTATAAGTGTGACTGTTTAGAAGGCAGTTTTGCAGCGTGTGCACTTAGCAAAGCAGTAATAGTAGGTTTCTTTCTCAGGCCTGTGACCTCTTCAGCCACAGGTTCCTGATTAGGTTTATAGTATCAGGCATGGTTTCCCTCATATGCAGTAGGCCTAAAAGCCAATCAGAAAGTGACTAGTTTATCCCAGTCATAATCATGCCACTGTTATACCAGCAGGCACATTGTGCTTGGCAGGGTGGCATTGTAGCTTTTAGGGTTTGCAGCTGGGTAAGACTGTTGATGGCTTTTCTCCCCACAGCAACCTACATGACAACTTCTGGCACTGAGAAAGCTCAGCAGTAGAGAGGAAGTGTCCCTCTCATTTCCAGCTTGATAACTTTGTGTTCTGTATCTAAAGCAAATGGTTGTCTTTAGTGGTATGGTCTTACCATCAGGTTCTACTGGGAAACCAAGTTGCTTTCTTCTTACTGTTGCTCTTTCATGTGTACAGTTTGTACTTAGACATTTTTTAGCTCTTTATTTTATTGATGGCCATAACAAGGTTTCCCTCTTCTCCTCCCGCCCCCAACTGTCTAGGCTCCTAATCGTCAGCTCATGACTTACTGGTTACAGGAGCTTCAGCAGAAAAGATGGGAATATTGCAACAGCCTGGACATGGTGAAATGGGACAGCAGGACTTCCCCAACTCCAGGGGATTTTCCAAAGGGCCTTGTAGCCAGAGATAACACAGGTAAGGCACAAATAGAGGAACCCCAGTCTGATTTTTGTGCATTGTTATTTGACTCAGCAAGTCAACTTAGCAGTGAGTGAAAATGGATTCAGAATGAAAATACTGGCGATCCTTTATGAATGCATGGCATTCCACAGTGCCAAGTGTTCCAGGTACAAAACCATTTTCAAGCCAATGCTGGCCAGGGTATCAGGCAAGGCTATTGTCAAGTGTATTACAGGGATGACTGAAGCCAACATGTGTATAACTGAAGTTGCAGCCCACAGCATACACCTTCTGTTCTGCTTCAAAGCTAGCCTGCTTTCTACCATACTTGAAGATGAAGTTCTCACACCTATGTATTTCTTCCTGGACCAACTTCCTAGGTTTTGCATTTTGAATGTGCCAGGAAGGTATTCTCAAAGCATTCCATTAGTTACTTTATAGTATTTCTTAGGAATGCTTTAACACTCAAGCACTGATTTTATTCATCATAGCATAAGTCATGGCAATTCCTAACCATTTGCAGTCTAGAGATAATGTGCTTTTGTATATGAATAGCAGAATATAAACCCCATGATCTTCTCAATGATTGTTGATTATATTAAGCCCTCTAGAAAGAATGACACAATTATTTGCTGATCATTTCATCCAGCTATTCCCCACCCCGCCTCCTATGGGGTGGGACTCTTCAATAGGCTTTTCTTAATCAGGTTGGTAGAACAAGGTTGGAATAAACAGGCTCCTGAACCCTGAAATTAGACCTAAAATGGCCAGGCCATTATAGTCACATTTTAAAATTTCATTCATTAATTAATTCCTTTATTTGTATGTGTGCATACATATCTGTGTCTGGGTGGATAAGCACACATGTGCCATGTGGTCCCTGAGGGATCAAACTCAGGTCGTCAAGTTGACTTGACAGCAAGCTCCTTTACATGCTAAACCACCTCACTAACACTATACTAGCAAATTTTTAAAGCTTAATTTTAATTTTTATTGATGTCTATATGTTTGTGTGTGGGTATATGCATGTGCACGTGTCTGAAGAGGCCAGAAAAGTGTGTTTGATCCCCTGAAGCTGGAGTTGCAAGTGGCTGTGAGCCATCTGGTATGAGTGCTGGGAATTGAACCTGGGTGCTCTGCAAGTGTAGCCAGTGCTCTTAGCCACTGAGTGTCTCTCCAGCCCCTATTCCTAGCATTTATTTACTTATTTATTTTTACGTGTATGAGTGTTTTGCTTGCACGTATGTTAGTGCATGCTATGCAGTGCCTGTGGAGGTCAGAAGAGGATGTCAGATCCCCTGGAACTGGAGTTACAGGCTGTTGTAAGCTACCATATGGGTTCTGGGAACTGAACCCGGGTTCTCTACAGGAGCAGCCAGTGCTCTTAACCAGTGAGCCATCATTGTAGCTCCCTACACTAGCAGTTTTGAAACACAAGGGAGTGCACATTAAAACTGAAGTCAGTACAGGCTTGTTCAAACACTGATGAAGAGCTGTGGTCTGCACTCCATATAGCTAACTTGTAGGACTCTCTGCCCCGGTGAACACAACGTAGCATCTGGGGGTTCTGCAGCTAGTTGTGTTCTAGACTTTCAGTCCTTCTTAGACTTTTGTGGATTTGTTCTTGCTAGTCACAGTGTGACACACTGGCTGCTGAGTCTGGTCAGTTACAGGTTACTGTACAAATCTTGTGCCTGTGGATTTTTTTCCCTAGTAGCCCATTTCATGCAGTCTTAATGCCTGAACTCTACCAAGAACTGAGGTAATACCTGTATGTGCAAGTTTATTCCTCTCTCTCTAGTTTAGGAGTTGACTTATTGTTGACTAGTGTTTAGTTTAATTTTATTAATTTTCATTTTTTTGTATGTTTGAGGCAAGGTTTCATGTACCCAGGCTGGCCTTGAACTTACTATGTGGCCAAGGATGATGTTGAACTCTCAATCCCCCTGTTCTGTGCTGGAATTATATGTGTGCACTGCTGTTTCTGACTTGTGTTGCTGGGGATGAAACCGCGGACTTTGTGCATGGTAGGCAGGCACACTACCTACTGATTTACATCCTTATTCTTTTGTTTTGTTTTGTCTTACTGTTTTTTGAGCTCAAAACTTATGAAGCTCAAAACTCACTTTTATAGCTGAGGATGATCTCAAACTCCTGATCCTTCTGCTTCCCCTTCTGGAGTCCTAAGATACAGGCATGTGTGACCGCTCCCAGCGCATAGACTGAAGTTTTAAAAAAGCAGCTCTGGGCTCGGTTTGCAAGTCACTCAGGACACTGGAAACTGGGGGAAGGCACAGTGCTAACAATGGTGGCTCATGTCTTTAGTACTGAAGATATCCATCATTTGCCTTCATCCCTTTCTTCAGGACACAAAATGCCCCTCTCTAGCAAGGACTCAGATGTTCAACCAGAAGAAGGGAGCTGGTCTTGCAGTTTCTCTGTAGTATATGTTCTGCTCCCCTTCAAACCAGACCAGTGATGCTGGAGAACCAGAATAAACATCTCTAGCTCCCGCTCGGTTCCTTTCCTTGGGAACTCCAGCTGTGGGAATTTAGAGTGTAGTCACCTGCCATGTGTTCATCCAGTAGGTGCCTGTGATGGGCCTGATCCTTCCCCTGAAAGAGTTCCTAGTCCACAGGGTGTTTGAGAAAAGAAAATCAGGAAGTATGAAAGAAGGGAAATGCAGGCCACCCTGGACCCTCACATGGGCTAAGTGCAGCGCTGCAGTGGCCCGCAGCCTCTCCAAGGCCTGACGGCCAGGGGTTAGCCGGGCTAGAGACAGGAGGGAACGAGAGGAGAGAGCTAGCGAGGGGACAGGAGGGAACGAGAGGAGAGAGCTAGCGAGGGGGACAGGAGGGAACGAGAGGAGAGAGCTAGCGAGGGGGACAGGAGGGGAACGAGAGGAGAGAGCTAGCGAGGGGACAGGAGGGAACGAGAGGAGAGAGCTAGCGAGGGGGACAGGAGGGAACGAGAGGAGAGAGCTAGCGAGGGGGACAGGAGGGGAACGAGAGGAGAGAGCTAGCGAGGGGACAGGAGGGAACGAGAGGAGAGAGCTAGCGAGGGGGACAGGAGGGAACGAGAGGAGAGAGCTAGCGAAGGGTCCCCTCATTTAGCTGCAGTCAGTAGGACTTCAGGGACTAGCAGAATCAGGCGTGGACCAGAGTTGGGAGAGCCTGCTGGCTGGCTTTCAAACTTGAGATTTTATCTCTAGTACAGTGGAATTTTGAAGGTGGTATGCATAGACATGACCAACTTTTGATATCTACCATGTTTTAGATGCTTCTAAGAGCAAATAATGAAACTTTTTTGGGGGGGCCGGTGGTTTGAGACAGGGTCTCCTTTAGCCCCAGCTGGCCTAGACCAAGCTGACTTTCATCTCATGGAGATTACCTGCCTCTGCCTTCTGAGTACTGGGATTAAAGGCCTGAACCACCAGGCCTAGCACAACTTTGAACCACTGAGCCATTTTCAAGACTGTTACAGTCTAGGAAGCAAAAAAGTCTAGAGCAGAAAGTCAAGAAGCAAAGGCTGGGGACTGGAGAGATGGCTCAGTAGGTAAGAGCAATTTGCTCCTCTTCTAGAATACCTGAGTTTGGATTCCAGAATTCATGTCAAACAGCTCATAACCTTCTGCAAGTCCAACTCCAGGGAATCTAGTACCCATTTCTAGCCTCTCCGTGCACCAGCACACACATGGCAGGCACACACACACACACACACACACACACACACACACACACACACAAATACAAATGAAAAACAGAAAAGACTGCATTTCAGACCCTTTTGTTTCATCATCAGAAAAAGAAATTGGTTAAAGATAAATTGTGTGGTTGTGTGACCGTGCCCTGTGACATTCTTAAGTCATGTTGTAGTTGCCTGCCAGTTTAGCCTGGCTGTGATAACTCTAGCTGGTTAGAAGATGACTGTTTTTATAACTCTAGTTTGTGTGAAAAATAAAACTTTCCTATTATTGTCTTCAGTCACCCTATCATTTCGAACACATTTTTTCCTTTCTCGGAACACTTTCCATTTTTCGAATCAGTGTCACCTAGCAAGACCCTCCAAGCACCTAAAGTCAGCGTGAGGAGAGAGAGCGGGAACTGGCACTGTGTGGAGAGCCAGCTGTGTATCATGGAAGGTTATCCTGTCTTGTGGAAGAAGCCCTGGAGGGCCAGCTTGAGGTCCTTGTCTTTATAGACTGTTTAGCTCTGTGGTTGGAGTTCAGTTTTTCAGTCAGGTTTTAGAAAGTGGGATGACTTTGTGGCTTCTTTATGTGTTCCATCTGCTTCCGTTTGCAACCTGGCTTCTGAAAGTGTGCTGTGCCCCAAACACTGTTCTCTACTGTATGCTGGGTTTGGTTGGATAAGGACTTAGTTTCAAATTATTCCTTTGCAAAGGTCTGCATGCAGGTCTTTTTAAAAAATATTTTATTATTTTTATTTTATGTGTATGAATGTATTGCTGGCACATGTGTAAGTGCACCCGTGCCATGCAGTGCCCATGGAGGGCAGAAGAGGGCGTCGGATCTCTTGGAACTGGAGTTACAGACAGTTGTTAGCTGCCATGTGGATGCTGGGAACTGAACCTGGGTCCTCTGCAAGAGCAGCTGGTGCTCTTAACCACTGAGCCATATCTCCAACACCTGCACACAGGTCTTTATAGGTGCTGAGGATCAAGGGTCTGCATTCAGGTATTCATAACTGCTGGGAAACAAGGGTCTGAATGCAAATCTTCATAGTATTTGAGATTCCAAATACTAAATATGGCTTCAAGATGAATGTCCAGCCCACTTGTTCACTTGAACAATTCTTATTGTTCTCCACATGACCTTATAAGAAAATAGCAGTGATAATAAGACCTTGTTTTTCATAAGGCTTCCTGAGACCCAAGTATGTGAAAGCACTCATGACCACAGTGGGCCGAGTGGCTGAATATGGGTGGTATTTCTCAATTGTACTGTGAAAATGAGAGGGGATCACACATTCCTCCTCTGTAGCAGCCCAGTACCTAGTTTAACTGTCCTCTTTTCCACAGCTCTGTGTGAGCAGCGGGAGGGAAGGAGACAAGCTGCTCCTTTCAGCCCTCAGCAGCTTGTGCAGGGATCCCTGGAGGCCCTTGGGCTACAAGGAGGTCTGTAGGTAGAGTGTAGAGGTAGCACCATGACAGTTATATGTCACCCTTCAGTACTGCAGTCCCATATAGTGGGCACAGAAGCTGTGCTTTTGCGTTATCCTGCTTGTGAAATACTACAAAATACCAGTAGGTATTTTACAGTATCAGTTGTGGTAATCACCAGTGTTGTCTCTAAGAGACTGTATCTCTGTAATTCAGAAAAGACCTTTAGGGAGCACATCTTAGCATCCCCTTCTGGGAAACAAGATCCTCTCTGAACCGGGTTCCTTCGTACTTGAATTCAGGAATTTAAGTAAGTAAATTCAGGAATTCAGGCAGTGGAAGAGTACATGTGTGCCAGAAAGGACAGGAGGGAGATGCTATGTGGAGTGAAAGTTCAGCTGTGTAGTGGAGAAGCTCTTGGAAGCCCAGAGGAGGAGGTCTGAAAGGAGACTGCCTGGAACTGGCCCTGAGGTTACATCCTGAGCCTGGCTCTAGGTCTGAGTCTGTACCAGTGAAGGCAGGGGTTTCTGGGGCTGTCAGTGACTGCTGGGGCTGAGTTTGCAGAGGAACAGAAAAGAATAGAAGAGAAAAGAAGGAAGCTGTGAGTCTCTTATATCCCAATTAATTGATAGAACTTGCTGGGAGGTGACCAGGAGTATCAATCTACTGAGAACTGAGATGGAGTAGCGGAGTAGGGTGGGTGGGGGCTCTGCCTCCTCCTGCGTCATTTCCTCACTCTTCTGAGGCTGGTCCTCAGTTATATAACCGTCTTCTGGTGTCCAGCCATCCATCTTTCCCATTTCACTTGAGTCCCTCCTCTGCTAGGTGTAGCTATTAGAGAATCAGACAGGGCTCCAGGTCTCATGAACTGTGTCCTTGGTGGGAATCATGGATAGATAGGCCAGCTTTAACTAGACATAAGGGTTGGTCCACCCTAGGAGCTCTCAGAACCCTATGGCTTCTTGGTGTTATGATGGGAACTGTATCCTAAGGCAGATAGGTATCTCTGCTTTTCCTGACCGCACCTTCACTATGTAGATCGAAAACTCAGTTTCACTAAAAAAACTTGGAGGCTGGGATAATACCTCAGTGATGGAGTACTGGCCTAGCAAACACAAGGCCTGAGCTTAATCCCTGTTAAGCTTGCCCAGTCCCTACCCTGGTGGCTTCCCAGCTCTTTGATCTCTGTCACTGGCGTTGGGGTGAATAGCCATCTCCTCATGCTCTTCTTTATGGGCATTCTCCTGGACATGCATGATTGTGCTGCCTGCAGAGGTTGCTGGCAAGGTGAAGAGGAGGGGAGAGGGCACACTCATAGACAGAGGCAGGTCGGGTGTGAAGGGGCAACTCCGTGGGAGAGCCCTGGCAGGAAACAGGATATTTCAGGGACGTGACACTGTCCCAGGTCACTGAAATCAAGAGGTTGCACTGGAACCAGGCCCTCAGAAGTGTAAACATTACAGTCTAAACTCTCCAGGGTGTCACGTAAGCATTGGAAAAAGAATGGAGGTCTAAATATGAGACACCTTCAAGCATAGACTTTCTCTCCTCTCCAATGTAAGACAAAGGACACACTCAGAACAGCGGTCAGTTCAACCTCTTGAGGTCTTCCAGAAAATACTACACTGTCCTAGTTTGCATTTCCCTTGCTCCCTGTATGCTAATGTTAGGCTATTTCCCCTGCTGTCCTTCCTGAGGCTCCGTGCATGTTAATGTTAGGACACCCATTGAGGGGAAGCCAGCAGCTCCACTTTCAATGAAGTAAATCTCACTTGTCTTTAAAAAAAATAAAAGAAGTATACAAAAAAATAACGAAGTAACTGTAAAAACTTACTCCACTAGGAAGCAGCTTACTTTTTTAGATCAAGTGATAACATCTGAAAAAAAAATATTGAAGCCAGGCATGGTGGCACATGCCTTTAATGCTAGCACTAGGCAGAAGCATGTGGATCTCTGTGAGATCAAGACCAGCCTGGTTTACATAGGGAGTTCTAAGCCAGCTGTCGCTACAGGGAGATCCTTTCTCAAAAAGGAAAACATTTTATTGCATTTTATGTATTTATATTTGAGTGTGTGTGTGTGTGTGTGTGTGTAGATCAGAGGACAATTTGTGGAACTCAGTTTTCTCTCCTACCGTGTGGATCCTGGGAATCAAAATCATGTCATTAGGCTTGAAAAGTGCTTTTTTTTTTTTTTAACTGAGCCATCTTGTTAGCACCAAAAGGATGGTTTTTTAAAGATCATTTCTGCATGTGAGACCTCCCTTCCCCCAGCCTCCAAAGATAATTTCTGCAGCCTTGCTTTCTGTTGTCTCCTTCAGACGCTTTCTGAGCTCACCCCTACCAGCTCCTCTGAAGTCCTTCCAATATGGACTGAGGGTTGCTGTAAGTTCCAGGGTTTTTTGGTAATAGACACTTTGCCACATCAGGGGCAATCTACACCCTCAGGGGGCCACATGGCCTTGTTGCCAACCCACACCGGAAGCAGCTGTACCTATGAGTTGCAGCAGTGGGTATAGCTGGTTGCTTGTTTCCTGGCTAGGCTTAGAGCTGTGATGCTTTTACCCAAGTTGCGTCTGTGAGAGACCCGTTCCAGGAAGCTGTGGAACAGCTTTGCCTTGCTCTAAAGTCGGGTGGAGCCCTGTGTGCCCCTGGATCAGCTCAAGCACTCACAACAATGAGTGTCTACTGTATTTTGGCTGTTGGGTCCTGATCAGATGATCCTTTGCTTACTGGCCATGTGAGTTGCTGAAGGGCCAGGTGATTCTTTTATCCCTGGCTCAGGGTTTTAGTGTCTAGACAAAATAGCTAGAGATTGGGCTGAATTAGTAGTGTTTGAACTTTACCTTTTGTTTATTGAATCCTCTTTCCTAGGTGAAATCTTGAGGGGAACCCCAGCATTTGAGTGAAGAGAGGAACCAGTATGCTTGAGGCAGAGGGTGGGACCACTTTTCTTCCTCTACCTATTCCCAGGCATGTTCTGGAATCCTAAGGCTCAGAGCAAGGGTCTGGCTACCAGGACTCCATGTGTTCTGTTGTGACTCGGAGCTTGGTGTGTTGTGTTTCCTTAGAGTTCTCCTTTAGGGCCACAGCTCTGTGTCATTGGTGCTATATCCTCGATACTTAGTGCCTAGGATGTAACTATGTACAACATAGCTTGTGTAGTGATTCCCTGGCTCTAGGTGACATCCTCTAAGGAATAGCAGTCTTTTACTCCTGTCACACCCAAGGTACCAAGGTACTTGGAGCCCTTCCCAGTAACATTGAGAGCAGTCAGGCTAATGAGCTGCCTGCAAGCTGAAAGCTGGTGAGGTATTCCCAGTTAGGACATCCAGCCCCAAGGTCTAGTGTTGCCCAGACCCTGGGCTTTGCTGTCTTGACCAATCCTCAGAGACCTTTGTTTATAAAGGCCTGTCCTAAGTGACCCCGTGGTATTGCTGCTCCAGTTAGAAACTTAATTTCTTTCTTGGATATCAGTGGTTAACAAGTCCATTCTAAGTGTGTTTTCACATTAATATTGTTGATATAGGGATACTTTATTAAAAAGAGATGTAGGTCAAGTTGATTATTGTGAAGTAATGTTAATTTCTCTTTACAAACATACCCCATTCTTAGAGACATTATGTCACTGGGAGGAATAGAAAATATTTGTTATTGGAATTGCCTTTTCTCTTTTCGAGACAGGATCTTACTATGTAACCCTGGCTGGCCTGGAACTCACAGACATCTGTGAGTGCTGGAATTAAAGGAGTGCGACACCATGCTGGATGAAATTGTTTTTTAAAATACAAAGAAGAGTAGCAATATTATCTTCTTGTTTAAGTGACATCATCAATGATTACTTTTCACTGTTTTTTAACATTTCTTGATTCGCATCCCTACCCACTTTGTTACTTTGCAGCAAATAGCATGTTATTTGAAGCAAATGTTTTTTAGGATGTAAAATATTGTTATTTTGAAGTAAAATTTGGGTGTCCTATTATTTCAACCCTGGGCATCTCCAACGCTTACATTTAAAAGAGATATTTTGAACTTTAGCCATATTTTGGTGTCAGTGCCTTTGACTATGAATTTACTGAACTGTGATGAAACATTTTTTCAGTGTCCCGATTTACAGACATGATCCTCTGTGTTCATGTCTGTGCTCTCTCATTTCCCCAGAAGAAAGAGAATAGAGTACAAAAATCTGACCCTTACTTTGTGTTTTTCAAATAGCAGTTTATTATCCTGGAAGTTGTTCCTTATCAGTGTAGGTGAGTGGACCTTGCCCATGGGTTTATGCCAGAGATACTGATCTACAAGACTAGAGGGACATTCTGGCCTTTTTTTTCCCTGGGCCAGACAAAACTTAATTTTTGGTGACCTTGAAGTACATCACAGCCTTCCTTTGAGAAACATGACTTTACTTTAGATGAAAACAATTTATGAACAACAAAACCACCCATGGATTATGGTCTTACATAGTGTATATTAAAATATGCTACTATAGCTGGGTATGGTGACACGGGCCTTTAATCCTAACATTCAGGAGGCAGAGACAGCCAAATCTCTGAGGTCCGGACCAGCCTGGTCTACATAGCAAGTTCTAGGCTAGATGGTGCTACAGAGAGACCGTGTCTCAACTCCTTCCTCCAAAATACGCTCCATGGCTTATATTTTTATGTACTGCAGCAAATCAGTGCTTTATCTCACATGTCAAGGTTCCTGTAGAAGTTTGGGGTAACTGACAATTGTTTACTTTTCTTTCAGATTTAATTTTCCCGAACCCAAATCTGTCTGCTGAAAAAGCCAGAAACGTCCTGGCTGTGGAAACGGTCCCTGGAGAGCTGGTGGGAGAACAGGCTGCAAATCAGCCAGCTCCGGGGCATCCGAGTCCTATTAACTTCTCTCTGAAGCAGTGGGGTAATGAGCTCAAGTGAGTTCGGGGAGTAGCACCTGGCACTGAAGATCATAAATGTTATTAATATGGGTTACATGCTTGTATATGGAATTATAAAACCACTTTACATTTATGAAGGGTCCATGTGCTTTGCATCGTACTTTCCTGTAGGTCATTTTTTTTAAGTTTATGATCAGTGTTTGATTCATTGCCAAACAGCATCACATTGAGAGTTTCTTCTAATTGCTTGACTCTATGAGGTAGATCAGACATTTTATAGAGCCTGAAACTGGCTAAAAGGGAGTAGTATGTGGCTAAGCTCACAAGGCCCTCTGCTGCAGGGCTGGGCTTCTTGCCCTTCTGGCTTTACCCTGTCCCCAGATTCCAGGGCCAACCCAGAGCCTATGCTGTGGTTTGTCTTCTCTGCTTGTGTGGGAACCAGTGAGAATGGAGGTGGGTTTGTGTATGTGTGTCTGTGTGTCTGTGTGTGTGTGTGAATCTGTTAACTTTTTATTTTATTTGTTATTTTTGTCTTTTTGAGACAGGGTCTCCCTGTAGCCCTAGCTGGTCTGGAATTCACTATGTAGACCCAGGATGGCCTTGATCCTCATAGAGATCTGTCTGTCTCTGCCTCCCGAATGCTGGTATTAATGGCATGCGCCACCACGCCTGGTTGAATCTGTTAATTTATATGAAAAGCTTTATTGAGGTATAATTTACTCATTTATAATGTAGAATTTGGTGTTTTTTTTTTTTCTCATATATTAGTTTTAGAACATTTTCTAGGTGTTTTTAGTATGCAGTCATTTACAGAACATTTCTTTTGCTTCATTGTTGTTTTTTGGTTTGGTTTTTGATTCTTTGAGACAGGGTGTCCCCATAGCCCCAGCTGACCTAGAACGCACTATATAAAACTCACTATTTAAAAATTCTATGTAGGTAAGGCTGGCCTCAATCTCATAGAGATGTACCTGCCTTTGCCTCCAGAGCGCTGGAATTAAAGGTGTGCTTCTCCATGTCTGGCTTGTTTTGTTATTTTTGTGAGACAGGATCTTGCTATGTGGCCATGAAAGTATTGAACTTTCAACAGTTCTCCTGTTTCGGCTTCCTGTGCCTGGGAAGACAGTTGTGTGTGGGTCCGGTTTAGTTTTAGAACATTTCTATCACCCTCAAAAGAAAGCGCAACCCGTTCCTACCTCCTTTACCCTTCCTCCCCGCCTTCAGCCCTGGGCTGTGGATTTGTTTATTTGTAGCCTTCATATACACAGAATTTCACATGAGACCTTTTGTGTGTGGTTTTCTTCACTTAGCACAGTGTTTTCAGGGTTTATCCATTTTTTATCATGTTTATCCTTTTCTCTCAGGGCCAAATAAGAATCCTTTGTGTGGTATCCTAGTTCCCTTCCTGTTGCTGTAGTAAACACCCTGACAAAAGCAACTTTAAAGGAGAAAAGGTTTATTTGGTTTGTAATTCCAGGTTGTAGTCCATCATTGTGGGAAAGTCAAGGCAGCAAGAACTTGAAGCAGCTGGTCACAGCCACAGTTGAGAGTGGGAGAATAAGCATATGCATGCAGTGCTCAGCCCACTTTCTCCTCTTTTATGTAGTAACAGGACCCAAACCAGGAAATGGTGCCGTCCACTTTTAGGCTGGATCTTTCCACATCAATGAATGTAATCAGGACAGCCCCCAGACAGTCCCTCATTGGGACTGCCTTCCCAGATGATTCTAGATTATGCCAAGTTGGCAATTAAAACTAACAGTCAGAGATGGGCAAGGCATATTTTTCTTATTCGTTAGTTGTTGAAAATGATTTGTTCCCCCTCCCCCCACTTTTTTTTTTTTTTTTTTGTCTTTTTGACACAGAGTCTCCCTGTAGCCCCAGCTGGCCTGGAACTTACTATGTAGACCAGGCTGACCTTGAACTCAGAGATCTGCCTGCCTGAGTGCTGTGATTAAAGGTGTGTGCCACCAGGCCTGACTTTCTTCACTCTATGACAAATGCTGCTACAAACACTTATGTAAAGTCTTTGTGAGGACACAGTTTGGCTAAATACCTAGAATGGCTGATCTGTGATACAAATGTATAACCTGTTGAGGATTTGCCAGCCTGTCCCAGTTGTATAATGTGACATCTCTGCCAGCAGTGTGTGAGAATTCTCTATCTCCTCTCTAAAACAATAACCTTCCTCCTTCCCGCCTCCTTCCCCTTCCCCTCCTCCTCCTCCCCCTCCTCCTCCTCCAAATAGGAGCCAGCAAGCACCAGTGATCCTCCTGAACACCCCCCTCCCCCAGCATTGGGATTACAGATGTAGACATGACTTACATCTGCCTTTTTTTATTTTTAAACACTAGTTCTGAGGATTTAAACTCAAGTTCCCATGTTTGCTTAACAAGCACTCTTACCCAGCAAGGTGCTGAGCCATCTCCCTACCCTTATCTTTTTTGGTCCTAGCCATCCTGCTAGTGGAACTGACTGGTGTCTTACTGTGGTTGTTTTTTACTTCCCTGATGACTAATGATGTTGAGTATCATTTCCTGTGTGAATTGGCTGTTTGTGCATCTTCTTTGGAACAGTGTTATGTTTTGGATCTTTTCATATCCTTTGCCTATTTTAAATTGATTTGACTTCTTATTATTGAGTTGCCTGTGTTCTTTGAGTGGAGGTGATTTATCTCTCTTCAAAGAAATCCACTTGGTGGCTGCAGAACCTTAGGAGTCTTGGCTTCAGTTAGACATGTGAATTAGTAGAAATGTACACGCATTTGTGGGAGACTCAGAAGCTTTTGCACTGGAGTAGAATCCAAGCCATGGCTAATGTGTAGTCAGCCAACTTTGTGTCAGCAGCCTCATGGGGTGTTCAAAACAAACACGCTAGGGCAGTCTAGAGGCTCTGTTTTGAGGATGCACTGTTTCAGTGTCTTCCCTGCCCCTCTTTCATATATGCCTTTGTGGTTGTTCTTTAGACAGAGCTTTGTACCAGTGCCAAGCATTTGTGGGGCATATCACTCTGTAGCCTGTCCACCCCTTGTTTGATCTGCTGTCCTGCCCACCTGATCTGCTCTGCCCATCCCATCCACATTCTGCTCATCTCTCCTCTGACCTTGTTCTTGCCCAACATTGAAGCATCACTGGTAGCAGCTGTGCCAACCCCCCTGGTTTGACATTTGAGGCTTTCACCAATGAGACTGTCTCTTCTTTGGGCAATTGTTTTCCAAAATTTTCACTCCCTGAGCCTCTGTACTTGGCTGTTTTCTTTCTACCTCTCCATCCAGAACCTCTGCTCACCATCGGGGATGCTGTTTGATCCATAGAGTCCCACTCGCCCACCTTGTGGATATTTGTCTGATCTGATCTGATCTAGCCCCACTCCTCTCCTAACCCCGGGAAAGGGGAAGGAGGAAACACGGGTGGGGCTACCTCCCCAGAACCTCACAGCTAGAGCCCCACGTTTTCCTGTTTCCTTTACTAGGCTTCTCAGTAAAGAAAGGGTTCCGTGAACCTTAAAATGGCAAGAAACCACAGAGAGACTCTTGCTTCATTCTGCAGGTTAAAAAGCTGAGGCTTAAAGAGGTGAAGTGATTAGCTTAAGACTGCAGTAAGGTGGTGGCAGAGCTGAGAGGCACACCAGGTCCCTGCTCTGGAAACTGAGTGTTCCTTTTACCTTTCAGCATAACATACCCGAAAGTGGGCATACACATGGAATTCCAGCACTCTCATGAAGCTGAGACAGGAGGATTGCAAGTTCCAGGCCAGCCTGGATTGCATGGGAATATATGTGGAGGGTTACTGATTTGTGGGTGCTTATACCTGAGCACCCCCGTCTGTCCTCAGAGTTAGATAGTGGAATGAAGTGGAAACGGGCCTGTGATATTGGATGATTTCCATGTCCTTGGACTTAGGGCAGTTATTGAGTATCCTACCTGGGAAAGTGAGCACATGCCACTTTTGTATATGACAACTGTCAGAGCAGGTTTGGAGTTAATACCAACAGGAGTGATGTCAGCCTTGCCTTTTTAGTGCCACATGGTGGTAAGAGGCAGATCTCTGAGGTGACTCTCAGCTAAGCCCCTTTGTAGCCAGCTTCTGGGAGCAAGTTACTGAACATGCTGTACTTTGATTTCTTATTTGGAAAATGGGGATAGTCGTCATATATACTTCATGAGGTTGACTGGCAATGATAAGCTAATATGAGTTTAGAACTTAGAACAGTGCCTGGCACTTAGTAAGTTTTAAAGAAGGTGAATGGCACCATTGCTGAGTCTTGTGACCAGCCACTCTCCACAGAGTTCCACAGGACTCTGATGCTCCATATGTTCTGATGCTCAGACAGATCTCAGGTACTATGGGTTTTTGATTTGCTTTTGTGTTTTTACTTGTGGACATACTTTATGAAGGTAAAAATAAAATGTTGTGGGTGCATAGAGAACCTTTTTATGGTTCTGGGGATCAAAACATACTAAATAAGCTCTTGCCCTCTGAGCTACATCCCTTGCCTATAGAGAATTTAATGACCTTAGAAATCATAAAACAGTGTTTTCCCTGTATTTAAATGAATGGCTCAAAAGTTGTATTTAAAATTTTTTATTGTTTTTATTTTATGTGTATGAGTATATTGCCTACATGTATGTAAGTATACCATGTCATGCAATGCCCATAGAGGTTAGAAGAGGGTGTCAGATCCCCTGGAACTGGAGTTAGACTGTTGTTAGTTGCCCTGTGGGTGTTGGGATCAAACCCAGATCCTCTGCAAGAGCAGCCAGTGCTCTTTACTGCTGAGTCATCTTTCCAGCCCTGTATTTTTTAATTTTTAAAATTTTATTTATTGGTATTTTATGGATATGAGTGTTTTGCTGCAGGTACGTAAGTGTACCCATGTCATGCAGTGTCTGCAGAGGCCAGAAGAAGGCATCCAATCTTCTAGAACTGGAGTTATGGACAGTTGTTAGCCCCCATGTAGATGTTGGGAACCAAACCCAGGTCCTCTGCAAGAGCAGTCAGTGTTTTTAACCACTGAGCCATCCCTCCAGCCCCAAAAGTTGTATTTTTTTAATGGATTCAAACTGATACCAAAAGTGATTGTGGTAAGGGCTGAGAGGATAATTATGTGCTTGCTTGTATGTTTGTTGTATTCATCAGTACAGTTGCTGCTTTCTCATGATGCTAACTTAGATTCCCTCTAGAGAGCCATGGTGCACACTATCACACAAGACGAGGAGGGGCCCATGCTCTGCGCCCTAGCTGAGCTGCAGACTTGTAAGAGCTAACCAGTTGATACCTGTTTTACTTCTTCTTGTGTTATGTGATCAGATTAAGTATTTTGTAATCCTTATAAGATGTATTTCAATGAAAAATAAGTAGGATGCTTATAGGAAAAGTTAACATAGATGATCACGCCTCTAAAATATCAGAGAGGATATGGGCGACATAGTTGTGAAGAATCAGAAAAGAAATTGTTAAGAGCTTATAAGATTCTGTGCTTACATTGTCCTGTAAATCTTTGTTCCATTAAAGAAAAGGAGCTAGATCACTTGTGAAATTTTGGCAGGGCTCTGTGTGAGTTGAGTTGAGTATGTGGATTGAGGGGCAGGAATAGGTGAGCACAGTGTGTCAGGAGCCTGCATGGCTGACACATTGGGTGCGTGGGAGTGGGTGTGTGTGTGTGTGTGTGTGTGTAGGCCCCAACAGTGCTGATGGTAGCAGTGTGACTCTGGACTGTGCGTCCATCTCTAGATACTAACTAGACTGTGCCTGGTGCATGGCTGGGACTCTGTCTATGAGAGAGCCAATCTTAGCTAACATTCTTTGTAGTCAGTGTGGGCTTTAGACTCCCGGGCCTCCTATGAAGCTGTGTAATATGGACCCATTTGTTTCTCTGACCTTTGTTTTTTCTTAGTAGATTGTGTATGTAAATAAGCACTGCTTTACACAGAGACCGGCTGATCTTTAGAGCTCAACCAGTGGTGGGGTACAGGATCCAGTGCTGCAGACATTGCTGCCCCTGGTATTACCCTGAGTCCCTGAGGCCAGTGAATGAAGTGGCTCTTCCCCTCGTGTCAGGTGGAGAGGATGTCCTTTTCTGAGATGTATGAGAAAACTGAGCTTGCTGGGAAAACTGTGCTCACCTTTCTAATTTTGCCTCTGATGGGTCTTCCACCAGCTCTGCTGCTGACTGTGTTCTAACCCTTTGTTTCTGCTTTTCTCTTGACCTAATAGCAGTGGTTAGTTGTATGCATGACTTAGTTTCCCAGAAATATGTTATGGTTTTGTTATCTAGGATCCTGGCTGGTTACTCATCTTTTTAGAACCCCAGTGCAGAGCAGAGGGCCAACCCAGCCCAAAGCCAGTGCCCAGATATCTGGTGCATTTAAGGAAGTTGTTCATGTTTGTAACTGTGTGGTACTAGTTTATATTTTCCTTGTTGTAAGGCATGGTTCAGTTGTTGCCAAGGTGAGGCATACAGCCATGCTGCTGCCTCATGAGCCTTTCAGAGCCAGACCTTCTGGAGGGGAACACGGAAGGCGGTACTTCCAAGCTGCGGAAGTTGGCCAGGCTCTGTTGCTGCATCAGTGCCCAGTCTTCTCAGACAGCTTCTTGGAACATGAAGTTGGAACTAACACTTCTTGCCAGCCGTCCTCTCCAGTCTCAGTTCTACCCACGCATTCCCAGGGTCGATTCAGTAGCACTAGAGAATCCATGACTGCGGCTTCAGTCTGGGGGATCTTAACCATGGCTAGAATGACAGAATGTCAGTGCCTTGTCTGAGGCCATCAAGGAGCCATTGGCCCCAAGTCTTCTCTTACTTTCAGAGTCGGAGGCTGGAGGAAGCAGGCTGCGTCCTCTGCTGGTCCTGTCTACCTGTTGCAGGAGCCCATTTCTCAGTGGCCTAGATCAATTCATTCTACTACCTCTGCCTTTCAGATTTCAGAGGCTTCTTGTTGCTGCTGTGTGGCCCTATGCTGTTGATCATGGCCTTTGAGGTCTGGTGCAGCCTGGCCTCTGTAGCTTCCTCTGTTGTAGGCCTTCTTTTGGCTTCTGTCAGATCTTAAATATGCTGTTTTTCTGCAGATCCCTCTGGTGGGCTCTGGCCTCCAGCTCCTGAAGAGAGGCCTCTCTGTCCTTCCTAACCCTCCCAGCACTACTTCTCCTCACAGCTTTTTCCACCACTTATCTGCAGCCACCTACTCTGAGACTGGGAGCTCGTTGCAGGCACTATCTCCTTTGTCCCTGACCTTTCCCCAGCACCCAAGAGTGCCTGGCACATGGTGGGTTCTGGAAGGAGGAGGTTCAGAACCCATCTGTGGATTCTCTGTCCTCTGCCCTAAGCACATGTAGGGTGCATTACTACCTGCCTTGTTCCCTGTTCCTGCTGGGGCTACAGGGCCTATTTGACCTCTTGTGAAAGGCATTACTTTCTAACACAGCACTGTTTACACCTATGACACAGCGCCTATAGCAAGTAAGACACATCCATATATAAAATATGTCCTTTGCTGTGTACATAGAACTGAAAAAAATTTTACTACTACATGTGGGGATCTGGTTACTGAGCAAGCCAAGCAACTGCAGATACCCTAAAGGGATGGCAGGTGTCTGACCTGCTCTGCCTGATGTGATATGAATCTTCCTTTCCCCCACCCCAGACCAGAACCAGGTTTTTGGGTTTCGTTTCCTCATTCCTGAACTTCCACAACCTTCCTGCCTTTACCCCAACACCCCACCTTTCCCGCCTTCTATAACGGTCAGAGAGGCTTCCCTATATAAGCCCCTGCATTGGCTCTAATAACCGAACTACCCACGGACGTAGTCTCCCGGGAGGGGACTCCTCCCGCTGCACTCTGAGCCACCTGAGGTCCCGTTCCATCGTCCTCCATTCTCTGGCATGGCTGGAGCACAACAGCCGTGCTGGAGATGGAGACGCACCCACAAATGGCGCCCAACGTGAGTGGATAGAGACCAACAATGGCGATTGAACAAGGGACACTCCAGGACGCGCTGAAGAAGGTGAGTGCTCCCCATGAGGGACATCGGCTTTGGCCCCGCCATCCCACCCTGAGGACAGGCACGGTTTCTTTCTAACTTTCGGTCTTTTCTATCAAGCTGCAGGTGAGGACTGAGCTCAGTCCTCAAACCTCAGGCACCTGTAAGCGCCAAACATATGTAAAAATGGCTAGCCTAGAGTTTTCATGTCTATTTTTGGTTCCTGTGTCAGATGCTGTTTCTGTGACTTGGCAATAATCCAGCTTGTGTTACTGTCTGTGTCTGTTTTGGTTTTGTCTTAAGTGTTGTGATTGCTTAGTCGTGGGCCAAAGTGAGTCCAAAAATGTCAAAATGTCGCTACTTTTAAATGTATAGTGACTAACTTTTCTAAATGCCTTTATCTACCTTGTTATCTGAAAATGTGATTACCTCTCTACAGAAAAAAAAATATTTTAAAAGTTACTTCTTACCTTAGACCTTTACTCCACCATGCTTCTCTTCATGGATAGGAGAAAAGAGCCGTTAGAGGGCCTAAACTTTGGACCTCAGTCACCATGGTTCCCAGACAGCTGCCTCTCTAACTAGAGCTAAGCATTTTAAGTTTTCGTGAACAAGAGAGTCATATACCATGCTGTATAAAACATTTAACTAAATGCCTTTAAAAGTAAAAAAGAGGTTTCTATGATATACCATGCGTTTGTTCATGATCATGGCTGGTGCCCTTACTAGGAGAGAGGCAACCATGTGGTCTGGTCTCCATATCTTATGTGTGTAATTTCATCAATATGGTGACAGTCACATGGCCTGACTGCCACCTTGAACAAAAATTTTCAAAATGGCATTGACCTGCTTGACCTTGTCGCCATCTTAATCCAGCCACATGGCATAATCCAAAATGGCCACACTTCAGGAATTTACTGGTTCTATAGAACTCCAGAAGATCATGATAATCTGGGAATTCCTTGGACCACAGACATTTAATCACATGTCCTAATCCTTTTGCAATTTATGTTTTTGCTTTGGTTTTCATTTTTGGATTCTTGATGGTATCATAGAAAAGCAAGCGATTTCTCACATGGTCTTTTGTCACAAGGTTAATACATTTAAAAGTATTTTAAATTTTAACTTTTAGTATGGTATTTACTGGTTTTTAAATGACTCTTTTTACATTGTCTTATGCATTTACTGGTTTTTACAAGGAACTATTTTAAATTCTGTTGTTTATATAACATCTTTATCTGGTAAAATAAAGGAAATTATTTTGAATTGTAACATCTTTATATGGTATATTTACTGATTTCTAAATGTAACTATTTAAAATTTTAGATTGTTTTGCATAATAAATTTGTCAGTTTCTAAATGGAAACTTAAAAAGGTTTTTCTAGCCATAGACCTCCAAGACTAGCTAGGTACAAAGTAAACTGATGTTTTGTGATGGGTAAACCTAAAAAACTCATGTAAATTTGCAGTATTCCAGTACCAAACTTTACACGAGACAAGCTGCTACCAGGAAACAGCTACAGCAATTGGGAGGTAAAGAGGAATAGCCTACTTGGATGGGAGATATGAGATTCGGCCTTCACTGGTTTTAATTCCTACTTTTTGCATTATGATTCAAAGCCTGTTTTTCTGATGTTAAGTTGCTTCAAGCTTGCTTTTCCATGTCCTGAGCATCACTGCTTTTCACTTTCTAGTTACAATGTTCTAGACAAACTAAAAGAAAAAAACATTTTTGTATCAACTCTTTCCAGGTTCCTTTAGGTATCATTATTTTCTGTGTTCTTTATTATGGCTTAATAGTAATTCTTCTGTTTTAATTAATGAAATCCTGTTCTCGATAAAGGACCTGGCAGAAGAAAGACTCTCCTGCCTAGATAAATGTATACAAGTTATAAGAAGGACAGATGTTTTCATTTATACTAGTAATGATTAAACTTAACAGCTCTCCTGTGCAATGACTTTGTCTAG
Organism: Eospalax fontanierii; assembly: GCA_035773235.1. Taxonomy (NCBI): domain Eukaryota; kingdom Metazoa; phylum Chordata; class Mammalia; order Rodentia; family Spalacidae; genus Eospalax; species Eospalax fontanierii. Next base: position 61,990,168 of record CM069539.1, on the reverse strand, counting down.
TTTCAGGCTGGCCCCCTGACTGTAAAAAGGAAAACAATACAGCCTCTGAGTAAAGTCACTGTACTACTAAAATTAACTAAGAGATAAACTAATTTCAACAAGGTTATAATTATTCATCTTATGATTTAAAATGTCTATAACAAAAGTAACTCATAAAATTCTCTATTTTCTTACAACAATAAAGGTCACTAACACAGACTAATGCAAATGTATAAATAGACAGACAGCACCCTCTGTCAAAAATTCCTCAGTTAGTAATTTATACTGAAAATTCTAAACTCAAGTTGATAATGTATTACTATGTACCAATTGCTTCTCTCTATCTAGTATCTACATTCTCAAGACCTAAAGCAAGGTTTTGGTAGACCAACTCACTAAAGTAAAGATAAAGTAAAAAGGATTTTAATGGTTTTTATGTTTTCTATAAGGTTTTACTAGAAACTTATAAAGTAAAATGTACATTATCTTATGTGTGTAATTTACATCCCATGTTCTTTATTAAGATGATACTGCACAGCACTCCTGAGTCGAGTAACTGCCATGCTTGTGACTTCAGCTGTGCCTACTTACAGAAGTGCATCACAGTTGGGTTTGCTAATGGTTGTATTCTTCAACTGAAGGAGGAGTAAGCTGGACCCCCACCTGAGTATCCAGCTACTCTTCCCAGCCAGCTGTATGTAATTTTGCCCTAATCACAATGGTCTCCTGCATTTGGGGAGGAAATTTTGGAAAGGCTAAAAGAAAGGACTTGATCTATAAGGTTATATATTAAAAAAAAAAAATCAACATCCATACTACTATGGTGCATCTTCTCTCAGGTTACCTATATACCTGTTAGTAACACCTCACCCATCTGTATGTGTAAAGTCATTCATTCCACAGGGTGAACTTTAATATGATCAAACATTGGTTTGATACTAGAACCCTAAAAAGGAAATAAACATTACTTAATGCACCCAGGAAAAAAATTTTCTTAATGTTATTATGTCTCATGATCTTAAGAAAAGAAAATGAAAAGATGAAAAATATGTATATTTTATTAAAAGGGGTTTTTGTATAAAATGTCTATACATGTGATTAAAGATCTAAATTTATATGTTATAATATAGAAAACATTAGATAAATAATGTACACATAGTCTTATAGTTTCTAAAGTAATAGTTCAGTCAAATACTTTAAGGAATAAAATATATGTCTAGTCAAGACTTATTAAAAAATGTTTGACTTTTGTCCAAGCTTTAGCTACATAACATATAGTAATTAACAGTTCAGTATTGGTGAAACTAACCTTCTTGGGTGTCTAACCACCATATTTAATGGCCTCTAATCTGGTCAAAGGGACTTAAAGGGACAATTTTTTGTCTCTTGCCCTCCAAGGTCAACTAAGTTCCAGGGGACAATGGGGCATCTCTCGAAATGTCCTATAACTGTGATGTGTCACCTGTCTTCCTGTTCAGGGAGGTCATGGAGACCCCACTAGAAGGACTTGAACCAGTGTCCAGTCTACAAAGAAGAGGGTCAGCACAGGAAAACATTTCCTTCATTTGCTTCAAAGTGAAGCTATGGTCTAGCAAGACTTTCTGACTTATCTTCACATAAATGGAACTGGTGAAACAAAGGCCTATGGAGCCAGGGGCTCCTCAAGCCCATGTGATCCCCCTGAGGAACAAATACTCTACTGACCTTAAGAATCAAATTAAGTTGGTTTATTTGGGCCAAATTATATGATCTTAAACACCCAAAAGGAAAGTATAACCAAAAAATTAAAATGATTAGTATGCTTCTTTAAGACTATAAGGAATTACACTTCCCAGACATTAGGTTTAAGTCTATATAAGATGTTATTTATACAATTTCTCACTAATGATTTTGTTCTTAATAAAAAAAATGCCACTCAGATATAAGACTTCAATTCTTGGCCTACCTCAACACTGCAGTGCATACCTGTGGCCAAGAAAGGCAAGCCCACCATTGTTCTAACCCCGAAATTAAATGATTTCTTTTCTCTCCCTGTCTAGAAGCCATTTGGGAGGGAACTCACCCTGATTCTAGCTACTCCAGCTATCAAGGTGCCTGAAAACATATCCTGATTGCAAGACTCTCAAGTTCAGCCTTGGCAGTCAAAAAGAAAAACAAAGAGGAACCCAAAAGATGGAAGCCTTTGAAAGTCCTTAAGCAAGAAATTCTAATGGACTTTGAATTGGACATTTGAACTCTTCCCTGTTATGACTATTTTAATTTCATCTTCCAGGGACTAGTCAAGGACTTTCTTTTCCCCTACAGCTAACAGTTATGCAATTCAGGGGTCTTTTAGTTAGACTCACTGAAGGGGTACCCCTATTGCCACAATCTACGACCCTATTCAGCCTTGAAGAAGCCAGAGCGGTCAGCGCCCCGATTCCCTATTGGCAATTAGGGTGACCTCTTCAGAGGGTGATGTGATGAGAATAGGAGGTAGAATTTGGCTAGGCAGTTTAGGGTAAAAAGACCCCAAAAGACCAAAAACTGTCCTTGTGTCCTTCAACAGCCTACTCTATATCAAAGGCCAAATATGTCTAAAGTATTTAGGGGCTCTTATCTAATTCCTAAAAGATTTTAGGGTTACCTCTTCAAAAGGGGAACGTTAGAGAACAAACAACTAACTGAGAGACTACAAATTCTCTCACTTATACCTTTCATAAACTCAAAAATAAACTTAAAACTTAAAAATTATCCCCCCTGGTTTGCCAATCCCCTCATGGCCTGGCTCCTCCCTTTACTGGGCCCTTATATACCTCCCCATTATATATATAAAAAAAGGGGGAGATGTGGGGATCTGGTTACTGAGCAAGCCAAGCAACTGCAGATACCCTAAAGGGATGGCAGGTGTCTGACCTGCTCTGCCTGATGTGATATGAATCTTCCTTTCCCCCACCCCAGACCAGAACCAGGTTTTTGGGTTTCGTTTCCTCATTCCTGAACTTCCACAACCTTCCTGCCTTTACCCCAACACCCCACCTTTCCCGCCTTCTATAACGGTCAGAGAGGCTTCCCTATATAAGCCCCTGCATTGGCTCTAATAACCGAACTACCCACGGACATAGTCTCCCGGGAGGGGACTCCTCCCACTGCACTCTGAGCCACCTGAGGTCCCGTTCCATCGTCCTCCATTCTCTGGCATGGCTGGAGCACAACAGCCGTGCTGGAGATGGAGACGCACCCACAACTACATTTACTGAAACTATTATTTTCTTTTGCCTGTCTCAAAACAACAACAACAAACTTCATTAAGACCTTCAAAATCAGGCTCAACAGGAAAAGGCACTTGTCACCAAGACTGACAACTTGAGCTCCATCCCCAAGACTCACATGATGGAAAGAGAGAACCAACTCCTGCAGGTCATTCTCTGACCTCCACAGGTGCATTGTGGTACATGCACACCCACACCCACCCACACATACATATGTATACACACACAAATAAATAAACACAATAAAAATGTTTTAATCGTGACCCTCAGAAAGAAGCCAGGTGTGGTGGCGCATGCCTTTCCCAGCAGAGGCAGGTGGATCGCTGTGAGATTGAGGCCAGGCTGGTTTACATAGCTAATTCTAGGATAACTGAAGTTTCAGGGAGACCCTGTCTCAAAAACACCCCCAAACAAACAACAACAACAAAAAGACCCTTAAAATTGATTCCATGATGCCTTGTGTTGACACTGTGGCTCCTTCATCTGTTACCACACACAATTTGAGGAGCTGGTCTGGCACTCCCTCCTGTCCTGTCCCCTTCACACCTCGTCTTCCCTTCTCCAGGTTCCTGCCTGAATGGTGACTCTGTAGTCCCTAGCTGGAGACAGAGGGTGATGTGAGATTTCTGTCACCAGGTTAAAGTATAAGTCCAGCAAGCCATGACCTCTTCCCCAGAGCACCAAAGAGGAGGAAGTGAGAATGAGGTTGGGGGAAGCTGGTGAGGAGAGGTTTTACTATGGAGACCAGCTTGTACTCATACTCGGGCGTGGGGAGGACGCCTCCAGGGGGCAGGACGAGTGCTGATGCCCGTGCAGAGGTAAGGGTGTGCTCTAAGAGTGGCACAAGCCCTTGTGCAGGATTTGGGGGGCTGGTGAGGGGTGATAAGAGCAGACAAACTGGAGGCCAGGGAGGCCCTGGATGAAGGAGGCAGTACCAGTCTTTTGAGCTGTTACCTTCTGGAAGTTCTGCATTGGGACTACCTTATTTGAATGCTTGGGCTTTCTTGAGACAGTGTACCTTTGATTTCTCTTTGGGGTGTTTATTCTAATGTTGTCTTCTGTCCATGTTAAAGGAACAGTGTTTTGGAACAGGTCTTTGGTGATGCTACTTTCCCAGGCTCCTGGAATAGAAAGACAGCATGTCAGAGGTTAAACATGTTTGTATAGGGACCATAACAAAAGGTAGGCTTGGACTTGAGAGGTGACCCAGTGGGTAAGAGCACTTGCTGCTCTTGCAGAGGACCTAGATTCGGTTCCCAGCACCCACATGGTGGTCACAACTGTCTATAACTGCAGTTCCAGGAATCTAACATTCTCTTCTGGCCTCCACAGACTCCAGGCATGCACACAGTGCACATACATACATACAAGCAGAACACTCATACATATTAAATAAATTAATTAATTTTAAAAAATCTTCAAAAGATACGTTCTCAAAGCCCTCGGTTTGAAGGACATATTGGAGCCTGTGTGTGCTTTGCTAGCAAGTTACTGTAAACAGGGCCTCAGCAGAGCTCATTCTTACTTTCTTACAGTCCTACAGGCCAGGTGTCCAAAGTCAGTTTCACTGGGCAAAAGGCGCTGTGCGGCAGGCCTCGTTCCTGCTGCGGCAGGATCCCTTCTGCCGTCTTGCAGCTTCTGGAGGCCGCTAGTTTGCCTTGGCCTATGGCACTTCACTGTAACCTTGGCCTCCTGTTGTGTTGCCTTTATCTCATCCTTAGTTGGGTCTCCCCTGCTCCTCTTACAAAGACCATGATTACACTTAGGGCCAATTCATATCCTAGCCTCATCTTCCCAACTCAAGATCCTTACTGTAATCGTGCTTGTGGAGTCTCTTTCCCAAGGATTTGGATGTGGCCATCGTGGGTGTTGGGCATTATTTCGCCCTCCACCATGTCCTTTCCCCTGGCTCCTCAACACTTCACTACCTGCTGGAACACAGGCTTTACAATGGGAGTCGGTGGGTAGGCCCCAGTGGTGGAAAGTGTAGCCTGAGCCCCTGATCTTTAGAACTTTCAGAGCTTGGGCCCCTCAAGTTTACGGGCAGATGGGAGCCGCTTGGCCTGAATGCTGCTGCTCACCAGCTTCATTCAGTTTGCCTTCTCAATCATGTGTTTCTATTTGACGGTGAAAAATATACATGCTTGTAAAAAGAAAGGCCTGCTGGTGCTGAGGGACTCAGAATTAAAAGCAAAAGCTCTTCCAAAGCCATTCCAGAATTAACTGTTGGTAGTGGGGTTAGCGTTATGCACCCTGAGATTTTTCTCTCTCTGTGAGTTACAGGGAAGCAGTACTGCAGTACAGGCTGTTTCGATGTCTAGATGTCCAGTCCCTTTTCTCCCAGAGATGGCTTCTCTGTATCCATTGGGTCATGCACCACCCTCTGTCCTGCAGGAGATGGAGAGGGCTTGGCAGCGGTGGGGTATGGCTGACACCTTTATGCTTTTTGGAGCTGAGGTACTATATAATTACCTATCTGGAATGTCCTAGCTCCTTGGCTCTTATTGGGGCTCTTGTTCTATACAGAGTTCAGTGGTATGGATTTGCCTTAGCTTATTTAACCTAGTCCCTACCTGTGGATATCTGCTTATCAATTTGCAGAGGGGGAAGGGCTGAGCCACCTTTATTGGGATGGATGTTGCCAGTGAGAAGGTACCTCCTCTTGTTTTGTTTTTTTGACAGTGGTCTGAGGGAGAGATCTGGGTGACTCTGGGGTACCCTACTTCCTTACCCCCAGGCTCCTCAGCTGTGCCTTTTGACCACTGAAAAGGCTGGGGTGCTGGCCACAGTGTAACTCTGCAGGCAGTTTGTGAGCTGTGAGTTCAGGAGAGATTTGACAGGGTATTTTTCAGTATCTTTCACAACTTTTAAATTCCACCTGCTTATCAGGATTACAGTGAGTATTGAGTATTTCGTTGTGTGTGTGCGTGTGTGCATGTGTATGAGAGAGAATGTGTGTGTGTGTGTGTGTGTGTGTGTGTGTGTGTGTGTGTGGTGTCTTGAGACAGTGTCTTACTTGTAGCCCTGACTGGCCTGGAACTCACTATATAGACCAGACTTCAGAGTCAAAGAGATCTGTCAGCCTCTTACCTAAGTGCTGGGATTAAAGGTGTGTGCCATCATGCCTGGCTTAGTTAATTTTTTTTTTTTTTTTTGGTCTTTTTAAGACAGAATCTTTCTGTAGCCCCCCAGCTGGCCTGCAACTCGCTATGTAGGTCAGGCTGTCCTTGAACTCACAGAGATCCACCAGTCTCTGTCTTCTGAGTGCTGGAATTAAAGGTGGGTACTACTATGTCCAGCAGTTAAATATTTTTAATTACATTTATTTTGCATGTGGGGCACTTTGTGTGTGTGTGTGTGCGTGTGTGTAGGTCAGAAGAACAACTTTTGCATGAGTCAGTTTTCTCCTATGTGGGAACCAGGGTTCCAGCTCTGGTCAGGCTTGGTGGCGAGTGCCTTTACCTGCTGAGCCATCTTGCCCGCCCAGGCTCAGAGATCACTATTTTAAACTGTGGAAGTCAAAATGAATCCTGTAGACTTGGAGAGCCATTTTTCAGTGTTGACAGATTACTGGTTGATTTGGGAAAGCCCAGGCTGAGGCTGCCGCTGTCATGGTGCCAATTTGCTGCCTCGTGGGACCTAACTTCCTACTTCAGGTCACAGTAGCGGAATGTTTCTCGGGTAGAGAAGCAGTTAGTGCCAAGCATGAAAGAACATTCCAGGCCTCTTAAAGACCTGTCAATGAGAGTAGGTTCTTTGCAGAACAGGCTCACCACCCCAAAGAACGCCATATAAGCAGGCCATGGATTCCACGTTATAGTGCACAAGGTAGATGTGTGGTCATCACTGAGACCTCTGCTGGCCACTGTGGCACCACGGATGTGTTGGAGAAGTTCTCACTGTAATGACATCCTTGTTGCACAATCAAGGATTGGGTTCCACCATGAATGAGTTTACCCAGTGTTTCGTTAGTGTTTCAGCTTAGAGACTTCTCTTTGAGCCAGTCTCATTCCTCCATTACTCAAGCCTTGGCAGGCAGCACAACACACAGGAGGCTGTTCCTCAGCTACAGGGGGCTTGCAACAGACTGGAAACTAGAACCCTGGTGGGAGAAGCAGAGTGCAGTTGTTGAAAGTGCCTTTGTTCTACACCAAGCACACACCACTAATCCCAGCACTGGGGAGGCAGAGGTAGGTAGATCTCAGTGAATTGAAGGCCAGCCTGGTCTACATAGTGAGTTCCAGGTCCCTGGAGCCCCAGGGAGACCTTGTCTCATATAGACCAAAAGAAAAAAGAAAAAAAAAAAAAGACAGAAAGTGCCTTCCTTCCTGCCCAGGCAGGCTTTGAGTCCTCTCTCATTTCTCCTGTTTGTGTTCCCTCTAGAACCAGAGCAGAGCGGCAGGCAGGACTCAAGTTACTCCATGTCCTACTGCTCCCTTGTACTATTTTTTTTTTTCCAGAAATGAAGCTGAGGCCAATAGCTAGGAGATTTTACCTCTTGAAACATGCCACATAAGAGCAGGATCCAGGGAGTCCTGGGTCTGGGAAAGGTCTCCAAAACTGGTATGGCAGGATCCCATGTGCCAGTCAGTGCCCAATTAAAGATCAGACTGCAGTAGTTAGGTATCTGTGAAGAGCAACTAATTTGAATTCGTTTTCTCCACAGTGTTGGAATGTAAAGCCAGAGTTACCACAACAATACTTTGCTCATGAGGTACCCCTGGGATGCTGACAGAATTTCTCTGTGCAGTTTGTGCTGGTATGTAGTACTGATCCAGGCACCAGAAGGATTAGGCAGTGAATAGCACCCAGAAAGTGCCCACATTGTTTATTTGCCTCTTGGGCCTAAGTAACTATAAGAAAGTACCTGCCGGGTCTTATACAGGTGTAATTGACAGGTTCTGTGAACTCACCGTTAAAGCAGCATATAAAAAAAAAAATCATATATAGATTGTGTGTGTGTGTGTGTGTGTGTGTGTGTGTGTGTGTGTGTGTGTGGTTTTAAAAATGATTCCTTGGGGCTGGAGAGATGGCTCAGTGGTTAAGAGCACCGGTTGATCTTGTAGGGGACCTGGGTTTGATTCCCAGCACCTACATGGCAGCTAACAGCTGTCTGTAACTCCAGTTCCAGGGGCTCCATTGCCTTCTTCTGACCTCCTCGGGCACTGCACGACATAAGTGCACCCACCTACATGGAAGCAATACATTTACACACATAAAATAAAAATAATAAAGTATTTTTTTAAGGATTTCTTTATTTTTCCTGAGACAGGGTCTCACCATTTAGCCTAGCTGGCCGAGAATTTGCTACGTAGACCAGGCTGACCTCTAGTTCACAGAGATCCTCTTACTTCTAAGTAAGTCTGGGATCACAGTCATGTGCCACCACTCCCTGCTGTACCTATTCATATATTTTCACAGCAAGATGAGAACATCAGTGTGTTATGTAATTTCTTTGCATTTTCCCCCAATTTTTAATTTAACGAAATTCAAATAAAAAAGGAAAACCAAGCTGGGCATAGTAGCGCACGCCTTTAATCCCAGCATGTGAGAGGCAGAGGCAGGCTGATTTCTGTGAGATGACCCTAGCCTGGTCTATACAGAGAGTTCAAGGCCAGCTGGGGCTACAGAGAAATCCCTAGCTCAAAAAAAAAAAAAAAAAAATATTGAGTGGCTCGTGGGGAAAGCTCACTGGGTAAAGCATGAGACCTGGGTTCAGATCCCTGTCACCCATACAAAATCTGGACATGACAGTACACATCTCTGACTCCAGTGCTGGTGGAGCAGATCCTGAGGCCTCACCTACCTGTCAGTCTAGCCAAAATGATAAGCTACAGGTTCAGTGAGAGACACTGCCTCCAAAATAAAGTGGAGAGGGCTGGTGAGATGGCTTAGCAGGTGAAAGTGTTTGCAGCCAAACCTGGTAACTTAGTTTGATACCTGGGATCCGCATGGCAAAGCTGTCCTCTGAGCTCCACATGTGCATCGTGATGCTCACACACATGCACTCATACAGTAAGTAAATGAATTGTAAAAAAAAAAAAAAAAAAATTAAATGCAGTGGAGAACCAGGTATGGTGGTACATGCCTTTAATCCTAGCACTCAGGAGGCAGAGGCTGACAGATTTTTGTGAGTTTGAGGTCAGCCTGGTCTACATAGTGAGCTTCAGGCCAGCTGAGGGGCATATCTTAGAGTAAATCTTTTATCATCAATAAAGAAAATGTACTGGGGCCTGGAGAGATGGCTTAGACGTTAAGAACACTGGCTGCTCTCACAGAGGACCTGGGTTTGGTTCCCATCACCACATGGCGGCTAAACAACCATCTGTAATTCTAGTCCTAAGGGATCCAATGCCTTTTGGCTTCCACAGGTATTGCATGCATGGATGGATGTAGTCAAAGCTCTCATGCGCACAGAAATTTTAAAAAAACAAAGGAGAGTGATAGAGAATGCACTCCTACACATGTACACATACACAAATGTACAGAAGAGCACACCCTTGTGCATATACCCACACTTGTATGTACAGGAGAGTGCACCCATGGGTATACACATGTATACAGAGAGCACACATGTATAAACATGAGAGTGCACCTGCACACTTGTACACACACTATGTACAAGAGAGCGCACCCACGCACATGTACACACACTATGTACAGGAGAGTGCACCCGTGGGTATACACATGTATACAGAGAGCACACATGTATAAACATGAGAGTGCACCTGCACACTTGTACACACACTATGTACAGGAGAGAGCACCTGCACGAAAGTACGTATACAACTTACACAAAATAGTGTGGAAGCATGGCTTTTACATGAGAATGTCATCTGTCTGGTTCAAATTAGAGATGAAATCATCTCTCCCTCCACACCTTTCATCTGCCTCAGAACACAGTTCTTCAAAGAACTCTCTGTTTTAGTGATCATACTGAGGTATGGTTTACTTACAAAATCACTTATTTTAGGTACACATGCTGGTGATTTTTAGAAATTACACCCAGTCATATAAATACCTCCATATCAAAATAGGAAATACTTCTTTTACCCTAAAAAATTCCTTCATGAGCCTCCCTCTCCTGGCCTTGGATAACCTTCAAGCTACTTTATTTTCAGTGTAGCCATGCTTTTGTAAGAACTTCATGCAAGTGAACTCTTTTTGCCTATATTCTTTGTGTGTGTGTGTATGTTGGTTCAACGGTTGAGACAGGGTCTCCCTGTAGTCCCAGCTGGCCAGGAACTCACTACATAGACCAGGTTGTCCTCAGTCTCACAGAGATCTGCCTCTCTCTCTGCCTCCCAAGGCCTGAGCCACCACACCAGCTCTGTACTACTTTTTATTTGTCTTTTATTTAGCACAATCCTTTGGAGAGCTATCTACACTGTTGTGTTTTATATTTCACTCCTTCATGTTGCTCCTTGTGGATGCTGCTGCCCAAGTTGGATGCAGTGTTTTGCTTTTCCAGCAGCCACAGGCCAATTCCAGTTGTTTCACATTCTCCCAAACATTTGGAATTACCATTGTTTTTAACTTTAGCTATTATAGGTATGATGCACCAGAGTTTTTAAGTTTTCTTTCCAGTAACTAGTGGTGTTATTTTTTATGTGCTTATTGGCCAATTGTAGACAAAAGCTATTCAGTGTAGAACCAGGGTTGTAGCCTCGTAAACCTAGCATACTTGAAAATATGGAAATTCAAACTATGCATTTTCTTTACCTCACCCGGCAAACATCATTGCTTAGCTGTACATACCAGTGGAGTACCTGTTGTTTACCCTCGAGATCGCATGGCTCATGGAGTTGGGCTTATTGCTGCTGCCTGGCTGGGAAGTATCTAACTGCATATCACTAGCCCAGGAAAAGATCAAGCTTCAAAGTATGATTAAAGAATGTATGTTGCTTTGGAACTTAACAGTTGAAAACTTAAGCCCACTCTTTGCAAGTCAGGAGCTCTATGCATATTCTTTTCTGTTAATTTCACATCTCTTGCTCATTTTAAAATAAAGCTGTTATCCATTTTATTGAGCTTTAAGAGTTCTTAAATCTTATGGTTATGAGCCTTTTGTCAGGTACATATTTTGCAAACATTTTTCAAAGAAGTGTTCATCTTAATAAAGTTGATAAATCATTTTAGATTGTGCTTTTTATGCTCTCTTTAGAAAATCTGCCTAACCTGGGACTAGGAAGATTGTTAGGTCATATAAACTTGCCTTATAGGCGTGAGGACCTGAGTTTGGCCCCCCAGGACTCATGTAAAAAGCTGGGCATGTGCCTGTGTTCCCAACATTGGGGAAGTGGAAGATCTGAGGAGTTCATTGGCAAGTCCGGGTTCAATGAGAGACTGTTTCTCAAAAAATTAAGTGGAGAGTAATTGAAGACACCTGAAGTCGACCATTGGCCTTCATGTGTACAGAAATGTGCACACATAAACATGTGCACATACATACCTTTAAAAAAAAGAAAATCTTTCTAACCTAAGTCAAATATTTTCTCCTAGAAATTTTGTAGTTTTAGCTTTTGCATTTAGGTCTGCTCTTTTTTTTTTTGAGACAGGGTCTCTCTGTAGCCCCAGCTAGCCTGGAACTTACCATGTAAACTGTGTTTGTTGACCTTGAACTCAGAGAAATCCACCTGATTCTTCCTCTCAAGTACTGGGATTAAAACATGCTCCACCATGCCCAGTTTAGATCTTCAATTTTTAAGTTTTGTTTTGATTATATATTCCAGGCTGGCCTGGAACTTATGATCTTTCTGTCTCAGGCTGGGTATGCCACAATAACCTGACTCAATAATTGTGTGTGTGTGTGTGTGTGTGTGTTGTGTGTGTATTTTATGTATATGAGTTGTATATAAGTGTACTCATGCACACAGTGCCCATGGCGGCCAAAAGAGGGCATCAGATCCCCTGGAACTGGAGTTAAGGACAAGTGCTAACCACCATCTCTCTGCCCCACCCAGTGTATTTTGAGTTGATTTTTAATGTATGATGTAAGTTAAGGGTTCTGTTTCATTTTTTTCCATATACAAAGCCAGTTTTTGTTACCACACTTTAAAAAGGTATCTTTTCCCCCTTTTGAATCTCTTGATGTCCATGTTGAAGGTTACCTTACCATAAATGTAAGGACTTACTTTGTGATTCTCGGTTCAGTTCCACTGATCTGTCTATCTGTTCTTATACTAGTACTGAAACAGGGAGATAGGGAAAAGAGCACCCCTAGCGGTTCTTAGATGTATTCATAAGATAATTTAAGAATGAACCCAATCAGAAGCTTGAGTATAGCTTTATTAGAATATAAAGAAAAGTTGTCAAGGCAGGTAAGCTGGGAATCTCAGCAGCTGCCTTGGGGCAGGGGGAGGAGAAGGAAAAAAAAAAACCACGAGGCCATGCTGGTTTAGAGCCTCCATGGAGGTCAGACTGGCAGCCATATGATGGGGAGAAGGAAGCTTTAGAGAAAAAGAAACAAATACAAAGTGCTGGGGCAGCCCAAGGTGTTAGAGAAAGTATGTTTAGAAAAGGAGTATGAAGAAGAAGAGGACAGATTATGCTTTTCAGAAAAGCGGGCAGACTTACAGAGACCTATCTGTCTGTGGCCAGGTCCAGAAGCACTGCACCGGGAGGTGGGATTCCAGGCAGGAGAAGTTCACCGTCTCATTAGCACACTGGGTATTCCGCCCATCTCTTTAGCATGACTGAAGGTGAACCCACCTTCCTAGTGGTAGTGATTGACCAGTGAAACTGGAAAGGTGGGTCTTCCAACAGACAGACTAGAAATTTTATAGTCTTGACCAGTTAATCTTCTGGGGCTGTTCACTGCTCTTAACAGTACCACATCTTAGTTGCTATAGCATTGTAGTTAGTCATAGAGAGTAAGCCTCCTCCAAGCTTTGTTTTTGTTTCTTGAGATTGATTTGGCTGTTTTAGGTTTTCCCATATAAGTTCTCTTGGTTTATATTTTTATTTTTTGAGACAGGGTCTTCCTGCATGCAGCCCCAGCTGGCTTGGAACTCACTGTGTAGACCCAGCTGACCTCGATCTTCCAGAGATCCACTTGCCTCTGCTTCCCAAGTGCTGGGATTAAAGGCCTAGCTCCTTGGTTTATTTATTTGTTTTTTTGAGACAGGATCTTACTTTGTAGCACTTAATGTCCTGGAACCTGCTTATGTAGACCAGGCTGGCTTTACTCACAGTGATCTGCCTCAGGAATCCTGGAATTTAAAGGCATGTACCACCACACCCAGCCCCATAGAAGTTTTTAAATTATTGTATAAATATTATTCCCTTCAAAGATTTTTAATTAAGTTTACATTGAATCTGTGAATCAATTCTAGAAGGATTGTATCTTAACACTACTAAGTTTTCCCTTCTAGGAATATAACACCTCTTCATTCATACTTAGGTTTTATTAATTTTTCTTCCTAATGTTTTTGTAGATTGTAGCATATGAGACTTAAATTTATTCAGCATTTTTAAATATTTTCTAGTTGGTCCCTGATATTATGTACAAGTATAGTTGGTTTTTGTATATTGACCTTATGTCCTAGAATTTTACTGTTTATTATCATAGCTTCTTTGTGTGTTTTTTAGGGTTTCCTGATATATGAACATGTCATTGCAAATAGAGCTTTATAAGTTTTCCTTTACAATATTTATGCATCTTCATTGTCTCCTCTGACTGCACAGGCTAGAACCTCTGCAATGCTGAATAGTGGTGATTAGAGTGAACATCTGTACTTTGTTCCTTCTCTTAAGAACAAACCATTGAGCTTTTCACCGTGGTAATGACTTTAGCTGTATGGTGTTTCTATATGCCCTTAACCAAGTTTCTCCTCAGTTTAGCTGTAACTCAGATCAGAACCAGTCTCAAGGCTCCACTCCTCAGTAAAAAGCTGGGTGGAGCAGAGCAGAAGAAATTTCCCTGCAGAGTTCAGCCCTGGGAACAGAGCCTTCCTTGTCCTGATATCAAGAGTGTATGTTTGCTTAAGTGGACACTAAGTGATGATCTCTTTCTAGCAAATTGTTTCTAATGCTTGGTGGGTACCCCATCAGATGTGCGCATAGTATGGCAAAGAGGGCTTTAGAGCCTGAAAGACTAGGTTTAGCCTTATCCCACTAGCCGGCTGTGTTTACAAAAACCATTTTTCCATGTTTTTCATCTGAAAATGGAGATACTGGGTCCATGTTCTGGTGATGTTGGTTAAGGAAAGTAATTCATGTGAGCATAGAGTCTTCCCAGCTCTTCATTTGCTACTTAAGTGATTTGTAATTGAAGAGTTGAATTATTTTGAGGTGTCACTTCATAGTAAACACATATTCTTTACCTACTGACAGAATAGCAGTAAAAATCTGGCTGTTCCTTTCTTTTGCAAGTTCATAATCTAAATTTTTTAGTTATAAATTTTAGGCAATTTGATTGTGCCTTAATATAGTTATATAGTTTTCTTGATTCTTTTGCCTAAATTTTATTAAAATACTTGGATCTGTGAGTTTGTAGTTTCTCTCTCTCTCTCTCTCTCTCTCTCTCTCTCTCTCTCTCTCTCTCATATTTTGGAGAGTTTTTGTTACAAAGTCATTGAGTTATTTTCCCTTTTGGTGATAGACTGCTGTTCTTCCATCCAACAAGTTGCTTATCACAGACATTGCAGTTTTGTTCTAGACATTTGATTTGAATCTTTTACACATGTCTTCCAAGTCTAGAATACGTTTAGTCTCCAGCTCAGGGAGCCGGTGGGGCTCACTCACTAAGGTGCCTGCCTTGTGGTGTGACCTGTCCCCAGTTACATGGTGGCCAGTGTCTGAAAAACATTGTTTACAATGCTTTGTTCAGTTTTCAGTTTTTGGAAGAGTGGATAAACCTAATCTCTGTTGTTCATGGAAACAGATATCCTAACCTAGTTCTTAAAACTTCAGTGAATTTTTAAAATTTATTTATTTAATGTGTATTTTGCCTACATGTAAGTGCATCTATGTATACAATTCCTGTGGAGGTGAGGAGAAGGCCCCAAACTTTTAGAACTGGAATTATAGACACCAGGCGAGTGCTGGAAACTGAACCCAGGTCCTCTGCAAGAACAACAAGTGCTTTTAACCACTGAACCATCTCTCTAGCCCCCAGTGAAATATTTTCAAGCCACAGGCAAGTATGTAATATATTCTTTACTTGGATAGACACTGGTTGGCTTTATAATTTTGTCATATTTCTGCTGCATTTTTAAAACAAATTCAAACGTTATGAATACAGTTTAGATCATCCCTCTTGAAAGGATCTTCTTGTTCTTTACAGAGGTAGCCAGTATTCTGTAACTGCCAGTTATCATTTGTATGTGGGTTTTTAGTAGTTTTACTACATGTATACATCCATAAAAACCCTTTATATTATCATGAACATTTAAAGCAATGTTATTCTGTGTCTATCATTCTTCAGTTTTCTTTGATGACTTTGCTCCTAAAAGTACTTGTTACCAAGCCTGATGATGTGAGTTTGATCTCTGGGATCTATATGGTAGAAGGAGAGATCTGACTCTTACAAGCTGTCCTTTAACCTTGGTCAAATGCTCTGGCGTGCATGTAACTACACACAGAGACACATACATACACACACAGATAAGTAAAAAAAAAAAAGTCAAAAAAAATTCTTCCAATGATAAATATAGTGTTAATTGCAATGTGCATTGCATGATGTCAAGAGTCTTGCTGGGTTTTGTCTATGAGGGTATCCAAGCATCAGAAATAGTGTTTGGCACATGGTAGGCATTGGATGAGTATTTGCTGAATGAATGAGTTCATTTACAGTATTACATAGTGTTTGATGATAGGGATCTGGCCTAGCTTACCTCCTCTTTGTGGGTGGGTGTTTAGGTGGTTATACTTTTTCTGGTTGATACAAATAATGCCATGAATGTGCTTGGTCTCCTTGTGTCCACACATAGGAAATTCTTTTAGGAATTGCTGGAATCTTATAAGGACTAAATTTTGTATTGTTGGATTACTCTCTATGATGTTAGACTTGATGTCTATTCATATTAACAATGTATAATTTGTTTCTCCATATACTCAACATTTGGTATGAATGGATCTTCATTTTTGCCACTCTAGTATGCATATAATTGTGTTTTATTTTGCTTTTCCTAGGTTTTAAATAGCACATTTCCTTTTTCCCCATAGAAATTCAATGTCATCTTTCCGTCCTGGGAGAGGGCACAGTGAAAGTCGAAGGACAGTGTTCTACACCAGTGAAGAGTGGGAACTTCTAGACCCACCTCCTAAAGACCTGGAGGAGTCCCTGGTGCTGGAAGAACGGAAGAAGCAGATGCCTGAGGGCAGCAAAGGTACAGAATGGCCCCAGCTCTGTTGCTGGCTGCACTGTCTTTTGTTACTTCAGGGATGCATGAGACAGTTGATAGAATTTCTGCAGGCATGAAGTGCCGTAGGGGTTTGTACTCTCTTGGGGGGGCGCATAATCCATAGAGGCTTGTAAGTGGCATGCTCAAGAAATAATGTCTGTTGGTCCAGTAGCTACTAAGCTTTGTCGGGAGATAGAATACTGGAAGTCTTGCTGCTGTGCTTCATAGAAACATAGACTTAAAGATTTCATATCAACCTGTAATCCTAGCACCTGGAGAACTGAAGCAGGAGGAATGCAAGTTTGAGGGAAGCCTGGTCTACATAGTGAGTATTGGCAAGCGTTGGTGATATAGCAAAACCCTGCCTCAAAACAACAAAACCTTTTTTATAGAAATTTGAAATGTACTCAAGAAAAGAGAATATAGTATCATGTATTCTGGAGGACTGGTTGGGTTAGTCATCTCTGCATTACTGTAACAAATACCTGAGATAAACCAGCTTTCCTAGAGAAAAGATTTATTTTGGTTCCTAGTTTTAGAGATTTTAGTTGATGACCATTGCTTTGGACCTGTTGTGGTACATCATTGTGGGAGCATGTGGCCAGAAGCAAAAGAGAGGAAGAGGAAAGACTGGGGCATCATTGTTCCCCTCAGTGGCACATCCCAGTAACTAGGAGGCTCACACTAAGCCCCAGTTTCCACCACCTCCCAGTGGCAGCAAGCTGAGACTAGGGCATTAACACAAGGGCCTTTGGGGACATTCTAGATACAAACTATAGCACCAGATCCAGCTTTCATAGCTTTGAACTTACACAGCATCTCTTAGGCCATCTGTAGCTCCTCTAAGCACCTAACCTTCCTGAACCTCCATCAGCTGGATTTCTTTGATGCAAATCCTAAACAACAACCATTGTATTTGTGAATACTTTATTATGTATTTCTAAAAGGTGATTAAAAAATTACAGCTACAAAATTATAACTTTAGTTACAGTAAATCTCAATATTATTTAATTTCTCAGTTCAGAAGATGTCTATGTACATATATTACTTTGTTTAGTTGAGTTACTTACTTAGTAATGTTTTGAACATAAAATTACAATAAATAAGCAGGGCACGATGGCGCACACTTCTAATCCCAGCACTTGGGAGGCAGAGGCAGGCAGATCTCTGTGAGTTCAAGGCTAGCTTGGTCTATATAGTGAGTTCCAGGCCCTCTGGGGCTACAGGGAGACCCTGTCTTAAAAAAGATTAAAAAAAAAAAGCCAAAACAATAAGTAACTTTGAAATTCTGCCTTTTGCCTGAACAGGAGGCAGGGTTGGGGAAATCTTTATTGGGATAGCAAATACTCACTAAAGGAACTTTTTGTGGGATCCCTGGGGAAAGAACGACCATGATGTTTGGGAAATGACTGAGTTCCCTGGAACCATGATGAGGCCTTCCTGGCCCATGCAGCGTAGTGTGCACTGTGTCCAAGGTCAGTGTGCTTAGTTGCCCGGTATATGGCATGGTCAGTTAGATAAAGGAGGGTCATTGTGAACTTGGGATGTTTCCTGGAAAGGTAGGGTTGTTTAAAATGAAGTATTGCTCTGACATCCAGTAGAAAGCATAGGCAATGGAGAGATGGTTCCTGCCTGGGGAAGAGAGTGTCAACGGGGAACAGTGTCTTGGGAGGGATGAGAGGTTCTTGGTATCACTGGAGAGTATTTCTTAACTGATGACAACTCACCTAGCTTATACCCAGTACTGACCCTCCTTGACAGGGAGTGTGTGTGTGAAAAACAGCAATGGCTCTGGATTTGGAACTGGCTTGGTTTGTAGACACTTCCTAGAACGACTCCAGGAATCCGCCCATCAATTTGTCCAATGTTATTTGCAAGAAGTGGACTACTCTTCCTTGTATTTTCTCCCTTACTTTAGAAAATAGAATTTATTTTTCTTTTATGTGTATGAATGTTTTGCCTGCATGTATTTTAAGTGCACCACGTGTATGCAGTGCCCTCAGAGGTCAGATGAGGGTGTCAGATTCCCTGAAACTGAAATTAAAATGGTGTTAGCCATCATGTGGGTCCTGGGAACTGAACCTGGGTCCTCTGCAAGAGCAGCCAGTGCTCTTAATCGCTGAGCCATCTGTCCAGCCCCTCTTCCCTTTTACTTTTAAACAAAAGTTTTATTGAAGTATAACATACAGAAAAGTTCCCAAGTCAGAAACATATGGCTCAGTGAGTTGTCATCAAACAAGCACACCAGCTATCCAGCACCATTTAGGTTCCAGATTCCTTCCAGGCTCTGCCCAACCCCAGGAGACTTCTGTGCTGCTTCAGAGTTAATGTCTTTGTCTCTTCCCTAGCCTTATATAAATCAAAACTACATAGTCTAGGTGACATTTGGGCACATGCCTTTAATCCCAGGACTCAGGAAGCCGAGACACCATGTTGTGCAATGTCTGCGGTGACCAGAAGAGTATATTAGATCCCTTGGAACTAGAGTTCCAACATGTGGGTGCTGGGATCCGAACCTGGTTCTTCTGCAAGAGCAGCCAGTGCTCTTACCTGCTGAGCCATCTTTCCAGTCCCTATTTGTTTTTATTAACTTTTTAAAGAGATTTTCTCTATTTTCATTTTATGTTTATGAGTATTTAAACTGAATGTATGTGAGTACTCTATGTGCCTGCCTGGAGCCATAGAGGCCAGAAGAAAGCATCAGAGCCCTGGAAATGGTGTTATAGTTATAACTACCATGTGGGTGATGAGAACTAAACCCCACTTCTCTGCAGGAATAGCCAGTGCTAAGCCATCTATCCAGTCCCTGAACTTAACCTGTTTTTATTTTATGCGTATGTGTGATTCTCTGTATGTATGTATATGCATCACCTGCATGTAATGCTCAGGGAATCCAGAAAAGGGCATTTGACTTCCTGGAACTGAAGTTACAGACTGCTTTGACCCACCATGTGGGTACTAGGAATTGAACTCTGGTCTTCTCTAAGAGCAGCAAGTGCTTTTAACTTCTAAGCCATTTCTCCAGCCCCTATAATTAAAAGACAAAAACAAAAACATTAATCTTGGCTTTTTTTTTTTTTTTGAGACAGGGTCTCTCTGTAATGCCAGCTGGCCTGGAACTAACTATATAAACCAGGCTATGTAGATGCACCTGCCTCTGCCTCCTGGGATTAAAGGCATGTGCCACTGTGCCTGGCTTTGTTTTTGTTTTTAAAATTTGTTAAATCTTAAGATCTATTTTTAATTTTATGTGCATGAATGTTTTGTCTGCATGTATGTATGTGTACTACATGCATGCCTGGTGCCTGCAGAGTCCAGAAGAAGGCATCAGATCTCCTGGAACTGGAGTTACAAGTGGTTAAGGGCCACCGTGTGGGTGTTGCGAACTGAACCTAGGTCCTCTGCAATATCAACAAATACTCTTAATGACTGAGCCATCTCTTCAGCTCCTTGGTTTTGCTGTTTTGTTTTTAGCTAAAAACAGATGAACAAAAACAAGAAACCAAGGACTTCCTGGTGCATCTTAGGTTCCTTTAAAGTACTCATGTAGTAGTCTTCCAAAAGCGACCCATTGGGGAATCATTGCTGGGTTTAGACTGTTGATTATTCTTTAGAATACAGTGGGTTAAAGAGACAACCAGCCACTCTGTTTTCTTCTTTAGGTAGTGAATATAACTCCCTCAGAGGATGATGTGTAAGAAGATTTGGTTTGCCTTTTTAAAGAGTTTTATTTTTATAGCAATCACTAGCTCGGGATTCCCCTTCGAGTTTGGACGAAACCCCTACAAAGGAAAGCGCCCTTTGAAAGACATCATTGGGTCATACAAAAATCGTCACAGCAGTGGTGATCCATCAAGTGAGGTGTCAGGATGCCTCAGTAAACCCTCTGAGATGCAACTACAGATTCAGAGCCAGCAAGAAGAGCTGGAACGGCTCAAAAAGGACCTGTCCAGTCAGAAGGTAATTATCCCCTTCAGACCTCTGTGTGGTCCCCTCAGCAGATCAAGGACCAAGGAGTAGAGCCTGCCCTTTCTTGCTACACAGTCCTGCATCTTAAACTGTACCCGGTGTTTGTTCAAAGACCTTTGAATCTAGAAAAGGGAAAGGTCTCTTGCTTAAAGTTGTTTGAGTTGCTCTCTGTCTAGTGTAGTTGCTGGGAGTTGAACTCAGGTCCTCTGGAAGAATAGTATGTGCTCTTAAATACTGAACCATCTCCCCATTCTACTCCTACCCCCTTTTTGAGGGGCAGGGTCTCACTATGTAGCTCAGGCTAGCCTGGAACTCTTGATCTTCCTGCTCCAGTGCTGGAATTACAGGCATGTGCCACTACACTGACATTGCAGATTGCTTAGCGCTCATAAACATTGCTAATTACAGCATGCCTGTTCATTATTTACAGTTTCCTATTATTGTTCTCTTCAAGTAATATTTGTGGAGTTGGATTTTTTTACCCCCTTTCTCTATTTTTGAGATCTTTCAAGAGGAAGTTCAGTATTAAAATGTTTCCAATAGGGTTTGTTTCTGTGTTTCCTGAAATTCCAATGATCACTTCATGTATCACTGTCATGATTTCTGCATTTCCTCTCTCCTCCCTCCCCCATCCTCTTCTTGGCTTCCAGGAGCTCATTCGGCTGCTCCAGCAGACAGTAAGGTCATCCCAGTATGACAAATACTTCACGAGCCACCAGATCAGCCAGGGGGTCCCCAGGGACACTCTGGAGCTTCTCCACCAGAAAGACGATCAAATCCTGGGCCTCAGCAGCCAGCTGGAGAGGTTCAGCCTGGAGAAGGAAAGTCTGCAACAGGAAGTAAGGACACTGAAGATCAAGGTGGGCGAGCTCAACGAACGGCTGGGAATGCTGATGGAGACCATCCAAGCCAAGGACGAAGTCATCATCAAGCTTAGCGAGTGCGAGGGCAGTGTGTCTTCACCCTGCTTGGGGCCCAGCTCTC
Organism: Eospalax fontanierii; assembly: GCA_035773235.1. Lineage (NCBI taxonomy): Eukaryota > Metazoa > Chordata > Mammalia > Rodentia > Spalacidae > Eospalax > Eospalax fontanierii. The sequence goes on along the minus strand of CM069539.1, from coordinate 61,968,639 downwards.
CTTTGGCCGCCCCTGCCAGCCGGGACCAGCTGGAGCTGGACAGGCTAAAAGTAAGGGCAGGGTGTGGGCTGGTTACCAGGACAGATCCAAAACTTCACCCGCATCCATCCCTAGAGATACTGCTTTCATGAGCTAATATAGTGAGAGAGCAGAGCAGCTGTGCCACGTATGAGTGAGTGAGAGAAAGGAAGTGCAACAGGGTTTACAGGCAAATTTAAGCTTTCTAAGGAGCTTCCTTGGAAGCATTTCCAGCACTGTTGCCATTGATTGAAACAGTTTCAGATTGTTTTCTCCTGTGCTTTTGGTACCCAAACTTTCCTTTTTGTTTATCTTGCCCTCAAGGCTCCATATCATTATAGCACAGAACACATGGAGGCTGTCAGCTGCTGCTTCTGTGTACATGATGCAACACAAACTTAATCTGCCCAGCCTGCCGCAGGCCTGGAGTGGGAGCATTGTCCCCAATGGCCAGACAAAGTCCAGCTGGGGAGGTGAACCCAGCTCTATATTTAGTTTCTCTGCAGCCAACTTTCTTTGACTGATCAGCCTTTTAGTGATGTGTTTGTTCATTGTTTCCAAATATGGTATTTTTAAGGAGCCAGATGAAAGGAGAATATCATGATTTGGGCAAGAAAGGGGTGTTTTGGGCCTTTTGGTCTGGCATATATACCTTGAGTCAAGTGCTTAGCTTGCCGAAGCTGAGCAGGTGTGATGAGGGGGCGTGTAAGTGTGATGAGGTTCAGTGCCCTGGACCAAGAGCCTCAGTCTGACTCTCAGAATTCAGAAGCCTGCTTTCCAGTCCAGCACTGAGTGGATGGACAGCCTCCCTGGCTTGGCTTACTACTTTGCCTGGGCTAGATAACCAGAATGGGTCCCTGAGAGTGAGGTTTAAGCCAGATCAGGATACTCGCATGCCTAACCAGGACACTCGTGACCATAGCAAGTGTTCCATGAGTACTGAAGCATTTCCAGGGAATCTCTGTACCCTGAGAAGGTTTCCTAAGTCTAGAGATGGGAGAAATATTTAGAACTGGCCAGGGCATAAGGACATAAGGAACCTTTGGAAGCCATGGCTCTTTATTTAAAAGCGTCTTCACTTCATCAATGAAAGAAACTGTAAACTTATTTTTCAGAGCATTTACATGAAAACTTTCTTACCTCCCTTGGCTGTTGCTGGCTCCTTTATTTATTTTTTTGCTCAGAGCCTCAAGAACAAGCCACACATGTGCTTTTAAGTGGAACTTAGCAAATCTTGTCATCAACTTGTTACATTCTCTCAAGGATAAAATAAAGAGAAAGAAGTTAACACTTGGTGAATTAAGTAAAGGGCATGCTGTTTTCTTGGTAATTTGGGGAGGTAGTACTGGGGGTTGGCCCCCAGGGCCTTATGCATGCTAGGCAAGTGCTTTACCACTGAGCCACCCTTAGGTTTACCACTGATCCATCCTTAGGCCTATTGTACTTTTCTTTCAGTTTTTCCATAATTTTGAAACTTGCCATTTGCAAAAGTTGAGGAACATGTTTTCTCAGGCACATGTACATCATAGGTTGTGGTTACTCATTATTACAATGTCATTTCTAGGTGAAGGTTTTTGCATATTTATAACTTTTATAGAAGCTGGGTAAATAAAAAGAGAACCAACAAAGAATATGTTATATTTCTCTGGTTTACAAAAAGAATGTTAAGCCAGGTGTGGTGATCCATGCTTTTAATCCCAGCACTGAGGAGATAAAGGCAAGTAGATCTCTGTGAGTTCAAGGCCATCCTGGCCTACATGGTAAATTCTAGACCAGCTGGGGCTAGGGGGAGACCTTGTCTCAAAAAGGCCAAAAAAAAAAGTTAAGATGCTTTTTTTCTTTTGAAACCACTTTAATGAGGATAAGTAGTTTGCATAGATTTAGAAAATGCATCCTGTTTATTTCTCCTGTCATTAGTTGAGAAAAATGACTACAGTTAAGTAAATGTTTTTCCATCTCCTTCATCACAGCAGCCATACTCACTTTCTTGCTGCCACAAAGCCAAAAAGATTAATCAGGAAGTTCCTCTTAACCTCTTCCAGTTCTTTTAGAACTTGCTCTTACCGGCAGGACTAGTTGGTGAGATGAAAGGGGCTAATTATATGAGATACTTAGCATGCACCCCATTAACTGATAAACTGTTTCTCTCACAGGATAATCTACAGGGGTACAAAACCCAAAATAAATTTCTAAATAAGGAAATTTTGGAACTCTCAGCTCTACGAAGAAATGCAGAAAGAAGAGAAAGGGATCTGATGGCAAAGGTGAGTCAAGACAGGTGTGTTTTATTGTCGGATGGGTGGGGAGGCTAGGGCACAATTTCAAGTGTGTGCACTTTAAAACCTGTTCAACCACCATATTTGGAGAACTATGACGGCTAGAATCAAAATATATATGAAACATACAGTATGTTTTCTTTATTGATGACAAAGAAATTCTCTAGGTAGGCCTGCTTCATATGTATTTTTAATCATGTTTTCAGGGAGGGTAAAGTACATGTAAAAGATTCCCCAGATTAAACACATTTGGGTTTTTGCTTATTCTGTTGAGCTCCAGTTTCATGTGTATAAAATGGGGATAGTGAGAATATTCCCATCTCTGTAAACACAGTAGGGTTTATGGTTGCAAAAGGCTTTGCACAGTATAAGGGACCACAGACATTCCAATTGTAAACAAATGAGTTACAGTCATACAGTGCTTATCCACAGCTGTTGTATACCTTATATACTATTTTTGAGCATGTTCCGAAACCTTACTTTGCATGTTTTCCAGGGTGAAGCTGGTTTTTTTCCCATCTGGTAGCAGGTGGAAACTAGTTCTTGTCACAGTATCCTAAGAAAGTTGGTTGTATGAGGTAGCCACTCATGGCCCATATGCCAAGTGGGACCAGCCTTAGCCTCAGTAATTGACTCATGACCCAGTTTTGATTGTGTACTCTAACACTGTCAAAGGATGATGCTTGTGTTGGTACCCAGAACTTTGGTTATGGGCACCCCTTCTGTGTCAAACTCTTTAGAAGAAGGGAGCCATAAGAGGCCATTTTAAACCTGAAAGGGCCTGTGGCATACGTTAGTCTCTTATCTGTGTTACAGTCTATGTCTAGCTTATTTCTAATAGTTTTAGGTGTGTTGGTTTGAGCTCATTAGTTACCTAAGGTACCTAAGGATTGCTTTTCCCATGAATCTCTCTGGATGGAGGTAACCCCTACATTCTCTGCAGTATTCTAGCCTGGAAGCCAAGCTCTGCCAGGTAGAAAGTAAATACTTGATATTGCTTCAAGAAATGAAGACACCGGTTTGCTCAGAAGAACAGGGGCCTGCCCGAGATGTCATAGCCCAGTTGTTGGAGGATGCTCTGCAGGTTGAGAGCCAAGAGCAGCCGGAGCAAGCATTCATTAAACCTCATCTGGTCAGGTAAATGTGCTCAGGTCTGTTGGGGGCAGTCTACCCATTCCTGAATCCAACAGCAGTACCCATTTATGGGTACCTCACACAGCTCAATGTGTCTAATTTGGCACTCATTGCAAGTGCTATCAGGCCAGCAAAATAAGTAATGTCATTCTCCCCCAGGGATCAATTGATAGAGCTGAGAATCAGTCCAGGCCTGTTGATTGCAAGACCATGTCAAAGTAGCCTCACTTTCCAGTACATAATTCCTTCTTCAGGAGGCAGTTTTCCAAGGAATAGGAACCCTTTCCTTAGATGCAGCCACATCTGCAGGGATTTGGAAACAAAGGAGCCCCTGGTGGGAAGGATTTTCTTTGTATAGGAAAGCAGCTTTCATAACCTGATTGAGTGGCAGGACCCACCGAGGACCTGATACAAACCACGGATGCACCTCCAAGTACCTTGGACACAAATGTACAGAATTCTACATCTTTTTTTGAGGGGGTTGGGTGAGAGAGAGGATCATAGCATCTGGAAGCACATGATGGATCCTGAATTTAAAACCTATATAATCTATTTTCTGAAAAACAGATCTCAGAATGTTGGAGCTGGGCAGAGTCAGTAGATTCTCGGGTGTAGCCTCCTCTACCGCTCTGCTGTGCAGACACAGTACTGTCTCTGGGCCTTGCTCACTGTAGTGTTCTCGCTACCCTGCCTTCCCCAGCCTTAGATAAACCCTGCTTTTCTTTATCATGCTTGGTCCCTTCCTCAAGCTTGCAGCACCTACCAGCATTATCTTGGCTGTTCAAATGATAGAAGTATTCTGTCAGAATGTGACCAACACCATTATTACAGAGCACCTTTTTCAAGGTCTACTAGGTGCAGGAACTGTGCTAAGTGATTTATGTGCACATTTGAATTTAATGCTCAATGGTATGTTTTTGTCTTTAGTTTGTAAGTGAGAATGCTAGGGTTAGGAGGTGGCATAACATCCTGGGACATGTAACCTATGAGTGGCATCGATGGGACCCCAGCCCAGATGACGTGATTCTCACAGTCAAGAGTGCCACCCCCATGGTGGTTCCCCATGGTGGTCGCTGACCTCTGAGCCATACTGAAGGTGTGTTGTATTCTTCCCATGTGCATTCAGGAAGTTCCTGAGCATCCTTCCTACCAGCTTCACAGACCTTCATGGGATGAATAGAACACAGTGGCTGTATTACTTCCCCTCATGGAGGACACTTAGGATCTTGCCAATTTTCCTAATTACAAACATATGGAACATGGTCCTATGTACCCAGGCAAGAGGGTTTCTCCAGGATGTAAAGAATTTAATTTCTTGGTATGGAAGACATGCTCATCTTCAGTTCTGCTAGTTTTAATTTCTGAAGCACCTGTGTGAGTTTAGTTCATAGATGAGAAGGGAACATGGGGCTTATAGGATTGAAGTCTGGGTTTAATCAGAGCTAGATTCCTTTCTGAATCTTCTAGGGCACAGCTCTTTTCATTTGTCATTGAAGATGTTGGCAGAATATAATTCCTGGCTAGATGTAAAGCTAGTCCCGTTTCCTTCCCAGCTCCTAGGGACCACCTGCATTCCGTAGCCGTCTCTTCCATTTTCCTATTTTTATTTTATGTGTAAGTGCACCTGTGTCATGCAGTGCCTGCAGAGGTCAGACAAGAGTATCAGATCCCCTGGAACCAGAGTTAGAGCCAGTTGCTAGCCACCATGTGGGTCCTAGGAATCGAACCCAGGTCCTCTGCAAGAGTAGTCAGTGTTCTTTAACTGCTCAGTCATCTCTCTGGCCTCACTGCTTCCAGTTTAAAGGTGGCAGCAGCTGGTCCAGTCTCTGAACACCTTCCATCTCCCTGCCTCTCATCTCTTCTGCTGCCTTTTCCTTCCTTTATCTCTCTGCCTCTTCCACCTTTCATTTCTATGATCCACATTGTAGCCTCTGTTTTCTACTTTGAAGGGCTCGTTGTGTATCATGCCCCTTGGTAACCCAGGTAATCTTCTTTTAAATTCTGTAAACTTTATGTTGTCTGTTATAATCTTTTCACCTGGTAGCATAGTCACAGATACCCAGGGATTATGATGTTGACATCTGTGAGGCCATATCCTGTTCACCAAAGCCTTAATTCATGTTCATATCTAATACCTTATATTATATCTTCTTTCTTGTCTTTTTACCTTTTAAAATGATGATTTTTGGCCATGTGTGCCAACGCACACCTGTAATCCCTGATACTTAGAAAGATGAGGCGAAAGGGTCAGTTGAGCCCAGGCATTGGGGCCAGCCTGGGCAGCATAACAAGATACTGTTTTTAAATTAAAATGATGTCTTTTGCTTTGTTTTATTTTTTGAGACAGGGTGTCCCTGGAGCCCCAGCTGGCCTGGAACTTACTATGTGGATCAGGCTGGCCTCCATCTCATAGAGATCCACCTGACTCTGCCTCCTGAGTACTGAGATTAAGGGCCTAAAATCTGTTTTATTTATTTATTTTTGTTTTATGTGCATGACTGTTTGCCTATATGTATGTAAGCACACCCATTTGTGAAATGCCTGTGGAGGCCAGAAGAGAGCAACAGATACTCTAGAAGTAGAGTTATAGACAGTTGATAGCCACCATTTGGATGCTGGGAACTGAACCCGGGTCCTCTAGAAACTGAACCTGGACTCTGTACAGCAAACGGGTGCAGGAACGTGAGCTGAACTCCCGATCCTCCAGCCTGCTCCGCTGCACCTTCCACCAGTACCGTGCCATTTTCATCTTTCTTTGTTATTTGTCCACAGTGAGTATGATATCTACGGGTTTAGGACGGTCCCTGATGATGATGAGGAAGAGAAGTTGGTTGCCAAGGTCCGAGCATTGGACCTAAAGACTCTGTACCTCACAGAAAACCAGGAAGTTTCCACTGGGGTTAAGTGGGAAAATTATTTTGCCAGTACAATGAACAGGGAGATGGTGTGTTCTCCAGAACTGAAAAACCTGATCCGAGCAGGCATTCCCCACGAGCACCGCTCCAAGGTGTGGAAGTGGTGCGTGGACCGTCACACCAGGAAATTTAAAGACAGCACAGAGCCAGGCTACTTCCAGACCTTGCTTCAGAAAGCTCTGGAGAAACAGAATCCAGCCTCCAAGCAGATTGAACTGGACCTACTTCGGACTCTGCCCAACAACAAACATTACTCCTGCCCTACCTCAGAGGGCATCCAGAAGCTGCGCAGCGTCCTGCTCGCTTTCTCTTGGCGGAATCCAGATATCGGCTACTGCCAGGGCCTGAACAGGTGGGTATCAGACTACACCCATCTATCTGCCAGTTAGAGAACATCCAGGCAACAGGCACTACCTGGCAGATCCCTTCCTGCCTGACTGGCTAAGAAAAGGCAATATTTTAAAGGAAGAAGGGATGAAAGCCAGAAAGTTTTAATGATGCAGTTTTTCCAGTTCTAGAATAACTCAGGGAAGTAACATGCTTTCAGAAAGTATTAGGAGCACAGCAGTTGGCTGGGGATGTTCTTCAGTGGTTAAATGTGTTCTTGGCCCAAATGAGGCCTTGGTTCAATCCCCAAGACCAGAATTAATAAGCACAAAAGTCAGATTCTCTTGAAACAGCTTGGAGTCCATTCTTCCTTTCTTGCTTTTCTCTTCACACCTGGGTTTTAATCATAAGAATCTGATTGTATTAGTTGATAAATTCATAGAGTGAAAACTTGCATCACTTGTTTATATGGGATCCTAAGCAATTTTATAGTTCATTAAAGCTTAGCCCTTGAAGGTTGACCTAAACTTTATTTCCTTTCTATTAAATTGGTTCTTAGACAATTTCATACATGGACATAATGCCTGCTGACCACTCTCTGCCCCTCACCCTCTGCCATCTCCCTACCATCCCTGTCTACTGCCCCTCCTCCCCACAGCTCTCTCCCTGTCTCTCATGCTTGTCTGTTCATTTTGTTTTGTGATCTAGTGAGCTGACTCTCTGATAAGTCTCGAACACTTCTTTACTTCTGTAAGCAGAGAACACTCAGGCCTCTCACCTTTTGTGGATGATCCAGGCTTGTCATCCAAGCATTGCTGGGCTGGGTGAAGGCCTCAGGAATGCCAAGGTCTGCTGCCCACCAAGTTCCTTCCAGCACTGGGTGATGTACTTTCTGTTCTTTCTACCTTCTGCTGTCATGGCAGTTTGTGCTTCTATTCCTTGCTAGGTAGAGGTGGCAGGGAATCAAGCTTGTTAGAAAGATAAAATAAAAAGGAAGATGTATGTGTAAGCCAAGAGTATGAGCTTGAATTTAGAATGCTGGCATTTAGTCTCATTGCCTAGATGCCCCTTGCTCCTAACCTATGTTCGGCGCTGACCTCTAGGTCAGCTGTCTGTGTCTGAAAGGAGAGTGTTATAGGAGGAAAGGTTTAAAACAAGATTGCTACTTGGTTAAGACCCACATGACGCCAGATGGCCAACAGGAAGCCATGACCTTTGTGGTGGGGAGGAAAGGTGGGCTCTCTCTGCCCTTGAAAGGTTAACAAGGACTTCAGCTGATCCTAGGCATTCTCCATTACAAACAAAACAAAACACCCTGCCTGAAGCAGTCTCAATTTTACTTAAAGCCACAATTCATGTTGTATACTTACTCAAGACTTGATAGAAGCTGAAAGCCTCTGAGCCCAGGGATCCCCAGTGAGGCCTTGCTGGGGGTTCATTTGCATTCCACTTGCTTGGCCTTGTCATGGAATCTGTTCTACACATGAGTGATCTTCCAGGTACCCAGAGCTCTCCGTCTCGTTTCCATGCTTATTTTATAAAGTCTCTGAATTTTAACTTGTCAGAATACTTGGTACATGTCCATACCTTTGAGTATCTAGATTTTCAGTAGGAGAACCCTAGATTTTTCTCTGTGATTCAAACCCATCATCTTCAGCATCACTTTTCTGACAGTGTCTCTGTTGGACTCTTTACCTCCTTTCCTGGCTGGGCATTTGGCTTCTGCACTTTAGGAACTTTCCCACTCTTGATCTGTCCCCACTGTTATCTTTCCCTTCTCCATCCCTTCCACCTTGCTACCTAGCCCAGGTCTTTGTTTATTTTTTCAAAATTGAAATTGAATCCTTAATTTTATTAAAGAAGCAGGAGAAGAGCAAACTTATAGAAAGGACGTTTGTTGTTGTTGTTTTTCCCAGCGAGTGATACACATAAGCTTTGTATTTTGGGCAGAGGTTCTTGCGTTTCAGCTAAGTAGAGAGAGCTTTTCTCTCAACTCTGCCCTAGTACTGAGGATGGAACCCTGGACTTCATGCATGCTAGACTAGGCAAGCACTCTGCCCCTGAGCACACGCATAGCACCTACCCTTCCTTGTAATGCTGAGGATTGGCCTGAGGCATACTAGACAAGCTCTGTACTACTGAGCTATATTCCCAGTACCTCCCTGCCTCTCCACATACACCTTTATTTTAAATTTTGAAGCAGGGTCTTGCCAATTTGCCTAGGTGTGACCTTCAACTTGTGATCCTCCTGCCCTCTGCCTCCTGAGTAATTGGGATTAGCCGTGCTTTGCCATGCCTGGCAGCAGTCTTTGATTGTGACAGCATGGAGACAGTTGGAACCAAGTTTCTGTTATGAATGACACAGAAGTTGGTACATGTGGGCCTCTTTCCCACCCATGTGCACACGTAGATAAGGCTGTCCTAACCTTTCAGTGGGAGTCTTTCTCCAGTGTGGAACCAGCATGTATGACATCAGAATGTTTTTAAATTACCTTATACTTTATTACTTACATTCACATTGTTTTTGAAACTAAAAGATTAATTAGAACCTAAGTAATAAACTCAAATAATTAACTACATTAGCAAAATGTTACAATTAAAACATTTTTTAAAAAGTAAGACAGATGGCTCAGGGTTAAGAGCACAGCTCTCTACAGAGAATTGGGGTTTGCTTCCCAGCACCCAAATGGCAGCTAACAGCCATCTGTTAACTCCAGTTCTAGAGGATCTGGTACTCTACTGGCTTCTGTAGGCATTATACAACACAGATACACTTACATGTAGACAAAACACTCATACATATAAAATTAAAATACATAAAATTAAAATAATAATAAAGCAGCTTGGAAGTGCATGCCTTTAATCCCAGCACTCAAGAGGCAAAGGTGGGTGGATCTCTGTGAGACTGGACCAGCCTAGTTTACAAAGAGAGTTTCAGGCCAGCTGGAGCTACAGAGAGAGCTGTTTCAAAACAAAACAAAACAAAATAATAATGAATAAAGCAAGGCTGATCCTGGCCTCTGCAGTCATCGAATGCACAGGTATACTTAACATACATGCAGTCAAAACACTCATACACCTAAGAAATAAACATTTTTAAAGCTATAAAAATAAGACTGATCATCATACAGAAGCAATTTCATTGGGAAATGGTTTCAACTTTGAACAAAAATCAACTTACAGGATCCAAGGAATGTGGCTTTCCTTCTCAAATTTTAGAAGATTCCTCACTTGCTTGAGAATACATAATTGTTTTTATTTATTAGAGAACTAGAAATCACATTGACCCTCAGAGAAAATAGCTTCGGCAGATGTCTGGGTTAGGACCGGCCCAGGCCAGCGCTGATCTTGATCATTGTTTGCATACAGGTTGGTGGCAGTGGCCCTTCTTTACTTGGAACAAGAAGATGCTTTCTGGTGTCTGGTCACCGTCGTGGAAGTCTTCATGCCCCGAGACTATTATACCAAGACTCTTTTAGGATCCCAGGTACTTAAAAAACTTTTTTTTAAATTTATTTTTATTTCCTGTGTGTAAGTATATTATCTGCATGTATGTAAGTGCACCTATAGCATGCAATGCCTGTGGAGGTCAGAAGACAGCATTGGATTTCCTGGAACTGGAGTTACAGTTGGTTATTAACCATTATATGGGTACTAGGAATTAAACCCAGGTCCTTTGTAAGAACAGCCAGTGCTCTTAACCAGTGAGCTCTCTCATCAGCTCCAGGATCCCAGGTACTTTTTAAAATACCATGCCCCTGGATGTGGTGGTGCACGCTTTAATCCCAGCACTCGGAAGACAGAGGCAGGTGGGACTCTGTGAGTTCAAGGCCAGCCTGGTCTACATAATGAGTTCTGGGCCAGCTGGGGCTACAAGGAGATCCTTCTCATAAAGACAAAAATAAATAAATAAAATAAAATGAAATACTGTGTCTTCATCACCAGCTTGGAGAATTAATAGCTGTCGCCTGAGTTAATCCCGTGGGGGAGACTTGTGTACATGACATTAACAACTGGTTTCTGCAGACAGCAGAGCCCAGCTCAGAGTCTGTCAGCTCACTGGGTTCCTAACACAGAGAAGCAGTCCTGTCCTGTACACTTGATGCCACTTTCACAGTCACACACACTTTCCACTGGGCACAGACCTCTCTGGCAGGCTATATAGACCGAGGGTAGTGGAGAAGCCTGGTATGTTCAGTTGGGTCTGCCAGGATGCAGATGTCAGGTGGGAGGAGATGTGTCCATTGGGGGACTGACGGCTGCTGAGGAGACTGGGAGAGTCTCCAGCCAGGGGCGGGAAGGAGAGTTGGGGAGGAGTCATGGCTGGTAAAGAAAGGTGCCACAGAAACAGTTCCTCGGTGTCCTGCCACTGGCTGGCTTCTGGGAACAGACAGTGATGGACCCTGAGGAACAACAATAGCGTGGCAGTTACCTCTCACGCCAGGGGAATCTGAGTAGCATATCTCATTCCATACCTGGGTCCTGACACCAAGAGCCAGGATAGGGTGCTGTGGACTGGGAGAGATCCTAGCATCTGTCTCTTCCTGGGTGTATGTCCTGCCTTGTGTCTCTGGGCATCTCTCCCTGTGGGCTGGGGCTGTCCCACTGCTGGCTGCTGTTTGGCCCTTTCTCTGCTTCTGATCTGCCTCTCCCTTGGGCTCCTTCTGCCCGGAGCATAGCCATGACTGCTCTACAGCTGCTTTCCTAAGTTCACACTAAATCTGGCATACCTGCCTACACAGCATTTTCTCACCCTTTCACTCCTCTTGGGCCACCCCCACAGGCTGGTGAGCAGTTCCCACCCACCCATGTTGCCACTAGACACAGTGCACCCTATAAAGACAGATTATCTGTGTGGGGGTGTCTTGGACTATTACACCATTCCATACCCATCTGGAAAGCTCCAGGTGAGTCCTAGCACACACAGCCTCCCCCTACTATGCTGTCTTTCTGGGCAGCTGTCAGGACTGCTTGGATTCCTACCACTCCCATGATGGCTGTTATCTAGCTAGATTGCCCTTGCCTATCTGCCTGTTCTCCAGCTAGTTAGTGGTACCTTCAGGGCCATAGCTCTGTCTTCTTAGGATGCCCAAATCCCTGCAAAGTAGATATCAGAGCCTACAAGAAAAGGGAACTGGTATTTAGGGAACTGGCCTCATAGTAGTAGCTCTACTATTAAGTCCTATTAGGTAAAGGCCTTGTCTGGTTTGACTCAGCAGAAATGAGGGTCAGAAATACTGAACAAGATGCAGCTGCCTCGGGCCAGGCAGCAAGATGGCTCAGCGGGTAAAGATCCTTGCCCCTAAGCCTGATGGCCTGAATTTGATCCCTGGCACCCCCATGGTAGAAGGAGAACTGACTCCTGCAAGTTTTCCTCTGACCTCCACACATGCACCATGGCACACTCATACATACACACACACACACACACACACACACTAAATAAATGTTTAAAAGGAGGGATCTGGTGAGGTGGCTCAGCAGGTAAAGATGCTTCCTGCCAAGACTGAGTGTCTGAATTCTATCCCTGGGTCTTACGTGGAGTAAGAACAGAACTAACTCCCACAAATTGTCTTCTGACTTCCCTACATGCGTGCTATAGAGCACCCTTGCACATCCACATCCACACACACACAAACGTAATAGAAAAAACATTTCTTTTAAGTACAGCTGCTGAGGGGTGGGCCTGGACTTTGTACTGGGTGCTGGCAGCCCTGTATTTAAGCTCACCCCTCTCATTCCATCCACAGTCACAGGAACATGGCAAGAAACTGTGCTCTGGCCTTCCCACAGCTGCCAAATCCAGGTCTCTATCCCAGCTGCTCGATTTCCATGGAGAAGCCTCGCCTCCCTGCTGTCTCTTCACTTGCTAATTAACCATGAACTGTTTCTCTGTCACATGAGTTTGTAAGTTAGGAAGGAAGTGGACGGCAGTGGGAAGAGGCAGTGGTCTCAGTCAGATGGAAGTTTAACAATCAGTAAATAGAGCTATTTATATGTAGCCCCTGAAAACTAATAGCCACAAAGGCTCCAATTTAAAAATCTCAGTGTTTTGGGGGGGCCTTGGTTCCCAGCATCCACATGGCTGCCAAAAGCCATGCTAACTCCAGTTCTAGGGGATCCAACACCCTCTTCTAATTTTTGTGGGCATTGCATGACATGTGTGCACTTATATACATGCAGGCAATGCACTCATGCACATAAAATTTTTTAAAATAATAATAAATAAAATATGTTTTTTCGATTCACTGTTTTGGAATAAGAAACGAAGCATAGCTGTTCCTGACCCCCTCTGCACTGTGGGGGCCGCCATGGTTTTTACCCTGCTGTTTGGTGCCTGTTTTCTTCCCTCAGCAGATGTATTTAACACAGACATTCTGCACATCATTGTTGTGTAAGGATGCTCATAAAATGGGGGTGGCTTTGGGTGTGCCATCAGCCCCAGGACTGGCTTTGCCAGAACCCCAAGCCTGATGCCCACTGCTGCTGTAGCTAAACTGCTTTCCAGCTTTCCCATTTTTGCCATCCTTGAATATGCCAGGACCTTACCAGCCACTGCAGTCACAGAGATGAATGATACAGTCATCCCATGTCCTCCAGTGCTCAGTGGATGAGGGGGTGAAACAGAGGCCTGGGCAAGAATTCCCTGGCAGCTGCACCATGCCCAGCCCTCTGCCAACCCCTCAGCAGCCTCAAGTGAGACACAGTCTGCCACCCAGTTAGGAGAAGAGGTGTACACACAGATCTCCACTTCAGGGCCAGATGGCCATCCCCTCCTCACGGATGACACCCCACCCAGACTAAAGCCCCTATCGTCACTTGGTCTCATACCAGCTGTCCACGTCTCATTGCTTTTACAGCTTCTTCAAGGTAACACCTGGTCTCCTTCACCAGGGCCTTGAAGTGTTGGCGAATGTGTCATCACTTGAGTGGAAGGATAAAGTAACCCGCAGAAAGTGTATAATCTGACCACCCAGGGTTAGTGTTCACAGGGGCAGGGAATGAACAGGGCTTCTGGGTGATTGATACCAGGGTTGACTGCTTGTGGACACCATGGGACAGTTTGGCAGTTTTGGAGATAGCCATGAGTAGTTTACCACTTATCCAGGTTTGACAGGGCCAGGTAGATAGATATAGGTGAGGTATGGCAGGGCTGTATAGCCTTTTGCTTTCATTTGTTTCAGCTAATTTGTATCTTTGGTTTTGTTTCCTGTTATTTTAATACTTTTATTTATTTATTTTCATTTTATGTGTGTGACTGTATTGCCTGCATGTAAGTGCACCTGTGTTATGTAGTACCTGCAGAGCATTAAATCCCCTGGAACTGGAGTTACAGGTATAGTTAAATCGAACCCGGATCCTCTACAAGAGCAGCCAGTGCTCTTAACAGCTGAGCTATCTCATTCTCTCCAGCCCAAGAATAACATTTTTAATGTTATTTTATGATTCAACTAGACTGTCTGCAGTTAGTACTCCAGTAATCACAATAATGCTCACACCTGTCGTTCTCACTTTACTGGGGTGCAGTTGAAAGTTTTGCAGCCGGGTTAGGGCTGCACACACTGGTAGGCATGTTCTCTGTATGAGCCCCTTTGGTGTCTGCATGCCACCAAATTGCTCTCCAAGATGGTCACCCGGGTGACTTCCCAGCAGCAGTGCCTGAGAGGGTGTCCTGCCCCACAGTCTCAGCATGTGCACTCCACGGCCTTCACCACCATGGCCTTTGTCCTCCAGGGGCTGGCTTGGCCCATTGTGCCTTTGCAGCCTGCTCCCTCTTTACCTAGTTCTGGCCTTTCTGCCACTCACCTGTAGTGGCTTCTGCTGCCTCTGCTTGGAATCTTCTGGTAGAGATGCCCTGGGGCCCCAACTAGTCCTAGTCTTCCCACTCCACCCTTATCCCTGTGCTCTGGCCTCAGGATATCCTGCCACTGCCCTCTCCATCCTCTGCGCAGAAGCTGGGTATTCTGAGCACATTTTCTTACCTCTCAGCAAAGACAAGGTACATCCCATAACAGTTACCTTTAGGTAGCTTTGAGGTCTGCATGACCTTCTCCATCTGTTGTCCTTTGGGACCCATTTTCATCAGTTTGGCTAGGAGCCATAGCTGGGTCTCTTGCATAGTGAACCTCTCCTCCAAGCCTGACCTCCTTGTTGTAGTGAAAGGGATGGACCTAGAAAGCGGGCCCAGCTGTTTTTGCCTCCTGCTAAAGGCCATGAGGTGCGTCTTCCCTCCCTGCTGTGTTTTCTAACTGGTGATGGAGAAATGGGTTTTTTAGGTCGATGCTCATCTTGTTGTATGTCAAGTAAAATTGCTTAGACTGAAACTGAGTCCCACTGTGTGAGACTAAACATTGTTTTGTGAAGGTTTTGTTTCCGTTTTGCGTGCGCGCACATGCACACATGCACACACACACACATGTACACACACACTCGTTGAGGTCAGGTGTTTTTGTGTGGGGTACACACAAAGCAGGGAGATCCCCTTGTTGTGACAGAATCAACTCTTACTGACCTCCCAGCCTTCTTCCTAGAAGCCAGAGCGCTGACTGTCTGTGCTGTTTGTCTTCTGGGGTCACTGGGACCTGCCCTCAGTTATGCTAATCCCTGTGTCCTTCTGCCCTACTCATCTCTTACATTCTGGAGGTCATCCTTGAACCTTAGTCAGCCTTTTGCCCAGTACTGGCTGAGTTAGCACCAAAAGCTGTAGCTATGGGTGCCTTGTTTGTAGCTACCTATGTCTTGTCTGCCTTGCTAATAGATCCTTTCTATGTCTCTCAGTTCTCACAAGAGCCCACTGTATAAGGGAGATATCATTAACTGTGTTCTAGATGAGGCACAGAACTGTTTAGAATGTTGTTTGTGGATATGCGCTAGCACTGAGATCCACACAGGACTCTACAACTCTAGCATTCCCTGCTACCCACCCTGCTCTGTTGGGCCTGTTAAATATTTATTGCATGAGCATAGATGGTAATGTTACATTTTCAAGACTCATCTTGCTACATGCACCTGTCTAAAACTCAGGTTTATGGCCCTTTGGGTGCCCGCCGTCCATATTCCCAGGTGGATTAGCAGGGCTGACACCATTCTGCCTGCTCTTTGCAGCAGTCTGCTTTCCCCTAAGATATTGAGTGCAAGAACTGGTTTCAGGCTGCAGAACTCCCTCACCTCCCCATGCCCTATGGCGAATGTGCCACTTAGCAGTCCCACGGGGTTTGTGGTCAGCTGTTGTCCCTGGGCCACAGAGCAGCCTGGCTCTGTGATGAGCCACCAATGTACATTTCAGTCAGCTAATCAGCTGTGCTGCTGTGGGTTCCACTTTTTTTGAAGGTTGAGCATCTGTTCGGATTTGCTTATGTGCGCATGTGTGCCATGGCGGACTCCAGACCCTTCTCCCCATGTTCCCTCTCCAGGTAGATCAGCGAGTGTTCAGAGACCTCCTGAGTGAGAAGCTGCCGCGGCTGCATGCCCACTTTGAACAGTACAAAGTGGACTACACCCTCATCACCTTCAACTGGTTTCTGGTGGTGTTTGTGGACAGTGTTGTCAGCGACATCCTTTTTAAAATATGGGACTCTTTCCTTTATGAGGGACCAAAGGTGAGTGTGCCCAGCTTCTCCCAGATACATACACCTGACAGACTGTGACAGGTAGTGTCAGTGGTGACAGAGTGGCTAGTTCACCTGGAACCTGTGAGGTTACCACAGCACCAGAGTGATCTTGGTGTGGTGTGTTGCTGCAGGCCTTGGGAAACAGTCATTTGCTCAGACATCAAAAACTTCAGTGTGGGGGCTGGAGAGAGGGCTTATCAGTCAAGAGTACCGGCTGCTTTTCCAGAGAACCTGGATTCCATTCCCTGCACCACATGGTGCTAACAGTCATTAGTATTTCCAGTTCCAGGGAATAACATCCTTGTCTGGCCTCCATGAGAATTGCAGGCACAGGTATTCTTACATACATACATGCAGGCAGAGCATTCATATACATTTAAATCATGAATTAATTAATTAATTAAAAAATTTCAGAGTAGTGGCACATAGAGAAACCCTATCTTACAACAAAATAGCAAAATACCCAGTCTGGGGCTCGTTATCTTAGTGGTAGAGCACTCACTTTGTTCTCTCTCTTCTCTCTCTCTCTCTCTCTCTCTCTCTCTCTCATACACACATATATGTATACATATAGCAAATAAATAAAAATGTGAAACAAATTTTTAAAAGTACAAACCAAGCTCTCTGAAAGCATGCAGTCAGAGGAAGCCTCTCCTCTCTGTGTGCTGTTGGTCTCTCCACTATTTATTCTATATTTCTCTGGGTATTTTATGAACATCTAAAATATTTTTTTAACTTACCATATCTTGGAGATAGCTCTGTCTCAGGGCATATAGGACCTTTTTGTAACACTAGTATTTCCTTGTACAGATGAACCAGAAATGTACATAGCAGCCCTTGATGGGATACTTGTTTCCAGTCTCCTGCCACTTTAGACTGCTGACTCTCCTGAGACTTTAGTCTTTACATGTATGTAGGTACATCGTAGGTGTAACCTAAAGGTATAAGGATCAAGGGTTAGTCCATCCATAGTGCTCGTGCCCTTCAGAAAGGCCTCACAGGGTTATACTCCAGCAGCAGGGTTGAATGTATATTTTACTCCATGCTCAAATTCTGGCCAGCATAGTGCATTGCCTCTTTTATACTCTAATTTACCATTACTACAAAGAATTCTCCACTGTTCCTCTTGGGCCATAGGTAGGTATGTGAAAAGAATTGTGTCTATTTTAACCCTGTAGATGGATACAGTGCAGGTTGGTGCAGCTGCTCAGGGCCCTTATAGATGAGGAGAAGCATTTTGCTCCACAGCTGCCTGGACTTGCAAGATCTCCAGGAGTCTCTTCCCCCTAGCCTCACCTAGAGTACCCCAAAAGCAAACTAGTAAAATCCACTGATTCTTTCACCATATTCAAGTCAGCCAGACTCCTGTTCACCAGTGGAAACTGACGCTACTTCTAGATTGAAGCTTTGTAAAACTTTCAGTCAAAAATGCTTGTTTGGGTTTTATGGAAATTGATTCCTAGTTCCACATTCTTTGTTGAATGTAAATATCAGCTGAGTGTGAAAGGATTCCACAAGAGTCTTCTTAACTTCATAGGGGGTGGTTTCGGTTTGGGTGGAATTATTGAAAACCACAGGATTTGTCTTCCCATACCGAAAGGCCCTGTCAGCCCTGAGAATTGCCCCTCACTTCCATGCCCTGCCCGAGGCAGGCCTGTAAGGCACTTCCTCCATCTGGCCCCTGGGCGACCTCTGACTTCCAGCTCCAGAGTCCAGCCTTGTGTCTGGAGCCACAGTGTCTCAATGGCAAATTGCCCTGACTTTCCCACAGGTTATTTTCCGTTTTGCCCTGGCACTTTTTAAATACAAGGAAGAGGAGATCCTGAAGTTGCAAGATTCTATGTCCATATTCAAGTATCTCCGTTACTTCACTCGGACTGTCCTTGATGCCAGGTGAGTTGTCAGGGGTCCTCAGGCACCAGGAAGGTGGCACACCTGGCCTTGCTGTCCTCAGACTGAGAATCATTTAGAGTGCAGCATGGGAAAGGGAATCTCTCTCCTGAGGAAAGTAAGGGGAAGGGCTATGACCTTCCAAAGACTGTAGAGATCCAGATGCTTGCATCCTTTGTCCAACAAGCAAGTCCTAACAACCCAAAGCAGTAGTTCTGTGTCTCTAGCATTTACTGAGTCTCTGATAGGGCAGAGCCTACTTCAGAAATAGTGAATGGTAGATAAGGAGCCCCTGAACTTGATCCCTTGAGAGAAGCAGGCTTCTTTTAGTTCCTGTAGTGATGAGGAAGTCCAGGCTGGGCGAGAACGTGGCTAGAAAGGGATAATGATAATTGTACTTGGCACAGGTGCCTCAGGGCAAGAGGTGTGGGGACAAGTACATTTAGGGACACTGGGAGGGAGGCAGCCAGACTGGTGCCAGGGTGCCTAGGCTCTTGGCTGCAACCTAGGAGAGCCGGCTTGTTCTGGCTGCTAGATTCTGTGCTCAGGACTTGGAGCTTCATTCTAAAAGTATTTGAAAGTTACTGAAGGGTTAGGCACAAGAAGGTTGGGGCAGGACTGGCCACCAGGAGATCAGTGGAGAGTAGCTGTTAAGATGTCCAGGGAAGAGAAGTGGTGACCTGGAAAGATATGACCTCAGATGGAAAAAGGTGGGATAGATGAAAGAATAAAGCAGTAGTTCTGTGTCTATAGCATTTGCTGAGTCTCTGATAAGGCAGAGCCTATTTCAGAAATGGTGCTGGATAAAGAACAGCCCCTGAACTTGATCAGTTGTCAGTGGGAATTCAGAAACCTGCCATAGGTTTCTGTCTTGGGAAGCCAAGTATTCGTGAACCATTTCTCTCTCTCCCTCCCAAGCCCCAGGTTATTTCTGTCTGGGCTACCATTCTCCTTATGTTCCCTGAGCCATAATTGGTGGCTACTCAGACCCTGGCAGCTGAGGTGGGCATGATGGCAGTGGAAATGATGGGCAACCATAGCAAGCTTCTGGAAGATTACCCTGGTCTTAGAATCTTTCACTTGAGGAGTGGATTTTCAAGGTATTTTATAGGCTTTTTAATAACACTAAAAGTGACCTGATTTTTGCTAATTAAGGAAGGGTACCTGAGAGTGTTTGCCTGTAGAACATTGCTGCTAATTTTAGGGTGAGTCTCACGGGATTTTGTAAACCACCTCACATTAGTCAAGATTAAGAGTGATGAATGGGCTGGGCAGAGTGGCACATGTTTTTAATCCCAGCACTAGGAACACAGAGGCAGGTGGATCTCTGTGAGTTCAAGGCCAGCCTGATCAGTCTATATAGTGAGTTCTAGGCCAGGAAGGGACTACAGAGAGACTCTGTCTCAAAAAGGCAACAACAACAGAAAAAAATGAGTGAATGAAGCCAGGTGTAGGTGTGGTGGCACATGCATTTTTAATCCCAGAACTCCAAAGGCAAAGACTGGTGGATCTCTGTGAGATGGAGGCCAGCCTGGTCTATATAGCAAGTTCCAGGCCAGCTGGGGGCTATCGGGAATCCCTGTCTCAAAACAAAACAAACAAAAGAATGATTGATTGAATTTCCACATGACAACTGACGCTGTGTTGAGGGCATTTGATTCCATAGGCTGGTCTGTTTGGGCCCTGACAGTCTTGTGCTGGATGTCAGGGCTGCCTGGAGATACACTGCCCTCCCACTTCCTGTCACCAGTGGGCAGAGTGGGGCCGCTCCCAACTTACACAGTCCTTTAGCGCCACCTTGTGAATGGCTCATGGAGCCATTTTCCCCTGGCTCAAAGCCAAGGACACTGGATCAAGAGCTTCCAAATGAGTGCAGGAGTCCCAGCTGGCTCTCTAGGAATGTTGCTCATGCTGTAGGTGCCCTGGCCCCACCTCCATACTGGAGCCTCCATGTTTCATCAAGCTACCTGTCCTAGTAGTCTGAGAAGAAGGATGGGACTCTGTAGCTAGGTGCGTTCAGGAGATACTGGGTGAAATGAGATGGAACTGGTCTCTGTAACGAGGCTTCTAGGGGTCACGATGGGCTGAGCACAAAAGGGTGGTGTCTGAGTTCCCCCTGTACTACAGCCTTGGCCTAATATGCTCCTTCTGGCTGAAGGAGTAAGTTAACAATTTAGTTATCTCCATGCTCTTCTGTAGCAAAGAATGAGGTCTCTGGTTTATGAAGCCTGTGTGGCTCATCGCTGAAGGTAAGAAAGGGCCAGTGGTGGGTTCCTGGTGTCCAGTCTCACGCTGAGGAGCTGGGCCTAATACTGCACATAGCTAGCCCTCTGTGGTCATACTTGCCTTAACTTCTGGCTCTTGCCGGGGTTACAACACATGGGAGAACTTGGACTTTACATAAAGCCAGCCTACCTCACCTTTCACTCCCCCTTGAAGAGAAGCTATTTGAAATGTTAAAAGGAGAAATCCAAGGGCTTCTACCTTCCTCTGCACACAGATACTAACGCAGCCCCAGTGGCTGAGCAGCAGAGCAAATGACTTGCTTCTCATAGAGACAAGGAGGAAGCCCTGGTAACCAGCTATACCCTGCGCGTTTATAGGGCCTGTGGCTGACAGGTGAGCCCCTGCTGTCAGGAAGCAAGGCCCTGGGCCTGGCAGATCCAGGACTAGAAAGGGACCTACCCTTTGGTGCACGAGGAGCTGGCTACTCTTGTGGTGCTCAGGGAGCAGTGTGACTGATCCGTGAGTGTTGGAGATTGAAACAGCTCTTCCCCTTGCCCAGTCTTTATCAAACACTGACCAGTGGTTAGAGGTGTTACAAGAATACATTTGTAGTTGGTGCCTTGACAAGCCACGCATGACTTTGTAGATGGTGTCTTAGCCCAGATCACACTGCTGAGGGGTCTAACATCATCACTATGTTTATTGGTCCCAGGACAGTCTTCCTTAACACCTGCTGTGGCCTGCCTGATACTGGCCCTGGGGACTCACACCCACCGTCACCTGCTGTCACTGATAAAGTGCCAGGTTGTTTTCAGTGCCTACATATGGGAACCGCATGGGAGATGACATAACACACTTGTTATCCCCAGTAGACAGATGAGGAATTAAGTCAAAGGGATCTGAGCCCTGCAGGGCCTTTCCCTTAGCCACTGAGCCTCCTTGCCCCAGTACAAGAGATAGGCCTGTCCTTCCAGGGTAACATTCCCGAACTAGACTCCCAGCAAGAGACATGTACCCCTCCCTCCCTGCTCTTATCTCTGTGGGTGCTCTGAGCACTAACCTGAGCTCTACTGACACTTGCCTCTGCCCTCTGCCCCATCAGGAAGCTGATCAGCATCTCTTTTGGGGACCTAAACCCATTCCCCCTGCGCCAGATCCGGAACCGTCGAGCCTACCACTTGGAGAAGGTCCGGCTGGAGCTGACAGAGCTGGAGGCGATCCGAGAGGATTTCCTTCGTGAGCGAGACACTAGCCCTGACAAAGGCGAGCTGGTCAGCGATGAAGAGGAAGATACTTGAGAGGACTCTTACTTCTAGGGTGCCGCTCTTCTTGCCTTTACAACCCAAAGTGCCAAAAGAGTTAACTGTGGGCACGTCTCTGCCCGTTCAGCTTCCAGAATGTAACATCTGTGGCTTCTGGGGATCTGCTGGGCAGGTGTCCAAAGCCAGGCTGCACTTTCTCATCTCCCGCTTCACGGACAGGGGTCTGATCTGTTTACAGCCACCTCCGTGCCATGGCATTTGGTCACATACACCACAGTCATGCTTGCTGTCTGATTAGTGACTTCCCATACAATTACCAGTAGAGTGTTTCCAAGGGCCTGTTTACAGCATCTGCCAGTTGTGTGGGTGTTTCACCCTACAAAACCCCTATTTTTCTCTACATCTCCCTATGCCCTTTCTTTCCCTTCAAAGGCAGCACTGTGGGGGTGCAGATAAGGCTTCGGAGTGGCTGCTTCTGGGAGCAGGAGGTCATCATGAAAAGAGACACTTCTTAGAAAAGCAAGCACATCTCTTGTTCAAAATCAGCCTCCCTAGGAAGCCTAGGAGCCTTCTGCCATTGACTTCATGCTGTCGGCCACAGCCTCTCCTGGACTAGCCTTTGTCTTCAGACACAGCCTTTCAGACACTGGTTCCCACCCTGCTCTGCATCCAGCCCCCACGCTAATTGTTGCCTACCTATTTGTCAGCTGCTGTGCCCCAGCTTGCAGGGGGCCTAGCACATCTCCAGGAATGTCTGTGGAAAGCTCTTCCTATCAGGGAGGTGACTTATAGAAACAGTTCGCTAAGGCTGAATCGGGATTAAGTAAATGGTACAGCAGGCACACCCCTGGTATATCCCCAACTGGAGAGTATGGGAAACTCAGAGGCAGCCTGACACAGCAGCGGCTTATGCTGGATGAGCCTTCTGGATGACAATAACCACCATCTCCCTCATGGCTCTGCTGTTTCCTCTGCCCAGCTGCTGGGTTGCTGGGCGGGAGGACACTGCCTGCCAGCTGCTGGGTCTGAAAGTACCTTTGCTTAAGTGTAAGACTCCCAGTCTCATTCTTGTCCTCTGCAAGGAACTGGGGACTCTGAAGACTTGGAGACTGCCTTCTCAAGGCCAAACCAGGTGTGGTGGCACACACCTGTAATCATAGCATTTGGGAGGCAGAGGCAGGTAGAACACTGAGTTTGAGGCCAACCAGAGCTAAATAGAACCCATCTTTTAAAAATCCAGAGAGGGTCTGAACAAGGAAGGTTATTTTTGCTTACTTCTTCTGGACTATCCCTGATGGGTAGCTGTCATGAGAGAGCATTTTCTAGCAGTGTTACTGGAACATTTACATAGTCTTAAGTGGACTATCTTACACTACCCAGAAAAAAAAAAAAATCTGAAATAATCCTTAGTTGGTCTAAACACACTCAGACTAAGAATTTAAGCTAGGCAGTCCAACAGTGCTTTTTACATGGCTGGTTTTCCTGTTATTTTTTCTGTTGGCTTTAAGCACTTGAATGGCCAAGTTGATTTTTCAACATCTAGACTATGCTCAGCTTCTCTTTAAAAGTTGCTTCATTTCTTACTATGTAAAAGGAGCTGGTCTCTCTATTTAGCCAAAAGCCTTGGTCTCTTCAGGTATCAAAAAAAAATGTATCATTATCATTGTATCTTTGGGAGCAGCGGTTTTGAGACAGGGCTTCTTCAGGAAGCTGTCTGGGAGCTGGACAGTGGTCTTGCTGCTGTTCTCAAGGACATTGGGACCAAACAATGGAGAAAGCCCCACCCGTCTGTCAAATGCTGGCTGTCAGCCTCAGGGACAGTGACTAAAGGTGCAGGATTGGGGTTGGAGCCATGTGGCTTTGCTCCAGCTGCCCTCCAATTTCAGTTGTCAAGTCATCTCCCCCTGGAAGATGACAGCCCAAATGTATATTTGGGTGCAGTGTTCCCTTACAGTGGGCTACTTTTGTCCTGTGTGCCCTGTAAAGTTGCATCTTAAAAGCACACGATGGTAAAATGCTTGCCTAGTGTATGAGGCCCTGGGTTCCATCCCCAGCAATGCCAAAGCAACAACAGCAGCCCCCCAGGCTGTTGTTGGTGGCCTGTCACACCGGTTCCTGGGAGGCAGCAGTATGGAGGCCCTCCTCGGCAACTGGAAAGCTGAGAGAGAATGAAAGGTTGGCCGGCTTTCGTTGCTGAAGGAACTGTTGGTCTGCTTCCGGTTCGGGCACAGGACAGCGCCTCCCAGAGCCCTAGCTCCCACTAGTTTTGAGACTCCACCTCCCGTTCCCTCATCACTAAGAGACCTATCCCACCCTCCAGTGCCCAGGTTTCCCAACCTTTAGTTGCCACCATGCAGGTAGCCCTTCTAGCTGGGGCTGCCTCACACTGCTGTTCATCTGAACCTTTGCCCGGCATGCAGCCTGCGGCCCCTACCTGTAAGCCTTGCAGGCTGAGAAACCCTAAGTGCGCTCCAGCCTGTGGGTCCAAATGCACGTGCCATGGTGGGAAGTATCCCACCCTCAGCACCCCATCTGATGGGAATTGTTCATGTTTCAACTGTTAATACTTTTATATTTTCACTACAATTTATATTTTTATAGGCTATTTTATTAAGGTTTTTCTAGATTCTGTACAACTATTTTATATAACCAGTCTGTTTTGTGTGCGCCACTCCCTTGTATTTGTGTGACCCCGAGCCTCCCGTCTGCTCCTCTCTCCTGGGTCTCCTCTCCCTCTAGCCGTGACCGCGTCTCACCCCAGGTGGCTCCAGTGCTGACAGCTCAACAGTAGCTGGTGGCTGTTAGCTTTTTGTTAACTGTGTTATGTTTAGAGGAAGTACTCTAGGCTGCACCCAGTCGGGCTTTAACTGTATGACTGCATAAGCCCCCTTTGTAGTGTGTGCTAGGTGGCTGGGCCTGGCCCTCACAGGTAGAGAACCTCAGCGTACGCCATTGAGGTTCTGCTTCTGGGCAATAGGAGGACTTCGGGGCACACTGCTATCATAGGATCTTCAAGTTAAAGTTTGGAATTGCAAAGGGAGAAATAAACTAATTTGTGTAACATTCTGCCTTGAAATGTAGTTGCCATCACTTGTGACAGAGACTTCTGCATGGACATAGAGCATGGGGTGGACTTTATGAGGGCCTCTCCCACCTGCCAATCTGCTGATTTGGAGTGTTCCGTGGCCTTGGTTCCATTAAGGCAGGAGGGGCAGGAGGTTCCTGGCAGCCCTGGGCCATTCTGAGTGCCATGGCTGCTGTGGGCAAGGGCTGAGAGTAGAGTGGGAGCCATCAGTTGGACGCTGCCTGTGTCTGGAGAAGCAACCTCACTCCCAACCTCTGCAGGAAATAAGGCTCTCCCTCGCCAACTATGCATGCCCTGCCTGAGTCACAGCTTGTTTGCCTCCTGCTTGGGTTGACTGCTCAGGCCCAGCTGCCATGGGAAACCCCTCCCTCCCCTCCACCATCACTTGAAAAACACAAGAATGATTAGGACCAAATGTCTTTCTAGCAAGTGGGGGGTGGGAAATGGGGGTGGGGCCAGGGTTCATCCGAGCAGGCCTGGACCTGGGAAGTTGTTCTCTTTGGGGGACACAGATTAAGGAAGGCTGGGAGGGGGGGCAGGTTCTAAGGTACATAGAAGTATAGGAATGGCAGAGGCCAGAGCTGGGTCAGGAACCAGGACTCTGGATCAGGAGCAAGGAACTAAGCCTCCTGCTCCCCAGCATCTGTGAGGAGTTGCCAGGGGAGTGGACTGGGCGATGCTGTAGGAAGCCATTTCTGAGTGTGGGTCCCCAGGTCCTCCTTGGGCTGGTGGGGCTGCTCTAGGCACCTCTCCTCAGTGTGGTGGTACTTGGATGCACACAACTCCTTAGTGACTGGTTTTCCTGAGTGACCCCTGACAGACGACCTGAACTGGGCAAAGCCATGTGGGGTCCTGCCTGGAGCCCAGAACAAGAGATGGGGGCATGAAACCAACACCGCCTGGGCATGTGCTCGTCGGCGTCACTTCCCTCCTCTGAGGGCTCTTCACCTTGAAACCCATGTTCATGTGTGGGGTCACATGGTGGCAGCATGGGAACCCCAAAGCTGGGCATACACCTTCACCGTGGGAGCAGCAGCCTGCTCCCACTCTCCCCAACCCTTCGCGGTAGAGCACGTTGTAGGACGTAGCACGGCTTGGCTCAGCCCTGTGATGCTGTCAGTCCCAAGGACTGACTTCCAGGGTACCCACACTCCCAGCCCTGATGGTCAAGGGCCTTCGTGCTGCCACATACACCTCAGCTGAGAATAAAATGTGACAGGTGTCCCCTCTCTGGAGCTCGGTGCCACAGACTTGAAGAAGGGGCATAATGCCTTCCAGAAGAAGTCAGGATATGGGAGAAGGGCTGAGTCAGAAGTGGTAGATACGGCCAAACCCGTATGAAAGGGCAGTGTCTGCCAGGGCCAGAACCTATTTCAAAGTACTTGCACACTCAGCTGCTCCCAAGCAGCAGTTCTGGCACATGCCTGCAGTGTCCCAACCTCATCACCTTCACGCCAGGGGTAGTCCCTGGTGAAGGAAAGCTGACCTTGCTGCACGACCTGAGTGCATGTGGCTCCAACCCCGTGAAAAACAAGTCTCTGGTGACCTTAATGAGAGACAGCAGGCAGGGGTGTAGAAAGAGTGGGGACAGTAGCCAGCATTTCCTGGGCCTCTGCCAAGCTGCACCCCACGAAGAAGACTTTCCCACCCCATTACTAGCCCTCTGTAGATCTGCCTCCCCTCGGAGCTACTCTCCCACTTCAAAACTTTAAAATGTCTGCGTTAGGCACCATTCTTGGCCTCCTTATCTGCTGGCTCTGCTGATCTGCTCCAGGAGAAGCAGAGAAGCTCCCTCCCCCAAAGCTCCTCCAGCAAAGAACAGAATAGTAGCCCCTGGACAGTAGAGGTGGGAAGGGGTCATGCTGGAGAATCCCCAAATCCAAGACAAGGCCAGATTGCTTTGAAATGGTAGATGTTCATTTATAGAAAATAATAATAAATGTGCAAACTGTTAGAATAAAAAAATACCTTTTCTGAGGAGGGGTTCCCCAGCCTGCCAGGGCAGCGATGGGGTTAGCACCGTTAGGACACGAGGAGCGGGGCTCCACCGCAGCCTGTGGTGGGGCGCTGAGGTCTGTGTGTCATGGGTTGGTTTGTCTGTGCATCCAGGCACTCGGGTATTGGACTGGGCCTTTGATTAGCGCCGGGCCACCCTCTGATGGCCTCGGGAGGGGGCCCCACGGCCAAGTGGGGGACAGGAGTGGCAGCACTGAGCACGAATGGTGGGCAGCTGACAGCGGCCCAGCAAGCGCAGCGTCTCACAGAACCCGAAGGACAGGCGGTCACGCTCACAGCCTGGGATGGGAAGAGATGGGGGGGTGTGGGAAGGGGTGCATCGGGACGGCCAGCAGGCACCACAGCCACATCTCATTACCCCATGACGGGTGTGAGGCTTCCCTGGAACTGTCACCCATGCCCGATACACCCCAACAGCCCAAAGGAGATCAGCAGTCAATTGGAGACCCAACTTCAGGAGTTCTCCAAAATCAAATCTCAGGTCTCTGGCTATTGCTATCCCTGTCTCACCTATCCTTGGCCTACTGGCACCCCTGAACCTGGATTTCCAGAAGAAAGGTCCTGAGACCCCCATCCTTTCCCAGGAGTCATGAGAAGCCAAGGAGCTTGCTCAGGAGTAATGCACACCCCAGGGCCCATCTTCATCCTGTAACCTGTGGCACCTGACGTCCTGGCCCACAACTGAATCTCAGGCACGTCTGCCGGCATTCATCGACCCTGCCACCTCCCTTAGCTCCTATGACCCTGCTGCCATCTGCCCCCGCCCCCATGGGCCATGCCTAGCCTCAGCTTCTGGGTAGCAGTGAGGTCCAGAGGGGTCCTTGGCCAGGGCCACAGAGGCTACCAGTGGACACTGGAGCCTGGGTGTGGGTCCCTGAGGATCGGGGATGCTTCAGGTCCTGCCTGTCAGGAGCTGAGGCTTGGCTGGCTCTCTTCAGAGAGCTATTTGGGGAAGTGGCTTGCTTCCAGACCCCTGGCTTTGCTCCCAAAGCTGCAGCTGTTGCTGTTGCTGCTGCTGCCGCCACCCAGGCCCTCCTCACTCCAGCAGACTCCCTCGGGAGGAGGAGCAGAAGGGCGACAGCTAGCCCTGGTCTGGGGCATCCCTCGGACCTGGCAGAAGGCAGCAGGCAGCCTTCTCCACACTGGGCTTTAACTCCAAACTACGACTGCCAATCTGCACATTAGTCCCCCTCGGTGACTTCAGGCTTAAACCACCGGGTGGAGTGGAGGTTTCCTCGTCTCCCCGCCTCATGGAGAGCGGATGTGACCAGGCATATCAGCTGTCTCACCACAGTGACCGAATACCCTGGAGTTTCCAGGACTTCCAAATGTCCTGTGTCATAAGTCACCAAAACATCCTGGAAAACAGGATCTCAGGGTCCAAGATTCCTCCCTGGTTGGTTCCCTTCATAGGGAGCCAGGGAACTAACTCCTCACGAGGCTTATTATTTAGCAACCTAACCACTCCCACAAACCTCTGCTGAGCCCATCCTCCTACCCCTTACCCCTGGTAGACCTTGCAAGGCCAGAGCCCCCTGAGCCAGGCTGTTCCTGCTGGGGCCTCAGTTCCTGCACTCACCCCATCTGCAATACCGGGGTCCATAGCTACTCCCAGTCACCCCTCAGCCCCGAGCCTGGTGTGAGGCACAGTGGAGCTATGGAGATGGGTGTGGAGAAAGGAGAGCAGTGAAAGGTGGCTGGGCATTCGGGGGCGGCCCTTCCCATGGGCCTTGAGGCAGTGGAATTCAGGGCAGAATGGCATAGCAATAGCTGCTCTAGTCCTGAGCCAGGGCCACCAGGAGCCAGGCGTGCGGAGCAAGGAGAAAGCAGACTGAGGCTGATACCCAGAAGCCCCATGCCTGCCTCATGGCCAGCTAACAGCCACAGACTGTCCTGGGGTCGTGGGCAGCAAGCCAGCGGGTGAGCGCTGCTCTTTGCCCACACAGTGCCAAGCCTCTGTGTTCTCTCCACTGTCAGAAGCAGCTTCAGGTTCTCCTTGCCCTTGCAATGGATGACAGCCGCTGCCACAGGAAAGAAAGTTACCTAGCCTGAGCTAAGCATGTGCCCCTGCGATACTGGGTCCTTCACCCTCAGACGCCACTAATGCAGGATTTCCAGCCCCTTTATGCAAGAGGAAATGATGGCCCAGAGAAGGAAATGGAACCCAAGGCCACAGTGGGGCTCAGCAGTGCTGGGGGCAGCTGAGGCTACAGGAAGGAAGGAGGTGGTATTCAGAGCCACTCCTGCCCCAGACTTTTCCTCTAGAAGGACCCAGCTGGTCCAAAAGCCCAGTCACCGTCACGGGAATCGGCAGGATCCTGAGAGGGAGGCCCTTCCAGAGGTCTTACTGCTTACTGCTTACAACTCCTAGGGATGGGGATCCACACAGCCCAAGGACAACCTGGCCTCGCTATGGGGACTGAGACCCCAAGAGAAAAAGAGCTTGCCCAAGGTACAAGGGAGAGCTCAGGCCTACTCCCCAAAACTACAAAAGCTGTCTGCAGGATGCCTGTGTGCTGGAATTCCCCTTGGCTGACTCCCAGTTTTTGGCCTTGGCATCCTGTGACCTACTGGTTACTATGGCCATGCGACACAAGTCAGCTGTGGATAGAGGGACACCTGCTACGTGAGCAACATCTGGATGATTCTCCAGTTCTGGCCAGCCTCCTCCCCTTTCCCACCACAACAGAGCCAGGGATTGTGTGACACTCACGTGGCGGCTCGATCAGCTCACAATCCTCAGCACCACACGGCTGTGAGCTCTCAGGCCAGGCCTCGTGGCCACACTGGTCACTGTCTTCCTCAGGCAACCCCGTCTGAATGTTGACACACTTAACCAGGCGCCTCTGAATGCCCCCACCACAGGGGGCCGAGCACTGCACAGGAGGGAAGAGAGCATCCCCAGGGCCAGAAATCACGGTGGAGAACTGTTCAGCCCCAGACAGCACCCCTCTCCAGAAAGCCATCCCTGGGGTGGGGCGCGGTGCTGGGACCCCGCTCTGACTGGCAGCAGTCTCTTGCACAAGGACTGGATGAGAGCAACAAGGAATGCTAAGCCTGCCCAAGAGGCCTGGGCAGACAGGGCAGACACGGTTGAGATACCACGGTGCCCGAGGGCCACGGTGGAAGATGTGTGGCAGGCTCTGGGCCTCAGAGGGGGAAAGGCAGCAAGTTTTTCATCCAGGGCTCCTGCCCCGAGTCCGCCCCTCCTCGGATTTAACCTGTGCGGACACTGTGGGCCCCGTGCTCTGCCGTCCTGCTTGATGTTAGCTCCTCCTCCACGCTGCCCTTTTTATAGACGGGGAAGCACTGCTCAATAAGGAAGAGCAACTTGCCAGAGTCATTTAGTGACCAATAGGTCAAGAACTCAAACGCAGGCCGTGCTGAGGTTTCTGAACCAATGAGCTCCAAGGAAACCCAGCAGAGAGCTGCCCTGGCCACCAGGGGCTGCTCTTCAGTGCCCGTCTGCCGGGCTGACCCTGAACCTGGCTCTGCCTCAGGACGCGGCACCTGCTGTTTTATTTATCCCTCTCCTTGGCATCACTGGATTCCTTTGAGTCTCAACCCAAAGTCCCTTCCTCAGAAGGTTTTACCTAACACCACAGCTCACAGCTATCTTTCCTCCATCTGTTTCTTCTTCCAAAAGTACAAAGATTTCATCTGGTCATTGCTGAAACTGCAGTGGCTACAGGAAGATGGGCAGCACACACCCAATAGCTCATTCTTCAAAACTTAAACCGGTGACTGCCTGCGGAGGGTTGCTCTGAGCTCTTCCCCTCGGTCCTCCCGGTACCCTTAGCGCCCAGCTCACCTGGCCCCAGGGCCCCACCACCCACTGCGTGCAGGGGTGGGTGTTGCAGGGCCTTGTGGTGTTGGGTCTCAGTGACTCCTCACAGAGGCCTGGCTCCGGGCATGTCACCAGACGCTGCTGTTCGCCACCACCACAGGCTTCAGAACACTAGCAGAGCAGGGGACATCAGGCACAGCCAGAGTCTGAGGGTGTCCCCAGTCCCCACCCCACATGCCCAGGCCTCACCTCCCTCCAGGAAGAGGTGTACCAGCTGAGGCAGGGCTGGGTCCCACAGAGTCGGTGGGTAGGTGGCTTGGCGGGCCCAGGCTGGCAGTGGAAGGGCCGCAAGGGTCGGAGGTCCTGTGTGTCCACACACTGCACGTCCCGAGTGGAGGAACCACCACCACAGTTACGGGAGCACTAGGGACCAAGGAGCACACATGTAGACATACTCCACGTGCACTTACACATGACCGAGAGTGAGGTTTACGGCAGGGCAGGCATTAGACCTTCCAGCGTGAGGCAGAGCGCTGGAAAGAGGACCTGGACATTGGGTGGCAACTCTAGAGGACAGGACAAATAGAGTAAAGGTGAGCCGGGGAAGGAAAGTTCAGTGGAGAGGAGCGGGAAGTGCAGAAGGAAGACGGGGCAGAGGCCGAGCCAGGTCAGGCCCAAGGAAGCTCTGAGAGAGATGAAAACAGGATCGGATGAAGTGCAGACAGGCTACCTGCCCTGCTGGTCTCCGAACCAGCCCATGCGGCCAGGGCTCCCTCCCCACGAACCTTACTCCAATTGCCCACGCGCCAGGCAGCACAGGGCCTCAGATGGCAGTGACGAGCAGGCTGTGGACGGCTAGAAGGGGCGCAGTCCTCATCCCGGCCTGAGCTACAGCGCACCAGCCTCCAGATGGCGCCTAGGCCACAGGTGGTGGAACACTGTGGACCACATAGGCTGTAAGCACCAGCAGACCCTCACCTTGCCAGACCCCAAAGCTATCTCAGATGTGTCCCACCACATCTTTATCTGCAACACAGACTCCTCCACCCACCTCCCTAGGAGCCTGTGAGAGGAAAAGTCAAACGTTGCCCCTGGTTAGCTATCCTTGCTTCTGAGGGTCCTGCAGGCCCCTACTCTGCCATTCCGTGGCTGCTCAGTCACCAAGGGAGGTCTGGGCCCTAATCCAAGCAGCCAAATGGGTATAACCTCAGTCTGCCTCTCCCACCACAAAATTAGAGATCTGAACAGAAGCTGGCTTCTCTTACAATGACAACTCAGGAACCTGGGAAGGGGCACAGGCCAGCTTCTTCCCGGCAAGTCAGACTACTGTAGGTCCTTAACAAAAGAGGGGAGGGTCATTAAGGGGTGGCAAGGCTGGAGCAGTGCCTGGCTGGATCTCAGCTAAACCGGCCAGCACTCAGGAGCAGTGTGGGGCCTGGGAACCATGGAGGAGGGCTTCCCTATCAACACAGCTAGCAGAGGTGAACTGCCCGTTCCCGAGGGCATGCAAGCCAGTGTGATATGCTCCTCCTCGCCACACTCTGTAACTAGTACTGCCTTCTTCGAAGCCCTGTGTGCCTAGGAATGGATCTCTGAAGACTCAAGACTTGGGCAGATGGCCCTTGGCTTCACTTCCACTGCTTAGATGGGAAACTGAGGCCCAGACTGACCTCAAGGCTACGCGAGACATGGAGTGAGTACTGTTCTTCTACTCTGTGATGTCTGCCTACCATGGCTGTCAGTTTGTTAATCCCAGGAACCCTAGTGCCCCTCTCCCAGGGAGGCAAGATGGACAGAGCTGTGTCCTGCTCTACTCATTTCCAATACGTAAACTGAATCCCAGGGTTCTGCTCAAACATCCGCCCTCCCAAGCCCAGCATCACTTGCCTGGCTCCAATTTCCCACTTGCCAACTGGGATTCCTGGTAGGCAGCAGGTCCATGGGGGAGCCATCCTCTGCCAGGCTGGGCTGCAAAGGCTGGGCCACAGGGTCCTGGTTGCTGTTAATGTGAATGTCTTGATCTGGTCTAGGCAGCAGCCCAGGACTCAGTGGCTCCTCAGGGGTAGGGTGCTGAGGTGAGTCCAAGGGCCCTGGGCTCAGGGTAGTCACCCAGGGCATGCGCCCTAGATCTGTTGGTGCTGTCAAAAGGAAGGTTCCTGGCACTGCCTGAGTCTGTAGGTCCCGTGAGCCCAGTCCTGGGGTTGAAAAGGTACGAGTCCCTGGCTCCAAGAAGCTGTCCCTGCCCCAGATGCCAGGCACAGTGGCCATGGGAGGAAGCAGAGGTGGAGCCATCTCTATGGTGGGCCACAGCTCATCAGGCACAGGTCCTAAGTCACCCTCCAGCACAGGGTCCCAGGCCACAGTCCCTTCTGTCCATGCCTGCACCATGTCAGAACTAGGAGAGGTTTGCATGGAACTGATAGAGGATGAAAGGGGCCATGCTGGGCTGTGGTGTTTGGGTAGGTAGGGTGTTGTGTGACCCAGTATGTCCTCATCCTTGGAAACTCTGGTCCCGTCAGACCATGGAGGGAGTGGCTGGCTCTGGCTGTTCTCCCTCACTAGCAACTCATCTGGGCTCCTAGGGGCAGCAGGTGTCCCCATGCCATCAGCTGAAGCCAGGCTAGGAGACCAGGCCCTTTGAACTCGATCTTCCTCAGTTCCAGAAGCCCTTGTGGTAGACACAGGGATGTCTTCGGGAGACTCAGGAGGACTGCTGTGTGGTGGGACTGTCCAACCTGCTGTATCCACCAGGTCTGGGTGGGATTCCTCCAAGGGTCCATAGGACAGGTCCTCGTGGAAGTTGATGAAGTTGTAGTCGTAGTAAAAGTCATCCACAAACACTGGCTCTGGAGGGTCCAGTTCCTGCTCTTCCTCATCAATGGCATTGCTAATGCTGGCTGGCTCTGGTGAGGAGGTGGGTGAAGGCCGTGGGGCTGGGCGGCGTGGGATGAAGTCAACCTCATTGAAGAGCTCAGAGCTGGAGGAACCACTACCAGAACCATCTGCATCCAGCACATCCAGGGGCCGTGGGCAGGGTGGCAGAAGGCAGGTAGCCTCACTCACTGGTCGCTCAGCCTCATCGCAGGGGACATCAGTATCATTGATGCAGAGAACACTTCTGTGCCGCGTGCCAGACCCACAGGTCACGGAGCACTGCAGGAGAGGTCATAGCTCAGGCCAGGATGGGGCTATCCTCTACTGATGTCAGAGTGGCAGAGGCCTCAGCCGGCCATCTCTGACCCTGCCAGCCTCAAGATGATGGTTTATGGCCATAGCATGCCAGGAGATTCTGGTTCCCCAAGGCTTTGGGAACAGAGCTGGCCCAGGAATGCCCCAGGCTCTCTCCCACTCAAGGTCCCAGGCAACAAAGACTCCATACAGGAGATCTGAGCCCAATGGTAGCACCAGAGGCAGGCCCACTGCCCTCCCCACTCACCTGAGACCAGTTCCCCACACCCCAGTTGGCAGGACATGGTACATGGCTGTTGCACTGGGTTTCGGCTGGGGGGCGAGGAAGGTGTTCGCAGGCAGTCGGTTCCAAGGCTCGCTGCTCATCCAGTCCCACGCTGCGGACACAGAGCACGGCCCGGCGGGAGAGACCCCCTGGCCCGCAAGATCGGGAACACAGTTGCCATTCCCCTGCCCACCACCTGGCCAGGGACACACAGTGGTGACAGTGTGACATTAAGCATGTTGGTGAACAAGGATGGCCTAACAGGGCTCCGGGCTCTTGGGGTTCAAGCAGGGCTGAATCTGGAGAGCAGTCCCCAGAGTCAAGCCCAGGTCTCAGGCATGTGACATAGCCCTCTTTGCTCCAGCCACACTCACCCCAGAGACCTAAAGAAGAGTGAGCAAAGAAATCTAGGGGGGGCACTGACTACCCACTGCCAACCCAGGTCCAAGCCGGGCTCATGGGTTTGGGAAAAGGCCAGAGGCTACACCCTCTCCGCCCTGGGGCCTCTAGGGTCCTGACACAGAGGCGGGAGCATGATACACAGAAGTCCCTGGGCGACAAGCTCACCTGGCAGGGCAGGCCTCCTCACTGCACTTCCTCTGACGATCATCAGGCCGGTCGAGGGCGTCACAGTGTCCCTCATCCACAAGTCCTGCCTCCCGTTCCATGCAGTGCAGGCTCTGCCTCTGTACACCTGGAGGCCACAGGCTCAGCCTGGTCTCACCCTCTCTACCCACACCCTCCCGCAACGGGGCCCCTGTCGGGTGAAGGCAGGCTTCCACAGCCTCTTCTCACGGCCCTCTCCGCCTCCCCTGCTCCCCACGATGGCTGCCTCCTTTCAGACATCTTGCACTGGGAAGCAGGAGAGGAAGTCATAGGCTAGGTGCTCTGACCCACTGCTTCCTAACTGTGCTGTAGGGCCACTTACTGGCCTCTTGGGCTCAGCGTTCTTTTCTGTAAAATAGGACTAACAGCAAGTTCCACCTCAAATCCCTAGGATGACCATTACATGTGGTCACACGCATGCAGGCTCAGCCTGTGCCCAGGATATGCTATGGACTCAGCCAGCATCTTACCTGTACCACAGGTGACAGTGCACTTGCTCCAGGGCCCATGGTGCCAGGAGAACTCAGGTGGCCGGACATCGGCCTCCCTATGGATGGTGTACTCATAACGTACTCCAGGATTGCTCTCCTGGAACAGCAGCTGGAGCAGGCAGGTGGGGGGCCCTTGAGTGTGAGGGTCCCTGCTCCATCTGCCCAGGAACCACCCCCAGAGTAAACATCTCCTAGGAATCATCCCCAGCCACCTTTGTAAACTGGGCCATACCTAAGACCCACTCTGGAGATGGGAGAACTGAGGCAGCAGCCCAGAGGACCCAGTGGTAGGTCTTAGCCAGAACCAAGCTCTGGGACAGTCCTAGGGCTTATTATCCCTTAAACCCTGCCCTGGGAAGACTGAGCCTTGGGGACCCCTTTTGTTCCCACATCTCAGCCTTAAGAGGCAGGTACCTGGATCCAGATAGGCTCACTGGTGGGGCCCGGGGATGTGAGGTTCTCCCAGTTGCCCATGCGCGCATAGGTGAAGGTGGTACCGGCCACCTGGTAGTTCCCATTCCACTGAATGGTCCAGCCGCCGTTGAGGAAGTACTTATCTGGGTCCTCACTCCGCAGGGCCAGGAAATTGGCAGCCTCAGCCACCTCTTCAATGAGTATCTCTCGGGCTCCAGCTGGGATCAGCCCCACGTCCACATACCCTGTTGGTAGGGGTTGTACAGAGGTTGGGTCCTGGTGCGAATGGCTGCCCGTTCCCACCTTTCTTCCACCACTTGATTCTGCTGCCGGGGCCAAAGATTCTACTATTCGCTCAGGATTCTGACTCCCTCCAAAAGGCAGGTGCTTGAATCTACCAGGGATCACCAAGGTCTTAGAAATGCCCCACAAATCCTGTCCCTATGGCCCATGGTCCAGCACTGCTCTCCTGAGGTCTGAACTAATTGGACTTTGTAAGAGCCTGATGCATCTTCTCCTTTCTCATTTTGGAAAACCAGAATGCCCGGGCCTTCCTCTTCCTCCCTGAGTAGCCTGGCTTCCCTGTTTCTGTTGAGGAACACTGCTCATGGTCTGGCACTACTCCAAGCACTTCTGTGTGAAGTCAGAGGAAACAACTCTGTAACACAAGCACAGTTGTTATCCCCACTTTACGGATGAGGGAATTGAGGCACTAAACGGTTAGGGAGCTTACACAGGGATCCTACTGGGGTATGAGTCTGGCCCCACGTCTGAACTGTAACTCCAGGCTAGACTGCAGTTCCCGGAGGAAATGCAAGCAGCAAAGCAGCACCTGACTTATGGGAAAGGCTGAGCACTCACCATCTTGCCTCTGGGCTCTGTCACAAGCTTTCCTACATCTGGGATACCGTCCTCCCATCTCCTGAGCCCCTTATCATCCAGCTCAGTCTCAACCTTCTATGGGATGTCTTCCCTGCTCCCAGGTCAGGACTTTTCCTTCGTATTTCCTCCTCCCTCTGGGATAACCTACTACATATGTCACAAAAGAGGTTGTGTCACCCTATAGGTTCTTCACTTGTGTCCCCATCACTGAGAACATAGCTGGCACTTAAACAGTGTGTATAACTCAGACTCCAAGACCGGGGTGTGAAGCTGGGGAGGTCTGTGAAGCTTCAGAGTTCTGACAGCAGCACTTTGAGAAGCCTGAGACCCATTCACAGTCCCTGGGACAGGAAAACCCCCACAGGAGGAAAGGTCTCCGTCTCCTACAGAGACCCCAGTCAGGCGAGGAGGAATCCTGTCTGCCGTGTCTAGTCGGTGTGAGGACCACAGGAGCGAAGGGTAGGGAATGCAACGGATGAGGAAGGGCCAACCAGATTGTAGGCGTACACACGCAGCCCAGCAGTCCCAACCGTACCCAGGCCCTCAGCCTCCTCGAAGGTCTTGCTCACGGTGTGGCAGGTAGAGCCATTGCCATGGCACACGCCACAGCGGTCCTCCATGGCACCAGAGTCAATCTCAAAGTCGCAGCCCACGTTCTGTAACAGAAGAGCCCCCTTTTGCTGACTGCCAGTCCCCACTGAGGGTCCAGAAGAAATACCTGAGCAGGGGCCAAGAACACACTTGGGACCAGCCCCATCAGAACCCTGCTGCCTAGCACCACACAAGTACCTCTTCTCTGAGCCTCATTTTCCCCAGGTGTGAGGGGGTGCCAGTCCCTCCCTTAGAGGCATGTTGTGAGCACCATGACATAAGGGACAGAAAATCCCACACAAGGCTGCAGGGGAGCAGGGGAACTAGCACACCATGGGATTTTCCAGGAATGGGACAGAACGTCAAAGGCACCAGGTCAGCACTCCCCTGAGGGGCTCCTGTAAGCCAAGTCTTTAGCGGTGGCTTAAAAGGCTCAAGAGGCAGTGGCTAGGCCCCTGGGCATGGGGCAGCAGTCAGCACTAGACATCAGAAGAGGAACTGTCACCAAACACCGGGTATCTTCTGCAGGCGCAGAGCCGGGCGCACCACAGGTGCCACCTTGTCAACCCCATTCTATCAAAGAGGCGGCCGTTGCCGGAATGCGCCCATCAAGAGGTCAGGCCACTGCCTGGGTTTTCTGGTTGGAGCTATGTGAGCAGGTGTGTTGGGACAAGCAGTAGGCAGCTGGCAAGGGCGAGATGGGAAGGTGGCCATGGCTGAGAATATGAGGCCCAACTGTGGGGTTTTCCTTGCCAGAGGGAGGGAGGAGAGAGGCTTTGCTCGAGGGCAGAAGAGCAGAGGCAGGGACTGGGATACAGTGAGGAAAGAGGCAGGGAGGACCTGGTGCCTGACAGTGGCGCTAGCGACAGGGGGCTGGGAGAGCCTCCTGCAGTCCAACCTTGCAGATGCCATTGATGCAGAGGTCATGGCTGACCCGGCCTTGGTAGCAAGGAGTGCCGTCCACCACGGCGTCTCTCAGCTTCTCGGTATTGTACTGGGTGGAGGGTCGGCAGTGCAGCTCACAGGGGTTATCTGGGGGAGACAAGTAGAGGACTCATGAAGGGAAGACAAGGCAGGCACTACAGGGACTCACCCCGCCACAACACACGTCAGTGGTAGTCCAGGGTCTCCCAAGCAATACAACCTGCTAGGGCCTCCGGGTGAGCTGTTAGCTATCTGCTGCAGACTGGGAAGCTGGGACGCCCAGGTGGGCAGTGGGGAGCTGCCAAGGGCTGGAGGGGAGGCCCGGACCTCCTGCCCGTATCATGGGGCTTATGCATGCCCCGACCCTCTTTGCCCCTGTGTCCTCGTGGAGAGCAGGACTCACTGTCATTGACCACAGGCACCCATGTGTGCAGCTGCCCCTTGTACAGCATGGCATCGAAGTGGCTGC
The DNA here is from genome assembly GCA_035773235.1 of Eospalax fontanierii. Taxonomy (NCBI): domain Eukaryota; kingdom Metazoa; phylum Chordata; class Mammalia; order Rodentia; family Spalacidae; genus Eospalax; species Eospalax fontanierii. Next base: position 61,930,261 of record CM069539.1, on the reverse strand, counting down.
ACTGGATGTGGCGGAAGGAGGGGCGGCCAGCAGGGCAGGCCTGCAGGTTGCAGAGCCGGAAGCGCTTCCGCTCGCCCACACAGTACTTGCCTTTGTACCTGGGCCTGTGAGGAGAGCCGATGGGGACTGTGAGCATGCTATTGGTACCTGCTGCAGTGATACCTGCATCCTCTGCACCGACAGTTCCCCGCCATCATGGGTCACACTGCTCTGCCCTGTGGGCTGCCACCCTGACACACACACCTGCAGCCAAGGACCTAAGAAAAAGTGGCAGCCAGAAGGCTAGGCTCTCCCCAAACCCTCTGTGTACTCTGTCACCCTCCCTCCAGGCCTTAGTTTCCTTGTCTAGAAAATGGGGACTGCTGAGAGGCTGACCATGTGGTGGACTGAGAGGACAGCCCTGTGTCTTCAGAGTTGCTGCAGCCTCCAGGCCCCAGACAGGTAAGAGGTTGCCAGGATTCAGCACCTAATCTTTACCCCCCCTAAGCCAGGTCAGTCCCACGCTGGTTGAGCTGGGAATGTATGTCTGGAGGGGCACAGGCCACAGGCTTTGTGAAACACAGGGCCTCAAAGCTAGCTGAGTCCCACATCCACCTTGGCAGCTGAGCAACCAAGTTTGTTTAATTAAACCGGGGAGTCCTTTGTCTCCTGGGGTCTCCACAGTGTCCCTTTTAGACAGGAAACTCACCCCAGGTCACAGCCACCCCTCCAGTGCTGGTCAGTTCCACCAGATTTCCTCAGAGCCTGAGGTAGCGCATGCTGAGCACTCCCCACCGTACAGAGGGTCCAGTGCCTGCCCGTGCTGCCTGCCTCACCCAATAGCAATGTGACTGGGTATGCTAAGCTAGTACCCCATTATAGAGTGTGGGCAACTGAGGCCCTGAGAAGGGATGGAGAAAGGAGGCCCAGTGAGCGTAGAGGAGGATTTGAACCCTGAGCTCTCCGAGGAGCAGGGTCTAAGCATTCACCACAGTCCCTCTACTACCTCCTCTATTGGCTGCTGCCTCTTGTGCACCTCTCCAGGCTCTTGGAGAGTTCCCCTCTCTGCAATGGGGGTCAGCACTGGGGGACACTTCCAGAACAGTCCCTGGAAGTGGCCCATGGTGACTTAGACACTCTGGACTTGGTCATGTGGGGACACTTCTGTGAGCCAGAGGCTATGAGAGAATTTAAGTCTTTGCTGTCAGTCAGCTCTGTCCAGGCCCCTTGCCCCAGCCTGGGCCCCGCACTCACACAGGCTGTGTGCACTGCCGTTCAGCACTCTGTACACCCACGCCACAGCTCCTCGAGCAGACAGACCAGGCACTCCAGCCGGACCAGCCTCCGTCCACCGCCTCGGGTTGGAAGCCCACAGGGACGCACTCTCCATCGAGACACCACTACTGAGACAGACGGCGGCAGAGCCACCCAACCCCACCTATCAGTTGTCCTCACCTTAGTGAGAACAAGGTGGGTGGGATGGTCTCAAAAGACACAGAGGAGGACAGAAGGTATAAGTAAGACAGACCCCTTAAGAGTCACCCACAATCTAGACCGAATACTGAAGCAGAGCGAAGAAAAGAATGGAACCTATGTTGAGTCAGATGAAGGTGACTTAATGAATTGGACCTCCATTTCATAGATGGTAATTTGGGCCACAGAACACTGGGGCGTCTATTACCATAGAGGGTAAGGACTTGCCCGGAGTCCCTTAGGGGTTGACTTAAGAATCTAAACTTCGGCTTGTGGCCACCCAAGACCAGGCCTCCGTCACAGAGCACTCTAGGAATCACCGTGCCCTTTGGGGCCCCAACTGAAGCCAGGCAGGGTTTCTTCCATTACTGAGAGAGGTCTGGTTGGGCGTGGACAAAGAGGAAAGCCAGCCTCCCCGCTCCCACGTGCACAGCCAGGGTTGAGCGCTCCCACCTACCTTGCTCTCCCCACATCTGGTGCCATCTACAGCTGCATCTAGCTTGGAGTGACAGGTGGTACCCACTGAGCACCAGAGAGTGTGGCAGACATTCTGAAAGGAAGAGACACAAGCCATACCCTCACCACCCTCCCCAGAGATGCTCTTCTCTGGCTCCACTGTCTCCAAGGGTCCCCTGGGCAGCCCTCCAAGGGAATGGCCCAGCATGTGAGCTGTAGATGTGAGGACCTCTGGAGAGGCTTCATCTTCTGTGTCTGTTCCTCCTTTGCCCCCTCCCCTGCCTGTGGTATCATAAGGTCCTTGGCACAGAGCCGCCCTCCAGGCTTGGGTGGGTACTGAGATCAGTCTTCACCTGGTCACACTTTCAGTCCCAAGCTACACCTCTTGAAACACTCTGGACAGAAGCCTAGGCCTTATCTTCACAAGCACCTCCCTGGACCCCTGAGGGCAGGTTTTATTTTCTCTCTTCTAAGCCAGGTTCAGAGGAGTTGAAGGACTTGCCCAGAGTCCCTTAGGGGTTGACTTAAGAATCTAAATCTGGGCTTGTGGCCACCCAAACTCAGGCCTCCACCACAGAGCACTCTAGGAATCACTGTGCCTGTTGGGGTCCCAACTGAGGCCAGGAAGGGTTTCTACCAGCATGGCATCCTCAGGCTTGTGATGGCCACTCCCAAGTGCCCACCACACCCACACTCACGTCCACGTCATCACAGAAGGCCGAGTAAGCGCCGTACTGGAGACGGCACTGATGGCTCACATCGTACAGGACCCCAGGGGGCGCCGACGGGAAGCGGACGATGTCCTTAGCGGGAGAGTCGTCTAAGCACAGACCCCACCCACGGCTGTAGAGACAGGACAGAAAAATGAGGTGGGGGCCCTGGGGCAAGAATGTAGCCTAATGCCCACAGAAGAGGCCTGTCGGGGGAGGGGCGGCATACAAAGCCCTCAACTTGTAGACCTGGTGGGAAAATGCCAGTCTCCCACCTGGCCAGCACGCCATGGCCCAGTGTGGCACAGCAGCCTCGTAGGCCTCTCTCATCTCCTGCACAGCTGACAGCTGACTACCCAACCCTAATGGCAGGCCTCAGCACAGGCCACTGTCCCACCACACACACACACACACGCACGCACACGCACGCACGCACACACACGCGCGCGCACACGCACGCACACACACACACACACACTGGCACCTTCCTTGAAGGCTCCAAGTTCTCATGTGGCTACGCTCCTAACATACGCTGTCTCCACCCTTGTTAGGCCCCTGGAGCCAGGCCGAAGCAGGTTCTGAAAAACATCACATCACAGCAGATATAACAGAAGGCCCCTGAAGAGCAACTGCCCAGCCACCTCCCACTGCACCCAAAGGCCTGGCCCCCTGCTTCTCGCTCCAGTCCCTTCCTGCCTCTCTGGCCAGCATTCAGGGGCAGGGGCAGGAGATCTCAGCACCGTGAGGAGGCACCAGCACACACAGACCTCCACTTCTAGGATGGCCATGTCGGCCTGCCATGGCAGGCAGGAAGCAGGGAGGCAGCAGGGCCCTGGGAAGGCATCCTAGGTCCCACTGCAACGCCTGTGCCCTGTCTCTCTACATGTACCTAGAGACATGAGGGCGGGACTACGCTCCCAGCCCCGAAGACTCACTGTGGTCATCTGGGAATGGGAGGATGGAGAGTATTGAGCCACAAAGATAAGCAACAAGGCCAACGCAGGTACGATGGGGTTGGGGGGAAGTAACGGGAGGCAGGACTGCAGGACACGGACCAGTCAGCAGGGGAGACAGACACCCTCATCACCCACCAAGGGAGGAGAGGACAGGAGGCGGCAGGCCAGAGAGTCCGAATGAGGCAGTGTACTGGTTGGGGCAGGCAGGGTCCAGGGGTCTCAGGAAGAAGAGCAGAGGTGGAGCCTGGCGGGACAGTTCTGTGTGACACAGCATTGATCTGTTCTATGGGCCTGCTGCCCTTAGTTAAAGAGATGATGAGCTCTTGAGTCTTCTGTGTGCATGAGAGAGAGAGAGGCCGGGGGACAGGAGACATTCCTCATAGGATCTATTTCCAAGGCTGGGGCCACATGCAGGCCCAGGGACGCTGGGGAGTCAAAAACACCTGTTCTACTCTCTGCCTGGCTGTGGATGCTGTGTAGTCTTGGGTCACCCTCACCCTCTCTGACCTTCACATCCTTATGTGTAAGAAGGGGAATTCAAGCTATAGAAGTGTCCACAGCAACGTCTACTTGGGAAAAGTCACAGGACAGACTTTCCTCCCTCTGGCTGGCTCACGGCCAGGCTCCTTACACAGTGGACACATCCGGATCCCCACACCCATCAGTCTTCCCCTCGGGCGCCCCTCCTTGTGCTAATTATAGCAGGGCTGGGAAGCCCCGCACTGGGTTAGAATTCATAGGCAGAGTGACTCCAACAGGAAGCCTCAATGCTGCCCTGAGATTTCAAAGAGCACCCATGTTCCAGCTTCCCTGGTTAGCCCTAGGTTCTAGCAATGGAGTAGCTAAACAGTAGCGTTGTTAGGAGGAAGGACCCCACATCTCCCAAGTCTGCCTTCTATCCTGAAAAGCCCTGGTTTAGAGGACAGGGATGAGCAGGGCCTCCCCAGCCTGCCCCGGGTCCACGTAAAAACAAATATACAACCTCCTCTGCGTCCCTAAAACACTTCTCAGCTCAGAAAGGACTTGGGGTTCTTCAGGTCATCTGTGTTGGACCGGATCTAGAGAGTCCTCTCCAGCCCCAACACTACCCCCTGACGAGCTGTAACAGAGCCGTCCCCTTGATGAACTTCCTCTACCTACACGGCTTCAGTGGCAACTCCGAGACACCTCAGAGAACAGCCCTGACCCCAAGAGAGATCTCTGTCCCTCTCTAGCCTCCTACAACCCTCCACACAGGACTGTCAGTCATAGTGCTCATAATCCTGACTTGCCATGGCGAGGGCCTACAGATAGGTACCATGTCTGTCCCTGATCTATTCTGCACATGTGCCTGTGGACGCAGCAAAGGGAAGGTTTGGATCCAGCTATGTCCGAGTCTACCGGCCCAGTAAACATACTCAGAGGAACGGAGGGGCGTGATCCTGCAGGGATGGTGGTAGTTTCCGTGTGACTCTGAGATTCCTCCAGGCCACCAGAAACACTACCACACCTCGAATTTGGTGCCCACCTATTTAGTTCCTGGCCCTATTTGGTTGAAGCAAAGAGACAGGCTGGGAGCTAGGATAGCTCTAACCATCCTGGGAAGCCGCTCTGTGTCCCCCTTCTCCTGGGCCTTGGGCCCCTTCACTCAGGGATAGAAAGACGAAACATGGCTTGGCTTGGGGTAGGTGACTTTCCCTCCCAAGCACACTTGGGTGCTAGGATCCAGTTTGCATTTGTAGGATGGGCTTTAAGCTTAGACTCTATGTCTTGCCTCCCACCCTCAGACCTGGCTCAAGGCCTGCACACATTCCAAGAAGCTGAAAGAGCACAGAGACTTGCCTGTCCAGCTGTCTTTCCCCGGGCCAGGGTGCTGGGTGGCACCCTGGGTGGGGCAGCTGGAACAAGCCTGTGAGTGTTTCAGGATCCCCACTATTCTGACTTTCCAAGTAATCCCATTCTCCATCCCTCTCTTAGGGTGGACATGTACCGTTCCCCAGATCACTTTCCTGGTTCAAGTCCATATGGTCTACTGCTTAGTGGTGGCGGACACAGTAGGAGCAGCTGTGGCCATGCACTGAATGTGCACCATGTGGTGGGCGCTGCTATGTTAAGCGTGCCTGGAGCTTCTCCTTTAATCCTCACAGCAAACACAAAGGCCATCCATCATGATCCCCACTTTTTGAGGATTAAGGGCTAATGTAACTTGTCTGCCAACATGAGGAAACTGGGCAGGAATCCAAGTTTTAACCACCAAACTGAACTCTTCAGCTTCCAGCTGCCACCCCTCACCTGAGTCCCTGCGGAGACCCGTGTCCTCACTCTCATCATCCCAGAGACCCTGGATGTGCACCTGCCTAACCCCACTGGGAGTGGGCTTCACGGCGTCACAGTACACTAAGCAGGCAGGCCTATCCCGCTCCCTGCCAAAGCTCTGCTGTGCTGACATTTAACACATAAACCAAGCATAACTCCATGTGGGCAGAGGGTTAGAGGGCAGTGATGACGGCAAACCAAAGATGTCAGCAGACGACTCTGGAAGCTGGAAAGCAGATGGTCAAAGCAGTAGCTGACTCAGTATAGCAACAGATGTTAAGAGCGAGGTCCTGTGGGGTGGGGGGGGCAATGGAAAAACAGAACCTTAGAAGGCTTGTAAATTGGGGTCTCAGGGACCCTTAGTCATTGGGAGCCAGTAGCACTGAAGACCAAGTCAATCTGAAAGTCTCACTCCATCCCTGGGTGGTCAGGTGACAGCCACCTAGCAGAAAAGGAATTCAGAAGGATCTGGCCAAGGAATGCCAAACACAGGTGAAGACCCAAGGCAGAGGGACCTACAGAGAAAGGGACACCTAAGAATCTACACAGACAAGCCTGGGAAACCAACAAGCCCTGCTCTATCAGAAAGCTGCAGCCAGGTGTGACACTTTCCTAGGAGACTAGAGTCTTCTATGGGGGATATTAAGTCACTCAGGAACATGATCTCAGATTCTGGCCTTTAAGGATATCCCAAAGAAACAGCTCTATCTTGATCAGCCTTTCATCAGTGACTAGACCAAGTTCTGCCAAGGCCACCGATCTCCCAATCAGCCACTGCTTCTCCTTCCATATATAAAACACATCAACACATTTGGAGAAAAATCTTTAACATGAAAGAAAGATCTTTAGAAAAAGTACCCTCAGGTGCTGGAGTGATAGCTCAGTGGTTAAAAGCACTTGCTGTTCTTGCAGAGGATGGGAGTTTGGTTCCCATGTAGGGTGTTCACATTGCCTAAAACTCCAGCTCCAGGGATTAGATGCCCTCTTCTGACCACTGTAGGCACTTGCACACATGTGCGTATACACATAGACAGACAAATAAAAATAAATCCTTAAACAAAAAAACAGAGAGGGCTGGAGAGATGGCTCAGCAGTTAAAGGTACTGGCTGATTTTGCAGAAGACCTGGGCTTGGTTCCCAGCACTCACATGGTGGCTAACAACCATCTATAATTCCAGTTTCAGAAGATCTGAAGACCTCTCTGGCCTCTGCAAGCATTGAACACACATGACAGTAGCATTCTGCGGACAGGATCAACCAAGGATCAACTGCCACTGATGACAGAGAAGAAAAGGAAAAGAAAGGACGGCACCACGGTTTCTCCTCATTGGTAAGCGGAAGGTAGACCACTCGTTTACTGGAGGAAATAACTCAGAAAACCACTGTGTTTATCTTACACACAATTTATACTGCCCCAGAGGACATGCACTCTGAAAGATGGAAAACCGTGATTGTGCTGTATCTCAAACTGGCATCAGGGGCATGGAGTCAAGTTGTCAGGGGTTTGCCCAGCAATGCATGAGGCCCTGGGTTTGAGCCCTGGCCCACACACCTGGCTCTGTACAAAATGAAGATGAATGGCAAAATGTATGCCAAGGGTTTAGATTTAGGGGACCAGCAAGATGTCTCAGCAAGTTATGGCTCTTGTCATGCAAGCCTGGCAACCTGAGCTGGATCCCCAGAACTCATGTAAAGGTGGAAGGAGAGAACTCACTCCACAATGTTATCCTCCAACCTCCACACATGCAATGTGGTATGTACATCTACAACACATCTCTCTCTCACACACACACACACACACACACACACACACACACACACACCAGGAATTTTTAAGAAGAGAGCAAGAAGCACCTTAACTTGAAGAGAAGGGGCAGAAAGAGGAACAGGAAGGAGAATAAAAATTTTGGGTTAGAAGACAGCTCAGCAAGTAAGTAACAGTGCTTGTCACAAAGCCCAATGACTCAAGCTAGGTCCTCAGAACCCCATATAGTGGAAGAGGAGAATTGATTCCCACAAGTTGTCCTCTGACCTCTACACACGAGCCTCCCAAATAAATAAATGTGTTAAAACAAAATTTCTTAAAGAATATAGATTTTAAAAATGTTCTTATATAAGTACAAAATAGCTTCACAAATTAAGAGCCTGAGGAAGAAGGAGAGCACTCTCTCCAGCTGGTCTCTTACTGGTCTCACTGCGCTGGGAGGCCAGCCATCCTCCTCCCTCCAGTGTCGCTTTCTCTCCACCATCTTCCTGCCTCCATGCACACAGCACCCGCCCTGTCTGTAGCTGACTCACCTTCCTCCCCTAGAGTTCTTCCCTTCTCCCTGGACCCCCGAGCCCCTAGCATCCAAGTATGGTGCAGACCCTGAGGTCCCACATCTGTGAGGAGCCCCACACATCCCAGCACCCGGCATTGCAGTGTTCCCGCCCACACCCCCACGACACAGCGGCCTGGGCTCCAGGGCCCAGCAGGGACTTACTCAAGGAACCTGGTGATATACTCTCGGCTGCAGCGGGACCAGGTGAGGGGAGCGCGGTCATACAGGAGCTGTGGAGACATGATGAAAGGCCGTTTCCCAACAGGCTCACAGTCATTGCCGCTGCCGTCATGCTGAATGCCAAAGCTGCGTGAGAGCACAGGCCCCAGGGGCGGGTAAGCAGCGGCAGGCCACCAGGCTCCCCTCCTGTGGAGGCCCTCCAGGGGAGTGAGTAGTCCTAGCTCTGTCACCTAATGGCTATGTGGTCTTGGGAAGGCTGTGCACCCTCTCTGAGCCTCAGTTTCCTTTTTACGCGGTGCACAGACGGCAGCTGGTATTCTCTGGGGTCACACTCTACATACACGAGGCAAAGCCTGAAGTGAGGGCCGGAGACCCTCACAGTCCTGTCCCTGTTCCCAGAGCCAGCCAAGAACGGCAACCCAGGAGCCACGGAATAGAACCCACTGGAGCACCGCCACACTGGCACCAAGATGGCCTCAGCTGTGAACCTAAGTTAAAAGATCTGAGCTACTGTATTCCAGAAAGCTCTCAAGAGACCGCAGTTGGGAAGGGCCCAAGAAAATCTCTTTCCTGAGCATCATCTATGGGCCAGGCACTATGCCAGACATTTGCAACAACACAAACTCACTCAGTCTTCCTCAGCCCAGAGAGATTCTGAGAGGTCAAGGAACTGGCCGGAGTAACTCAGCCCAGACACAGAAGAACTGAGGCATGACTGTCACTCTGAAAATGTGAACAGATGAGCCCGAGCCCTCAGACCCAGGGGTTCTCTGCAATCCTACTCTGCAGCTTCCAGACAATTTAATTCACCAGCTAACCAGCCCTGGAACAGCTGGCAAGGGGCACAGGCCATGCTAGACCCATCCCCACGAGGAGCACACAGAGGCCCAGAGAGGACATGGCACTTGCCCAGGGTCGTAGAGCAGGCAGGAATGGAAACAGGATGGCACAGGAGTAGAAGAGACTAACACTAGGGACAGCAAGGGGTGGCCAAAGCCCTAGGCGCCATCTGACCACCCCAGCTTCTTCTGCACAGTACACCCCAGGTGGGTCTCAGAGATGCCCGGGCAGGCCTCTCTCCTGCTTACAGGGAAGCGTCGCCTTGCTGGGGGTGCAGGGCAGTGTGCAGCCAGATAGTTTCACTTCCTGCGTTTTTGTAGACCATGCGCCTGGGTGTTGTGCAAGGGTGGGAAGGTGAAACCAGGCTCCAAACTGGCAGTGAGGGCAGCTGAGTTACCTGTGGCCGAGCTCATGGGCCACAGTGAAGGCCAGTGGCAGGCCGGTGTCCTCACTGACGCTGCAGCTGAGGTGTGGGTGGCACATGCCGGCCACATGAGACAGACCCAGTGTTTCGCAGGGGCGATTCATGGCTGCACACAAGTCCTTCCTGCAAAGAGAGAAGTAGCCACAGGCTGACTTGGTCCGATGCTGAGGAGGTAGGGAGGAGCCCAGGCCACCCCAGTGGCCATTTGAGAAGCACACATAACCTTCCCAATGCTTGCTGGGGCCTGGGAAACAGATGTGTGCCTGCAACAGTTTTGATACCATGCCAGCTGCTAGAGCCCAGCAGAGGGATTACAAAAATAAAGACCTTAGGCCAACAAGATGGCTCAGCAGGTAAAGGAGCTTATGGCCAAGCATGATGTCCTGAGTTCAATTCCCAGGATCCACATTACAGAAGGACAGAACCAATTCCAAAAAGCTATCCTCTGAGCTCCACACTCACACCATGCAAACACACACACACACACACACACACACACACAATTTTTTGAAGCTACTTAAGGGACTGGAGGGATGGCTCAGTTGTCAAGGGCACTGACTGCTCTTGCAGAGGACTGGGTTTCAGTTCCTAGCACCCACACGGTGGCTAACAACTGTTCTTAATTCCAGTTCCAAGGGATCTGATGCCCTCTTCTGGCCTCTATGGGCATTGCATTGCATGTACTCACATAGATGAAGGCAAAACATACATACACATAAAATAGTTTTTTTTTAAAAGCTACTTAAAAAAATACAGATGGTGATGGGGAGGAGATTGCAACTGAAAACAGGTGCTATAAGGGTGTCTCCCAAGGCCAGTGCTTTGTAAATGGACTCTGGGACATGAACCCACACAGCTGAATAGCACAGCAACACACACACAAAAATACACCATGAGCCGGGCACAGGGACACACATCTTTAATCCCAGAACTTGGGAGGCAGAGGCAGGTGGATCTCTGCGAGGTTGTGACCAGGCTAGTCTATATAGCAAGTTCCAGGCCAGCTGGGACTACAAGGAGACCCTGTCTCAAACAACAACAAAACTCCACACCACAGTTTGCATGCACCATATATACCACACAAACATATATAGACCACATACATCACCATATCATACACACATGACAGTCACACATACCAAACTCACACCACACCACACACATGCATTTGGAATGTGTGTGACCTGAGCATGTCTTTGGATTACACCCTGCCCACTTCCTGCTCGGGATACTGCAATTTAAGCAAGACTACAACGGAGGCCTGGATGGCGGGGGTGCAGGCCTTTCTGTGTCACTTCCGACAGTAACAAGAATCCTCCATTCTCAGACCCCCCACCCTCCTCCCAGTGAGCTACCTGGTGAGCAAGATGGCAGTGTCATGGTGCAGTGGGTGGGTGTCCCCCTTCATGTTGATGGTCTTCTGCCACTTGCAAAAGCTCTTCAGAGTATTGTCTGCATGGTGCATGATCTTTAAGTCCTCCTGGGGGTAGAGAGAGTGGTGGCTCATGCCTCACCCCGAGCTCCGAGGGACAAGCCCCATTCTTCACCATACCAAAGCAGGAGTCCGAGGTCCAAGGACAGAGAAAAGACAAGCACCCAACCTCCAGTCCTCCAGCCTGACCGCCCCTCCTGCAGGTACCTCTTGAGGTAGAGGGGGATCTCTGACCTGATAGGGTGTCTCAAGGACCAGAGGCAGCAGAGGACACAAGCTAGGTCAACTAGCTCTTTGCTTGCCCCTCAACACAGGGTACTCGGGGTTCATGGCAGGAGGGCTCTGGTAGCCTATGCCTATTGCTGGGGGCAGCCTGGGACCATGTGACCTCTCACCTCCTCGTCTTCCAGCAGGATGAGGCGCACAATGGTGATGTGGATGGGGTTTCCAATGCTGGGATCATGAAACAGACCGGCCACCTATCCAAGAGGCAGGGGAGTCAGGCTGTGCCCAGGATGTAGGAGATGGGAACCTGTGCTCACTCCCCCATGTGGCCCAGGGGCATGCACATGCAATCACATGCAGGGTTTACTCACACATGTGCACACACTACTGTGGACCCATGTGTACTAGTACCTGTCTGTCTCTACACCCCCATCACACTACCTCCAACCAGCAACGACAGCTACAGCACAAGCAAAATCCTTCCAAGTTGCTTCCCGGAACCCTAGCCTGTCCAGAGCAACAGCTTAGGATCTGCTTGCGAGAACTGACCCCATCTGCCAGAAGCACAGTCAACAATAGCCCAGACCTCTGAATGCCAGCTGCTTGGCCCACCTTACAGCCCTGGATCTGTCCATTCCATCCTAGAGACACAAGGACCAGCCTATCCACCGAATAGATGTGAATGTAGCCTGGGAATTAGCTGGGGACAGGTAGTCTCCCTACCATTCTGGTGCCCTGTCCTCTCTGGATCTGGCAGCTCTGGAGTCATGGAAGAAGGTATGTGCTTATCATACCTTGGGTATGGGGTGTCCTACTGAGCCTCAGGAGACCCAAAGATGGACGGTGCACCAAGGTGCAGGGATGTGGAAAACAATATCCACCTGCTCCTTTAAAGTTCCCACTGAAAAAAGGGAGCACAGCTCACAAATGGGGACAGCTATCAGGTCCCTAGTAGGCAGAGATGGCAGCACAGGTTGGTTATGACTTCTAGCAAGACATCAAGAAAAATAATATTCAGGACTAGAGAGAGGGCTCAGTAGCTAAGAGCACTGGCTGCTCTTCCAGAGGACCCGAACTCAGGTTGCCAGGGTTTGCAAGGCTTCTCTGAGCCATGTCTCAGGCCTCCACCCTGTTTTTTGAGACGGGTCTCTCAATGATCTAGAACTTGCTGATTAGGCTAGGCTAGCGGGCTAATGAGCCCTAGGGACTCACCAGTCTTTGTCTTCCTGGCACTGGGATAACAAATAACATGCCTTTTTTACACGAGTTCTGGGGATTGAATTCAGTGAATGTGATAAGTCTTGAGGCAAAATGCCTGACACTTGTCACCCAGGGAATGTCCTGGGTAGCCTGGGTGGCTCTTACTGTGCTCAAGCCCTGACTCACAGGGGCCTCAGAAGAGGCAAGCTGAGATGAATTCAGGCAGTTCCAGCCAAACCTCTGCCTCTTTCAAGCTGAACCCTTGAAAGGTGACTCTAGAAGAGGGCCTCGAGGCTGGGAACCCCGCTCTGACCACCTTCACACTTTCTCTAGGCTGGCAGCAATCAAGGGCTGGCATGGGGGATGGTAGCACAGAACACTGGCTCCTCGGGCTTTACTTGGTTGCACAGCATGGCCCTGGCCTTGGAGACAGAGAGCAGTGCAGAAATCTGTTCTCCCAGAGGGCTGCAGGGAGCAGCCTGGCAACCTGAAGACTCTAACCCATCCCCCAAGGAAGCAGGGCCCTGCAGTCAGCTTGGGGAACCATCAGCCACAGTCTCAACCGAGTGGGCCTTGAGAGTCATCCAGGTACGCCCTGCCTCACTGTGTCCTCTTTCCCAGAGCCCTTGTGACAGATGAGTCAAGAGCCACATGCCCGGCCTACAAGATGCTACCCTCGCCTTCAGCTCAGACGAGGTTGCCAGCTAGTAGACCCTACAAATGGATCCTCTCCATTCTAAGGCTTGTGAATGTCTCGGATGGGGCTGGTCTGATGAGGCAGGTCTGTCTTTAGCCTTAAGCATAGGCCCTGACATACAGGAGGGAGGGTTTTGTTTAAGGCAGAGTGCATGAACCAATCAGTCCATGAGCTCCCAGGAAGGCACAGAGTGGGCATGGTTCAAGCCTTCGCAAGGGGAGGGGCATGTGCTGCACAGTCTGATGTCTAAGAAACCCTTTAGCTGTGTCCTGTGCCACTGCCCTCTTCTCGGACCCTGCCAGGCCCCTACTCCTCCCTAGACTTAGAGCCTAGAGACCTTCCTTCTGTCTGAGCCTAGTCCTTGGTCTGGTGCCCAGCTTGCCACTATCTCTACCCCAGTATTCACCCCACCCCAACACTACCCCAGTAGCAACCTCACCATGTTCATGATCGTCAGCACATAGCTCTCCACCTGTGGCTGCCCGTGGTACTCCACCATTTTGGCATCAGCTACCACCAGGGTTTCCACCCACTTCTCTTTGCTGACTGACCGCTGGTGTAGACGCCTCACCCGAGGCTGCTGTCGTCGCCACTGTCTTCGTCGTTCCCAACGCTCCCTCCGGGACTCCAGCTCTGGGGACACTGCAGGACCAAGATGAGATGGGTGAGATGCCCCAAACACATGTATCTAGGGCAGCTCCTTAGTGAGCTTGCTCTGGCACAGAAACAACAACACTGGAATGAGAGGCCAGAATTCTAGATTACCCAAGATCTATGTTGTGTGACCCTGGGTAGGTCTCTTCCCTCTTCTGATGTGGGATTCTAGAAATAAACTCATCTGCCTCAGAAGATGACCCTGGAGGGTAGTGAAATGGTGGCTATAAACCCAGTAAAGTAGGGCTAGAGAGACTGCTTATCAGTTAAGAGAAATGAGTGCTCTTCCTGAGGACCTAGGTTCAGCTCCCAGCACTTACATGGTGGCTAACATATGTCCAGTTCCATGGGATCTAATGAGCTCTTTTGGCCTCTGTGGGAATTGCATACACACAGTGCCCTTACATACATACAGGCAAAACACATAAAATAAAAATAGAAATAAAACATATTTTAAAAAACAGTGAAGTCCTGTGCCCAGCTGAGGGAGTTCTTAGGTCCACAGAGACTGGGCTGAGGCCCTAGTTCTCCATGTTAGTGGTCTAACCTTCAGCCTGGGGACAGTCAAGACCTGCTCCTCTGCCTGAGGCTACCTTGGGATAGATGAGGAAGCACATTTATGAAACCAGAGAAATTGAGACTACAAGCTAAGTGTCTGTGGATGTCTGTTCTGCCAAATGGAGTCCCCGAGCTGGGGGCGTCTGGAGGCTGGCATGCGAGCTGAGAGCTGCTAGACAGTTCCTTATGAAGTCCTCTGTAGTGGAGATGCTCGGCACTGAGTGCAGAGGTTGGCTACTCTAGCTGGAAGCAGGGAAGGAAGGCAGGAGGCTCCTCGACAGTAGCCCTGCAGGGACACGCCATGCATGGCCAGTCACTTGAAGAAGAGCTGCTGGGGTCAGAGGTGCCATTAGCAATATGTGCACAGAGCACAGGAAGACTGAGTGCCAAGGTGGGCAAGCAGGTGAATAGCAGCGGGAGAGCCAGTCCAGGGGATCTTCGCAACCGGACGGGCCCAGGTCACAGGCCCGTGGGACACTGAAGGCTGTGATGGAAGCCTGCTAGTGTTTCTACCTTACTTCAGCCCCTAATAATCCACCTATGTATTTGTGTACCTCTAATCCAAGGGAGTTGGGCATGGGGGTGTTGGGAGAGGTTTCTAGAAAGGCCCTGTGCCTTCAGGGTATCCCCTGCCACAGCTCCATGGAACACTACATACCTTGCACACCACAGGTGCCAGGAGCCCTAGAGATACCCTGCTCGGCCTGAGGCTCAGAGGCTTGGCGCTTATATACCAAGTGGGGCTGGGCATGTCCGGGCCGGGCTGGAACTCCATCCAGGGGCTCGATGAAGTAGTCCTCATTGGAGAGTTGGAACACACCTTTCTGGGGAAGGATCATGAGGGTCACACAGAGAAGGCTGGCACCTGCTGCCTTTCCACAGACCCCAGCGGCCTCCCCCGATCAGCTGACATCTACCCCCAGCTCTCCAACCTGAGCCAGCCACAGGCACGTAGGGTGGCTTCCTCCGGCTGGGCCATCACTGATTTTTTGCAGCTTCCTCTGCTGTTCCACACAGCCAAAGGCTTCACAGAAGAGCTTGGGCCCTTTCTAAATGCCTCTCAAAACATCTCCAAGAATTCTGCTCCCCATACCATTAGGAAAGAGAAAAGGGTCTTCGTTGTCCACAGACTCAGCAGCCCTGATGAGTCAGGAAGCCCATATCTAGTCCTCCAGGCTGTTTTGTGTCCCCCTTGCATGCCATCACGGCCCCTCCCAGCTGGCCAGAGCTTCTGATGGACCTTCAGTCTCCCTGAGGTGATGAATCACTCAAAAGCAGCTCTGCCACACCCAAGGTACCCAGATGCCATGACCACCAAGGCATTCTGTGCCTCAGGTCCCCAGTTGGCCAGAGAAGGGAAGCTGGCAGGAGCACTTTGGGCACTGTGCTTGGCATCGAGAATTCAAGGAATGGTCATAGGTGGTATCCAGGTAGCCCACCACCTCCTGGGAAGCTCCCATTCCAACAGGAAGAAGGTGTGACTTCCTTCAGACTTTCCCTCCTGGCACCAATTCGACCCCATGGGTCGTATGGAGTCGAGGAGCCCAGGGTACTATAAGGTGCGCCTGCTCTAGGGCTAGAGACTGGGATTTGAATTGGCCTCCAACCCTGAATACCAAGTTCCTCTCAGAGCCTGCTTCCTTATCTGTAGAATGGGAGCCATGTCCCCTATACCTGGCTCCCCTCACAGCAAGCTGCATCTGAGAGACAAACAGGCTCTGAAACCAGAATACAATGCACACATGGGCTTCTGGGGCCCAGGTGCTTTGAGGCTCACAGGGTGTGCTACTTGTCATTGGGCCCATGTCTTTTGCCTGAGCCATCTTGTCTGAGAGTTCTTTGAAAGCAGAGCTTTCATGTATGCATAAGTCCATTCCTGCCACATCCCCCCACCGCCAGAAGCTTGGAGGGCAGAAGCAGAAAGGGAACAGACACTGCCTGGAGCTGCTTGAGCCCCTGGCAAAGGAAACCTGTAGGCAACTGGGGCTGCAAGTAGAGCATCACCTTTGAAGCCTGGCAAAGACAGGGAGCAGAGGGCTCTCCTGGGAGCTCTGGTCTGAGCTACAGAGTGGCTAAGGGCAAGAGGCCTAACTGATAAGCCAGAGAAAGAGCTCCACATGGGGTCTCTGGACCAGCAGCTTCGGTTCTACCTGGGACATCTTCAGGAATGCAAGGGTTGGGCCCTAAACCTGTCAAACATTTTAACAAGGCCTGTGGGAACCTGGCTCACGTACAACTTTCACACTTGCTGTCCTACAGAAGTGCCACCCCTGCTTCCATCATGAACATGGAGACTGGCAGAGGAAAGGGGCATTGGCCAAAGCCACCAGGCAACTGTGTGGCAAAGCTAGAGGCACAGCCAATGTCCCACCAACCCAAGCCCCTCCAGGCATGCGTGCCAGAGAACTTACTAGGCCATCACAGGCGCTGATGGCTGCAAAGCCGCCTTCCAGCTCTGGGTCCTGCACATCACCGAGCAGGTGGCAGGCCGGAACATGGGTCCGGATGTGTGTTTGGCCCAGGCTGCTTCGACGTCGTATCTCACTTACAAAACCAGGTGCCAGCAAGTGCGGGTTGGCTGTCAGGTTGAAGAGCAGCTCCCGCCCACGGTACTGCAGCTGGTAGAAAGCAGAGGAGGCCCAGAGCGAGGACACATCCCGCTTGCGCAGCACCCTCGGCCACAGTTCATAGGACAGGAAGGAGCCCCCGGCATCCACGCGCACTGGGTGCACGATGTCCAAGGCCTCCCGGCCCTCAGCTGTGAGACCTGCAGGGAGAAAGCAGCATACAGGACCAGGGTTGTAGCTGATCACCAGGGACGGAGAGGGAGCAGCTGAGAGAAGGCAGCTGGGGTCAGAATGTGGAGATTCAAACCCCTACCGGAGCAGGGCATGGTGAAACAGGCTCACGTAATCAAAGGGCTCAAGAGCCTGGGACCACATACAGAGTAGGCCGGCAGCCTCTGCTACACAGCAAGACCCTAACTCAGAAAAGCAAAACCAAGTTCCTCCCTGAGCTTTCTACTGTTACTTCATCTCTCCATGCGTCAGTGTCTCTATCTGAATTCCCACAGAAACTTCTTAACTCTCCTCCCTGGTTCCATCCCAGGAGCCCTCCATTGATCCATTTTCAACATGGTAACCCATGGTCTCACAGTCCTGAGGCAACCCCCATCTCAGAGCATTCTGTTGTGGAAGTGGTGAAGGAGGCCCTAGGCAAGGGGACTTCCCCAATCTCCTCTCCAACTACTCCTTAGAACCCTCCCTGCACAGGACCCACTGGTCTCTGGAGGCCCTCAGCAGGCCAGGTGTGCTCCCACATCAGGATTTTGCATTAGTGTTCCCTATATCTAGAATGCTTCTCTCTCTGTCTTCCACTTTCTTTTACGTTTGCTCTGAGCTACTCTATATTGTCACAGAACAGCAGTTTTCAGGCTGAGCCTGGCCCTCAGTCAGTCCAACAGTTTTCACCAGAGTCGCTCCACTTTGAGTCAAAGTAAAATGATGGCATCTTGTTTATACAAGTGACAACTTCCATTTCCTGGTACATCACGAGGCACTGATGGATAATTTGTTTGTGCCAATAAAGAATTATACCTACAACTGGGGTTGGTGGTACACATCTTTTATCGCAGCAATCAGGAGGAAGAGGCAGGAGGATCTTTGTGAGACTGAGGCCAGCCTGGTATACATAGTGATCTGCAAGCCAGCTGGGGATACAGGGGAGCCCTGTCTCAAAAAAAAATACATCTATGAATATAGCAAATAATATCAGAAACACCAGACACATGAGCTTGTCACACCAGATGGAGCATTCTTATCTTGAACTATAAAAGTAGCACCCCTAAGACTGAGACATGGCAGGGCTGGCCCACCACCCCATCACTCATCATGAACCTTGTTCAGGAAAAATGCCAGTGAGGGAGCTCCATCTATCCCAGGGCTCTAGCTCGAGCAATTTCTCTGCCAGGGACACATGGCCTGGTTCAAACTGACACTCAAAACTGTAGCCACCTGGACCTGCATTTGCTAACTCTGAGCTCACTCACTTGAAATTCATAAAACCTCTTATCTGTTCCCCCTTGAACCTTGCTGATTCATCTATAACACATATATTATGATGTGAAGCATAATGTGCTATCCAAGAGTTTATTAATAAGATAAGATGAAGGGCTGGGAGAATGGCTCAGTTCGTAAAGTGCTTTCTGTGCAAGCATGAAGACCTGAATTCAATGCCCAGAAGAAAAAAACAAAATTAGGGGCTGGAGAGTTGGCTCAGCAGTTAAGAGCACTGGCTGCTCTTGCAAAAGACCTAGGTTCAAATCTCAGCACCCACATGGCAGCTACCAATGGTCAGTAGCTCCAGAGGATCTGATGCCCTCTTCTGTCCTCCACTGGCATTGCACAACATCGGTGTGCTTACATACGTGCAGACATAACACTCATACACATAAATTAAAAGAAAAAAAAAAAAAAAGCAAAAAACTAACCCAGGCATGGGGCATGAGCTTTTAAATCCTAGCAGACAGGAAGATCTCTGAGCCTCCTGACCAGACAGTCTAATCTAATCCAAGAGCTTAGGCCAATAAGAGACTCTATCTCAAAGGAGGGAGACAGTGTTCCTAATGATGACACCCAGGGTTGACCTCTGCCTTGTACATGTGTACATACATACTACAAACACACACACATACAGTCATGTGCATGTGTACACTTATATACATAGTGTAGGCAAAACACTCACACCCATAAAATTTTAAATAAGTAAATGGAAAAATAAAGGTGGAAAGCAATTAAAAAAGAAAACACCTGGTGTCTACCTCTGGTTTCCACATGTATGCAAACACATGTGCACACACTAGCATTAACAAGTACACACCACACCACACACACACACGTTTGCTAATAGTTACAGTATCAAGTAAATTGGGGAGTACTTGGTGAATTATGACCAACAAACGATGTAAATTCTGACATTGGGTTAAGATACACATATGTCTTTTCTGACAGTTTGTTCATGACAATCTTTTTCAAGTCCTTGCTCAAATGTCTGTAAAGCCTTCCTCTGACATTTTATTTTAACACCGTGAGTCACTGGCTCTCCCTTCTTCTCTTTATTTTCCCCTATAGCATTCTGACACACCCCATCATTTAATATTTTCATTATGTTTCCCTTTTGTTTTTTCTCTCTCAATGTAACCTTTAGGAAGGCAAGAATCTTTATGTTCTTTGTTGAAGATTCTTAGTGCTGGAAGGGTCTGGAACTTAGTTGTTTTCCAGGAAATGTTTGTTGAATGAATATGTAGATGGAATAATAACAGAACTTAGACTTTAGTCTCCCAGGGACTGAATGTACTGAGCTACCCTACACAGAGCGTGCCTGGCCCACTAACCTCAATAATCATTGTTAGGACTGTCATTTGTCTGGTACATTACAGGTTCTCAGGTGCCTGTGGGGGTCTGCAAGTGTCTGCTGGCCTCCTGGAACGGGGCAAGACCACCCAGGTGGGACTCTCTGAGGCTGGTCTTCCCCCTTCTAAATCCAGTAAGCCTGAATTCTTTCTCTGCAAAAGCTTCTATGAAGAAAGGGCTCTAGAGCTGGAGGAAGCCTGCAGAGCTCACTCAGCACAAGCCTTCAGGGTTTAAAAATTACTCTCTCTGTCACTCTGTCCTCTTTAGAAGACAAGGACTCTTCAGGTTTGTTTGTTTGTTTGCCATGGATTCCTTTTCAGAAAAAGGAGGAACAAGGAAATTGATTATATTGAAGTACAGCTATCAAAATAACTTTAAAAGTAGATGTGGAATTTACTGGTCATTTACTGAATCATTAAACAATGTCTAATGGCAACTCTGGTCATTTGAAGCAGTGATGAGTGTAAAAATTTATTTCAAAGTACCTGCATCAAGTGTAATGAGATAAGAATACTATCTGCAGGGTTCAGTCAATCAAGTGTTTGTTTTATAAGAATGAGTTCAAGCCCCAGAACCCACATAAATATGCCAAGCTTGGTGAATCAGACATATAAGCCCAGCACTGAGAAAGTGGAGACAGGAGCTATGTGGGACTCAGAGGCCAGCTAACCTAGCTAAACCAATGAGTGCCAGGCCAATGAGCAACAGTCTCAAAGGAAGTAGACAGCATTCCTGAGGGCGATACTCAAGACTGTCTTACATACATGAGCACACACACATACACACACACAAACACGCTCACACTAATATTAGGATTTGTTGGTAATATTTCGAATTAAATGTTCATATTTCGTAAATTAAATTTGCTAGTAATATTCAAGGAAATGTTAAATATGATTTAGAAGGTATAAAAATTATAAATGTAGGCTGGGTGTGGGTGGCATACACCTTTGATCCCAGCATTCAGGAAGCAGAGGCAGGTGTATATGTGAGTTCCAGACCAGCCAGGGCTACATAATAAGGCCCTGTCTCAAAAAAAAAAAGAGTTGTAAGATTTTCCAATACAAGTTCATAGATCCCTAGGATTTGTGATCACTTAGGTTGAAGACCCTAGGTTAGGACACTTGAATATGGTCTGCCAGACTGTTTTCTCAGGAAGAAAGCAAAGGAAGACTCATAGAGGTAGAGGCTGGTCCAAAGCCACACAGCAAAGAGTGGCAGAATTGAGACCTGAACTCAAGTTTCACAAATGGCTTCTCTTTAGTGACATTAGTCTACATTCTCAGAGATCTGTCCCTTGCTGGCCTCCAGTGTCTCTATCATTGTTGTAAAGAAACTGGATTAGACAAGTTTCTTTTCAAGTTCATACCTAGTCTTCAAAAGAAATCCCATAGGGCTGGGAATATGGCTCAGCTAGTAGAGTGCCTGCCTATCACACACAGTGCACTGGGTTCAGTCCCCAATACTGCGAAGAACTGGGCGTAAAGTTGCTCACCTGTAATTCTAGTATTTGGAAGGTGGAGGATGATGAGAAGCTCAAAATCATCCTTGGCTACATTGGGGGTTTGAGGCCAGCCTGGGCTATATAAGAATCTCAAAATGGGCTGGAGAGATGGCTCAGCAGTTAAGAGTACTGATTGCTCTTGCAGAGGACCCAGGTTTAATTCCCAACACCCACATGGTGGCTAACAACCATCTGTAACTCCAGTTCCAAGGGATCCTATGGCCTCTTCTGACCTCCCAGGCATTGCACGACACGGATGTGCCTACCTACATACAGGCATTATCATATTCATACACATAAAATAAAAAATTATATATAAAATATTTTTTAAAGAATCTCAAAACAAAACAAGAAATCTCTTGTGCACATCTGCCCGCACTGTGACAGTGCTGCTCTGAGCCGCATGCTGTCACCCCCAACCTTTCTCTCTCTGCAGTGCCTAGATTCTGAGCACAGTTAGGAAACTTGCCACTCTATACACTGAGGTTTCTCCCAGTCTGGGTGCTGTCCAGAGAGCTCCTGGGACACTTGGCTGTTCATGACAGTGACTCCTCAGACCAAATAGCCAAAAGACTCTTTGTTCCTGCCTGCCAAGTTGGGAGACTGAGCCTACTCAGAGGCTCCCCCTGGTCATGTTATAAAACCAAACCTGACCTCCATCCAGAGCTCATGTAGGGTACCCTTCACATGCCAATGGTGTGCCCTGGCTCAAGACACTGTCCTCTGCCTACAGCTGCCCCACCAGCACAGGCCTTGAAGTGCCTTCTCTAAGTGTCAAAGGCTGGCTGAGCTGGGGAGGATTGCTATGTTGCTCTGAGCAAGTCTTTCCCATCAATGAGCTTCAGGGGAGTGGTGAGTGCAAAGAATTCCCAGACTTCCTGGACGAGAAATTTTTTAAAAACAAATTCCCAGGCCCCATCGCAGCCTCACTGAATCAGCATCTCCGGGACGAGGGAAGCTGAGTTTTTTAACAGGAGCCTCAGGAACCTGGAACATGAGGAAATGAGGGACTCTCCAACTGGGAATGAACTAGGCTGACCATCAGCATTACCTACAGAGCTTTGAAAAACTACAGGCACCTAGGACCTAGGCCACAGATCTGGGACTCTGGGGTCCCAGGATGTGTATGTTATGTAATCACACTTTCCCAGGGGCTCTGGTCGGGTCATTTCAGGGCTAGCAATCTGAAGTCACAGGCTTACTTACTTGCTATTGTGCTATTACTGCCCTGGGGTACTCATAAAGGTATTTGGGACTACAACTCCAGGATCACAGGCTGCAGATCTGTTTCTGTTTATTGATGCCTTGGGTTTGCTTTGGCTAGCACAAATGGTGACAAAACATTTTAATCGATTGCCAGTGTTTAGAAATTATAGGATCTTGGACTAGAGAGATGGCTCAGCAGTTAAAAGCACTGGCTGCTCTTTGCAGAAGACTCAGGTTCAGTTCCCAGCACCCACATAGTAGCTAAAAATCATCAGGTAGTTCTAGTTCTAGGGGATCTGATGCCTCTTCTAGTCCCCACAGGCATCGCATGCACATACTGCACTTTTATACATACAAGCAAAACTTATATACTTATAATGTAAAAATTAATTAAAACTAAAAATTAAATCTTTTTAAATTATATGATTTTTACACAAAAACTTTATACTAATTTCCTGTCTTCCTTGAAGTCTTATCTCTATATGTCAGGCCGAAATTCCCACCTGGTAAAAGTGGCTGGAGCTGAGTAGTGAGGCCCTTTAGAGATGGCTGACGCGCCACCCCACTCCCCATCTATCTCCGGCCCCATACTTGCTATTGTACCCAACACTGAGGCTGACCATAGTAGATAGACTGCATGGTAGCCTTGTGCTTGTATTTCCTTATGCTCAGTAAAAACTGAGTCTCTAACCAAAATGGAAAAAGCAAGAAATAGGCCAAGTGGCCCTTGTCTCAAACAAACCTGCCTCCCCACAGCCTTGTTTGTTCATTTCTATTATGAAATGCTGTGTCCATGGTGCCTGGTGTAGCCCTCAGCTGCTCACTGTGTGGAAGCATTAGGTGTTCCAAAGTCCAGGAAATGCAAAAGACACCATCCTACTCTTAAAACAGAGAGATAGACACATGCCATTCATGGCCTCCACCTTGGTACAGTGCAGCGGGGAGGAGATGCCTCTTGTTTGGACTGAGAGGAAGAGATACTTCATCAAAGAGGGCCCATTTGAGATGGAACTCAAAGTACTTTGAGTTGCAAGTACTTTACCTATTGATCATCTTCCCAGCCCTAAAACATTTTCAGAGAAGCATAAATTAAAGCATAAGCAACTCTCAGTGAAGCCTACAGTGTACCCTGATAGACTTTGGTGGCTGAAAAGCAGCACTTAGTGCAAGCAAAGGACAAATGCAGGTTCTAATACATTCACCAATGTGGACTTGCACAGGAGCAGGGCTGAAGTTCCCTTGGGAGGGCAGCCACCACCAGCCAGCAGGACAATAGAGGCTCATGGCCAAGTGTTCTGCCAGATCAGAAGGACTGCTCTGATTGGACTGAACACCTGCCACAGGCCACACTACAGTACTAAAGATTCTGCATACCACTCCTAGGTGACAACTTTCCTTCAGAGCTTCTGCCAGGGAAATGCCAACATTGTGCTTACTGTCACCTCTCTATCAAGAACCTGAGTTGCAATCCAGCTCTTCAAATGACCTGCAGCATGTGTCAAGCAGGAAAAACAGCCGTGGGGGCATGTGAGTGCCACATGTCTTGCTCTAGAAAATGGTCTGCCGTGTCCTAATATGCACAGCACTGTGCACATAAAAGGCTCACACACCAATACAGTAGGAAGTACAGCTTGTGTGAAGAGGGGTGGGCATGACTGAGTCCTGCAACCTCAGCAAGTCCTTAGACTTGTCACAGGTAGAGACAAAAATGTTCCTGAACACAAGCCTAGGACGTGGTCTTTGAGGTACCATTCTGTGGCTTAGAGAAAGGCAAACAGGTCAGTAACCTCAGTGAGAAACCGTGGGAAAGAGGGGAGGGCCCCATATTACACACCTAGAAAGATTCCAGAGATAGACTCTCTACCTTGGAGGACAGTAATGCCCAATGTTGGAGGAGGCTGTAGTACAAACATCAGGCCTCAAGGACCCCCTAAATCCCATTGTATTTGTCTGGCAGGTTAATAAAGATAATGGCCACTGCATGGTAGTCACTATTCGGGAATAAGCAACCGATATTCAGCACTCCAGTCCTCATTAAAAAAAAAAAGTCCTGCTGTGTGTGGTGGCCCATGACTTTAATCCAGCATTCAGGAGCCAGAGGCAGGCAAGTCTTTGTGAATTCCAGGCCAGACTGGTCTACATAGGGAGTTCCTCCCGGCCGGCCAGGACTACACAGAGAGACCCTGTCTCAAAAGCAAACCAAAGAACAAAATCCTATGAGATTTACCCCTCCCCCCACTGCACACACACTCCTCCCAAGGAGTCCAGGACCCACTTCCAAGCACCCTTTCCACCGCCCTTACCGGCAAGTCGCTCTAGTCTTTTGTGTTATTTTCTCACTCATAAGAGAGTTTTAAGTTTTACATCACCTGCTTGCAAGGATGATCAGAGATGAGAAATACGAACCAGTGAGGCTGGACTTTAATGTGTGCTCATTAAATATCTCCCCAACCCTATCCCTCACCTTCCCCACTTAACACCACCCCTGGCCTCACTGCTTGTTACTGCTAGACCAAACCTCCCTAAGACACTGCTCTCCTTAGCCTTTCCCCTTAGTGGCTTAAATGTCCCCTACATTCAACCCACAGCGACAGTTCTTCCACTGCAGAGTGAAGTGGCCTAAGAGTGTCCGGAGCATTTCCTCAAGGTCGCTCCTGCCTTCTCCACATTGGTCCAGCCCACCTAGAGTTCATCCATCCTTCCAATCCCTGCAACTTCAGGCCCCTTCTCCCCTAAAGTGTCCTTGAATCCCTCACGTACAGATACTTTGCCTAATACTTGACCAGCCCGACCTGGAGCTTCTAAGCACCGGGCCAGGGGTCTCCCACACCCCTGGCTCGCGTATTCCCAGGCTAGCGGCTGGAAACTCGACAGAAGTGCGGCTTCGGGGCAGGTCGCCGCCAAACAAGAGCCTGGACACCCGCCAGAGGCTCGTCGGAGGTCGGGCGGGGCCGGGAGAGTTAACCAAGGGCGGAGGAAGAAGCTCCGTCTCCCCATTCCTCTCCCAGCGCCTTCTCACTAGAGCGGGGGCGAGGCAGGAAATGCAAGGGCCGCGCAGGACCCGGCCCCCCGCGCCGCCTCGGGGACCCGAGGAGCCCTGCGACCTGGCGCCGAGGCCGACAGCGTCCTGGGCAGCTAGATTTCCAGGAGAGTTCCCTCCCCGCTCAGCCCCCAGGCGGTGAGAAGCCGACTCCTTCGCGAGCGGTCCAGCCTATCCGAGGAGCGCTGTCCCCCGAGGTGCGCGCATCCCTGCACCCGCGGCGCGGAAGCCGGAGCCCGCCGAGTGCCAGGAGCCTGCTCCAGTGCTGAGTCCCTATCGCCAGCTGAGTCCCCGCCCGGGACAGCTCTCTGCCTGCTGCCTGACCCCAGCCCTACCCCTAACTCCAGCGCAGCGACTGATAGAACCAGCCCTAGGCGGAGCCGGTTCCCCGCGGGGTTCCCCGAGGTGAGACGGGGCTTCGGATGCAGGGAGGGTAGCCGGGTCCAGCGGGCCCGGGGCCTCGTTCACCCACCTGATGCACGTCTGGGGACGCCGGGCGCCAGAGCGCAGAGAAGCAGGAGCACCGGGCGCAGCGGCGGCGCGAGGCTGCGGGGACTCCGACGGCCGTGCATGACCGAGGCCGGGCGGCCGCCGGGCGACTCTTCCGGAATGCGCTCCTCTGTCGGGTGCGGATCCCTGCAGTGTCCCGGGTGCGACTCAGGACATGCCGAGCCTGGCCGCGTGCAGCTCCCGCCCGAACTCCGGCCTGCGGGCAGCTGCGCTCGCTCCTCCGGCAACAAAGACTGCAAGGCCCGCCCCCTCGGCCGGCTGCCGAGGCCAAGAAAAGAGAGCTAGAAGGAGAGAAAGAAAGAAAAGGAAGGGGGGAGGGAGGGAGGGGAGCGCGGAGCCGGCCCCTGCCCCGCCCCCGTCGCCTGGCCCCGCCCCCTCCCGGCCTCCGGACGCCCACCGCAAACAGGGCCGAGCGGGGCACCGCAGCTGCCGGGGACAGATGCCCCACCGCCCTTAGGGCCGCGGTCGTCCCCTGGCGGTAGAGCTGGCCCTAGCCGCCCGTACCCACTGGCGCCCCACACCCCCCGAGAATCTGGAGTTTCTGCCTTTTACGCAATCTGTGCTGCCCGGGCCAAGCAGGCCCGAGAGGGGCTCTGGACACCTACCAAGGGGGCCAAGATCACGCAGAGACGAGGCAGGGCTCTGAATTCTAGATCTGGCTTCAAAGTCAGCTCAGGAGAGAGGCCTGGACCCTCTTCCCACTGGCAGCAGTTTCCCACTTGAGGTAGACTTTTGCATTCCTTATCTCCAGATTTTTAAATGTCTGTTGCCCTGAAGTTCAGCCAACAGCCAGGGGGCTTTGGTGGGCCAGGACAGCGCCCAGAGACTTTCAGCAAGGGGCCTCAGAGCCCGGAAGCCCACCAAACCCCACCTGACAACCCAGAGGCCTGACCAAACACCCATCATCCATAGTGGCTCCAACCCTAGCTCTGGCTTCCACATCTGCTTAGTCTATACTTTCGGGAGCAGACTCCGTGACACACTCCCACCACTCACCACCAGCCTTCTCTTTAGTAGTAAGGTCACACCCTCCCTTTAGCTTTTGTGTAGCCTGTAAAGGTACACAGGGGCCACACATCTCTGTGCCCAGTTTCCTATGCACTTTTCCTTTCGCCTGAGAGCTCACTTCTATGGTCCCTCCTCCACCTCTAGTAGTAGCTAGTTTTGCTGTTCAGTGGCAGGAACAATTCAAGCTACCCATCTTCTCACAAACCTCCCACCCCCTGCAGCAGGTGTCTGTCTATAACTGGTACCACTTCCTTTCTCTTCCTCTGGACATGAGGGATCTCCACCTTGATCTTCCCAGTGCATTCAGAAGATGCCCTGCACCGCATAAGGTGTTCACTCCACAAACACTAGGTTTCACTGCAGGCCCTGGGCACCCAGCTGGGAGCAGTGGATGAGCCCCGACTCTGAAGGAGGCCACACCTCATCAAATGAGGTACATTTGAGCTGTGCAATCAGGAATAGAAAGAGCCAGTCTCATGAAGGAGACAGGAAAAAAATGACTACAAACTTGTGCTTCAGGCCTAGTTTTCATGTCACCTCTTCCAGAAAGTCTTCATAGCTCTTCAGGGCTCCAGAACACCCTAGCTAATCACAGCCATCTGCAACTGTCTGGTAGGGAACTCCCAGTCCCACTGTGATGAACTCTTAAGGCTGGCTCTTATTAGTCTTTGTGATCCTAGCCCCCAGCACAGCAAGGCATTCCCTGGCCAACATAACCTGCTTCTCTTACTACTTTGGCTATCTGCCAAGGCCAAATAACAGATTAGAGACTTTTGGGAAATGCTGTCCTGGAGTTTTTATTTTCTAAGCCTAGGGCTAACAACAGCCCCCTCCTGTTTCCATCTGTGCCCTGGGTCCTGGTCTGTGTTCATCCACATCCTGCTGGGTACCTTCATTGTAAACCTCCTTGGGAACTGCACTGGATACCATGGGATACAAAGAATGAGAAGGCTTAGTCATACCCTCATGACCAGTCATAATCCAACTGGAAAAACAAGAGGAGCCAACTCCAAGTGTTGGAGGGTCAAGTGGACATTTGGAACAAAGCAAGAGACCTGATATTTAGTGTGTTTGATACCATTGTTCAGAACATTGTGTATCTGGCTAATGAGTTTTCCTTCAATTCTTTTCTTTTTAATTGTGTGTGTGTGTGTGTGTGTGTGTGTGTGTGTGTGTGTGTGTGTAGGCTTGCATGTGTCATAGCACACCAGCAATGATCAGAGAAAAACTTTTGGGTTCTCTCATTCCACTGTGGGTTCCAGGGATCAAATTCAGACTGTCAGGCATGAGTGACAAGCATTTTTACCAGCTGCTCTATCTCACTAGTCCCGCCCTTCAATTCTTTAGAGATGGTTTCATGTATTCTCTAAGTAATTGGTTTGCTATATCTAACCCAGTGTTCCTGATACAACTCAGTATAGTTAAAGACTTATCAGCAACTGGTTGAGTTTTACAAGAAACTACATTTATCCTGTTTCTATATTCAGCTATATATTGGTAAGTTGTTAAAAGGTAGGAAAGTAGAGTGTAGTACATGTATTAAAAATTATGCATGAATATCAAGGCCAGCAAAATGACTCAGTGGGTAAAGGCATTTTGCCACCAAGGCTAACAACCTGAGTTTGATCCCTGGGATCCACATGGTAGAGAGAACCGACTCCAGAAAGTTATCCTCTGACCTCCACATGTATGCTGTGGCACAGCTGCACCCTCATAAACAGACAAAATAAATATAAACTTTTAAAATTATATATGAATAAACTAAGTCTGGTTACACCTATAATCCCAGTACTCAGGAGCTGAAAGCAGGACAATCAAAAGTCCATTGTCATCCTTGGGTAGCAACATAGCAAGTTCAAGGCTAGCCTGAGATATATGAGACACTGTCTCACAAAAGAAAAAAAGGGAGAGGGAGCTAGAGAGACATCTCTGCCAGTAAAGTTTGCTATGCAAACGTGAAGACCTGAGTTACTATTCCTAGCATGCAAGTAAAATGCCATGTGTAGTGGTGCCTGTAACCCCAGCACCAGGGAAGAAGTGGGGGGAAGTGGAGACAGGCAGATCCCCGGTGCCTCCCAAAATGGCTCCAGTCTCAAAAAGTAAGGTGAGAGTAATAGAGAAAGAATCCCAAAGTCAATTTCTAGTCTCCACATGTTTGCATGTAGACAAGTATACTCAGTACACCACACACACACACACACGCACACACACACCAAATAAATAATAAAATTAAAACATAATAGATAATAATGAAAAGTGAGGCACACAAACAGAAAATGCAGCCTTTCTAAACCTTAATTTCCCTACCTGTCTAATGGGGCAGCAGTCCTCACGCCCTGATTTCCTAGCTCCTCTAAACAGTGATTACCCCACCAGAACTGATTCCACCTCCTTAGAAGTTCTGTATTGTCTGAAGACATTCTGAATTGCCAAAGCAGAGAGCAGTGCTACTGCCATCCAGTGGTAGAGGCCAGGGGTGCTGTGGGATTACATCCAGCTGCAAAAAAATCATTCAAAGGCCTAAGTGTCCGGACTGAGAAACCCTGGTCTCCAGGGTTAAAACAAAAAGGGTCTGAAGGAGCTTGGCAGAGTACAGGGCTTTACATCTTATCTTGTGTTTTGTGGTAAGACAAGCACAGAATATATTTCAAACTTTGCACTATTGAAAAGTAACTCTTCCCTCCCCACCCTCACCCTTGGCCTCGCCATTGTTCTTTCCCAGGGGACATTGCTGATTCAGTTTCTCATGAACCCTTCTAGAAAACTTCTGTGCAAGCACAAAGATACATTTTATACACATGGCCATACGTAACTGCTGTCTGTATTTGGCTTTTTGTTTTCAACAATATAGCTTTTAGGGCTGGGGAAGTAGCTTGGTTGTAGAGTGCTTGCCTGGCATGTTCAATTCACCACACTGTGTGTGTGTGTATGAGTGTGTGTGTGCATCTTGGAGATGGCTCCATTTCTTCACTTAAGGACTGCTGCAATCTTTGAACAGCTTCTTAGTTTGTGTCATGTTTACCAGACTGAGCTCCATGACACCAAGGAATCGTTTTGCTCACTGATATGTCCTGAGCACTTAGAACACTGGCTGGCTTATAATATGTGCTCAAAAATTTTTTTCAGGGCTGAAGAGGTGGCTCAGTGTACCTGAATTCAGTTCCCAGCATCCACATGGCGGTTAACAACTGTCTGTGACCCCAGTTCCAGGAGATCCAATGCCCTTCTGACCTCTGTGGACATTGAACAACAAGGGAGCACTTTAACACATGCAGGCGATACACTCATACACATAAGTAAATAAAACATTTTTTTTAATTAAAAGACTATAGTTCATATTCAAGTAAATGTTGCATGACTGACCTTCTTCTATGGGCATGCACCCTTATTCCTACCTCCTACTAGTGTTTGGGTCATTTCCCGACTCTTGCTGTGAGAGTCCACTGTGCACATGAATGAATGCATCTACAGAATAAAATTCTGATCTGTAGCTGGACATGGTGCCACACGCCTTTAATCTTAGCACTCAGGAGCCAGAGGCAGGTGGAATCTACATAGAGAGTTCCAGGTCAGTGTTTCTCAAGCAAACCCAGAGCTTGCCAATGTGGCTAGTCTTGCCAGTCAGCTTGCTTTAGGGGGACCCCGGTCTCTGTCTTCCAAGGTTGGAATTACAGGAGGATTGCTATGCCTGCCTGGCAAGCATTTCACCTGGGTTCTGGGTCTGTATGCACAAGCGCTTAACCACTGAGTCATCTCTCCAGCCTCAAAGATATTATTTTTATTGATTTTTTTTTCTACTCAGTAAATTGCAAGAATTGCAAAATAATTGAAAATGCTAATTTTGGTTACCAAAAACCCCTTATAAAACAGGAACATGGATGAGTAAGGGTTGACCTTGGAACTGCCTGGAACCACTGGCTTGGGAGAGGATGTGCGCTACCACCCTGGCCTGATGAGCTATTGTTCTAGAAGCCCTAGAGACACAGGTGTTCTCAATCTGCTCCCACTCTCTGGAGGGCTGCAGCCTTTTCGTGCTAATACAACAGTCCCAGCTGCAGAGGGTGGCCCGCCCCTATCCTGTGCAGGACAATGTCACAGGAAGATTCATGTCTACAGGATAGCCCTCAGCCAGCTGAGGGGACCAAGATCGGCTTCTGACTTTTCAGTTGCAGTGAGAGTGACCTGGTGGTGTGTGGTAATACTGGGAAGTGTTGTAACCCATACATCTGCATATGCCTTGCGTGTAATGTCTTTGGTGATTCTTCTCCCAATATAAAGTAGATATCATTATCTTTGACTCAGATGGGGAGAAAACGAGAGACAGAGAAGTTCATTATTTGCCCTAAATACCACATTTAATGATATTGAAGCCCAGACTGACCTAATTCCAGGCCCAGATGCCAGCCACTTCACCTCATAACCAGATTTCCAGTGCTGACCTCAGTCATTAAGAGATATGTTTTGTTTTGTTTTGTTTTGTTTTTTGGAGGGAGGGAGGCTTCTCCTTTTAAAGTTGTTTCTCAGTCTCTCAGACAAGTAGGTGTGTGGGAAGTGGATCATCCCTCCTTCACTAGGAACCAGTGGATGTCCTGATGGGTCATCTAAGTGCCAGATGCCAAGAGCCATACTGATTTTCAGAGATTCTTAGTAACAGCCACCATGTCACTGCCTGCAGTCAAATCATGTCCTTGCCTGTGACCTTTCAGAAGGTGAGGCCCGGTGTGGTGGGCTGCCACTCAATAAGCTTGCAGAAGACTGCTGTCTGAAAGGGAAACAGACCCAAATGGGAGACCGTGGACTTCACCTAATGAGCCTTCTCCTGGCTCAAACTTAACCATCTTTGTGTTTGATTGCTTGGACTCTACAGTCCAGTTACTGCCGGGACTATTTTCTTCTTTCTTGGTCTCTGTTTTTCTTCATTTTCATGCCATTGTTTCAGGAGCAGATGCTCCACAGGCTCATGTCTGGAAACAATTTGAAAACATTCGATGCTTTTCTATTGTACTGTTGAGTGTTCAAAAGTTCTTTTTGCCCATTATTTATCCTTTAACAATTTTAAAGTGTATTTTATAACTTTTAAAACGGAAGTGCTTATTTCGACATTTGAAATCCACAGTCCTTGCTGGTAAACAAAGACTGGACGAATGAATTACATAGGTCATTTTTCTTTTTCTTCCTTTTAATCAGTAAGTCATTTCATTCCTTTATTTATCCAACAAATACTCCCTTGGACTTTCTGCAGCAGGGCTGAAATGAATAAATACAGTAGGAAACATTTTGAATTATTATTTCCAACATTAAAAATGGAGTTAGTTTTATAATTTGTGGTTAGGAAAAATTTTGTTGTTGTTGCTTTTTGTTTTGTTTTGAGACAGGGTCTCCCTGTAGTGCAACTGGAACTCACTATGTAGACCAGGCCAGCCTCAATCTCACAGAGATCTGCTTGCCTCTGCTTCTGTCTCTCAAGTGCTGAGATCAAAGGCACACACCACCATGCCCCGCACAAGGGCATGCTAAGCAAGCATT
Organism: Eospalax fontanierii; assembly: GCA_035773235.1. Lineage (NCBI taxonomy): Eukaryota > Metazoa > Chordata > Mammalia > Rodentia > Spalacidae > Eospalax > Eospalax fontanierii. Next base: position 61,897,656 of record CM069539.1, on the reverse strand, counting down.
CTACTACCTTGATAATCTTCTCTTTGTTTTCTCTCATCACCCCTACGTTTCCTACTTTGGTTTTAGATGCTGAATTTATGGAGATTTGTAATATAGACAAGTTTTTACTTTCTTTTTTAAGTTTATTTTCATTGTATGTGTATGTGTTACACCTGCATGTGTGTCAGAGCACCAGTTCATGCAATGCCTGCAGAGGATAGATGAAGACATTGAATTCCCTGGAACTGGCGTCTGGGATGGTTGTTAGCTACCATGTGGGTGCTGGGAATCAAACCTGAATCCTCTGCAGGAACAGTCAGTGCTCTTAGCTGCTGAGCCATCTCTTCAGCCCCCAGGTTTTTACTTTTCATGTAGGCACATTCATGAGCTTTTTTTCTCTATATCATTTTTGCTACTTATCTCATCTTTAAAATACTTTTCCTGCCAGGTGTGGTGGCACACACCGTTTAGTCTCAGCACTGTCAGACCAAACAGAGAGAGCAAGCGAGAGAGGGATGCACAAGGTCCTGGATTCAATCTGTAACATTCAAAATAAATAAACAGTCTCAGAACTGAAATATAAGACTTTCTAGTTTGAGGCCTGGGAAGATGGTTCAGTTAGTAAAATGCTTGCCCCACAAGCATGAGAACCTGAGTTTGGGTTCCCAAGCACCTACATAAAAAGGCAGGCATGGTAGCTTTTAATCCTATAAATCCTACCCTATAATCCCAGCAAGAAGAAGGCAAAGACAGAAGATTTAGTGCTTGCTAGCTGAACTGAACTGTACTGCTGAACCAGTGAGCTCCAGGTACAGTGAGAGACCCTATTTCAATAAATAAGGCCTGGGGCTGGAGAGATGACTCTGCAGTTAAGAGCACTGGCTGCTCTTGCAGAGGACCTGGGTTTGGTCCCCAGTCCCCACATGGAAGCTAACAATCATTCATAACTCTAGTTCCAGGGAATCCAAGACCCTCCTCTGACCTCCAAAGGCTTTGCTTGAATGGATTCACTTATATGCAGGCAAAACATCATACACATAAAATAAAAATAAATGTAAAAAATAAGCCAGAAATTGATAAAGACTTTCAACATTGACCTTTAGCTTACATGTGTGCACATACGAACAGGTACACACTCAAACACCACATACAAAAAAATTAAAGGAAGAATTTCTAATTTGGAAGAGTTTACTGACACAGCAATATTTTTAAAGTACAGCATCTTGACGTATCAAAAACTTTTGAATATTAGAGATTTTTTTTTCTAGAGATTTTAGAGGAAGAAGTAAAATGGTCTCCAAAAACTGTGATAGAATTCTCTCCAGCAATACTACCAATGAGAAGCCTACAAACAATGCCTGCAAAATTTGGGGAGAAATTGTTTTCCACAGAGAGTTCAGATCCTAGGTTCTCAACAAAGCGTAGGAGCATGCCATGCTGATGTCTTAAGGCATGAAAGGTCTCAAAGCATTTGTTTTCAATGCACCCTTTCTCAGAAAGTTACCAGGCAATGTGCTCCACCAAAATGAAGATACAAACTGGAAAAGAGAAAGACCCAGGAACTGAGAAACAAATGATCAGCACAGTGTAAGTGAAGAGAGTTTCCAGAATAACAGTAAAGGAAAAATGGAGTATTATAACTATCAGTAAGCCAGGAGAGCCACCAGTCCAGATTAGAACAGGAAATCAGAGATCCAGTGGGGGTGTTTCAAAAAAGAAAGAAATGGGGGTTGGAGAGATGGCCCCGTGGTTGAGAGCACTGGCTGGTCTTGAGAGGGCCCAGATTCAGTTCCCAGCACCCCACATGGCAGTTAACAACCATCCATAATTCCAGTTCCAGGGCATCTGACAGCCTCTTCTGACCTCTCTGGATATTTCATGACATGAGTGAACTTATATACATGCAGGCAATACACTCAAACACAAAACATAAAAAAAATAGATAAAATATGTTTTTAAAAAAGAAAGAAATGAACATTACCTGATGTATATAGAGGAATCTACACAGGCTTAAGTGGAAACCATCAGAATGATGGATGGTAATACTTCATGGTAGAGACAAGATGTCACAGGCTGGGCTGGACTTGACTGCTTCCTTAGACTAAGATCTTGATCCATATGTTCTTATGGCAAACTCCACATAATGATGGAATGCTTGGCAAACTCTGGAATTGCAGTTGAATTCAAGACCCATCTCTGATCAGCTGGACATGATCTCTGGCTGTGATCCTAGCACTAGGGAGATGGAGGCAAGAAGATCATGAGTTCAGGGCCAACCTCAGCTATATAGCAAGTTTGAGACAAGCCTGGGCTATGTGAAACCCTGTCTGCAAATACAACAGTAAGATGACTCAACAGATAAAGGAGCTTACTAAGCAAGCGTGAGGACCTGAGTTCAAGCCCTAAAACATGTGAACAATTGGAAGGAAAGAACAGACTCACAAAGTGGTGCTCTATGTGGGTTCCATGGCATGTATGCTCATCCGCCATCATATACACATACATGCAAATAATAATAATAAATGACAAAGTTTAAACACATACAAGACTCAGCTTAGACCTTAGATAAGTTGCTGGATCCTTCCTTCTTAGTCTTAAATCTTCTGTTAAAAAAAAAAAAAAGACAATGGCAGGAAGGTAAAACTTCCATGAGATGACATAAATGACGGTGCTTTGTAAACTAATATGAGAAACAGTGGAAGTTCCTGAGCAACCTCTGCCAGCTACATCACTCCACCTTCACCTCGTGCCTGGAATGTGTGGACTAATCCCCACATGCGGACCCGTCACTGCTAGGAGGACCATACCCTCCCTACCTAAAGTGTGGTCATGTGGAACAAAAGCAGGACATCACAGAGAGCTTGTTAACTCCAGACTATGCAATCAGAACCTGCATTTTGACCAGAGAGTGGGATGATTGGTGGATGCCTTAAACAGTGGTCTACTTGGTCCTACTCATCCCTCTCTCATCAGCTGAGCTCTAAGCTTTCTAAGAGTTTCCTGGTTTGTTCCCAAACTGTTTTCCACTGCTATTCCTATTAGCATAGCTATGAAACTTAAGTTAATAAACCCAATCACAAAAAGAGAGTTGTTTCCATTAAACCACACCGAGTGTTTTCGAATGAAATGATCAAAGTGATTTGCTAGAAACAGTTGCCTTACGATTAGAATTCAGTATAGCGTGACTTCTGGAAAGGCTCTGATATGTGGGACTTTTGCCTGCCAGGGCACCATGGGAGAAGATTGTCCTGTTGACAGGACTGACCAGGGACAGCAGATCCTCTCAATTTAGCCCTGTAGCTCCTCTTTATTATCCAACACACCATAATAAAATTGTTCCATGTCCAAATTCAATGTCCTTTCGTCCTTGACTAATACTGGCATGCTTATGAAGAAACTGATGTTTCACAGACATTTTCTGCCTTTATGTGGTACATTGCTACTGTCTCCTCTTTCTAGGAAAAAAAAAAGCCAGGGGTTTGGTCAATTGCTAGTAAATGGCAGGGCCTGACCTTAGAGGTAGATCTAACAGCCTGCAGGTGCCAGGCTGACAGCCACTGCCCCATTTTTTAGAAGCAGACTCCCAGAGTTTGGAGAAAATACAAACAGTGCAGAAACATTTGAGAAATGTACATTCTTGCCAGGCATTGAGGAATGCAGATCCAGGTGACCAGGGAGCATTTCTCACTTATCACATTTGCAAAAGGTTTTGTTTAACATATATTACATAAAATAATACATGCCCATGGTTTAAAAGAGGTAGATTGCAGTTAGGTGGAGCAGCACATGCTTGTAATCCCAGCAAGCAGGGAGTAGAAGCAGAAGGATCAGGTGTTCAAGGCCATCCTAGGTCACATGAAACCCTCTCAAAACAGCAAAGGACTAGGGAGATGACTCACTTGATAAAGTGCTTTCCTCATAAGCATGAGGACCCCAGCACCCGTGTAAAAACCTGGGCATGGTGGTGCATGCCCAGAACCACAGCGCCAGACAGTCAGAAACAGAAGGATCCTGGGGATTGCTGGCCATCCAGTCTAGCCTAATTGGTGAGCTCCAGTCTCAAAGAAGATGGACTTCATTCTTCTGGTCTCCACATGGATGTGTCACACATGTACACACACACACACACACACACACACACACACACACACACATATTAAAAAAAGAAGATGGGCCAGAGAAATGGGTCAACAGGTAAAGGTACTTTCTGTCAAACCTAACCACCTGAGTTAATCCCTGAGACCCACATGGAAGGAGAGGCCTGACTCCCATAGATTGTCCTCTGACCGCTACACATGTGCATTCCCACACACACACAAAAACAAATAATCGTTTAAAAAGAAAATGAAGGGGCTAAGGAGATGGCCCAGCAGCTAATGGTGTTCACCATGCAAGCATGAGGACCTGAGTTTAGATCCCCAGAACCCACATAAAAAACTAGGTATGGTGGCACATGCCCAGCTCTGGGTTAGCAAGGGCGGGGGAGGGAAGACAGGAGAATCCTTGGGGCTAGTCAGTCAGTTCTAAATTCAGGGACAGTTTCTGTCAAAATAAGATAGAGAACAAGAAGACACCCCACACTGACCTTTGGTCTCCAGGCATACCTGTACACACATGAACATCATACATACACACATATATATATGTGTGTGCATGTGTGTGTAGTCTCTTTTCTTTGTTACTATTATTTTTATTATTTTGGCTTTATGTCTTAGTGTTATCAGAGTTCCTGGTCTTTGACAAACATTTGGTCAGATCAAATGAGTGGAATAAATTGTTTGCTTCTTGGAGTCGCCTTTCCCTGGAACAGTCTACCCCTGGTTGGCCACCAGGATTTAAATAGAGTATAACCTAGATTTTGACCTCCATCAAGGCAGGCACAGCATGATGTCAGACAGCCATGACTGAAATAGGACTCAGGAGGAGTGAACTGCACATCAGCAAGGGGTAGTGAGGAGGGGTCCACCTGGCATTCTAACCACTCTCACCAGGGGATGCACCTTCAGCTTCCCCTGCTGTAAGGATACTCTTTCCTATTTGACCGTCTCAGACAGCAAACAGGCCCTCCGGTTTCTGTTGAAGCTGAGAATGGTGGCCATCTCCTCATCACCCAGCTTGAAGTCAAAGACCTGCAAGTCCTCATGTATGTGTAAGGGTGTCACAGACTTGGGGATCACTGCCACACTCCTCTGAATATGGAAGCTAATCAGAACCTGGGCTGATATTTTCTTGAACTTTGCAGCAATCACTTTAATCTTTGGATCCTCCAGTAGTGACAGGTCCTCTGGCTTGGCCAAGGTCTATCTGGAGAGCCCAGTGGGCTGTAGGCTGTGACTGTGATGGAGTCTGTAGTGTACAGTCTGAGCAGTACTGTATCAGTTTGTCCTGGGTGAGGTATGAGTGACACTCGACCTCACTGTCACTGGTTTATATTTCAGTTCGGATTTGTTTAAGGTCCTTTCAATCCGGAAGTGACTGAAGTTGGAGACACCAAGGGCTCTCACTAATCCCTCATCCACCAGTTCTTCCATGAGCCCCCGGCACCCAAGAATGTGGAACGTTGTCTTTATCATCTTTGGGGAATAACTTTTTCCCCCAGGAATATAGTTTCAGATGCATGAGGGTCTTCTGTAAGGTTTCCTTCAGGATTTTTCTCTCAAAGCAGGTGGGCCACAACTTGCTAACGAGGAAGAGGACCTCTAACTTCACAGTCTTCTTTTGATCTTCTCTTGGATGGCTTCACCCAGCTCATTCTCATTATAATACACATATGCACAGTCAGTGTGATGACATCCAGCATCTATAGCCACTGCATGGCTTCCTTGACTTGGCCTCAGGGAGACTTCCAGGTGCATAGGCCCACGACGGGCATCTCGGCTTTTGTACTGAGCTCCATAAAGGTGACCATAGCTGCTGCAGAAATCTTTGGAGAACAGATAAGATGTCTGTATCCTGGTTAAGGAGGAAGGCTGAGGTTCTGTCTTATCATTTTTTTTAAGGCCTAGTGAATCTGATTTGTGTTTTCCAAATGCTCTTGGGTGTGGGATTATCTCTTGGAATCTGGTCAACACAACTTTAAAAAAATTTTATGTGTATGAGTGTACTGTCTACATGTTTGTAAGTGCACCAGTATTATGTAATGCCCACAGATGTCAGAAGAGGGTGTCAGATTCCCCTGGAACTAGAGTTACAGATGGCTGTTAGCTGCCATGTGGGTGCTGGGAACTGAACCTGGGTCTGCTGCTAGTGCTGTCAACCACTAGCCGTCTCTCCAGCCCCTCAACACAATTTTTGAAAGAGGAAAATAGTCTGATTGCAAACTGACTCTTGTTGTTTCTTTTTTTTTTTTAAGATAGGGTCTCCCTATAGCCCCAAACAGCCTGGAACTCTCTATGTAGACAAATTCACAGAGATTCACCTGCCTCTCTCTCCCGAGTGTTGGGATTAAAGTTGTCTGCCACCATGCCTGGCACAATCTTGATTTTTAAGCCATGAACATGTATTACTTTATGTAATGAAAGTTAATTAGTAGAACAACAATGTGACTCTTCCAGACTAAAAACCAGACTGTGCCCTAGCCCATCACACACACACACACACACACACACACACACACACACACACACACACACAAATGCTCTACCAGGAGATGAGATGCAACTTGAAGAGAGCCCCTGAGCCAGCCATTTCTCCACTGTGGCCTTGACCTACTGTCCTTGCAAGCCTTGCACTTCTTCTGTGTTCTTCAGAGCCTCCAGGAAATGTCCTGATAATGTCTTTAATCATTCTAAGACAGCGAAGCAAGGGCTTGGGTGGCCCAGACTGGGGAGGGGAGAGGAGAGTTGGAGGGGAAATATGCAGCACGAACCCAGAAGAACACACTACCCTTTGACACAGCCATCTGTAAACTCACAGTGGGGAGATTATCCCCAGGGGAAAACCCAACAACTGGCTGCATAACTTGTACAAAACTATTTGAAGAAGTGATATATGTTCATTGTAGTAATAAAAGCAAGCAATAAAATTTAAGACATTTCTTAAAAAGAAAATGATTGGGATGGGTATATAGCTCAGTGGTAAAGCATTTGCCTAGCATGTGTGAGGTTCTAAGTTCTATCCCCAGCACCACACACACACACACAGAAAAAGAGAGCAGAGAGAGAGAGAGAATCCCTAACTTGAGATCCTCTCCCCAAGTATAGCCCTCTCCTCTTAGCTGAATCCCCTCATGTGCAGCTTTGGGAGAGCGCCCGCAGGACCTGGACTCAAGGGGGACTTGGGTTCACCTGGCACAGCTGTGAAATTTAGAGCCAGTTTCTCTCTCTCTCCTCCTCTTCTCTTCTTTCCCTGCTCTTCTCTTCCCTTTCTTTCTCTTTGCTTTCTAAGGAAGACAGCATCCTCTCTGAGTCTCACTCAATTCCACCCCCACCCCCATCCTCCCCCTCACTGGGGATCACATTCTCTGCTCACCATGTGGTCCTGAGGTAGGAGAAGATGGTACTTCTGAGTAGCCTGGCACACATAGATGTGCTGCTCTGGAGGAGAGAGAAGCTTTCCAGAAAGCACCTCAACACCTTTTCAGTGCTGTCCCCTCCCTTGGTTCCAGCTGCCATCTCTGTGACACTCTCTGGGCTCATCTGTCCTTGCAAGTTCTCTTTCTAGCATAGCTTTCCTGGGTCTCAACCAGGGACTATGTCTTCATAGCCAGGACCCACTCGCAAGTGCATCCTCTATGCTGTAGGATGCATCTTCACAGTCCACCTTCCAGGCCCTCTCTGGTGACCTCCGTCACAGCACTGCCTCACTGAGGGCTCCATGACCTGTAAACTCCTGGGGGTAAGACTGACACTGACCCATGTCTCCAGCACAGTGCTGCCAAATGCCTGGGACAGGATTGCCTTCACCTCCAGCTCTTCACTGAGCCCCTAGCTGAACATGAGGCACACAGAGACCCTTCTTCCATGGGTCTACGTTGCTAGTGAGGGCCAACAAAAATACATGCCAATACATGTGATGAAAGTCTTGGCTAAAACCAAAAGATGAGGACTGGAGATGTAGCTCAGTGATAGAGCATTTGCCAGCATGTGTGAGGCCCTGGGTTTGTGTCCCAAGCACTCCAAAAGGAGGAGGAAGAGGAGGAGAGAACTGAGACAGCAGGAAGTAGCTCCACACAAGCAGCAGACACCAGAGGGCAAAACCAAGCCAAACTGGGGCTGGAGAGATAACAGCGATCAAGAGCACTGGCTGCTCTTGCAGAGGACCCACACAGTAAGATCTGATGCCCTTTTCTGGCCTTTGTGGGCATTGCACACACGGGTGCATTTACATGCATGCAGGCAAAACACTCATACACATAAAATAAAAATAAAACCTTGGGCTGGAGAACTGACACACCACTAAAGCTTAGACTCACAACCAAAAAGACAAATAAGATCTGTTTTTGAAAAACCAAGCAAATCACTCTGCAGATAAAAGTGAGGGTAGTGGTGATCCAAGTGCAATACATACACATGAATTGGGAGACTGGGTTAGAATGGACTTGTGGTTTGGTGATACAGTATGATGCTCCAGGGAGACTTTCTTAGGGACATTTGATCTGAAAGTAAGAGAGAATCAGTCTTCAGTCAATCTAGAGGAAAGCTCCACAAGGAAAAGGTTCTGCAACTGCTAAGATCTCAAGGCAGAAAAAGGCCTGGCTCACATGTGGGGCGTCAGTGTGAATAAAGCTGGGGCAGAGGTGGCGGTGGGAGACAGAAGACTCAGAAGCTGCCAGATGTCTCCTTCCGTGGCTGCTCCTGGTCATGGGTATTTGGAGGACTAAATAAAAGAGGAGCGTGGGTGAGGGTACAATGGCTAAAGCAGAGGGAGGAATAACTTTTTCGAGAGAAGGAGATTTAGGTGGGAGGCAGGGAGGCCGAGTTGGAAGCAGAGGATCTTGCCACGCTCTGCGTCTTAACTTGGACAAGCCTCCTCCACTTTACTACCCTAGATAGCAATGAAGACGGAAGGGAGCATTGCCTCCTGGGGCGAAATTCGAATATATCTTCTCCCCGACCCGTTTCTGAGCTTCTCCGGAATAAGAAAAGTATGTGAGGCCTCGCAGCGGTGCCCCCGCGCTGGGGAGAATGGCACCTATTCCCCCTGGTCCGGGCTTCTCGGACCCCAGGTCGCACTTCACTGGCAGAAGGTTCCCAGTTCCCATGGCAATCTGGGCGGAAGCAGCTAAAAGAAATAGTGCGTGGAGGCACGTGGGGGCGGGGCTATGTGTGCAGCTAGCCAGTTCCCGATTGGGGGCGGTCCCCGACTGCGGAAAGGCGCTGCTGTGAAACGTAGACACACTCCCCCTTCCCGCTGCCTCTGCGTGGACCCTGGGGTGGCGCTGGCATCCACCAGATCACGCACGCCGTCGGGGCCGTGCTCCCATTGAGCTGGCGGGAAGATGCTTTGGGGTGCCTCGGAACAGCTCTGTGGGCTACGCATCCCAGATCCCTGGCCCGGTCTGGGGTCCCCTCGGCCTCGATGGCCTAGGTGGGATGGCAGGAGAGGGCGGGACAGCCGCACCGCACCGCGGACGCGGATCGGCAGCGCCCACGTGACCCTGTGCGCTGCCGGGCTGGGGGCCGACGTGCTGGTCCTGGTCCTGGTCCCGGGTCGGGCACAGCAGTGGCGCCGCCGCTCGCGGCTCAGTTGCTTCCTTCTCGACTTGGCAGCCACCCATCAGCAGTTCGTGCCGAAGGGGCCCTTCTGTGCGGTGGACACCGGGCGCGATTTCAGCTGGCCCTTCGGAGGCGCCATGTGCGAGGCGGTGCTTGCGATCGCCGCCCTCAACGTGTACGCCAGCAGCTCCTTCCTCAGCTCCTTGAGCGTGGCTTGTCATCGCGCTGTGGCCAGTGCTTTGCACCCGCTCCAAGGCGGTGCCTGGTGGGTCAGCTGTGTGTGCTGCTTGCTCTGGGCCATCAAAGTCCTGGCCACCGGACCCACCGCCCTGCAAAAGTGGCTGACGTGGTGGGGGGCGGGCGTGGAGGGCAGCGTCTGTGCCTGCTGCGCTTCCCTGGCGGCGGCCCCTACTGGTTGGCGCTCTACCCCCTGCAAAAGATGCAGTAGCCTTCCTGCTGCCTCTGGCCATGCTGGGCACCTGCTCACTGCTGCTGCTGCTCTTCCTGCTCTGGCGACGTGCACGCTGGCAGTCAGGAGACCCGCCCCCACGACAGCGCTCCCGGGTCACTTGTCCTGCGTGCTGCTGACCTTTGTTCTCTGCTGGCTGCCCAAGGAGCGCTCACTCTCTGCGGGGGTGCTCATCAAACTGAATGCCATGCCCTGGGATCGTATCCACTTCCTGGCTCAGGCCTACCTCTTCTCTGTTTCCATCTGCCTGGCACATTCCAACAGCTGCCTTAACCCCCTGCTTTACTGCCTGGTACGCTAGTGCTTCCACCAGGGCTGGGGAGAGCCCAGCGACCCTCAAACCTGTCAACAGACTCAGATATCTGGGGGCCAGCGGAAGTGCTCTCTGAGTAGGCCTGAGTCAGGTTGCCAGTTGCTTGCCTATATAAATGGAATGGGGCAAATCAGGCTGTTTGGGATTGGGATGACTTCAGAACCTGTCTTCTGGAGTCTCTCAGAGAGATACGGATGGCCAGTTGGTGGAGATAACTTAAAACTGAGAGCTTACCATCAACCTGGGTGATCCAGTTCCTTCCTCCCTGACCTCAGTCTTCCTATTTCTACAAGAAGCAGTGGCTGTGAGATAACCATGGGAACATGCCAGATCTAGTACTTTGATTTCCTGCAGCCTCTGCAAACTGTGAAGTGTTCTCATTGTCCGTCACAGTCCTGTGTCCGGCTTTATGCTTCCCTTTAATTTTACAAGGGAGCTGTAAGAGACAGGTCTAAGCGGTTTTTGGGAACCTACAGTTGGGGAGCACTGTGCTTAAGGAGTCCTTTGATGGCTGAGATTTCTGAGTTTTCATCTTTAAAGCCTATCTGCTTTGGGTCTTTTCAGATCCTGAGGCATGGCTGACCCCAAACAGCTCCGATTCAGCAGTATGCTGCTTCAGGTGCTGAATGAATGAAAGGGGGCCTGTGAAGGGAGCCAGAGGATCTGGAGCCTTGCAGCTAGGAGAGGGACGTGAGGTAGTGTCATCCTCTCTTGCTCCCAGGCTGAATGGGCAGGTGGCTGAACAGGAACATGTGGAAATAAGGTTTCAGTCCCTCGTTATGACAGATCTTTCCCACTTTCAGCACCTGAGCCTCACAAGGTAGTAAGCTTCCTGTCCTTGGATGTGTTCTAGCCGAAACTGATTGGTCAGGAACAATGTCAGAGACAGAATTCATGCATATAGTGAGAGTGTAGAGTGACTAAGTGATCTCAGCAATCGTTTTAAACCTGGAGACCTGTAGCTGACATGGGGCACAAAGGGCATAATCGTGTTAGAGTGCATGATATACACCTCAGCAATCAATATCTCCTCCTGCTCCCCAAATGTACCAAAGGAAAAATCTAAGGATAACTAACATCAGTCCTTCCTGTGGTGGGAAAGGCTTGCCTTCATGCTAATGCAGAACCCTGGCATCATGCATTCTCAACACTCATCACTTGAGGAGATTTGGTGGGCAATATATTTGTAAAGACCTGATGGTAAATTCCATTTCTGGCACTTCTAATGGAGAAGATTCCAGGCTAGAATCTTCACCCAACAAAACCCACCTTGGATCTACTCAAATCCAGGAGCAGGGCAGTTCCCTAGCTTGTGCTGGATGGAATAGGAGCCAGGAGGGGAGAGACAGGCAGATTGCTGTGAGGCCAGCCTGAGATGGTCGACATAGTCAGTTTCGGGTCAACTGAGGCCACATAGTGAGACCTCTCTCAAAAAAACAAACAAACAAGGCCTGGAGAGATGGCTCAGTGATTAAAAGCACTGACTACTCTCGCAGAGGACCCAGATTCAATTCCCAACACCCACATGACAACTGAAAACTGTCCATAATTCCAGTTCCAGGTGATCCAATGCCCTTTTCTGACCTCTGCAGGCATTGCATGACACAGACGCACCTACCCACGTGTAGGGTGTACATTCATACACATAGAATAAAAAATTAATAAGACAAACAAAACAGAGTCTCTTGCTACTTACTTCTCCCTCGTGTGCAAAGGAAGTTGTGTTGGAAGCAACAAGAAAAAAGAAGAGGTCTGCACTTCCTTCCTGTCTCCCTGCAGTCCATCCTCTGTTAGAACCTGCCCTAAGATCCAAGAGTGGGTCTCTGCTGCTCCCCCAAGAAACCATGAGACCTGTCTGGGAGCTGCAAGCACTCCGAATCAGAAATAAGAGTCACTTCTAAATTTTTAAATAAGATAATATTTTTTAAATATTTTATTATTTTTTATTTTATGTATACAAGTATATTTCCTGTATGTATGTAAGTGTAGTGTGTCCATGTGCAATGCCCACATCTAACTGGAATTGCTGTCAATTGTTGCTCACTGCCATGTGGGTGTTGGGAATCAAACATGGGTCATCTGCAAGAGCAGTCAGTTCTCTTAACCACTGAGCTATCTCTCCAGCACACTTCTAAAGTTTTAAAGAATATTTTTAAGAATATTTTATTTAGGACTCATGAGATGGCTCAACAAGTAAAAGTGCTTGCTTTGCAAACCTGATAACGTGAGTTCTATCCATGGATCCCACAGTAGAGGGAGAGAACCAATTTCTGAGAGTTGTCCTCTGATCATCACATGCATGGACACACACACACACACACACACACAAAATTTAAGAATATTGTCTTTAATAAATAATAATCGGCATGGTGGTTCATGCCTTTAATCCCAGCACTCAGGAGGCAGAGGCGGATGGGTCTCTGTGAGATTGAGGACAGACTGGTCTGCATAGTGAGTTCCAGGGCAGCTGGGGCTACAGGGAGACCCTGTCTCAAAAAAAATTAAAAAATAATAATGTGTGGGTTGAGAGTATACCTCACTAGTAGAGTGCTTGTCTTACATTCACAAGGCCCTGGGTTTGATCCCAACACGCATTTACACACAAAAGAAATATTACAGAAAGTGACATGGGTGGATTCCATAAAGAACATACAGTGAGTGGCCAAGTACAGGAGGCAAAGGCCATCAGCTTGCAGTCAGCCTGTCCCGATGCCCCTGCCTGTGACTTTGCCTCCATGGCTGTTCCCTTCTGTGTAAAGTGACAATGTTGAGATGTCTCTGTGCATTTCCCAAGTCTGTGGTTAAGGTTTAACCTCTGTGTTCTTTGTGCTGAGGATCGAACCCAGGACCTTATGCCTGCTAGGCAACCACTCTACCACCAAGCTACACTCCCAGCTCTGTGATGTTTCTAATGGCTGTTAACATACCAATCATTTTGAGGTCATTTCTTGTCACAAGCTGACATCCTATAAAACAGAGATTGCTGAACTCTTAGTTCCTGTGAGTCATTTCCTTCATTGAGGACAGAGTGAACTGTTGGTGGCTCATGTTGTAAAAGCACTGGCCAGTCTGCTTGGCCAGAAGAGGACTGAGCACCTTACAGAGGGACGGCTCCTCATGATGGGCATCAGACTCATGGGCAGAAATAGTCCAGGTTTCTTCAGCTTGGATGCCCTTGTTTTCCTACCTAGCACTCTACTCTCAGCTTCTGCCCTCCATCTCCTCTTGCTTATGGCTCTCAGCTCTCTGTGCTCCTGATATCCTGCAGTCCCTCTAGCCCACTAAGTCCCCTACAATACTCTATTATAAAGTATGGCAGTCCATGTTGAGCATGTTTTCACACGTTGTCTTCAGCTGTGAATTGTCACTCATGTCTGACTCTCTCTTGCAGTTTATATACAGTAGGCTCTCAATAAATGTTTGATGAATAAGTAACCATTGTTCTACATGTCTTCATTCTCCAGTTTGACTGGGTATGATGTGGTCTTATGCTAAGGCTTAGACTGAGCTGTGTCTTCCAAAGTCTCCCCTAGGTTCCAGAAGACTGTTCCTGAAGTCCACACTCCCTCAACCTGTTTGTTCTCTGGGGTCCCTTTACATGATCATCTCAGTTAATTCTTAAACCATCTTTGGGAGACCAGAATATATTATTGTTCATTTTTCATGGAATGGTGAACTGAGGCTTCAAGGAAGAAGTGGCCTACTGTTATCAGCAGCAGCTCACACGTAATGTCATGTCCCTGCTGTGATGCCTACAATACACAGTGTCAAACCAGAGCCAATCCAGACAGAAGTACACAAGTCAATGAGGACCTGCTTTGCTTCTTCTAACAGTTATCATTTTGCTTTACTTGGGTATGTCATTTCCTTTGTTTTTGTTTTTGACATAAAGTCCATGTAGCCCAGGTATCCTTGAACTTGTTATGTAGCCTAAGGTAACCTTGAATTTAAACAACAACACTTTATATTTTTTTCCATTTTCATGTGTGTGTAGAATGAACATATATGTATGCATGTTTACGTGTGTGTAGGTTTGGGCGTATGTTGAAGCCCAGGGTTAATAACAAAGTCATCATTGATTGCCCTTTTCCTTACATTGAGACAGAGTCACTCATAAATATTTTTTTATTTATTATTTTTATTTCATATGTATGAGTGTTTTGCCTGCATATATATAGGTGCACCCACATCATGCAATGCCTGTGGAGGTCAGAAGAAGGCGTTAGATCCCCTGGAATTGGAGTTACAGATGGTTGTTAGCTGCCATGTAGATGCTAGGAATTGAATCCAGTCAGTGCTCTTAACCACTGAGCCATCTCTCTAGCCCTGAGACAGCCTCTCAAACCCAGAGCTTGACAATGTGGCTAGTCTTGCTAGCTAACTTGTTCTAGAATCCCTAGCTAGGATTACAGGAGGACCACCATGCCTACCTGACATCTGTGTGACATGTGGGGATTCAAACTCCAGTCCTCATGAGTGAGTGAGTGGTAAGCATTTCAACTACTGAGCCATCTCCCCAGCCCCATAAATTTGAACTTCTGGCCTACCTCTCAGTACTGGGATTACAGGTGTGCATCACAAAGCCTGGTTGATGTGCTGTTGGGGATTGAATCCAGGCTTCATGCATGCTAAGAAAGCCCTCTGCCACCAGTCTCTTTTTGATGACTTGTTTATTTAAGAACTCATGGTCTGGCTATGTTGCCCAGGCTGGCCTTCACCCCCTGCACCCAAGCAATCATCCTGCCTCAACTTCCCAAGTAACTAGGCATATAAACACACAGTATTGCCTTAATCTTGAGTTTGGTTTTCAAAACTCATTCAATTAGGCAGTCTGGGAAGCATGACCTTGCAGGATAAAGCCCAGAATCCTTAGCTCTTCCTACCATGTAGCTGCAGCTGCCCAGACAACCCCTCTGATGCCCTGTACACCGAACATGTCTCTGGAGTGTCAGCCCCTCACCCTGCTTGAAGGAATGTTTCTTTTTAAATTTTTTAAATTTATTTTTTTATTTTATGTGTATGAATGTTTCACCTGCATATATACAAGTGCACCATGTATTGCAGGGCCAATGGAGAGCAGAAGAGGGCTTTGGATCCTCTGGAATTGGAGCTACAAATGGTTGTGAGTGTGGGTACTGGGAACTGAATCCGGGTCCTCTGTAAGCACAGCCAGTGCTCTTAACCACCAATGCTCTCGGGCCGTCTTTACAGCCCTGGAGGGACATTTCTTGTGCCCCCCAAGGCCCCTTGCTTATTCTGCACTGCAGGTTGCCCCTAGCTCTGCATCTTGCAACCCCTTTCTATCTTTCTGCTTCTCAAAGCACGTTTTGCTCCCTCAGTAGGGCTGGAGATTCAGCTCGGTGGTAAAGCACTTATCTAGCACACATGAAGCCCTGGGTTTGAGCCCTAGCACTGCATAAAGAGGATGTGGTGGTACATGTCAAAAGTCCTTATCCTTGGCTACATAGCAACTTCAAGGTCAGCCGGAGATACATGACATCCTATCTCAAAAATAATTAAATGAGGGGCTGGAGATGGCTCAGCAGTTAAGAGTACTGGCTGCTCTTGCAGAGGACCCAGATTAGGTTCCCAGCACCCACATGGCAGCTAACAACTGTCCGGAACTCTAGTTCCAGGATATCTGACGCCCTCTTCTGACCTCCGAGGGCACTGCATGACACAGGTGAACTTACATACATGCGTGCTGGCGATATACTTATACACATATAAACAAACAAACAAAGGAACGAAGAGTACTGTTGCTCTTGCAGAGGACCCAGGTTCAGTTCCCAGCACACATATGGCAGCTAACGACGGTCTTTAACTCCAGTTCTAGAGCATATAATGTGTCTTCTGGTCTCTGCTGATATTGTGTATATGGGTACATTTACACATGTGGAGACATAACACTCATACACAGAAAAAAATTAAATAAGCAAACAAATAAGTCACTCAGTGCCTGACAGAAAAAAAAGTTTCAAGTGCCCCATATGCCATCCAGCCCTCATTCATCTGGACTCCCTCACTTCCTGGGATGCTAAAGAGTATCTTCCCCCAAAGTTCTACACGGTTCTATCTTTTGGGGGATAGGCTCCTCTGCCTGGAATCAGCAGAAGCTTCTCCAAGCAGAGGCTGTGCTTTTCTGATCTGACCTGCTTGTGTCCCCTGTGAAACAACCCCGGCTGGAGTAGCATCTGAGGCGTTTTACCAAAATGGAAATGCGTGTGGCCCTGTCTCCTGACCTTTCCACATTCTTTCTCTCTGCTCTCCTCTTCCTGATTAAAATGTCAAGTAAACAGGAATCTGTCAACTAGCTCTCAATTCCCTGGGGGCTTAGGCGAGTGGGACCTTCTACCATGATTGGGTTAAGCAATTAACTTCCGAGTGACACACTTTGTGAGTTGAAGAATACAAATGTGTGTGTTGGTGGGTTGATGGGTTTCTTTAGGGAGAAATAGTTATACCAAATGATTTCTCAGCACTTTCTCTGGGGAGACGGCACCATAAGCAGAAAACCAAAAATGTCATAAATTAAGTCAGCAAGACATAGATTCATAAATGGTGGAATGTGTGAGCTCCTAAGGCAATGGCCTCATTTTGGAAGTGGGGACTTTGAGGTCTAGGGGGAGGAACACGAGGTCATTCAGGCAGCTGATATCACAACTGGCCTCTCTCAGCCTGGTTGAGGTTCCAGGAGGAGAGCAACCCCCAGCCAGCCCCTGGTGCTAAGAGGTTTCTCAGCATCTCAGATAGTTGGTGCTAAAACCAGGCAAACTCAGGTGGCATCACTTAACTGTATAGATCATGGCCTCTCTCTTCTCCCTGGCTCTAAAGCCTCCAGACACGCTTCAGAAAAAATGGAAAAACCATTGTATCTGAGGCCCAGATACAACCGTCAAGTAGACCCACCTGGACCCATGATGCGGCCTGGCCTGGCCTGGCAAGGAGCTGGGTGGCCGCCACCACCCTGCTGAGGGCATTTCCCCCCCTCTGCAGCTTTGCTCTCCATACATCAGAGACATGAATCTCAAAGCACCCTTGGGGTTGTTTGACTTTGATCTTTGCAAACATTTCTTTTGATAAATACCAGTTCCCCACATGCTATATATTTTGAGTCTCTGTTTAACAATATGCTGGCACATCTTTGAGTTGTTTGTAGTTTGGGGCTGTCCAGCCAACTCTGTGCCTAACTCTCTAAGTGACCTTGAGCAAATCCTGCATATCTTACAGTCTTAGTTTCCCCATGTGTGAAATGGGAAATGTTAGGGTTGGCCTTGTTGAGTGGCTCTGGGCACTGTAAGTAAAATGAATAAAGATGGCCTAGCACATCGTGAGCACTCAGTAAAATACAGTTTGTGTGCTATTCTTGATGGCTCTGGGTCCAGTGAGACCCTTCCTCCAAAGGCTGAGGGAGTCAGCTCAGAGCTAATAAAGTCACGTATTTGTCAGTGAATGAAGACTTAAGATTTCTCTCTCTTAGCCCCTACAGATCTAGAACTCAACTGTGCTCATAAATATTTATGAGTTTCCATGCAGAGGCATTTCTTTAAAGTCACTTTCCTCCTAAAATGGTGAGAATGTGGCTGAAACGCTGAAGGATGTTCAAGGCTTTGGTACCTGCTGTTGCAGGCTATCATGTGCTCATGGAAGTGCAATGGGCAGAAGGGGGTTGGGTTGGTAGAAAAGCCACTGGCCTGGTCATCAAGAGACAGGGCCCTGCAAGTGTGTTTCTCATTTGTCATGTGGTATAAGTTGAAGCCTTTTTTCTCTGAGCCTCCAGCTCCCCTTCAATGAAACACATAGGTCAGAACTGGACTCTATTTTACTTTAAGTTTTTGAGTCTGTTTCTATATCTGACACTATGCTAGGTATACAGTAAGCATTAATAAACATGCCATTTAGAGAATATGTACTGAATTGATAGATGGAAAGAGTTTACAGATACTGATGAAGTCTTTCCAGAGCAGGACTGGCACTGGGTGGGACTTACTCCTTGGCCATCTAGCCTAGAAGCACAATCCAAGGTCCCAACCCTGACTACCTCTTTCCAGTGGAGCAAACTTCCCCTCCAACTTCACTCTTTCCTGAAACTAACCCAGAGCACCCAGCTCCTTTTATCAAAGCCATTGGCCTGTACACCAAGGATGCCTGAGTTGATGCTGTGACCCTGGATGAACCTCCATCTTCAAGATATCTACAGGAGACTGTGATGGAGACAGTTGTAAGCACAAAATGCTGGAGGCCTCTATGGCAAGGATGAGTGTAGGGCCCTGCCATTCCTGGAACAATTAGGATAAACCCTTTCTCTAGGGAAGTGGGGCATTCTCTATGAGTTACTTTTCCTGATGCAAAAGCAACTTAAGAGAAGAAGAGTTTCCTTTGCTTCATGGTCCATCATAGTGGGGAAGTCATGGTGGCAGGAGCTTACAATGACAGGACAGAACAACAGAGGCTTTGTATTCCTCCAGCTTTCTCCTTTTTGCATTTATTTATCTTTATGTGTATGAATGCTTTACATGCATGTAAGTGCACCCATAGGTATAATGCCCATAAGTTCACCCATGGATACAATGCCAGTGGAAGCCAGAAGAGAGCATTTGATCTCCTGGGACTGGAGTTACAGATAGTTTTTAGTTGCCACGTGGGTGCTGGGAACTGAACCCAGGTCCTTTACAAGAGCAGCCAGTGCTCTTAACTGCTGAGCCATTTCTAAGCACTTTCTCCTTTTTATGTAGTCCATTACCCAAGTCCATAGAATGATACCGTTCAGGTGGGGGTGGATCTTCCTATCTCAATTAATCTAATCAAGATAATCCCTCACAGGCATGATCAGAGGCTAACCATCTAGATAAGCCCTCACAGAACTGTCTGGAGACTTGTCTTCTAGGTGATTCTAGAGCCTGTCAAGCTGTAAATGAAAATTAAGCATAAACTCATTGTACCCGAACTCCTTGCCAACAAGCCAAATGAATAGGCCCAACTCAAATCCCAGCAAACACTGGCTGGTGACCCTCAGCATTCCCAGTGTGATACTTGCCAGCTATCACTACCCCAGTCTTTTGTCCCATTCCTCCCGATGATCAGATCTCCCTACATTCAGAACTTGCCCTCCTAATGTCCGTCCTGTCTTTCCAGGACAATCTGTCCCCATTCTCTGCCCCAGCTAACAACTCCAAGATCTCACCAGAATAGCGTTCTTTCAAACAGATTTGCCCTAAACTCTCAACAGGGTGATCTGGCCACATTCGTCTTTAAAGTTCTTTTACTTTTCTAAAATAGCACTCATTGTCATTGACTTTTCTTGTTTAATGCAGGTGGGAAGGGTGTGATCAAACCCAGGGCCTCACACATTAGGCAAGTGCTCTGCCACAGAGTGACAGGCCCAGTCTAGCCATTTTTGATAATCTTGTTTCCTCACTCAAACTTTAAGTTAGATCTTCCCTTTCTTGTACATATTAAACAGTCTTTGATAATTACAGCAGCTTAACTTTTTATACACATGACTCTGCTATTAGTTGTGTGTGCATGGGTTTGAGGATGGCCACCATTTGGGGGTTGGGTGCTTTACTCAGCCAATTAAAGAATTAAAGGGCAGGAAAAATTTCACATCAGCAGAGAACAGCAGTCAAAGAGACTGTTATTGAAAGATGAAGATTCACACACATACACGCATTCACAAGTGGAGAGTGGACTTAGGAACCTGAAATCCACTCCCCACCGAAGGATCTATGCTTTTAAGGGGTTTACTGGATTCTACTCCCCTAATTTTGGTCATTTTAAACAAAGAAGAAGAGGCTGATAGGCTATAGTTTCAAATGATGGGTTTCCAGGTCTGGCCCTGCTCTTATGTGGACTGGTTTGAGTTAATCGTCTGGAAAGAGAACTCTGTATGCTAGAGAGGAGCCCCCAAGCAAGTCTTTGTTTCAGACCCAAGGGAATGCTATCTTTATTACCTATCAGTGGCTCTTTCCCTGTTGATCTGCCTGTCCAAAAATATGACTAGTGCCTGGTCCTTCGGCTGCATTGCTCTTCTTAGGGTGCTTGTTAGATCTTTTACTGTTCTTTGTTTCTTTGAGATAGGGTCTCACAATACAGCTTAGTGTGGTCTTGAACTCTCATGTCTAACCTCAACCTCAAGAGTGCTGGGATTACAGGTGTGTACTATTTGTAGAACTGTCATGTACAATCAACTTCTACATCTGAGGCCTGGTGCAGGAGCCTCAGATGTCAGTGAGCTTCGACCAGACCTGAGATGGAAAATGTAGAGTCTGTCTCCACCACTGAGCCAAGGCTGGAGGGTTCATGCATTGACTCTGTCTGTTCTAGAGTTGAAGACTGATAGCCTACAGGTTACAACTGAGTCATGGAGGGGTTCTGTTCTGCTGGCATAGTTTTAACAACCTTCAACAGCTAACCAGAGCTGGCGATGCAGCTCAGTTGGTAAAGCACTGCCTTAGTATGTGTGATTCCCAGCACCCTATAAACTGGGCCTGATGGCAACTGTGTGTGATCTCAGTACTTGGGAGGTGGGAGCAGAAGGGAAAGGAGCTGTTTTTGGCTATAAACCATGTTTGAGGCCAGCCTGGGCTACATGAAACCCTGTTTTAAAACAAAACAAATAAATAGTTGCTATGGTTTAAAATTAAGGAATGGGGAAAATGGTCCAGCGGATAACATTGCTGCCGTGCAAGCATTAGGACCTGAGCACATTAGATCCCCAGCACAAAAAGCTGATCATGGTAGTAAACTCTTGTGATCCCAACGCTGGCAGGTAGAGACAAAAGGAGCCCTAGGGCTTGCTGGCTAGCCAGGTTAGTCATTCAGTGAGCTACAGTTTCAGTGACAGAGCCTGTCACAAAAAATAAGGAAGGTATCAATCTGGAGAGATGGTTCTGTGGTTAAGAGCAACTAGCTGCTCTTGTAGAGGACCTGGATTCAGTTCCCAGCAACCATATGGTGCCTAATAACCACCTGAACTCTAGTTCTAGAGGATCCAATGCCCTCTTCTGACTTCCACGAGCACTTGCATACTTGCAGGCAATAACATGCTTAAGAAGGTCTGAGGTAGGTGTGGAGGGTGGGAATGGGGACTGGAGGGATGGCTCAGCAGTTAAGAGCACTGGCTGCTCTTACAGAGAAACTACTTTTGGTTCCCAGCATCCATAAGGCAGCTAAGAATTGTCCATAACACCACTTCCAGGAGATCCAATGCTTTCTACTGGCGTCTGTGGGTATTGCATGACATGGGTGCACTTACACTAATGCAGGCAAATCATCATACACATAAAATAAAATTAAAAGTTTAAAATGTATGTTTTTTATATAAAATAGGACCTGGAGAGATGGCTCAGTGGTTAGAGCACTGGCTAATCTTGCAGAGGATCTGAGTTTGAATCTCAGCACCTACATGGCAGCTAACAACCAGCAACTCCAGTTCCAAGGGATCTAATGCCCTGACATGGGTGCATTTACATACATGCAAGCAAAACACTCAGACACATTACATAAAAACAAACAATATTTTAAAAAGAAAGTTCCTGCAATATGGAAAATGATAACCCAGTAGAGGAGGCAGGACTGTGATGTGGGTAACTGGAAGGTGCCCAGAAAGTGTGGGAAGCTCAGTTCTGACACTTGCTTACTCTGTGGTACTGGACAAGCCATTTAACCACCCATGATGAGGCCCTTATAGTACTTGAAGTGCCTCCACAGGGTGGAGACTCTGCAGAGGATGTTAAGTGCTTGTTGGATGCTTTTGGCTGGCTCTCACAGCAGTCTCAAGCCTGCTGCCCACCCCTTCTAAAGCTGGGGAATGATACAGATCTGAAAGACAAAGAGGTTCTGCTAGGCACAATGGCAGCCTTGTGAGCCATGGGGCTCACAATTTCCTTTCTGTTCCTTCAACCTGAAGGGATCTCATTCTGGGATTGGGTGGGTAGGCGGGGGAGCCAGTCCAGAGCTCTATCAGCTCAGGGTAGACAGAGAAGGGATAGACCTGAAGGATCCTTGTGCAGCAATCTTCTAGTCAGATCAATGAAGAATTGGGGGCTCAGAGTGGAAAAGAGACTTGCCTGGCCCCACAGAGCAAACAGGGGGATAGAGTGGAGGCTGATGCCCAAGATTCCCATGGAAGCGCTTAGGAGGCCCACCCACCTCAGGACCCACATCCCTAAAGGATAGTTAAAACATTTAGGCTTTAGAAATGTGACCTTTTCTCCAAATTAAATTGTGTATTATATCACTGAGGACATTAACAAGATGAAAAAGCGGACATTTATTTTACAACCCGATTCATCTAAACTTAAAATATTTTTTCACTCTTCGTTCTTTTCTATTCTTTCCTTTGAATTTATTTTTTTCATTTTAAATGTATGAGTGTATTGCCTGCATGTATATAAGTACATCTGTGTCATGCAATGCCCACAGAGGTCAGAGAGGGCAGAAGATCCCCTGGAACTGGAGTTATGGACTACTGTAGCTGCTGTGGATGCTGGGAACTGAACCTGGGTTCTCTGTAAGAGCATCCAGTGCTTTTAACTACTGAGCCATCTCTCCAGCCTCCTATTTTTTCTTTTAAAATGACAGCTTTAGCCTGGTTTGAGCCCCAGCACGTGGAAGGCAGAGGCACGCAGATCTCTATGAGATTGAGACCAACCTGGTCTATATAACAAGTTCCAGGTCAGCTGGGGCTATAGGGAGACCCTATCTCAATAATAAATAAATTAGTTAATTAACAGATTTAGGAGCTGGAAAGATGTCTCAGCAATTAAGAGTGCATATTACTTTTGCAAAGGACAGCTGTTCAGTTCCCAGTCTTAGATAAGGTGGCTCACGACTGCCTGTAACTGCAGTTTCAGGAGATCTAATGTCCTCTTCTGGCCTCCAATGGTACCTGCATGCACATGGTGCACATAAATTCATACAGGCACACACGAATATACATAAAATCCTTTAAAAATGTTTTATTATGAGTCTGGGGAGATGGCTCAGTATTTAAGAGCACTGTCTGCTCTTATAGGACCCACATGGCAGCTAACAATTGCCTGTACCTCCAGTACCAGGGGAGCCAATGCCCTCTTCTGACCTCCATGGGCCTTCCATGACCTGGGTGCACTTACACACATGCAGGCAGCACACATGCAGGGTGTATTTAAAATGCTGAGCACAGAGCCTCGTACAAAATGAAAGCTGGATTTCAAAACAGTACTGCCTGAGGCTGGGGATGTAGCTCAATGGTAGAATGCCTGCCTCACGTGTATGTGGCCCCGAGTTCAATCCCCAGTACCACAAAAATAAACAGCGCTGTTTCTCTGTGTGTATTGCATACACACATAATGTATGTAGATGTGCATGCATGTGTGTGCATGCAGAGGCCAGATGTCAACTTCAGATATCTTTGATTGTTCTCTCCCTCTTTTTTGAGACAAAGTTTCTCACTGAATCCTGTGTCATCAACTGGCTAGGCTGGCTAGTGAGCTCTACCGATCTGCCTATCTCCACCTCCCCAGCACTGGGGTTACAGACGCGAGCGACTGGGCCTGGCCTTTTGTGCATGGGTTCTGGAGATAGCATAGCGCATAGCAAGCACTTTACCCACTGAACCACCCTCCCATGCCCCAAACTCACCATTGTTTCCACGGTTGTCGATGTCAGAGGCTTCCTAGCTGGTCTGTAGCCTAGTGGGCCAGTTCACTCATCGGGGCTCCCAGGGTGCGCACGGTGCAATCGTAGGTGAGCATTAGTTTGTGTGGGAGGGATGCAAACATGGCCACTCCTGTTTGTACTCCGCGCAGCACAGCTGCGAGACCTTTCCCACGACTCCTCCCTGCTCCTCCCAGAAGTTTGTTATTAAGTGGGACATGGGGTCTGGGCAGGGAAGAATGTTCTCCACGCTCGGATGTTCAGCCCCCAGGTGAGCAGTACTGCTCTGCCAGCCTTAACGCTGGCCCCTGGCTCCCAGGACACTTGCCAGGACTCTTGAGCCTTACTTCCCCCTCCCCCAGTTCTCAGGCAGGAACACCAGCCTGGGCAGAGACTGGAGAGGACCCTCGACTTAGAGCAGACGTGCCCTTCCAAGATCTGGGGGCCTGCGACAAGGAAGGCATTCCCAGACCACTCGTGTGCCCCTCCCTCCTCCCTCTCTGTCCCCGCTGGATACCACAAGCCCTCCCCCTTCTCCCCTCCTCCTTCCCTCCCCTTCCCCTCCTCCTCCTTCCCTCCCCTTCCCTTTTCTCCCCCTCTTCCCCTCCCTCCCCCTTCCCTCCCTCCCCTTCCCCCCTCTCGCCTCCTCCTCTCCTCCGTAGCTCAATGGTAGAACTCCTGCCTCGCATATATGCGGCCCTGAGTTCAGTCCCCAGTACCACACAAATAAACAGCGCTGTTTCTCAGTTCACAGGTACCTTCCTCTTGCTCCAGCCCCACGGCTCTCTCCTCCTTTTCCTCCAGAAACAGGCTGGCAGGAAGGTGAGTGGGAGTTGTGGGTCTCTCTCTCTCTCTCTCTCTCTCTCTCTCTCTCTCTCTCTCTCTCTCTGTTAAACCAGGGCACTGGAATGGTCTCTTAACCCTTCCAGGTAACCTTCTCAACACCTGCTAGGCATCAGATCAATCGGTGTAGCCACCTGACTCGGGAGGAAGCAGTCTGTGGGACATGGAACCTCCCCCAGGATCATGCAGGCTGGACCCCCGTTCTGCTGACTCAGGTGGTTCTCCTTCCCTAGCCTCGGGATGCTCCCTCAATTTTAGGTGCAGCTAGTCGTGTGGGGTGCAGCCTTAGGTAGCACCCTGAACCCCAAGACTGTCATTGCTGGGCTCTGGAAAAAGGCCTCCAAACTTCTGTGTGCCTCTCCACAGCCTGGCCCAGTCCCAACTGTCTAAAGATGTCTCAGGCTGTAGGGTACAAAAAACAACAGCTACTAACTCATTTTTTTGTTTTCTTGTATTTTTAGACAAGGTCTCCCTATGTTGCCCAGGCTAGCCTGGAACTCCCATGCCCAAGCTACCTCCCAGAGCTTCGGGCAGCTGGAGTGCCCAGGCTGGCTTCTCGAAGGTTACCTGGAGAACAGGACCAAGGCAAAGCTCATGACCAAAGACTGTGGGACCAGGGTAGAGCGAGATAAAGCGAGGCAGGAAAAGGGCAACACCGAAGCCGCAGTGAGCTGCACTGGGAGTTACCCGGCATTGCCCAAGAAAACAGCTCTTTGCCATGCGGGACCCGCACTGCGGCCCATTCTTTTGAGGGACAGAGGGAGGGAATTTCCTGGGTCTCCTCTCTGTTCCCTGTGTCTGTACAGGAGGGTGCATCACAGCATTGGTGATGAGTGATGGGAAGAGCAGACCAGGAGGTGAAGACGAAGACTGACCACCTCTCATCCAGCCCGCTTAATTATTAACCCGGTCCTGAACTGCAAGAGCCATGTCCCTTTTGCATAAGTTGGTCTCAGGATTTCTGCATCTTGCAACCAAGAATCCCCATTTTACAAAGACAACGGAGGCTCAGAGAGGCGAGGTGACTCTGCCTGGGTCATGCAGCAAATTCAGACTCCTCTGCACTCAGGCTCCACCAGACACCATCCAGATGCAAAGGACGGTGAGACTCCACGCAGGTCTTTCCTAGAGAGGAGACCACGTGTCCTCTCTGTTGAGGTTGGGCGGGCAACTGGGCTTGCTCTGTTCGTTTTCTTCTGCCCTGATTTGCTCCTCCAAAGTGGATTCTTGGCGGTCAGCCAGCTTGGCCCTAGCGCTCAGTATCCCCACGCACAGTGTTCCTGGGTCCTGCTCTGTCCGGATGGAAGGTCCTGTACCGGGGAGAATCCTTTCGGCTTCTGCATGTTCCAGGTTCATTCAGGTGAGAGGAGACTGTGCTGGAACCCACTCTACCCACTCCACATCTGTGGGACCCAGAAGACACGAAAGCAGCCTGGGGTGTGCGAGCCCGGACTACAGGAACCTCACAGCTGAGATCCTGAACACGGCGGAGCAGGCGCAGGCACATTAAGAAAGGTGCACTCTGCCGACTGAAGAGTGACGGCAGGAAACTGGCTCCTAGAGGTGCTGCGACCGGCAGGGGTCAGCAGAGACCCAGCTCCCGCGCACCTTCCTGCCAGCCTGTCTGTGAAGGAAAAGGAAGGGGAGAGCGGTGGGGCCGGAGCAAGAGGAACTGAAGCTGGAGTAGCACAGCCCTGGGGCACCTTTAAAAAGGCCCTACAAAGGACTAGCCGCGGAACTCAGCGGGAAGTGTGCCTGGGCTGCGTTTCGGTCCAGCACCATCTAAACTGGGAGTCAGGGCGCAAGCCTGTAATCCTGGCACTTCCGGGATGGAGGCAGGAGGACCCGAAGTTCAAGATCGTTCGGTGCTGTATAGCCTGGGTTACATAAGACCCTGTCTCACAAATAGAAAAACAATCAAGATTTCTGTTTCACCCTGTGAGACTCCACAGGTTGAAGGCATACATTTTTTAAAAAAATAAAAAACGTCTAGTCATCTACTGTGACACTTGCTGGGATGATTTAGCTTATTCTAAGTATTTGGCAATTAAACTTTCAGTTCTGTCTGTGTCCCTGAACAGCATTCCTGCCCTGCACAATGAGGACTTGAGCATCCCCTCCTTCCTCCTCCTCCTCCTTCTCATCTTCATTTTCATCCTCCTTCTTCTCCTCTACTTAGCCATTGTGGAGATTCGTAGCACATTCTTTCATCTTTCAAAATGCCCCCACATTGAGAACAAAGGGGGAGAATGTGCCAGTCCGGGTGGAAGAGGTGCTGTCTTCTGGAGATGGCTGCACTTATAAATTCACAATAGCTGGGATTACCTACACCAGGTCTGTACAAGAGCAAGTCAGTCAACATTTCAGCATGCATGGGCGAGGGGCTAATGGGGCTCCAGCCTAGCGAAAGAACTATTGGCAGTTGATGGCTGCTGAAGAAAGAAGCCTCAGGCTTGAAGCTTCATCTCAGCCATTCCACCTCTGACCCAGGCTTCCCTTTTTATTTAGAGAGACCCAGTATTTCTTTTTAAAAATATTTTATTATTTTTAGTTTTATGTATGTACTTTGTATGTATTTGTATTGCCTACATGTATAAGTGCACCCAGGTTGTGTAATGCCCACAGAGTCAGAAGAGGGTGTCAGATCCCCTGGAACTGGAGTTATGGATGGTTATTAGCCACCATGTGGGTGCTGGGAACCAAACAGCAGCAAGCCCAGTTCACACTTAGTAAACAAACAGCAGCAGGAACCGGAAGGCTGAGACTTCTGAACGCTGGGGCAGAAACAAACACAGAGCCCAGGTGGATCAGGTGCCAACGACAACAGGCACAGTAGCCACTCGGGCTGGAAGTTATGTTCTCCTGATGCTAGTCTGAGCTCCTCTCCCACCACCTCCACTCAGCACTGAGGAGGTGAGGCAGCAAGACTGCAAGTTCAAAGCCAGCCTGGGCTACAAAGTGAGTTCTAGGCCAGCCTGGGCTACAAAGTGAGTTCCAGGACAGCCTGGGCTACTTAACAAAGCCTTGTTTCAAACTAAAAAGGCAAAAGAGAAAAGAAAAGAAAAAGTTGAAAAAGAAAAATAGGGCTGGGGCTGCAGCTCAGGGGTGGAATGATTGCCTTGCTCGGGAGGCCCCGAGTTCAATACCAGCTCTGCAAAATGAAAAAAACCTTACCGCTTTTCTAGTGGGGCTCTGAGGGCACGATGGTTAGACTCTTCACACAGCCCACTGGGCTCTGAACGCAGGAAGAGAGGCACTAATATTTATACCTTCAGGGGTCCAACCTGAGTTTCTAGCTCTAACCTAGGGCAGGGTCTTCAAGGGCCCACCCCGCAGCCTGCAGCCACCTACAGTGACAGCCCTCTGTGACAGGATGGCAGCAGGCAACTAAATGTTCTTTAGCCTTACAGAGGTCCAAGTTCACCTGTGCAGAGCAGAAAAGCCATTCCAAAGATCCTTTCTCACAACAGGAGTGTGCAGGTGAGGGGCAGTGCTGAAGAGGGCAAGGGGCTGACCTAGGGGTGACAGACATGTTGCTCAGGAGCAAGCTGCTGGCTCAGGGTCAGCAGCCAGGAGGGCGATATCCAGGGCGGGCACAGGTGCAATCCCAGGGACCGTCAGCTAGGCTTTCGGGGACAATGACAGTAATTCTAGAACATCAGCTCTACGTGAACACCGACTGCAGGTCCCTCACTATGCTTAGGAGTCACGCGCCTCCCTCCATCTTCACTGTGGATCCTTAAGTGGCAGGCACCAAATGCAGAAAGACCCATTTCACAGAAAGGAACATAAGGACAAGCAGGAGACAAGGCAGTCTCATGAACTCTACAGCCACATGTGGGAGGTCTGGTTCCAGGGCTCTCAGACTTCCTTCTGATAAGTGAGCCAGGGTCCCGCTCAATGCAGTCACAGGCCATTCATAAAGGCCTTGTTCAGAATGAACCCAGGCTCAGTCACCTGGCCAAGGGCCAGCTCAGAAGCCAAGGGCAAGGCACTCTGGTGACCACAATTGAGCAGGGGTGAGCGGGCTGCAGGACAAAGGTCCACTTAGAGACAGTATAGGGAACCACTTCCCATGGGAGTCCCGGAAAGACTATGGAGGTTCAAGTTCATCTGCTCAACACAACAGGCACAGGGTCAGAAAAGGCACTGGTGACAGCTTGTTGTCAGCAACACGACCTGCCCAGTGCCAACTGAGCTCCCTCCCGTGCCTCTGACTCATCAGAGCTAAGAATAAAGTCCAGAAACACTGACTTAAGTATAGCCAGGCCTTCCAGCCACCAAGGGGGAACAAGGGAGTGGTAGAAAGTGGTGAGTGTCTCACTCGGCAAGCACCAAACCCTAGTGCCCATGGCGCAAACCGAACACCCAGTGAGGCAGAAGAGGACCATCAGGCAGGACTGGGAGAGCAGAGCCAGGGACCCACGGCAGACGCCCCACAGTGCACAGCACAGCCTGCCAGGTCCCCACGGCTCCCAGGACCCAGGAAGGCCCTCCCATCCAACTTCCTCACATCAGACGTCCAAGTGTCACCAGCACCAAATTCCTCAGGCACCATTAGAAGGGGTCGAACACAAGCCAGGCACAGGACAGGGCAGCGACAGGGCAGGTGTTTATCTGATTACTGTGAGCATTGTCCCTTGAGGTGAGGACCCAGCACTGAGCCACAGGGACAAGAGTCTATTGTTTTGGTTTATACGGTGCTGGGGATGGCACCCAGGGCCTCACACATGCTAGGCAAGCACTCTGCCACTGAGCCCTACCCCAAGCCACTGACTTATTATTTAAAACATTGCTATTCAAACTTAGGGTGAGTCCATCTTCCAAGGGACATTTGACAGTTCTTGGAAGCATTTCTGGTTGCCATAACGAGGTACCAGGGGATTGTGCCATTGGCATTACATGGTTCATGGGCACAGGCCAAGGATGCTTAAACAACCCCAACAGGAGAACAGGTCAACACACAGACTTACGTGCCAACAGCACCTGTCTGAACAGCAGCAGTCTGTCCCTGACTGTTCTCAGGGACCACAGTTCGCTAATACAGCATCCTCCTACAGGAGGTGGAAAGAAGCAGCACAGAGACCCCGGCCTGCGTCGGGCACCGTGGAAATGCCACAGCCTCCCTACTTCAGACCTAGCTATCGTTCCACCCCTCCCGTATTCACCAGTCTCCCATTTAGTAAAGACCCACTGGCCCCACCAGAAGCAAAGGCACAGGCCTGTAATCCCAGCACTCAGGAGGCTGAGGCAGGAGGATTCTGAGTTCAAGGGCAGCCTGAATCACACAGCAAAGCCCAATCTTAAACAAACAAGCAGACGTTGTCCTGAGTTTCAACTGTGTATGAGCTGCTGTGTTAGAAAGGGAAGCAGGAAGGCAGTCCCAGAATGCCTGTATACTGTCCCCAAGCCTGTGAGAATGTCTCCTCACAGCCTGAGAGACTCCACAGGTGTAACTCAAGATCTTTCAGTGGCGATGGGGAGATGGCTAAGCAGGTAAAGGCGTTTGCCACCAAACCTGAAGAACTGATTTACACCTCCAGGATCCACACAGTGGAAGGAGAGAATTAACTGTTGTGGAAAACTGTCCTCTGACCTCTACATGTCTACTGCTACACTCGTGCATATGCATACCCAAAGTAAATAAATATGTATTTTTTTAATTTAACATAAAAAGTAGCTTTCCATGAAGACATGGCCCAGGGGCCCATGGGAATACAAGGCAAGGAATCACACAGGAAAATCAGAGTCTGGGGACACCGGACAGCATGTGGCCACAAGCCAAGCACAGAGGCGGCCTCTGGAAGCTAGGAAATGCCAAGACCTAGAGCAGGCTGACCCTTGCTCTAGATTCAACTGCAGACAGAAAAGGGAAGATATGTGTAGTTCCTGCCACCATCCGTAAAGTAATATGTCACTGTGTCACCATGGCCACAGGAGATAACAAGCCAAGAGCACACAGGCTTGGTTCCTGCCCTCATCCAGGTGACACCTGCACGTCTCACGCCCTTGTCCCCACCCCTGCCCACAGATCAGCAGAGCCCACAGCCCTGTGTGACACCCTGGGCTCTGCTCTCTGCACCCCCCTGTTGTTTGTAGGTCGAGGAGGATGGGAAATAAAGAATTGTGTTTAAACTTCACTTTAACAGGTAATATAGGACTCAATCTTGCTATTTTTGAGAAAAGGCCTAGAACTAATGGTTATCCTCTTGCTTCAACTGCTCAGCACCATCACTCAAAACTTCATATATACAAGGTTGGATGCCACACAGCAATGGATATTCACTCCAAGAAGCACATCAAGCACCAACCTGCCATCACAATGCCATCACAGAAGGTGCATGCCCAAACCCATATGGGACCACCTACGCACACTTGAGCTCCAGGCACGTTCTATTATTTCAATGCTCACCTTTATTTTTTTTTTTTTTTAACTTTGAGACAGGGCCACATGTAGCCCAGGCTGGCCTTAAACAAGATGACCTTGAACTTCTGATCCTCCTGCCTCCATCTCCCAAGTACTGAGATTACAGGCCTGTACCATCAAATCACACCCACTTCATAGATGGGGATGGAACCCAGAATATCCTGTAAGCTAAGCAAGCACTCTATCAACTGAGCTACAGCTCCAGCTCGAGGGTTTTTGTTTTGTTTCTTACTTTCTAAGTTATACAACACCAACATCTGTCTTCCTCTATGTCTTGTTAAGGTGGAAGGCCTGCAGGGCAGCAACATCCGTTGAGCTGTTGTCCCCTCCTGAGAGAGCATTTGATCCTTCTGGAAGCTTCTTGAAGGGCCTGAGGCTGCTTTATAACTACCGTAGGGAAGGGGTTGGTGGTCCTAGGAATTGAACCCAGCACCTCCCGGCAAGTGCTCTGCTGCTAAGCTTTGTCCCTAGCCTTTGTTTTGTGGTTTTGGTGGTACTAGAGCTTGAACCCAGGACCTCACGTGTGCTAGGCAAATGCTCTACAAATGAGCTATCGCCTCAGGTTTTGTTTTTTGTTTGCTTGTTCTGCTTTTTGTTTCATTTTGAGACAAGGTCTCACTGTATGTCTGTAGAATACTGGCTGGCCTAGAACTATCTA
Source organism: Eospalax fontanierii (assembly GCA_035773235.1). NCBI lineage: Eukaryota > Metazoa > Chordata > Mammalia > Rodentia > Spalacidae > Eospalax > Eospalax fontanierii. Next base: position 61,865,670 of record CM069539.1, on the reverse strand, counting down.
GACCAGGCTGTCCTCAAACTCTGCCTCCTGAGTGCCAGGATTAACATGCCAACACGCCCAGCTACAGCCTTTGTTTCTATTTGTTTGTTTTGTGATTTGGGTCATCCTGGGATTTGATCCCAAGACATCATGCATGCTAGGCAAGCACTCTACAGCTGAAAAGTCCTGACAGTACCACTTGACAAAAGGTCCTCGGAGATCATGCACACCCATGGACGAAGCATGCCTCTCCTCCAACACAGAGAGGGATGGAATGGAGGTACTCACTGTCCTGACACAGCCCACGCTAGAGTGGTGGCCAGTCCTTTGCTATTCCAAACTATGACACAATGATCTTCCTCAAAAACAGCTACTCTGGTTTTTGTTTTGTGTGCATACATGGGAGTGGAGGGGTTTCACTGTGCACATGTGGTGGTCAGGGGACAAGCATGGGAAATGGTTCGCTCCTTTCACCACATGGATCCTGGGAACTGAGCTCAGTTCATCCAGCTTTGCAACAAGTGCCTTTAGTTGCTGAGCCAGCTCACTGGCCCCAAACTGCTTCTTAAGCTAAAGAAAACATGGAAAATGCAGCCCTTAGATTTGTCACACTTTGCTTAGTAACTCCTAAGCCTTGAGGTGACAAAGAACGTGAGAAAGGTCAGGATAAGCAGATGACCCTGAGATATAAACCTAGAAAAGGTAAACAAGAGCGATCCACAATGTGACCATGGGAAGGAGTTCGAGGACCCCAGAGCCTGGGACTGGAAGCTGCTGCTGTTACTTCCTCTTGAGAGGCTGGAGCAAGTGTGTGGAAGTGGAACGCTAAGTTCTGTGGCAGTGGAGACATGCATGGCAGCCAAAGCAGAGGCACAGCAGTCCATGGTGGCATGGCAATCCAAAGGGAGCCACAGGGATGCTTGGTTACTGGCAAAAAATGAACTAAGGGCCAGGGGCACAGCAGGTTACACATGTGACAGACAGATCAGGGCGGGGGCAGGTCAACTGAAGGAAACAGCATCCCACCAGGCAAACAGCAGGGAACTCCCAGGACCACACTGTCACAGGAAATAACAAGAGCTTTGGGAAATGTGACATCCAGATGGGAATCCACAGCTCACCCCTCTCTGCAAAGCAGGACAAAGCAGAAACTAGAAAATTCATGTTATCCTCAGACTTCCATCCTCACTGGGCCCAGACACTAAGGCCGCAGAGGAACCCCTGGCAACAGCCAATAATCCAGGCTCCACCCTTGTCCAGCAAGTTCAAAGTCCTGGGTCTCATATCCAGTCTAGCAAAATTAGAACACATCAGAGGAATTTCAACTACTTATTTGCTGGAGATGGCGATACATACCTGTCATTCCAGCTCTAGGGAGGCTGAGGCAGGAGAATCTCAAGTTTGAGGCCTGCCTGGGCTGTCAAACAAAACTCTATCTCAAAACAAAACAATACCCCCCCACCAAAAAAAAAAAACCACACACACACAAAAAAAAACAGGTACATGCACAACCTGTGCCTTTACCAACAAGGAAAACTCCCAGCACCACATAAGAGCAACATACTCCAGAACCCAGACCCTGAAGGACGCAAACTGTAGGGTCCTGTGCCTTTAGATCTAGAAACTGGGCCATCACTGAGGGTGGAGGCCCTAGCCTCCTGGGGTTCACATGTAAGGGTATTTAGGGAAAGTAATCTGTGATGACCTAAGCCAGTGATGAAGGTTTGGGGTAGGGTCACAAGGAAGACCCCAGTGGTCAAGGCAGAACTGGGAGCAAGGTCTGTGGCAATCCTAACAAATCCTTAAATAGCCCTAGATGCAGTTGTCAATCAAATGGTCTGATCCTCTAGCAAGCCTATAAGATAGGTTCTACTTTCATGGTCCACTTTACAGGTGTGAAAACTGAGGCACAGACAAGGAAGGCATCCTGACCCAGACCAAGGAGACCAAGTTACACAGAGCAGTTGACCCCAGCTAACTCAGTGGCCTATGGAGAACCATATCCCTGTCCACTATGGTTCCATCTAGGATGCCTGGGCTTTGCCTGGGCCAGGGCAGAAACTGACCCGTAACACAATGCCTATGTGAATGGCCCCACTAAGAATGGAGAGAGATACTAAAACAACACCCCAGCTCAAGAACAGTGCATTTGTAAAGCAGTAACTCATTTAACAGATAGAGCAGCACTACCATTATATCCAAGTTGCACATGGGAACACAGGCACAGAAAGATAAAGTTGCCAATTCAAGGTCACACAGCTACTGAGCAGAGCAAGGGTCTGAACGGCAGGCACACTAGCTCTGTGAGCCACTGTGTTCCATGTAAACTCACAACGGTGGCCTCCGTCAGAAAGGGACTGTGATGTGTCACTTGCTGTGGTATGCATCCTCATACTTAGCACGGGGCCACAATAAAGAGATCAGGGCACTGGAGGGAGCAAGGGGAAGGTGGAAACAAAAAGACAGGAGACGAAGAGGAGGGACGAGAACCTACACACATTCTAGGATTTTCCTCATTGTTGTTAAGAGAGGGTTTCATGTAGCCCACACTGACCTCAAACATGAACTCTCTATGTAAATGATCTTGAACTTCTGATCCTTCTGCCTCCATCTTCCAAGTGCTAGGATTGCAGGCATGCACCATCAAGCCCAGTTTATGCAGGGGCTGGGGATGGAACCCATGTCTGGGTGCATGCTAGGCACTCTACCTCCAAGCCACGCCCTCAGCCTCCCGGGTTTTATGTCTACCAGTCTGCACCTTCCATTAGTCCATCCTGATACGGATGTGGTTTCAGGTCCCATCTCCCCGGGATCATTTGTTCTCTGGTACACAGGACACAGCTGTCGGGCCTCCTTCCATCCAACTAGGGGGCAGGGGGCTTGCTTCTAAACTTCCAGAGTCCATGAGAAAATACAGTTACTCCATGAGGGGTGAGGTGGCACAGGCTTGTCCCTCTAGCTCTCTGCAAGCGGAGGAGGAGGAGCAGATGTATAAAGCCTGCCTGAATTACAAAGCAAATTCAAGGCTAGTCTGGTTAACAGTGAAACCCTGTCTCAAAAGAAAAAAAAGTGGTGTGGGGGAACGGGGCGGGGAGGACTGGAACTGTAGCTCAGTGGTGCTAGAGAGCTTGCCCAAAAAGAAAAGAAAGAGCTGGGCATGGTGGCACATGCTTTTAGTCCCAGCACTCAGGAGGCAAAGGCAGAGGCAGGCAGATCTCTGTGAGTTCAAGGCCAGCCTGTGTTACAAAGTAAGTTCCAGGCCAGCTGGGACTACAGGGAGACCCTATCTCAAAAAGACCGAACCAGAAAGAGAGAGGGAGGGGATGAGAAGAGAGAGGGAGAGGGGGAGGGGGAGGGGAGGGAGAGAGGGAGAGAGAGAGAGAGAGAGAGAGAGAGAGAGAGAGAGAGAGAGAGAAAGAAAGAAACATGTAAACTTCCTCTGCTGCTTCTCAAGAGACAGCACCTCAGAGCGCCCCACCTCCCCAAGGCAGCTCCCTGACACTCAATTACCTTTAATGGGGAAGCTGAGTGCAGCTGTCAAGGTGCCTGCCTGGCCAGATTGGGGACTTGGCAGTTGCCCTTTGCTCTCACAGCTGCCAGCTGCCTTCTTGTCTCCACCAGCCACATGTCTGGGCCAGCTCATTCATGCCAGACCCGGCAGAGGCG